>CM014729.1:102077766-103494431 GCA_004329165.1 Spatholobus suberectus | reverse complement strand
ACCCCACCCCAAACCCCAAACCCCAACCACAAAGCATAAACCCTAGACCCAAGACCCTATACCCTAGACCCTAGAGCCTAACCCCTAGACCCTAACCCTGAACCCCAACCCCAACCCTAAACCCTCAACAATCTTAAACCTAAACCAAAAACCCTAAGAAATTAATTACAATGTTCATTAAATTAAATATACAAGACATCTTCAAATATGTATTAAGTGAAACTATAATTACAATCTTATGTTATATTATTATCTTACTTTAAACATAATATATATTATATATTTATATTTGTTATATACATGATAATAATAAAAATAATTAAAAAAGTTTGAATTAGATTATTTTTATGTTAAATTTCATTTATATCAAATTAATTTAAAAATATAAAATATTATTTATTATTTATTATTTAAGTAATTGGAAATATTTATATATAATATTTTTTGTTACCATATTATAAGTGCAAAATATCCACTGATTTTGTCGATCACTGATCACCTTTAGTGGAGTTTTCCCTCCCAACTATTTTTTTTCATTCACAAAATTTGAAATATTTACCTTGTTTAAGGAATCTTAGTTGAGATTCACTCGGACCAATGTAATGTTGGCATATTTATATTTAATTCTTTAATAATATATATATATATATATATATATATATAATTTTTTGTAGACTTAATTGTGTTTTTTCCCTATAAAATTTTATAATTTCACAAATTTTGTTCCAAATAATTTTTTTTATTGTGAATTTTGTTCTCATTGAAAAATTGTGGCTATTTAAAAAATATCACAAAATTATCTTAACTCTGATAGTTTAAAAAAGATTACTACAAAATTATCTTAATAATAACATTTTTTTTACGCGATAACACAATTTCTGATATTTTATAAATTTGGAACAAAATTTGTAAAAAAAATATTTATAAACAAAATTGGCTTATTGTTAAAGGTAAAAATTGGGCTGGGAACTGGTGGTGGAACTGGTCCGAGCCAATAATCGGATCGAATGTGCCATCGACCTATTTTGACTTAGTGGGTTAATCGGTCGAACTGGTGAATCAACCGATCGAACCGATGAATCAACTGATCGAACCGATGAATCAACCGGTGAACCGATAGGTCGAATCGGTAGGTTGAACCGGTCAGTTGATCCGAACCCATTCAAAAAACAATATTTTTTTAAAGTGTGAAACAACGTCTTTTTAACTATAAATATTGAAAAAAAATAAAAGCCTTGACTTATAATATAATTTACATACTTAAAAACATTTATTTACTAATGATAATAGTTACCAAAATCATGAATGCAGGTATGCATATAACATAAATGTCTCCTGTGTTAACATGAATGCATAACCTTCATTCACTTGTTCTTATTTGTTTGACCTTAATGTGTAACCTCCAATCCTTTCACCTTCATCTTAAATATAATTGTTGATTGTTAATTTATTTCTGGTTTACGTATCACCATTAAATTTAATTTAATAAATTTTATAGGTATAAGATTTACATATCATGAATATTTTTAAATTTTTTAATAAAAATTGGGTTATACGGTTCAATTAGTGACCCTACGATTTGACCATTGACCCAATAACCTAATGTCCTAACCGAGTCGATGACCAGTCCGAGTTTTAGAACATTGGTAAAAAGGGTAATCCCATTTTTACCCTGACTTTTTTCTAGTTAATTCGGGGGCCCAGGTACACCGTGAACCCTATCCCCAGCTCTTCCCCTCCTTCTCGCGACGAAGGCACAAGATGACACTTCACTAACGATAACCCCAATTCTTCCCCTCCTTCTTGCAGACGAAGCCTCCTTCCCCTTTTCTTTTCTTTGACCATCGGTTGTATACTGCTTCGCACAACTCATCACGACCGATATTATTTCGTAAATTTCAACCACGATGTTACATTTTCAATTGTGTTTACTAATAATATTTTATTATTAATGAGTGATTGGTTAAGGGGTATTGTCTGTCTGCCATGATCTTGTGTTTACTACTTGTTAAATGTTTGAATACCACTTTTGAGATATGCTTTGCGGGTAACATGATGGCCATTTTTGCTTGAAAATAAATACCAATATCTTTTATTGTTTACTCATGTATGATAGCAGCACTTTGAACGGTAAGAGTGCTTTGTTTACTCATTGTATGCCAGAAAATAAAACATCACTATTTTTTATTGTATTCATTTACTTCGTGTTTGTTGGGGCTGGCAGTAAATGCAATTTAACAGCTTACAGGAAGGATGACCATGTTAGTGTCGAGACTCTGTTAAATGCATAGCCTAGTTAGAGTTTTAGCTGAATAAATTTTACAATACATAATTAAGGGCACTAACCCTGGTGAACTTGATTCCCGAAGTGAAATAGTTGATGGAGTTGATATCTCAGTGCACTTGCAGAAAGACACTTATTTAGTTTTAACTTTTAAGCCATTCTTTTCACATCTTTGATGGCTATGCAAAAAAATATATATAAAAACTCTTTTATTTATTTTTAATGTTTGCAAATAACCATTTTTACTGTGACCTCATTTATGTGATGAATTTATTTTTATGGTCTACGGGTCTTTCTGATTTTGTTCATTTTCTTTTCTTAACGAACTTGCTTGCTGGGTGAAAATAATGTTTTGTAGGAAAAAACTCCTGGTTGTTGTACACTCTGTTCTCCTCACCAGTGCCGTCTGTCTTCCTATTTTGCTCCCTCTGCTGCAGGTCATAGCGTGCCAAACAATTGGTAAATGCACTCTTCTCTCTTCTTATTTCTTTTTCATTCAAAGTTTCTATGTAAGAAAATTGATTTTTTTTAGGTTATTTTCTTATATATAATTGCCACTTGAGTTTCAATTTGACTTAGGATTATGTGCCATATGCATGACTGTCACTATCAGTGTTTTGCTACTCTTGGAATTTTCAATTTGTCTCTAGGATAATGTGCGTAGTTACCCTTTTCTTTATAAATGTTTTGGTGAGAAATGATTTCAAAGAATGAGTTTTTCAACCAAACTGGGAAATTGGAATGTCTCTGTTTCATCTGTATTTCATTTGCTTAAACCAAACATGATGTAGTGTATTGATAGTAGAAGGTTATATTGCATTCCCACTCCTATTTCATTCCCTTAACCAATCCTCCCCATCACACGAGATTGAGTTTTATGTTGGTCTCCACAATTTGAATCTTGGCCTGTTTGTTGGCCTTCTATAGTGCTTCTTTACTATTAAGCTCACATAATTTTACATTTTACATAGTATACAAAAGTGCATTTAGTTTAGAAAGAATGGAAAAAAGTCTGCTTGCCAGGGTTCGAACCTAGATCTTTTCAGTTATAGAATGTTATTCTACTACTAAACCATTAATGCATGTTGATTGCTGAGCTCATATTGTCATATTGCATGTTATATACTATATGCTTGTATTGTATTGGAAGCATATATGTGTGCAGCCAGGTTGGGAAATGAGTAAATTATTTCTAGTCTTGATAGACCTCTGTACACCAGGATTTCTTTCTTATTTTTTATTTTAAAGATAGTTTAACATATTAAATTTAAATAGGCAGATTTGGTATGGGATATATTTATCAAGAACTGTGAGAAATTCTCCTTGCACTTATTTAACATTATTGCAACAAAACTGAACCACCTGAGACATTCCTTCCAAATCCTGCAATACTATCTGCATTCAAAGAACAAATGATCGATGTCTTCTTCTTCCATGCCACATCTAAGACATCTGCAATCAAATGGCTGTGTAATTCCACTTCTTTGTTGGAATTCTGTTAACCTTCAATGGTCAGAACCATTTGAAACTGAAAAGTGACACATCTACTTGTCATGTTGATTCTAAGCTAATTTAACTGTATACTTCCCTGAGGAATATGCAATCCATCTCTTTTCGATCACGGTTCAGACAGACATTTGCCATAAGCTCATTTCCAAATGATTTTTCTCAGATCTCTTGAACTGTTTAGCCTAAAAGCGATTTTAGACTCAGAGATCCCCATACCTAGAACCCAATATTTTATTCCATAACTAATGTTTCTCCACCCTTAATCTCCATATCCATTTTCCATTTAAGAATCTTCTTTATTTTTTTTAATTCTCAAATCACTCAATTCTTTTATAGAATTGGTTCTGTGACACTGGTAGTTGTTGAGTCACGCGCCTAGACACAGAAAAATCCTTCTTGTGACCCATGGTGAAAGCAAGAAGCAGACTTGTCCTTGACAGAGGCCCCCTCCTAGTCTAGACTAACACAAGTTTTTCTGAAAATTATTTCTCATTGATAATATTCCAATCAAGTTTGCCCTTAAAAAAGGCTACAACAATATCCCTAATTAATAAGATCGTAACTAAAAGTTATCCTAAATCCTAATTGATAAAATAAAAAATAAAGAGATCCCTAATTAGTAGGATCATATCTAAAAATTATTGTAATTAATTAAATAAGGATATGAAATGAGGGATTCTAATATCCAGATCTTATCAAGATAGGAAAAGATAAAGAAACAAGATAAATTGAAATACATCAAAATTTAAATAATGAGATATGATCATCTTAATTAGTGGTCCACATAAGTAGTGCGTGAGTCAGGAACCCGTTCCTTCTCCTCCTTTAAATTGTCTTCAACTGCAACAGATGCATCTAATGTCACAGTATCTTCAGTCTTTTCTAATATTATAAATGTAAATAAATACAACAAAGTATGAAACATGACCAGACTAAAGCCCAGAAATCACAGTTTTTTTTTCCATCACCTCCAATCTGCTTCCTTGAAACAATGTAAATTGGCATGAAAGTGTATGCTCATATAACAAGAAAGGGCGATGAGTGTGTCTCGGAAAGCCTTTACTAAAAAAGCCACCAAACATGGTTGCTAAAGTAATGTCTTTGGATAGGGTTTATCAGCTAAGGCAAAGGAAGAATTGAAGAACCAAGTTTCAACTATTATACCTAGATAATTTTATGCTTAGATAATAAACAATTTGGTTTTTAGACTGATACTGTCACCTTTTAGTATGTTTTAAATAATTATTCTGTAACTACTTTTCTTAGGATGAGCAATTTTTTATAACTGCTTTTTCTTAGGATGGACAGTTTGGAGCAGTTATCTCTGTAAGTATATTAACTAGTTTACAGTAAAAATAAAGTTTATGTAGGAATTTTCAGAGAAGTTCTTGAATACTTTTATTCTTAGAGATTGTTGGGTTCTCTCTAATGAGCTCAAACTTTGCTAATGAAACAAAACATAAAGGAAGAAGTCAGAACAGAGGTCTGGCAATGTAGATCTAGATTTTTGCTGTTCAAGGGCCTATAACCAGATACTAGGGATTGTACCATGACATGTGGTAATTGAGAGAAAGTCAGTTTTGATGGCGGGAATACACAGACAATTTGTCATGCAATCTTTGTAGCATTTAGCATTGTCCTTTTGAAAGAAAAACTACAAGAAGTTTCAATAGAGAAGAATAGAAATGTACTATTGTAAGAAGGACTCAGATCTCGTTGTTCCAGCTGATAAACTAAGATTGAATCACATTACTATCATTATTAATTATCTTTTGCTTATTCACTGGAAGATTATAATGCTGAAATTTTGGTGACACTGTTTCTGCATAAAGGTTGTGTCATTAAAGATCCAGAAAATTACAAGTTGACTAGTTATAACTTGTTTGTTTTTGCAGTGTATTTGACTAGTTAATCAAATTTCAGGTCTCATTACAACTTAAATAAACTACAAGTTGAATTTGGTATTATAACTTGCTTTTATCATAAGTAATAATTCCTTCCTTCAGACATGATTCAATGGATTAGGATATCAAAAACTATTAGTGCATTTGCACTTCATTTCATAAGATATCTTACTTGATAGGCTTGTTCTTAGCTGTCTCATGTGATATGTTATCAAATTGTTGAGTGTTTGGTCGTGTATAGGACTGCACCATCGGTGCTCTCGCCACCTCAATTGCTAATATAAAATTCTAAATTTTATTTTGGTACTAGCTTAGACAAAAATAAGTTGAAGTTTTAAGTTTGAATTTTGATAATGTCATATATTAAAAAAATTAAGAAGAATGAGTTTTCTTCAAAATTAATTATGCAATTCGGTGCAATTGCAGCTTTTGGCTAAATCATTTAGAAGCAGAAAGGCAACTTGCCTTTGCTAAGTGTTATGCTCAATGTAATTGACAATTTGACATTGCGTCACTTTCCACATCAGCTTATATTCTGTTTGGCTTTCTAATAACAGATTCTTTTTTCATTACATTAATCAGAACAGAATAAATAAATAAATAAGAGTTTCGGCTGTGTCTCATTTTTAAGTTGGTGCTCTAATCATCAAATTATTAATAATGCACAACTAGTTAATTTGCATGAAGTTCATAAGTTGGCTACGTGAGGTGGGATAAAGGAAAGGCATAATTATAGAATAAATCTGATGTAAGAGTGTGCCCCTTCCTTTTAACTACCCTAATTGTTGTTTTCACCATGAATTAACTATAACATTTGCAGAATTATATTTTCACCTTCAAACGGTTTAGAATTGCGCCCCTTAAAGGCAATTGTCTTGTGTGTTAGTGTATGATTTGTTCTTGGTCATGTAAACGCTATTAAGTTTATTGTATATGTTTCCTTCTTTGTGGGCTTCTAGTAGGCCTAGTGGAACAGTCAATTTGTAAGGCTTGATCCAGTGGATTCTTGATGCACGTCATAGGCCATGTTATATCAAGATAGGCACTGCCTTAAATCAATAATTAATATGTCCAGAGTATAGTAAATATTAAAAGTATTTTATTTTGTTTTTAAATTACTTATGTGTTATTAGATTTCAGAGAAACAGAGAGAGAAACTGAACTATTCATTAAGAGAATAGTACAGAGAGGGTGACAGAGAAAGGACAGTCTCTTACATAGACTAAATGAAAAATACAATGAAATGAGTCCAATGTTGATAGGAACGAGATCTTACCTAGGATCAGGAAGGGGTAGCAAGATCGTAACACAAATTGTAAGATCTTACCAAAATGTAAAATTATATATATACACACACAGAAAATATGAAAGAACAAACCATGAATGACAACATTAAAGCAAACATAATACTGATATTTCATAACCATAAGTCCAAACATCCAAAACAATTTATAATTAGCCAATTACATAGAGTTTGCTAAAGTGATAAATTCAAACATAACAATGATAACATAACTAGAACTCTAGCAAGTCACTCTAGATCAAATCACTAATGCAAAAGTTGGGAAAATCATCCTTCACATTATCATCTTCATTAATCTCATTCTCATGCTCATCTCCTCTACGACCTCCACTGTGGTCACCACTTTATCCAGCATTAGGAACATCAAATTCATCTATAGGTGTGGCTAATGTAGTAGCACCACTACTTTTCACAAATGATTTAGACTCGAACACAAAGGATATCTTTGAGGCTTAGAGGCTAGATATCTTTGCTGTTAAAATTGTGAGCTACCTTGTATGATCGTACCATCTTATGTATTGAGCACCCCCTGGCGAGCTGGATCATGCTTAGGATCGCTGGAGAGTGAGATTGAAGTGGGATTGCAATCTACCATGTGCAGTTGTGGGATCGTCAATCCTAGCAAGGCAGAGCACATACGAAAAATACTGGGTTGTGTCCATATAACCTGAACCCAAAACCCCTTCTCTTCCGAAAACTACTTCCCTTCCACTCACAATGCTCTGTCCTAAACCCCCCTTTGAAAATCTCTGAATTCCTAGCCGCTGGACCTCTTCTTCACAACTGTTGGAGCTCCACCTTGTGCCACCACTGTCGTCGTTGGTCGTTGTTGTCTTCGCCAGTTATTGTGTTGTCGATTGCACCTCTGTTTTGCAACATTTTTCTTCTCAAGCTCATATTGTGTTTAGGCCTCTCTCCCTCTTCTCTCACTCAATCATTTGCACTCTCAGTTCTATCTTTTCTTTGGCTTCTCTCATAGACGGAGACGCTGATGCTCTTTTGATTAGCTTGTACAGAATTTTTTTTTTCTTTGGTAAAAAACAGTCCTTTTATTTTTTGAGTTTTTCTAAAATTATCTTTGGTTTTCTCTTGTGTGTTATGACTTATTTCAGTGATTGGGATTGTTCTCTCGTGAGTTGGATTGTACACTCACAGTTGAGTTGGATCTTATGTTATGACTTATTGTTATGAATTTTCAATTAAGTTTATTTGATGCTGGGATTTGGAGGTTATTTTCTTTATCTATGTTGTTTTTATGCATATATATTATATATAAGTATTTTAAGTAGGAAGTAGGATCTTATGATTTGGAGTTACGATCCCCGAGTTACAAGGTTTCACCACCCTCTTGATTCTAGGTAAAATCTTGAGTTTAACAACATTGCTGGATATGTCATATGTGACAATGTGTTCTTGATGTTGACAAGAATGAATGAATATCAGAGATCTTTATGTGCATGTTTTACCACGTGAAGCCAATTAGGGTTGGGGAACATTGTTGATGCAATGGTTTGTGATGTGTGGTTCCTTGGATGAAGGTAGGTGGGGATCCACCTACTCCCAGCGTAAGTGTAAAAAACTCCCTCCAAATCCCCACCTGTTAACTTATTCTAATCCAATGACTTAGATTAGTTTGTAATTACCCATCACGTGACCCTTCTTTTTTTCCATGAAGTCTGCAACCAAATCATTTAGATGAAAAATGAAGGGAAATGTGCACGAATCAACAACTTTGCTACAATCTCTATTTAAAAAGGGAAAAAATCAATTTAATTGGCCGAACATGTTTACCAGTTGCTGATACAAGGAACCCATATTTGTAACAATTGTATTAGAAGAATGTCAACCATAAATAACCAATAAAGAAACAAATGCACATCCTTTAAAATGGGACTAAAATCACTGAGTTTCTCTATTTACCTATGATGTATAACAGCTTCTATTGAAAAACAAGAAATTCACTTAGGTGGTGCATGGTCTTGGTCATTTGATCTGTTTTCAGAGAAAGAATGAGGATCACATGATAGGTATTATAAAGTAATCTAGGTTGTTGGATTAGAATGAATTCAAGGGTGTAGATTTGAATTACACTATTAATTTATACAGCCATGGTATTTTCCATGGTAAAGTAGGCTGAAAACATAGCATTGTGTTTTAACTGTTTAGTTTCCTGCAGTACTCATGGTTTCAGATAACAGGTGAAATGTATACTGCTGCTACTAGGAACGAGGAGAGTGATTGTTAATGTTAGGACTTAGTCATGAATTATATTTTTGATTAAAATATGTTCATGTGTGTAAATTCCTGTTCCATGGAGCCTAGTGATGTTGAGGACTGTATTTTGATAGATCATGGAATTTTTCTCACAAAGTCAAGTCATTGGTCAAGTTGTTAAAATTATTATATTTTTTGCAATTTCACACGAGTGTACTATGTGGCAGGAATTTACAATCTGTGGTTTACATAAGGATTTCTTTCTCTTTAGTGTTAAATGATAGAGAAATAAGGGTGGTATCTGAGTTGTTCTTGTTGGGGTTTGTGCTGCTGTTGCTTAGGTGTAAATGCTGAAAAATGATATACCAGCATCACTTTTCAAATGCATCATTTTGCTGAGTTATATTTACTGCATCTTGCCTGTATATGCAATATTTCTGTAATTGTATTCATAAAATTTTTGGTAATGTAGAAGTTCTAAAATATTTTGGTTATAAAACACCTGTCAAATTGCAGTCTATAGCTAATAAGTTTGGAAAAGGAAAAGTAATATAAGAACATTCTTGACTGAGCTCAGCCTAATGTTTTGAGTTTTGTAACTAATTAAGTTATATGACTTCTTATCTAATTTATAGTAATTGAAATTACTTATATATAACATGTAATATGTAATATATAATTACAATTATATATAATTATAATGTCATCTGGTATGACCATTGTTTCAACTAGTTGAACCAATCTAGCCATCAGTTGAAACAGTGAGCTCACAAAAAATGGCAAATGCGCCTGCACAAATTCCTACAAGCTTTGGCCATGAGTTGAGGGCTTGTCTTCGTTGCCGCCTTGTCAAAACCTACGATCAGGTCTTAGTACCCTTTTAACATTTTTCATTATTCTTTTTGGTTTGTTTTTATTTTTATTTGTTTACAATATCTGTTTTTGTTTCACAGTTCAGAGAGTCAGGCTGTGAGAACTGCCCATTCTTTAAGATGGAAGAAGATCATGAGCGTGTTGTTGATTGCACTACTCCCAATTTTAATGGGTTTGTTTATGTCAATTATTTTTCATCAAAATCCCTTTTGCCTTTGAATCTCTCAATACTCATTTTGTTTTTCTTCTTCCATTTAATTTTGCCACAGGATCATTTCAGTTATGGATCCAACTCGGAGTTGGGCTGCCCGTTGGTTGCGCATTGGTAGGTTCATTTATCTCCTATTACACTCATTATAAATTTTCCTTTCTTTGACTTTCAATTTTCTTTTCCTTTACAATATTCTGATGACTGTATTACTTTAGAATATTCAACATCATCATGTCATTGTTTTATTAAGTTTGTCAACCTTTTCTCATATAACTGCAAGGATCCATCTAATTTTCATAATTAAACTTTTGTTTATAATAATTACGTATAGCAGAATACTCTCAAATCAAGACTCTGAAGCTCAAACTACTGTATTAAAATACTTTTTTGAAATTAAAAATAAGAAAATCTTTTTGACTACTGTAATTAATTTGATTTTGTCCTTAAATATTTGTAATTTGTGAAAAATAGATGTCTAAATTTTTAAAGGATAAAATTTGAGTAACCTGTTAAGTCTAATGTGTTACCTTTATGAAATAATTGATGGCACTCAGATTATTTTTATTGATCTGTTGGATTTATTTATATGATACAAGTGATGTTTCTATGTATTGTGGTTTCTTTTGACTTTTCTTTCTTATTTTTATTGGGGTTTTACACTCTAATATTAATTTCAAATTTCTTTTTGACATTGACAAAAAGCAGTCTAAGTGATAAGATCAAAAGGGCATTTTAACTATTCTTGAGTTTCTCTTTTGACAATTTACATTTCTAATCTATCATTTAGATGGTCTTTATAACTTTCAGCAGGCTGACAAGATCTGGACAGATAATTTGAGAACTTATTGTTAGAACACTAGTTAGTTAACAACCCACTAACTACCTAACTAACATAGCCACTAACTGAATTATTTACAACACTTCCCCTTAATTCAGATTAGCAATAGACTGCACCCCTATCATGTCTCTAATCAGCTTGAATCGGTCAGCCTTAAGAGGTTTTGTTAAAATATCAGCCACTTGTTCATCTGTACTACAATATTTCAACTCTAGCTTCCCTTTACTGACTTGATCTCTTAGGAAGTGGAATCTTGTCTCAATATGCTTACTCCTTCCATGAGCAACAAGGTGTTTAGCCAAGCTTATAACTAACTTATTGTCTATTAGCATCTTCATAGGCTCTTCTCTTCTTATCTTCATTTTTGACATCAAGTTTTCAAGCCACAGGGCTTGACAATCTCCCATTGAGGCTGCAATGTATTCAGCCTCACATAAGGACAATGCCACCACTAACTCCTTCTTAGAACACCATGAAATAGGTGCTCCACACATCATAAACACATACCCTGCTGTACTCTTTCTGTCATTTTTATCACCACACCAATCTGAGTCACAATAGCCAAATACTTCATCAGAAACATTTCTGCCATGATTTGGGAATAGCAATCCATAGTCCAAAGTGCCCTTCACATATCTCAATATCCTTTTGGCTGCAAGTAAGTGAGAAAGTCTTGGATGATCCATAAATCTACTAATTAGCCCCACTTCATAAGCTATGTCAGGCCTACTGCTACACAAAAATCTTAATGAGCCAACAATCTGTCTGTACAAGGTTGAATCAACTGACTTGTCAGTTCCTTCTTTCTCCAACTTTGTGCCACAATCAATTGGTGTTAGGACTGAATTACAATTCATCATGTGAAATCTTTTCAATATGTAAGTTGCATACCTCTTTTGATGCATGAAAATTCCATCACTTGTAGTGACAAATTCCATCCCCAAAAAATAAGATAACAATCCCAGATCTGTCATCTCAAACTCCAACATTATTCTCCTTTTAAAATCATCAATTTCTGCTGCATTGCTCCCAGTAACCAGTAGGTCATCTACATACAGGCAGACAATCATTAAATCACCTGCAGTAGCTCTCACATATACTCCATATTCTGTTTTACACTTGCTGAAACCCAGCTGCAAAAGGAAGCAATCTATTCTTCTATTCCAAGCGCGAAGGGCTTGCTTTGGCCCATACAAAGCCTTCTTCAATTTATACACCTTGTTTTCATGCCCTATCACTTCAAAACCAAAAGGTTGACACACATAAACCTCCTCTTCTAGCGGCCCATTTAGAAAGGCCAACTTTACATCAAGTTGATGTAATGACCATCCTCTAAAAGTGGTTGTAGTAACCACTAGTCTGATGGTTTCAATTTTGGCCATAGGTGCAAATACTTCATTATAATCCAAACCAGCTTTTTGCAAGAACCCCTTTGCAACCAGCCTAGCCTTGTATTTTGCAACTTCTCCAGTTGGTTTTACCTTCACTTTATAGACCCATTTTACTCCAATAGACCTTTTGTTGCGAGGTAAAGTGACCAACTCCCATGTGTGGTTTTTCTCTATAGTCCTCAACTCTTCCTCCATTGCTGCCTTCCATTCAAGTTCCTTGATTGCTTGCTCAAAAGACATTGGTTCTGTTTTAGCCAGTAGAGCCAAATGCACCATGTCTCCTTCTTCAGTCACTGCAAAGTCAGGAATAGATGTATAATCTCCAAACCTCTGGGGTGGCTATCTAGTTCTTTGAGGTCTATGTGACTGAATCTGACGATGTCACCATTAAAAGGACATGATCTGAATCAAAATCATCACTACCCCTTTGAGCCATTTGAGCTTCATCCTCCTTTACTTGCTTTCCTTTATTGTTGGAGCACTCATCTGCAAAATGTCCCCATCCTTGACAAGCATAACATTATATATTTCTCTTGTCAAATTTTCTCCACCCTCCTCTGTTTTGATCACCTCTTTTCTTGCTGAATTTTCCACATCCTCCATTCTTCTTGTGGTTGTCACCACTAGAGTTCTTACTTTGGCCTTCACTAGAATCTTTCAATTTGTTCTTCCATTTTCCCTTATTGTTTTTACTGCCACCACCATCGTTTCTTCGAGAGGCTTGTGCTTGCAAAGCCTGAACAGCAACTCTCTCACCACTTCTCTCAAGAAGCCTTTGTTCATGTGCTTCAAGAGAATTCTACAACTCCTCCACCCTCATCTTTTCAAGATCCTTTGATTCCTCAATTGCCACCACAATGTGGTCAAATCGGGGAGTCAAGGTTCTCAAAACCTTATCCACTATTTGCTAATCTGAAAACTTCTCACTGCAAGCCTTCATTGAGTTGACCAGCACTTGAATTCTATTGAAGTAATCCCCTACTGATTCTTGATCAGTCATTGACAACAACTCATATTGTCTACGAAGGGATTGAAGCTTCACTTTCTTGATTTTATCAGCACCTCCATATGACTTGTTAAGAATATCCCAGGCCTCCATAGCTAAATTTGCTGAAGCTATTTTCTCAAAGTTGGCAGAATCCACACATTGATGAATCAAGAAGAGAGCTTTGCAGTCTTTCTTCTTGGATTCCTTGTAAACTGCCCTCTGCGCCTCTGTAGCACCTTCCTCCACTTCTTGAATGCCATTCTTTACAATTTCCAACACTTCTTGGAAACCAAAGATGGCACCCATCTTGATACACCATTGCTCAAAGTTGTTACCATCAAGAATAGGCAAGTTGGTAGGGAAAGACCCATTAGAACCAGCCATGATTCACACTTTGAATCCTTCAAAAAAAAGCCACACCAGAAAGATGCACACATAGATAGAAAACCCACACAAGAAAGGGTTTCTCACACAGCAAAAAGCCTCACAAGTTGGTGGGTTTCACACACACAGGTCCACGATTGAGATAGCTCTAGATACCAGTTGTTAGAACACACACACTGAATACACAGGTAAACAAAGAAGAAAAAATTTTATTTTCTCACTACTGTCCACATATATAGCATTACTATTTATAGTACACAGTAAAAGTAGTTAGTTAACAACCCACTAACTACCTAACTAACATAGTCACTAACTGAATTATTTACAACACTTACGAAACTGGGCAAACATGAATTTAATTTAAATAAAATATAATAATGGAAATTGATATGAATGGTGTTCTCCACCTTGTTTGCTTGCCACTACTTTTGTTGCGTATTTATATTTGAAACATTGGATCATGACAAGAAGCATAGAGATTAAACGAGAAAAGAATAAGAAAAGTCCACAAAGATTAATTCATGCACTTATTTGTTTATTTCGGTCAATTTCACTCCAGGGAATCAGCCAAATTATATGCCAAGAAAAGTGACAACAATTTGTGAAGAGTGTTGGAAACAGTTTTTTATACTGGGAATTGTTGTATTAAAGTCTAGGGTATTATTCATGCTTAGTGCTTATCTTATGCCTTAGGGACTTATATACGTTACTTTAGCCATATCACTAGTTAATGTGAAATCTCTAACCCATCCGTTCACGCCGAGAATTAGACATCCCGAGCGTAAAGTTTACAGAACTAGACATTTGCATGTGGTCCAATAACAAGTGGCCCATAGGCCCAACAACAACCACTAGGATATGCTTTGATACCAAAGTTGATTGTAATTAGATATGTAGTTTATCTTTTAGATAAGATTAGTTTATCTTTTAGTTAAGATTAGTTTATTTGTTATCTTTTAGATAGCATTTTTTGTATATATATGGGTACACATGTTGTATCCTAATACACTTAATAATACACATTCATACATATTTATCATGGTATCAAAGCTTTTGGTTTGTTTTTCTCGTATAATGTTTAGGATTTAGCTTATGTGAGTTCTAGGCCACTGTCATTGTTGTCCAGTAACCAGCCGGAGCACCATCACGATCTGTCTCAAATGCTGCCAATTGGCCCTCCATCCAAGCTTTGCCGCCAAAGCCTCCTTCATGCACCCACACACACTTATCTTCCACTACTACTGCGCTAGCGTGTGTGGTTTATGCGCCACTGTCTAGACATCGTTTCGTCACGCCATCGCCACCATTTGGTTTTGTCAGTCTCTTTCTATTTGTGTGGCACCATTTGTCCTCTATGGATCTTCCATCTTAGACTTCTTTTAGTGTTGTTCATGGTTGTTTTGTAGTCACATTTTCTCTCTGTCGCTGTGTTGCTATCTTGGTGGAGTACAATAGTTGTTTCTAATCTATTGACATGGAGGAATCACCCAAGGTAGAACCCACCTAGAAGGGTTTGTTCTCTTTTGCTTTTTCATGTTCCCCTCCATCACCTTCGTGAAGTTGAATAGCATGAATAGTTTTCCTGACCGAGGAGGCTAAGGTGATGGTCGTTAAGGTGGTGGTCATGGTGGTTGCGAAGGTGGTAGAGGAAATTGTCACTGCACTTTTTGTAAGAGAGATGGACACACTCAAGATCACTATTATTCCTTGCATAGTCTTCCAAACAAATTTGCCAATGTTGTTTAGTCTTCAACCATTGAGCAAAAATTTGAGTCTGAGAATGAGTATACTCTCTTTGCCAGTGAGTATCAAAAAAATTTAATAACTTGACTTCTTCAAGTTCCTACCTTGAAAAAAGGTGGAATTTCTAGAGTTTGTTGAATCCTCTGATATGGTATCCTTTTGAGGAAGAGGAGGTCGTGGAAATTGTGTATGAGGTGGAAGAAGTAATTGTCCTGAGTGTTCATATTGTAAAAGAATGAGTCGTACTCATGAAACAACTTTGTAGAAAGACAGCAAATGTCTAGTCTGAAAAATCTGAGCCAATTCAAACTCCCCCTAAGCGATAAACCTAGGAGGTTGCGCATTTTTAAATTCCAACTAATGAAGTGACCAATGACAAATAGCAACCATTGCAAGAAAGGGACAAACCGAACTTATTTTTGCCACGGGGAAGAAGGTATCACCATAATCAAGACTATAAATTTGAGTGTACCCTTTGCCCTTTGGCCACTAATATGACTTTCAGATGATCAGTTTTGCCATTTGCAGCCAACAATTGCCTTTTCAGGAGGAAGCGAAACCAGCTCCCAAGTATCACTGTGGGCAAGTGCCTGCATTTCAACAGTCATGGCTCATCACCATTCGGGATGATCTAGTGCTTCACAAATATTTTTTGGGATTTAAACAGAAGAAAAAAAGATACAAGAATAATATGGAGATAAACGATGATAGCTTAAAAAATTGTAAATCGGGTGAGGATTTCAGGTAGATCACATACTTTCTTAATAGCTATTGGCCAATCAGAATTTTTGTCAAGTAGATCTATAATAGGAGTGATTGATTGAGTAGGACATGATTCACCTGGTTCTTTATGTGATGTTGGATCAACAACCTCGTGCCCTACATTGATATGTGATAAGAAGGGTTGTGACTTTAGTTGATTATTGTTTAGGCATCATTTAGAACTTCTTCATGACTCGATGATTCCTAAACAAGAGACAATGTTGGCACAAAGTATGGAATGGGTAATACCTTATGTACAAAGTTGGTATTATTCAAGGAAGAAGAAAAGAAAGGAGTTTCCAAAGAATGTGACATTTACAAACCTGTAGTACCATTTGTTGACTGGGAAGTAACAACGATATCCTTTTCGAAGTCTAGAATATCCAAGGAAAACATACTTGATGGCTCAAGTGAAGAGCTTGTCTAAACCTGAAGAGATATCATGAACAAGTGTCACAAAAAAACATGAGGAGGAATATGAAACAATGGTTCTTTCGGAAATAAAATAAAATGAAAAACATTATCATCAAGAGATGCAGAAGACATTTGATCTATTAGAAAACCAACAGTTAAAATTCCATCACCCTAATGATGAACATGAACATTTGCATGTAGTAATATTGATATAGCAATTTCAACTAGTTGTGTATTTTTTCTTTCTGCAATCTCATTCTACTGTGGTGTATAGGAGCAAGTAGACTAGTGCAATATACATTGGAAAGACAAGAAGAAAGATTAGAAGTCAGAAGAACAATATTCTTTGGCATTGTCACTTCTAAGATTTTTGATTCCTTTTCCAAATTGAGTTTTGATTTCATTAAAAAAGAAAATAAAAATTGACAATAATTCAAATTGTGCCTTCATCAAATACGCCCAAGTGCATCGATGAAAGTGACAATATTTGAAGCCAAAGGAAGATACATGACTTGGACTCAATATATCTAAATGAATAATTGAGAAGATGAAATTACATTTACTTTCAATTCATTTTGGAAAAGAAGAGTGAACATGTTTGCCTAATTGACAAGTCTCACAATCCAACATTTGTACTTTTCAAGACTTAGGACTATTTGTTTTAACTTTGAGAGATTTGGATGACCCAGATGATCATGAAGAAGTTTTGGAGACATAGTAGCACCACAAGACACAAAAGAAGTTGATTCTAGATAGTAGATACCACGAGATTCATGTCCTATGCCAACCATTCGACCAATATCATGTTCTTGTATGACAAAAGAATCAAAATCAAATGTTATTGATTTAGAGATCAGGTTAATTGACTAAGAGAGATCAAATTAAATGGACAATTAAGAATGAAACGAATAGATTTCGAGTTTAAAGAAAGAGAGAGACAAACTTGACCAATTCCTTTGTAAGTAACCTTAGACTCATTTGCTAAGGTAATAAGATGAGAAAATTGAGGAGAACAAAGAACTGTTACCAAAAATGTGATCAAAAGCACCTGAATTAATTATCCATGGACTTTGACTATTAACAAATTGTTGCTCCATGAAAAACCTGGGAGGTTGCTCAGTCTAGTGCAAAAGCAGAATATAGGGCTATGAATATAACTACTTGTGAACTTGTATGGATTAAACAACTTATTCAAGAGTTGAAGTTGTGATGTTCAACAAATGAAGTTGTATTTTGATAATCATGCAACTCTTCATATTGCCTCTAATTCAGTGTTTCATGAGAGGACCAAACATATAGAAATTGACTACCACTTTGTTTGAGAAAAGGTTTTGTTCAGAGAAATCATTACCTAGTGATAAAGGAAAATCTCAAGTGTACGATAGTCGTCAAGTAATATAATATTGTATACACAGGGACTGTATTTTATGATTACCAATTTATCATAATTTAATAGGATAAAGGAAAAAGAATATTTGATTGGAAAGGGAGACAATGAGAATCAAGATAGAGATTGAGAGCAAATAAAATAAACATAAGAATATCAAGAATGAGAGAAATCAAAAGTAAGAACAAATTTTGAGATTGGATTTCACGCAATGACTATCAATGGATTTATTGTTATTATCTCTATGCTTGGATTGATTCAAATTTGAAGGTGAATTAACCTAAGGTAACTTCTGTTCCTTTTCAAGACACGAAGATATATCTAACTAAATTGAACCTTATATTCGTGGTAGCTATGTTCAATTAACCATTTACACTATTTGTTAATTCATTTGATCCTTGAAGGATTAAACTTACTTTCATAATTTAAAGCTTAAGTTCCTTTCCTATGGTTTCAATGTTTAGGTTCACCTTTTAATTTTTTCCTAAACACCCAAGGTTATGTGAATATATGGCCAATCAACTCACATAATGAAGCATGATAAGAAAAGAATCAAATAAGAGAATCAATCTTCACATAAAGAAAATAACAAATCACAAATCCATTAAAACGTTAAGGGTTACGTCTAATCCTAGAAACAAAAACGACTACTCAAGCATAGCCATGGAAAAAGTAAATTAAAGAAACAAGAACATTCTAACCCAGAGGAAGAAGGAGAAGACAATTGCCTCACTCCTAAGCCATTGCCCCGCGTAGGGTTCAATCTTTTTCATATGTCCTAAAAGGTCTATTTATAACAAAGGTAACAAAAAAGGTTAAAACCCAAACAATTAAAAACAAGAAAATAATGAAAATGAGCGCTTGATCAAGCCACGGTCATGGCCCTCCCCACGCCTTGCCTGTGGGCAATTCTGGTAGCCAATGTGTGCTTCCTGACGTCCACCATGGCTGCGGGCAAGGTTGTTAAACTCAGGAGTTTACGTAAACTTGTGCGGACTTCGTAAACTCATAAGAGTTTACCTACTATAAGAAAATATTAAAATACCTATGGATAACATAATAATTCAACATTTCAACCCTATAAATAAAGCAAAATAGTAAACTACAATAATAAAATAACTAAGTCAAGTAGTACATCACTACATGATAAGTTCAAACTTCACCAAATAAATCATAAGTTCATACAAAACATAAGTTCTTAAAATGATAATATTTAAAAAACTAAAAGACAAATGTCTTCAAATGTCTCTGTCCAATCCTCTAATAACATCATCATCACCATTAAACTCTTCCTCAGATGAAAAATGTTCATCAACAACATTGTCATCAAAAGCCAAATTATCACGATTCAATGCATCTAAAGTTGAATTACTTGAATTTCCTCCAACTAATTCAACATTGCTACCACCACCACCTTCACCTTGAGGTTGCTCAAGCTCAACACTTTCTTCATCAGCATTATCCCTCTTTTTCGTAATCCACTCATCATTAGATTGAATATCATCAGATGGAAGAGCAACAGTTTTTCTTATTTGTCTACTTTTCAATTTAAGTTGTACATGACATAAACCAAGTCATTTATCTTCTTTTGATGCAAGCAGTTTCTTCTTTGTATGAACCTAAAATTAGAAAACAACACAAAATATAATTTTATGATTATCTAAACTAAACAAAGAAAATTAAAAATCATAAATAAAGTGATAAACTTTAATTACCATTTCAAATGAGCTCCAATTACACTCACTCAGAAGAACTACAAGTCAAGCTCAAAACATGAATAGCGAACTTCTTCAACTCTGGAATTCCATCCCCAAACATCTCCCACCATTCTGCAAGAAGCATAGCCTTCCTACAGGCCTTTGCATTATCCATAGAAAACAGCCCTCTAGCATAATGAAACTCAATAAGCTGCATACTAATTTTATTCCTTTCTACAACATCCTTGACCAATCTTTTCATACACAAATACAACCCTTCTTTCACCTCAAAATTATCATTTCTAAGATTAGGCTCATAATGCAAGTGGGGATTAAGATAATATGCAGCTGCATGCAAAGGCCTGTGAAGTTGATTATCCCACTTCTCATCAATAATTTTCCAAATAGGTCACAAATACCAAATAGGCTATATTAGAAATAATTACACAAACAATTAAATTTTAATGAGAGACAGTTTAAAAATTTTACCTTTTCTTAATATTATTAAAGTTACATTTAATTTTTTTTTTTGCACAATCCATCTCCTCATATATGAAACCCATGGCAGGTTTTATATCCGAATCCACCAATCGAAGGACCACCATAAGAGGGACAGCAGCTTAGAGGCAGACGGTTATATTCTTCCAAAACCAACTATCTAAAACCGCATTTTCTACTTTTTTTCTCCTCTTGTGAAGTTCCAAAGTTACTTGTCTTCCACTCTTGAGAGCTAAACATGCTCATCAATGATGCTTTCATTTTATGGAGACAAGCTAAAGTCAAATTAGCTGTGGCAAATCTAGTCATATCAGGCCTAATCAAGTCTCTTCCTTTTGTGAACTTCTTTAGCATGCTAATAAGCATTGTTCTATCATATATATAGGTGGTGATCCTTCTTCCTTTCTTTATAGTAACTTGATGTACCTTCAAATACTTTTTAAAATCCTCAAATATCAAATCAATGCAATGGGCAGCATATGGGGTCCAATACAAATGCTCTTGTTTCTACATCAACAATTCTCCTGCTGCTTTGAAATTTGCAGTATTATCAGTAACCACCTGGACTACATTCTCCTCTCCAACAAATGTGACTGCATCATTGAACATCTTAAAAACTTTGTCAGCTGTTTTTGAGATGTTAGAGATATCTATTGAATATAGAAACGCTGTCCTTTTTGGACTATTCACCAAGAAGTTACAAATTAAACACCTTTTTTTGTCTGTCCATCCATCAAACATGATTGAGCAACTTGCTCTCTTCCACTCCTCCCTATACTCTTTAAGCATTGCATCAGTTTTCCCCACTGCTTGATTCAAAAGCTTCGCTCTAACATCATAATAAGATGGAGGTTTATAGCCAACTCCATATTTCCCAATCATCTCACATTTTTGCAAATGCTAGATTTTTAATAGCATTGAATGGAATGGCACTTGTGTAAAAAAATTCAGCCACTTGAGTATCAACTTCCTCTTTATAGCCTTTTTTCATCAATTGATTTATAGTTGCTTGAACTCTCCCACCACTAGCAACTCTTCCTTTTCCTCTTGAAAATGATATGTCTTGTCTTTGAGAACTATAAGTCTCCACCCCCTGACTTTGTTCATCCCCTTCTTCATCAATACTATTCAATTTTCTTTTCTTTAATGATGTTTCTTTTGCCTTAGCAACAACTTTTATCATTAGCATTTTAACTTCTTTTGGCACCGTAGCACAAGGTTCTGAATCCTCTCTAGTTCCAGCAAGATGATGCTTGAATCTAAAAACCTCTCCACTCACAATCTTTGAGCAATAATTACAATTGACTTTCCCAACATTGCCTTGAACACCCGTCCCATGTTTCCACCCAATATCTAACTGATTTCCCGAAGCATTCTTCCTATTTCTAGCTGAAGAGATAGCTGCATTGCTGTCAGAGGAATTTGATGCAATCCCCGACATTATGGTTTGGTATACTGATAACAAACACAATTACACAATAAAATAAGAAAATGACAAATGTTAACAAATTATCACCATATTTACAACAAGTGCAATGCGACAGTGCAGCACACATCTAACAATATGAGAGACAAAGTGATACACCTTCAAATCATGGAGCAAGAATTAGATTGAAGGATCACAAACCAAGAATCAAATCATAGAGTCGTTGAGTTACGGAGCACAAATTAGAACGCAGAGTCGCAAAGCAAGAGCTATGATGCATACGCAGCGTAATCACGGAGGAGAAGAGGGGCAGTGGTCGAAGTCAAGACTAGCGAAGGAGAAGAATAGAAGGTTCGAGGTCAAAATGCAAGTTGCAAAGAAGAGGAGGAATCAACAAAGGAGAGTGTCAAAACCCTAGTACTTGTGAAGAAGCTCAAAATCGCAGAGCAAGGGTCAAATCGCAAAATGCGAACCTCTGTCTACAAATTGTAAGTTGAAACGCTAACTGTGCCATTGTTTTGGGCAAATTTTCTCTGCCCAAATGAACTTGGAAACTCTATGATGAACTCGCGATTTTGAGGGAGTTTGTCCAAGTTTATCCAAGCCGGAATGAAAACGATTTTAAATGCTAGTTAACTAGTTTTGTCTATGTGAAATCGTAAACTCAAACTTGTCCAAGTTTACAAGTTGGAACTCGGTTTTAACAACCATGGCTGCAGGGGGCACCCACGCCCAGGGCATGGCACCTTCTAGTTGTGGTTTCCTTCAAATTTCTTCATGTTCCTTTACGTGACCAAGCTTGTGGTCTTTTCCCATGCCTTACCTAAGGTCCGATAAGCTTCCCATTATCTCTCTCTTGATTCAAAACTACCCCAAGTTGTCAATAGTCAAGCTCTAAGGCAATTTCCACAAGTGACAAGCCTCCCTAAAATCCAAAAACACACAAAGATCAGTAAAAGTCCTAAGTGACAAAGTTAAGGAAAGCAAGAGTAGAACTAATCCTAATTAACACAATGCATGCAAGACAACTAAGAATTCTATGTGAAATATGCTATAAAATGCAATGCATCACCGATTTTAGCTCAAATGATCAACTTGCAGACATCTTAGCCAAATCTTTAAGAGGACCACTGATTCATTATGTTTGTTCCAAGCTTGGAGCATTCAACTTTTAAGTGCTAGAAACGGTTTTTATTTTTTATATTGGGAATTGCTGTATTAATGTCTAGGGTACATGAATGGTCTTATTCATGCATAGTGCTTATCTTATGACTTAGAGAGTTCCATTTGTATTTACTACTCTTAACTATAATTAATTCTGAATTATATACAAATATAGAGACTGCTAAGTGATTTTTCACTCAAGCAATTCACCAAAGTTTAGTATTCAGCTAAGAAAAAGAAAGGGGTAATTTTTTGTTTGCTGAATTTCTATCTAGATTGAAATCTTATATTGCAGTTGAGTTGTAAAATTTGGGTTCTCCTTGAATATTTTGCAGGAAAGTTTGTTCCTGGTGTTTATACTCTTGCTGTCTCAGAGGCTCTTCCAGAAGAGATGCAGGTTTGTAATTTTCAATTAATGTAATATAGATTTCATATTATATTACATGTGATAGATTTTATATATATTACTATGTTGTTAAAGAGTGATTTATAGCTATTTCTTTTCTTGTACATGATTTGACAATTGTCAAATAATCACTTGGTCAATACATCCAGCCACATTATTTGATTGGCCACTAGGCTTTGCTCCTTTATTTAGGGCAAGGTTGTCAAAATCGAGTTTTAATGTTGGAACAAAGAGGTGGTGTAGGATTGTAGGATAGTAACATAAATTGTAAGTTCCAACTATGTAAAATGGTATTTACACATGCGCACACACATAAAAAATACAACAATAACAAAACTTTTTATTTCATTAGGTGAGGTCGAGTACATGAATCACATTACATCATTGAACTTGGTTAAAAACCAAATCCCTGAAATACTATTCACCATGAGATCTCTCTTAATAACTTCCTCCAATGTACTCCTTGGTCTCCCTCTCTCCCTTTTCTCAAGACTATAAATGTTTGTTGTGCTTCCTCCCATGTTGTTCTTGGTTTTCCTCTCCTTTTCATGAGACTTTTAATGTTTATTGTGATTTAGAGTTTTTTTCATTTTTTAACAAAGATAAAACCTCCAAAACAAACATTTAATTAAACTTAAATTGAAGATTATACAACTCACAAGTCACATAAATTTTGACAACACAAACAATACATAAAACTAAAGCATACAGTGAAAAGAGCCACAACACAGAACCAGAGAAGAGAAGCAGATAGGGTCAGGTGAACAGAGCATACAACAACGAACAGAGAGGGTCCATTCGGTTAGGGTAGAGAGGGAAAGCCACAAGGAGAGAGGATGTGGAGAGAGTCAATTCAGTGTTAAGAAAGGATTGCACAACAATTAGGGCATGAAACATGGGAAAATAGGCCTTTTTTATTCAAAACAGTTTGATTCACACGTGGCACATTTGTGGAGTGCCGCTTTGACAACTCGTGTCTTGGAGCGGCAATTTGGAGCAATCCACCCATGGAAGTGATTCAACATGGCACACGATGATCTGGAGCAATCCACAACAAGTTGGTGCACAATTTTGACAACCATGATTAAGGAAGTTGTGAGATTATCCTGCTTATTATATGACAATCAAAAGGATAGTGGGTTATCCATTTTACTTTCTTTCCTCTACCTACCAAAATGATAAGTGAAAGTGACGTAGAGCTGTGGATGGTTTAGTTGTAGTATCCATTTGAACAAGCCTTCTCCCAATCTCCCTCCCCAACTTAAGTATGATTTTGAAAATGCTCCAATGGTAAACTTACACTCCAAGAAACCCAATTTTATTATGAAACCAGTGGTGTGCTCAGTAAACTAGAGTGGATTCTGACCTATTTGTGATTTTCTTTCGGTGTATTTGGTTGGAAGCAACACGTTTATTTAAAGGATATCCATTTTCAGATTTGTCATTGGATAATTCATGACTTTGCTTTGGTGTTTAGCTCATGCTTTTTATAGGATTGGAAAGCTGTTGTCTTGACATCACTTTTAGTTCTCAGTTCATACTTTAGAGGAGGGCAACGAAAGAGTCGCTAGCGTGTGGGTCTCGCTGAAAAAGGCTCACAGCGGCAGCATGTGAGGTACACGCACTAGAGAACTAGCATCACAACGGCAGTCAAAAGGGGCGCACAGTGGTGCAGGTGCTATTCACCCATAAAAGGCACCCACTGTGGCAGATCGTAAAACCTAAAACACTGATACTAAAAAGAATAAAGAATAGGTTTTGTTGAATGTGTGTGTAATACCCACATATATGCTTTTTATTTATAATCAAATGAGATAATCAAGGATACAAAAAAGAAAATCAATCCCTAATTTCTAGCAATGGAATCTTTACATATTTACATATAATAAAAATTAAAAGCATATATTTAACAAATATGGTTATGACTGGTGGCTGGAAAAATAAATTCAGCCACCCAAAAGCACAGTGAAAAACTAGATTTCATATTTTGGAAAAAAAAAACTGAGAAAAATGTAAACATGAACACAGGTCGTAATCACTGTAATCACAAGTTGAAATTAGATCTGTAGTATGAGCCAAAATACCCAACAATATTTGATTTATAATAACATTGTAGGTCAAGTATGAGATTTGTACAAATTGTACAAGCCTTGACTAAATAACAATCTTACCTAACAATATTAATACCCAATCTTTATATTCCAAGAGGGATTAAATAAATTTTATTAGCCTTAACAGGATTTACATCGCCTCCAGCATCCTTAGTAGCTAGCTATCATGGAAAGCTTTTATCATGTGAGGGCTTATTCATAAGATTGATTGTGAAACTTAAAGAAATAAGCTATAAAGAGCTTATTTTTTGTAAGCTTCTCCATGAAGTTTATTTGAAAGGAGCTTATAGGAAAGCCATAAATTTTTATAAGGTCAAAGCTCTATAGAAACCATTCGAAACACTTTCTGAATCATATTTTCATTACAATGGGGAAAATCATATGAAATTTCAAAATTTTCCATAAAATTATGAGGGGTAGTCAAACAGAAAGAGGGCAAAAAAGGATTTAGTGGATTGACAGCTACAATTATACTTGGCTGTGATTTAGGCCACTGTCTCCACTTTGCAAAAAGGAACTGTAATGCTACTTCTGTCGGCCTAGACACTTGATGCCATGTTTCACTGTTATTCTACAAAGAGCTCTGTTCCTTCAGACCACCCATTTCCAGTAGACAATGAACATATGTTTTTGGGGCAGCCCCTTAACCTCTGTTGATCCCACACCTTCTTTTGAGCTCTGTTCTTTGTTCATACTTGCAGGCCTGCCCTTTTTTCTTTGTTGCAGCTTCCACGATTCAATCCTGTGTTTCTTTTTTGCTGTGAGACACATCCTGTTCGACCTCCATTTTGTTTGTTTTTGCTGTTAATTATTAATTCCAGCCCCTCTTTGGTGTAGTGTGGCCATGGCATCATCTCATTCACAGCCTGCCCAAAAGAGCACTGCAGCTTTAGTCTCTTGTTAATTATTTCTTTAGATTGATGATGATTGTGTGCCTAGACTGACTTCTTGATTATCCTTTCATTTATACACAAGTAGTATAAATTACATTTTCTTCTATTGTCTTTAATGTAGTGGCTCTCCCGCTATCCACTATCTTGTCTGTGTTTTGGGGTTGGTTACACTGCTATTTCAGGATTAACAACTATTGTGTGAGGGAAGCAGTCTTAAATTTTCTTTCAATTTATATGAAATTGATTTTGAATTTTATAGCAAGAATCACTGCAGACTTGAATTTATCATGTGAACTCTGTTGTGAATAATTCAGTTAGTGGCTATGTTAGTTAGGTAGTTAGTGGGTTGTTAACTAACTACTTTTATTGTATACTATAAATAATAATGTTGTATATGTGGACAGCAATGAGAAAATAAAATTTTTTCTTCTCTATTTTTTCTGAGTGTGAATTCAGTGTGTGTTCTAACAACTGGTATCAGAGCCACCTCGATCGTGGACCTGTGTGTGTGAAACCCACCAACTTGTGAGGCTTTTTGCTGTGTGAGAAACCCTTTCTTGTGTGGGTTTTCTATCTATGTGCGCATCTTTCTGGTGTGGGTTTTTTTGAAGGATTCAAAGTGTGAATCATGGCTGGTTCTAATGGGTCTTTCCCTGCCAACTTGCCTGTTCTTGATGGCAAGAACTTTGAGCAATGGTGTATCAAGATGGGTGTCATCTTTGGTTTCCAAGAAGTGCTGGAAATTGTAAAGAATGGCATTCAAGAAGTGGAGGAAGGTGCTACAGAGGCGCAGAGGGCAATTTACAAGGAATCCAAGAAGAAAGACTGCAAAGCTCTCTTCTTGATTCATCAATGTGTGGATTCTGCCAACTTTGAGAAGATAGCTTCAGCAAATTCAGCTAAGGAGACCTAGGATATTCTGAACAAGTCATATGGAGGTGCTAACAAAATCAAGAAAGTGAAGCTTCAATCCCTTCGTAGACAATATGAATTGCTGTCAATGACTGATCAAGAATTAGTAGGGGATTACTTCAACAGAATTCAAGTGCTGGTCAACTCAATGAAAGCTTGCGGTGAGAAGTTTTCAGATCAGCAAATAGTGGACAAGGTTTTGAGAACTTTGACTCCCCGATTTGACCACATTGTGGTGGCAATTAAGGAATCAAAGGATCTTGAAAAGATGAGGGTGGAGGAGCTGTAGAATTCTCTTGAAGCACATGAACAAAGGCTTCTTGAGAGAAGTGGTGAGAGAGTTGTTGTTCAGGCTTTGCAAGCATAAGTCTCTCGAAGAAACAATGGTGGTGACAGCAAAAACAAGAAGGGAAAATGGAAGAACAAATTGAAAGATTCTAGTGAAGGCCAAAGTAAGAACTCTAGTGGTGACAACCACAAGAAGAATGGAGGACGTGGAAAATTCAACAAGAAAGGAGGTGATCAAAACAGAAGAGGGTGAAGAAAATTTGACAAGAGAAATATACAATGTTATGCTTGTCAAGGACGGGGACATTTTGCAGATGAGTACTCAGCAATAAAGGAAAGCAAGTAAAGGAGGATGAAGCTCAAATGGCACAAGGGGATAGTGATGATTTTGATTTAGATCATGTCCTTTTAATGGTGACAACATCAGATTGTGCCAAATCTGATTACTGGTATTTGGACACTGGGTGTTCAAACCACATGACTGGGAATAAAGGGTGGTTTGTTAATCTTGATGAAAAAGTCAAAAGAATGGTGAAGTTTGCTGATAATAGCATTGTAACAACTGAAGGGATGGGCAAGGTTCTGATTCAAAGAAAAGATGGAAAGCAATCATTTATAACAGATGTTCTTTATGTGCCACAAATGAAGAGCAATCTATTAAGCCTTGGCCAGTTATTGGAGAAAGACTATTTCATGAATATGGAGCATAATATGATGAAAGTGTATGACAGCAAGAGAAGGCTGATTTTGAAGGCTCCATTATCAAAGAACAGAACCTTTAAAATTGGAATTTAGATTGGTGAAAGTTGTTGTCATGCAGTTGCTATGGAAGATCAAAATTGGCTTTGGCATCTAAGATTTAGGCATCTAAATTTTAGGAGCTTAAGTTTACTGAAAAAGAAAGGAATGGTGCATGGTTTGCCCTCTATAAAGCAACCAAAGGAGTTATGTAAAGGGTGTCTCAGAAGCAAGCAAACCAAAAATTCCTTCAAGACCAACATTCCAGTAGCAAAAGCACCACACAGATGTGTGTGGTTTAATGGAGTCAATTTCACTTGGAGGTAATCACTATTTCATTTCCTTTGTTGATGACTTTATAAGGAAGTTGTGGGTTTATTTGATTAAAAGAAAAAGAGAGGCATTTGAGGTGTTTAAAAGGTTCAAGGCAATGGTGGAAAAGCAATGTGGGCAATCCATCAAAACCCTTAGAACAGATGGGGGTGGTGAATACACCTCAAATGATTTTCATTCCTATTGTGATAAGGAAGGAATAGTTCATGAGGTTACTGCTCCATATACCCCTCAACATAATGGAAAAGCTGAAAGGAGGAATAGAACTTTGATGAACATGGCTAGATGTATGCTTAAAGGTAAGAATATGCCAAAGCAGTTTTGGGGAGGAGTTGTATCCACAGTAACCTACATTCTAAATAGAAGTCCAACTAAGAGCCTACATGATGTAACTCCTGAGGAAGCATGGTCAAGAAGAAAACCTAGAGTAAGTCATCTTCGAGTATTTGGTTCTCTTTGTTTTAGACATATGCCGGATGAAAGAAGAAAAAAGTTGGATGACAAGGGAGAGCCAATGGTGCTTCTTGGGTACCATTCAACTGGTGCATACAAACTGTACAGCCGGATGAAAGAAGAAAAAAGTTGGATGACAAGGGAGAGCCAATGGTGCTTCTTGGGTACCATTCAACTAGTGCATACAAACTGTACAGCCCTATTAGTAAAAAGATAGTGTTGAGTAGAGATGTTGTTGTTGATGAGAGTAAAGGTTGGAGTTGGGAGGTTACAACTGAAAGTGATAGTGACTGTACCTATTCAGCTTGATGTGCAATCTGAAAATTGTGCTAAAACAGTTCAGATTCAATCACATAGACCTCAAAGAACTAGACAGCCACCCAGAGGTTTGGAGATTATACATCTATTCCTGACTTTGCAGTGACTGAAGAAGGGGACATGGTGCATTTGGCTCTACTAGCTGAAACAGAACCAGTGTCTTTTGAGCAAGCAATCAATGAATGGAAAGCAGCAATGGAGGAAGAGTTGAGGGCTATAGAGAAAAACCACACATGGGAGTTGGTCACTTTACCTCGCAACAAAAGGCCTACTGGAGTAAAATGGGTTTATAAAGTGAAGGTAAAACCAACTGGAGAAGTTGCAAAATACAAGGCTAGGCTGGTTGCAAAGGGATTCTTGCAAAAAGTTGGTTTGGATTACAATGAAGTATTTGCACCTGTGGCTAGAATTGAAACCATCAGACTAGTGGTTATTACAGCCATTTTTAGAGGATGGTCATTACATCACTTGATGTAAAGTCGACCTTTCTAAATGGGCCGCTAGAGGAGGAGGTTTATGTGTGTCAACCTCTTGGTTTTGAAGTGACAGGGCATGAAAACAAGGTGTATAAATTGGTGAAGGCTTTATATGGGCTAAAGCAAGCCCCTCGCGCTTGGAATAGAAGAATAGATTGCTTCTTTTTGTAGCTAGGTTTCAACAAGTGTACAGCAGAATATGGAGTATATGTGAGAGCTACTGCAGGTGATTTAATGATTTTCTGCCTATATGTAGATGACCTATGGTTACTGGGAGCAATGCAATAGAAATTGCTGATTTTAAAAGGAGAATAATGTTGGAGTTTGAGATGATAGATCTGGGATTGCTATCCTATTTTTTAGGGATGGAAGTTGTCACTACAAGTGATGGAATTTTCATGCATCAAAAAAGGTATGCAACTTACATATTGAAAAGATTTCACATGCTGAATTGTAATTCAGTCCAAACACCAGTTGATTGTGTCACAAAGTTGGAGAAAGAAGGAAGTGACAAGTCAGTTGATTCAACCTTGTACAAACAGATTGTTGGCTCATTGAGATTTTTGTGTAGCAGTAGACCTGACATAGCTTATGGAGTAGGGCTAATTAGTAGATTTATGGATCATCCAAGACTTTCTCACTTGCTTGCAGCCAAAAGGATACTGAGATATGTGAAGGGCACTTTGGACCATGGGTTGCTATTCCCAAATCATGACAGAAATGTTTCTGATGAAGTATTTGGCTATTTTGTGACTCAGATTGGTGTGGTGATAAAAATGACAGAAAGTACAGTAGGGTATGTGTTTATGATGTGTGGAGCACCTATTCCATGGTGTTCTAAGAAGGAGTCCGTGGTGGCATTGTCCTCATGTGAGGTTGAATACATTACAGCCTAAATGGGAGCTTGTCAAGCCTGGTGGCTTGAAAACTTGATGTCAGAAATGAAGATTAGAAGAGAAGAGCCTATGAAGAGTCTAATAGACAATAAGTCAGCTATAAGTTTGGCCAAACACCCTGTTGCTCATGGAAGTAGTAAGCATATTGAGACAAGATTCCACTTCCTAAGAGATCAAGTCAGTAAAGGGAAGCTAGAGTTGAAATACTACAGTACAGATGAACAAGTGGCTGATATTTTAACAAAGCCTCTTAAGGCTGACCAATTCAAGCTAATTAGAGACATGATAGGAGTGTAGTCTATTGCTAATCTAAATTAAGGGGGAGTGTTGTAAATAATTCAATTAGTGGCTATGTTAGTTAAGTAGTTAGTGGGTTGTTAACTAACTACTTTTACTGTATACTATAAACAATAATGCTGTATATGTGGACAGCAGTGAGAAAATAAAATTTTTTCTTCTCTATTTTTTCTGAGTGTGAATTCAGTGTGTTCTAACAAACTCATTATTTGAAAGTCTGTTACTTGTAGTCTCCATCAAGCATTTCTTGCTTGACTTTCATCTCAAAACCATAATTTAACTATAGCTGTTTTGTGGACTTCCTCCTAGGGTGTGCCTTTTATCATTGGTTTACCCGGTTGGGTGTTAAAATATGGTGATTTAATTTGGCGTGTTTGTATAGGTGTTGAAAATCTTAATTCTGAAATCCAAAATACTGCAAGGGAAGATCTGAATTTGCAGTTTGGGTTATGTACAATACAGTAACCTTGGGAGTTGGGATTTTGATAAAGTGCCCTAAGTGGTTATAATGTTTCGGCTACTACTATGAGGTTATTTAAGTAATGAATTGTTCCATTTTGAAATGGTAAGTTGTTAGGCTAGCCACAGAAAAAGAATTGAGGTTCGTTCAAGCTGCCCCTCCCAATGAGACGTGATTATACGTGATTATTTTGCCTTTTTATCATCTTATTTTGCAACTAGTTAATGCTACATGAAGTGAGTTTATTTATTTAGTTATTCGGTTTTGCCCATTTGCAGGCTATATGTGAAGACGAGCGTGTGCAATATATCCCTCCCAAACGTTTGTGAAACACGTAAATATTGGCTGACATACTTTTAAGGTAATCGGAATTGTCTGGATGAAGGTAGATTTTAATGCTAGTATTATTCGGATTCATTTGGCAAGTGAACTTGTTAGAATTCTTCGAGCTCTATTAGAGGCGACAGTTTGTCCCTTAAGTCCATGGGCTATAGCCTACTTGATCTACTATATAACTCTAATCCTTTTTTAGTCCACCTAATGAGAGGGGTTTAAAAGTCCCTAACTCACATATCCTACTTAATGAGATGGTTTAGGGTAGATCGGCCCACAAGTTGAAATTATGATTAATTGTATATATGTGAATGCTAGTCAGGGACTCTTCCCTCTCTTCTCACTGTTTCTTCTATCTCACCTCTCAATTCAAATACAAAATTTTAGAATTGAAGGAATTTGTTTATTTTATCAAAACAAGAAATTTTAGAAATTGAAAAAATTTGATTTCTTGATCCAAACACTTTTTGAAAATGAAGGAATTTGATTACTTTATCTAAAAAAAAATTAAAATGAAAGAATTTCAATTGAGGCAACTAAAATTTTAAGGACTTGTTTGAGGTGATTGCAAGATTTTTGGTTTTGATTTTTAAATGTAATTTTCAAAACAAAATATTTGATTAAAATGGAACTGAAATGAGTAACTCAATTTTAAAATATTTTTACATTCGTTTTCAAAACCAAGAAAATAGAATTTGTAAATTTGGTTTAGTTTTAAGAAAATACACTCGCTATATTTGATAGTGGTCCTTCCCACCATTGTTGTCGCTTACCACCACCATTGATACCATCACTACTGTTGTCACCGTTATCACTGTTATTATAACACACACACTTTTAAACTAGTTTTAATGATGGGAAACTTTATAAATGAGTTTATTTTGAAATTAAAAGGTTAAAATTAAAAATAATTTTTAAAAACTAAAAATTGGTTATAGCCTTTGAAATTTTGGAAATTTACAACTAAGCTATCTCGAACGGGCTCTTAAATTTTAAATTTTTTAGGATTTTCAAATACTCCATGTAAACACTTAATTTTTTTTTACTTCAAAAAGTTTAGATTAAAGAAAGGTTCACTTTCTTACAATATAAAGGAAGACTACCAACTTCAGTAAGGATTTATAGTGAAAATTAAATAATGCTTACCATCAAGATAAATTTAAGAATCGAACTTAAATTACAACTAGTATGAGCAAAAGACTCGATTAGATGTGGCAACTCCTATTAGCACATGACATTTATAACATATATAAAACAAAACAATGAAATCGAAAAACCTTAATAGATTTTTTTGTTCAAACCTCTTTTAATAATAAATTTTAGAAGACAAATATAATTTTTATTATAGATTTTTTTGTACTTTAGGAGAGGAAATAAATAAATATGTATTTCCACCATGCAATAAATTACTAGTAATAACATAATAAATATATTTATTATTTACAATTTGTTTCTAAACTTTACATAAAAAAATATTTCATGAATTTTTATTGAAAATAATTAAATCAAACATATTTTTAATATTTTAATTGTTTTGAAAATGGAAAATTGAAAGTCAAATCAAACAAGTTTTCTATTCTTAAAATTTTTAAAATGGAAAAAATAGGAAATCATAATAAAATGATAGAAAGTTGATAACTAGTTTCAAAAGTCAATAAAAAATTATAGAATTACACCACATAAAAAAATTAAAAATTTTCTAAAATGGTATAGGTTCAAGTTCCATGTGCCCAGATCTAATATGTGAATTGATATTATTGTGTTTGCAATTTTAAAATTTGAACTAAATTGGTGGTTTGAACCCACTTGGATTTTCACTTTTGAGTTGGTTTGGATTGATTGGGTTTTCGAGTCAACTAAATCCCGTGTCCACCCCTAACTCTCATAATGTACATTGTTTATCCAAAAAAAAATTATACATGGTTACAAAAAAAAAGGGCAAATGTTAAATACACGTCCCTTAATTGTTAAATATACCTTCTTTTTAATTTTTTTAGTTTTTTTTTCCTAAAATTACCGTTTTCGAATTTGGGATGTGTAAGCCACAACCCCCCCCCCCCCCCCCAAAGTACTTCACTTACACCCTTATGGTTAATGTTTTAGTGAAAATGACAACAATTGCATTGAAATTGTGTTGAAAGCAGTGAATTTTTGGGAGAGCCTCAATGACCTGGAGGACACTGACGTGGTTGACACCGACAGCGATTATGCAACAGCATCGTGCGGCTGGCAATTCATAATCGACGACGAGGACAAGTACAAGAACTTGTGGCAAGGAGAACGACGAAAGTGAGAGACACAAGGCAAACTTGTACGAAGTAGAGTTGAGCGAGGAGGAAAAATAGGTTGAAGAAGAAGTGGTGGGGCTTGTACAAGTTTGAGTTATAGGAGAAATTAGTGTGGTGTTCATAGAGGAGCACGAGGAGCATGGTGTGGCTTACACAGTCTAGAAAGGGTAATTTAAAAAAACAAAAAAATAAAAAGGAGGTATATTTCACAATTTAGGGAAGTATAGTTAACGTTTGCCAAAACAAAAGTGAGTCAAATTTTTAAATTTAAGGCTTATTGATTAACCCTAACTCATAGGGCCTTATGGGATTTTTGGCCCCATGAGCTTTTTTACGTGAGTCTTTTGGTTCTGCGTGCTTTTTTGACCTTGGCCCATGTAGGTCAAGGTTAACTGGGGTGGACCGACCCATTTTGACAACTCTAAGCTCTATGATGTGTTTTTCTTCTAATGAAGAAAAAAATCGATGAGGAGTTATTGTGCACTAGGTGAGAGATCATGAATCAAACATTAGTCTTTAGACTTATGTGCTCTTGGACGAAGCTATTCACCCAACTTTACAAACTAATCTACAAGTAATTTTTTATAAACTAAAATTAATTAAATTTCTTGCATGTCAATTTATGAACTTTATATATATATATATATATATATATGGAGGGATCAAATGATATCGATATAACTTACACCCATTATTACACCTTTCAATAACTTTTAATTAGATAATTTTATCTCAAAACCCACTATTGGATTGAAAGTTCATTTAACATAGATCAAATATATAAAATTTTATATTAATCCAAAACTATTTGACACATTATTCATACAAATCAAAATGGACGTAATATATACTTTTCAAAATATAGTAAAACATGAGTCATTTGATTACCTTATTATTATTCAATTTTGACAAAATTTGACGCAAACAATCTTGGTAATATGAAATTATAATTCAACGATTGATCAATAAAAATCACATTTGTATCAAGTTATTGAATAGAGTAATAGTTGATATAAGTTACATCGGTGTCATTTAATCTTTTCCTATATATATATATATATATAACTTTGAATAGGATAATTTTATCTTAAAATCCACCATTGGATTGAAAGTTCTTGCAACATAGATCATATATACAAAATTTTATGTTAATAAAAAATCATTTGATACCTTATTCATATCAATCAAAATGGATATAATACATAATTTTTAAAATATACTAAAATGTGAATCGTTTGATTATCATCTTATTGTTATTCAATTTTGACAAAATTTGACACAAACAATCTTGGTAATATGTAATTATAATTCAACAGTTGGATCGATAAATGTAACACCTGTTTTTCTCTTCTGTGATTAATAAATATATGTGTGATTTTTTTGTTATAGTTTTAGTAGAAAATTTTCCTGAAATCAGGACTGCATTACACACTAACAATGTAAGAATACACTGTAAAAGTAAGTAAATAGTCAAGAAAATTTACATATTTCATTTTAAATAATTTTCTCTCTCCAAGTACCTACTCACTTTATCAAAAAATTTCTAATTTGTGTCATAATAATACCAATTAAAGAACAAATCAACTTCCTTTTTCTCATTTTCAACTATCGCAAACTATACTTAAAAGGTCTATGCCTCACATTTTTTTGATGCAGCCAATTTTGACTTGTAATTAGATCTCAAAATTTTATCAACAAGGAGTATAATGTTATTGTAGTAGGTGGTGAGTTTAAAAAAAAAACACAAGTCTCACTCCTCCCTTCTTGGCATCTACGAGAAACTCTCCTTCCTTCTCCCTAGTTCTTTTATTTTTTCACACTTTGAAGAGTTCTCCCACACTTTCTCATTTGGCTTGTCTATTGTTTTGTGAAAAGATCTCTTGTTAGTTTAAGGAAAATCTTTTCCCTCTCTACTCCTAGAAGCTTTAGCTTGTGACTACTAGAGGTAAGGGAAGCTTGCTATTTTCTTTCATTTTAATGCCTTAAAAGTTGAATGACAATCTATTTTGGTGATGGTTGTTGGTTATATTTGGTGATTTGCTTGAAATATGCAAAGGTGCATATGTTGTAATTGTTGCCTGGTTGTTTTTTGTCTAAACATACCTTCGTATTTTTGACATTTCTCTTTGCGTAGTTAACGAAATTGAGTGTCATTTGTTGGGTTGGAAAGTAGACATCTGGGTCTACAATTTTGGCACAAGAATCGTGCAAAAACATTAAGAAATGACCATGATATGTGCATCCAAGTTGATGACCTCTGTGTATTGTTTGGTTCATTTCTGCTTTTCTAAATATAATATGGAAAAACGAGTTATATAGTTGAAAAATAGACTTAAAGATCTTTCCAGTGATAGGTCCTGAGCTTTCTAATTTAACCATTTGATATAGTAAAAGTTTATTTGAAACTGGGTTATATGCAAGGACCCTGTTCTGTTGGTCGGTTTTAACATGTTTTAGTAATTTGCTTATTTTTCCCTGTATAAAATGAATTAGAAAATGTACTTTATCTTTTTGAAAAATAGACTTTCAGGGCTATTAAAAGGACATAAGATTTATTTTAATTGATATTGTTTTGAAAGAGAAATCTAAGTTGAAAGTTGAGTGTGTTTCAAGAATCCAAATCTGACATCTACCCACTTCAACAATTATCATGTTTTTTGTATATTTTTGTTTAAGACATGGTTTAATGTTTTAAAAAATAGACTCTCATACCATTAATAGGGTATAAGATTTGTTTTCAACAAGAATCATTTAAAGTTCCAAATCTACTTATAGATCTGACCCTGAAATAGAGAAATTTTTAAGTTTAAGATTATGCTTTTCTTGAATGGTTTTAAGGTAAATTTTGTAATTTCACATTTTAGTAATTATTAATATATTCTTTTTTAAGTTAATTTTGTAGAAAAATAAAATTTTAAAATTTATTTAGTATTTTTATCAATTTTGACAAAGAATTGATTAATAATAGACCTTTTAATGAGAAAATGCTAAAAAGGGGTAAAATGGTTTTTTTACTCCAATATGATTTATTTCCAGAATTAAAATATCATAGGTTGGAGCGCAAATAGGTCAGAATCCACTCTAGTTTACTGAGCACACCACTGGTTTCATAATAAAATTGGGTTTCTTGGAGTGTAAGTTTACCATTGGAGCATTTTCAAAATCATACTTAAGTTGGGGAGGGAGATTGGGAGAAGCTTGTTCAAATGGATACTACAACTAAACCATCCACAGCTCTACATCACTTTCACTTATCATTTTGGTAGGTAGAGGAAAGAAAGTAAAATGGATAACCCACTATCCTTTTGATTATCATATAATAAGCAGGATAATCTCACAACTTCCTTAATCATGGTTGTCAAAATTGTGCACCAACTTGTTGTGGATTGCTCCAGATCATCGTGTGCCATGCTGAATCACTTCCATGGGTGGATTGCTCCAGATTGCCGCTCCAAGACACGAGTCGTCAAAGCGGCACTCCACAAATGTGCCACATGTGAATCAAACTGTTTTGAAAAAAAAAAGGGCCTATTTTCCCATGTTTCATGCCCTAATTGTTGTGCAATCCTTTCTTAACACTGAATTGACTCTCTCCACATCCTCTCTTCCCTTGTGGCTTTCCCTCTCTACCCTAACCGAATGGACCCTCTCTGTTCGTTGATGTATGCTCTGTTCACCTGACCCTATCTGCTTCTCTTCTCTGGTTTTATGCTGTGGCTCTTTTCACTGTATGCTTTAGTTTTATGTATTGTTTGTGTTGTCAAAATTTATGTGACTTGTGAGTTGTATAATCTTCAATTTAAGTTTAATTAAATGTTTGTTTTGGAGGTTTTATCTTTGTTAAAAAATGAAAAAAACTCTAAATCACAATAAACATTAAAAGTCTCATGAAAAGGAAAGGAAAACCAAGAACAACATCGGAGGAAGCACTACAAGACAGAGGTTGCTTGGTGGGACCTCTGCCTGTTGACTGTAAAGGTTGCTTGGTAGGAGTAGGACCTTGATAGTGTTGTAATGGATAAATTATATATATATATATATATATATATATATATATATATATATATATATATATATATAATGTTGATTAATGTTGTTAATGAGATGTAAATGCATGAGAGTTCACAGTTGTAACTGTGTTGCGAGTAAGCACGTAAGTTAGGGTTGCTTGGTGAGGCCCTTAACCTAGTGCTAGAAGGGTTAGTAGGGTAGCTGTTGATGGTCCTTGAGGATAGATAGACAGGCAAATCTCACATTGTAGACCAAGGTCATTGCAAATCTTGTGTCATGGTAAGCCACTACCCACGTATATCTATCTTGACAAACCACTACATCATTTCCATAGATTAGAATTAATGTTGTTCCCCAATGGTTATAGCACATGCTACCTATTTTGATCCATGAGGTCCCTGTTATTGTGATCGCTCGATTGTTGAAAAATCTCCATAGAGTCGTGTCTGCATCGATAGCATGATTGTCATTATTATTATAATTGTTTTCATATTATAATTGTTATTTAATGATGATTTGCTTTTACCTATTGATATGTTGTTGTATTTAAAGTTAATATATTTTAATGTGTAGATTATTAAATGTAAATTATCCTTATTTTGTGAGCTTACCCTTGCCCTATTTATTTCGATATGTAATCAATTGTGATGATTGCGATTATACGCAGGAACAGATGGTGAACCACCAGCAGATTAGACTCTTCACCGTTGAGTATAGGAGACGGTTTTAAGTAGAGAGACTTCATTTCAGGAAGAGCCTGTCAGACGTCAAGGAGTCGTACTTCTTCTTCTTCTTAATGTGTAGCTCTGGCCAACTATTAGGGAGTGAGTAGTTATATGTATCCCTCCTTTTTTTGTTATATGTACTTACTGATAAATACACTTTAGCTGATACACACCTTACCTTTTTTAGATACAGTTGATTTTTTGATATATGAGTTGTAATTGCTATTAGTATGATATTGATATATATATATATATATCTGTGTGTGTGTGTGTGTGATGTTTGACTTTCAATAGTTGTCATTTGTGTAGATAATTATTTTCAAGAGATAAATGTCGTTGTCAATTAGTTTTATGAAACGTGAAAAATTTACTCATATTTTCATAAATAAATTAACAAGAGTTTTAGTTAAAACTGAATTAATATGTGATTTATTATATAATGTCATGTAGCGACAGTGGGTTGTTACAATAAAAATCTCATTCTACGTCAAGTTATTAATGTTGTAATAGTTGGTGTAAGTTACATTGGTGTAATTTGATCCCCCCACTCTATATATATATATATAATTCCATAATAAGTATACAAAATTTCATACAATTCCAAAATTATTTAGTAGTTCATCACATCACTTTATTTTAACATATACTTGATCTAATGAATAAGAACATCAAATTCAACAGTTGGATTGATTAAATTTACATTTTACAAAAAGTTATTAAATGTGTAATTTGACTAACTTTGACACCTGGTGTCAACGAATCCTGACCATATGTATGTATGACACTTGATACCAAGTCTCAAAATTAGTCAAAATGTATCTTCAATAACTTTTTCTAGAATGCAAATTTAACTAATCCAACCGTTGTATTATGTGATATTATCTTCATAATCATGTATATTAAATTTCAAACCGTTTGAACTTTTCTAAATATGTTATCAAACATTGAATATTTATATATTTTTTAATATCATATTGTATGTTAAAATACAGTGATTTGATGAATTATTAAATAATTTTGGAATTTTATGAAATTTTGTATACTTAATCTAATTAATAAGAACATCAAATTCAACAGTTGGATTGGTTAAATTTGTATTTTAGAAAAAGTTATTGAAGGTGTAATTCGACTAACTTTGACACCTGGTGTCAACAGATCCTGACCCATATATATGGGTCAGGATCTGTTGACACCAGGTGTCAAAGTTAGTCAAATTACACCTTCAATAGCTTTTTGTATAATACAAATTTAACCAATCCAACCGTTGAATTTGATGATATTATCTTTATGATTATGTATATCAAATTTTACATCATTTGAACTTTTCTAAATATGTTATCTAATATTGAATATTTACATATATTTTAATATCATATTGTATGTTAAAATAAAGTGATTTAATGAACTATTAAATAAATTTAGAATTATATGAAATTTTATTATACTTAATCTAATTAATAAGAACATCAAATTCAACGGTTGGATTGGTTAAATTTGCATTATACAAAAAGTTATTGAAGGTGTAATTTGACTAACACTTACACCTAGTGTCAACGAATCCTGTCCCTATATATATATATATATATATATATATATATGGGAAGGGATCAAATGACACCAGTGTAACTTACATCAACTATTACACCATTCAATAACTTGATATAAAATGTGATTTTTATCGATCCAACCGTTGAATTATTATTTTATATTATTAAGATTGTTTATGTCAAATTTTGTCAAAATTGAATAACGACAAAAAGGTTATCAAATGACTCATGCTTTACTATATTTTAAAAGTATATATTACGTCCATTTTTATCTATATGAATAATGTACCAATAATTTTGGATTAATATAAAATTTTGTACATATTATCTATGTTAAAGAAACTTTTCATCCAACAGTGGGTTTTAGGATAAAATTATTCAATTAAAAGTTATTGAATGGTGTAATAGTTGGTGTAAGTTACACCGATATCATTTGATCCCTCCCCTATATATATATAGAATCAGGATCCGTTGACACCAAGTGTCAAAATTGGTCAATTACACCTTCAATAACTTTTTGTAAAATATTTTATGTTCTTATTAATTATATTAAGTATACAAAATTTCATATAATTCTAAAATTATTTAATAGTTCATTAAATCACTTTATTTTAACGTATAATATGATATTAAAATATATGTAAATATTCAATATTAAATAACATATTTAGAAAAATCTAAATGATGTGAAATTTGATATACATAACCATAAAGATAATATCATCAAATTCAACGGTTGAATTGGTTAAATTTGTATTATAAAAAAAGTTATTGAAGGTGTAATTTGACTAACTCTTATACCTAGTGTCAACGGATCCTGCCCCTATATATATATATACACCTTCAATAGTTTTTTGTAGAATGCAAATTTAACCAATTCAAGTGTTAAATTTGATGTTCTTATTAATTAGATTAAGCATATAAAATTTTACACAATTCTAAAATTATTTAATAATTCATCACATTACTTTAGTTTAACGTACAATATGTTATTAAAATATATGTAAATATTCAATGTTAGATAATATATCTAAAAAAGTCCAAATGATGTGAAATTTCATATACATGATCATGAAGATAATATTACATAATTCAATGGTTGGATTGGTTAAATTTGCATTCTACAAAAACTTATTGAAGGTGTGATTTGACTTACTTTGACAACCTATATATATATATATATATTGAAATTCCATGTGTTTAACTTGTTCAACACTTGACATCTATAAACTTTACAACACGAGTTCAACGAATGTTCACATGTTTTCGTTTTGCTCGAATTGTTTAGTATTATTCAAACGTAAAAATTATAATTATAATACTAATATTTTGCGTTCAAATATAATGAATATAAATAAATAATCCGTAAAAATAAAAGTTTTCTTTAGATTAGATAAAAAAAATTAAAAAATTGTTTGTTAAATTATGTCATAAAAGTTTTGATTTTTTCTCGCAAGAATAAAAAAATGAAAATTCATATTGATTTTTTATTAAAAACCAACATAATCTGCCCCCATGGTGTGCACAATATATATAAAAATCACATTCAGTGCGCCCGGGTACAAATATATTTATTTTTATAATATTTTTAAAATCTTTATTTTTATGATATTAATATTATCATTTTTATTATTATAATAATACTTTGTTTTTTGTTTTTATAATTTTTTACTATTTTAAATTTTATATTATTATATTAGTACTGTAGGGACTCTTTTAATTTTTCTTAAGATTATAATATTATTTTATTATTATTTTTTATTTTTTATATTTTATTAGTATTGTTTATATTTATTATTAGTGTTATTTTTATTTATTTAACATTTTTTTAAGATTATAATATTAATATACATACATATATATAATTTTAATATACATATATATTTTTAAGATTTATATTTCTAGTACTTTAATCTATGCATTGCATAGAATAAATATTTCTTTTATATAACTTAAATTTATAATAAATAAATATCTTTGAATATATAAATTATATTATAATTAAAATTTGTAATTAAACATATAGATTATGTTTTAAATTTATAATAAACAACTATTGTAATACAATGTTAATTTTTAATTATTGATAATTTCTTTTAAAAAATATTAAAATTCAATTTAAAACTAAAGATATTGAAAATGATAGATTAAAAGATATAAATGGTTAAAAAATTCCTAAAAACGTTTTCATTGAAAAATGACAGCTAAAAACACTCTCGTTGAAGAATAGTAGCTAAAAACGATCTCATTCAAGATAGTTATTCTCATTTAATATATAGGATTGATATTATTTTACTATTATTAATAGATAATTAATTTTTCATTCTAGCTAATTTGAATTTGAATTTTTTAAAATCTGAATTATTTGAATTTGAATTTAATTTTTTAAATTTTAACTTTCACACATTATACAATAAAATTAGAGCTGTCAAATTGTGCGGGCCGGCCCAGCCTAACCCGCCCGAGCCATTACTCTTTAGTGGGCTGGGTTGGGCCGGTTTGTGTCTGGGTCTTTTTCTTTGGCCCAGCCCAACCCTATGCGAGTCACCAGGCCAATTTGACCTAAATTTTTTTCTGACCTATTAACATTGTTATCTATTTTAATTATTATTTTTTTGCCAAAAATTATATAAAATTAAATTATTTAAATCATATTAAATATTTAAAATTAAATTCTACATACTTTCTAATATAAATAAACATTTTTATTCATATATAATTGACTTAATTACTCAATAGTTTCATTAAAAATATATCGTTAAGCGAATTTTATTTACAAAATGAAGTACCCATGTTAGCCTTTCTTTTTTACAAACGTGTGTGACCCATTCTCTTTTAATTTTTTTAAGTATATTAATATTTTTTATTTTATATATATATATATGTATATGTATATATATAATTGGACGCTTGAACATTGAAAAAAAAAGACGGAACAAGACCATCCTAACATATACTCTCTTAGTCCTACTGCTTGAACATTTTGTTTTGGCCCATTTTTGTTTTCTCCTGTTGCTTTCCGTTTTGGCCCATGGTTATACACACACACACACACAAAAAAAACACACACACACCGAGCTAGACAAGCGGGCCAAAATGGCTCAGTTTTTTTTGGACTGTCTTTTTTTAGCCCAACCCAATCCTTTTTGCTAGCTAAGCAAGCCGGACCCATTTTAACAGCTCTAAATAAAATTGATGTATTTTAATTTAAATAATTTATTTTAATATTTTCTTGTTAATTTAATAACCTTATATATTTAAGTAATATTTTTTATTTTTTCATTTTTATAATGTTATTTTTTATTTTTTATCTATACCATTATATAAAGAGAATACTTTTTTTTGTAACTACTTTTGGTTTCCACTTTTAGTGAGACCATTTTACCCTTCATAGTATCACAGACACATTAATTAACTATGTTAGGAATATTTAATAGCGGTTGTCCATATACATTGTAAATTATGACTATTTATATTCCATTTTAATATTATTAAACCATTTGTAACCGTTCAGTTACAGTTTGTACCTATAAATAGGCTATTCCATTACTAAAAATATTATAGGAAAACTCCTTATTCTCTCCATTTTCTTGTTCTATCTATTTTATGTCTTCTCTACTTCTAAAATTCTTATAGTTTCATATTATTTTTATAACACATTATCAGCATGAATGTCTTTTCTTCATTGATCATATTCATTTAGCATTACAACCTGCAAGAAAAAGTCATATCTTAGAATTCATATTTCAAGGTCAACTTCTCTCTCTAATCATATTCTTTATATTATGTGTTTGGTGGAATATTTGTTTTATTGTATTATTTACATAAATGTGAAATTCATTTAGATGTAATGAGTCTTAAAGACTCTATAAAAATAAATAAATTCTAAGAATATTTTTGTAATGGATCTTGAAGACACTATCAAAGAATGAAATTTTAAGAATAGTTTTTCTCACCATAAGTGAGGAAATAGTACAAAAGTGAAAAAAAAATCTCACCAGAAGTTGAAAAATAGTGCAAAAAAAATATAAAAAAAAATAAATTTTTTCACCAAAAGTGAAAAAGTATCGTGAAAAGAAAAAAAAATGGACAAAGAACATGAAAATATACTATGTTTAATGAGCACCAGGTGTTTGCTCAATTATTATGTTAATTTTTATATCAAGTTACACTTTGTTTTTATATATTGGAATATAGAATCATATTTTGTTTATGATGTGTTTGATTTATTTTCTTTAAACAATAAAATGAAATTCTATTGGGAGAAATAAGAGTTGTGTTAATAATGTGTAAATTTGTAACTTAATATATTTTACTAATTTTTATAAGGATTCTATGGGTAATATTATATACCATCCATATGTGTTTCTAATATGAGAGTTTTTTCTTTATTCTCATTTATTTGAAAAGTTTCTCCATTATTAATGATTACATGAATGGATTACAATAAACATATATTAAGTGATAAATTGTATATATTAAACACTTGTGGTTGGTTTTATATGTTTATCTATTCATAGTTATATTGTTGAATGAAATTTGTTTGTATATGTTACGTTTCATCTATTCTATTATCAATAATGACTCTATCAACTGCAAAAATTAATTTATTATGCAAGTTAAAATTATTTCATTGAAATAGTTTGAATTGTAAGTACAAACTTATTATAGGTTAGTACATTATACATTATTTACTAAATAATGTAAATTAGAAATAAGGGAATTAAATTCTTTTAATGTAATTAAAAAAAATTGTTAGCACATTTATTTATATTATTTATTATATTTGATAATAATACATTATATTTTTATGTGTTTGCATTATAAATCAAAATTAAAAATATTAATTAAGTTAATATCATGTTGGTTAATTACATTAATATATTTGGCCATTTGATAACATTTTAGATTTTTAATTTATTTTTATGTTACATTAAATTTAATTTATTTCCTAATTTATTGTCATGTTACAATTTATTTTTATAATCATTTATATTATATTAAATGTTTATAATATGTTATATGTTTTCATAACGTTATATTCTATTGTTATACCACTGTTAAAGATAATTTTCAGTGATCTTTTTATTATTTTATTATTATAAGTTATAGTGTAAAAGATTCACTTATTCTTTGGAACAATTTAAAAGAAAAATATGATCACTAAAAAAAAATGTGATTTTTTGAAAAGCACATATAATTGAGTTGCATGGTTGCTTGGTTGACTTAAATGACTGTTATTTTCACGTGTCCTATTTCCTTCCCTAAAAAGATAAAGTAAATTGTATCGGAATATGTCATCGCATGTGTTTAATTTCTATATAAAACAATTTTAATAGGACATGATGTGACCAAAAATTTAATTGCTATTATATTACATTGATTAAAAGGGCTGAAATAAAATAGAGTAAATACTCAAATCGAGCCCCCCAAAGATATATAAGATCATGTTATACCTTTAAAGATTATGTACGTCTTTATAGCATAACATTATAGTAAATTTGGGATTAAATTGGTGTCCGAAGATAGATTGAGAAGATGTCGCTTCTAGAATTAATCATTTATTAATTTGAAATTGTATAGAAAAATAAATATCGATAAAATATTTTATAAATATATTCTTCATTTTCATGCATTTATTGTGCTCATGTAGCAGCAATATTAAGTAAAGTGATTTAAGAAATATTCTGAGTTGAGTTAGAAAAAATAATGAGCTTTTGATGAAAAATCATAAGACTTGTCCAATTGGCATTACTTCATTCCTATAAGTGAATGTAGCCACATATACATTATTTATTTAAATAATTAATTTTTAATATGAGTTTAATCATTATTGTTAACATTAAAGTTTTTATTAGATATTATTATTTATAATTTGAATGTTTCAAATTAATTAAAAATTACAATTCAATAGTTGTTAAATGGTAAATAGTTTCAATTTCAAATTGATTATAAGTCAATCAGATTTTCTCATATTGATTATTTATGCTCGTTGTTTTAATAAAGAATAAATGTTGATATTGAAATCAATAATATACTTGTATATTATATTCAAAATATTTTTCTTATTTAGTAATGCAATAAGTCAATGTTAATACTATATCTAGTATTATAAAGACAATTGAAGGCTCCAGAAGAGCTAATGTATTTTTATTTAAAGGAACATATTAACACATTGTTATTGTATTATATTCTTCTATGTTTTATAGAAAGTTATTAAGTTTCAAAAATGTGAGAAATGTTTTTGCATCATAAGACTTAGACCAAGAAATGTATAAGAAAAATTACATATTTTTTATCTGGTTTATACTGCACGTGTATTAGTACAAATTAAAACACATAATGTTGTAAACCAGAACAAATCTAAATAAGTTTGCTATTTAGAATAATTGGTTTGGGTCATCCCGGGTCTATTATGATGCAAAGAATAATTGAAGATTCATGTGAACACCTATTGAAGAGTTAGAAGATTCTTCAATTCAATAAATTCTTATGTACTATTTGTTCCTAAAGGAAGTTGATAATTTAATCATCACCAACAAATTGAGAGTGATCTCTCATATTTTTAGAATGCATACAAGGTGATATTTGTGGACTAATACACCTATCATGTGAATCATTTAGATATTTGTCGCAACCGGGGTCACAACCAGATGGCGAAAAAGAAAATGATCAGAAGAGTCGCCACTATGATTTATTAAGGATAAACCATAGAAAAACCTACGAATGATGGTCTTGAACCAAGAGAAAGGTTCGGGAGTTATTTACGTGTAGGGAAGGTGTTAGCACCCTACACGTCCATCAAAAGATGGTTACCTTTTCATCCTAATGTGTGAAAGTCTTATCTCTTGCTTAGCCATTTTATTTTGAACATTAAAAAAAGGATTAAAATCTTTTTAGGTTTTTGAGATCGACAAGGGTGGGCCCCTGCTCCTACGTATCCTCTCGTACAATGAGGAACTCAGACTCACGTAATTCTTTTGTAAAAAAAAAAAAATTGTTGGTGGATTGTTTTTTATTATTATTTATTTTATTTTTAGTATGGTAAAGGCATACCCAATCACCAAATTGGAAGTGCATCCAAAGTGATTATCAATATACCTTTTAAGATTTTTTATAATAGTTAAATAGGAAGTGCATCCAAAGTGACTATTATTAAAACCTTTGTTAAAAATTATTATTTTATTTAATATTATTGTTTTTTTTATTATTTTTATTTATTTATTTATTTATTATTATCATTTGAAAAGTGATAACCTAATAAGGAGTGCATCTTAAATGATTATCATTAATATTTTAAAAATTAATAATGTCCAGATAGGAAGTGCATCCACATTGGCCATTATCAAGTTTAATTATTTATGATTTACTTATTTATTAATTTTTATTGACCATAGAAAGATGATTATAAATATTGTTATAGGAAGAAACTAAAACAGTATAAAAACGTGACCTACGGATTCTAAAAGGTTTACTATTGATATATAAATATTATTATATTAATTATTTTACCTAAGTATCTCACGTAAGAAAAAAAAATAAAAAATAAAAAATAAAAAATCGTAATGGGAGCTAAAGAAAATGAGAGTAAAGCCTTACGGATTAATGCAACGCTATTCATAACCCTTTATATTATAACCAAAATAAAAGCCAAAATGGAGGTTCAGCCCACATTCACGGATATTGGACATGAGAGATATGACTAGGCCAAGCCCAATGTTGCCACTCTGAAGACAGAATCCGGAACAGCTTCCGTGTGGATTCCCGAAACTTCTTCTCTTCATCCCTGCATTCTTCGTGAATCCTGACAGCCATAGATGCCGGAAGTAAAGTTCGACCTTCGCTGTATTACTCCTTACAATTCTCCTTCGTCACGCTGCTCCCAGTTGCGTGGAGCATCTCCGTCACGTTCTCCCTCCGTCGATCGGCTCTGCTCTGAAGCTTTCTGCACTATCTCTTTGTGAAGAGATCTATCTTGTTGGTGACGAAAAGGACCGAAATGCGTCCGCGAAGACGCTGGTAGGAACAGGAGTCGCGTCACCGCGAATCGGAACCAGAGGAGGTGCGGGAATTAACTTCGACAGAGGTACAACAAGGGGACATTGCGGAATGCTCGAGTTTCAGAAGCGAAGGAAGCTCGAAGCCTCCACCAGTTACATATTGACAGCCACATTGTATGATTCTGTTTATCATTTTGTTCGTTTTTGTATCGATGTTGATGACGAAAGAATGACACAATGGAATTTGAGGAAGAGAAGAGGCGTTCGTTTATTTTGCTTTCACCAAATTTATTTACAAAAGAAGAAACGATGTTTGTGTGTGTGAATCAAAATCACTGTGTAATATTAATATAATGAAATTCTAATACTAGTGAAGCAACATCGAGATTCAAACGATGATGAAAAGCCATAAGATAACACACGAGGATCCAATCCAAATATCACATGCTTAACAAGTGAGATTAGAATAAAATGACCAATAGATTCAACTAGTATACGGAAAGAGGAATTAACATTTGAAGAAGAGAAGTGAGCGATACCTTTGATTCCTAGCAAAAATATCTGTGAGCTTGTGCTTCTGAATAAGGGAATGAATATGCGCCTTTGTGAGAAGAGAAAACGTGAGAGTCCCTTCTGAAAAGCTCTCCTTCTCCTCTTTCTCTATCTCCGCTTTTTTTCTTTTTTTTCTTCGTCCTCCACTCCGATTTTTTTAAAAAAATTCCTCTCCCTCGGCGCTTTTCGACCCATGCTCTATTTATACACATCGGAGACGTGCACTGCAAGTTTCTTATTTTCAGATACCAAAGTGCTAGCCTCCTTCGTTTTTTCCTGTTGTTCGTTGTTATTTCTTTTTGTTTTGTGATAATGGGCCTTGGGCCCAATTCTTTATCTTACTGTGTAGGTCCAGCGAAAAACCTTTAACTATATTTATTTTATCTGTTCTATTTCTTTTTTATCTTAATTTAAAAGAAAACACCTACTCCTTATATTTTCCTCCTTTTTATTATTTTCATATCTAAACTTTTTATTTAGTTAACGTTGACTTGTTAGTTTTGGAACTTTCTACTTTTTAAAAAAAAAAAGGGATTATGGATCCAATGCATTAAGCCTAATAAACGTAAGACAAAGGACGTTGCTTAACTAATTTTTTTATTATTTTTTTTATTATTATATATTTTGTTGCATGGACTGCCCAGATAAAATTGGGTATTCACAATATTTTATGGTTTTAATTAATGCATCAACTAAACAGTCACATGTTTGTTTGCTATTAACTCGCAACCAGGTGTTTGTGAGATTACTTACTTAACTAATGTGACTTATAGCTCTTTTTTTTCAGATTATCCAAGAAAATACGTATTGATAATGTTGGTGACTTTACATAGAAGGCTTGTAATATGCCTATTGGAATCAATATTGAACATCCTGTAGCATATGTTCATATACACAAAATGGACTTGCAAAATTATTTATTAAGCATTTAAAATTGATTGCAAGATTATTACTCAAGAGATCAAAATTTCCAATTTGTATTTGGGGACATGCAATCCTGCTTATTATGGTGTTAATTCACATCAAGCCAACAAATTATCAAAAGTCTTCCCCTTTACAATTGATTTTTGATAAGCAACCTAATATTTTCCATTTAAGTTTATAGATGTGTTGTATGTTCTTCAATTGCTACACCGCAATGAACTAAGATGAGTCCTCAAAAAAGATTAAGAATATATGTTGGATATGAATATCCATCTCTCTCTCTCTCTCTCTATCTATATATATATATATAAGGAATATGTTGAATATGACTCAATTTGTTGATTGTCATTTTGAATCAATTTTCCCACTATTAGGGGGAGAGAATAAGCAGTTGGAAAAGGAAATTAATTAGAATGAATTATCATCTTGATTCTCGAACGAAATAATGTGAACCAAGTGTTCAAAAGATATTTCATTTACAAAGTTTAGCCAAAAAGAGTGGCTAAGTCATATGTACCGACTGCTAATGCTCCAATAAAAGTGATGTCCTTGTTGGACAATTTAATATTGCAAATGAGTCTCAAACACGCATGAAGCATGGTAGACTCGTTGGTTCCAAAGATAAATATCCTCAAATAATAAAAGAAGTTAAAAAGTAAAGATCATCAAATTGAAGATATAAAAACTCCCAAAGATTCCTTTGACATGATTAATATTTTAGATTCAAAAGAACTCAGGTACTTGAAATTAGTGAAAATAAAGAGGTCTCAAAGTATGTCATGAATGAATACAATATAACCAAAATAAAGTCAACGTTGACAGTGTGTTTGCAAATATTGTAGCGCTAAATGTAATTAATGATAATGAGGATCGAGATCCAAAGTCTATCAGGATTTTAAACAAAGAATGGTTGGCCAAAATAGAAAGACTCAATTGAGGTAGAATTAAACTCACTTGCTAAGCGAAAGGTTGTTGGACCTGTAGTCCTTCTAAAAGATGTAAAACCAATTAGACTTTTGGACTTGAAGTCTGTACACTTGAATATATAAAACTAGTTAAATTTTTGGACTTGTGGTTTATAAACCTGAAGATGTAAAACTAATTGGATATAAATAGGTTTTTGTGGTGAAATTATGAGATATAAAGTATGAGTTGTTGCTCCAAGATTTTTGCAAAGACATAACATTGATTTTAAAGAAACATATTCACTTGTAATGGATATAAATATTTTTTTAATACTTAATCAGTTTGGGTGCACATGAAGGGATCAATTTACATCTAATGGATGTTATTACAGCCTATTTTTGTATGATTGTCTTGATAATGACATTTATATAAAACTCCCTGAAGGCTTTAATTTGCCCAACAGTGCAAGTTCTCGAGAAGATTACTCAATGAAAATAAATAAGTCTCTTTATAGACTAAAACAATATGAACATATGTGGTATAATCATCTCAATAAGTATTTGATAAAAGTAGGATATAAAAATGATCCCATTTGTTTGTGTATTTTTATTAAAAGACCTGGAAATGAATTTATCATAATTGATATTTATGTAGATGACATGATTATTATCAAAACTCCTGAAGAGCTTCCAAAAGCTATGGATTACTTAAAGAAAAATTTGAGATGAATGACTTAGGAAAGATAAAGTTTTGCCTAAGATTACAAATTGAATATTTAAAGAATGGAATTCTTGTGTATTAAGAAGCTTATATAGTAAAGGTTCTTAAAATGTCCTATATGGACAAATCACTTTCATTGTGCACTCCAATAGTTGAAAGGTCTCTAGATGTAAACGAAGATCCTTTCAGACCTAGAGAAAATGATGGAAAATTATTTAGTCCTAAAGTATCATATATTAGTGTTATCAAAGCACTAATATATCTTGCTAATTATACATGTCCTAATATATCATTTGCTGTGAATTTACTAGCAAGATATAACTCTTCACCTACATGAAGATATTGGAATAAAGTCAAGCATATATTTCTTTATCTTAGAGGTTATTTGTTAGATCCTTTTCATGATATATCACAGACAAGATATTTGTTTGCATACAGTGGTACAACAATTTCTTGGAGATCTGTGAAATAAACCAAAACAAGCAAGTAAGATTTTGAGTAACGAGTACAAAAGATTGACCTTCACCATCTTAAAGATGGTTATTTGCATGAGGGGAAGAAATAAATACGTTTTACACTCTTTTTCCCTATGCTCTGGTTTTGTCCCATTGGATTTTCCTGACAAGGTTTTTAATGAGACAGTATATAACAACATATTAAAGAATAATGTACTTTTTTTCCTTCACTAGGTTTTTGTCCTACAAGATTTTTCCTAGTAAGGTTTTAACGAGGCATATTCTCAAATAATGGACATCCAAGGGGGAGTGTTATCAATATTTAATAGTGGTTGTCCATATTCATTATAAATTATGAATATTTATATTCCATCTCAATATTATTAAACTATTTGTAACTGTTCAATTATAGTTTGTATCTATAAATAGTACTCCATTACTAGAAATATTACAAGAAAACTCCTTATTCTCTCCATTTTCTTGTTCTATCTATTCTATGTCTTCTTTACTTCTAAAATTCTTATAGTTTCATATTATTTTTTATAACAAACTATCCTCTCTTTTTTCACTTTTTTTGCCATCTTCTACCCACGAAAGTTACTTTGTTTGATTGTAAACATAACCTCCACATAAGTTACCTTCAGATTGTCTCTCTCCCGATTTCTCAATTATCTCTTTTTTCTTTTTCATTATCCCATAGGAGTTGTCTAACTTACTCTAAGTAAAAATAGGGTTAAACAACCTCATTCAAAATGATTGTTGCAATTTTTTGATATACTTTAAGATGATTAATTGCAAGTATTAATTTCATCAATCAATTTGAATGAGGTTATTTAAGCCCATTTTTACTTGGGGTAAGTTAGACAACTCCATCCCATAACACTTTATGTACTTATTTATCTCTTTCTTCTTTTTGCCACCTTATTTTTCATCTCTTTCTTCTTTTTGTCTCCTCACCCTCTGTGAATTTTATCTACTTATTCCGTATATCTTTAACAAAATTTAGTAACCATCCTTACATCTTCATATTAGCGAAAGAAACCTGCGCTTCAAGCAAGAAGGAAGCAATGATGGTACAGGAAACAATGGATAAGGAAAAGCTCTAATGGCATAATATGTGCAACATTTTCTATAGGTGAGGCAACCAATTTTTACATTGGCTTTCTTTTCCATTAGTTTACTCTCTCCTTTTTCTCAACTATGTTGTTGTTCCTCTTCCTCTTTCAATTCTCAATTCCAGCTAGCACGTTAAAAGAATGAAAGCACCATCATGGAAGCATTCCTGTTAATGGTTGTTTTTCTTTTCTTCAGTTTTTTTTTTTTTTACATGCTGTCTTTATTGTTATAAGTATTCTTTTTCTTTTTTTCTTCATTTGTGCTTTCAAGATTGACATGTTAGTGTTGACAAATTGAAGCTTTTGGAGCTTTCCATTGTAATGCAAAAGGAATCAAACGAAGTTAGTTATTCTTTGTTCCATTTTCTCTGTTTCTCTTCCTCTTTCAATTCACAATCCTGCAATACTAATCAGGTATGATTTCTTTAATTTTTTTTCATTTTTCTACAATTTTGTTGCTTAGTGATTGAATTTTAATATGTAATTGGAACCTTGAACATGTATTAATAATCTCCCTCACGCTCTAACCATCTTCTTCTCCCCTACAACTTTCTTTTTTGGGTGCATTTTTTACTCTCTAAAACAGATGATAAAAAATAGTGGTTGTGTGTTTTAATCCCTAATAGAAGAGGAATTTGTGTTTGTATTTTAGTTTCTGGCTCAATATTTAACCCCCTCCACTGTTTGTTCTCCAATTTTCTTCTCTTTAACAAACCAATCTTTTTTTTCATTTTTAAAATCTACCATCAACAATAAGTCAATTTTGTAATCCATTGCTCTTCTACTCTTTGTCTTTTTTTGAATTTTTAAAATCTACCAAATAACAATAAACCAATTACTTGCCTTAAAAAGAAAACAATTACTTAATCTTTTTTTTATTTTTAAAATCTACGGGTCAATAGTAAACCAATTTTGTAATCCACTGTTTTTTTTTTCTCTTTAACTAACCAATCTTTCTTTGAATTTTTAAAATCTACCAATCAATAATAAACCAATTTTGTTCTCCATTGTTCTTATGCTTTTTAAATATTTTGAATTTTTTTTGCTTCTTTAGGATCAATAACATACCTCCTTATCTCAATTGTTATAAGATTAATTGATTTATGTTTATTGCTTGATTGCATAAAACACTAGTTGTATTGTAGACACACATTGAATATGGAAAAGGTACATTTATAATTGCAATCGGTGATATATATTAAAAAAAAAAAGTCTTATTATTGTGTAATATGTGTAACATTATAAAAAAAATAAAAAATTAATTACAAATTAATTAATTTTTCCCCTTTTGGATTTTTGTTTCTCAGTTTTGTAGCATTTAAAGTGTTGTTGCTTAATGTTTTCTATAGAACCTAATGGCTTATTTTTTTACTTCTAATCAGTTTTGCAATGTTTAGAATCCTAAAGTCCATTTTATTCAAGAAACAGAGGACAAATAATAGAAGCATAGTTTCTAATATTTTAATTATTCATTTTCATTGTGATGGCAGATATCTAGTGGTTATACTAAGATGGTTAAAAGGGTAAGTCTTTTTGATAGCTGAAATGGTATAGAACGATTATATAGGTAAACTAGTCAGCCACCCATGCATTTGCACGGGTTGTTTTAATCTTTATCCATGTTTTAAAATAATTTACATATATAATTATTTGCTTAAAAATAATATATAGAGTAAAAAATTAAATCTTAATGACAATAGGAGAGGAAGAAGAAAATATTCTTGAAGAGTATGCACTTTTACCTAACAGATTACAATGAAACCTAATGTTTCTTAAAGCATTTTATAAATCACCTAAAATTAGGAGAATATAATGATATCATCAACTATGATATATCATCATCATACAATAGGCATTCTAAAGAAAACACTTTGTATATGAGATACATGAATCAAGCAAGATACCTGCAAAGGAAAATTAATAGGGAAGTCAAAAAAATGCACAAAAAGTCATGCATTACATAGTAGGCAAAAACAAAAAATTACCAAGTGTGGCAAATATAAAAATACCTCCAAAATCATAGAAGTTTGGTTTTTGTGAATACCAGGATCACAAAGGTGAGAGAGGAAAACTAAAATGACACCATGAAAATCGAAGAAGTTAAATTCTGCTTGTTCAAAAAGTTAAAGAAGTTTTACATAACAATACACAATAATTGTTTTATACTTACGCATTAAATGTTTTGAAAGACCTCCTTAAAGACAACATTTGTAGTGGTTTTTAACGCTGTCTTTTCTTTATCATGTATAAGGATTTTTAATCCCTACTTGCTTTAAACTCAAGAAAGTGCCACATATAACTGGCCATGGCTAAACACCGGTTTAGGCAAATATATTCCAACATTTGCTAGCGATTGACCCTGAGATTTGTTGATAATCATAGCATATGAAACCATTAAAGGAAATTGTCTTCTCATAAGTTTGAATGGCCATGGTGATTGGGATGGAGACATAAACATCCGAGCAATGTAAACCAAATTCCCAATGTTTTTTCCAAATATGATCTTTGCTTCAATAACATGGTTGGCTAGTCTTGTAACAATTATCTAGTGCCATTGCAAAGTCCTTCAAATTGGTCTATATTCCTCAACAACATCATTGGAGTACCCACTTTTAATTTGATCTATGATTTGGAAGACCTGATGCTTTTAGAGTATTTAGAAATTCAGGGGCAAGTTCTTCAAATGCTTGATTTTCAAGTGCACCTGATATGTCAATTGAATCTGAGCTTAAATATTCTCTTTCATCACCTGATATCACTAAAAGAATATAATCATTAATTTCATCAACAGTCTCAATAGTTGATGCTAGAATAGCTCTAGACTGCAAGAACTCCTCATTATTATATTGATAGACTAAATCAGGATATGTGCTTTGCACTATAGCATCTATAGGATTTTCAAACTCAATTATCAAAAGTGATTCAGGGATTTGAATTGATGTATAACCATCATTTGGCTCAGCTATTTTTCCACCTCCCACATCTAGAAGCCATTGTGAAAATTCTTTGAGCTTTGTTGCACTATCATTGTTTAGACCATTCTACAAATGCATATTTTTTGTGAGCCTTAACACATGACAGTATTCCCAAAGGTATGAAGAATTAATTGTGGCATTGATTATGTCTGAACGACATCCTCGTGGGATGATTGGGAGAATTTGTCTAAAGTCTCCGCCAAAAACAACAACTTTTCCTCTAAACAAAGAATTTTCACTATTTGAATAACTCATAATGTCTCTAAGACTCTTGTCTAATGCTTCGAAACAAAATATGTGTGCCATTGGTGCTTCATTCCATATTATGAGCTTTGTTACTTTTAACAATTCAGCAAGTTCACTTCCTTGATTGATATTGCAAGTTGAGTTCTCAAATGTAGGAACAAGGATAGCAAACCTTGAGTGTGTTGTTCTCCCTCCAAGTAACAACAAAGATGCTATGCCACTCGATGCTACAATTAAGACAATATCACCACGTGAACGCAATGCATAAGCTAATGTCTTCCACATAAAAGTCTTTCCAATACCACTATAGCCATAGAGGAAAAACATGCCACCATAATCGTTATTCACTGCTTTCATAATTATCTCAAAGATTTTATGCTGCTCATCTATCACAATATGGAGCAACCAAAAATTATGTTTGTCAAAAGTCATCAAAACAAACTCAAAACTAATAAGTATAATGTATAGATTTTGATATTTATTATAAGTAATTAATCAATTCACCTGTAAGAGACCAAAATAATTTTTAAATTCATCGTTCTGCATAGATGAGCTTATTTGCTATTTGTCTTACTAAGCTTCCTTTTGGATGTGACATGGATGGATAAACCCTAAGACTTTTTCTGTTCAATTGCAATAACTCCTTAATTTGCAACAGAGTTAAATTTTGCAACTTAATATCATTAAGCTGTAAGTCTAAAAACAAATGAATTGCTCATTAATAAGGTGTCATGTTGATATTGATGGTAATGATTACAATAAAGTATGATGCATGAAGTAAAATGAATCATAAATTAGTATACCTTGAATGTCGGATAATCTTCTTTGTTCATAGAGAATACCATCAGCTAACCACTGCCATGTTTGTTGCCACACATATTCTGGTCTACAAATTCTATTTGATAGAAGCATTGTCACAAATAATTTTCTCAAATATTGACCTGATCCCCAGTCTTTGGCTTCTTTAATAGCTTCAATATATTCTTTGTCATCTTCAAGAAAGCCTATTGCAAAACATGCTTCTTTGTAATTTTGATATTGGATATTACCAATAGTTCTAATGTCTTCATAATTGCACGGTCCTTTAATAGCCGATAACATCATTCTCAAATAAAACAATTCACCTGTGCTTAGAGGAACCCAATTGAGTTTTCCAATAGTATAACCTTTTTCCCTCAGTTTCCAACATCTTTGCCTAGCAATATAGACGAATTTGGACACAAACTGTGCATAAATGAGATTTGTACCTTCAGAATATATCTTGTTTGCTTGCATCCAAGACGTAAACATTGATTCTTTAAAACTTGCTCTAGAGATTAGTGAATCAATATCCTCATCATCATTAAAAAATACAAACTGCTTATTGGGAAGATGGAAGTATAATCTTTCAACTGCTGGTGTTCTACCATGAATTGGAAAAGAAAAAATTCTCCAACATGCCTCACACGGTGAGATATATCTACAATCAAGATATTGTTTGATTTCATCATAATCTCAAATGAGATCTATCTTCATTTTGTGTGGGAACAATGACAGCAGTGATTCGATCATAACCTTTGTTAATGTACTTAAATAAGTACTTAATAGATGTACCTTGATTACACCATTCAATATTAAGATGTGCATGGTACCTCAAAAGAAGTTTTGGATTGTAGGGAACAATGTAACGATTGTCAAGAAGTATACCATTCTTCTCAACAATATTCCCATTGTTTCTTCTTCTATATATTGGATAACCACCCTGGTCCACAATAGTTGAACATTGAAACTACTTAGGAAAGTACTTAGAGCATTTTCCATCTTTCGTGCATGGTGATGATTTGTTAGCTAAACCACAAGGACCATGCATTATATGAGTTTTGACCAACTCATATAAATCTTTTTACTTTTGTTGGTCTGGTATTTTAGCTGAAATAATCTTTTCAATATCTTCAAGTGTTGGGTACTTGCTAGATAGGTGTAAGTAAATAAGTATATGTGCATGTGGTAACCCTTTTTTTGAAATTCAATTGTGTATATATCTACAAGAAAAAATTGATCATTAAATATACATTGATTTAGAATCATATTAAAATGTTAGGCATAAATAAATTATTAAAGGAAGTCAATATAGAGGGGCATAACATACATGCAAGTACTTTTCCAAAGATTTGATTCTTCTTCAAATCTTTTATTAACTGATTAAACTTTATCTTGAATTTTTTTGACATTATATCAGGGCGATCTTGAGGTTTTAAATGCAATGGTTAAAGCAATCTTTGAATTTCTGGCTGGCCAATTTGGATTACATGTGAATGTTAAGAACAAATTAGGAAATCCCACTGAATTGCAAATTGCCATCCCATCAAAGTATAATTGATCCATATATCTAGGACCTCCTACAAAAGTGGAAGGCAATATGGTTCTCTTTCCTCTATTTGATCCTTGTGTTTGGCTTTGATCCTTGGATTGATATAAATTGTTATATTTTTCCACCCTTAACTGCTTTTGGTGCGTCCTAATATAAAATAATCTTTCAGATACCATCATTGTATACCCATCAACTACAAATTGCTGAAAAAGTCTCTTAGATCTTAACAATTTTGTGCTTCATCTTTTCTAGACTGAATTCGAAAACAAAGAAACTCTCTTATAGTAAGTCTATTTCTTTTTGCATCTTGAGAGCAACATCTGTCTTTATGTTGCACATCATGTCTATACCCATCTTCGCCATAAGGAAATAACAATGGGTATTGCAAACCCAAATAGCCTACATGCAGCTCATTGATTCTTTGTAATTTACCACTTTGTGTCTTAAGTATTATGTCTCTATTTGATTAAGTGTCCATATCACCAACTATAAGCACAGCCACTTTAGAAACAGAAGGTAAATTATATATTCTTCCATCTGTGACCCTATCAGAGATGAGTTTTAACTTGAGATCATGTATGGGTGCAACTTCATTTCTCTCTTTTGCCATTCTAAATGACTTAGCAAATACGTTGTACTCATCAAGCATAGTTTTTTATTTCATCACAATCTGCGGATCTAAATGTTCTTGGAATCTACATTTGTACATATAAAATATTGTCAGTAAGACCATAACGATAAAACTTCTTGTTCTTGTAAAAAAAAATTACTGTGCAAACATTAAGTATAACATGATGAATAATTAAAAGTATAAATATTTACCTCAATCCTCCGATCATATTCTGTATCTCATTTTTAGCATCATATATGTAAAGTTGTGCAAACTTTGGAGTATCACCAGGCATAGGTAACAAACTCCCAATAAGGTGACATGATTGCCTTGTATTCTAAATGAAGGTGGTCCCCTGCCATTGCTAAATGACTTGTCCAATCTTGCTCCAGGTGATGTGAATGCGAATATCGTGTTATATGCTTGAATATACTGTTGAAAATTCTTACTATCAGTTGAATGATGATAAAAAAGATGTTTAAGAACATTTGGAGAATCCTTCAAAAGTGGAAGCTGAACTTTCCCACCAGAACAACAAAGTTGAAATTTTGGAGTTGAAGTGTTTTTGTCTTTTTTGGTTCTCTCTTGATACCACATATAGGCCCCACAATATTGACATTCAAAAACAGGATCTCCAATATCAATATATCCTTCAAAGAGAAAAGTAATGAATAAGAATTCAATATTGGTAGTAGCCATGCTCTTTATCTAATATTGTATATTATACCTATATTAGGTAATCCAATATCTATATGATCTTCAATTTGGCTAACATCTTCGTCAGAACTTGAGTGAGTACCTAATTGTAAGGATAGAAACAATGATGTTATGAAAATAAATATATGAATTCACATCTAAAAAAATTAATTAATAATTGCTAATCATGGTTCTTTCCTTCAACCTCATCAAGATGAGCAGCAAAATTAGTTTCTACTTGCTGATTTAAACTGTGATGATTTTGTCCAATAAAATGTCTTCCTAATTTCAAAGGACAACCAAATGTTGTAGTGGATGTGTTATTATTTGTCCTTGAAAAACCTTGACCATTAGAATCGTTTCTATTATTTCCATTATGCACCTTCTTATGCACATTAGAAAATTTGCTCATAAGATTGACACCCAAAGAAGAAATATCAATAAATCTCTTTTTGCCATGTATTACATGGACATGGAGACTTGGTTGAGTATAAGCATTGGAGTTGGAAGGCAACATGTTATTGCAATTAGCGTTACTTTGAAAGTTCTCATTCAGAATGACAGAAGAGATATTTGATAGTGGTGTCCTATGTGTTTTTCTCCCTAACACTGATTCTGTACCCATAGTGACATGCATGATTGGTTTGGAGAATTTATTGCCTGCATGATAGAAATCATCAAAGGAAATAGTAAGTAATCTCTATGGTAGAATTAAACCATTACAACTCAAATTATTACTCATTCTCCACAATACCATCACTGCTTTGATGAGGAATATTTTCAGTATCATTTGAGTTTCTAAATCTTTTATGACATTTTTTATGTAAAAGCAATTTTCTTCTCAAACGCGCCTCTGAACATATGTCTTGGTTGTTTTGTTGTTTGTCCATTATTGTGAACAACCATAAGAAGATTCATACATAAATCATGACCAAAGCAAATAAGAGAATCATGTATATAATAAGGGATGAAAAAGGAAAAAAAATCTTTAACCTTTGTATGCAGCACTTCAGACACAATATGCACGAAGACAACACTATATTTTGTATTATATCTATTAGACAACGGCCCCTACACACATATGATGTACATTAGGTAAGCAAGATACCAATTATGCTTATAGATAAAATATAATAAGGGAAAAAGTGGGTTATTTTTGTCTGATTATAACTTAAAATGCCTGATGCCTGGTAATTAATCAATCTCTATACTTATTTTCCATTTTATTTATTATACTTAATTTTTAGGCTCTGTCTACGGTGAACCCATATAACAAGTGGTTCACCGGTGAGTCTCTATTTTAATACCGTTGGATATAATCAACGGTAAAGATTATAGACTGATTAGTTAAATAAAAAATTATATTAAAATTGCATTAAAAAGTGAAAGGTCATTTTTAGCCTTAATCCTCAATCCCCAAACCCTTTTGTGGCTGTTCCCTCATGTTTAAAGGTTGCGACATGGTCGTTCCTAATCCAAAACCTTGTCTGGTCTTCCCCTCACGTTCAAAGGCGCCATCATCATTCTGTCCAAAGGCCATTCACCGATTGTCGAAGGAGGCAGTGCTTCCGTGCAATTGTTTTCACGATGACGCCTCTGAGAATGGAGCGGAATCTTCCAGAACATTGTAGAACCAACAGGGGAGCTTCTATGAGAATTCCCCTACGCTTATGGCTATTTTCCGTCGTCCACGAACAAACGTTACTGCTGCTTACGGGTGTCCGGTGAATTAAAGTAACAAAAATTAGTTGATCGATGGCCAAATAATTTGATGTCTAGTGAATTTGAGCAAAATCTTCCAGAACATTCTAACCTTCCAGATAATTTCCCTACGCTTATGGCTATTTTCCGCCGTTTACAAACAAACGTTACTACTGCTTACGGGTGTCCCTTCAATGATGATACGAGGTTCCCACAAGCAATACTCCACAATATGATAAAATGTTGTGTCAACTAACCACGGTTTCTACCTGATGCTTGTGGGTATTGTACTCAATGCACGAACAAATACTGCTGTTGCGTCTCTCAAATTGTGTCGACAACGACCCTTCCAAATGGTGGGTATCACACCCCTCAGGTCACTATCTAAAGAGGGACCTATATGTCATTTTGCACATCTTAAATTAAAATTCATTTTACAAATAAAAAATTAACTTGCTACTGTAGCACATTTTCTATTTGACCACTGGTGTTGCACTTAGCATGCGACTTCACCCTAGCAAGTGCCTAATTTTTAACCGTAAGCCGTAGGAAGGGACGAGAACCAAACTATAATTAAATATTTCTCCAGTAAAATCCTTTTCTTCCTTTTCAAATCCGAAAGTCAAACGATAATCATTGTCATGCTCTACACTGCATGCTAATCCACCAATATTGAATCACACATATCTCACGTCTTGCTGCATGCTAACAAATCCACATAGAATAACATATTTTAATTCAAATAAAAATTAAATATTTTAAAGAAAACAATGATATAATATGAAATTATTCTAGTTTTAAATTTGGATAATAATATTTTTAATTCAATTCAATTAGACTTTATTAAGTAAATTTTCTTATTAAGATTATTTTTATTTTTTCAAATTAATTCAAAATATTTAAAATTACATCTACAAATTAAAAATAATAAAATATATTATAAAGTAATACATTAATTTTTTTTAAAATCAATCAAATTAAATAAAATCAAGTCAAAGAATTAATAGTCAATATTTTTTGGTTTTAACTATATCTTCATTTATTAATTTCTTTTTTCCTTAAATGAAGCAAACTTAGCCCCACTAATGATTAACTTTCTTACACTTACCTTTAGTGAAGAAAAAGGTGAAAGAGTGATGAGGGGGTAGGGGAGCTTTGCCATTGTGAGAAAATATGTGTGTATTCTGTTAGTAAAAATGGTGAGTGCTTTTTTTTTTTTTCTTACATTTCAAATCTCTAAATTTGATAAGAAAATAATAGTTTAAATGTTCAAAAAAAAAAAACAATTTGACAACATAAAAATAAAAAAGATTTAATTAATTAAAAATTATGAGATCAAAACTACATATAATTTTAACTAAAGAAACTAAAATAGTAATTAAACTAATATTTTTCTACCAAAATAATAATGAATGAATGTTTTAATTTCTGATATGTTAATTACACATATTTCACTTTAAAATATCGTATATTTATTTTAAAATAAATAAGATTAAGCCTATCAAAATAAAAGCAAATAAGATTAAAAATGAAATTTATTTTACAACTTCACAATATATTCTTCTATAGTTATAATATCAATATATATTTAAATAATGAGACGTTGGAAAAACGTTAGAAGAATATATTAAATATTTTATGAAAGTTAGTTAAGATTCCTATCTTTTTAAGAGGAAAATTTTGAACTTAGCTCATTGGTAAGTTGTTTTCCTTTTGAACTTTCTAGATGCAAACAAATAGAAATTATAAGACGTATATGATGTTTCCACTGCACCCCAAAAGAGAAACACAAATGTATATGATATCAATAGCCTTGTGAACTCTTGAACGATCAACTAAAAGATTCTTACCTGAAGGATTGCACCAGCACACATTGGACATGGCTCAAGCATTACATAAAAGTGTATTGTCCTGAAAGTGGGAAAATTGTTTCCTTAAACAAATGAACCATCAAATTGATTATCAAGTTGTATTAATTGAACGGAAGTTCTGAATACCGAGAAGGCCAGAACACAATACATTGACACAAATTTGGCTAACATTAATACTGTTGTATATTAGTGGCATGTATATTACCTGTACACAATGATAAAGTACATTGAAATCTGCAGACACTTTTCTAATTTCTAATAATTAACAACTTCAAGACTTCCTATAAATCAAGAAGGAGTACATGTTGATATTAAGTGTTCACTTAGTCTGCCTATGCTACTAAACAAAATACCAAAATGCATTTACTGTGTCCTTCAGAGGTCAAGTGGAAGCCGGATAGGGATTACCCAGGGGTCATCATCATACATTATTTCCATCAAATGAATCAATACATATCTAAATTTATTCTCTAGTCTACTCCCCATAACAATGTTACAATTCACCAAACAGATACAAATATCATTTTTGAATAAAGGAAACTATGCTTAGAGAGTAAGAGAAACATTATGAGATTCATAAAAACATTATATCAGGTGACAGGTGATCTCAAAAATTGATGTGCAAAATACCCATATATCATTAACATATGAAGATGTAGAGGCTGTCAAAAAATCACCTGATAGCTTCTTATGAATGGCATGCACTTCAGGACAGATTGAGAAAAGCATTCAATCAGTGAACAGCAATATCTAATGGACCCAGTCACAGAGGACTAATTATATTGAACCATGATTATCTAAAATAATCAGTTTTTTATTGGAAATGTTCCCATTTACGTACCATATATTTTAAATTTAATTTAATCAGACTTTATTAAGTAAATTTTGTTATTAAGATTTTTTATATTTTTCCAAATTAATTCAAAATATTTAAAATGAAATCTACATATTAAAAATAATAAAATATATAAAAAAGTAATAAATGAAGCAAACTTAGCCCTGCTAATAAATAACTTTCTTATACTTACTCGTAGTGAAGAAAAAGGCGAAAGAGTGATGAAGAGACAGAGGAGCTTTGCCGTTTTGTGAGAAAATGTGTGTGGATTCTGTTAGTAAAAATGGTGAAATTTCAGTTTTTTAAATAAATATTTAAGCATAAATTTTTACTGATAGACATTGAATTATTTTATCTAAACAAAAAATTTAAAATCAAGAAATTTGAAATTTCAAAAAAATATTATAAAAATAAAATAAACTGAAATTATTAAATTAAAGTTCAATACATTTCAAATTTCTTAAAATTTTGAAACTCTCTGTTCGAAACGAAAATTGTATTAGTCACTGAGTGTCATTTTCTTTAATATTTTCTATATATAATAAAACTGCTTTTGCCGGTTTATGCAGTCCTTGATTTGGTCAAAAAAGAAAACTATATTTTTAAAGATAGGAGATAATCTATCTTATTCCAAAGAAACTAAATGATGAAAGAACACATACTGCAGAATTAATATAAATGATTGGTCGTGTATATCATATCCCTCCAGTCTTAGACAAAGTCCTTAAAAGCTTTAAAACACAGGGTTAGTACTTATTACTTAAAAAACCGCTCTTATTCATGCCTAGGATCAATTAGATTTGGTCCTATCATCTAATACTCTCCCTTTCTTTTGATCAATCATCTTATTATACTTTCTATATTTAATTTTCTTCACTGACTGCATATGTTTTTCATGCCTACCTTTCAGCCCATGTTTTCTAGTGTAGAGTGCTTTTCTTTTCGTGGCGTATAGCCTGAAGAAAGATGATAATAGAGGTTCATAAATTGGAAGATGTGTTGGAAGGCTGCAAGTAGATAGAGAAAGAGGATGCAGACTGCAGACTGCAGCAGAAAAGTGAAAGGAATGACTCGAGGGTTAAGCAAATTGGGAGTATCCACATCAGTATCAAGGGGCCCCCTTGGACAGCTTTCTATTAGTAGTTTGAGGCTTGAGACTTTGAGCCTGGTTATTAGAAACTGCGTGGAGTTTGCACCTGATTATGGCTGCTAGTGCAAATGGTTTGTGTGGCTTGTGTTTGCTAACTGAAAAATGTGGTGTAAATTAACGAATCATCTTGGCTAAAATAGAGGATTTTGAATTTTGCATGTAAAGTATGAATTATTACTGACCCCTCATGTTTGTATAGAAACGAAGAAATTGAATGATTAAGTACTTGTATTTATTACCTATTTTCTTTCAAATAGAAATCCTATAGAAGTGGTCCCACGAGGGATCGTTAATGTCATTTGAAATTGTATTTATCACCTATTTTCTGAATGTGTACGTATATTTATTACCTTTTGCGTGTGGTATGTTCCTGTTTCCTAACTGTGTAAATGTCTGTTATACTTTTTGTTTTCCTTTCATTTTTATTGGTTCATGGAAGGGTAATGTTGTTTATAGTGAGTCAGCTGCAAGCTTCTCGCCATTTGCATCGACACACTCCCTTCCAAAATGTTAAATTGTGTAATGTGTTGCTGTCGTTGGATATTGCATTCATTAGGACATAGAAAACCATTGTCTCCATGAGAAACAAATAAAGACAAACCAAAGAAAAACCCCTTAACATTGTATAGCTGGGCTTAATTTCTCATCATACGGGCAAGATGATCAACTGATTGATTGATTTCAAATAATTAGACAAAGTATGCATCTGTGTCCTTGGAATGTGATGTTTTGAGAGGCAAGTGATGTTTTGCTATATAAACAGTCTCCACCTAGTTTGATAAGGTTTGATTGTTGTTGTTGAAACTTGTGTTGGACACTGAGGTGAGGATTAAGAAGTTATGACATGGCTGATCATGCTGAAAGTGTTCTGTCATCCATGCAGACTATAATGGTGGTTCTCTTAGAAGAGAGTGAGGATGTCCGTGAGAATCTTTTATCTATTATGCTGTCTAAATTAGGACGTGAAAAAAAGGTATTTATTTCATAATTTTTTTTCCTATTAAAGGCAGATAGCTGATTCTCTTACTGCTCTTATATTATTCAAGATACATGATGATGTGGAATTTTAATTCCAGGATGTTAATATGGCTGGAAGGAGGATTGCTATGAATTCATACAGCAATGTGTAGGAAAACTTGAACCCAGCATTAAACAATTTTTTCTATCATTGATGTCTAGAGATAGCAAGCCGGTGAACAGTCAAGCTGAATACCATGGACTTATCTATGATCTGTATTGATGTGCTCCTCAGATCTTGTCTCGAGTTCTCCCTTATATGACTGGAGAGCTACTGGTAAATAGTAATTTATTAAACAGACTCCTTCTCTGGATTAGGGAAACTCAAAATACAACGAAGGAACAACTGATTGATTAACTTCAAAAACATGTGGGCTTTCAGGAACAGTCTTAAGTAGACAGAATAAGCTAAAATTGGAAACCCCTTAATATCAATTGGATCAAACACATAAAGTTGGTCTCGCACACACCCCAAATTCAACCAAATAGCAGCTCACAATTAACTACTTCTACCAATATTAAAAAGAATGCAACTAACATAAACCCACATAAAGAAAATGGATCGGTTAAGCAGCTCTTTAGTTTTGTCGGGCAGGACACCTGCTACCAGTAGCAAATGGTTTTTTTATGCATACGTATACAAAGAAGAAAAATGAAAAAAAAAAAAGTGAAACGAAACAGAGAACGAAAATGAGCGCGAAAAAAATCTCCCACAAGTTGGCACGTGGACCCCCAAGGGCCTTCCTTTCTTATAGTATATTGATATGTAAATGATTATATAGGTTAAAAGGGTAAGTCAAGGATGATAATGATCTTCAGAAGTATACTCTCTCTATTTTCCCCTTATCCTCTTGACCCCAAAAAATGTAAATATGTAAATGATGTTTCTACTGATTATATAGGTATTTATAATTATTCAAAAATATTTAATGATACTTTAAAACATGACTAATTTAGTGTGTACACTTATACATTCTTATTTGTAATTTTTTAATTACAATTTGTACTCTTAATATAAACCTATATTCTAAATTTTATGTTGCATGATTACATATATATATGAACTCTGCAAATTACGAGAAGGTTAGTTCTTGAATTAAATTTAATTTTGCTTTCTTAAATGTGAGGGTCATATGTTTCTTCTACCACTTGCTTCATGCCTCAAGCTGTGAGGTACAGAGACAAAAAGCAGTGTAATCTAGCAAACACTATTTTTTATTATAAGTGCCATGTAATTGAGGGGGCAAGAAACACTATTTTTTATTTTATTTTAATTTCCTTTTAAGGGGCATGTAATTGAGTGGTCAGGAAACATTATTCTTAGTCTTTGAAAAGAACTTCTATGTTAATGATAATACAATTTTACTTATTTTCTGCATTTAAATGGGTGTTGTTTACATGTGCAATTGCTGTTGATTTTTGTTCCTTTCTGACCTTGATTTCCACCTCTTGGTCTTTGAAAAACAAAACTTTTTAGTTCTTTATATATAATCATTCTTGAAGGTAGTATATCAAAAAATATGATTCATATGAACAATGTAATAGCACACATGCTTATGAAAAGCATCCACTCACTGTTGGCAAGGTTAAGGTCAAAGACTTTGTATCACATTGTAATCGTGCATTTGACAACTCTAAAGTCTAAAAAGAGGGGTCTAAAGTATAGTTACAATAATCAATTAAAAAATGTTGAGATTTAAATAACAATTTTGCTATTCATTATTTTTAGGGTAATAATTAACAAATAACAAATATTTTTATGCCACAACTTTATCTCTGCAAATGCTTCCCTTCCCTTTGCTATCTCCTCTGCAAATGCCTCATTTTAAGGGAAGTTAACCCTTTATAATAATCGTTTAAAGTGAACAAATAAAAAAATAATTTAATTAAAATACATTATAATCTTAACTTATTAAATAATTCCTCAGTTAAATTCTTTTTAAAAAAATAGTCTTTAAAAACAGGTTTGGGTTTGGGAGTTGGTAGCCTTTCAAATGATATAAAGTGATAAATTTAAATTTATATTATATTGTATCAAAATAACTTACATTTTTCAGTAAAAGACATTATAATTTTAACTTATAACTTATTAAAATGTTAAATAATATAATATTTTAAACACATAAGTATTTATTCACATATAATTATAAAGATTTATTTAGTATAAGAACATAAAAAGCTTAGAAGAATTGATTTTAGTTAAAACAATACATAAAAGTAAAAATTGTTTTAGTTAAATTTAATTTTAATCATTATTTTTAAATGTATAACTAAGATTTACTCATGCCACACTCATCTCTCATACAATGCACATTCTGTATTAATATTTAAAAATATAACATAAAAATTTTGTTGCCAAATCTGAAAAGGTTAGTTATTGAATTAAGAGTAAACATCTTCTTACCTTCGTGGCATTCTTTATACATACTATAGTAAACTTATATATACTTATTTTTAAATGGTTTGCTGCACCATGGCTTTCTGATCGGGATAAATGCATTCTTTATTTCAATTTATATTTTCAAAGACTATTTACATTTATTAATGATTTTTCCAACAATTAAATGAGTACACATTATTTTTTATTAATAATTCATACAGTAAAAATTAAAATTATCAAATTTATTTTCTCTATCTTTATAATTAAAAATATTATTATTTCATAATTTTTCTTAAAGTTTGTGTAAAATAATTTTTAAATGTTCAAAATAATCAATAATGAAAAAATATTACACTTAATTAGCAAAACATAAAGTGTACGGATGGTGACCATCCGTTTGGTTGGAGTAAAATGAAAACGAACATGTAAAGGGGATGATACAAAGAAAATATATAATTAAGCACATATAAATATATAATATGTTAAATTACAACATTATCATAAATAGTAGATATACAAGAAGTAAAAAAGTGCGTATATATAAATATATTGTTAGAAAATAAATATTAAACTAAAATTAATATATGAGTCAATACATTATAAGAGAAATTGTTATAATATATTAAAATTAACACAATTGAAATATGTTTGCACAATAGAAATACAGACACACAAGCACGACACTGTCTGTGTGCTTCCGCTAGTTAGTATAATAACAATTATAATTATGTCTAATTTTTTTGTTATGTTTATTTTCATTTATATAATTTTTTTTACTATTTTAAATTTTAGACAATTATTTTATTACTGTAGTAATGTTTTTTTATTTTTTTAAGATTATAATATTAGTTTATTATTTTATTATTTTTTATTAGTATAGTTTATATTATCTTTATAATTATTTTAACCTTATAATAATTGTTTAATATTTCTAATAATTATAGTTTTATTTTACTATTTTATTTGTCTTATTTATAGTATCTTTATTATTATTTTAACATTATAATAATTATTTATTATTTATAATAATAATTATTTTCATTAATTTTAATAATTATAATATTATTTACTATTATTGTTTATGTTTTATATTTTATTAGTATTATATTATTATCCTTATTATTATTCTAACCTTATAATAATTATTTATTATTTATATTAATTATTATTTTTATTATTTATAATAATTATAGTATTATTTTACTATTATTTTTATTTTTTAATATTTTATTAGCATTTTTTATATTATCTCTATTATTGTTTTAATCTTATAATAATTTTTTATTGTTTATAATATTATTATTTTCATTATTTATAATAATTATAGCATTTTTATTTTTATATTTTATTAGCATCATTTATTTTTATTTTTATATTTTATTGGTATTATTTATATTATCTTTATTATTATTTTAACCTTATAATAATAATTTATTATTTATAATAAATATTTATAATCATTGAACAATTATATATGCATCAATACTGTAAAGTATTTATGTGTATAATAATGTAGATATTATTTATATATGAGTCAGCGTTTTGTAGAATTTATGATTATATATATAGTATTTATTATAATATATATATATATATATATATATAGTATTTATAATTATATATAAATATTATTTATAATTATTAATATAAATGGTGCATTTTTTTTTGTAGCTTGATGTGACCAAACGTTACAGTAAAAAGTACACCAAATTTAATATAACTATAGATTACATAACAACATATCTATAATATTATGTCACATGGTGTGCACAATATATATAGCTAAAAAACATAAATTTTATATTAAAATAAATTATATTAATGGGTAATTTCATTGTAATATTCTTTCATATTAACTTAGCTATTAATGCTCTTTTATGTGAAATATTTAATCTTATAATATATTTTTACCTTGCAATTTAAATATTAATAAACTATCATGTAGACATTAATAAGCCTTCGTGTAAAAAAAAATTATAGATATTCACTAATACAAATATCATTAATAAATTACTTACGGTACAAGTGCCAAATATAAAATGAAAAAAAAATGTGGATAATAATTAGGTGTTACCCGACAATTGCTTGGGTTACTTTTGTCTTTATTTTTAAAATAAAAAATAATATAATATAAAATTAAATTAAATTTCAAAATAAAATATTTTAATTTACAGAAAAATTATATATTTTTAAAGAAAAAATAATATAATATAAATTTATCTCAATTTAAAAAAAAAATTGGTACATTATCTCAATTTTAAATTTACATAATAATATTTTAAACATAAGTAAATTAGGCTTTATTGAATAAATTTTCTTTGTAAGATTTTTTTGAAATTTCTCTAAATTAATTCAAAATATTTAAAGCATACTACAACCCATGGCTTCAATATATTGTATGAGGTGAATTGATCAATTTTAATGATTTGATGTCCTTCTTATTTTTTAATTTGTTTTTCATCCTTGAAAACTCAAACTGTTATTTTGTTTTTTTTCCGACAATTCTAGTTGGTTGATAACAATAAAATAAAAAAAAAAACTTTGTGAGACAACCAAGGTTGTAACTTTGCACCACAAGTTTTATTTGTTTTTGAGTTATGTTTGGCCGCAAATCAATATCTTGTACAACTCCAAAAAAAAGAAATATTTAAGATAAATTAGCCATGTCACATAAGTGGCAAGGCCTATATAGCACAATAGTTAATACTAGGTTTAAATATATTTTTAGTCCTCTAAAAATATGATAGAATTGGTTTTAATCTAGCAGAAAAAAATTTCTTGAATAAAGTCTCTCAAATATTAAAAATACCCTAATTAGATTCCTGTGCTAAACTCTGTTCAACTTTTTTATTAAATGATGGTCACATCAGCATCACAGTCACCATTAATTTGTTGATGTGGCTATCCATGTCAACTGTTATGTCCAGGTCAGATTAGTAACATATTTTTTAAATAAAATTATTACATGTTTAATCCTAAACCACGGATTTTTTTTCACCTTAAAGCAAAGGTGATAAAATACTTTATTTGGAAGCTAATGTGGCTATCATTTAATAAAAAAGTTAAACAAAGCTTAGCACAAAGATCTAATTAGGGTATTTTTAATATTTGAGAGACTTTATTCAAGGAAAAAAATTCGTAGGGCTAAAACCAATTTTGTCATATTTTTAGAGAACTAAAAACATATTTAACTCTTAATGCAATAATAGAAAAATATATGACTTTGCAATATTGTGGGCAGTATTAGACACATTTAAGTTTCAACATGTATATTCAATTAATAATTTCTCTCCCACATTGGAACACAGCATAGAGACACAAGCTTTCAAGTTTCAACCTATTACAAATATGTTTAATTATTAAGTATATTATAACCAGTGAGGTCTAAGGCAATTGTCTTAATGATATCTTGCAACGTACATGATCTTGCCTATCCCTTATGAATGCCTCACCCTATAAATTCTACAGGGATACTTCACCCTTTTTTACCAAAGAATAAAAAGAAAATAGAGATTCACTTTTGGTAGTGAGATTATCACAAATTAAAGCGCTACAATCTCACAAATGATCCAAAAGATGATAAATGATTATTTCAAAAAGGTTTTCAATAGCTTTTCTTATGCTTTTCTGATGACAAAACTATGTATTTGTAAAGCCCATTTTAAATATGGTAAGTAGGTAACCTAAAATCAAAGTATTGTGCCCAATTAAGCTTGTGGCAATCAATTAAGCCATGTGGTAATCAATTATTGTTTTCATAAAAAAGATTTGCAACAATTATAATCGATTATTGGTTGTAAACAATGGATTATCTCATTCAACGACTTTAATAATCGATTATTCCAGTGTGATAATCAATTATTGTGATTAATGAAGTTTTGGAATAAGGTTTTAACAAAATAATCAAAAAATATTTGTATATCGTATCTAGATAATTAATTACTAGGTATTTAAAAATTGTTTTTGAAATATTTATTCGAGAATAGGTTTTGAAAACTCTTTTAATTTATTTTAGAAAAAATAGTTTCAAATTTGGGGTTTTAAAAGAGATTGGGCCAATCAATAGTCATTGAAAATCCTTTCATATAATCCTAGATAGGGATCAAAAGCTGTCCATTATTTTGTCTTCATCAAAATTCTTTGTGTCTTCACATTTAGGTCGTGTTCTTCATTCTCTCATTTTTTTATGACGGCAAAAATTTATTTGTTGCAATGCTCCCCCTAAATGTTAGCCATGTCTTTGATTTTATTTTATTTTATTTATTTTCAAGGGTGTGTCGCTTTCTAAATTGTGTTGCTCCCCCTTGATATAGGCATAGTTTGCCTTACAGGATTATATAGCCATTATCTTTTGTTCCCCTTAATATAACCATTTCCATTACTTGTATTTACAACAAACTATACATTTCTCCTCTTTTTTGCATTATCAAAAAGCATTATAAAAAAATAAATTACATGCCAACAAGGTTGTGTTCGGATAATGAAATGAGAAGTGTAAAAGCAAGCATAACATTCATATAAGTCAAGAAACTTAGATGTCATAATGTATATACCATGGGCCCAAACATAAGCAAATAAACCATAGGTCTAGAGATATATGCCATAATATGAGAGGCAAAAAAACAAGTATAATGTATACCAAATCAAGTGATAGAGACGCCATGAGTCCAAACATAAGAAAATAAATCCTAATGACGATTCTAAATAGGCATAAGATATACATAAAATGTCCTAAACATTAAGAGATTATACAAAAGACATCAAAATCCTAATCATTTAACTTAGGAGAATTGTCCTATAAAGCTTCTAGATAAGCTTGTAGAAAATCGAAGTGAGCATCCACATTCTATCTGAAATTTGAAAAGTCTTATTGAAGACCAATTAACTGTGAAAGAATCTATTGCATAGGATCTGGAAAAAAAAAAGTAGGTTGATCTATGTCCATCTCTACATGTACCTCGTCAGCTTTTATTATAGGAGCACCTTCAGTTAGTGCATTTCCAAAGACCCATTGATAATGAATATTTTAAAGCTATATCTGATTCAATATGTTCTCATTAAACCGGTTCCTACTAGAGAGAACATATTTGATCTCAACTAATAAATATAAGTTAAAGTGATCAACATTGAGGCCAATTGATCTGTAACTCATTCTTAAACAACAAAAGCGTGAATGTATCATCTCTAATTATTTTAGCCTCGTTACCAGACCTAACATCCACTATCTTACAAGTAACATAATATAACAGTCTATCTTTCTAGGGATAAGATCCTGGTAGTCAGTACCTTATCACTAGGGAAGATTGTAGGATTCCTTAACATACTACGTAGGGCCTCCTGTTTCTTGAACTCAGGCCATTTAAAGACATTAGAGAGATTCACATTATTGCTTCCATGCATAATGAAACCTCCCCAAGGTTTGCAACACCATAAAAGGTTACTAATTTTGATGTTACCTTTAGGATTAAGAACATCAACCAATTTTTTGCATCTCCAATTCTTCAAGGAGAGTTACCCTAAAATAAACTTGCTCAAGCCCCTCCTTCTAAAGTGTTTGATAAATTTGGTTCAATGAGCATTTTTGTAGGTTGTCAAAAAAATTGAAATTTATAAAAAAAAAATATCTTCTACAACATTGCCAACCTTTAAAATATAGTGGCTTATGCAACTAAGAGGTAGGTCATTGGTTCAACTTAAACATTTTGCCACATCTCACCTTTTCAATTCAACCATTTCCTTATTTCCCTAACATTCCTTCAAACCATTCTCACGTGCTATCTACTTCCTAATCGTCATATCACTCATCTCCACCCAAATGTATACTTTGAATTGTACTATTTTTTATTCACTTGATTAATGAAAATATTCCTATGATTGCTCATATACTCATAATACATTGTGTTTCTATCATCTAATTTAAAGCTTTTTTTGTATATGATTCTAAACTAAATTGTAAAGCTATACGAATTTGCATAATTGCCTTTGCATGTATCAAAATTGTCTAAGTGTATACTTAGGCTCTGTGTCATACACTGTATTGACTCATTTAGTGTTAGAAAGAGCAAAAGAGTCAGAGTCAATATTCTTGAATAATATTAAGGTTCTTTATAGGCTAATTAGGTGGATTAGTATTGTTAGAGGTGTTGTACCAAGCTAACTGAATGAGTTCGTGTTGGGAAACAACTATTGAGTTATGGCTGAGCCTGTAGAGGCTTAGAAAATAATACCTTGTGTAATCTGGAAATGATTACAATGACAAATACCTATTGAGATACAGATTGGATGTAACTAAAGTGATTTATGGGTGAATTAGTATAAAAACCCTTTATGCAATTTCGTCTTCACTTTTTTTTTAGTTTTTACACTTGTTTTACTAATATATAGCTTTGGAATTGGTTTTAGGTTTTAGATTCTATCATTTTACAAACTTTTTTTTACCATTGAAACAAGTTTTATTTAATTTTCTTTTTTAAATATAGAGATTTTCCTTTGAAGTTAAATTGTTTTACCCATTTAGAAACAACTTTGAAGTTTTTTGTACAAGGAAATTAACTTCTGATATATTTGATGTGCACATTTTTTAACAAACATGTTTGCAAAACTAGTTTTTGAACATTTGTATATTGCTTATATTGTTAAGCTAGTTCAAATGAGTGAAAGGTATTTCCTTACCCTTAACAACCTGCATATAGCCAAGAAATATCCTAAGCAAACAATATCAAAAGAAGTTTAAGTTGTGCAAGTTAGGCCAAAATAATCAAGAGCCACAATTCAATCCCTTTGTTGTGATTCTTTGTAGGGATGTCAAAATGAGTTCGACCCAATGGGTTAGCTCGATTAGCTTGATGCATGGATTGGATTAGGTTGTAAAAATCCAAGCCTAAGCTTATTTTGGCCTACCCAAAATTTTTACTGGCTTGTGATGTGTTGGGCAACTTACTAGCTCAATGTATTTTTATATTATTTACTTTTTTATAATTAGTAACATAATAAATAATAAATAATAAATTTAAGGTTGAAATATGTTTTAAGTCCTTGTAAATATAACTCTGTCTGCTTTTAATCCTTGCAAATTTTTTTGTTATTTTTAGATTCTTAACATTTTCTTAATATTCTTTTTTAGTCTTTACCATTAACTATGGTTAATTTAGTGCTGACATGGTTAACAAAGTAAAGAATATTAATTAAGATAATTAAGGTAATGAAGAATATTTTAAATTAAGATAATTAGATTATTTTAATGTGTATAGTTCAATTAAGTAATATATTTATTATTTTATATAAATAAAATAATTACCTATAATTTACTTTTATAATGTATTTTTAATTTTTGATATATTATGAACAGTAATTCTTTATTGCTTTTAATATTGTTTCTTACTTTTTAATTTACTATTTTATTTTTAACATTGTAATTTTAAAAAAACAACTAGTATTTACTTAGACATTTATAATTTATTTTTAATATATTACTTTGATGTTATTTTTACATTTCAATTCATTAACTTTGACTGGTTGTAATATAATTTATTTTTATAATATATAACAAGTAGTGGTTTTGTTTCCAAAGACAAAAGTGATATATTAAACGTAAATTATAATTATCTAAGTAAATTATAATTTTTTTAAAAAAAGTACAATGTTAAAAGTAAATTAGTGAATTGAAAAGTAAGAACAATATTAAAAGCAATAAAAATATTGTTCATAATATTTTAAAATTAAAAATAAATTATAAAAGTAAATTATATGTAATTACCTTATTTATATAAAATAACAAATTCATTACTTAATTGAATTACATATATTTTTGTTTAAAATTTCTAGCAATTGTTTATTGTTATGTATTATATTTTGCTATTTTATAATACAAATGACAACATATATTTTTTTATTTTAGTTTATAGTGATTAAAATATTTTATTAACTTGTTATACAAAAATTAGTTTATTTTGATAATTTTTAATTTTCTATATTTTAAAAAATGAGTGACCTATAGGCCATTTTGTTTGGCTCGTGACCCACTGAGAATTGGGTCTGGATAGTAAAATTTTAGCCTATCTATAAAATTGGCCTGGCCTAACCCATCTAAAAAATGTCACAAGCTAGTTCGATTAGGCCATATTGGCCCCAAATTGACAAGTCTAATTCTTTGATCCACTTCAATATTAATTACATTAATTAAAAAAGATGTATATTTGTATAATTTCATACTTAATATGGAGGCAGATGCTAGGAGGTTTCTTTTGTGAGATTGTAGGGGGCACTGTATTCTGTTTTTTTGTTTTGTTTTCTTATCGTCATGTACCAACAAAAATACTTAATATATTCAAATTTATACCGAAAATCAAATTGATTGGTATCTAAAATATCATAATCAAATTATAAAACTTATGCAAAAAATAATTAATATAAAATAAAAAAAATCACAGGTAAATCATCTATTATATTAGAATCAATTGTACATTTATTAAAATTCAATAATAATAAATTATAAAATTTATATTTTTTAGACTCATATTAATTTTTTTCCTTTAAAAATAGTTTTTTATTTTATTATCTTTTTAAAAAATTATTAAAAGAATACTTTAACACATTAATATTTTACATATAATTGGTAATAATGTTTAAAATAAGATATTATGTAATGCAACCAATAACCATACATGACACAAGTTATTATACTAGTTAGTTGTAATTTAATGTTTTCATTTTTAAAGTTTTTATTTCTTTTAAGTTAATTTGAATATATATTTAAGTTTGATTAAAAGTGAGAAATATTGTTTCTAAAAGTGAGAAAAATTTAGAAAAAATATTAAAAAATATAGAAACTCACCACAAAGTTAGAAAATAAAATAAAAATCAAAAAATAAAACTTAAAAATATGAATTGAAATACAATAATAAAAAAGACAACTATGTAAAAGAAGTAAAAAAAATATGGAAAGGTATAAAATTATATTTTTAAAATAAAAATATTTATTTTTGCAATATAATAGGACTTTTCTTTTGTGAGACACTTCTCTTAAACCTTTTATGTTAGTGTTTGATTAGATGGGAAAAAAGTAAAAGCTTTAAAATAATACTACTAGACAAACTTCATACATCAAATATTAAAGAAAAAAATAATATGAAAAGAATAGAAAAAAGGGGTAAAATTTAATTTAGAAAAAATAACATAAAGTGAACTAAAACGTTAAAAAATTTAAAATAAAAAGATTAATAAGCAAAATGAAAAAAAAATTGTAAATCATATAACTTAAAGTAAAGGAATAAAAAGTATAAGAATAAGAGAAAAAAGGTCATTTAATCACAAACCACCATTTACTGTAAGTTTGCTGACTTTTATAATAAATATTTTAAAAGTCATATCAATAGTGATTTCTGATTGGTTGACAATGTAATTTTTTTTATGCTGATAATGCACGACTATTAAACTCTAAGAATAAATTTATATATAATATGAATTCTTTTTATATTAAATTAGAAAAACATTTAAATATTTAAAATATTTGATTAATTCAAATTATTAAGCATATATTAATTAATTAATTCAAATGTTTATTCTAATATCTTGAATTTGAATTGAGTGTAATTTAATCTAAAAGCTAGTTTATAAAATAAAGATTACACAACTCTTTATAAACTTTAGTTATATTTATAGTTGATGTGAAATTTTAACACTCCTTTTATTTCCATGGGTAGACATCTAAAGCATGGAAGTTATTTTTTTTCCCCTTATATTGTGTTGGAAAAGCCAAGGAGTCAAGTAGTACTATTTTTTATATTGTACGATTAATTGATTGATTAAATTATTAAAACAAATATTAATTAATTGATTAAATTATTTATTTTAATTAATTTATAATAATAATGAAATTATAATTGATAAAAATAATGAAAATGAAAATATCGTAAGAAAATAAAATAAAATAATTAAAATATTATCCCATGATCTATATGGATAAAATGTTCTTTTTATATAATATAATGATATATTTTTATTTTTATTTTTATTTAGTACAAATGTTGCCCGAGAACATTTTTAAAATTGCATAAATCATCAATTTGGCACCTAACATATTATTCTCTTACCTACCTAGTTTTTAAAGTAATAAAATTATATAAGTAATCTATCACATTTATTTCTTTAACCCACTAGAGTGGGAAGGGAGGTGTTTGGTAATATGCATGGGATGATAGGGTCTAGTCTCAGTGCTATCATTGTAAAAAAAAAAAAACCCAAATATTGACTATCTATCAATACAATCCATAAATTGATAAATTCTCTCTATATAAAAATTAGAATAATTATTTTAAATGAGAGCATTTTTAATAGCTATTCTTCAATGCGAACATTTTTATAATTTTTTTCAACGAAAATATTTTTAGGAGCTTTTTCTTAACTTCTTATGTCTTTGAGTAAACTATACTCACATCTTTTGAAGTTTCTTGAGATTGCACATAACTCTCTATTTTGTTAATATTTACAGCAACCTTCCTCCTTTATAGGGATAGACAATACAATGTTTTTCAAACAATTAAGAGAGTCGGTATGAATGTTTTTCAAATAATTAAGGAGAGTTAATATAGGAATAAAAAAAGGAGGAGTATCAGAAGAAATTTGATGAAATCTCTGAAGATATCAATGTAATTTATTCTATCTCTTTTAATCTATCATTTTTTGTTGGTATAGACCATAAGTATCCTTTACTAGAGCCAACCTTGTTCGAGTCGAGTAGAATCACAATAGGCGGCAAAACACTCCCTCTGAGTATTTAATGCAGTTGCATATCCAGGACTCAAACCTGAGATCACTTGTTAGGCTGGAAAAATCTTACGTTAGTTGATCTACGCTCTCGGTGGTTTTTAATCTATCATTTTCATCTCTATTTTTAAATTAAATTTTAATATTTTTTTTAAAAAATTATCAATAGTTTAAAATAACCTTATATCATGATATAAATTGTTTATCATAAATTTAAAATATAATTTATATATTCAATAATATTTATTTATTATAAATTCTAGGCTAAATTACATTTTTGGTCTCCCTATTTTCTTAATTCATAATTTTGGTTCCTCTATTTTTTTAGAGATATTTAGTTTTCTTATTTTTAAAAATTCACAATTTTGGTCCCATGATCAAATCTGTTATGTTGATCATTAGTAGTTTAACATTAACTTTGACGTATCAATGTTGACTCTAACTCTGATTTTGACACGTTATTTAAGTACTGACATGTCAGAGTCAACGTTAAATAACTAACGGTCAATGTAAGAGATTTGACAAGATCAAAATTGCAAATTTTTAAAAATAGAAGACTAAATGTCTCTAAAAAAAAAGAAGACCAAAATTACAGATAAAAAAAAATAAGAGGACAAAAATACAATTTAACCTAAAATTTAATTATAATATAATTTATATATTCAAAAATATTTATTTATTATAAATTTTAGTTATATAAAAAATATTTATATTATGCACCATATTGACTAAAATACTAGTTTCACTAATATTTAGAGACCAATTTAATTTTTTTAATACTTTTAGGATTACTTAACGTAATTTCTAATTTCTAATATTTAAAGAATTATTATATAGTTTATTTACTTTTGAAACCATTTGAAAGAGAGATCGAGAGAGTAATACTTTAAAATAAAATTGATGATTTATTCTTTAAAATATCATCGAACAAGCAGTGAGGGCCGTGAGGCGTTTTAGTTTTAGCCGGAGTTGTTTCTCTCATCGTCAGTTGTCGTTACGTTGGTCGACCGAGTGCCTGTGCAGGAGACTCTGCAAAACAGCACTAGAGAAGAGATAAGGCTGAAATCGTAGGGTACATAAGCTCTATCCATTTTACAATGGAATTATAGAATCAGTTACTGTTATGTTTCAAATTCATTCCCTCATTTATTCAGTAGTATAGCAATCTATGATTTTGATTGATCTTTTCCGTCGTGCTTTTTTTTTTTTTTGTTTTGTCTATACATTGATCGATAGATTTTGTACTCAGTTTATTAGGGTTTGTATTTAGTTTGTTCATATGGTGTCAGGTATAAGAGTTACCAAACCATAAACCAAGTCTATTGTAACCCAACTCTTATTATTTTGAACTTAAGGTCATTTGTATAACCGTCGTTTATCTTTCTCTTCTCTTCGTCAATACTTGAGTTGAGCTGTTTCACTCCTTTTTTTAATAGTCCCTTTGACTTCTTTCCCTTTCAAGGGAATTTTGTTAGGATGATTGAATATTGACAAGAAGAAAAATAACGGGAAAAAACGCACATGGATACCGGCGGCAATTCTTTACCATCTGCACCTGATGGGGTGAAGAGAAAGGTGTGCTATTTCTATGACCCAGAGGTTGGGAACTACTATTATGGGCAAGGTCACCCTATGAAGCCACATCGTATACGGATGACCCATGCTCTTCTTGCCCATTATGGATTGCTTCAGCACATGCAGGTCCATAAGCCATTTCCTGCTAGAGACAGGGACCTTTGTCGTTTTCACGCTGATGATTATGTTGCTTTCCTTAGAAGCATAACTCCTGAAACACAGCAGGATCATCTGAGGCAACTCAAACGCTTTAATGTTGGTGAAGATTGTCCTGTTTTTGATGGCCTCTACTCTTTCTGCCAAACTTATGCTGGGGGTTCAGTTGGGGGTGCTGTCAAGTTAAATCATGACCAATGTGATATTGCTGTCAACTGGGCTGGTGGGTTGCATCATGCCAAGAAGTGTGAGGCTTCTGGATTTTGCTATGTTAATGATATAGTCCTCGCAATCTTAGAACTTCTTAAACAGCATGAGGTTTGTGTAACTGTGTATTTCCTTTTGGTTTCCCTTTTTTGTCCTGCTTTAGAAGTATATTGATTTTGTGGAAACATCTGCATTTTTTATACTTGATATATTCTTTAGGATTTTTGTGGGGAATTAGTACTAGTGAATAATGAAGGACTTAGCTCAAATTTGTAGGCTATAAGAATCTTTTTTATGAGATTCTTTTCTTGTAGATCCTTCTGGAATTGTTTCAAGGCTAAATTTAACCTGACACGAGCCCCTTAAAAGTTCTCAAAAGAAAAAAGCTACTGCTCACCTTGTGAAGCTTTGGTTGTAAATTCCCTACATCAGAGGTTGTGTGCCTAGTATAAGCCGGCACATGAAGTTATTACTCTGTATCGTTTACCTCATTAACATTTTTAAAAAATGGATCTAGAGATTTCACTTCTTAATCTGTTGGAAGTGGTGTTAATTGTTATTGGTTACCTTCCAGGAGTAATCTTTCTGAAATATACATATAATCTGCCAGTAATTTCTTCCTTAATGCATCTAAATAAAAATAAGTTTGAGCACACCAATTTTAATTCCAATAGAAAACATTCCTTGCATTTATAATTTTAAAGGACATATCATTAGAATAATGTGCATGTCTACAATTTTGTTGCAATGGAGGCAGTGTCAAAGAAAGATATTAAAATGGAAAATTCCCTTTAGTCAGCTAAGACCATAGTTGTTGATGTTTCCTTACTGATTGAAGACTTGAATATTAAAAATTTTCAGGACAAGTCAATCCAGGGAAGTAGCTTAGCAGCTCTCATGATAGTTATTGCAAAAAGAAGTTTAGTCTTCATGGGAGACCTTTGATTATAATCTTTTTTTGTACACATTGGCTAGTTATTTAGTGTTAAGTTACAGGGAAAATGCTATCTTAGAAGGCATTTACTTTGCAATCTTTTTAAACCAAGAAAATGTCCCTTTTTTGGGATTACTTGAACAATCATGTCTCATAGTAGGAAAAGCAGCATGCTTCTGGGAGAAAACATCTAGTTAAGCCTGTTCTTTGAGCCATAGGGGAAGATTGCATAGCTTGGTTGACATATATGTGTTGCTATATTGGCTATAAGCCAAAAGACATATGTGACGCTTCTTCTGGATCAAAAAATCTTTTTATGAGGGTATATTAGGTTTTACAATCAACTTTGTTATTCCAATTGTAAAATCCTACAATTTATGTTCATCTAGTTTTAAAATTCTACAATTCTTTATTACTTTTTAATTTGGCCTACACTTTATCGAACTTGATAAGATGAATTGTGATTTGTCTTCTAAGATATTCAGGAAGGAAAGTTTAGGAGTTCTGTGCATAAACTGTAGAGAGAAGTACAATACAAGCTCCTGTGAGTTCTGGTTGTAAACAGTAGAAAACAAAAACATTGGACAAGGTTTTGTGCTCTGATAGTGACTTTTGGGCAAATGAAATTATTTCAGGAATTGGGATTATTTTTCTTCTAAAATATTCAAGCAAGATTGTAGATAGAAGCACAATACCACTTTGTTTGGATGGATGAATTCAGGGAGGAGAATGTATAGTTAGTGATTTGGATAGAGGTGGATTATAGGAGAGAAAGAAATTTTTGGGTGTGATGTCTTCCCAAAAAATTTCTCCTTACTTTAGGAGAGATTTTAGGGGAGAAGAAGGAAGCATATGTGTTTTCCATAAGTACCCCATATTGGTTTGAAAATCATGGTTTTTGGAAGATTTGCTATAAGGGTAAAAAGGTTTTTATATACAACTTTTTTCTTTCTACTCTTCTACTCATCCAAACAAGCTGAGAGAATTTTTTTCATTTCTTTCCTTCTTATTTCTATCCATTCAAACAATACATCTTTTCTACTATATTTTTTTCTTATTTTTCTTTCCTTCCTTTCCTACTTCTTTCCCCATCCAAACACAGTGTATGAGCTCTTATGAATTCTGGTCATAAGCAGTAGAAAATAATATATTTGAAAAGGCTACATTACTGTGATAGTGAATTTTTGGTGAATGAAATTATATTGGGCATGGCAGATTTGCATTGTCAGTTCAATTCAATTGTTGATGATTCCATCATTTTTGAATTTTCATGGGGTTCAACGGGTTACAGGACTGAAGTAAAGTATATGTTGAGGGATTAAAATATATGGTTTTAAACTTAGCATTTTAAATTTGATTTGGAGTAAATTTTCTGGGGGGTGAACTGGTAAAATGTTACTATTCTGAACTTCTTTAATTTTTCTTCACAAACTTTTGTGTCTGTTCCTGTTTTCAAATGCTTATGTTACATTCTTTGCAGCGTGTTCTATATGTGGACATTGATATCCACCATGGAGACGGTGTGGAGGAAGCTTTCTACACTACTGACAGAGTCATGACTGTTTCTTTCCATAAATTTGGTGACTATTTTCCTGGTACTGGGGACGTACGTGATATTGGATATGGAAAAGGAAAATACTACTCTCTTAATGTTCCGCTTGATGATGGCATTGATGATGAGAGTTATCATTTCTTGTTCAAACCAATAATTGGCAAAGTAATGGAAGTGTTCAGGCCTGGTGCAGTAGTTCTCCAGTGTGGTGCTGATTCTTTATCTGGAGACCGATTGGGATGTTTTAATCTTTCAATCAGGGGTCATGCAGAGTGTGTCAGATACATGAGATCATTCAATGTGCCCCTCTTGCTACTAGGTGGTGGTGGCTACACCATCCGGAATGTTGCTCGTTGTTGGTGTTATGAGGTAGAATGTTGTTTTAATTAATAAAATTTCTGCTGTTTATTTAATGTAACATCATTAAATATATGGTAGCATGGTTCATAGGGCTACCATATCTGAGTCAGGGTGCTACAACCCACAAGTGGGGTTATTGGCTTGAAATTCCAATATTTTCTCCATCTTTCATATGTTGATTATAAAAAAGCAGAGTACTAAACATGAAGTAACTTGTTCAGTGGAAGTAATGATGCTGGAGGGGTCAAAGTAATTGAGTTATTGTTTCATTTTGCTTGTCTTGAACTATAACATATAAATTAAGATATCCTAATGCAACTTAGTATTCAATGGGACACATGTAGTTGTTGTTTCTCACTTCTCAGCTTGTTCAACATGTTTTAATAGTTATGTATTACTTGAGTCATTCTTTTCTATAGACTTTCATCCAAATACATAAATTATACCTGTTATATGTTAAGGCAGACAGGAGTTGCTCTTGGAATAGAAGTTGATGACAAAATGCCACAGCACGAGTATTATGAATATTTTGGTCCAGATTATACCCTTCATGTTGCCCCAAGTAACATGGAAAACAAGAATTCTCATCATTTACTTGAAGAAATTCGATCTACGCTACTTGAGAATCTTTCCAAGCTGCAGCATGCTCCTAGTGTCCAATTTCAGGAAAGGCCTCCTGATTCTGATCTTGGAGAGGTAAACTTCTACTGCCATTTATTTTACTGCATTTTCCCCCGTTATCTTTCTTTCAAATATGCTTGTTTTCATTAAAAGATAAGAATTTCTTTTAACAGCAATGTTATTAATGGTGGAAGCATGGTGACTATAAATAAATAAATAAATTCACTAGTATTTTAGCCTATGTATTGCATAGGACAAATATTTATTATCATATGATAATAATTCTTAATAAATAAATATTTTTGAATATAGAAATTATTTTATAATTAAAACTCATAACAAATAAATATCTTTGAATATATAAATTATATTTTGGATTTACAATGAACAATTTAAATTGTAATATAAAGTTATTTTTAACTATTGACAATTTTTTTTAAAAAAAACTATTGAAATTCAATTTAGAAAGATAAAAGAGGGTAGATTGAAAGGGATAAACAGTTAAGAGTAGGGATGGGAATAGGCCAGGCTAGGCCAGGCTTTACATAAATAGGCCTAGCCTATTTTATAAATCTAAGGCCTAAGGGCCTAAGCCTGGCCTATTATCTATTAGAGGCTTTTTTTTAGGCCTGGCTTGGCCTATTAGCCTATGTAAAAGCCTATTTATATTAAGGTTTCTAAATAGGTCAACAAGCCTGTTTGTTAATAGGCTGACTCATTAAACAGACCAATAGGCCTAATTGTAAATAGGCCGGATAAGGTAAACAGGCCGGCAGGCCTATTTATATGCAATAAACCTATTTCTAATTTTAAGTGAAGATTGTGAAGTAACTAAGTAAGGATCTTGTGTTATTTTATTTTAGTATAAAAATATTTTCTTTTATTTTAGTGTTAATGATAATCTGAATTTATTATATTTAAATGAATAAATAGGCTTGCCTATTAGGCTTAGAAGGCTTTTTTACAAGCCCAAGCCTGGCCTATTTAAATAAACAGGCTTTTTCAAAAGTTCAAGCCTAGCTTTTTTATTAAAAAGGCAAGGCCAGGCCAGGCCAGGCCATAGGCCCTTGATTGTGGCCTAGCCTATTCCCATCCCTAGTTAAGAGGATCAAATATACATGGAAAGATAAAAAAAAAATAAAAATTAGTTGAGTTAGTTGAGAGAGCGAGGAGAGTGAAAGCCTCATTCTCTAAATTGTGCATTCTAATTTATAATATAGTAGGAGTAAATAAATGCAAAATATAATAAAGAAAAACTAATAAAATAGATGAAGAACAAGGAACCCTATAAAATTCACCAAAAATATCCCAATTCACAAATTTATGGGATAATATCAAAGTATCATAGCTTAAGTTCACTAGATAAAACTGAATTTATTTGTAAATAAAAAATGAATAAAATAGAGGAAGATAGTATGATTAAACAGAATAGAGAAAGAGAGACCAAAGAATATGTCTCAAAATTTTTTGCTTAAAATATCTGTATCTGAATTTTTTTGTTAAAAGAAAAAGGGTGTTCAGAAAAGTTGAAAGAAGAAACTGTTTTTTATTCAATGTTGTGGGTTACAACATGTGATATGTATGCAAATAAAATAGCTATATTTTATCTATGGGAATAAAAGATAAAAGATAAACTAACCTGAAACATAAACTAAAAGATAAACTACAAGATAAACTGAAAGATAAATTTTCCTATGCTAATATCAACTGTATTTACAACACTTCCCCTCAAGTTGGTGAATGGATATCAATCATTCCCAACTTGCCAATAAGTTCCTGAAATCTTATAGGGAGTCCCTTGGTGAACACGTTTGGAGCCCCGTAGGAACATGTGCTGTGACTATAAGACTGCTTTCTAATTTTTCTCTGATTAAGTGCTTGTCAATCTCTATGTGCTTTGTCCTGTCATGTTGGACTGAATTATGGACAATACTAATAGCTAAATTGTTATCACAAAATATCCTCCTATGTCCTTCATATTTTACTTTGAGGTCATCAAGAATAATCTTCATCCATAATTTCTCACATATGTTGTGTGTCATAGCTCGATATGTTGCTTTTGCAATAGACCGAGTAACTACATTTTACCTTTTTCTCCTGCATATTACTAGATTTCCTCCTAGAAACATGCAGTATCTGGAGGTAGACCTTCTATCTACAATTGACCCGACAATAGTTTGCATTTGTATATGGCTCCATGGACAATGTACCCTTTCTTTTGAACAATAATCCTTTTCCTAGATTTGCCTTCAAATGTCGGAGGATTCTATCAATTGCTTGCAGGTGCCTTTCATGGTGATTAGGCATAAATTGGCTGACCACACTAACAACATAAGCAATGTCTGGTCTAGTGTGGGATAAATAAATTAGCTTCCCCACCAATCTTTGGTATTGGGACTTTTTATTGTTGGACTTTCTTCACTTCTAATCTTGTGGTTTTGTTCAATTGGTAATTTGGATGTCTTACATCCTAGTTTCCTTGTTTATTTGAGGAGATCAAGTACATACTTCCTTTGGGAGGTAAAGAGTATGATCATATCATCTATACAGACTAGGAGAAGAGTGAGTTTGTCGTCAGGAGAATGCTTTATAAAAAGAGTATGATCACCTTGACTCTATATCCTAGAGATGTCATAGCCTGGATGAATCTTCCAAACCATGCTCGGGGAGATAATATTATTAGCCAATTCAGGAACATGGAGAACATTGTACAGGGATAAAGATGGCTAGAGTTGGATTTTGCCAGGTCCAACAACAGGAACATGATTTCCATTAGCAATTGTAATGAGTTGCTTTCTAGACAATGCAAAGAATGATGTAAAGTATGAAGAAGAAGGAGTCATGATCCGTAGTCCCATAATCAATGATTTAAATATCTTGAGGAACAAAACTTGAAATATTGAAAGAAATCTTACCTTTCATGGTCAAGGAACAAGAGCCAGAAAGCTTACTAAGATACAAAGAGATGACCTTTTCCTCTGCCATGACTCTATCAAGACAATAGGGAAGTGTAGAAGCAAATTTGTAGCAAGAAACACTAAAAAATATGCTGTCAAGAAAAATTGGTCTACGTGAATAGTAGCATGCGAACAGTACCAAATGAATAGTACAAACAAATTGGTTATCTTTTATCTATGGGAATAAAAGATAAAATAGCTATCTTTTGCTTTATCTTTTATCTAAAAGATAAACCAAAAGATAAACTAAAAGATAAACAAGAAGATAAATTGGAAGATAATTTTTCTTATCTTAAATACAACCCCCCCCCCCCCCCCAAAAGTTGGTGAATGGATATCAGTCATTCCCAACTTGCCAATAAGTTCCTCAAATCTTGTTGTAGGGAGCCCTTTGGTGAACACGTTTGCCTATTGGAGCTTCGTAGGTCAAAAATGGGATAAAGAGAAATAATAGAAAAGGAAAAAGGGGAGTATGGACAGAAACAAAGGAATAAACAAAGGAAGATTGTGTTAGGAACCAAGAATAGAAATGGCAAAGAATAGAAAGATTTTATTGAATTGAACGGAAACATCATAAAATATGAGAGATCTTTCCTTCAAGGCTTTTCCCTTTCTACAACTAAGCCATTGCCCAATTCACAAATGCTAATAAAACTAAATGAATCCTCCTACCCTTTCCCTTCCCTTTATATCATAACAATACTACTCCCTTGAAAATCAACTTTGTCCTCAAGCTTGAGGTTGGATCTAAAAAGTGAAAAAGATAGGAAATACTTCTATGACTTCTATTGTAGCTTCAGGAGGATGAGTAATTATTTTCTATTGCCTTTTGATGAGCCTTATTCTTAGATAGTATATTTAACAAGTTAAATATGGCAATAGCTATTATGAGAAATTAAGGTTGCAGCTACCACAATTTAGGGATTTGATTTATTCTTATGTATTTTGGATTCTGTTGTACCCTAATATGTCATTATAAATAAGACTCGTGTGATCATATAAGATAACATTGTGACATATTGCTCTAAATGGTATTAGTAGTTTAGGCTGTTTTCGATCCTTTTTGCCTCAGTCTTTCCTCTTTCTCAGGTGATTAGTACCCACGACCACTATGTGCCTCTTTTTCCTTGCCACTACACCATTTTTCTTCGGTGTGCCTCCAAATTCTGAGCCAACATTTTTTGGTGATCACCGTTGCCAAAAGCTTGCCATAACCCACTGCCGCATGCGCTCCCACGCTTGACTTCTCTTTGGCGCGTGCATCTCGCATGCTCGCACCAAGTAGATGTGTGAGCCATTTTACGATGTGCCCATTTTTTCAGCAACCACTCTGCCACCTTCCCCTCTCCCTGGCACCCTTCTCTAGTACTTAGTCAACTCCATTTCTCATGGCATTCGACAATTCCCCTTTGGATTCTAGTGTTGCAATGACTTTTACTAACATCCTACTAATCCTGTGTGAAAAATTGATTGGGATGGCCAATTGTAGCACTTGGGCTATTGTTGTCCAATAGTGATTTCAAGACCAAGGCCATGAAGATCACTTGACCAAACAACCCAAGGATGTTCCAAACAAGGATCAAACTTGATGGAAGCAAATCGATGCTTTTTTGTGCAGTGTTCTCTAGTTTTCTATATCCCCCAAACTCTAGCCGCAATACCAAGCCTTTACAACTTGTTATGATGTCTGGACAAAAGCCAAGAAAGTTTATTTAAATGACATTCATCTCCTACCGTGTGGTTTTCAACCTAATTTCTATCAAGTTGGAAAACATGGATGTGTGAACCTATCTTGGTAAGCTTGATTATTTAATTGTTCATTTGGAAACCCTTATGCCATTTATTAGTGATGTAGTGACTTTTGCTAAACAATGCAACAAGTTTTTCATGGTGCTTGCACTTGTCGATTTGCTGCTTGAATACATGATTAAATATTATCTGGATCCATTATTCCTTCATGTGACGCGATTAGTGAACAACTGTTGCGTTTTTCTATTCCTCACACTTTCGACAACTCCTTCATTCCTCCTATTGATTCCTCTGCTCTCACTCTCTTAATCGTGGTGGATGGAGTGGAGATTGTGGTGGTTACCGTCGTAGTACTCGCTGCACTTATTGCAATTGCTATGGTCATTTTGAGGTTGAATGCTACACCAAGGCTAGACAACAATCTAAGCTTGCTAATCTTGCTCATGTCATTGCCCCTGGCACCATTGAGGATGTTACTATTTCTGCCGTTGATTGCAATGATTTTTTCCAATACAAAGTAGCCCAACAATCCACCTCACTTGTTGTCACCATTGCTCAGTCTAGTAAACCTATAGCCTTTGTTTCCCAATCTTCTCTCTTGGACCTCAAGTACTTGATTTTGGTGCTTCTAATCATATGACTAGTTATAAATCCCTTTTTGTTGTCTATCTTATTTGGATTCTTTGCCTTTTGTTACCTTGGCAAACGACTCTTAAATAAAAGTTCAAGGCTTTGGTCAAATACATCCCCTTCCTAACCTTTCCGTAGATTTTGTGTTCTATGTTCCTAGTTGTCCTTTTAATTTATTTAATATTCATTTGCAATCTCACTTGCACCCTCGATTACTCTATTCATTTTGTTAATAACTATTCTTGTCCAACATAAGTATACCAAACGCATGATTGGAGCAAGACATAAGTCTCAAGGATTATATCAATTTTCACTACTGGTTGCTTGTGCCTTTGTTGCCTCTCAAGCTTTTGCATATCAATGCTTAGGTCATCCTAGTCTTAATCAAATGTGTCTTATGGTTCCTAGTTTTCTCCAAAATTTTGTCCTTTGATTATGAGTTGTCAGTTAGGAAAACATACTTGTTATACTTATAGTCATTGACTCAATAAAATTGCTTCGTCACTTTGTGCTTTTATTCACTCTGATATTTGTGGTCCTCATTGTATTTGTTCAACTTTAGGCTACTATTATTTTGTTACTTTTATTGATAATTTTTCTTGTGGTACTTAGTTATTTTTGATGAAAAATCATTTTGATGTTTTTACTATATTTCAATGTTTCTCGATTGAAGTTCAAAAACCATTTGGTTCTTGTATTAAAATTTTTCATAGTGATAATGCTTGTGAATATTTGTCAGTCTCTTTACTTCACTGGGTATTATTCAACAAACATCTTGTGCTCACACACCGGTGTAGAATAGTGTTATCGAGAGAAAGAATTGACATTTGGTAGAAACCGCTCATATCCTACCTTTTCACCATAATGTTCCCCTTTGCTTTTGAGGTGATGTGCTTCTCACGACGTGTTTTCTAATCAACTGCATGCCTTATTTTGTTCTTCATAATTAGGTTCCCTATTCTACCATGTATCCCCAACAGGATCTTTACTGTATTCCTCTCCATGTCTTTGGTTGCACATGTTTTGTCCATGACCTCATTGCAGGTAAAGTTAAACTTTTGCCAAATCTCTCAAATGTCTTTTTCTGGGTTACTCACACCTTCAAAAGGGATATTGTTGTTTTTGTTCTCAACTTTAATGGTATATTGTCTCTACTAATATCACTTTTTTTTAGACTTGTCCTTTCTTCTTTATGTATTTGATGTCAATTTCACTGTAGACCCTCTGGATATTTCACATGTTGTTTTGACTCCAATCTTTACTTCTACTTCACCTCCATTACTTACTTTCCAACAACAGACATAGATTCCAGTGGTACTTACTTCCACCAATTCTCTAGCATCATCTCTTGTTTATGGACCGTTTATCTCCTTATTTCTCCTTTGTCTCTTTTGTGGATTCTATGTTTATTCCTAAATCTATAAGTGAAGCTATGGCTACCGCACTAACTCCTAGCACTATGTTTGGATTGGGTGATTTATGAGGGAGTGAAATGGGAGATTGTGTAACTTCCACTTGTTTGGTTGGAAGTGAAATAGGAAGCAAAAGTTGCCAGAATCCGTGGGTCCGATCATTTGATAAATCCTTCCCATTTGCCATGGTTTAGAGATGATTTACGGTGTATCTCTCTCTCTCTTTTAATTCTTTAAAAAATTAAATAAATTTTTAACAAATTATTTTTTAAAAAAATTAAATAAATTTTTTGCTATATATATTTTTTGAAAATAATAACTAATTGTGTTAAGAAAAAAATAATGGAGTAAAAAAATTACATTTTTTAATGAGTATAAAAATATTTTATATAATTTATTTATTTTTTTATTCTCTCTAATCATCCAAACAACTGAAGAGAAATTTTTCTACTACTTTTGTTTTTATTTCTATCCATCCAAACAACACATCTTTTTCATTCTATTTCTTTCCTATTTCTATTCTTCCCATTTTTCCTTTCTATTTCTTTCCTCTCTATTTCACTTTTAATCCAAACAAAACACAAGTTTATTCCCAAGTCCATAAGCCACTGCATAGAACTACCACATCATGCTCTAATGGTTGTGTACTCAGAGTCAGCAATCCCATTCTAGTATGGTTTCGATTTGATAACACTTGGCAAACCTTTATGTCATGATAGAAAGGTGACCTTTCACCAACCATTTTTGATCCCCACAATCTTACTATGCAAATGAAAGTCTTAAAGCTTCCAAATAATCATGTGCTGGAGGTTCCTCCTGATCTTCCTTAACCCACTTACTTGGGTGCTAACACTTGTTGTAACTTCTGAATTTATAAAGTGTTTATGTTTAGGATCCAATTATAATATTAAAAATGCTATGGCAGGATAGGGGGATGACCATTATTTTAATATTATAATAACAGAATAATATTAAAATTTATAATAAATATTCTGCTCTTAAATTTATTATATATTAAGATTTATAAGAAATATTCTGCTGTTAAATTTATTATATATTAAGATTTATAAGAAATATTCTGCTATTAAGTTTATTATATATTAACTGAATATTTGTATTTGAAAAACTATTAACAGATTTTATGATAAAAAGATATTAAACAGTAATTGAAATAAAAAAATTATCACACATCAATTAAATATTTATTATTTGATACTAAACAATACTTGACAAATTTTGTTATTAAAATTGATCATATGTTCTAGCTTTCTATTATTAAATTAAACTTGAAATTTTAAAATATCTTAATTAAAAAGATGAAGGTTACAGTGGACCACCTTTATAGGTGGTTCACCGTGCACCATTTTTACTTACGTTAGATTGATTTCATCTACACAATTATATAGTGCATCCTCTGCACCAAATCTTTTTTTCTTTCTCCCTTTTCGTTGCATTCGTAGGATTGAGTTGGCAAGTCCCTCAAACGACCTCTGCATCAATTTTTTTTTCCTTTCTCCCTTTTCACTATCTCCCTCTCTTTTTGTTAAGCAATGTCACTTTCAACGGTTGTCCTCTCCCTCGATTTTGGTTCTCTTCCACTATCATCATCTTGCGTATCTCCTCCTTCGTCCACCCTCCTTATCTCAACTGCCACACCACCCTTTCCTAACACTCACTCAGCTTCCCTTTTGTGCCGCCCCACCACCACCACTGCCTGCACTGTGCGTCTACCAGCTCTGACCAGAACCGTGTCCTCCTCATCGTCGTCGCCACCCACACCGGCTCCCATGACAGAAGCTCCCGGCTGACCACATCGAAGCTCAGCAAGCGAACATCGTCGTTGTGTTTGACATAGAAAACGAGGTTCCCCGTAGCATTGGGGGAGGAAGGAATGTAACAATGGCAATAAATTGGCACGAGTAGTGATGCATCATTTCGGAGACGACGAAAGGATCGGGTCGAGTAGTTTGTGTCCCACAAACGGTGCTAGAATCGGAGGTTGAGGACCCTACGGAGAATTGATGAAGTTGGGAGGTTGAGGAGAATTTGGAGTTGTTGTGTTGAAGAGGAATGCCAATTGGGGAAGCCTTGGGATATGGGAAGGCCTTCTGGAGGATCACGCAAAGGTCCAATGGGAGAGAATTTCAATTTTGATTCGAGGTTTGCGAGTTCTGCATCAGAGAGTCTTTCGTCGATTACGATGTTCGAGGATTTGAGGTGATTAAGAAGGTTGTTGGCATACGTTGCGAATGAGAAACATATTCGTTTCAGCCTTTGGGGCTTTGATTTTATTGTGTCATCGTCTTGGTTGTGTGTAACGGTGGCCATTTTTTGAGAGAATGGAAATTGATGTTTGTGATTTGGGGAATCAAAATAGAATGGAAATTGAAGGAGAGATCACCAATTGCGTTACATACGTTGTCATCCATTAGGTTGTTTGAGGGACTCACCGACTTGTCACAATCCCTTGTCGGTTTCATTAGAAGTGGCATTGCGAACGAAGAAGTTCCTTGCGAATGCAATAGAAAGGGAGAGAGAGAAAAAAAGATTTGATGCAGAGGATGCATCATATGATTGTGTAGATGAGATCAATCTAACAGTAAGTAAAAATGGTGCACGATGGACAACCTATAAAGGTGGTAGCCTTAATCAATTAAAAATATTTTTATTTTAGTTTCCAAACTATCGTGATTAAAAAATATCTTCACTTAAATTTGATTAGAAAATAGAACTTGATTATAACATATCTAGATTTGAATTTTGATTTTTTTTTATAATTTTATTAAAAGAAATTAGAAAGTCATATATGAATGAGGGTTGAATAGTTAAAACTAACAGTTTAGACGATAATAGTTAAAACTGATGGTCCAAATATGATGTTGTCTTGAACTAAAACACACAAGTTTCTAAAGTAAAAAACAAAAACAAAGTATAGTGTTGTTTAAGGTTAGGGTTGTGAATCAGGTCATCTTTCTTCTTTGACCCACTAGTAGGAAGTGTAGTCATGAGCGCAACAAAAGTTGTAGAATAGAAGTGGAACATGATTTGCCCGCTTTGGCCTTGAAACACATCACTCCAGCCATGATGAGACAACCTTTGAAGGAGACGCAGGGTGTCACGACGTGACTCTCCAATGTGTTAGTGCTGCTATTGCATGCAATTGACTACTAAGGTGTGGGCTTTATGAGGCTGTGAACTCTCCAATTACAACAACTAGCTTTTATGGTTTAGTTTTGCCAAGGTTCTTACTAATTGGTATGGGTGCTTTTCATCGTGTCTTTGATTTGCAAACAAGTAGCATGAGTGGTGATGCTAACATTGCAATGTTATTAGTCCAAGGGCGTGTACAGCAGTGGGGGCACTGAGGCTCCGGAACATAGTGGGATGTATGGGACTTGAGTCCCACATTGGAAGTATGGGGTTTTTAAGGCTTTAGGCTCTTCAATTACAACGGCTAGCTTTCATGGTGTGGCAGCACCACAAGAGTTGTGCACCACTTCATGTGACTGCATTTTCCCAAATTCAAATTCTTAAGAGTTTTGGCCCCTTATATGCTCCTTTTACTCTATTTCCTTTCTCAAAAGGCATCTGTGTCCTTAGTTGTTAGACACACTCACCTTACCATGTAAATCGGCCTTTCCTGTGATAGACCTAGGCCGTAAAGCAGCTCTGTTGCACCCCACTCTCCACAGAAGTCCTATTAGCCCATCAAAACCTTTTGACCTGTGGGTTGTGTTTTAGGAAACACATGTCTAATCCTCCCTCGCAGATTGTGGAGACTTTGGCCAAATATGGTAAAAAAATCAATCTCCTAGTAGGACCAAATATGGCTACTCCTTTTGTTTCCTTGTTTGATTTGATTAGGAGTTTTGTGCTACTTCTTTTGTACTACAAATAGGGGTTAGTGCTTTATATTGTGTATCTCATTATTGTACAATATCAGGAAAGTGGTGGAAACAGTGTCCACTATCTCTTCGGAGGATATTGGGCCTCAATTTGTGCTTGTCATGGATGTTTTAACCATTGCTCTGTTCAGTCCCAGAGCTCTGACAGTATAGAAAGCAGAGAATAAGAGTTGGATTTTTTATTACTGTTTTATTAGGGAAAGTGCATCAATGGGTAGGAAGGGGATACAGAGGATATATCTGCACAAATATCTCAACTCCTCCAAAACATAGGAAAACAAAAGATAAATTAACAAACGCAAACAAATCTTATCTGAATCCTTGTCCTAACTAGAGTTTAGACTTTCATCTTCTTATTCAAGCTCATTTCCAAATACTCACATACACACAATTTTTCAGGCAGATGAAGATCATGATGATGGAGATGAGCCATGGGAGCCAGATTCCGACATGGACATTGATGTTGAACGGTATTTTGCTTTATACTAAATTTATTTCTTATGATTTAATGTCACATGATCGTGTCCTCAATTTGTTGCATTGTTTATCAGTGAGCTTGTCCCAAGCAAAGTGAAAAAAGAAATTGCTGAACCTCAGCTCAATGATCTGGTATGTGTCTCTCTTGGTTTTTGAAGAATTTAAATAAATTATAGTAATTTCATTCATGTTGAGACTCTAATAGTGGTAAAACATGTTATATAATGTCAGAAATTGTGTATAAATCTACTTGTATTAGCCATATTTTCAGACGCAATCTAAAATTATATTTAGTACATTTTTTCAGTTATATAAATGTTGCAATCACAATATTTACATAATAACAAATCAACTGTACCTCAGGCTTTTTTAATGCACTGTTCAACAAAATAATTAACCATTATTCCTGAAGGAAATTTGTCTAACCTTACTATTGAAATAGATAATATCAAAGCCCTTGAATTTTTTTACAAAGCACTATCCCATTTAATTTTGTTCTTCAAGTTGTTCCTACAGTTAGAGAAAGGGAAAGGGGAAAATGTAGCCAGTAGGGAAAGGAAAAACTTCAACCCTTGATCCCTTTTATATATGCATAAAGTCTTAATTTTATAAGTAGATTTTTAAAGTCGCAAAATGCTGATGGCTCAAGCATCTAAGAGTTTTGCTTCGCTGGACAAATATTCACGCAATTGGTGAAGCCTGGAGCTTGATTGTGATAAAGTTCTCTAACAGTTTGGAAAAGTTGGGAAGCTGCACAAGTGTGCTGATAAATGTGGCCCGGAGGTTTTTTATTGGATTTTGATTAAATCACATTGATTGGACCTTGAATGTATTATGTTTAGTCATCATAGACTACTTTTTACTTTTGTCATATCGATATAAAACCAAAATTGATGTGCACTATGATTAAACACACAAAATTATACAAAAACTCCAGCTGTCAAAGTTGAGAAACACCTACAGAGAATGAACTTTGTCCAAAACTACCAAATGCACATAACTACCTCCTAGCCACTACTTGCATCATATACTAGAAATATAACTGTCTACATAACTGTCATAAGGCAGAGTTCTACATCCTACGCGCTTTCTGGAGTATGCCTTCCATATAGGTGGGTTTCTTGGGATTGGATTTGACAATGGATCTCCTCCAGCCTATTGGACTTTCAAGTCCCATCATCGCCTTCTTCCTGAACAGCGGCCTTGTCCTCAAGACTGAAGGTAGTTAAAAAATGGTTATGGCACTGCCATGGTGGTATGGTGTGGCATTTTGGAGCCTCTACGCTATTCGTCACCTGCCGTATTGTGTTTTATGGTGTCATCCACCATTTTTGATATGGTGCCCGTTATGGCCATAGCATCATGGTGGTTTACAGTGTCCATGGCAGATTTTGTCTTCTTTTTCTTTTTCCTTTTTAAAAAAACCCTATTTAGGGTTATTTGAATCTTTCGAGGTTCATTTGTTCATTTCTCTGCCATACAGGTAACGGGTTTTGCTCCTCTTCTCTCATTGCCCACTGCCAAGCTGCACCCACCCTGAGCTTCGGTGACCTTCTCTGACTGCCACCCCTTGTCGGCAACCTGAATCGTGACGGCTAGAGCACCAACGACAACCACTGTTTCCAATGACCACCACTAACAGTTCCCCCCCCCCCCCCCTCCCCATTTTTTTTCCTTCCTTTCATCTCTTTTTTTTTTTCACTGTTCTGCTTGATCTTCAATTGGGTCTGTCTTCTTTCTGTTTTTTTCCCACTGTTCTCTTGTTGAACTGGGTCTGTCAACTTGACGTCCTTGTTCTCTATTCTATGTCAACCGGATCTGCTTGTTCTCTGTTTATAACCTGTGCTTTCAGTTCTCTTTTTCTGTTTTCAGTTCATCTTCTATGTTTTCTGACTCTATTAATTTTGTGATGTTTTTTCAAATCCTTTTCACTTCTAGGACAATGTCAAGCCAAAACCAAAGTCAATCGGACATTGAATGGAAACATTGTCATCTTGTCACATAAACTTCAATATATTTTCAAATTCTAGGAATTTGGTCTATGATTCTTGATATATTTTGTTAGTAGTTTTAGTTTTTTATTTATTTCTGCTTTTTTTAGTTATATATATTGAAGTTTGAGATAAAAGTTTCAAAAAGAATTATGGTAGTTAGCCAAAAGTCCACTATATATATATATATATATAGAGGAGTGTATCAAATGAGAACATTAGTTATTGTGAGAAACAAGAACTATAAATATATACCATTAGATCATATGGGTGCGGTCAAGATTAAAAATAAATAAAAAAACCCACATGACTTTTATAAGTGGTCATGTGACCTTTAGATAACTTTTAATCTTGACTATCCATAGTTCTTACTTTTTTAAAATGAGAATTGTTCTCACTCGATATGTCCCCTGTATATATATATATATATAGAGGGAGACTAATTCTAATGTTTACTAGCTATAATCTTGCTGTCAAAATTACAGTTAAGAAAGGGAACTAAGTTACTGTAAAATAAATTTGTACAGACAAAAACAAAAATAATGAAATAAGAAAATAAGAAAATAATATCATGTGCTCCAAAACTCTCCCTCAAGCTAATGAATAGATATCTATCATTCCTAGCTTGTAGGGAGTATCTTGGAAATGCTCTGTGGCCAATCCCTTAATATATTACCTTCTTGACACCCATAAGGGACATGTTCCAATAAGGCCATCATCCAACTCCTTAAATGTTACTCAATCTTTGTGTACTTTGTCATGCTGGATCGGATTATAAGAAATGTTAATGGAATATTTATTATCACAAAGAATTTTCATAGGAGTTGTATATATATGTTTTTTTTTTTGAGATCATCAAGAATGATCTTTATACATAATAGCTCACAAACCCCTTAGGCTGTAACATGAAATTCTGCCTCAGCACTTGACCTGCTTCTTGTTCTTCCATGTCACCAAGTTTCTCCCCAAGAACATACAATATCCTAAAGTGAACCTTTTGTCTACAATGAACCCTGCATAGCTTGCATCAGTTTATACCTCCATAGAGATACAAATACAAGATGAATAACAGAGGATATTCTAATCCTAAATTAGTGTCCATTTACATATTTACAACACTTCCCTTCAAGTTGGTGAATGATGTCAATCATTCCCAGCTTGCAAGATCTCGGAATCACTCTGTGGAAAGCCCCTTAGTGAATAGATCTGTATTAGAGTTAGATGTATTAGAAATATCATTTCTACTTGTTTTGTATCTTTTTGTTTTGGGCTTGGGTCCTTGGTTGGGAACATCGTTAGTTACTCAATTTGAGTCAACTATAAATAGTTGTCTCATCTATTTTGTAACTACCTTTTCACTCATAATCGATTACAGTTAGATTTCAGTTATGTGTTCTCTCTTTTTGAATTCTATCATGGTATCTAGAGTAAGGTTAAAACGCACTAGGGTTGACTTAGTGGTGATGGTTGGGGAGGAGGGTTAGGTGGTATACATGAGGTCCTAAGGTTCAATCCTCATCACCATCATTTTACACCCCCCAAAAAAAAAACAAAAACAAAGAGCAAGGTTCAAACCCTAATGACTTGGGATTTTTCTCCCACACCCATACACACTAAACCACTACAATCTTTTTCTTCGATCTTCTCTTCATCAACAAAGGCAAATTCATCTTGTGCTCTTGTAACATTCTAGCATACCATATTCGAGAAACCCAACACCAAAAACTATCTCCTATGGTGTCAATAGGTCAAACCTATCATCAAAGGTCATCGTCTTCATCACTACTTATAGTAATCCAGTGATTCGACGCGAATCCCTCTTTGTTGGAGATCATGAGTAGGTCACATCTCAGATGAGTATCTCGCATGGGAGTAGCAAGATCAATTGGTACTCTCATGGCTTCAATCTTCCTTTTGTGTGATGTTGACTCGCTTAATTGGTTGGCAACTTTGGGACAAGATTCATGCCTTCTTTCATTCGCACACAAATGCTAAGGGGCAAGGCAATTGCAAACTGAACTCAGGAGCACTACACTCGAAGATCGATCCATTTTATGCATATTTTCTTTGAATTCAATTGTTGGTTAATGCACTAACAACAATTGGTGATGCTCTATCTTCTAAAGAACATCTTGATGTAATTCTTGAGGGATTACTAGAAGAATATGAATCAATTGTAGCCCTAATTAACAGCAAATTTGATCCTTTGACCATTGATGAAGTTGAAACACTTCTTTCTCATGAAGCATGTCTTGAGAAGTTTTGCAAGAAAAATATAGTTTCGGTCAACATAATTGAAGTTGCACCTCATAATTCGAACATTCAAGTCCCATTGCAAGCAAATGTTGCTCAACATTATTCCAATGATCAATAGTCAAAGTACAACTGCTCTCAACATTCCTCTAGTAGACACAGTGCTTGTGGTGGCCACGGAGGAAGACGTGGTGGTCATGGAGGACGTGGTGGCTACAGTCAAGTTGAATGCTAAGTTTGCTTCGAGTTTGGCCACAATGCTTTTGTTTGCTATCATTGGTTTGAGCCCAATTACTATCCTTAACAACCAATGAATTTCTATGCTATGGACCTCAATTAGTTTGAACAACCTTGATAAAAGTGTTAAATTGTTCCTCAATCTTAGATTGAAATTTTTTAAAGACACTTGTAGCTTCAGATTTTTGTTTTAAAAGATAGATCCATGTAAATCTAGTGCATGCATCCACAAAAGTAATGTAGTTGAGAAAAGTTGTTGGGGCTGGTCCCCACATGTGCCTTGCCTAAACAGCAATCTGGACAAAATTTAGTAACATTTTTATTTATTGAATGAATATTACAAAGTTTGAGTACAATTTTCTATATAGCAATTCTAGGATGACCAAATGAGTAGCAAAGTATGATACATAAAAAATAGAAGTGGTATGTACAAGAGGATTGTTTACACTTGAACAAAGAATTGAAGATGTGTTACTAGTGTTTGAACTTGAGGTGGCTGAATGCTTCAACAGAGAAGGAGACTGATATAGGTCATCTGAGCCCACAGTGCCTTTGAGAACCTCATTGGAGTCCTATGATTTTACCAAGCAAAAGAAAGGGTGAAATTCAAAATATACAGAATTTTCCCGGGCAAACTGATTGACACTCACGAGATTTTTAGTTACGGAGGGAACATATAATAAGTTGTTGAGAGAGAGTGAAACCTTGGGATTAAGAGGAGAAAGGAATGCAGTGGAACTTGTTGAGTTGATGTTCGAACCCTAACTATTCCCTATTATGACCTGATTTGGTTCTCCAAAAGGAGCCTATTGCTTAAAGTTCTATACAACAGATGTAACATGATGGGATCGTCTCGAATCAGGATACCAAATAGCATTGGGATTAGGATCAACCCTTGTGAACATGATATGAGGTCTGGATACTGATGGAGGTGCTATTGGTGCAGGTGTAGTGTGGGGTTTATAGAGTCTTGGACTCTCCAACTACAATGGCTAGCTTTTGTGGTGTGGTAGCCCATTGCCATTTTGAATGGAAGAGAGTTTCACCTACAGTCTAAGGAACAAACAAAAAAAGGACAAAGATTAGACAAGCAAAATGCAAAGAAGAAAGGCCTTGATAATATAATATAATAAAAAGGATTGACTCTTGCTAGGCTCTAAATTCCATGTTGAGAGGAGAAGAAATGAGAGGCATTATTGGAACTTGTGCGTTAGAGAAAATATTATTTATATTAAAAGTTATATGTTCACACTAGAGAACACACTCACTAAGGAGTCCTAAAGCCTGTTAACAACCCAAGAAACCTTAGTAAGCTCTACTATGCATGACTTGGTGTGACTAGGAGGGTCACACAATTTATTGAGTGTACCATTATATTGGACAAGGGTCAAAGCCTACCCGTCCTCAATTGGAGAGTCCACAGGTTCTCAAGCGTCAAGCTTGAAAGGTGTGGGCACTTGCTCGGTCAGATAATCCACAAGCATTAAGCATAAAAGGTGCAGGCGCTTGCTCGGTTGAACAAACGACAATTCACAACCCCACAAGTGTCAAAGCCTGAAAGATGTAGACGCTTACTCAGTCGAACAATCAACAATCAAATAGTCCATTTTAGATATAAGGATTTACATTTACCATAATTACTATAATTACATAATACTATACAACATATAATTACCCTATTTACTTCCTTAATAGGAGGCTTGCCCGTAAATCATGCATTATATTATAGAGATTTGTGTGGAGTTGTGGCATTAGTGCCAAGTGTTGTTCCACTAGGTGGGATTGACTACATGGTTTATTCAACACTATTTGGTTCTATCTTCTCCTGAAGGATGAGCCTAAACAAGGTAATTTAAGAAAATATTCTTAGATGCTTAAAAGGCTGGCTATTTTAAGAATAAGCAAAGATATATGTTCAAAGACATACCCATGATGCCACATCACCCCTCCCTTTGCCTTTTCCTCAAAAATGAAAAAAATTAAAAACTATATTCTTTGGATTATGTACATAGTAATGTGTACGACTGATGTTCATAGAACTTGAAATATTGATTGTTTTATTTTGTCTGTCAAGCATCCTAATATAGTTCAAACTTTGATCTTTGAACTGAAGGGTTGGTGGTACAGTTCAAATACACTGATAAAATTGTGTAGTCATGTAATATGCTCTGTCTGCCTATCAAGGAATGGTCATGAAATCTCAACTATCGGCTGAGATTCCCACATATTTCGTGTTACCAACAGTTTCATTTAATAATAATTGACAACCTGCTGACATTAGAGTCTGGAGACACAATTATAGGTTCTGGGTAACAGCTTTTTCTTGAATTATGCAACTTATTGCCATATATCGCCCATTGAGTAACTCTTCGATGAATTGCTTTTTCTTGTGCAGTCCTCGGACTGCTACTACACATTCTTCCTCTGTTGAAACCATTATATAAATTTGCGCATAAATTCATATGAAACTTGGTACAATGTGTAATACTGGCTTACCGTTCCAGGAGGACCAGAGAAGAAGTGGAGAGAATTTGAGAGGCTCTGATACTGCAGTTGCTGAAACTTGCATGAAGGTGAATTTCACAACAAAAAGCACCAATGCATGAACACTAAGGGTGTATGCAGATTAGGATCACTGCATTTTATTGAAAGTGTTTCATATACAAAATTGTCTAACTGAATTTGGTTCTTGCAGGCTCTAGATATTTCTTCTCAGCAAGCTGATGAAGATAATGTGAAAGTTGAACAGAGTATTGTGAATGATTTGGCCAAAGAAACGGACCTGAAGTGTTAAGCAACATAGGTTTTAACTGATTGGTGAACAGCTAAATTAATTTTTCATTTATGCTGTCGCATTTCCAAATTAATTGAGATGTGGCTGCTGCTTGGTTCCATCAGTCATCATTGTATACACGCAGTCACATTTTCCTAATGTTAGGGGCAAGTTTGCAAATTTAAATTGGTTTTATCACATCGCAACTGATTTTTTTACTGTGTTACATTACATCTTGTTACAGAATAGTAATTAGGTTATTACGTGCTATTATAGAGCTGGGTTTATTTCTCTTATACTGATCTTATTTATCAGTGCATAAAGAGAATGACTAACACATAGAATGTTTAAAATACAAATAATTTTTGGTCAATAAGGATAGTTAAAAATTTAAAGTAATGAAGGGTGAAATATAAAAGTAGCTTAAATATGCTTGTAATCCTTACAAATATGGATAAATATAGTCTTAGTTCTTTTAAAAAAAATTGTGTTGGTTTTAGTTATGCGTAGTTTCTATTACTATTTGGTGATGACATGTAGGCACATGTCATGGCAATGACTATTCTGAGATACTATATAATTTAGTATATGACTGAGATATGGATTATTTTAAAAAAATATAAAATTTATGAAGATTTAAATTTCTGAAGGATTAAAAGTAAATTTAGTCATATTTATAGAGACTAAAATAATTTCTTATAAAAAATAATTTATCCATATTATAATAAAAGAATATGCTCTAATGAGTAAAAATCTAAATAATACCAAACGTGTCTTAAGATCTAGCTATTTTGAATGATCCTATGACTGAAAAGGAAATACATAAAATAATGGCTGACATGGGGGGTTTTAGAGCTCATGGGTGGGTTAGATGGTTTTCAGGCCATTTTCTACCGGTCTCAGGAAAATTTTGTCAATTGATCAAAAATATTTTTGAGAATCATTAAAGAGTAAGAATGTTGAATTCAATGCTTATAGCTTTGATTTCTAAGACCGAAGAGGTTACTAAAGTGACAAATTTTAGGCCCATTAGCTTGTGTAATGCGTCTTACGAAACTATTACCAACATTCTAGCTCACAAAGTGAGATTGGTGCTTGATAGAATCATTGGTTACCCTCAGTGTAGTTTTATCTCGGGAAGGCAAAGTAAGGATAATATTGTTATAGCTCAAGAAGTAATCCACTCCATGACAGAGGGAAAAAAGGGATGGATGGCGATTAGAATAGATTTGAAAAAGGCGTGTGACAAATTGAATTGGAAATTCATCAAAGAAACTCTTGAAGATGTTGGCTTTCCCCTAACATGATGTCTTTGATTTGGCATTGTATTTCAACTTCCACCATATGAGTTTAGTGGAATGGAGAAGCTTTGTTACCAAGTGGTCTATATAATTAGAGGTGGGTGAATTGAATTCTTTTCAAAATTGTTTTGACTTCCCAATCTTTAATCATGAAGGATAAATATGCAAAGAGAGATGAAGAGAGAATATGCAAACCTTAAATTAATAAACACTTTAAAACATAAAATAAGCAAATGAAACAATTAAAGAGTTTAGGGATAGAAGAGAGTGCACCAAGATTTATATTGATTCAGCCACAAACTATGACCTATGTCCAGTTCTCAAGTCACGCTTGAGTATTTCACTAGATCAAAGTATTATAAAGTAGCACGTCTTTTATACTACCTCGACAACCCTACCTGGAACACTTCTTTCTGAACACTCCTAACCAACCCACTAGGGATCACACATCCTAGTGAACCTAATAATATAGTAGTAGACCTTTAACGCTTAAGGGAATTTACTTTGACAAACTCACTTGGGATGCCTCTCCCTATGTCTCTCAAATCAACCTTTAAAAGGGACAACCACCTTTGAATACAAAAGGAAACTCAGAGCAACGATTCAATCTTAGTAGTGAGGATAGCACAAATTGAAGTTGTAGACACTCTCTTTCTCAACTAAGAATAGCCACTAATGATCCAATTCTAATTATCTCTCTTGGTTATTTTGTTTAATGAAAAGCTTTGTTTATATAGGGATTAATAGGATTGAAACTAATTAATTTCATATCCCAAAAGATTAGATTTTGATAATATAAAAGATATAAGATTAATTTGAAACTAATCTTTTTGTAAATCTCATTTTTGCTATTAAGGCTTGAGTTTTTCTTGTGGGACTTGTCTTTTAAGATAAACTCGAGTCTTTTAGTTGGAGACTCGAGTCTTTTATTTGGAGACTAGAGTTTTAGTGAATTTTCTTTGCATAAACTTGAGCCTTTCATGGGAACTTGAATTTCCTTCAAGAGACTCAAGTCTCACGTGGGAGACTCGATTCTCCAACTCTTTTTGGCCTAATTTCGATTATTTCTAAGTCTTTTCTTTCAAAATCAATCCATTTAATTAGGTTTTAGAAAACTTAATTTTATCTTTATTACCAAAATGGATCACTTGAGTTGTATTTACACAAATACTTAAGTCTTTGGCTTTAATCTTCATTCTTTGGCTTAGACTTCAATAAGCTTTTCCTTTCTTTTGCTTTATCTATTGTCTTTATCAAAGTGTCATTTGTGGCTTTGTATTCATGAAAAATTTCATAGTTTGACATTAATGATCTTCAATCATAGGAGGTCATGATTTACATTTTCTTCTTTCAAACAAGCTCTTGATGAGTTCCAACCATCTAGAGGTATTAGACAAGGTGATTCTCTTTCCCTCTACCTATTTGTTTTATGTATAGAGAAATTACCTCAATTGTTTGTTTTGGATGTGGATTATAAGTCGTGACACCTTATTATGGTATCTAAAGAGGGGCACCACCTTATCTCACCTTTTATTTGCGAATGATAATCTATTATCAGCAAAGCATTTTCAAAAAATTCTATTATTTTCAAGTCATAATCAAATATTAGCTTGGTAAGTAATTTACAAAGTGGTAATAATTGATTATCCACTTAGAATAATCAATTATCTCGTATTTATTGGGCTTAATTTAAGAATTCTCTATTACCCACATTCCCATTTTAAAATTTTGGTATAGAAACATGGTTTCTAAACCTATAAACACATGAGAAGCGAATTGCAAACTTTCTTATTCTTTCTTAAGCCTCTCTAGTTAATTGCGAGACAATTTAGAGCTTCAATTTGTGATTACTTCATTTTGAAAGTGATTTACTACTTTCTTTTGATCTTGTGTGATAAGGGTGTGGTATCCCTTTAGTTTTCTAGGGTGAGGTATCCATAAGACTGTGGGTGATTCAAGGTGAGGCATCTTTGTTTGTAGATATTTGTTCTATTGTAACAACTCTAATTTAGTGAAAAAACTTTCAAGCTTAGCTTGAGGACTGGATGTAGATCACACGTGGTTGGTGACTGAACCAATATAAAATTTCGGTGCACTTTTCTCTAACTCTTATCTTTTATGTTCCTGCAATTTGTTTTTATTGTCAATTTGCATTCACCCCTTTTTTAGTTTGATTGACCATTTGGGTAACAAGTGGCATCAGAGCTTGGCTCTAAGATAAGAACTTAACAACTTCAAGAGAAAGGTGATCTCAAACAATGTTTCCCCACAAGAGGGCTAATTTATTAACCAAGCCTCTGTTTTAATGAAGAAGGATGTACATATTGGAAAGAACATATGAAATTTTTTATTAAGTTAATTGATATAAATGTGTGGGATGCCATTGAAAACGGTGCTTTTATACCCACCCATCTTGTCAATGGAGAGGCAAAAGAAAAACCTAAAAAGGATTGGACTTATGATGAAAAGAAAAATGTTAAAACAATTTGAAAGCCAAAAACATTGTCACTTTTGCTTTTAGTTATGAAGAATTCTTTAAGGTTTTAAATTGTAAAATAGTCAAAGAAATGAGATACCTTACAACTTACCCAGGAGGATACTAGTGAGCTTAAAAGAACAAGACTAAACCCCCTAAACCATGAATATGAATTATTTCAAATGAAAAACGGTGAGGCCACATCTGGTATGCAAAAACATTTTACTCATATTGTCAATCATTTCATTGCAAAAGCATTATGCAATAGCCCTTCTTAGGATTTTATGATTTTTTGTTTAGATTGTTTCTATGTTTGGACTTTATGTTTTTTATGCCTTTATGTTACTTCTATGTTTGCTACTATCTTTGGTCTTATATATAAGAAACAAATACCTAATTCAACTAAACTAAGGATCATGGTTGGTTCAAAATTTACAAGGACCATCTCATGGCAAGGCATGGTGGTGGGTTAAAAATTTAACTACTTCATTTCAGTGACCTTTTTTTTTTTTTAATTTAATTTCAAATAATCAAAACAATCAAAATTTGATTTAAAAATAAACAATAAATCAACGGTTAAAATTTAATATAAATTTTACTTATCGTTGATGATTTAATATTAATTTAACAAAGTAATTTATTGAAACAATTGAAATAAATTCAAAATTAAGATTATTTATTAAGAAAAAGTTAAGATAATTGAATGTTCTTTTTCTTAAAATATTCCTTGAATATTGAATAATAATTTTATGAGTCTAATTTTCATGCATTATTAGTGTATAAATTTTTACACTATAATTAAATGATGATATAAAAAATTAATAAACTTTAGACTGTAATAATTTATGATTGAATAATAATATAAAAAATTTAAGTTTAATTTAATTAAGTTCTAATTTTATTTTTTCAACTCAATTTTCTCTTATATCATTTTATTTTATTCTACGCGTTGATATTTGATATAGTTTGTGGGGCTATTATTATTGCAGCGCTCAACCCAGCAACTGCCGATTACGATTACGGATTACCTAATGGTTATTTACTTTTCGTGCTGCGTCGTGGAAGAAAAAAGAAATGAATTGTTTTGATATTTTGTTTACTATTTTTATGAAATCGGCTTCTACGGTAAATCATCACATCAAATAGTTTATTGATAGATCACTGATTTAAATTATTAGATATATAAATAAAAAAATTAATAATTTAAATTGTAATCAAATCAACAAATCTTAATTATTAATTTTTTTTATTTATATATCTAACAGTTTAAATTAGTGGTGTACCGATGAACCACCTACACGATGGTCACCGTAGAATATGCCAGCAATATTGAAGCGTAAAGTGTGTCGTCTGAATAATGATTCTTTGACGCATAACTGATTCCGATCGGGGAGGGGTACGACGTGCAGAGCAGTGAGAGAGCTAAAAGGGCAGGTGTCAGCTAGCGAGCTTCTGTTGCAAAAATACAGGTGGCTCAATTTCATTTTATTACTTGCTTTACTTTTCGACCCGACGAATAGGATCGCTACTTGTGCTGTTTTCTATACGCCTTTCGTTGTCTTAGTACTGCACTCCAGTATTAGTTTTTAATGTTTTAAGAATAAAAAAACAAAAAAGGAAAGAAAGAAAGAACGGGCTCGCCCCCTGCATGTCGCAGTGAGTGACCCATGTCCTTTTCTTCTGCATCTGAGATTTTTGAAACACCCACCCTCCGAGCCCAGGTGATATAATAATTAATAAGGTATGGAAATGGAAAATAGGGTTTGCAATTTGGATCTGTCATCCTGGCTTGCCTCATCAGTTTATTATGCTTATGCTTAGGTTTAGGGCTCGTGAATATGTTATTACAGTGGTTTAGCTGATCTATCTATTAAATATTAATATGCGGCTGCCTTATTTGCTTTTTCAGGCTGATTGATTACGAAACTAATTGAAACGATGAGTGGAGCTGTTCTTGTTGCCGTTGCTGCTGCCATCGGTAATTTACTGCAAGGATGGGATAATGCGACTATTGCAGGTCTGTTTCCGTTATCTTATAACTTTTTTTATTTTAAAGATTTGGTTAATTGATTTTGTTGCTTTCATGTAGCGATGATTAAAATTGGCTGATCTAACCGATAACATGATAATTCAACTGAGTTTATTTGCGTTTGTATGCAGGATCTATCTTGTACATAAAAAGGGAGTTTCAATTAGAAAGTGAACCCACAGTTGAAGGTCTAATTGTGGCTATGTCACTTATTGGAGCCACCGTGGTTACTACGTGCTCTGGAGCCCTATCAGACTTGCTAGGCCGACGTCCATTGTTGATTATCTCCTCTGTCCTTTATTTTGTTAGTTCTCTTGTGATGCTATGGTCTCCAAATGTTTATATCCTCCTCTTTGCAAGACTTTTAGATGGTTTGGGAATTGGTTTGGCAGTTACCTTGGTACCTCTTTACATATCTGAGACAGCTCCTCCTGAAATTAGGGGATTACTCAATACACTTCCACAGTTCACTGGTTCTGCCGGAATGTTTTTCTCCTACTGTATGGTGTTTGGGATGTCACTGATGAAGGCTCCAAGCTGGAGAATCATGTTGGGTGTTCTTTCAATCCCTTCTCTTATTTATTTTGCACTCACGCTGTTGTTCTTGCCTGAGTCTCCAAGATGGCTTGTCAGTAAAGGCCGAATGCTTGAGGCCAAGAAGGTTTTGCAGCGCCTTCGTGGAAGGGAAGATGTTTCTGGTTAGTTTTGTGTTTAGTCCTCACGGTTTACTTGCTTTTCCTTCATTTTTTCATGCTTTACTACTTTGGATGTTCAAATTAGATCTTAGCTGGTCAGCATGTGCTGGACATTCAGCTGTTCACTTTTGGGTGGTTATATATGTATTCTATGAGCCTAATCTGTTCCAGTTGGCAAAATTGTTTCGCTGTTCATTTGTGATGGGTAACAAGAATTGACACTGAACGATAGATTGTTATCACAGTGTGGTCTGTCAGTGATTGAATCTTTCATGTAAATATGATTATAAATATTTAATTTATTTTTAAAAGGGGGGCTATAAACATTTAAATGAATATATATATATATATGAGTTTAATTTATATGCACCGTCAGTATAAAACATTGTTAAACGGACATCCTATAGAAATTCACCTCATCACATCAATGAATAGGATGATGTGCTAAAAGGATGAATTCCTATTGGATGTCTGTAACAATGTTTTACACTAATAGTGCATATAAATTATACTATATACTTAAATAATTTTGGAAGCTTAGGTTTATATACTGTTGATCATCTTTTTATTTTAATTTTTTCCATTCTCTCAGTATAGATGCATGTAGTTGATTTTGATCCCTTGTGGCTTTGGGCTTTTGATATTCCTGGTAACTTCAAATTGTTTACTTTCTTTTGATTCTACTGCAGTAATTAATTTGTATATATATGCATGCTTTGATAATAATTGTCGTTGGGTGTGGACAGGTGAAATGGCTTTACTGGCTGAAGGTCTTGGAGTTGGGGGTGATACAGCCATAGAAGAGTATATAATTGGTCCAGCCAATGAACTTTCTGATGAAGAGGATCCATCCAGAGAAAAAGATCAGATTAAGTTGTATGGACCAGAACAAGGTCAGTCCTGGGTTGCTAGACCTGTTGCTGGACAAAGTTCTATTGGAATTGTATCTCGGAAAGGAAGCGTGGTAAATCAGAGTGGTCTAGTGGACCCTCTAGTGACCCTCTTTGGTAGCGTCCATGAGAAGCTTCCGGAAACAGGAAGCATGCGAAGCACCCTTTTTCCACACTTTGGAAGTATGTTTAGTGTTGGGGGAAATCAGCCTAGGAATGAAGATTGGGATGAAGAAAGCCTTGCCAGAGAGGGTGATGATTATGTCTCTGATGCTGCTGCCGGTGATTCTGATGACAATTTGCAGAGTCCATTGATCTCACGTCAAACAACAAGCCTGGATAAGGACATACCTCCTGCTGCCCATAGTAACCTTTCAAGCATGAGGCAAGGTAGTCTTTTACATGGAAATGCAGGAGAACCCACTGGTAGTACCGGGATTGGTGGTGGTTGGCAGCTAGCATGGAAATGGTCTGAAAGAGAGGGCCCAGATGGAAAGAAGGAAGGTGGCTTCAAGAGAATATATTTACGCCAAGAGGGTGGTCCTGGATCTAGGCGTGGGTCTGTGGTTTCACTACCTGGTGGTGATTTACCAACTGATGGTGAGGTTGTACAGGCTGCTGCTTTGGTGAGTAATTCAGCCCTTTATAACAAGGAGCTTATGCGTCAACGGCCAGTTGGACCAGCTATGATTCATCCATCTGAAACAGCTGCAAAAGGGCCAAGTTGGAGTGATCTTTTTGAACCTGGGGTGAAACATGCATTGATTGTTGGGGTGGGACTTCAAATTCTTCAGCAGGTAATGACATATTTTCAATATCTGCTTTTTAGCTGTTCCCATCTGTTGTAATGTTGCACTTAAGTACTTTGTTTTCCTTGCCTTTTGATGAAATATGCATCATGTTGTATCCAAGTGGTGGTAACTAGTGCTTTTTTTTCATCTTGTTTACTTTCTTAAAAATGCTGAACAGGCAAGGACGGGTTTATTGTCATCCATCCTATAACACTGTTCCACCTGTGTAATTTTTCATACAGCTTAATAAGATGTCCTCTCTATTGTGTTAGAATATAAGGACAGTTAAGGGTTTAAGGAGTTTTCTGATGTAGGGCTTGTACTAGTTGTAGTGTTGTACTACACAGTAATTGACCTAGACTATTAGTATAAATAGGTGTTGGTCGTTTGTATCTAACTCATGCAATTCATCTCAAATAGTCTCTCTTCCGTTTTCAACAGTGCCCATACAGTTTATTTGAGCTTCAACAAATGAGTTTGTTTGGGCTTTTGCTGTGACTTAGGTTTTTAATTTTTGAAGAGAATTACTTTTGCAACTATTGGTTTATAGAAGAGTGCATTTTGAAAAAATGTTTAAATTTGAGATGTTATTTGAAAAGTTATGGGGGTAAAATTGTTTTAGTTGGTGTTAAATATAAAATCAGTCATGTGCTTTCACCCAACAGCTTAAGCAAGTCTTTTTTCAAATGTATATAGTGTGGAAATGATTCAAGCCTAATTTTTTTGGATTTGAATAATACTTTTTGAGATCTGTTTTGGTAAAACAAACAAATTTACTTGCTATTTTTATGAATTATGCACATCAATGTATCTAAAATGAATTTGTGAATCACAATTTAATTGAAACACTTTTTTTGTTCATTACGACTAGATTATTCCAATTATTATGTTTTGTCAACAACATATTTTAGGAATTTGAGACTAGAAAGAGGGTTCCTTCTTCATTTAGTAAAAATAAATTACATCATATCTATGAGTTAATGGTATATGATATTAAATCCAACTTTGATGAAATTGTGTCAAAAATTATTTGGCCATACTAGATTATTATTGAATCTTGATTGAATTTCCTATCTATGATGGCCTAGAAAAGAAAATAACAAAGGGATTGAAGCTCTTTGTACATTACCAAAAATAACTTAATATTATTCTATGTAATCAATAGCATTTTCCTTTTTAAAAATTTTACAAGAATCATTTGCATCAATGTCCTTGAATTATTTTTACTTTATGGGTTGAGTTGTTACTGATTTTACTTAACTGCAGAAAAAACTGTGTTAACTCCAAAACTGAGGCAATTTGTAAATCAAGCTAAACCTTTTCCTAAAGAGATATGCTTTTTGGTTTGGAAGTTGTTTAATAGCAGGTGGTGTTACTATAGAGTTACATATGCTTGTGATGTTCTATTATAAAAAAAAGGAAAAATTGCAAAATGGAATTATTGATAAAAATATTTCCACTATGGGAACAATTAATTCACTCAAGTGGCTAATTAAGTCAATAAATTATTATTGATTAACTAATCTTCAACATCACCAATAATGCGTGGCTCTGCTACTGGTGAAAAGTTTTGCTGGACTCTTATTTAAATCCTTTTTGAATGCAGTTCTCTGGTATAAATGGGGTCCTCTACTATACACCTCAAATTCTTGAGCAGGCAGGTGTTGGTTATCTTCTTTCAAACCTAGGCCTTGGTTCTACTTCTTCGTCCTTTCTTATTAGTGCGGTGACAACCTTGTTGATGCTTCCTTGTATAGCCGTTGCCATGAGGCTTATGGATGTTTCTGGCAGAAGGTATTCATCTCCCCATTACCATTTTCTATTGACTTTGTCAAATAATAAGAAATATGTTTCAAGAGGTGGATGTAATTGGTGTGGTGTTTTCTTATAAAAATACTATTTCTATTGAATTTTCCCCCTTCATGTGCTTTTCTAAAATCTCAGTTTAGAGTAGATATCTATAACAGGTGGATTTGACTTCTTCACTCTTTGCTGAATCTAGCCTGATTAAGATGTTCGTGAGATTTTTGCTGTTTCCGATGCACCCTCTTTTCTTTTTCTTCTTTTTATTTTTCCTCCTGTATAAGGTGCAATTTTTTACTTATTTTCTTTTCATTATACGAAATATCTTTTACTTATTTTATTTTTGTATAAGGTGCAATTTTTTTTCTTATTTTACTTTTCTCTAGAAGTTGTTTGATGAAATATCTTTTCTATGACTATCTCTATCAATAAATGTTTCACAGCTGAAGCTATATTGGTGTTGGGTTGTTTTAGTTTAGTAATTCTTGCAGTTGTCAAGAATAATTTGGGGTTTTTATAAACTGACCACCATCAGATATATATATATATTTTTAAATTGTTTTCTTTATAATTTGAAAGGTGTCCGAAGTTACAGAATTAAATAAATGCTATTAAGCTGTAAGTACTTAATGTTTGCTGAATTATTTGCTCTTTGTGCAGTTAGTACTCGTGCAATGTGACTCCTTATGTCTTTCCCCAGTACTTGTTTGTATTCTTTCAGTTGCAATGCATCTTAGTGATACTCTCTGCCTTTTCCTTTTTGCAGGACTTTGCTGCTCAGTACAATCCCCGTCTTGATAGTATCTCTTCTCATATTAGTCTTGGGGAGTCTTGTGGATTTGGGCAGCACTGCAAATGCATCAATCTCAACCATTAGTGTTATTGTCTATTTCTGTTTCTTTGTCATGGGATTTGGGCCAATTCCTAATATACTTTGTGCAGAGATCTTCCCCACTCGAGTTCGTGGTCTCTGCATTGCCGTTTGTTGTCTTACCTTTTGGATCTGTGATATCATTGTCACCTACACACTCCCAGTTATGCTCAATTCTGTAGGCCTCGCTGGTGTTTTTGGTATTTATGCTGTCGTGTGCTTCATAGCTTGGGTGTTTGTCTTTTTGAAAGTTCCAGAAACCAAGGGCATGCCACTGGAAGTGATCATTGAGTTCTTCTCTGTCGGAGCAAAACAGATTGACGATGTCAAGCACAACTGACCTAAGGATGTGATAAATTGAAAGTTTTGACGGTATCTTCTAATTATTTTCAATCTACGGCTTTGTTTGAAATTTTTTCCTCTGGTAAAATTTTCTTTTCTATTATTCTCTCTTTTTCGTGGGCTGAGATTGAGAAACAAGAAACTTTGTTTCTGTTAAAAAAAAAAAGTTCATTTTTCTGGTTCGTTTATGGAACTTTATATACTTCTTAGTTATCCCTGCTATTCGTAGTTGAAATTGTTAAATGATCTGCTTTGTTTATCGAATATATGACAAAAATGGCTAGTGTATGGTGACTTGAAGATTTTGGGATGGCTACAATAATAGCGACACGAACTATGTATGATAATCGTTGTTTCTATTTACTTGGCGTATTTAGAGCCCAAACCATGATGAGTTAGAATATGTATATAGGGTGTATCAAGTCACTCAATATGACATGAGTTATCATTATATCATAGATGAATGATTAAAATTAATTTTTCAATGTATAATTAAAGGATTAAGATTAGTTTTTATGCTCTATTACTCTCACTTAATGAAAATGCAAATAATGTGATTGAGACTTGATATATAAATATTCAAAAGCATGAATCCTACTGTTATACAAAATTATAGGTTCAGGTTAAATTTTTAAAAAGGCTATTAGAGGGGCGAATATTATCGTAATGCACTCATTGCCATTCCTATACCACCATTTACTAGCACCCACAATGCAAAACTCCTATATTGGCATTCAGCCCTAAAATGCACCTACCAAAGGTTTTTGAGACAGCAAATTGATGCCAAAAAAATTCAAGAATAAAGAAAAATGGAATTCACCTTTAATGTTGATGATTAACTAGAGCGTGGACCGTGTGAGCGATTCACGGATGAATTATAGAGGAGACTTATTTTTTGTATGGATAAAAAGTATATTGAAATCTTTACATTATTAGAAAAAAATCTCATATTTGTTAACATTTCTACAACAAGATATTTAATTTAGCATATTTTTATAGAAGAATAATGTATGAATTGCATTTGACTCTATTTGTTAGAAAATTTAATGACGATGTTGGATATGCACAATTTATAAACAAACTATGTAATCATCATTATATATAACATGACAAAATTGTACATTTAATTAAATAACATGTATCACAAAAATAAAAGATTCTAAAAACAGTTTTTTTAATTAATGATCTTAATATAAATGGTGCTTAGATCATTTTTATCAAGCCTCCAACTCACGTGTTTTAGTTTTGGATCATTTTCAAAAAGAATAATATTTTCTTCAATCAAGTCTTTAGCATCATTGAAACCTTTACATCCATTTGTCCTTTGTTGCCATTTAAGGCTACAAGACCACCTTTTGTTGCTTTTATCCTCCAACATACATGTTTTACATTTGGTAAGGAATGCCACAATAGTAAAGTCAACTAGCAAACACTACAATAGTTATATCATAGTTAATCATAACTTTCTTCCATTAAATAATACTCTTATGAAATAATAACAAACGTTATCTATAATTATAAGTTATCAATAATGAACCTCCAATATCAATTGCGGTAACATTACTTTATTCTTTATTATTCACATGAATTAGGCTTGTAAAAGTTTCCTAATTAAGTTTAAATAAATGAGGAGGGTTTAACCATTTTACTTTAGACATACATTTTTTTTAACCTGAATGATAAACTTTATAGGATCAAAATAATACATTTTAATCTATTCTCCTTCATAGAGTTTGTATATTATTTTTATTTGACATTGTCCTTCAATCAAATACTAATGAGGAAAATTGATTTGTTTCCATGATTTGTTGTAATCATGACCTTTCCTAGCAACTGTAATTGGGACAATGATTTAAGATTCCTCCATCTCATTTTGTTCTTCTCTTCATTTTTATGGCAAAAAATGGTAGGCTTTGTTGGTGAGTTGGAGATTTGTGGTTTCTTGAAGAATCTTTGAAGAAAGGCTCAAGCTTCAAACTTTTGGAAAGAGGAGCTTCTTGATACAAGTCCTTGGAGGCTTGTGATATGTTTTTTTTTTGTTGAAAAAATTGATTGAACTTTTTCCAAAGAGTTTGACCTCCTAAAGTGTTGATGAAAAATGGTTGCCTGTATGCAAAAGCATGAACCTTTGTTATTTTTGCTCCATTTTCTCCACAAAAATTTCTAGTCTTTTGTGTACATTTGGCTAGAATATTGACTGGATAAATGTGTTAATATGATGTACTTTGATGAATATTTGCTTTAGTTTTGATGATTTCGACATGTAAAGCCTTATATTTAATCCTCTATAAGCTTTAATGTACAAAAATGAAAAGTTGGACTCAAGAACACATTTTCGTTCCATTGAGTGAACATACAAACCTTAAAAGTGTTGAACTTGAATGTTAAAATGGAGCGAGAAACCCTAAACAAACTTCTAGTAGCATTAAGTTTTGGTTAAGAAAACTCAATAAGAATGTGAACTTTGAAGGGTATTGGCTAAAATGAAATTTTCAAACCTAATGTACTGAGGTTAACTTAATCAAAGTGATTAAAATTCATTAATAGTGAATTGGCAAGCTTAGGAAAAAGTTTGGATTAAAAAGGAGCTAATTGGGATTAGTTTTGAGAGTTAAAATGGAAATTAGGTCAAGTAGGGGTAAAACTGTAATTTTGCCTAAATTAAATTAATATCATAATTAATATAATTAATTTTGGTTATAATAAATTTAATTAGGTAAGATTTAAAGAGAAAATCATTTTTGGACTTAAAATAAGCTAATTACAAGTAAACTAGTTGAAATGGACAACTTAGGGGTAAAATAGTAATTTTACATCTATATACTTAGAAAAATTAGAAAAAGACATATTTTGAAATTTTAATATATTATGGAATTTTTGTAAAAGAATCAAGTTAAAATACCTTGTACCAATGGTCTCGAGTTCAAGTCTTAGGTATACAACTGTGTTAAATACTCAGAAGGAGAGTGTTGTCGCCTATAGTGGTCCTACCTGACTTGAACAGATTGCTTTCAGTGGATGATATCTATAGTTTATATCAAAAGTAAAAATACCTTGTAAATCTCTTGAAATAAATTTTTGAAGTTAAGAAAATGGTATTTGAATAATAAGCTATTTAATTAATTTTGAAAGTTTAAATTATAAATATGGAATTTTATAGAAAATAAACTTTAAAATATTAATTATTTAATTAATATTTATTTAAAAATTTTCAAGTGGAACCTAATGTCGAATTATCATAGAACTTTACAATATGAAACGTCGAATAAATTGTATAACGTAAAAAGTTAACAAAAAATTTTAAGAATTGTAAATAACACTTTACATACCTTAATTAAGTAATTAAAAAATGTTTAAGGCCTTGTGGAATGTCTTATGGAAGTGGTGTTGTTATTGGGACTCATAGTGGTATGTTTACTACATCTTGAGACTATAGAACTCAAGAACTATATTGTTTGAGTTGATCTCCATAAAAATGTCAAAAGTAATGAAAAATTTATAATACCCCCTTAATACTCTAATTATGGAGATTATGACATTTAGGTCTGAGTGGAGAACCATGTTAATGTGGTAGTGCCTTTATGACTAGCAATGGTTTATGTTTTGATTTTGAAGTTGTAGAGCTTGAGCACTTGTTGGTTTAAGTTGATCTCCACAAAGAGGTTGGAAAATTGATAATAAAAAGGTGATAAGTATATACTTTGTTACTGTCATGCATTTCATATGCATGTGTCAAGTGGTTAAATGAGAGTTGAATTCCTTAGAGGGGGAATGCGAGTACAAGTGAGTAGAGGTTGAAGACCTTGGGGATATTTGGGCCCAAAATCTTGTAGGGACTAGGTTGATATACCCCTTGTGTCATAGGAGCTCAACTACACTTGCACAAACGTCTTGACGTTGTGTTACACTACTCATGATCTATTTGGTGTGTTTGTCGAATTAAGTTTTGGCATGTGTCATGCTTTTGGACCAGAAGGTCTTGTTAATATGTTACCATGTTAGGAGACATAACTTACTGATTGCTCAAATTTAAAGCTGTTAACTCCATGGAGTAATGTTGGTCTCATGTGTAAGCATTTGATTTGATTGATATTAACACTATATTAGTTCTATTTGCTATATGTGATTGATATTAAATATATTGATATGAGAATGTGATGTGGTAAAAGATTTTGATACTATCCCTATATGCTTAGATCTGTATGTATTGTTGTTATGTCTGCTTATGTGTCATTCACACATATTCCTAAAGTACTTGCGTTTGGATGCTCACCCTTTCTGTTATGACTTCATTCCTCTAATTTGTGATTGTTGTACTCGTGGAGCGGACGACAAGGAGGATCAGTGACTTCATTAGCTCATGGTTTGAGGCTACGTCCAGTTAGTTGCATGTCTATTCTCGAGGAGAGTCCTTTCAAAGATTCGCTATATTAGTTGGGTAGTAATGGTGACCATTTTAGGATGTCAAAGGTTTTCTTTGAGGGAATTCTTTTGAAGTATTTTGGATGAGTAGATATCATTTTGTTATAATGTATTTTGATTTTCATTTTGTTATATGTACTTATATTGGTCATGTATTTATTATTTATATTGACAAGTTCTAGCACTTTTGGGTGTGAGATAGAGATTTTGTACATGTTTTCAAGTTTTACGTATATATTTGGCATTTTTATTTATTTTCTTTCTTTTAGCAATTGTTGATTTTCATGTATGGATGATTTTACATTTCAAAGGAAAAAAATTTACCCAAATTTTATTTACTCACTCTAACATCCCCAATTTTGAGATAATTGAAATAAGAATATAATTAATGGTTTAGAATGCACATAGGTATTAATAATAGTTACCTTATTGTTAGCATTTATCAGGATAAGGTAATAGGACCTTAAAAGGGACTCTGATGCCTAAATGGGCCAAGGCCCACCAAAGCCCACACATACAAACACGACTATAAGAGAGGGAAGGAAGAGAGAGAAAAGAAAAGAAAGGAAGAGAGAAAGAGGAGAAAAGGAGAAGAGAAGGAGGTGAGGGAGAGGAAAGGAGGAGTAAAGATCCACCCGACCCTAGAGCTCCAATTCGAACAGTCTCCAGAAGTGAGTGTTTCCCATTGTCTTCCCTAGCCCCTTTAATTTTATGTTTGCTCCTTTTTCCCTCTTGAATCCTAGGAAGGAGATTTGTGGGTTTTTGAGAGATTTGCATGATTAAAGGGTTCTTTGGGAAATGTAATCGGTTAGAAAGGTAATAGAAGTGACTAGGAATGTTTTGGTATACTTGGTGATGTTTGTTGGGCCGCCAAAAATGGCAGTGGGTTGCAGTTATGCATGCCTTTGCTGAATTGTAGAAATTGCAGTTTGTGCTAAGTGTGAGATCTTCTAACACTAAGTGTGGGACAAGAGCTTGGATTTGATGCCAAGTGCTCTCGCACTAAGAGCTAGTCTTTTGGCACTAAATGTGAGGATATCAGTATCTAGGGATGGTAATGGGTAGGGTACTATAGTACTTGCCTCCATACCTGCGCAGGTAGCAACTTTAATTCTCATCCCTGTACCCGTTGGGTACCTATATACCCATACCCATACCCACACCCACTACCCATACTTTACTTGTGTGTAAAATCAATAAATCAATAAAAATATGTTAATTAAAAAAATGCTACAACTAAATTGAAAATTCACTCTTATATCATTCAAACATAACCTTAAATTATCCAAATATAACATTAAAAGCATTCAAATATAACATTAAATCATCTAAACATAACATTAAAATTATCCAAATATAACCTTAAATTATTCAAACATAAGTTATAATCCAACATTAGAAACATAGTCATCTAACATAATCATTCTTAAATATAATGTTCTAATTATTTAACATAATTATTAGAAACTTGGACATCATGTATTGATACTCTCCAAGACCGGCCAAAAAATAGGACATTGACTCTAATTATCTTATAATTATATTGCATATAATAAATAGTTACAGACTATGGACAATTAGTATATGGACACCCAAAGTTGCGCACAAGCACACCTAAAGTTGAAACTTGTATATACCACAAATATAGCAAATAATATAATGGTTTCAAACAATTTATTAAGCACAAATAGTTAAATTATTAGCACATAATTAATTCATGTCTTCAATAATTAATACTATGTTTTAGTAATTAAATTAATAATTAATAAAGTGTATATATATATATATATATATATATAAAGATATTTTAATTAAATTATTATATATATAATAAGTGCGGGTATAGGGCGGGGTGGGTATAGTACCCATACTCACACCTATCCCTATTAAAATTTGCGGGTAAATACCCGCCCTCGGACCCATCCCCAATAAGTGGGTATTTACCTTACCCATTTGCAGATATTTTTGTGGGTGCCCATAGGGTTTGGGTACACTTTGCCATCCCTATTAATATCCTTTATGCACAAGTGGCGCTAAGCGTGAGGATGTCATTATCCTCCCTACACAAGTGGCGTTAAGCGCCTGTCTTTTGGTGCTAAGCGTGGACCCTTCAAAGAATTGGGTTTAAAGGAAAAGTGAAGTGGGGCTAAGTGCTAAGAAATTGGTGCTAAGCGCAACCCTTTAGAACAGCAAGGGATGTTCTAGCTTCAAAGAAATGATATGTTTGCTTGTGCAATTATTTTCTATGCCTAATTCTCTGGTAATGCTATAGTTGGTGTCTTATTGTGTTGCATAGTTGATTGTAGATTTGTGTAGTTGTAGTATTATTCTTGTGATTGTGAATTGTGTTGTGTTGTGTGCGTACAACAATGTACCTTACGTAAGAAAAGACGTAAGACACTTAGGATAATTGAGGATGCCTCCTAGGCAAAGGTAGGGATATTACCTGAAGTTGAAAGGAAAATAGGGATCTCCTTTGAGTTTAAAGGAGAAGAAAAGGTTTTCAAAGGAAAGGAAAAGGTTTTAGAAAATGATATTCTTCTTAGTGATTATAGGGTTGATCCTTCTCGGTCATGATAAAGCTTGGACTATGCCATCCATGGTTTAGTATAAGTGTACACCACGGTGGGGATCCCTTATAACCGCTAAGGTATAGAGAGTTTTTATGATAAAGGTTTTAAGAAACCTATGAAGGGTTGAAGGAAAAGTTAAGGGCTAGGAGGCCCTTTGTGCCAAAAAGAGGGTGGCCGTCCCCTCAAGCTAAGGGATTAAGGGTACTGCTTTGCTAACAGAAGTTGGTGCAACCACTTGGATTAGTGGTCTAAGTAAAGGTTGAAGGCAAGAAGGACGCCTCTTTGCAGCTATGATCTTAATCGAATATGACGACGGTAGTTCAGTGAAAAGATAATAATAAAGCTAACCAAAACCACACAGAAACGAAAACAAAACTATGAGATGTATGATGTGAATGTCTACGTGAGACATGTATGTTGCCTTGTGGGGTAGCGAATGATGTATATGCCTATTTGATAGATGAATTGAGTTGAGTAAGCCTATGCATTAAGTGGGGACATAGTAAATGTATGTGCTACCCTATGGGTATGTGAGGGGCTAGGCCCAATGAAAGCTATGCAAGTCTTGAAAAGGCAAGTAAATATGAGGCTAAGAAAAAGAAACGGTAAGCCCTCACTTTGTGTTATAAAAGATGAGTCAAGAGACACAAGTATGTCAAAAAGGGTAAAAATAAAAGAGAAGAAATGAAAGGGAAGAGTTAGGTCCTCCCCTAAGAAATGGGGTGACAAGTGTCCGATGTAAGGAACTGGTATGGGCCAAAAGGCCTGGGGCTCATGCCCATTAAAGAGTAGTGAGTCCAGAGTTGAGTATAGTTATGAGAATAAGAACTAAAGAGGTAAAGGACTAAGAGTTTTAGTGAAAGGTAAAACCACGTGAAGTGAGCTTGGAGTCGCTTGCAAGAGAGTGGAGAAGATGTTTGAGTTCAGTACCTCTCAAGGCGTAGGGATTTCTCTTAAATTTATGTATCTTATTGTATGTGGTCTAAGGCACATTGTACTTGAAATCTATAATCAGTATTTATAATAGATTTATGTTTAAGTTTGCACTTAATCTCTAATGTATTTATATTCAAAGTTTTCATGTCCTAACAATCTAGGTATAGTTAAGGTAATGCCCCCCTTAGGGCGTTACAATCACCATTAATCATATTTTAGTAAATTCATTTAATTTCACAATTATAGTTGGCTAAGTCAATGAGATGTCACTGTACGTTACAATATGTGCTTAGAAATTACTCTTAATTGTAATCCTACACATGATATGCAGAAAGAAAGTAGCGTGGAAATCATACTTTGAGCCATTCACAATATTAGTGTTCACCAATATTATTTGCTCAATTCTAATAACATAAGACCTACATCTTGATTTGATAGTAATTTTGTCAACAATTTAATAAATGCATGATTACTAACTAAAACAAAAGTTAACTAGAGCTACCTACTTGGTAAGGTTTCTAAAATTTTGAAATTTGAACAAAGAAAAAAAAATCAAATTTCCAAGGATGCAAATTCTTGTTTCAATAATTAAATTCTTTATACTTCCACCTGAAGGAGTTAAATCACTCTTCGTTTTTTTTTTTGTCAATAGTGTTTTTAGTGCTTGAAATATTTTCAAATTATGATTTTTGTTCCTAAATTTTAAAGCTAATAGTCTTCGTTGCTATATTTTTTAAAATGCACAATCTTTAGTCTCTAAAGCTAACATTCCCCCCCCCCCCCCCCCCCCCCCAAATCAAGATAGTTTGAGTATTTCAAAAATTATAAGGGCTAAAACCAATGTTTTAAAAGTCGGGGCAAAAATCAAAATTTGGAAAATTTTCATGACCTTTTTTTTTTTTACAATTAAGAATTTCTAAATTCCCACTAAAATAAAATTTTAAATTCCAAGAATCTTAAGTGGCCAATTATAAAAATCACTCACAATATAAAATTAGGAATAAATTTTGGATGTTGCATAATCCATGTAATTAAACTTCTCATTAAAAGTCAGCATAGGATATCGAAATAAAACTTCAATTCTTGTTGAAGAACACAAAAAGCACTTAAAATATTGCATGTCAAAAAATGAAACGAGAGATCGAATTCAAACATTTTTAAAAGTACAAGATTAAATTTGTTCAATCAAAAATATTAGGACTACAGCCACACATGAAAGTAATAGAGAGAAAAAAAGTGTACTTAAGCCAAAAATAAAATATTTATATCTTTTAATATAATAAAGAAAAGATCACCTTTTTCCATGGCGAGCATATGACAACAACATCAATATAATTTGAAAGATAAATTACACTTTATTCTTTTATTCTTTTCTAATTTACACCCTTATTTGTTTTATCATGAACCTCGTAAGTTTATCTTTTAAGTTAAAATGAAACCTTAAATTCTCTTACTTTTACTTAAACCTGTATTTATGACAAATAACAAAATTATGAAATTAAACAATAATTTACCTTAATTTAAAATTGTATATACTTATTGCTAGGTACACCATAACTCTAAAATTGTCATTTTATTCTATTTTATATTTCTATTTTTTAGCGTTTATTTCATTTGATTGATTTTCATTCTCATCGAGTAAGATGCAATCTTTCTTTGTCCAATATTTGTTGAATCACAATTATTAATCACTCATTCCTGTACGTTCTCTATTGTGTTCCCACAGAGTAGATTAAGATAGTGGCAAGGGAAATAGGCCAGCCAAATCACTCGTTAAAAATCTATGGCCTAACTCATATTAGGCTTAGATTAAGTTATCAGGCAAGGACCTTTAATTTGAGGAAACAGGTCACCAATAAAACCTAGCCCAGCCTAACTCTTTTCCAACCCTTAGGTAGTCACATGCCCATTCTTTTAAAATTAAATCCCGCCGAAATAGAATTCTGATCAGGAATGGTTATGAAGTGCACGTGGAATAATGAACAAGTGCAAATCTACAATGCCTTGAAAAGTAGACCTTTCTATCACATGAATGAAGAATAGGGATATATGAGATTCCCATGGCTACGCTAGGACCTCACGGCATCATAAGACAAAATTTCACTCTCTACAAAACACTCGGGATGGTGGCCATAATTTTGTTCCAGCTACATTCTCGTATGCATTTTTTAGCGTTTACAACGCAGACCATAGCCTCTTTTAGGCAGTGGATTTGACAATGATAAGATCCCTATCGTATGTCACTTTAAGCTCAATATCAATAACTCTGCAACACTTCCGTTGATGTCTGAAAACAACTACTCTTTTACATTGTGAATATTTTTCTTCCTCATCCAGAACTAAGACTCTTCAATCTGAAGTAACTTCAAAGATTCTGGACCAACAAGGAATATACGTCGTGAGGTTTGATATCTAAAAACGACTACTCCTTTATAGGCTGTCCTGGGCACACCATCCTGGAAATGGCGAATGCAGCAAAAAAAATGTAGAACAAAATTAGATCTATCCACAAGAAAAAGGCAGAAAAAAGCAGATGGGAAACATAGATGGGGGTCTGTTACGCACGGCTACACTACATGCAATCTACATGTATGTGTATATGTAACCAATAATATATTCACCTACAGGCCACACAATTTAAAAGTATTCTTAAATGTAAGTTCAACTTTGATTCAAATCACTGTATTTTCTGTTCACCATCCTACCCAACCAACAAACCAAATGAATGGAGAAGTTCTGAGGAATCTCTCCCATTTGATCCATTTGGGAAAATTAACTACCATAGCATGCCTGACTTCTGATGCGGATCTCACAGCCTTCTAACATGTATAGACACGAGATTTTAACCTAGCTTTTTGTTTCAAATTTCATCCAGGACTCAGACTAGGGTGGTTGCATTCTAAAACTAGTCCAACGTACAGTCTGCCACAGTTGCTTGAAATCAGGCATTGAAATTCAGGACTCCCCATTGCATATTATGATGCATTGCCTTTTTGAAGTTAAGAACAAAAATAGTTGAAATACCTTCCACTCTTGAAATATACCAAATTGGCGAGCAATGTCTTCAAAGTCTGACTGATCTTTATATTTGATACGCACATCACCATCTATATTATTTGCCTTTAGAACCATGTCAGCTCCATGGACAGGTGTAGCTTTCTTAACAATGTTGGCTAAGTGCATAGAATATTTATCCTGGAAAGGGCAAAACAAAATTCACATACCATTACAGCATTCCTTTACACATATGTTCAGACACAAACACAATGCAGCATCTCACCTCCAGTAAATAGCTCAAATCCATTGATTTCCAATCAACCTGCCAACAATCCAAAGTAAAATAGCATCATTCTAGTTATAAGAAACATATTTAAGACTCTACTTTTTTATAAAGCATGTGTACCTTGACATCATTCAGCTTGATTGGCTCAAGATATTGCTTAAAAAACTGTCCCAAACTAGAACCCTGTAAAAATTACTGGACTTCTAAAATTGCATGAACAAAACCCACATACAAGGATTTGGGAGTAAATGGGAGGTATAAACAGTAAAATAGAGAACCTATGATATCTTTTTAACTTTTTATAGCTCTCTATATCATCTTAATGGATGGAAGGATAAGCTACACTAAGGACAAAGCAATATTCTCCCAGAAAAGCATAACAAAAACAGAGAACACAAGAAATGATTCTAAGGAGAATGAACAGACAAAGTCCCCCTATTGAAGATACCACTGACTGAATATGATAAAGAAGCTAAAAGGACAGATAGATGTCTGTGATTTTTGTTGTTAAAAGTTCTAGAAATACACCATATAGAAGCAAATATCCAACACAACAAAATCTTATTCTGTAAGAAACATGAACTTTAGTCAATGAATATGCAAAAAATAAACAACATTTAGCAAACTTTATTGTATAGGTGGTCAATCTTCTAAGTACAATTAGTAAACTTACATGCTCGCCAAAATTATATGTTCTGCATACTTCAGGCCGGATAAATTGCCGTCCTTTGTGATTCTCTTTTAGTCTCAACCAGTCATCCCAATAAGTGAAATTTTGTCAAAGAAAAAATTATGTACATGTATAATTTTACTGAAATTAAACAAGGGTGAATCCTAAATAAGGAAATCTGATAAGAACCTTGGGAGAGCCACACCACCAAAGCTAGCTATTGTAGTTGGAGAACCCAAAGCCTTGTAAACCCTACACTAGAATCTCATACTTCCAATGTGGGACTCAAATCCCATAACTTGCAATTGAATCCTAACATCCCACCACCCTCCGCAGTCCAGACACCAGGTAGGTTGGTTGTGCACTAGCCCTTTAACTAGCCTCAGGCAAACACTACAAGTTAACATTACTGCCCGCGCCGCTCTTTTGCAGCTTAGAGACATAGGGGATGTTTCACGGAATGATATTGTATTCCTAGGAATTACATTCCCAGGAATATTATAACCAGGACTTTTATTCTTGGGAACATTTAAACATACGTTTGGTTAGATTATAACATTCTTAGGAATGATTTTAAAATTTAAAATAAATGAAATAAAAAAAAAAGTGTTAGAATGGAAGTTATTGTTGGGTTAGAGAATAACTTCCTATATTCCCATGAGAATATAACATTCCCACCCTTCACCATGGGAATAGAAATGGCTTAAATCATGGTATAACTATTCTCCTGGGAATCAACAATATCCAGGAATATTTTCTTAAAACTCATAACAAACATGGGAATACTACATTCCTAAGTTCACATTCCTAGGGAATAAGTTTTTAATTCGTGAAACAAACGCACTCATAGTTTTAGACTCTAATACCAATTGATAAGCACCCAACACTTGGGAAACCCTCCCTTAAAAGCTTGCTGTTAAGGAAGGCGGACCAAGCCACTTAAGTACTCCACTGAGCACCACATACTACTCAATGTGAGACTTAGGCACCCCATAATACCCAAGTTCCTACCAAAATCCCATTAAAAATCCACTGTGAAGGAAAAATTAGAACTTGACATGACTATTTTGTACAATTTACTTTGCCTAACTGCTCCAAATAGTTATTATTGTTGACTTCTCACATCAATTAGAGATATGGCCAATGTAGTCCTTATAAGGTTTGGGTAGTTCTCACCTTATGAGCCAATGTGGAGTTGAGTTCAGCTATAAACCCAAATTTTAAGATGGTATTAGAGCCTATCCTAGATCTATTATTGGGTCACCAGCATTTGTCTACACTTTAGATGTCTATTCCTAGGCATGAGGGGGTGTTATTATTGGGCCACCAGCATTTGTCCACGCTTCAGATGTCTAATCCTGGGCATGAGGTCAGCAGTGTGTTGAAATCCCACATCGATTACAGATATGACTAATGTAGTCCTTATAAAGCTTGGGCAGCTCTCACATTACAAGCCGATTTTGTGGGATTGAGCTAGGCTTAAGCCCAAATTCTAAGAATTACTATTCCTACATGATAACTATTTTTACCAAGAGTTCCTTATTTGGAATCCTCCCAATAAACAAATATGGCAGGCACATAGAATAATTACTGAAATATTAAGGATATGCTTTTGGCCATTTTGGTGATAGCTCATCCCATGTAGATCTGTCCAGCATCCATCCTAGTCCAGCAAAGAAGTCTGAGCGATAAAGTTCATCTGCAGATTAGATCAAACAAAATTCATCAGAATAGTAGTAGTGATCTTCTAAGTACATCATAATATTTTCAGGAACATGATTTTCTTTTTGAATGGATCATACGCTGTAAAAGAAGTTAACAAAGGAAGTAGATGATCTCATGTTTAGAAACTCATTTCTATGCATGTAAGATTACTTAGCATGTGTTGATAAAACCAAATAAATATGCATTGAAACCAGTGGAACAAGGAGGGCCTGGAAATACCATTGCTGTTGAAATAAGCATGATCCCTTCAAATAAAAGTTTATGCCATCCTCAGCCTTCTTTATTTTTATGAAAAATGAAAATAAAAATTTTGGCACCCAAAGCATTTTCCTTTCCCTATTGTACCTCCCTTCATCAAGCCTTTCCTTCAATGGTGGGAAATTGGGGTAGCATAAAATATATATATAAAAAAAATCATTTTAAAAAGTGTGTATTACAAAAAACTATTGTAATTTAAATGAGTATATAAAGAAAATTATTGTAATTTTAACAGTTTGTTTGCATTTTTTTACAGAAAAAGAAATTCCTAAAGAAGGAACAGATTGTAAAGACAAGAAGATAAGGACCCGTTTACTTCTATTTTCATTTCTTGTTTTCATTTTCTGTTTTCACTTTTTAATTACAAAACCATCACCTTGTTTTCAATCCATTTCCTGTTTTCAAAGATTTGTATGGGAAACAGAGAAAACCAAAGTTTCCTGTACAAATCTTTGAAAACAAGAAACATATTGAAAACAAGGTGGCAGTTCTGTAATCAAAAAGTGAAAACAGAAAATAAAAACTAAAGTAAACGGGCCCTAAGATGTCCTCTAGCAGAAAACAACTAAAAACAGAAGTTACAAAGAAAAAGAAAAACAAATTCAAGAATAAGTGCATAACCATGCATAATGGCTGCCGAATGGCAACCTCATTTAAAAAAGACCATGACGCCTACAAGTTTGATTTTGGGACCCTGGCTTCGGTTGTAAATTTGTAATGTCACCCTAATAGTTTTGAAATTGATGTAAATTACATCCCTTGTTGACAAGATGGCATGACCCTCTTGTTGATATTGCACTGCATTTGCTAAAATGGAGGAGACGTGCCAGTGGCACCCATCACCCTATCCACCTTCATTTTAGCAGAAGATTAGTGCAGGGACAGGGACTAATTGCATCGATTTGAAATCCACTAGGCCAAGACTAATGCAATTGGAACTCGAGATCAAAACCTTTTCAAAATTAGGAGGATTTAAAAGTGCAATTCAGTCAAATAAAATTGTATTATAGGAATTTAGGAATGAGTTGCAGCTATAAGTATAATGACAACTTGTGCTAAATTTTTCTGCTTTCTTTTCCACCACACTTAAATTTTTTTGTTAGGATTTATTCATAACAAATAGTGAAGAAGTTACAGAAACTGTGTGTCTTAACCCACACACTAGCTGATCTATTTATAATCATAGAATTACATAATAAAGGAAATACAATCAAGATCCCTAAGAATCAGCCATACAATAGTTTCCTAGTTATCCTATTTACAGTGAATCAAATCATATCTTTAACACTCCCCCTCAAGCTAGAACATATATGTCATATGCGCCAAGCTTGTTACAAATATAGTCAATGCGGGATCCCTTGAGAGATTTAGTAAACATATCTGCTAGTTGGTCACTGGACTTGACAAAATCAATGGTGATTTCTCCTAAGAGCACTTTCTCTCTCACAAAGTGACAATCTATCTCTATGTGTTTAGTCCGTTCATGGAAGACCGGATTAGATGCAATGTCGAGGGCAGCTTGATTGTAGCAGATAAGTTTAGTGTCCTGAGTGTCTCCAAACTGTAACTGCTGGAGAAGTTGCCTAAGCCATGTAATTTCACATGCAATTGCTGCCATGGCACGATATTTAGCTTCGGCACCGGATCTAACAACTGTATTCTGCTTCTTGCTTCTCCATGAAATTAAATTCTCTCCAATGAGAACACAATAGCCAGAGGTAGACCTCCTGTCTCATGGAGATCTTGTCCAATCAGCATCAGAGTAATAGACAATTTTGGCATTGCCTTTGTCTTTATATAAGAGTCCCCGGCCTGGTGCATTCTTGATATATCTAAGGATGCACATGACAGCATCCCAATGACCATCACAAGGAGCGTTAAGGAACTGACTTACCACACTCACTGCAAATGTGATGTCTGGCCTAGTAACAGTGAAGTAGTAGAGTCTACCAACAAGTTTGCGAAACCTTTCCAGGTCTTCAAGTGGCTCCCCCTGACCCGAAATAAGCTTGGTGTTGGGTCCATAAGAGTGTCACTAGGGCGATAGTCAAGCATACCAATCTCAGTGAGAATATCCAGAGTACATTTCCTCTAGGAAATGGCAATGCTAGAAGTGGATTGAGCAACCTCAATGCCCAAAAAATATTTGAGCAGACCTAGATCCTTTGTTTGAAATTGATGCTGAAGGTGAGATTTGAGTGGGTGGATACCGTCAGAGTCATCGCCAGTGATGACAATGTCATCAACATAGACCATTAAATAAATACACAAGCCAGACGGAGAGTGAATGGGAAAACAAAGTGATCTACCTTACAGCGAGTCATGCCAAACTAAAGTAAGACAGAGCTAAACCGACCAAACCAAGCACGGGGAGATTGCTTCAAGCCATAGAGAGAACGTCGAAGGCGACAAACAAGGTGAGATCCGCCAAAAATAGTAAAATCGGGGGGTTGGTCCATGTAAACCTCTTCCTGCAACTCACCATGCAGGAAGGCGGTCTTAATATCCAGCTGGTGAAGTGGCCAATGACAGATGGCAACCATAGTAATGAACAGTCGAACAAAAGTGATCTTGGCCACAGGGGAAAAGGTGTTCCCATAGTCGAGGCCAAAGATCTGAGTATAGCCCTTAGCCACCAAGCGAGCTTTGAACCGATCAATAGTGCCAGCCGATCCAACCTTGACTGTATAAACCCAGCGACAACCAACAGTAGTCTTGTCGAGAGGCACGAGAACTAGGTCCCAAGTTTCACTTGCTTCCAAAGCAGCCATTTCGTCCAGCATCACCTGCTGCCAACAGGGATCAGTCATGGCTTCACCTGTAGACTTAGGAAAGAGAAATAGGAAGGAGATAAGCAATCATAATGAAGAATACAAGCATATAATGGGTGAGGATTGCGAGAGGACTGAATACCTTTATGCAAGGCGATGGAAAGCTCATGTGCAGGAGACGTTGGCGGAAGGGCGTTGGGAGCAAGAGATGATACTGGGGGATCAGTAGGTGGGGCTGCCAATGGAGGGCGTGGGCAGCGCTGATAGGTAATTAGTGGTGGTGGAGTAGAGATAACGACCAGGGTTGGAACAACAGGTGGAACATCCAGAGGAGCATCGCTGGTGGTGGGCAGAGAGAAGAACGGAGTAAACCCAAAGCTAGTGACGTCACAGAAACAAGATATCGTTGAAGTTGAGGGCAGAAACAATGATATCCTTTCTAGAGGCGAGAGTAACCTAGAAAAACACATTTAAGGGACTTAGCAAAGAGTTTATGTTTATCTAGAGTGAGATCATGGACAAAACAAATGCAGCCGAAGACACGGGGAGGAACAGGGTAGAGGTCCTATTTAGGGTACAGAATGGAGTATGGAGTCTAATTGTTGAGGATAGACGTAGGCATGCGGTTGATCAAATAACAGGCGGTAAAAAGCGCATCACCCCAAAAGCGGAGAGGAACATGGTAGTGAAAGAGGGTACAAGCGGTGTCAACTAGGTAACAATTTTTGCGTTCAGCAACACCATTTTGTTGTGGTGTGTGAGCACAAAACGGTTGATAAAGAATTCCTTGCGAGGTTAAAAATGACTAAAACTGGGAAGACAAATATTCTCTAGCATTATCAGTGCGTAAAATTTTAATGGATGACCCAAATTGATTTTGAATTTCACACGAGAATCCTTGAAATACATGAAAAACATCAGAACGATTTTTTATTAAGAAAACCTAAGTACAATGAGAAAAATCATCAATAATTGTGACAAAATAATAATATCCTAAAGATAAGCAAACTCGAGTAGGACCCCAAATATCTGAGTGAACCAAAGTAAAAAGTGACGCAGCACTTTTATGGATGCAAGGACTATAAGAATGACAAACAAGTTTTCCTAATTGACATGACTCACACTCTAAGGACGTAAGGGAAGAGAGAATAGGAACCAAAAGGCGTAATTTTTCCAAACTAAGATGACCGAGGTGCTGATGAGCAAGTTCTGGAGAGGTCATGGAGACACAAGCAACTGGTGGTGAGAGTTGATACAATCCCCCAGACTCATGTCCTGCTCCAATCATCTGTCCGATACGCCAATCCTGAACAAGTACAGAATTATTAACAAATAAGACAGAGAAATTAAGTGAGCGGGTGAGTTTGCTAATGGAAATTAAATTGATAGGACGACCAGAAACAAACAAAACAGAATTTAAGGAAAGATGAGGATGTGGGTGGGTTTGACCAATGCCACGAACTTTAATCTGAGAGCCATTTGCGAGGGTAACAAACGGCAAGGTGTCGGAAATAGACAACTGAGAGAAAAGAAATTGGTTACCAGTCATATGATCTGAGGCACTAGAGTCAAGGATCCATGGGCCAAGGAACGAGGACTAAGAGACACAGGCAACAGGATTACCAGACTGAGCCACGGCAATAACAGGCAAGGCAGGTTGTTGGGCTGCTCAGAACTAGAGGAAATCATGATACTTGACGGTGGAAATAGTAACATCCGCAGGGTGGAGCAAGTCCGGCAGCTTGAGCCACATTAGCTGATTTTGATTGTTCCCTGACCTTGGTGCAACATTCTGCTTCAATGTGGCCATAGCGGTGACAATAAGTGTAACGGGAACGACTTTTGCCACCACGGCCCCCGCTGCGTCCACCACGGTGAGAAGAGTAGGAGACAAGGGTGGAGGAATCAGCAGAGGGGGCAGATGGATGTCCAAAAGCATGCGGAGTGGAGAGATGCAACAGCTGTTCACTAATCATGTCATAGGTAGGAACAGTAGGGCCACTGAGTCAAGATCAGGGGAGAGACCAGCAAGAGCGAGAACCATGAAGAACTGATTACACTGTCGTAGAAAGGTCTCTGCATCACTAGTGAAGGGCATTAGATTATTAAAATTAGCAATCAAACGATCGAGCTTACCAAGAGACGTCTACATGTCCATATTCTCAAGTTTGGTGGATATAGCGGTCACCACACTGTAGAGATGATGGACATCATTGGAGTAGACTTTCTTGGCTTTGGTCCAAATCTCATAACAGGTGGGGAAGGCCTGGTATTGAGGTTGAAGGTTGGAAGCAATAGAAAACCAAAGGACACTGCATAGAGAGGCATCAATCTGTTGCCAACAAGCACAATCCTTGTCAGGAATGTCCGTGGCTTTAATGGTCAAGTGGTTAGCACGACCTTGACCATGGAACCATAGCTGGACAGCGGCTGCCCAGGTACTGTAATTGGCTGATCCGCTTAATTTTTCACAGGGGATCAAAGGGACATTCGTAAACGTGACGGTGGAGCCAAAAGCAAAGAAGTCGGTGGAGGCCATGAAAAAGCAACCAAACAGGGGCTAGGGAGGGTCGTCGATGGTAGAGAAGGGCCAAGGGAGGGTCGCCGGCCAGTGGGGAAAAAACGCGTCACGCGCAAGTCTGCTGCGCACGCATGAAGCTAACACGCCAGAAGCAGGCCGCGCATGGGGGCACGTGCAATGGTGCAGTGGGCAGCGCGGGGTTCGCCGATGAGGGGCGAAGGTGGTCGGTGGTGGTTGCTAGCGAGAAGATGACTAGAAAGCTGCCAATCAAGGGCAGAGGAGGCGCGCGGTACTATTCACCCACGAAGAGCTTTCGCACAAAGGGCGGAGAAGGGATCAAACCCACTGATACCATGAAGAAGTTACAGAAATTGTGTGTCTTAATCCACACACTAGCTGATCTATTTATAATCATAGAATTACATAATAAAGGAAATACAATCAAGATTCCTAAGAATCAGCTATACAATAGTTTCCTAGTTACCTTATTTACAGTGAATCAAATCATATCTTTAACAAATAGCTTCGCTACTAAAAATAGTTCCAAGGCTAAAACAATTCATTTCCAGTACTGATGTGAGCTTTTGAACAAGCCCGTAGAATGACAAATAAAAGGCAATTCTACTGGTGAATTCTACAAACATCTATGGCCCAATTATAATTTGACAGTGTTAATAGGATAATAACATATTGCATGGCAAAGACAATGAATCATGTTAGTTATAAATTTATTATAACATATTGTACGTGTGTGTGAAGAAAATTTATTAGAAGGAAAAGGGAAAAAAAAAAGGATAGATTAAGTGTCCTCCTTAAACAAAGTGTAAACTCTGAAGAAAGAGAGAATATAGAAAATGTTTAGAGAGTGAAATAAATCTCTTATTATTACTGAAGTACAGATACAGTGTTTCTATAGTCTGTAGTAGCTTGCTCTGCAAGTTATGCTGACTAGGATATAGGTCATTTAACTAACCGCCAGCTCAGGACAACTGATTGCAGTTAGTTATAACAGATCACAATTATATACTTTAATGCTATTACAACTATAAACTAGCATATACACTATCATTCCCCCCTCAAACTCATGGTGGATGCAGTGATGAACTGGAGACCACTCTGAGTTTGTCACAAACAGCACAAAACTGAAGCTTGGAGGGGGTTTTGTTAAAACATCAGCAATCTGATCCTATGCAGAGATGTGGGAGACAAAAAGAGACTTAGCAAGAACTTTCTCCCAGACAAAAAGGATATCAAGCTCCATGTGCTTGGTTCTTGAGTGAAGAACTGGATTGTGCCTTCTAATGAACATTAAGAGGCTAAACCATAAATTGGCACACCTTATTAACAGAGAACCCAATTTCAGGTTTGGTAATGGTGACGTACTGAAGAGCACCAACAATGGATCTGTACAGAGAGCAGTCATCTAGGTAAATGCTGCCAAATTTGGACAGTTTAGTGCCCGAAGCCATAGGGGTGGCTATGCTTTTAACGTCAGTCATATTAGCCTTATGTAAAAGATCTCTCACATTTTGCTTGAGAGTAAAAGACAGCCATTGGGGAGCTTCTTGACTTCAATACCAAGGAAGTAATCTAGTGCGCCCAAATCTTTGAGAGCAAAGGCTCTGCCCAACTTGGTAATCAGCTTTTGCACTAGTGAAAGAGAAGTCCCAGTGATGATTATATCATCAACATAAATGAGAACATATATGCAGCACGTAGAGTCTTTGAACACAAGCAGAGAGGGGTCACATTTACTGTGAACAAAACCAAAGGACTGAAGAGTCTTGGTGAGACGATCATACCAGACACAGGGGGCTTGCTTAAGCCCATAAAGAGATTTAGTTAGTCTGCAAACCAAGGTTTTATCTGCAGACTTGAACCCAGGGTACCACATACACATCCTTATCAAGAAAGCCATTTAAAAAGGCATTATTAACATCAATCTGCTGAATAGGCCAGTTATTGGTCAGGGCAATGGTGAGTATGATGCGAACTGTAATGGGTTTCACAACAGGGGAGAACGTTTCTGAAAAATCCCATCCAGGTCTTTGATGAAAGCCCTTGGCTACAAGACCGGCTTTATATTTCTATATGGAGCCATCGGGGTTTTCTTTGATGCGAAAAACCCATTTGCACCCAATGGCAGACCTGCCAGGGGGCAGGGGTGTAAAGACCCAGTTCTGATTGGCAAGAGAGCATCAAATTTTGACTGCATTGCTTGTTTCCAGTGGGGGCTGGACAGGGCTTGCTTAACAAAGGTAGGTTCAGTATGGGTAAGTAAGAGAGAAGGTGGAGACGAGGTTTTACAATCCCAGATTTAGATCTGGTCTGCATGGGATGAGTAGACCGAGGAATAGGTGGAACAAGAGAAACAGAAACTGAGGAAGTAAAAGAAGGGGAAGGAGAATCAACGGGAGATGGAGATGAGGATGTGAACTGAGGTGAAGCGTGCTGTATTGGAGGTGAAGGTTGTGGGGTAGGAGTATTTGAGACTGCGGCTGCAGGTTGCAGTTTGGGAAAGATACCTAAAGGCGTAGGTAGGTTAGAGGAGGTAGGGGGAGAAAAGGAGGAAAGGGAAGGATAGGGAAAGGAAAGTTCATTGAAAAGGACATCTTTGGGCATGTAAAGTTTCCCAAAAGGATGAGGACATTTGTAGCCTTTGTGTGAAGGTGAGTATCCTAAGAAGATGCATTCCTCTGTTTTGAAATCCAATTTATGCTTGTTGTAGGGCCTTAAGAATGGATAACATGCACACCCAAAGACACGAAGTGATTGATAATCAGGGGCTTTGTTGAACAGGACAGTGGGAGGAATTTTTGAGGCATTAGGTAAGGAGGGAATACAATTGATAATGTGGACAGTGGTATGAAATGCATGATCCCAAAATAATAGAGGAAGTGAGGCATGCAAGAGAAGAGATAATCCCATTTCAATGATATGTCGATGTTTGCATTCTACAACCCCTTTTTGGTGATGTGTATGAGGACAACAGAAACGATGAATGATTCCCAGGTTAGTGAGAAACTGAGTAAACAGACGGAATCCCCCCCCTCTCTTGTTTGGACAGTTTTTATTTTATGGTTAAATTGAAGTTCAGCCATGGTTAGGAACTGTTTGAACATGGAAAGAGTGTTAGATTTACTATGTAAGAAGTACATCCATGTGTAACGACTATATGCATCAATAAAGGAAACATAGTATGTGTAGCCCTCAAAAGATTTAAAGGGAGCAGGCCCCCAAAATCACAGTAGATAAGTTCAAGAGGAGAAGTAAAAGTTGAGGTAGAGGGGTGAGAGAGAAGTCTATGAATTTTGCCCATACAGCATGCAGCACAAAAGTCCAGTGACATTTTATTAGAAACAGAGATGTTGTTGTGTAGTACAGTTATTACAACAGCTGAATTTGCATGTCCCAACCTATGATGCCAAAGAATAAAGGTGGAAGAAGTGGGTGTTGTTACAATGTTAACAGGGACAGTAGTAGAGGTAACATTTACAGAAAGGGAATCAGAAACATTAAACTGCTTAGATGAGCAACTAGAAGGTTGAGGAGGACTGGTGAATTTGCAGGCTGACAAGAGACTTGGAAAGCTGTATAGACCATCAGCACTAAGATGACCTTGAAGTAGGATAATATGTGAATCCTGTGATTTGACAAAACAGTGAAACAGATGAAATTCAAAGTACAGAGAGTTATCAAGGGCAAATTTACTTACACTGACAAGATTTTTAGTGATGGAAGGCACAACATATTATTAAGGGAAAGGGTGACATTAGGATGAATTGGAGAGGGAAAAGATGTAGAACCAGTAGAGACAATGGACAAACCTTAACCATTGCCTAGAAACACTTGCTCTTGGCCATTTGTGTGAAATTCATTCTGCAGGTGCTGAGGATCAACTGTAACATATGTGTGGCTCCTGAGTCAATATACCAAGGCTGGCCTGAGTTGTTGTTGGCAAATGAACTTTTAACATAAGCTGCAGGTGGAGGTCTTAGTTGGGTAGAACCAAGTTGTGGAAGAGAAACAGGTTGTGGCATTGGCTGAGATGGCCAGGAAAAATTGCCACTCTGTGTATTCTGCCACTGAGGAGGTGATGGAAAGTGCATATAAGCTGAGAACTGCAGAGAGTTTGAATAAAACTGCTGAGATTGTCAAGTCTGCAGAGCCATAGGCCGGATTGTACCTATGGAAGCAATAAGAAGTTTCATGTCTACAACTATAGCAAACTTGGCACTGGACTGAACCACCACGACCTCCACGGCCTTTCTTGCTTGATCTGCCTCCACCACGACCTTTAGAGTTGCCACGAAAGGCACCACGGTTATTCTGATAGGCACCATTATCTGGTTGATAACCACCAGTTTGATTCCGATAGTTGGAAGCAGGTTGCTGAAGCTGAGTCTGAAATTGATTTTGTTTTGTGTTGGGAAGACAGGTTTAAGTAACCAAGGCCTGAGAGTCAGAATCTGAACCATTTGCAGCAGTCTTAGAACTAGACTAACTAAGATTTACTGAAATAGAGTCAGTAATATCTTGCTGAAACTTCTCAAGTCTTTCTTCATGAGCAAGATGAAGAGCCTTAATCTCATCCATAACAAATAGATCAGGTTTGCTTCCAAGTTCCAGCTAGAGATATAATTGATTCATATTCACGAGGTAAACCTCCAAGAATTGTATCAAGATGATCTTGACAGGAAACAAGGTCACCAATAGAAACAAGCGGTTGAATTAAGGCCTTGATACGAAGGCGGTATTCAATAATAGTTTTACCTCCTTTCTTTGTATTGCTCAGTTCAAGATGCAGTTAACGTGCCTTGGCTTTGATGTGAGCAGTGAAGAAACTGTGCAATTTATCCCAAAGTAGCCAGGAATGAACAGAACCTAGGGTTTTGGTCAGAAATGGTGCAGATAACGTAGATTGTAGCCAGGAAAGGAGAAGAGCGTCTTGCTGCTCCCAGGCTATGTACGCTGGATTTTCAACTCCAGCATCACAATCAGATTCCAATAGGAATCACGGCGGAATGAGTCGATTAACCACAAATCGATGTAATCGGTGATCTTTCAGAATGGGTTCAACCTGTTGCTTCGAAAGAAGGAAGTTCTGATCATTAAGTTTCTCTGTCACTGGATACGAGAACGTGATCGGACAGTTTTCACTGAAGACAAGTCAGGATCTGATAGCAAAGGCATAGAATATGGATGCGAACTGAGAGGATCTGCGTAAACTGGAGGTGGCACAAAGGACGGTGGCATCATGTGCGGCAGAGTAGAAAAAGCAGGATCGGACACCATTTTTGCAGCGTTGAAGCTCTATGATACCATGTAAACTCTAAAGAAAGAGAGAATATAGAAAATGTTTAGAGAGTAAAATGAATCTCTTATTAATTCTTAAGTACAGATACAATGTTCATACAGTTTGCAGTAGCTTGCTCTGCAAGTTATACTGACTAGGATACAAGTCATTTAACTAATTGCCAGCTCAGGACAAATGACTACGGTTAGTTATAACAGATCACAATTATATACTCTAATGCTATTACAACTGTAAACTAGCATATATACTATCACAAAGCAACAGAAGAAAACAAGAATGAGATAAACAATGACATAAAGCAAAAGTGATCTCATGTCCTTATGTCCATCTAACAAGTAGACTCCCTCGAAGAGACCGTGTCTTGAAATTCAAAGAAAGGAGCAAAATGGAATTTTCAGTATCAAAATTCATGTGTTTCGAAATTCTTTTACTAGTGCTTTAAGACAATTTTCAGCATCAAAAGTCAAAATTGTGTTCATTATATAATTTTTATTGGTTCATAGGGGAATTTTTTAAAGCTTCTTTGACAAAAAACTGAGCAATTCCCAGCTCTTTATGGACTAAAACAGTCCCCTAGAGCGTGGTTTAGGAGATTCACAAAGGCTATGAAGTAGTATGGATATTGTTGATAGTTGTATGAGCTTGTATTTTAAATTTAATTTTCAAATAAGGAATCTAGAAGATTTAGGTAGTTAAGATCAAGATAAGATAATTCAAATATGACTTGATTTTATTCTCCTTTATTCTAGAAAATTTTTGTAGTTAAGATCAAGATCAAATTATTTAGATATGACTTGATTTTATTCTCCTTTATTTTTTCCCTATCTTATTCTTGTATTTATTTTGTAATCAGGGTGGTTAGGATCTCCCCTAGCCATCTCTGCCCATATAATGATAGGAACCCAATTTAGGATAAATCAACAACTGTATTACTGATTGAAAATGTAAGAAGTATTATAAGATAAACCCTTGCAATCACAAAGAAAAAGCTCCTTAGAGAAGAAAAGGTTCCCTCTCTGCCCAAGTCAGAGTATCAACTCCTAAATTGAAAATACAAACTCTACATCCTTTCCTTCTCTCCTCCTTATCTATATACAAACTCCATGATCTTTTTTCTCTGTGTGTAACTAACGCTTCCCTCCTTCTCTATTTCCCACCTAAGGTGATTCTATGTTGGCCTTGTACATTTGGGCCTGTGGTCAACAACATATCTCTGATACACTGATACATAAATTTTGGGGCCGTATCTGTATCGGATACGTATTTGATACAGATATGACATGGATACGCATATAAACAGTATCCTTAACTATGTTATTTAAAAAAGGAAAAATAAAACACCTAATCCGACTGAGATACAACTTTCAAATATCAAATACGCTTAACACAATTTGATCGTGGTTTTTGGATATCATACACTTGGCGTTATACACTCCTCCTTCTTCAACTTTTCCTTGCATAAACCAACTTCAGAGAGAGATTCAAACCTAGGAAGAAACGCAGAGCAAAAAATGTCGGTTAGCGCGACGATGCATTTGATGACCATCAGTGTTATTGTGGTGTTTGGTGTTATTGATGGTGCGTTTGGTCTATCTTTGTTCTTGTGTGTCCGGTCTCTCTCTCTTCTCTTGCGTCTTTCTTTTGCCTCTTACCTTTTGTCTTGTGCACGGTCAATAAATACCAACTGGACTGCAATTTCATCATGTATTCATTCTAAATTTTAATATTTTAATATTCATCTTTTGTCAGTTTATGGCTTTGTGGAATTTACAATGGCAACATCTTTCATTCTAATATATAATATATCATTTTAATGTGTATCTTGTTTTCATTCTAATATGCATTTGGTATTTTTCTGTTGGATATTTTTATATAATAATAATATATAAAAGTACTTTTAAGAAAAATATAATTGACTAGTGATTAACTGATTATATATTTTTATTATATAATAATAATAATAAAAAATATAAGAGTATTTTAAAAATATTATAATTAATTAGTGATTATATATTTTTATTATATAATATTTAGATGATAGTTATTTGCAAATTCTATTTTATGTTTACTAATTTTAAAAAGTATATTCTTAATTTGAAATTTTCTAATACGTATTTTAAACATATTGTATCCTATTTTTTTAAAATTGACATATCCCTATATCGAATACGTATCGTATCTGATACCTGTATTGTATCTGTGCCTCATAGCAACCTATTAATGCTACCCCCTTTAAATTCTGCCTTGTCCTTAAGGGAGATAAAAGAGAATAGTAATCTACTAGCTACTACCACTTCCCAACCCTCAAGGCAAAAGGAAGGGTGATGTTGCTTGATAAAATCCACTTCCTCCCAGGTAGCTTCTGCTACTGGCTGAGCCTTCCAAGCGATAAGCCATTTGATAGCTGTTTTGCCATTATCCTCAAGGCAAAAAAAGGGAAGCTTCCCCCTGATCACATTTGTTCCTTCCCAAGTAGCCTCTATCAAAATTGCAAGTTCAATGACTAGGCTTGTAACATATCCCAGGACCAGGCCAATGACACTCCTGGCTACAAAAGATGATCCAATGTCCACATCAATCTCCAAAAAAGGTTTTCCTAAGAGGCAAGCTTTGGTTCTTGTAGCTCTCTTGACCATCAAATATCCCTCAGCTATACTTGGAATAATTTTGAATCTTCAATCCCAAAAAGCATCACTCCCACCAACAAACTTAGCTAACAAAGAATTTTTATTTATTAGTCTGTCAACTGCATAATATAGAACCAAAATATAGTTTAGTTTAGCAAGAACCTGGAGATTAATAACAAGGAACACATCAATGTATCCCACTCATTTTTTGCTGTTTAGTGCTCAAAATCACTTCAAAAACAGTATTTGCAGTTGCATCAATAACACCAACAGACTTTACAAGGACACCCTTGCCATTCTTGTGATCAGAAACATCCTCAAAAATTCTAATACCAATTATCCACTTTGCTTCTACTTTCTCCAGGCTTTTTTAATGCTAGCCACAATGAAATTGAGTTGTTCAATGTGCACACAAGATGGCTCGGCTGAGGACCCATTCCCTGCCACATGGGACTAGCATACCGTGACTCCGATGGTGATGGTGATTCCGACAACAAAGATGGGGCTGGTTTCCTAGCTTGGCCTCTTAAACCATGGTGGTTCTTAACCACCTCTTCCTTCGTAAACTCCTATCCCTTACCATTCTACCAAATCATTTTACAACTCAACGGCAGCTCTAGCAGTGTCAGGTCAGTGAGAGAGTGGCGAAAGCTTGGCCCAATTAGTCCCCGTAGAATGGCATAGGTCCGGCAGCTCCGGTGGAGGAATCTTGGTCGAGTCAATCACCACTAATGGGTAATGACCCATCTGCCTCCCATCTCTATTTCGCTATTGCGCAACCTGTAGGGAGGATTTCCCTCTCTGTCTCCATCTAATACATCTCTGGCGGCCCTGGCTCAAGCAAGACCATTGCAAGTCAATTGGTGTCCAGTGGCTTCGGCGGAGGCGGTGGTCTATCCGATCCATGCACGACTTGCCTCTCCAAGGCTGTGGTTGGTTATCTCTTTCGACATCTCTGTTTTAACACCGCATTAGAGGCTTGCACTCTCTCTTTTCCTGTGATACCCATATGGAGTTGTTTCTCCTATTTTTTGTTGTTCCTGCATCTTCTTGGATTGCTTCCTCTATAACACCTTGATATTTCTTTTCTATGTATATATGTAAATATATAGTTATGATGATTGTTGTGTGTTTATTTTAATAATAAATGGTATTTTGGAAAAATAATATGGGGAGATTAAAGAAGGGTTTTTATAAAGTGTTTTGAAAATAAAGTTTTTTAAATCGTGTTAGTTGGGCCTTTTTCCGGTTAGGCTTTAGCCCACTATCTTTTGTAGCCCAACTTATCTTCAAGCTCTTATAAGGTTTCTTAGACCTAATTCTCTATTCTCTACCTCAGTCTTGTTTCTCTAGGAACCTATGTTGTCATAGCAGAGTCATCGCAAGAACCCTTGCAAGCGCTACCACAGCCGTAGTTGGGAGATTGTGGGATACGTCGTCAAGCTGTTGTAATCCTCTCACTAAAGTCTCACTTCTTTCGAGGTAAGGGGGTGAGACTAACTATCTTGCTCATTGGTATAACAATAGTCGTAAGTAGAGGGGTTAGCCCTAGACCCCAAATGTTTGGGTATTTGTTTGTATTTGATTGTCACTATGAAGAGGAATGCAAATTCCTCAACCCGGGACACTTTGGGACTAAATTACTAAGGATTGATTGTAGTTCATATTGTATGTTAGGGTTACGTAATTGTAATTATTTGCTCTTCATGTGTATTGTGCAAATGTGTGATTATGTTGGTTTCTCTAATGATGAATTTGTTGAGAGTTGATTCAATCCATGACTGTTTGAAGGTAGAATGAGATTATTGTGAAGGTTTAGGTTAACTTGAAGGTTTCCCCTAAATTGGCTAAGGAGTTAAAGGATTAGGCTTTAATAACTTAGATTGAATAGGAATCCCCTGTTTTAAGACAAGATGATACATAATTGAATGGCAAACACTTAAGCTGGATGGGTTTTGGGGCTTCACAATTCGCACTATGACAAGACAAATGAGCACAATCGTGCATAGGTTGTACATGCCTGTGCTTGGTTTTTGGATTTCTGCTTTGGAAATCCAAAGGCTATGCTCGAGGGGAGCACTGTCGTGCTTCACAAAGCATGGCCGTGCAACAAAGTTAAGATCAACGTCTCGAAAAGGGAGCAAGCCCGTGCTCCAGGGGGGCACACCCGTGCTAGGTCCCTTGGCAGTGAATCACGAGGATTTAAAGTACAAGAGTAGTAAGACTAACTTAGGCAATCAAAATATGAATTGAAAGACTAATAATTAGGCCATTTAAGGATAGGATGCGATATGGGATAAAGGAAGTGAGTACGTAACGTTATAGATGTTTGCTTTACTTGTTCTATACTTGTGACTTGTGATGTTATGCTTGACATATGGGTTATGACTTAGTATCATTATGACAAGTGACCTAGCTTGTGAGAGACGAAGATAATGCTCAAGTGGTATCTCATTTGTATGGGACCCAGCATGTGAGAGGCAAGGACGATACCCACTTGCTATTGTGAAAGATAAGTCCTATTAGACATTACAAATATGTATGACATGCATCATATCATTTGAGATTTGTGATGGGTGGAAAGTATTTATGATTCTAGATGGTGGAGGCCCTGAGGGTTGTCAGCCCGACCTTGGGGGTTGCTCGGTGTGGAAACCTTGATGACTCATGCTAATCTTATGATATTGGGACGTACTTCAAAAGCTTAGCATCCTTGATTAATCACCAGAGGACATCGTGCCAGTTGAGAGTGCTTAGTTGAAGGCCAGAGAGGTGTTGCACTCCTTCGACCCTAAGCATGTACTCCTAGACTACCTTCTTGAGCTTAGTATTGGTACCACATACATATGGAGTAGATAAAGAAGCATTGCATTCGCATACGCATCTTGATGTTGCTTGAATGTTTTAAGATGATTATGTTTCACTAAATGTCGTGTGTTCTACCTGTTTTTATTGTTATACTTTGAGCATGATGTGAGATGTATCTCACTCCCTATCCTTTGTTGTATTTCTATTATATGTGATCTAGCGTACAAAGGACATTTACCAAGATCCAGAGGAGTGATCCCGAATCCAAGGCATTAGCCTATCTGTTTCATAGTTTCCTTTTGGTTTTGTTTTGCTCTGATAGTGTGACATTTGGGTTAGGTTATGCACTTTGTTCACAATTTAATTTTGGTATTTTTTAAACTATGTTTAGTTTGGTTTTCCCTTTTGAAAGATTTGTATGGCCTTATGAACCAAAGTTGTTTATTTCAATTTATGAGATTTCACATGTGTTAACCTATGGTGTTTGTGATGTCCTTTACCGCATGAAAGAAAGATTTTAAAATCCCCGCCTTTATTTCACAAACTAATGATAAACTATTTTCCGCAACAATATGTATCCTAGTAAGTGTTTTTGGGGTAAAGGGTGCCCCATCCTCTATTGAGAATGGATCCCGTTAGTTTGACTCTCAAACCCATTACCAATATGATTTTCCTCATTCCTCTTCATCTCACTGAGAGCTTGTATGTAGGTACCATCTCCCTCTATTAGCAATCCCTCTACGCTACTGCCAAAGTCTTGGAAAATGATCCCCAGCCTGGACTTGGGTTTTGTTTACACTAGCAATGAAACCAAAACATTTTCACACATTCCATGCTCATGAAAGCCCAATGCAACTTATGGAACGAAGGGATTTCTTGCACCTCAGAATTTTTTGGCCTTAACAATCCACTCAACGAGGTTTGTCCCTATAAATTCTGGCAATTCCACATTCTTGGCCCACATGTCCTCCATCTCCAATAACACAAGCTCTCTCTAGACAATCTGGCAAGTCGAACCAATTGATAGGAACCCGATTTAGGATAAATCAACAACTGTATTATTGATTGAAAATGTAAGAAGTACTACAAGATAAACCCTTGTAATCCCATAGCAAAAGCTCCTTAGAGAAGAAAAGGTTCCCTTTCTGGCCAAGCCAAAAGTATCCACTCCCAAATTGAAAATACAAACTCAACATCCTTTCCTTCTCTCCTCCCTACCTATATACAAACTCCATTATCTTTTTTCTCTTTGTAACTAACTTTTCCCTCCTTCCCTATTTCCCACCTAAGGTGATTCTAAGTGGGTCTTGTACATTTGGGCATGTCGTCGAGAACCTATCATATAACTATCTCATGTAATTCTAATCAATCAATTATAAGAAATATCATTTTCTTCTCCTAAAACTACATCGTATCAAAGCTTCGGCTTTGATCCTGTGTTTGCCCACCATGTCTTCTATGAATTCTAGGGTGTCAAAGTTGCATCATCATCATCTATGGTCGATGCTCTGTCCTCAAATTTCAGTTTACAGCTTATAATCCAAAAATTGAATGGAAGAAACTACATTGAATGGGCTCAATTTGAGAAGCAACCTTGGTGTGATCATTATAAAAAACCAGGGCATACAAAGGATACTTGCTGGACACTCCATGGCAAGGCACGCAACTGGAACAAGAAAATAAGTGGAGAAGGTCGAGCATTTCAAGCCTCAAATGGAGAAAACATGTAGCAAAAGGGAAACTCTGAGTCTCTCTCTTTCAATAAGGAACAATTGGCACACTTGTATAAGTTTTTTTTCAACTAAAATGTTAGTTAATCCATCCTCTTTTTTAGCCCAAAAAGGTATTTCTTTTTTTGCTGCTCTTCTTAGTATCGAACAAAATTCTAAAGCCCCATGGATCATTAATTCTAGAGCTACTGACCAAATGACAAATTGTACAAAACTATTCTCCACATGGTCCTTGTGAAGGTCATAAAAAGATCAAAATTGCATATGGTACCTTTTTTACTATAGCTGGTGTAGGTACCATCCTTGTATCTAAATCTCTAACTTATCACAATGTCCTTTATGTCCCAAATTTGTCATGTAACCTTTTGTCCATTAGTAAATTGACACATGATCTAAACTGTTTGGCTATTTTTGACTCCTCTACTTGCAAATGTTAGGAGTTGAGTTCGAGGAAGATGATTGGCAGTGCTAAGGAGGTTGATGGACTTTATCTCTTTGAGGATGAAGCTGTTTTAAAGGAAAAAACTTAGAGTAACTATCTCAATTCAATTTTTGTTGATGAAGATGAAAAAATAATGCTACGGCGTTGTAGTCCAGGGTATAAAAATCCAAATATGTTTTCTTGTGAAGTTTGTCAACTTGCAAAGCATCATCATTCCTCTTATTCTCCTCAATCCTATAAAAAATCTAGTCCATTACCTTTAATTCAAAGTGAGGTTCAGAGACCTAGTTGGGACCCTACACCACCTTTAATTCAAAGTGAGGTTCAGAGACCTAGGTGGGTCCCTACACCAAAAGGAAAAAGATAATTTGAAAATCTAGTCCATTACCTTTAATTCAAAGTGAGGTTCAGAGACAAGATTAACATGAGTTTACTTGATGAAAACAAAATCTAAATTTGAGAACATATTCAAAAAAAAAATTCCATATGATAAAAACTCAATTTCAAGAAAAAATCAAAGTATTTCGAAGTGATAATGGAAGAGAGCATTTTAACAAACACCTAAACAACTTTTTCCTTGAAAATGGAATCATTCATCAAAGCTCTTGTGTTGACACTCCACAACAAAATAGAGTGGCTGAAAGGAAAATTAAGCATATACTTGAAGTTACTCAGGCCTTGCCGTTTTAAAGTATGGCACCAAAATGTCTTTGGATTTTCTCTTTAATTTAAATTATTTTGTAATCAGATTGGCTAGAGAATCTCTAATCAATTTTGCCTATTTATACCCTCAATGTAATTCTTGATTGATCAATAAATAAGAAAATCACTCTTCTCCTAAACTACAATACTCTACAACATATTCCATCCTCTCTTCTAACTTTCAAACAACTGAAACTATATTTTGTTATTTAGTTATATTTGAGTCCTAATCCTCAATTGTCCCTTTATTTGGCCTAATGTAGACCCTCTTAATTGGGGGTCTCAATCTCCTATTATAGACAACTTGTATAAAAGCTATTTGTTGGAAAACTGCCTTAATTGCAGTCACCCCTAACCCGCCTTAGTTGCAGCCTCTTTGGGAGCTTCCTTAATTGTAGCTTTAAGGGTGATGTTTAATCCCACATCGACTAGAGATATGGCTAAAGCTTGGGCAATCCTCACCTTACATGTCGGATTTGTGGGATTAAGTTAGATCCTGAGCCCAAATTCTAAGATGGTATCAAAGTCTATCCTAGATCCATTGTTGGGCCACCTGCATTGCCACGCTCCAAGCCAGTAGCCCTGTGCGTGAGGGGAAGTGTTGGAAAGCCACCTTAATTGTGGTCACCCCTAGCCTGCCTTAGTTGCAATCTCTTTGGGGGCTGCCTTAATTGCAACCTCAAAAATGGTGTTTAGTCCTACATCAACCAGAAATATGACTTAAATAGAGCTTATAAAACTTGGGCAGTTCTCACCTTACAAGCCAATTTTGTGGAATTGGGTTAGACCTCAAGTCCAAATTCTAAGACTATCCATGACAAACAAAAGCCAATACAAATAGATGCAACTTGTTTCTAGGAGCAGAATAAAACAACGAATAGGATGGGACAGCCAGAGAAGCAAATAATAGTCACACAACAAACTAGTCCAATTGATATTAAAAATTACAATTATCATGAAATAAATGAGTTGTCTCAACTCTACAATGTAATTTACTTCCATATGGGCTTTCATATGTCCTATAGTGATATGAAAACCACAAGGCCAGAATTTTAAAATCCCGTAGTTTTCCACATGGGTATTATAAATGAAACCTACAGACAAATAAACTTACATGGATCATGTACAAATTGCTTTTGTCCATTGTCATTCCACGAGGAAACAGCCATAATGGACCTAGAATAGATAAATTATGAACAGAGACCCCGAAGTCTTAAAAACTAGTGTAGTGAATAAGAAAATAAATTCAGTATTCTGCTCTTCTCGAACACATACTTATCCTTGTCAAGGAGAATCGCTGCAGCTTCAAAATAATCAAAGAAATCAGGTGCTATTTCCATGTCATCTGAGATTGGATAAAGTTGTTGTATCAGCTTTCATGTTTTTACCAATGATAAAAAAATAATAAATACATAATGTTGAAAAGATATAGCCCATTTCACCTTCAAGAATGATTACTCGGCTAAAGTTACGTTTGTAGAACAGTTTATCTAGAGCCCACTTGTAATGACCTGATAAAGGCATCAATTGAATATTCTTTTTAAATAGAGAACACAACACAGGAAAACCATGAAGAAAACTCTTACGTGCAATTTTGTAGTAAGCAATTAACTCTCCTGGCCGTTCAGTTTGAACTGGTTCAAAATCCAAGTGCTGCATCAAACTATTATTATTAGTATAGAGAACCTGGTTTTTTATTATCAAACTATTAGGTCCCCCAATAACCACAAATCAGAAATTATTGAGATCAAAATGATTTTACTGAGAACACAATATCGGTTTTATAGCTCTAGCACAGCACTATGCCAATAAATTTGAAAATGAATAATCTTTATGTAAGAGTAAAGAACTCCCCAATTCAAATACTGTTACATAAGTAATTCTGAATTCAAGATCTTTGATGCTTCATTTTCTAAGCAATCCAGACAAATTCAGTAGCCCACTCTTTCAAAGACAACAAAAAGCACCATAACAGATTCTTTTTTTAATTTTTTTTTAAAATTATTTAATTATTATTAAATATTTTAACAAGAGAAAGTAGGAAAGAAAACAAATCTATCCTAATTGTAAAGATAGAGAGAGAAAGAGACCTATGTGAGTAAACTGTAATTGGATACACTACAATGTGTAGTGACCCTCATTTATATTGTTAGGTTAAGTATATACAAGCATGTGGGTCGAGCCCGTATACATACTAAAACCCTTTTTTATAATAACTCTTAAACCTAATATACAACGAGTTTTTATTCTATTTACAACAAGCAGAAATTTCTAAATACAAATTTAAATTCCTAAATAATAACTAACTAGTCAACAACCCAATCTACAACAGATATATTGTAGGAAATAAATTTCCATGGGGTTCACGTAGCAATGACATCAAGTTGGTAACGTGCCCATTATGGTCTAAACCATACATTCTTTAAATTACCGACCAATTAAATATTTGGGGACACTAAACATTCACAAGTCCATGACCAATCCCCCCTATATTTGGCTTGCAATAAACCTTTGATGTGTTGTGTTTTGTATCATATTTAGCATGTTGTTTTACTCTTGTTTATATACATTTTTCATAGATTTAGGCATAATCTTGTGGTTAATTCTCTAATTTCTCTTTTTAGGACCTATCACGACTTTTTATGTTTTTGGTTTCAGGAAGGCTTGTTTAGGGGATGACTTCGCTTGGAGATTGAAGCTTGAAGATATGAAGAGGTGAGAACCAAGAAGAAGGGGTTTGGGAGCAAGTTGAAGCTTAATCATAGCAGAGAAGTCCACACTTTGGGTGTAAGATTGACCACAACCATGGGAACATGAAGAAAATAGAAGAAAAATTGAACCAAAGGGCGCCACACCTTGGGTGTGGAAAATCCAACGAGTGTGACGCACATTAGGAGGCTCAAAATTGTTGTTAGAGAAGTCCACACCTTGGGTGTGGCTACATGGGGAATCCTACGAGTGTGGTGCGCACCAATCTTCTTGTTTTTGTGAATTTTTGCTATTATTTTGTATGGACTTTGACCCTTTTTGAACCTTAAGTATAAATAGATCTTTTAAAGGATGTTCAAAGCCATGAAACCCTTGGGATTAAACGGCATAGGAGCAGGAGCAAAGGAGATTCCTTTTCTCTGTTGTTCTTCATCCCGATTTGAATGTTCCATCTCATCTCTTTGGTTTTATCCATGACTATGCTCAAGTAGTCCCCTTATTTCTAGGATTAGGTATAGCCCTTGACCTTAATGGATTTGTGATTGGTCTTTTATATATGTAAAAATTGATTCCTCTTGGTTTGATTCTTTTCTTATTGCACTTTCGTATGTGAATTGATTGATCACCTCTTTGCATAACCTTATGTTTAGGGAAGAACTAAAAGGTGAACCTAAACATTGGATTCATAAAGAAAACTTGTGTTTTAAATTATGAAAGTAGGTTTAATTCTTCAAGGAATTATTAGATTAACACAAAACATATAGGGTTTAATTGAATCTAGCTACCACGAAAGTAAGGGTTTTATTCAATTGAATAATATCTTTGTATCTTGAAAGGGAACATAGATTATCCTAGGTTAATTCACCTTCAACCCGGAATCAATTGGAACATATAGAGAATAACAATTAATCCATTGAGTGAAACCCAATCCTAGAAATTCTCGTGATATTGATAAATCCTTATTTAATTTGTTTGTAATTTTCTCAATTTGCTCTCCATTCTTGTTTCTCTTATTTAAAATTAAATCTTTCAAATCTCCCCAATTAATTTTATTTGAATTGTGAGAAATTGGTATTCAAACTCACAATCACTCTGGATACAATCTTATTTTATTATTTGACGATATCGTACACTTGTAGTTTCCTTTCACATATCAACCTCCTAAACACCAATATAATCACCACACTACCCCACTGTGATCCAAGGAATTCCCTCAGAATTTTATCAACCAAGCCAATGCAACTAGAACCTTGGAAAGGGAATTTAATAGCGAGCAATAAAAATACAAAAAAAAGAGGGGGGGGGGGGCATCATACATCATTTTTTGTTCTGCATATCTTTTTTGCTTCTCTCTCATTCAAAAAGGTTGGTTGGATTTCCTCATTTGATTACTCTTGTTTACACATTCTCTTCTACTCCTACAATATGCTCACACAAGGCACAATCTTGGTGATAGTTCTGGGCTTAAGTTGTTAGTTGGCTCGAGTAAAGTTAGAAGTTTAAAACACCAAATGCAAACCTTAGGTTGAATTAAAGAAATTTAATCAATTAGCGATAATATGAAATCTCAATAAGCCCTAATTATGTAATGCATTTGCACAATCACAAGGTGAGGATAAATCACTTGCCAATATGTAGTTAGTTCAGCTTCTGACTGCTATATGTATCAAAATCTTAGAAGGTTGAGTTAGATTTTAGTTCCAAAATATTTTAGAGAATACAATTTTCTCCCCCCCCCCCCCCCCCCCCAACTTTATGTGTATTTCTTGTTTTTTCTTCAATTCTTGATTCCTAATATGGTATCAAGAGCTCCTATTTGATTCTAATCCAAGGCTTTTCAAACCAATCCGTTCCAAACTTCAAAGGCACTTGCAGCTCCAACTAGGGATGTCAACGGGACGGGGCGAGCATGGGTAGTAACTACCCGCCCCGCTAGATAAAACTTGTACCCACACCCACCCCGTTACTTGCACCGGTACCCATTAAGCAGATACCCGCAAATATTTTTAATATCTACGGGTATCCATGGATATCCGCGGATACTTCCTAAAAAATAAAAAAAAATTAACATTTATTTTGTATGTTGTAGACATTCATAAAGTACTGCAAATATTACTTTGAATTTATAAATTAAAGAATTATTGTTTAAAATAATTACTTTGAATATAGATTTTAATTATTCTAACAATTTTCCTAAAAAATATAGTTTAAAAGCCCATAAATTTATGTTCTTTTTCTCTTGTAATATAATTGTATAAGATTTCTCCCGTAATGAACAATCGTTTTGAAAATTTTGGATAAACTTTATATAATTTTATCTATATTAATATATAAGAATATTTAAGTAAATATATAATTGTAGGTAGCGGGTATCTGCAGGTACCGGGTACCATGATAACCTTACTAGCCCCGTTAATAAACAAGTAGCGGATATGCCCGTTTAGAGTATCTGCAATTACCCGTTTAGAGTACCCATTTTCTATCCGTGACGGATTTTATCCACGGATATCCGCTGGTGTGAATTTTTTTGCCATCCCTAGCTCCAACTATGGCTTCACCCATTACTTCGATCATCTTTTTAGACTAGATTTCTGTGAGTCTCAATGAGAATAATTTCCTTCTTTGGAAATAGCAAATCAAGGTTGTCATCAAGGCATACCACTTGTATAGATTCTCTGTGAATCCAAAAATTTCTCTGATTTGCTATAAAGGAGGATTAAAAGCTCGAAAGAGTGAGCAAAGCTTACCTCTAATGAGCAAGATCAAATGTTGTTTTCTTAGTTGTTTCTACTAGAGTTACTCCTCACAAGAGTAGTTAGATAGGTCCACCAGTGGCAAGTCTATAGAGAAATACACAATTTCTTCCACTCCACACTAGTGCCAAGGCTTAGCAACTCCAATTTAAGTTTCACAACATGAAGAAAGGAGGACACTCAATCTTGGGAGTACCTTCACCACACAAGGCGATTATCTACTAAATCTTGATTGATGATCAACTGTCCACTCGTGATCAACTTAACATCATCCTTGAAGGTCTTCCAAACAGAGTAGTCAATAGCAAGCATTTGCGCCACTATCGCGAAGGTGCGGTGCAGAGCGAACCCTCCTTTCACTCCTGAAGAGTGTGTCACATCGCGCCTCAAAGTCGCGATAGTCACGCCGTGAAAAGTATCCAAAAATGCATGAAATCGGGCCTCATAGCAGATTTTGTCGCTGCTCCAAAACTTTCAGCGTGGAGGGCAAAAATAGCCCTAAAATTGTGTCGTTTTTGGGTTTTTTCAAGGGTAAATGTGTAAAGTTGAGTGGGTCTTCATTTTAAACCCTCAGACCCACGTTTTCACTCACATTTCACTTTCACTTTTCACCTTCGTGAATTACTCCTACGTAACCTTCGAGCCCAACCTCCCTTGGCCGACTACTTTGCAAATTTCGACAACTCTGCAACTTTCGACAAGGCCCACTACTTCTAGCGAGGCCTATTCCTATCAACGAGCTTTCTAGTTGGCAGAGCTGTAACTTCCGACGACATCTGCAACTTATGGCGAGTTTCCAACTTGTTCAAATCTGCATATTTCTTTCTTCTTTCTTCTCTGCTCAGCCATAATGGCTTCATCTCAACCTATGCAACCAACCTCTCAACCTGTTTAGCCACCATCAGCCTCTTCCTATACACTAGTGAAGCCTACCAGAAATAACCTTGACATGGCTTGGTAATGGAATAACCTATGAGATATCAATAACAAGAAGGCTATAACTTGTGATTTTTGTTTGAAAACCACCACCAGTGGTATTACCCAAGCAAAAAGACACCAAATGGGATTGAGGGTAGACATTAACAGCTATACCAAGACTCCCTCTAATGTTAGAGCATTGCTCAAGGAAGCATTTGTGAAGAAGACTGAGAAGGATGCATATTTGACTAAAATTCAAGAGAAAGATGAGGAGGAGGAAGAGGTAGAAGAAATCCACACCATTCTAACTGAAAAAAGGCCTGCAAGTGCAGCAACAACATCAAGTGCAACTCAACTGACCTCGCTTCCATTGCCAAGAAAGGGAAAAATGTAAAAGGTCCCATTGATTTGCTGTTGTTTAGGAATCCAGAGGATACTATTAAATTAGGCAAGAACAAAAGGCAAACAAGCATTAACGATGCTTGTAAAAAAGAGGCAAAAGCAAGGATCGTACAATATATAGAGTTTTCTTGTTAGAAACAACATTCCTTTTAACATTGTGCGGTCAAAAAGCTTCAAGCTAATAACTAAAGCAATTGGAAATTATGGGCCACATTTAAAGGTCCCATCCTACCATGAGTATAGAGTTCCTCTTCTCAATAAAGAGTTGGACTACACAAAAGATTTGATGAAAAATCATGAGGATGAAAGAGAAAAGTTCGGTCGCACAATTATGTTGGATGCATGGATCGATAAGAAAAATAAAACCTTGATCAACTTCTTGTAAATTGTCCAGCTGGTTCTATGTTTGTCAAGAGATTTGATGCATCCTCTTATATGAAAACCGGAGAAAAATTGTTTGAGTTGTTGGATAAATTTGTTGAAAAGGTTGGAGAGATCAAGATTGTGCAAGTAGTCACCGACAATGGAAGCAACTATATTTTGGCCAATAAGAATCTTGGTTATTACTAGATGATTTTGATTCTTACTTGTTTATGTTTTTACTCATTTTTGTTTGTGAAATTTGGTTTTAAGTAAATTGTTACAAGCTAAGAGACCACATTTATTTTGGACCCTGTTAAAAGGGAGAAAACAGAGACATATTTGACTGAAACCGTGTGTCTGAATACACAACGGAAACGAGTTTATATAGGCTTATTACATTAATGATACATAAATAGAGAATATTTGGTTTCCTCTAAATCAATGATTACATGCCTATAAACTACAATAAATTCAGAATATTTTATTCTGATTTTCAACACTCCCCCTCAAGCTGGAGCATATAAATCATATGCACCCAGCTTGGTACATATATAGTCAACTCTTGGTCCCCTTAAAGACTTGGTGAAGATATCTGCTAACTGGTCACTAGAGTTGATGAAGCTCGTGGTAATGTCCCCCGACTCGATCTTCTCCCTGATAAAATGGCAATCAACCTCAATATGTTTGGTTCGTTCGTGGAAGACAGGATTGGATGCAATATGCAAAGCCACTTGATTGTCACAAATCAGCGTCATTTTCGTGGACTCTTCAAACTTGAGTTCCTTGAGAAGTTGCTTCAACCATAGAGTTCACAAGTTACTAAAGCCATGGCCCTGTATTCTGCTTCAGCACTAGATCTTGCTACAACATTTTGCTTCTTACTTTTCCAAGATATCAAGTTTCCTCCAACCAACACACAATACCCAGAGGTGAATCGCCTATCACTAGGTGAACCAGCCCAATCGGCATCTGAGTACCCAACTATCTGAGTGTGTCCCCTATCTTCATAAATGAGGCCTTTACCAGGAGCACTCTTAATGTATTTAAGTATTCGAATTACTGCATCCCAATGATCCTGACAAGGAGAGTTTAAGAACTGGCTTACCATGCTGACAGCAAAGGCAATATCTGGACGAGTGACTGTGAGATAGTTCAGCTTTCCCACCAATCTCCTATATCTCCCAAGATCTGATAAGGGCTCCCCCTGATTTGGTAGCAGTTTGGCATTAGGATCCATAGGAGTGTCTATTGGCTTGGCATTTAATAGGCCAGTTTCTTCTAGGATATCAAGAGCGTATTTCCTTTGAGAGATCACCAAACCATCCTTGGATTGAGCAACTTCGATGCCTAGGAAATACCGAAGCTTACCAAGGTCTTTAGTCTAGAATTGTTGGGAGAGGTACTGTTTTAAACGGAGAATGCCACGCTGATCACTGCCCGTAATGACGATGTCGTCCACATAAACAGTAAGATATATGCATCCCTGAGGTGAATGGCGATAAAAGACAGAGTGGTCGGCTTCACTGCGAGTCAAACCGAACTGCTGTACAACGGTACGAAAGCAGCCAAACCACGCTCGAGGGGACTGCTTAAGTCCATATAGGGATCTACGAAGCCGGCACACCATAGTAGAGGACTCCTCCTGAGCAACAAACCCGGGAGGTTGCTCCATGTAGACTTCTTCATCAAGATCGCCATGCAGGAAGGCATTTTTGATATCAAGTTGGAAGAGGGACCAATGGCGAATGGCAGCCATAGAGAATAAGAGGCGGACAAACGTCATTTTGGCGACCAGAGAGAAAGTATCAGTGTAGTCCTGCCCATACACTGTGTGTATCCTTTAGCCACCAGACGAGCCTTGAAACGATCAATGGTTCCGTCAGGGCCAACCTTAAGAGTGTATAACCAACGACACCCAACAGCGGACTTGCCAGTGGAAGAGGAACCAAATCCCAGGTACCACTGCTTTGAAGAGCACACATCTCGTCAATCATTGCTTGCCGCCAGTCAGGGTGAGATAAGGCTTCACCTGGAAAGTGAGGAATAGACACAGAAGACAAAGAAGAGAGGCATGTATAATGCAAAGGAGAAAGACGGTGATAACTAAGGTTAACATAATGGGGAGATGGGTTGCGAGTAGAACGAATACCTTTTCGTAGAGCAATGGGCCAATCAGTGGCAGGGGGCAAGCCCGGATTCAGTAGAGAAGATGGCGCCGGGGAAGGGTCTGACAGGGCCTCTATTATATCTGTGGAAGCTGGTGCAGGCGGAGGAATGGCATTAGATCGTTGGCGACGGTGATATGTCTGAAGAGGTCGCACGGCCGAAGGCTCCGTTGGAACATCGTGATTCACCACAGGGACATCCAAAGAGACAGATGGAAGGGGGACACGAGTAGGGGTACCAGGAGGAGCAGACAGACACAGATCGGGAGGGAAGGAAGCAAACTCAAAATAAGGGATAGACTCAAAAAAGGAGACATCGGCGGAAAGAAAATACCTTTGAAGGGTAGGAGAGTAGCAGCGATATCCTTTCTGCAAGCGATGGTAACCCAAGAAGACACATTTGATGGCCTTGGCGGAGAGTTTGTCGAGACCTGAAGTTAGGTTGTGGACAAAACAGGTAGAGCCGAAGATCCGAGGAGGAAGCTCATGAAGGGGTGAGTGAGAAAAAAGGATCGAATGGGGAACCTAGGTCATTTAGGACAGAGGATGGCATGCGATTGATGAGATAGCAGGCTGTGAGTACAACATCACCCCAGAAGCGTGGGGGAACATGACCGTGGAGGAGAAGAGTCCGAGTAGTTTCAATGAGATGTCTATTTTTGCGTTCAGCCACTCCATTTTGTTGAGGAGTGTGGGCACAAGATGTTTGATGGAGAATGCCCTTGGATGCCATAAAGTGCTGAAACTGATGAGACAAATATTCACGAGCATTATCACTACGAATAGAGCGTATAGGAATACCAAATTGGGTTTTGATCTCATAATAAAACTTCTCAAAGAGGGAAAAAAGTTCGGATCTATTTTTCATCAAACATAACCACGTACAACGGGAAAAATCATCAATAAAAGTTACAAAATACCTAAAACCAGAAGAGGTAACAATACGAGAAGGACCCCAAACATTAGAATGGACTAAGGCAAATGGGGACATAGCTCGTTTATTGACTCTATCATGGAACGTAGTACGAGTGTGTTTTCCTAACTGACAAGACTCACAGTGAAGACTAGAGATTTTAGAGAGACTGGGTACCATCTTCTGAAGCTTCGGCAAACCAGGATGTCCCAGCTGAGCGTGGATGGTCGTCGGAGAGACAGTGGTTGAGTATGCTTGCGGAGGTGTTGAGAGATAATAGAGGCCATGAGACTCACATCCGATGCCAATCATCCGTCCCGAAGTCCGGTCCTGCAAGGTAACAGAATCTTTATTAAAGGTAATGACAAAGTCATGGGATTGGGTAAGACATAAACAGAAAGCAGGTTAAAAGGACAATCAGGGACATATAACACAGACTCGACAGTGAAGGAGGGTAGGGGATGTGTAATGCCAATACCACTGGATTTTGTTTGAGAACCATTGGCAGATGTAATCGTGGGTAAATAGCCAGATGTAGACAGAGAAGAGAAAAGGGAACGATTACCAGAGATATGGTCAGACGCACCAGAGTCAAGCACCCAGGGACCCAGGGAAGGAGATTGGGAAATGCAAGCAATAGAATTACCAGTTTGTGCAACAGAAGCAGTGGTGCTAGGGGTCTGGCGAGTCTCAAACCACTTGACAAAATCCTCATAAGTAGCCAGGGTAGCCCGGGGTTGATCAGCAAGCTGAGTGGTTTCTGCCAAAGGTGTATGAGCTACATTGGTGGGACGAGGTGGTTTACCATGTAACTTCCAGCAACGGTCAATGGTATGCCCAAGGCGATGGCAATGCTCACACTTGGGACGATTCTTGGAGTGAGATGTCCCAGTGCGAGTACGTCTGGAAGTAGTGCTCTGAGATACAAGAGCAGAGGTATCACTAGTTGTGGGAGTATGGATCTCCATAGGGACCTTCGGTGGAATGCGGAGGAGGGCAGAAGAGGCGGATGTCATTGTAGGGACCGTGGGTGACCCAAGAATTTGGTCACGAGTAGCAGAATACTCTGGTGACAAGCTGTAGAGGGCAAGGACCATGAAAAAGGCACTCCGATTCTCCAGTTCCTTCTTAGCTTCAGTTGGAGTCGAGGTGGCAGGAGGCAAGAGTTCATTAAAATCATGCAGAGCAGCATGAACTCGCCCAAGATATGCAGACATAGGGCCATCAAAGCGCTGAGGGGCAATGAGGGTCATCAAATCATGGCAAACACTGTATAGGCGCTGCGTGTCATTAGTATAAAGGGCGCGTGCCTCGGTCCAAACTGATTCACAAGTGACATGGGGTCGAAAAATCGGCTTGATAGAAGGGTGAAGGGTGGATTTAATGATACTGCATAATTAGGCATCAATCTTTGCCCATTGTGCACGTTCACCTGCGTCGACAGAATCAATGGTATTAGTGAGGTGGGCTTTGAAGCCCAGACCACTAATCCATAAGGTTATGTCCGAGGCCCAAGTGGAGTAGTTCGAACCATCCAGTTTCTCAGTAGAGAGCAGAAAGTTCGAAAAAGAATGGTGTCTGCCTTAGGTGGAATGGAGGAGCCAGAAGACGCCATGGCGATGGGTAAAAATCGTCAAAATAGCCAACAGATGAACAGTACCGGACTTGCAGGTAGAGAACAGGGGGCAGGTCCAAAAACTGATCGGATGGAGACGAAACTCGGAGGGTGAGGTCGGCTGGGTTTGGCGACACCGGCGCCGGAGTCTCGGTCGGAAAGGAGCGTCCACGCGCCGCCACGCGCTGGCGAGAAGCGCTGTTTGGCGCAAAGAAGAAAGGGCGCGTGAGCGCGCGTGGGTGGTCGGATGGCGGCCGTATGTATCGCGACGCGTCGACCAGTGTTGGTTGCCGGAAAGTCGCCGGAGAATCGGCGGCGGCCGGAAAAGTCGTCGGAACAGCGGCGGACGGCCAGCGGCAGTGGCAGGAGCAGACACCGGAAAAATAGGCGACGGCGCTGGAACAGGGGGTCGAACCGGAGATGTACACGGTTCGCCAAAAAAAACTTTTATTTTTGTCTCCGGGGACAGTGGGTCCACCAGGGTAGGCACGGTCCTTGAGATGCCTCTGTTAGGCTCTGATACCATGTTAAAAGGGAGAAAACAGAGACATATTTGACTGAAACCGTGTGTTTGAATACACAACGGAAACGAGTTTATATAGGCTTATTACATTAATGATACATAAATAGAGAATATTTGGTTTCCTCTAAATCAATGATTACATGCCTATAAACTACAATAAATTCAGAATATTTTATTCTGATTTTCAACAGACCCCATGTGCCGCCCATTGCAATGACTTAATGTTAGAAGACATTGAGAAGACAGCAAGAATCAAGAAGACTATACGAAGGGGGGTTAGTCTTGTGGACTTCATTTACAACCACTCTTTGGCATTGAATACTATAAGAAGGTTCACCGACAAAACAAAATTGGTTAAATATAAGGTGACGAGATTTGCCACAACCTTCCTCATGTTGCAAAGGTTGCATAATCAAAAAAACAAGCTTACAAGGATGTTCACTTCTGATGATTGGTTAAAGTCAAAAACAGCCAAGGAAAACAGAGGAAAAAGAGCAACTGACACAGTGCTCATGCCTACCTTTTGGGGTGATGTGATTTACACTCTTTAGGCCATAGGACCTCTTATAAAAGTTCTCAGCTAGTTGATAATGAGAAAAAGCTTGCAATGGGCTATATATATGAGGCTATGGATAGCGTGAAAGAAGCTATCCAAAATGCATTCCAAGGAAAGCAAGAGAAGTACAGGGAGGATTTTGATATAATTGATAGAAGATGGGAGTGCCAACTCCATCACCCATTACATGCAACAGGTCATTATCTCAATCCTCAATACTTTTATGGCAATTCAACACTTGAAAATGATCTAGAAGTGATGGAGGGGCTATATAAGTGCATTGAAAGGCCATCTGCAAATGAGGAGGATGAAGATAAGGCAAACAATGAGCTGGCCATTTATAGAAGAGCTGGAGGCCTCTTTGGTTTGAAGGTGGCCATAAGACAAAGATCTTCCTTAGCTCCTGGTAAGCAAAAGATCACTTTACAATTTTAAATGATCATTATAAAATTCTATAAATGCTGCCAATGCTAATGAGTTATTGCATTGCAGCTGAATGGTGGAAGAACTATGGATCACATACTCCATATTTACAAAAAGTTGTCATTAAAGTGTTGAGCTTGATCTGTAGTTCTTCAAGATATGAGAGGAACTGGAGCATCTTTGAGCATGTAAGTAATTTCTCAAATTACTTACATTTTAAAGAGTTTCACAGAAGAATGTAAAACTAGCATTTTTTTTTTAATAAAATAGATTCATTCTAAAAAGAGAAGTAGGCTTAAGCATCAAAGGTTGCAGGATTTGGTTTATATAAAATATAACCAATCACTTAAGGAGCGTTTTGATTGCCATGATGTGATGGATCTGATTGTATTGAATGAGGTTGATGAAAGTAATGAATGGATATTAGGAGAAATGGCCAATGTAGATGAAGAGGTTGTCCAGGAAGATGAATTGGTGTTTGATGATCTAACTTGGGGAACTGTGGCAGCTACAACTGGGGCTGGGGAGCCTATTACCTATACTAGGCAGCATGCAAGAGCTAAGAAGGCAGCTACAATTGCAGCTACAACTTCTATTTCTAGGCCTTTGGGAATAAAGGAAGCACTAGTGCAAGAAGAAGAGAAGGAAGAAGACAAAGATGGTGGTGAAAGTGAAGAGGAGGAACAAATCTACAAGAGTGATGAAAGTGATGAAGATGAGATTGAGGTTGTGATGCCAAAATTGTAGCTGAGGATGATGATGATATTTGAATGATTTTAATGTTTAGTAGTTATTCTTAGCCTTTAAGCTTTATAGGCTTAAACTTTTTTTATTTGATTTGATGGTTTCCTTTAATGTAATTGACAATATAACATGCTGGTTGTTGTTTTGGTTATGCAACTTATAAGTATTAATTAGAATATGTTTTATATTTAGGTGTTTTTTCCTTAATTTTTCAGCATATATATATTGTATACATTGTGTAATATAAATCTATTTAGGGATCAAAATAGTGGTCATCCCACTATCCCGCTATAGCGTTTTCAGGGACTATTAACTACTATGCTTCCAAATGAGTTTGATGCGTTCATAACCTCCATCAGCAGTCAACAAGATCCATGTAATGTACGTAAAAATGAAGCCTTGCTCCTTTATAGAAAGCCCACATAGAGAAGAATCACCAATGTACACTTTCAAATGTTTTGTGTAAACACAATTCAACACACTCCAAGAGGCACCAAGGCATTGTCTTCCAATTCACCTCCAACTTCTGCTCAGCTACCCATGCACTCTTAGTGTATGAATATGGATCCAACTCAACAATTTCCGATTAGTGATTATTATTTTTATTTGTACTCAGCACATCCTCTGCTATTTGGAAGAAGAAAAGGAAGGTTTGGAGATAGAGGAGATCATTCTAGCTATCAAGACTCCACTTCCTACCAAGTATGCCTAAAAATTTGGCCATAGTGCCTTATCTTGTTATTACCAATTTGATCAGAATATCACTTAATCTCCTTATCCTTATCAGAATCAGACACAAATTTCTTCATAGTATTTGCCTGTTCAAGGCTATGGCTATCCTCTATAGCCTATGCGTTATCAAATTACAACTTGACCTTCATTTTCACTGTGCACTTGCAGCGATCTCATCAACATCAATTGCATCCTCTAATTCCAACATAGCTTGGTCAGCTTGTACCCCCTACTCAATTTGGTCCTTGATTTAGTCATCAATGAGCACCACAATTTGGTTGTGTACACGTAGTCTTCCTTTAGATCCACACCTCCGCAGCAACCACTACATGCTTTGCTAACTGTGCCCACAGATTACTCCAATCAATCATGGTACCCTAAATCTAAGGCCACTCAAACACTCATCATGTCACACCAAATGTAGAAGATCTTCAACAAAGCACTACTTTCTCAGGCTCAAACCAAATCTTGATGGGCAATGGTTAAGGTTTATCAATAAGTAACTTCAGTTGGCACTTCCAAGTTTGTCAAGCATGCCAAAGATTGTAGGACTGATTTTTTTTATTGAACTAGGAAAACCGCAAGACAAAGTAGATTCTTGAACGGTTCTGGGTGGCCCAATATCATATTTATGATGGGCTTTGATACCATCTTGAATTTGGGTTGGGCATGACTTAAAAGCTATCTCAAGAGGAGAGGAATGCCCAATCCTTTACAAGCTCTACTTTGGCCATATCTATGGTCGATGTGGGATTTCAACAGTCAGTCTGTCCCAACCCCTTAAGCATCATAGGCAAGTGGTTAAAAGGATCCTATGGTATCTCAAAGGGACAACTCATCGTGCTCTACTTCTGCAGCTCAATGATAACTTTCAGGAGCTAGATCGGGCCCCAAATCACAAATTCTAACAATAGATGACCAAACTCTAGATCCTACATCTAACCTGGACTTCCTAGTGGTTCAATAAGCAATCCTTGGTTGCCCAATCAAGTAGAGGCACAATATAGGAGTTTGGAAAATACAAAGGTTGAGATTCTATGGATTCAAACACTACCTTGGAGTTACAAGTACCAGTTTTTACCTTGTTGCCTATAGTGATAGCATCACCACTGTCTCAAGGTCTGCCCTATTCCTACTCATGACCAGTCTGTAGACATCCTCATCAATGCCTTATCCACAAATCAGCTTTGGTTGATCAATTTGCATTGATACAACCACCTTACCTCCTTCAGTTTGCAGGGGGAACGTTAAGAGTGTTAGAACAACAGTCAATTAATTCTTAGTTTCTGTTAAACAGTTAACTAGCTGCCAGATGGCACAATTATTTAGGTGGTTAGCTCAGCTTCTAACTATGTACCAGAACCCTAGAAGGTTTAGTTACTTTTTCAATAACAGAATATTTCAGAGAATACAATTTTCACATTCTCTCTGTCAATGTATTTTTTTCACATTCTATCATTTTCTCTTGTTTTCTCTCTGATTCTTGTTTCCAAATAAAAAACTATAAATCTGTGAAATGGAATCCCATCTGTTTTTACATTATCCAATTCAGGCTGGAGAAAGAGAGTGCTTGAGAAATTGTGTATCTTGGCTTGCACACAAATATCTTTTTAGTAATATTATAAACAATTAAGAAGCTAATCATTGATCATTAACTAATTTACAGCAATCATCATAATTATAGCTGACTGTCAGTTTACACACGTAATTAATATGCACAACATGTAGTTGGCCTTTGAAAATAACAGTATACAAATATACTGAGCTGATTTTCAAAGTACAGCTCATTTATGGAAATGTATATACCTGCATATAAGATAACTGATCATAGCTCAAAGCCTTACTTCTAACATCTGGATTTGATCCATCCTGAATAGATAATACGGGACCACAATCAGCTGCTTATGTTGTATTTGCATTTGCAAAATATTGAGAGTGTCTTAATTATTTCGGGGAGACAAAAGAATCTCCTTTAAAGTACAAACCAGAAGGCTAAACACATAAAATACCTGCGACACAAATAAAGGATATCTTGAAGAAATGAGCCTTTGGTATCTGTAAAAATAAGTAGATCATGACTCAGCTGGACAAATAAATAGTTGTATTATCAAGTATAAAAGATTAGTAAACAAATATTTAATATGATGCATACTTCAATACAGAATTAATAGTCCTCTCCAGGTAATCAGCACGATTACATGCCATGATCACAACAGCAGCCACTGGAACCTAAAACGTTCAGCACAGAGGATCACACAATAAACTCTAGAAAGAGGAATAGAAGACTGAGAAGACTGCCAAACATTCAGCTCAACCTGCATTTTATCAATCAGCCTCTGTAGGTCTTTTCCTGAAATGTTTGTTTATAGAATAGAGTGGTAAGTTTCTTGGATATCTAATATACAAAAAATTCCTCATTAGACTGTATATAAAATTTCAGACATGATGACCTACTAGATATGTTCGTATTTATATGAAACTAACAATGCAGAGCGCATATGATGCAAGATGCATAGCTTAAAAAATAAAAAATTTGATTGACAGTGCTTGGATTCATGAAGAGTATGATTATGACAATTTACAACAGCAAATGGTCACATATGTTGTGTCAATAATGAAGAATCATATTGTTGTGTAGTTGCTTATTGTACAGTTGCACACTAAGTCAACCCTATTGAAGAAGTCCCAGAAAACTTATTGCAACCTTTGGTTACCATTACAAGACTTTGCCGGCCCTTCGCCTTCAGAACAAGGTGAAACTCCACCTATGGTCCCATAGTTGATCCAAACTGAAGTAAAGGAGGAAGGTTGTATTAGGCTCTTGACAGCCAACATAAAACTTGCCAAAACCCCAAATATGCATCACTCACAACAAATTATGTGTGCTAAAGCTAGGTTGTTACCTAGAAGTAACGCACTATATGGCTCAAGTACATTGCATCAATGCTTGATTGTAGTGTTAAATAAGCAAGGGTCCTCACATTTTTTTGAACAAATGAGGGCAAAGAAGCTAGTCCAGGAATGTCTAGTTAGGTTTGGTATTTGAAATATTGATACTTAGATAGGTAAGTCTTTGAAGGTGGAGGACACCTTGATTCAGAGAAGGATTAACATCATGTATCTTCAAGAAACTAAATGAGTTGGAGAAAAAGCTAAGGCACTAGACATGACAGGATTTGAACTTCAGTACACAGGAGAAGTTAGAGGAAAGAGCAGAGTGGGTATTATTGTGAACAAGAATTGGACGAAGAGTGTGGTGGATGTAAAAAGGTTTGGAGACAGGATTTTATTTTTAAAATTAATGATTACACAAGAAACTACCAATATCATCGATGCTTATGCACCATAAGTAGGATTGGAAGAACTTTTGAAAGAAAAATTTTGGAAAGATTTAGAGGAGTTGGTTCAAGATTGGAGAAAAAAATTCTCATAGGTGGAGATTTAAATGAACATATTGATAGTGAGGCAAGGAATTTACAAGAACTTGTGGTGATTTTGGTTTTGGAGATCTAAATGAGGAAGAACAATTTATTCTTGATTTCTCTATGACAATTGATTTCAAAATTATAAACACTTGTTTTAAGAAGCGGGAGGAACATCTAATCACTTATAAGAGTGAAACCTCAAGGTTACAAATTGGTTTTTTTTTTTTTTTTTGAGCTTTGGTAAGAGTTTGCAAGGATTGCAAGGTGATTCAAAAGAGTCTTACCACACAACATAGGGTCTTATCCTTGATGTTCATTTTTAGAGTCGTAAACAGAAAATCCAACAAGTTACAAGTCAAAGATCAAGTGGTGGCAACTCAAGGGTGATAAACATTTGACTTTTAAGAAGAAATTTAATTAAGAATCACAAAGTATTACCAACCGCATTTGCAGGTGACATGTCTAAGAAGGTAGGAAGGTCACTAAAGTAAAGAGTAGTCTTGGGTAAATCAAAAGGTTTTAAACCGAGAGATAAGGAATCTTGGTGGTGGAATGAAAGTGTGCAAGCAATGGTAAGAAACAAAAGAGTGCAGTACAAAGGCTAGAAATGAGACAAGGAAAGTTGAGGTACAATCCAAAGCTTTGGAAAACTATTTTTATGAGCTTTTCAATGATGGGCAAGAATCGACGTGTAAAAGGATTGAAAATCCAAGAAGACAAACAAAAATTCACTTACTATTGCAAAATTCAAGATGGAAAGGTAAAAGAAACCCTTAAGAGGATGGATAATGGTAAAGCTATTGGTCCTTATGGTATTTGTAGGTTTTACTAAATGTGTATCCCTTCACACACTTTAGGTCTGTATTTATAATAGTAATGAAGAGTACAAATAAGGTTACATGAAAGAAAATCAAAAAGATTAAGAAGATTCCTAATTACTAGCGTTACATATTTCCATATTTACGGAGATCAAATCATATCTTTAACACTCCCCCTCAAGCTGGAGCATATAGGTCATATGAGCCAACCTTGTTACAAATGTGGTCAACCCGAGAGCCTTTGAGAGATTTTGTGAACATGTCTGCCAGTTCATCATTGGAGCTGACAAAGTCAGTGACAATTTCTCCTAAAAGCACCTTCTCTCTTACAAAATGGCAGTCTATCTCTATGTGTTTGGTACGCTCATGAAAAACCAGGTTAGATGCAATGTGGATAACAGCTTAATTGTCACAGATAAGCTTAGTATCCTAAGTATCTCCAAATCGTAATTGTTGGATAAGTTGCCTAAGCCATGTAAGTTCGCATGCAGCCGCGACCATAGCATGGTATTTAGCTTCGGCACTGGATCTAGTAACTATATTCTGCTTCTTGTTTCTCCATGAGATCATATTCCTTCCGATTAGGACACAATAGCCAGATGTGGACCTCCTGTCTGATGGTGATCCTACCCAATCAGCATCAGAATAACAAACAAGTTTGGCATTGCCTTTGTCTTCATACAATAATCCGCAGCCTGGTGCATTTTTGATATATCTCAAAATGCGCATGACCGCATCCCAATGGCTATCACAAGGGCATTCAGGAATTGACTAACGACGCTAACTACAAATGTGATGTCTGGCCTGGTGACAGTGAGACAGTTGAGTCTATCTACAAGTCGTCGGTATCTTCCCAGGTCTTCCAGTGGCTCCCCCTGACCTAGAAGAAGCTTGACATTAAGGTCCATAGGAGTATCGTTGGGGTGACAATACCGGTCTCGGTAAGAATATCCAGAGCATACTTCCGTTGGGAGACGACAATGCCAGAGGAGGATTAAGCAACCTCAATGCACAAGAGTATTTAAGTGACCCAAAGTCTTTAGTCTGAAACTGACTGTGCAGATGGGATATAAGCCGGCAGATACCATCGGAGTCATCATCAATAATAACAATGTCATCAACGTAAACAAGATAAACGCACAAGCCAGATGGAAAATGGAGTGAAAACACAGAATGATCAGCCTCACAGCGAGTCATACTAAACTGAAATAAGGCGGAACTAAAACGGCCAAACCAGGCACAAGGGGACTGCTTCAGACCATACAGAGAGCGATGAAGACAGCAAACAAGTCGAGAGTCACCTGAAATAGTAAAACTCGGGGGCTGATCCATATAAACCTCTTCTTGCAACTTACCATGCAAGAAGGCATTTTTAATGTACAATTGGTGAAGAGGCCAATGGCAAATGGCGGCCATAGCAAGAAACAGACGAACAGAAGTGATTTTGGCCACGAGAGAAAAAGTGTCCCCATAATCGAGACCAAAAATCTGAGTGTAGCCTTTAGCCACCAAGTGAGCTTTGAACCAATCAATAATGCCATCTGGGCCAATCTTCATCGTATAAACCCAGCGACAACCAACAGCAATCTTATTGGGAGGCAAGGGAACTAGTTCCCAAGTGTTACTGACTTGTAAAGCAGCCATCTCTTCCAACATCGCCTGTTGCCAACGTGGATTAGCCATGGCTTCACCTGTAAACTTAGGAATAAACACCGAATCCAAATAAGAAAGAAAGAAAAATAGAAGGAGATAAACGATCATAATAAAGATGACAAGCATATAAAGGATTAGGGTGGCAAGAGAACCGAATACCTTTGCGAAGGGCAATGGGAAGTGTTGGGGCAAGTGACGTTGGCAGAGGGACGTTTGGAGCAGGAGATCATGCTGGAGGATCAGTAAGTGGATCTGCCGAAGGGAGTCATTGTCGCTGCTGATAGGTAAGTAATAGGGGCGGAGTAGCGCCGACAAGTGGAACTGGAACAACGGGTGGGATAGGTGGAGGAGCATCATCGACAATGGAAGTGGCGAAGAGGGGAGACGACTCGAAGAAAGTCACGTCAGTAGATACCAGATATAGTTGGAGTTGGGGACAGAAGCAATGATATCCCTTCTGAAGGCGGGAGTAACCAAGAAAAAGACACTTTAGAGATTGAGCAGAGAGTTTATCTTTATCTGGAGTGAGATTATGGACAAAACAAGTTCAGCCAAAGACACGAAGAGGAATAGGATAAAGGTCCTGTGTAGGGTACAGAATGGAATACAAAACCTGATTGTGGAGGACAGACGAAGGCATACGGTTGATGAGAGAACATGTTGTAAAAAGCACATACCCCAGAAACGAAGAGGAACGTGATAGTGAAGGAGAAGAGTACAAGCTATTTCAATTAGGTGACGATTTTTCCGTTCGACAACACCATTTTGTTGTGGTGTGAGCACAGGACAGTTTGATGGAGAATTCCCTACGAGGTTAGAAACAACTGAAACTGGGAAGACAAGTATTCACGTGCATTGTCAATGCATAAAATCTTAATTGAAACCCCAAACTGATTATGGATCTCATGGGAAAAACCTTGAAAAACAGAGAAAACATCACAACGTCTTTTCATTAAGAAAACCTAAGTACACCGAAAAAAACATCAATAAATGTGACAAAATAGTAATAGCCTAAAGTGGAACAGACTCGACTAGAACCCCAAATATTGAAGTGAACTAAAGCAAAAGGTGACGCAGCACTTTTATTGATACGAGGAGTAAAAGAATGACGAACATGTTTTCCTAACTAACACGAATCACACTAAAAGGACTTGAGTGTAGAGAGATTCAGGACTAGAAGATGTAGTTTGTCCAGACTAGGATGACCAAGGCGTTGATGGATAAGAGCTAGAGAGGCAGTAGAGACACAGGCAACCGGCAAAGAGAGGTGATACAATTCTCAAGACTCATGTCCTACTCCAATCATTCGTCCAATACGCCAATCCTGAACAAGAACAGAGTTATTAGTAAAAAGAATGGAGTAGTCAAGGGTGCGGGTGAGCTAGCTAATGGAAATTAGATTAAAAGGACAACCAGGAACAAATAAGACAGAATTTAAGGGAAAGGTAGGTAGTGGGGTGTTTGGCCAATGCCATGAACTTTGATCTAAGAGCCGTCGACAATGGTAATAGGGGGTAATGAGTCAAAAAAAGATAAGTGAGAGAAAAGAAATTTGTTACTAGTCATATGATCAAAGGCCCCCAGAGTCTAGTATCCAAGGTCCAAGAGAGAAAGACTGAAACACAAAGGCTACAAGATTACCAGACTGAGCCACGGCAGTAACAGGCAAGGCAAGTAGTTGGGCTACCCGAAACTGAAGGAAATCATTGTATTCGACGACAAAAATAGTGACGTTTGCAGGAGGGGCAAGTGCTATAACTTGGGCCACATTAGCCAACTTGGATTGCTAGCGAGCCTTGGTGCGACACTCTACTTCCACGTGGCCAAAACGACTACAGTAAATGCACCGAGGGCGACTTTTACCTCCACGACCCCTGCCACATCCACCACAGTGGGAAGAATGAGAGACAAGGGCAGAGGAATGCCCAAAAACATGTAGAGTGGAGAAGCACAACAATTGTTCACTAACCATGTCATAAGTAGGAACTGTAGGAGTGGATACGATCTGATTACGAACCGAGTCAAGTTCAGAGGGTAGACCGACAAGGGCAAGAACCATGAAGAATTGGCTACGTTGCAGGGAAAAGGTCTCTGCATCAATGGTAAAAGGCATAAGATTAGCAAAATCTACCAACAAATGGTCAAGCTTACCAAGATATGCCTGCATGTCCATCTTTTCAAGCTTCGTGGACATCATAGTGCTCACCACACAGTAGAGACGGTGGACATCATTGGAGTAAACTTTCTTGGCCTTGGTCCAAACGTCATAACAAGTGAGAAAGGCTTGGTATTGGGGTTGGAGGTTGGGAGCAATGGAGAACCAAAGGATGTTGCATAGGGAGGCGTCAATTTGCTGCCAACGAATGCGGTCTTTGGGGGGGGATATCGAAGGCCTAGGTGGTCAAGTGGTTGACACAGCCTTAGCCTTGAAACCAAAGTTGGACAACAACAGCCCAAGTGCTATAATTTGCTGTCCCAGTCAATTTTTCACAAGGGATCAGCGGGACATTCGTAAATGTCGTAGCAAAAGTGGAGTCGCCGGAGGAACCGATGGTGGCCATGTGAAAAGAGGAAAAGAAGGTCCTAGGAGGGTCGCCGAAGGGAGGGAGGGAGGGAGGACCGGTGGAAAGTTCACCAACGTGTGGATGCGCCGGAAAGAAGCTCACGCGCCAATTTGGTGCAGGCGCATAAGATTCAAGAGTCGAAAGGAGGCGAGCGTCCAGCAACGGTTAGCGGCAGGCAGGCGGCGTTAAGGGCGCCAGAGAGGGGTGACTCCGGTCACGCCGGAGTTGGTCAGGCTTGGTGGCGGAGGTGGCTAGGGCAAAAACTGTCTCGTGGGTACTGTTCACCTGTGAGAAGCCCACCCCAGAGGCAGAAGGTTTGCAGGCAATAAACCTAATCACTGATATCATGTAGGTTTTACTAAATGTGTATCTCTTCACACACTTTAGGTCTGTATTTATAATAGTAATGAAGAGTACAAATAAGGTTACGTGGAAAGAAAATCAAAAAGATTAAGAAGATTCCTAATTACTAGCGTTACATATTTCCTATTTACGGAGATCAAATCATATCTTTAACAGTATTACTACTAAAGTTTGGAAATGTGTACAAAAACAAGATATCATTTGGCTCAATAAGTTATTTAATGAGATTTTGAGATTTAAGAAAAAGCCAAATGAGTGGAGGAGTACTTTGGTTCCTATAAATAAGAACAAGAAAGATATTCAAAAATTGTGTAAATTACAGAGGGATAAATTTACGAGTCAATATATAAAATTATGGGAAAATGTGACTAAGCATAGATTAAGAGAAAAGACTAGGATTGTGGAGAATCAATTTAGCTTTATGCTAAGAATGTCTGCAACAAAAGCTATTTATCTTTTACGAAGGTTGATAGAAAAGTACCAAAGCAAAGAAAAAGACTTGCATATAGTTTTTATTGACTTTATGTTTGGGTGAGCATTTATAAAATTGATTTTGCAAATTTGATTTTGGTTAAAATTGATTTTGAAGTTAAGTGATTTATGTTTGACGTTTTTATTCTAAATGCAAGTTAATAGTAGAACTCAGTATAAAATTTTTGATCCAACGCAAAAGCAACTGTAAGTTGCTTTAACTCAATCAATTTTGGACCCAAAATTAATTCCTCAACATGATACCAAACATGAGAACATTTACCTAAAATCACATTAGGTGGCATTTCAACGTGATAGTGAATGACCAACGTGAATCCAAACACACACTTAGAAAAAGCATAAAATTGGGTGTCATGAAAAGTGTTGTGCAAGGCTTTAGAAAAGAAAGGTATTCGTGTAACATATTCTTAGAATTTGGGTTTAGAACCTAACTCAACCCTATAAAATCAGCTTGTATGATGAGAATTGCCCAAGCTGTATAAGTACTACTTAGGCCTTATCTCTAGTTAATGTGGGATCTCAACCCCTTAAGAGTCAATGTCCCAACAGCTGCACACTATGACACTTCACTCAAGCCTTTTTGGTAAGCCCCTTCATAGTTTTTCGAGACATTGGCAACCAACTCTAATAGGCCGCAACTTAGGTGGGCTAGGGGTGATCGCAATTAAGGCAGCTTTCCATCACACACCCTCACACCCCGAGCTATAAGCTTGGAGCGTGACAATGCAAGTGTCCCAATAATGGATCTAAGATAGACTTAAATACCATCTTAGAATTTCAGCTTAGGGCCTAGCTCCCACAAAACCGACTTGTACAATGAAGATTGTCCAAGTTTTACAAGCGTTACATAGGCTATATCTCTAGTTGTGCGGGATCTCAACCCTTTAAGAACCCACATCCCAACGGCTGCACACTATAACGCTTCACTCAACCTTTCTGGTAAACCCCTTTGTAGGCATCCCTTTTCGATACATTGGCAACAACTTTGACAAGCCGCAATTAAGGCGAGCTAAAGGTGACCGCAATTAAGACAACGTTCCAACACTTATATACAAAACATATATGATGGAGTAACTACTAGTGTGAGAATTCCTGGAGGCAAGACTAAGGACTTTCGTACAATAATAAGTTTACATCAAGACTCAACCTTGAGTCCCTATTGTTTAATCTAGTCTTGAATATGCTTACTAATAGAAATTGTAACAAGCAAGAAAAAGATGGCAAAGAGGAAAAGTGAGGGAGAGAGATGCTAGGGTCAAAGAGAGAAAAGATTAGAATTCAACAACTATTCAAAGTACAAGTTTTAGAACTTATATGGCTGAGCTATGTAATTGACTACTAACTAAGCAGTTAGTTATAACAAAATGCTAACAAGAAACCAATACAGCAGCTATAACAATTATACATTGATTAGAAATGCAAATGCGTTCAAAATGCATATGAAATGCAACGAGTATCTCTAACATTTCCCCCTCAAACTCAAGGTGGTTAAGTGAGAGAGAACTTATCAACTATCCTAAGCTTGTCTCGTAGGGCTAGAAACCGAAGAGGAGAGAGAGGGGCTTGGTGAGAATGTCAGCATTTGGGTCAAGGGCTAGGATGTGTTGAACTATGAGACTTTTGTTGAGAACTTTCTCCCATAGAAAGAAAATGTCAAGCTCTATGTGTTTTGTCTTCGCATGTAGCACTAGATTGTGTGATAAAGAAATTGTGCTTAGGTTGTTACATAAGAGCACAGGGAGGTCAAAGGCACTTTTAATTCGGTCAAGAGTGGTTGAACCCAAAGTATTTCAACTACCATGTTGGCTAGGCTATTATATTCAACCTTAGTGTTGGAACATACGACAAGTGTTTGCTTCTTCAACCACCAAGATACAAGGTTTGGGCCAAGATATATGCAAGAGCTAGATCACAGTTATCAATTGTGCACGATTGCACCATGATCGTAGAGGTGTAAAGTAGAGCGGCACCTTGCTGCTCCTCAAAGAGTAGTAGTGGGGCACTTGGCCCGTCACAGTGCATTTTATGGCCAATAGCGAGCAGAACGAGCGCTCTTCAAAGGAGGCACCAAAAGTCCTTTTCACCACTAGAACCAGTGTCGTTTCAGGGTTTTTTTTGGGGGGGGTTGTAAAACATGTAAAGTCATCTACCTATTAAATCTAAGCACTAAACAAGTTAGAATCACTTGTTTCTCGTCTATTTCTTAGTGTTTTTTGCCCTAAAGCACCTGCATCACTGCCTTTTCTTTCTTGCTTCTATTGTACAACTTTTGCAACACCTTCTTGCTTCTTCACTCTCATCAACCTCTCTTGGGCCTCTATTCTTCAATTTTGATCAGGCAACTTGTTCTTCAACTTCTGACAAGTTTTCTAGTGAGGCAACCTCTGTTTGCAACTTTCGACGAATTCAAAGACCAGTCTCTCTTCTTCGTTTTGTGTTCAACCTTTGCAAAATAAATAAATAAATAAAACCTATATGTCTTCATCCACCTAGCCACATGGGACAAACTTTGCCTCTCAATCAGCCTCCTCATGTGCATTGGTCAAGCCTACTAATAATATATAGCTTAGCAGTGGAATAACTTAAGAGACATCAATAATAAGTTTGTTACTTGTGGTTTTTGTGGCAAAAACCACCATCAGAGGTATTACCCAAGCAAAAAGACATCAAATGGGCCTGAGGGGAGACATTTGATAGTTGTACCAAGGCTCCTTCTAAAGTCAAAGCATTACTCAAAGAAACCTTTGTGAAGAAGACCAAGAAGGAGGCATACTTGACTGGGGTTCAAGAAAATGAGGAGGAGGAGGAGGAAGAGGTAGAAGAAATTATGACTATACAAAGTGGAAAAGGACTAGCAACTTCAAGTGCAACATCAAATGACCTTGCTACCACTTCCAAGAAAGCGAAAAATGTTAAAATGAATTTACCATTGTTCAAGAATCCAAAGGCAACTAACAAATTAGAAAAGAACTTGAGGCAAGAACAAGGATAGTTCAATACATAGAGCGATTTCTTTGTTTGAATAACATTCCTTTTAATGTTGTGCGCTCAAAAAGCTTCAAGTTAATGGTTGAAGCTATTGGAAATTATGGCCCACAACCAAATGTTCTGAGCTACCATGAGTGTAGAGTTCCTCTTTTTAAAAAAGAGTTGGAGTACATGAAGGAGTTATTGAAAATTCATGAAGTTGAAAGAGAAATTTTTGGATGCCCAATTATGTTGTATGCATGGACTGATAAGAAGAATAGAACCTTGATCAATTTCTTAGTAAATTGTCCAATTGGTTCCTGTTTATGAAGAGTGCCAGATGTATCTTCTATGGAGTTAGGATTTCAAGAGAATTTGGTCATGTGACCTAAATGTTTTATTTGTTTTCCTCTTTTTTTTTGTTTTGGTTTGTTGGGCCTCAATTTGAGTCCAGTTTAGCTTTTTTTTGTTTTTTACTTTAAGCTTAACATATAATAAACTTAAGAATAATAGTAATAAAAAATACAATAAACTAAATAAAATAGCAATAAAACAACAACAAAGTCTTATTATTCCACTAGGTGAGGTCGGCTACATGGATCACACGACACCATTTAGCTCAATTAAAGACCAAAGTTTTAGTGATATTATTTACCATAAGATCACTCTTGACCACTTCCTCCAATGTCCATCTTGGCTTTCCTTTCCTCTTCTTCACAGAACTAAAAACCATATAACCTACTCCTCACTGATGCCTCTCAGGACCTTCTTTGTACATGTTCAAATCACCTTAATTGATTTCCTATTATCTTTTTTTCAATCGATGCTACACCAATCTGTCCCCGTATACAATCATTTCGTATCCTGTCTTTTCTTGTATGGTTGCACATTCATCCTAACATTTTCATTTTCATCACCCCGACTTTTTCTCTTTTTATCCCTTTAAAGTCCAACATTCACTACCATAGAGTATAGTCGAACGTATAGCAATACGATAAACTTGCTTTTGAGTTTGGTAGGTACTTTGCAATCACAAATAACCCTTGATCCCTTTCTCTATTTTAGTCATCCCGCTTGTATCCTATGTGTGACATCCTCATTAATTTCCCCATCATTTTGTAGTACTGATCCTAGATATTAAACACTTGTGGTATAACATATTCTCCCATTTTTACTTCCATGTCACATTCTTCTTGTCTCTTGCTAAAATTACAATGAATATACTCTCTCTTACTCCTACTTAAGTGGAAACCCTTAGTTTTCAAATTCTATCTCCAAAATAGTAATAAAAAATATAATAAACTATTTAAAGCATATCAAGTAATATAATAAACTAAGTAATAATAGTAATAAAAAACTAAATAAAGCATAACATATAATATAATCAACTAAATAATAATATTAATAAAAAATTTCAGAATATCGGTCATCCTGTTATAGCAATTTTTAGGTTGGCCCTCCGTGCCGTTATTTGGGAGTGATAACTATGCTTGACCCTATCATTTCACGAATGGTAGCCTAAGTATTATACATTGATATGCACACCTCTTGAAGACTGCTTCCGCAGTAGACATAAAACCCTTTGGAGGAGGATTCAAACCCTTTGTTCTAAGCAAAAATTAATTGGAGATTTATTAACTATTCATAGTGTTTAAGGGTTTAATTTTTTATAAATTCCAAAAGGGATAAATAACTTTTAGTCCTTATAATACAAGGTTATTTTCGTTCTGGTCCTCTTAAATTTTATTTCCTATTTCCGTCCCTATAAAATTAGACTTCCTAGTTTTGGTCCTATAATTTTATTTTATTTTTTTCATTTTAGTTTTTGTCCCTATCTGCTAACCTGAAAAAAAAATTACATTTGTTATTAGACATGGCATCACTAAGTTGGAACTATGTTAGCCATGTTAGCATTTAATGCTTACAACCAGATGGCAAGGACCAAATGCAAAATATATATGTGTGTATGTGTGTAAGGCATGTTAGCATTTAAGCTTACAACCAAACGGTAAGGACCAAATGCAAAATATGTGTGTGTGTGTGTGTGTGTTTTGATTCTCGTCCCTATAATATATATATATATATATATATATATAGGGACAAGAATCAACAAAAAAAATTTAATAAGGACCAAAAGCAAACAAGAGCTTACTTATAAGCTTGACTCTATACCTTATGGAAATAAGCTAAAAAAGTTTATAGGAATATAATAAGTCATTTTCATAAGCACAATAATATAAGTTCTTCCAAACGCCCCCTTAATCAGATGCTATGTAAGGGAAAAAAAAAAGGAATACACCACTACCATCCAAAAAAAAGAGTGACCTTATTACTAATCATAACATACTTTCAAAATCTTGTACAAGAGACTTCATTTGTCCACATTCTTGGTCTCGACGTTTCCTCTCTTCTGAAAGAATCCAAGACAACAACCAATTTGATTTGACAAAAATATTATATGCAAAGGAGGCAAGAGATTAAATAAACCAAAATAACAACTGCTAATAAGCATAGGCTCATCTATCCAACTATTAAACATTATTAATGAAGGAGAACCATTTTTTTGTTGCAAAAAGGGACTAGAAGCCCAAAACAAGAAACAAAAACAACAACGAAAAACCCCAGGAGTAGTACCTCCCATAACATCCCTCAAAAGCATCCTCTAAAAGTCTCCCAGGGTTGACTCCCAAATTTTAAGACCAGGCAGCTGAATCCGCCCAATGATTCCCTTTTGTGAAGGTATGTATGATCTACACTGTCCATTTCCAATAACTATGCTCTTTATGCCCCTCACTATCTGCCTATAACATCCACCCCTGTGACTTTTATGCTGCAGAATCTAAATCCAAAATGACCTGCTGAGCCCCCTTTTAAGGTTTTCAGTGAAATCATTTATCCATTTGCCCAAACTATCCCTCACAACCCGAGCACAACCTACTACCCTACTAGATTTTTTAGATGCTCCATACATATTGACCTTAACTCAATTCAGCATAGATCAGATCCATCTAATGTGTTTAATGGAGCACTCTACCTGTGATGATACAGAAGGTTAGTAACCCTTTCACAAAATAAGACCAACCATTCTAACAAAGGCAGTAGCATCCACAAGCCTGACAAAATGGTCATAAAAAAATTCTCTGTTCATCCAATTCCACAGTGCATGCTGTTGCCCATGTAAAAGTCCATACTATATCTGTTATTTTCTTGTTTCTACTCTTCAAGTTATGTTGAATCTATTCTCTCAACCCTCCTTGATAAAACTGACATCTTTCATGGGGCTCAACCAACCTATTCTAGACATCAATAGCCATAGGACAGTCCCTTAAAACATGCAAAAATAGTCTCAGCTTACCAGTACACCCATGACAGCTTGGGTCCACTAATGCCCACCTGCTCCTTCTCTCATTTGCATTCAAGCTATTATGTGGCACCAACCACATGATGTCTAAGTTCATGATCAATCTACTCATCCCCCCATACCCTTGCTCTACTTCTGTTCCCCATATCCCATCATATTCTATTTGACATTTTATTCACACAAGTGTTATACCTTTCCAATTTCCAAATCACGGAATATGTTTGTTCAACTATAAAAGAAATTAGGAAATATGAGTCCCTAACATACTTCCCTTTCAGCACTTCCACCCAAAATGATATTTCTAGACAAAAACATAATCACCATAGGGTAAATGGGTATTGCTCCAGTAAAAAACATGGCTAGTGTTACCCTTCCAGCCAGGGACAGGCGCCTTGTCTTCCATCCAGCAAGCCAACTTTTAATCTTATCAATAATGTACTGAAAATACTCCCTTCAAAGTGCCCCTTCATTAATGGTATTCCAAGATAACACCCCAAACAGTAAGTTTCTGCAAATTCGGCCATCTTGAGTGATAAACTGCTTGAGCTCTTTCGTCACATTGAAGGAGAAATAAATATTAGTCTCACTGGAATTTACCCTTTGGCCGGATAATTGGGAAAAAGCATCTAGACGTCTGAGTACATTCAATCAGCTCCTTAGCAGCCCATCCAAATTAAAGCAAATCATCCCAAACACGAGGCTTGATATTAAAAGGACCCTTACTCCCTGCTCTATAAGGAATCCAATCACTCTTCCCAGCTTCAAGTACTATTATGTGAGATAACTCGTCCACGCAGAGGACAGAAATTATGGGTGTTGGAAATAGGAATGTTTTAGGAGATAAGAGCTTATTTAATGTTTATTTTTTCAAGTAGCCTAGATACTTGGTATAGCTAGGTTCAATGTATCTTAGGAAGTAGTGGTATCTTAATTGATCTCTTGTAAATTGTTTTGGTATTAATTATCTTTATAATACTCTTGAATATAAATAAGTCCATTCTGCTGGGTGGAAAATACATTCAAGCACATTTAGAAAATATTTGTTTCTCTCTTCTCACAATGGGAAAAATAGATAACCTTGATGGACTCTTCTACTAGGTATGAAACTTTTAATTTTAGAGTCATCCCAAAGAACAAGTGTTGATAAAGTTGTTATACAGCCTGCCACCTCCTCATTATAACCTCTACCAAATGGTTAGGGAACCCAACTTCCACAGTAACATTTTTTACTAAGTCGTGATTTAGCCTATCATAGGCTTGTATGAACTCTACCCCTCGTTCTTCTCATGGAATGGAGCATTTCCAAGCTATTTCTATGTTATCATGAATGCACCATGGCACCTAGATGGTACAAAGCTGGCCAGAAATGGGGATACTAGCTTAGAGAGATCTGGTTTTATCTCGTTAACAACTATCTTTGTGATCACTTTATAAAGTTCATTACACAATGATATGGATCTAAACTGTAATATTAGTTCTGGTCTGTCTGTAATGGTCTGGGCACTTTCAAGGATCTCACCTCGTCAATTCCATGATCAATGATAGCAACCTCCATTATGTTATTTTCATCATCATGTAACTAGAGAAAGTAATTTCAGTAGTAATGTAGTCCATGACCAGCCCATAATGAGCATACAACTTCTGATAAAACAAAAGCCCTTGTTATGTTTGGAGAGCAGCTTGATCATCCCCTCAATCCACATTCTCATTCTTCAGTCATAAAATTTGATAGAAAACCAATCGGTGGTTTTTATTACTGAATCACAGAATTCACACAATACAGAAAGGGATCATTATACCAAAGTCTTACAACTCCTACAGAGATTATTCTTTGTCCAAAGTCCAACTTACAGAATTACAACACACATAACTCCCTACTTCACCATACTACACATATGTTTAATAATACATAACTGCTCCTAACATGACAGTTATTATTACACTTATATCTATTAATCCATATGTGCCTCTTACATATTATGGTCAATGATATAAATTCATCTTTCTATATCTCCATCCTATATTCATTGACTTCGAGACTTCTGGACCCATAAGAATTCCTCTTGCTTTAAAACATGTTCAACCTCCCCATGCAAGGACCATCATGCATGGGATGCTCCTTTCCGGCACAAACATCCTCCAAATCTCCATCCTGACCTGCAATACTTGTTACAACTCCCTCTCTTGGCAGTGGACTATCTAGTCACCCTTTGAGATAGTGTCCAAATGTTCTGCAAGGAAGATACAAGTGATGGAGTCATGGAGGCCCTTGGACTCCACCCTGAACCTCCTCCTTCTGACTATGAATGAACAAGACTAGCAGAGGTTTAATTTGATCAACATCAACTCAGAGCCCAGCAAACTGACCTATGGTTTGCTTCACTGTGTTCTTGACTCTTGTCAATCCTCATTGTCCTCCTCCCCCTATTCTTAATACTGCTGAATAATTTTAGGTAATACTACTCCGCCAGCAAGTCCAGGAATTGCATCAAGCAACTACACAGTAAACATCAACATAGATTGGGACTACATTCCAGAATGATCAGATAAAGTTCACAGATCAGCCACAGGCCACCCATCAACTCATGAGCTTGAATATTCTGGATTGTAAACGTCACCAGAGAAAATCCATGCCCCAGATCAAAAACAGAGTTTCTATAGCCTAAGCACAGAGATACATCATACATCCATTAGTCTTTTTTTCTTTTGTTGAATTATTATTAGGCATTACAAAACTTTCCTCCAGCATTAACTAGTAGACTGAAGGAGAACATTTTAGTTTCGCCAAGATATTCATGCAATCAGAGATAAAACTAAGACGATATTCCACAATTAATTAATAAAAAGCAAACCTTCTAGGGCCACAGTTCGTCCTTGTTGCAAGCTAATCTGATCAATCAGTGATCGCATTTGACTTGTACAATGGTTTTCAGCTTCAATCTGTGAAACAACAATTAGCAACGATATTGATGACCCAAGAAATAATAGCTATGGAAATATAGAATATGGATTAATATGAGAAGCGGAGGAGTTGAGTTACAGCGGTAGCGAGGCGATCAGCATATTCTGATTGTGTTGCGAAAAGCCTCATCTGAACAAGTATAAACAATATGTTAAATTAACAGTGCCGTGAAAAATACATAGTTAGGGTTAGAGAGACAGACAACACCTGGATATAGACGAAGACGCCAGCTGCAACCAAGAGAAGGAACCGAAAATCACAGAAAACTTTCGCCATTTGCTTTCGCACAAATATTGAATTACTACGCTACACTACAGCAGGTTTCTGAGATTCATTACGTAAGAGCAATTTCTACGCCTTGCGCTCAGCTACCTGTAACTCCTCCAGTCAACTCAATTGTCAGACCAGAAACTATGTTCCAATTGCCTAATCTGTGGTGGTGGGGTAGTATTTAGTTTTAAGTTTTTAAATTGTTAAATAAATTAAAATTAAAATTAGGTTTTAACTTGTAGTTTTGGTTTTTGTACCAAAAAACTTGTAGTTTTAGTTTCTTCTGATCTTAATTTAAAAAACTTGATTTTATAATTCTTCCTTGATTGAGAATAAAATGGAGTAAATTAAAATATAATAGAGTGAGATGAGCTAAAGTGGAATGGATTAAGGGAGGTGTATTGGATTAGAATTTATTTATTTTTTGATAAATATTGGATTAGGATTTTAAAAGACTATTTTGATATAAAAAAGTCTTATGAATTTTAAAAGATGATATAAAAATGTAATGACTTATAAGATTTTTTTAAAAGACTTTTGTAATCATGATTTTATAGTTTGAATTTTAATGGATTTATATCATAAGAATTTATAAAATTTGAAAGGACTTTATAAATTTATAAGATTTGAAAGAACTTCATAAATTTTTAGAAAACATTCAAAGTTACAAGAGTCAATAGAAAATATAATAAAAAATGATAAGGTTTGAATAAAAAAAAAGTAAAACTAATACAATATTTCTAATCTTTTAAAAGCTAATTGATTCTAACTTCGTGTCCTATTAATTTTGTCAAAATAAAAACATTTGTTTTTTAATACATATAACAAATTATTACCTATTATCTAACCATTTTATTATCGTCTGAAACTCTTTTTAATACCTTATTCACATAACAAGTCATAGTTTATAGTACTTGCTTAGTATTGAAGAACTGTCGATCCATAAGCACATGTCGTTGTTATCTAAACAATAAGGAGTGTCCAAGAACAAACAAAAAAACACTTCACCATGAGAAAGGGGGAAAATTCGAACTTCCTAATAATTTTATGAGGGAAAAAATTCCTAATAATATCAAGGAACATGAAATCCACATAACCCATGTTACTGAGCATATTATTTTATTCGAAGCTAAAATGAAGTCCTAAAATTTATGTTGGGATTAGTGTGTGGGTATATGATTAGCATTGGTGATGCACGAGATTTTTTATAAATTTTTAACATTGTCTTTCTGGCAATGTTTATATGAATTAGTCCAAACAGGTTGACAAAGGAAAATAAAAAGGTCTTTAACCTAATTGCAAGAAGGCTTGTAGGATTAGAAGAAAGAAATGACCAAGTACAGTATCAAAGTCCATTCCATCTTCAACAAAGAGATAAGGAATTATGTGTGATGGAAGAAAGAAAAGTCTGACAACAATGAAAAAAGAATGAATGAAAGAATAGAAAAGTCTTAAGGATTTACCTGAGATTGTTGGATGGGTGGTATTTATACATTCTACTAAGAAGTCACACAAAATCCACCTTATAAAACAATCCATCAAAATTTTTATGTTTTTAAATATCAAAAGACTTTTTGTAGGTCGTAAAAAATCTCAATTGAATACCACCAGATTTTGTTATCCCCTTAAAAAAATCTTGATAATCTTAATTGAATACTACAATACTTATTTATATTATTAAAAAGTCTTAATTGAATACCACAAGACTTTTTTAGCACAAAAAAGTCTTTTAAAATATCAATTCAATACACCTCCCTAAAATATTATTCCATTGTTTGGGTAATTTATAATAAAATTTCATTTTATCGTTTTTTTATATAAAAAAAAATGGAGCAAAATTAATGATAATTTTTTAACTCATATATGACCTCTTTTATAAAAACATTAATAAATTTAGAAATCTAGCTATATTTTTTTTACTAAAAACCAAATATTGACATTGACATTTGACATATGGATCAAGTTAGTAAAATTCTATTAATCCATATAGACCAACTCAATTGACATTTTTAATTACATTTCTTTGAATCCAACCAAAACATGACTTATTCTCACATAGCCAATTTGACTACTTGATTATTGTCTTGTCATTTTTTCTCATAAGTGATAACAATTATTGGGCTAAATAAATTTAAGAGAGTAAGTCTATTTGATTTGCTAAAAAACAAGGTACTCGATAGTACAAGAATAATTGTTCCTTGTTTGGTTTTAAAAGAAGATCATGGGACAGTACAAAGGAAAGGAAGATAGACAAGATTAAAGTTCAATTTTTTGTTACTCAATAAACTATAGGACAACTTTTTCTCTCAAGTACAAATAACTCAAAAGACAAAAATACCCATTTTTAGTTGTCATTTAATAACTATAATATTTCTCTCACCTCTCCCCACCATCATAATCACTGCCACCACCACCATTGTCACTGTTATCGCTGTTACCACCACATTCATCTCTATCATCACCATTGTCGTCTCCGCCGCCATCACCACTATCACCACCATTGTCATCATATTAAGATAATTTGCATTAAAAATAGTATTGCAATATAAGTGTTACATTATTTCATTTGTGTCGCCCATTATCCAGCAAACAATTCACATAATAAAAGTTGGTGAAAGGCCTAAACACTTTGAAGCTCATTTAGAGTCAATCTAAAGATAAGTACTATTTCCTAAGGAGTCTAAAAATATGAAAATGACAGTTACGGGATTATTATTCAATCTCGTTGATCCTTAAAATTAAGTATTGTTTTTAAATTACCTTTATTATATTTTGAGTTAATTGATGTTGTTATACCTCTACTCTAACTAATTATTTGATGATCCTAAATTATTTGTTAGTGTCTTTGATTAATTCTATGTTTATCATTGAGTCTCTTATATTTTTCCATTTGCACCTATATGTTTAAGTTTTGTTATTGATCATTGTTGCTAAACATATTATATTGCCTTATTCCTCCATGCAAACTTGTGGCACCCTTCACTTAATTAATACGTTGATATGTCTTCCACCCTTAAGTTTCTTATCTATGTAAACATCCACCCCCACGACACCTTAGCTTAATAATTAAGTTAAAGACACCTTTTTACTTGCTCATTATGTCAAGCACCCACCGCACTTCAATCTTATTTCTTTTTTTTCACTAAGGCACCACAAGACCCACCCTCTGTCACGACCTCATCCTCGACATCTCCATTTCATTTTACGACACACCAACATCAAACCACCTCAACATCTCATTCTTCCTCGCACACCAAGCCATCCATGGCTTTCTTTCTCACTCGTGTAGCATAGCAAAGCCAAATTGTGGCCTTACTACCCAAAATTGTGACCATCTTTTTACTTGCATGCCTCTATTTGAGTAATCCTAAGCTCAAACTTGAGTTTTGTTCAGTGAAGATTCATCTATTCGAGCCTATGAGCTAGTCTACGATCTTGTATCACTTGGGTATGTCCCCGTTTTCCTTAAATCTTTCATTTTTCTCTTTACCTCTTTCCCTCTTGTTTTCAAAAAAGGAGACTTCGTATGACGTCGTATGACCAAAGCAAGCCCATAAGTTTGTTTCTCGCAGTCTCTTGATCACAATAATCGAAACACTTTTTCAAATTGACATCATTTTTCATTTTTGCTTTTTCACGGGCCTATATTCAAGGGCTTGTATGTAGGCCCCACAATTACCTAATCCCACATGCAAACTATCATCTGTGTAGTGCTCATTACACTATTCGATTTGCCAGGTCCTAACATTGATCAAAAGTTCACGGTTTGTGAAGAACGAGGAGCAAAAGGAAGCACAACACACTCTCAGAGTCTCTTACGCAATTGAGGTAAGGGAAGTGAGAGGTAATATGTGAATTTGGCATGAGGAGAGAATTAGGAGTCCCCTACTCCTAACGTTCTTAGGATTCGGTGCCAAAGAGTTGTCGTAACATGACTCGCAATTGGGTTTTATGGAAAGTGTATTATGTTTTGAGTTTTAAGTGTGAATTGTTGTATAATTGTAATGTGGTTAATGAGATGGATAAATTAGTAATAATCTCTCGTGGATGGACGAACCCTAACTCAAAGTAATCAATGAAATTACTTAAAAAGCATTTTAATCTTAATATGTTCTGTTTGAGTGTAATTATAAGTTATTGTGTTGAACATACACACACACACACACACACACACATACACACACACGTATAGTATGTGATGACTAGGCTAATTGAGCATGTGTATATAGTGATATATGTGTGTGAAGTAGCTACTAAGTTGTGAGGATGAATAAAGTGCATCTGTACTCTATATAACTTGCTTGGAATTGAATTCTAAGTGTTTATGAGTTAATTATGAGCTATATGTGTGAATTAGCCATGTGGCAGCATGTTTAGCATGGAGAATTTTGTTAAATTGTATTATAAATGCTTGTTAGTAAAAGTTGTTGTGTAAATTATGTGATGAGAATCTGAGGCGGATACTTTACCACATTATAGTCGTGTGTCTTAGCTATCTAACCCAATTGGTCTTACTTAATTATCTATTTTCTACAATTTATACTAATATTTTCTTCGAAGCAAGTTTTATATGACTTTGGGTTTGAACAACTTAGATAACACATAGTTGTGAGTGGCTAAATGAAGGCTAAATGTGTTAATTTGAGTTGTTGGATTCCTACACTATTTTGGCATGTTTAAGCAACATTTAAATGCTAGAGTGTGACTCTTGAATATCATGTGACTGTGAGATATGTTTGATGGAGTATATGATGAGGATGTACATTGTTGTTTGATGTTGCCAGCTTTTGTCTTTGTGAGTTACAAGATAATTGACGTCCTTGAGAGTTTCAGGATGGTTGGCTCCTTAGGAGTTTTAGGGTACCAATTAGAGTGCAATGATCTTATAATTCTCATATAATACCCACTATGTGTCTCGAAAGAAGTATGAAATTGACTTATGCAGGTTCCATGCACAGTATGCATATAAGAAACTAACCTAGGTGATATGTACTGTAAATGTTGGTATGATGCGGCAAAGTGAATTAATTGTCTATTTCCTATATGTATATGCCTTTGTATGTGATATAGTGTGAGTGTATGGTAATCTGTGTGCTTGACCTTATACATGCCTATGTACATATGTTTCATTATGTCTCAGTGTGAATGGATAGTAGTCTATATGCATGTCTATACCTATATATATATGTATGTGTTTATCTCTCCTGCCTTCTTTCATACTTTACCACAACCTCGCTTCTCGTTTTTTGTGCCTGACTCTTGCTTATTTGTTATAAGCAGCTAATGAAGGAGACAAGTAGTGAAAGGTCTAGTCTGGAGAGCCTAGAGGTTATTAGATCCCACCTACGAGCTTCTGTGTTGGTGGATCTTGTGTTAAGGGCCCTAGGTGGTTTATGTCGATTTTATATATATTTCTATTTGTGCTACTTTTAATGTTGGGAACCTAGCTAGAATAGGTCTTTATGTTCTTTTTGATGATGGATATATGTACTTATGTTATCAGGGCTAAGAGAGGCCATGTTCTTTTGAAAAATTACACTCTTTATTATGGCTAGCATATTTTAAACTCTTCTATAATATGATGTTCACATGGTTTACTTCCCATATCCTTTTGAATTTCTTTCACTATCTCGCAAATTATTATAACTATTAATCAGGTAGAGGTGGCAAAGTAGGCCAACCTGCCTCACCCTGGGATGAGTTGACCCATCGGCAAGAAGTAGGTTGAATCGTTGAACCTTCTCCGCTTAGTAGTAGGTTGGCGAGTTGGCCTACCAAAGAATAATGAGTGGGTTGGTGAGTTGTACAAAAGACAGGTTGACGAGTTGACCTACCCCATTTTCCACCCACCCCCACCTTTTTAAAAGAAAAAAAAAACTCAATTAAATTTAATTTTTTTTGTTATCATCTAATTGAATTGGATTAAATAAATTTTATTTTAATACAAATTATATCACTTTAAATCTTTGATTGTTTGACATATAATTTTATTATTATTTTATTATACATTAAATATATGAAAAACAAATTATATTTTTTTATTCAAAAGTTATAAAAATAATTTACTTGAAAATAAATAACACATCTTCAAAAGTACGAGGGATTATATTTTTTAATATAACATTGAATTGTATTTAATTACAAGTAGAACTAACCCCAAATGCATGTGTTATTGTTGTCATTATATTTTTTAGGATAACATTGTGAATGTGGAGTAGTATGTATAGAACATCTGTTATTCATTTTTTTTATTAATGTCTTTGGTACAATAACTAAGGAAGGGGAATTTTTTTTTTAAAAAAGTGGTGGGTCGCGGGTTGGCGGGTTTTACTGGCTTACTCGCCCCGCCAAAAATGGCGAGTCTAATCTGCTTTACCACCCTATAATCAAGTACCCGAGGAGTTTAAGTTATTTATTTTAGATTTTGTTTCTTTATGATTTCATGAGAAGGATATTATCCTGTTATAAAAATGCTTATCAAGTACCTGTTGACTTCAAAGTCAAGCTTCCAGCTATTATGCTGCACGTATTGTGAATCAAATGCTAATACTCTGATTTACATCATGTAGTTTTTATATTCTACAAACTTCTCACTTCAAAAATCCTATTATTTCTTTTTATAAAACGTGAAAAATTTACCCACTATTTCCTGTATTTGAAACCAATATCATCTTAAATGCCTTCTTAAAAAGTAGTTTAGAGATTAAGTCCTACTTTTGGCAAGCGTAGCCACATTTCCAATTACTCTCAGTTCAAAGAACAAGGATTAAGATTCAAATGGTCATCCACAAAGACATAAGTCACAATATGACTATGATTTCAATAATAATTTGAGTGAAAAAGTCAACAATGTCAAGGAAGACTAAATTCTACAATAAAATTGTTGAAACCTCTTATCATCTTATGGCTTTCACAACCTAAATATTAGCTCAAAGGATTCCTAATCAAAAGTTCAACAACTGTGTGTGTTTGTGTGTCTGTGTGAAGAGTCTTTTTTATATGAGTATGAAAGTAAAAGGAATAAATATTAATCATAGGTTTTATCATGAATAGTCAAGATTAAAATCAATGTTATTAAACTCGAACCAACTGATTTTACTAGTTCAACCAGAAACCTAACCTATAGCCGGTTCGGTCACCTTATCTGATTGGATTTGTATTCAACTCATTTGTAAACTAGACGAAACTATCGACTCAAACCACTAAGGCTTGGATAAAACCATTGAGTCTATCTTACATTATGAAACACCTTGTGTATTTAACATACATGCTATCCAACACTGGTTAGAAGCTACACACAATCTTCACGAACTAATGTGTTGAATGTAACACCCTAGTTTTTATTTTATTAAATGTTTGATTGATTATTCTGTATTTATTTGTAGACAACTGAGTATGAATCTCAAAATTTTAAAAGACACAGTTCAACTTAGAATAGTGAGTGTTATTCAGTTGTAATTTTTAATAATTAATTCATAATGGGGCCAAACAAATGTAAAAAAACCCAAAACATCTTAAAAAGATAATATTAGAGCGAAATAATAAAAATAATTAAAAGAGTATAGAAAATAAAATTTTAAGTTTAGAATATTAATTAGGATGATATAAAATATAAAAAAAATATTAATGAAGATCTGGGCTAGAGGTGTATATTCAGCTAAATAGCCCATTTTAGTTGTTTAAAAGTCAAATTGGATAATCTTAAGAATTTTAACTTAAATTTAAATAAATAAATAATATAAATAATTAAATAAAATTTAAAATTTTATGAAAATGTCAGGAAAGTGGCTCGGTTACGTGGACTGTAGGTCCAACTATAAATTAGTCAAATAATGGATAAACATTAAACTTTTGTATTTAAATTGATTAGATAATTTTTGTGGTAACTTATTAAATAATATTAAAAATATTGGAAATATCTTCCACCAACTTATGTTGAATAATTTGGTCAACAACACCACATTCCAGCCACATTTGTGTTTCTAAGAGATAATATCAAAGAATTAACATTAAAAAATAATAAATAAAAACAAAATGAAATGTCAAAGAATTTAAATTAAAAAAATAATAAATAAAAATAAAATGAAATATCTTTAATTTTAGTAGCATATGATTCGACCACATAGTCCTTATAACCAGCACAATAACTTTTCAATTAGGTGATAATACCAAATTTTTATAATTAAATTTAACTGTTTGATAAAAAAATTTAACCACGCATCAATTCACATGGTGGCTTAGAATTCTACCACATATAAAATATTTTGGATAAAAACCACCTCTGATCCTTATTCCCACCGAAAGCAGACAAATATTTACCATTTTTTAGTAATTAAGTTAAGTTGTTATTTCTTTTTCTATCGCCATACGTTAATAACTAGCTGGGTGGCACACTAAAATTCACTCATTTTTACCAACTCATGAAAGAAACAAATTTATCTTCTTCTCCTCTGTTGCTCACGCCGATCTACCCATAACACACTCATATTTTCAAAAATCTCTTTCTCTCTTTTGTCTTTAGCTGCACAGAAATTTCTAGCATATACATACACCACAATTCTTCTTTTATCTCTCAGTACCGTAACCAACAACATTTCTTTCCTTCCTCTTTTCATTTTTCTACTCATCTATTACCCACAAATCAAACTATACTACCCACTAAAAATTATAATATAGCCTTCTATTACCATAGTTCTTCAAGGAAGCAAGCAAGGAGCAAGCATCCCAAGACTCCTAATCTCTTCTTTCTCACTTGCTAAGGTAAAAGGAGAGTGTGAATTACCTCTTTTTATTCATTTACACAAAAGCTTGTGGGAGAAATTTGGCCTCTAAATCTCATTTAGTTTTTATTTCTCCTTATTATTTGTATATGTAGTTTATGATAATTTCTATGGCTGTATATTTTATATGATGATCTTGTGATGGTTTATTGTGTTGAGATTATCTTGTGGTGATTATAATTAATATGTTGTATTCTTATGATTTAATTAGTTAGATTTGATTCTAATTATGGGTTGTAAATATTAGGCAGTTTATTTATTACATTAATCAGTTAGTTTTGGTTAAAAATTGATTTAATCAGTTTACTTTGATTATACAATAATTTAATTGGTATATCTTGTTCATTTTAATTTAAACATGATTTTAGTGGTCAATCTTTCATTTAATCGGTTTATTTTAGTTTTAACAAAGAATTGATCGATTTGTTTGTATTAATATAGTGATCTAATCGGTTATTTGTGATTAATCCATTAAATTTACCATTTTAATAAAAACATAAGTGATTTAATTAGATAATATTTACTGATTTTGGATTTATTTAATTAAATACGCATTCTTATTTTTTTGGTTAATAATCGGCTATTGTTAATATTACTATTAATTATTATTATTATTGTTATTGGTATATTATTATAAATTGTCAAGTTTATATACTATTATTTAAAATATATTTATTTCATATGTATAATTATTTATAAATATTGATATTAGTAAAATCTGTTCAAATAGTATAACATTTTATTAATAAATAAATAGATATATAAATTTTTATAAAAATATAATAAATAAAGAAGAATTAATATATACGTATAGGGTTTATAAAAGGAAATTTAAAAGGAATAAATATAGTCCTGTAATCATATTTAAGTATATATATTTTATAAAATCGAAGATTCTGTTTTAAATAAAAATATATATATATATATTTCTGTTTTATGAGCTAGCATTTAAGTATTATTAACTATATACTGATAAATATATAAATATATTTATAACTCAGTTTTATATGAATAATAACTATTGATGGTAATATATCTAGTATACTGTTTTAATAATAGTATATAGTATATTTTTTTGGTATGTGTAATATTTTTTTAGTATGAATACTATATAGTATACTGTTAACGTATTATAATTATTCTGTTTCAGTAAAAATAAATAGTGTTTCAAAATTTTAATATTATATAATTAAAACAGTTTTATATATTATCATATAAGTAAAATAGTTTTAAATAAAATCAGTTTTATAGGCTATGTATGTGTGTGCGTATAAAATTCTGGTAAAAGAAGTACAGTTTTATAAATATATATAATTATAAAACTGTTTTGGTATATTTTAATCTAACAGAAATTTTATATCCGATTTTACAAAGATCATTTTAGAAATTATTGAATAAAAATTTTATATACAAGAATCTAAAAAGATATATGTACTAATAAAAAAATAGAATTAAAAAGAAATAAAATAAGTTATGTATTTTAACTTAGAAATTTTATAAAAAGGTTAAAAGATTTATATTAAACTATTTAAGAATAAATTAGTTATATTATAGTTTTGTGATTGATTAGTTGAGATATTTGTTTTCTTGAAGTCTATGACAATACCTATTCAAAGAGTTAATGGTAGTTGAGTATCAAATTGTAGAGAAAATTTTGCCAAATATTCTAGAGCGAAATTGTGTAAAGTATTATTAAGCCTTTGTTAGATATTCTGGAGAGATATTGTATAAACTATTGTTGAGTATCACATGCATTGATAGAATGTGATGAGTTGATGATGATGATGGACCATGCAGTGAGGCATGTGTTCCATAGATGAGAAGTTACAATTTGGTACACTATGAGATGTATATGAGGATCGAAAAGGGTCTTGAGGGTGCGGTATCAAGTAGTGAAATCTCGATGGCCAGGTTAGCAACATTGAGCCGGGATCTTTACAAAGAATAAGTTTGATAACCCTAACAACTGTTGAGTCATCACTAGGATTGATAAAGAGTCTACCTCCACTTTAGGGTTGTGGTCCTGAGCTGAAAGATTACTCGTTATTGAAATTAATGATGATGATTTGTACCATGATGATATTGGAGAGGTATATGTACTTCTAACCGCTTCCCAATTGATGCAGGATTGATGATGATTGATGATAATCATTAGTAGGAGCATGGATCCATACTGTTGTGAGAGTCTTGGTTGATTTATGATAACTTAGATCAAACCCTAGGTCCTCTATAACATGTATCATGTCAACAACTTGTTTGCTATTTTCGGTTGTGTAGGGTAATCCTATGAACCTTTTATGGAAATGATTTGAGGTTATATATTTCCTCACTCCTTTTCTGTTTTTCTTTTGTTTTGTTATTATGTGATCATGGTACGAGCAGAGATAACCCCCTAAAGAGGACTCCTTCTGAGGATATTGACTTATGAGAACTTAACCTTTTGGTACCTCTTGGTGATTTTGGAGATTTTAGATAATTCACTACTCAAATGTAGGCTTTTTTATTTTGATTGTATATATAGGTGGGTAATTAGGGTTTTCTTTCTGGTATGTATGTATAACATGACACTATTTACACTTCGCTTACTTGGATGATTGTATGTTTTTAAACTATTATTGATCTTTTTACTCTCATGTCGTAAATTATTTCAATAACTACACTATTTAATTTCAATATAAAAAAAAAACTCCAAGTTTTAAATTAAATGAAATTTAAATACTAAACAAAATCAATTAATTGGATATAATTACTATAAGTATCAAGATAAGGGTCAATGTAACTTAGGGTGTTACATTAAACCATCAAGGAAACTGCACTCGAAAAGAGAATTTGGGAGAGAAATTGTTGGGATTCGAACCATGCTCTTTTAGATAGCTAAAAGAATTAGAGCCACCACAAACTAGATGTAGCTCTCAAGTGGATGAGAGTGAACCAGTACAAACCCTATTGTATGCTTCTCTAAACCCTAATCTCTCTTTGTCATTGATTATATTGTTTTGGTTGAGTAATTTGATATATTCTTGATTATGATACACTTAATTGATCAAGATTGTGGTAAATTTGACTTTATATACTTCTTGTTATATTGGGTATTGCATGATTCATTGTCATTTTACTGCATATCATTGGGTTAAATCATTTTATGCATTTCATAGTTTCATAGAGAGACATATACATTAGTTTACACCATGCCATTAGAATTCTCTTTCAAAAGTTTTTCAATGTCGCTCACAAATTTGTTTACGAAAAAGTTCAAAATACTCAATCCACTCCCCCTCTTAAATACATCTTAACCCATTTTGTTTCTACATAAATAACATCAACTCTAGGATGCAAGCTCTAGTTACCACAGAAATAACATTATATATGATTAAATAACGTTAGATAACATCAACTTTAGGATCCAAGTTCTAGTTATCACATAAATAGCATTAGATATGATTATATAGCTTTAGATAACGTTAAATAGCTTTAGATAACATCAACTTTAGGATCCAAGCTCTAATTACCATATAAATAACATTATACATGATTAGATAGCTTTAGATAACATCGACTTTAGAAGTCAAGCTTTAGTGACCACATAAATAGTAGTATATATGATTAGATAAATTAACTATAAGATCAGAGCTCTAGTTATCACATAAATAGCATTATATATGATTAATGATTAGATAGCTTTAGATAACTTTTGATAACATCAACTCCAAGATTAAAGCTCTAGTTACCACATAAATAGCATTAGATATGATTGGATAGTTACTGGAAAAAAAAAATCCACACAATAAAAAAATAAGTTTCCATTATTTTAAAAAAAAGTCCTTATTTTTTAATTTTTCTTCTTTATAAAAAAAAAAAAACACTTGTCCTTTCAAGAGTTTTTATTAATAAGCTAAAAATAAGTTAAGTTAAACATGTCCTAAGTTAGAAGGTAACTTATTTGACATACTGTAAACTAATTTATTTGACATGTCAAATATACTCTAAAAGACAAACCAAGTTTTGTATTTCTTAGAAAATTTCAATTAATAATAAATTTGTATTAAAAATAATGTGTTAGGTTCTATTTGATAACTATTTTTTAAAAATTATTTTTGTTTTTTAAAATCAAAAGTATGCTTGAGTACTTTTATTTAAAAAAATATTTTTCAAAACTATTTCTAATTTAATATACTCTTATGTTATAAATAGAAGTATTCACTTTGGAGATTGAAATTATCACCTTCCCCACTCTCTCAATTAATTAACTTTCTATATTCTCTATCTTCCCACATTATACAATATTCACCACGTATAATGTTGATTTCTTTGAAGATTTTGCAATTTTTTTCAAATTTAAATTATTGTTATTATCAGTATACTATTATCTTTAAATATAAATTAAACCATATTTTATTTTAAATTATAATAATTACTATTATTTTTAAATTAAAATTAAATTGTATTAGTTATTATTATTATGAATCAGATTCAAATTAATTCTAATTTATTTTAAGTTCTGACAAAAAAATTTGTCTTTAAAATATCATTGTTATAATTATATTATTATCTTCAATTTTTAAATCAAATTAATATTTTTAATTAATTTCATTCGTTGAATAAATATAATAAAGTGGTTTTAATTTATATAATTAAATGATTGTATATAAAAAATATTTATCCCATACATTTCCAAGAGTTGAAATACTACTTGTTTATAAAACTGAAAAACATAAAACAACTATATATATTTTTTTACTTTAATTTTTTAAATTCTAGAAACAACGAAACAATTAATTTTGTTTTTAATTCTCTTTCGAAATATATTCTCCAAATAAATTTATCAAACATATATATTTTTTTTATTTTCTCATCTTTAATATTATTTTCAAATTAGTGCTTACTAAACAATTTTTTCCTTGTTTTAATTTAAGAGACAGTTCTTTAAAATTATTTTACAAAAACAATTTAAAAAAAAATTAAATACAATTAGTGTTGTTGGCATTTATTTTTTATTACTATTATTATTTAGTTAAAATACATTAACAGATAAGTTATTTGACTATTTACGCAATTATTTAATAATATATTGTCATTGGAGTTTAATAAGCATGCACTATTAGTAATTTAGTATAAAAAATTTTAATAAACAAATTTATCATGCATAATAGTTTGTAATTGAATGATAATGTATACATTGTCAGCACATATATTATTTATTCTTGTGATAAAAGTAAATTTATTGACTTTTATTATAATTTTATTTAGAGTAATTCGTACCCCTTACCTTAAACTTTGTATATATGATATAAAACTCCAAACTTCTTCAAATATTACACTTCACCCAATTGAAGTAGCTCAATAACAGAGATTCATATAGCTTTAATAGAATATTTAGGAAAGTTTCACCACTCTCTAAATCAAAGGCTAATGTAACCCTACCTAGTTCTAATATATAACCTTGCCTAGCTTGGAATATCAGAGGACCAATGACACAAACATTGCCTCATTTGATAAATGATATCGTAACCAAGTATTGTATTGGGATGTTAGCTCTATTTAAAACAATAGTTAGTGGACCGAAAGCGGAGAAAATAATAAGGAGAATGTGAATAGACTCTTGGACAAAAGTCGATGCCTCATAATACTCAAGAGGTGTTTGGTTACTTTGGGACTCTTCCATATGGAAAGTGCAAATCCTATAGATGCACCCTCAGTACATTCAAATTAAGGGATCCCTTAGAGATGACTCACCCCCTCTTTCTTTAGCATGGTATATGCTAGCCATATCCTTGCCACCTGTGAGTTGCTTTAGCAAGATTTGTGGAACTTAGCAGCAAGCATTAGTGAACCATGGATTGCAATTAGGGTTTTTAACTCTTACCTTTGCTTTTATAAGAAAATTAGAGGAGACTCACCTAATCGAGCCATTATGAATTAGTTTGCAAATTGTCTTTACTCTTGCTAGCTATGGGACATTTGGGTATATGGGGCCCACCATTTACATGGGAGGGACAAAGGGTGAAGGGATGTCTTGACAGAGCATTGTGCAACCCTCCTTGGGGTTCCACCTTCCCAGAGGCCTCCCTCATACACTTGCCAACACTAAAATTCGACCATAAAACCCTTTTCCTTATTATAGTAAGACCACTCTTCACCTATAAATGAGGTACCCTTTTAATTTCTAACAAGTTGGTTAGCAGATGAATCTTTCCTCTGAGTTGTTAAGGGAGCTTGATCAGATGAAAATGATTGGCAACAGTGTTTTCTAAATTTTAGGAAAGAGTTGACTTGTGGAACAAAACATGTTATGGAAACATATACCATAGAAAAAGACGGTTTCTTGCCATACTAATGGTACATGCTAAAAATATATTTCCCTTGAAATTAAACAGGGAAAGAAATATCTCCCTTGAAAGACTCTAAAAAGATATATGACATGAATATAATTAAATTATCTCACAAGAGGAATTATTTTGGCACTAGAAGGCTAGGTGCGAGAATACAATTTTTTCCACACAACTACCATGATTAGAAGGAACACAATATGATTGACTCTTTGTTAGACACATTGGTTTTTTAGAAAGACTGTCCCAAACAAATGGTAGTGGGTTTTTAGGAAGAGCTATATAAGAAGGGAGGTCACCAAAATCCTCTGTTGCTTCAGAAATGTATACATTAGACAAAGAAGCTCCAAACCACATATAAGTATTGCCCATGGACGAAGAAATTCAAGCTATTGTGTTTGATATGGGGTCTTTAAAGGTACTTAGGCCAGACGACCTCCACCCAATTTTTTTTTCAAGCTAACTGGCAAATGGTTGGCAATTGTGTGTGTATGACAATTAAAAAGTGTTTTATGGTCCCATAATCTATTAAGGATATCAATGATTCTTTATTGGTACTCATCGCAAAGGTGGGAGCACTAACTTCAATGAGCCAATTGAGACTAATCAACTTATTTAAGTGATATATAAAATTGTCACAAAAATTATTACCATTCACCTTAAGCGCTATTTGTTAGGAATCATCTCTCCCACTCAATGCAATTGTGTGCTAAGGAGACATAGTTCAGATAACATTGTAATAGCTTAGGAGATATTTCATACCATAAGGAAGAAAACGAGCAAGAAAAGCTTTGTAGCACAAAATTAATTGCTTTTGATTGATGCATTAAAGGAAGTTGGATTTTCTAAGCTTAGGAGATAACATTGTCACAAAATTAATGTGTTTCCACATTAAATATGAACATCTCGTTAATGGAATAAGAATGTCATCTTTTTAAACCACCAGGGAAATAGTCAAAGAGACCCATTATCGTTGCATTTATTTGTCTTATGTATGGAGCAATTAGCTCAAAGAATCACTATGATTGTACATCATTAGCAGTGGAGACCAATTACTTTGACCAAATCTAGCTCCCTCCCTTACCCCCACTTTCTCATTTAATTTTCGCTAACTTATTATTTTGGGAGCCATCATTGATGTAAATGAAGATCATGTTGACCTTTCTTATTTATTATAAATTTTAATTATAATATAATATATATATTTAAAAAATACTTATTTATCATGTGTTTTATTATATAAAAATAAATATTTATCTCATATAATTTACATGGTAAAATTTATTATATATAAGAAAGGAAGACCTTTAAAGAGACAGGTGTCAAATTGTGGGACAATTTTTTCTTGCCCATTTTTCTTGTCTCTTCCTTTTCCATTTTTATATTTTTCATTGTTCTTTTTTTTTCTTCATATATAACAACCGGTGCCAACCACTCCTATAACTCTTGCATCACTTTCTTACTGTTCATTCCAAATAATATTATTTAATTCGTTTTGAAAAGGACTACTCGGTCAAAACAATTATCCTCCCTCTACAGTGTATTTAAGAAATTCTTTATTTCTTTAAAAATTAAACTATGTAACTCCCATGACACAAGAGTGATGGATACTGCCGTAAATCTCGCTAGCTGGCTATTGTGTGAAAAGAACTTTTGATCAAGTTCCAAAACATTTCAAAAAAAATATTATTTTGCAAAAATTTTAAAAAATTAAAATTAATAATAAATGATAAAATGATTATATATATTAAATTTAATTTAATATTATACTTAAATTTATAAGTTGTTGTAATTTTGAAATATGAATTGATAAAATAATTAATGATTTTACAATAATATTCCAAACAAAAATAAATTATTAATTTTCATGGGCATATATTTGCATAAAAAGAATAGTGATATAAAAACAATGCACCACAGGTTAAATAGTGAAAATTTTCTAAAATTGGCATGGTCTTAATGATATTGATTTTTTTTTTTATTAAGAACTTGGCATGTGTTCAAATTTTCCTTTAAATAGTTCTCAATTATTTTACAGCTAGTGTTTAACCCATGCTATGCTAGAGACATACATTTAGTTATAGACTCACAAATATTTTTAATCAATTTAAAATATTTATAAATTTGTATGAGAAATTTATGTTTAAAAGAATAAAAAAGATTTAAATTGTGTTAAATTTAAATGTTTTTATGATTTTGAAATATGAAATGATAAAATAATTCAATTCTTTTACATTTATATTGTAAATAAAATAATTTTTTTATTAATATTATAATATTTAAAGTTTATAAATAATATTTTAAGTAATTTAAAGTATAAAAATTAATTAAATCAGATGAAAACTATTAAAATAAAATATTACTTAAAATAATGATGAATATAAATCTTTTTTCATATCATTTAAATATTGACTACAACAAAATTGTAAAATTAAATATTGTAAATAATATAAAATTTCAAATGACTTTCCTATTACTATTAGATGTTAAAATGATTAAATATACTACATTATATTAAATATTACACTTAATTTAAATGTCATTGTAATCTTGAAATCTAAAATGATAAAATAATTCAATTATTTTACAATGATATTTCAAACAAAAATAAATTATTATTTTCATAATATTTTAAGTTTATAAACAACACCTTGAATAATTTAAAGTATAAAAAATAATTAAATTAAAAGCAAGTTATTACATATATATGTATATGACGGTATAATACATGAAATAAAACAATAGTAATTAGGTTAAGAATTATAAGAACAATATTTTAATTTACATTAAAATTATATATTTTAAAGAACATGATAATATAATATAATATGTGTAATTGTAGTGGTACACGGGCTTAATAATCTTATTTTTAATTTTTTAAAAATTTATATAGAATAAATATTTTTCTGTTATTAAAAATATTATATATTTTATATTACATAGTGAAAATTATTATACAAATGAGTTTTATATCAATTGTATATGATATAAATATTCATATAATTTTAAACGAGTTTACCATTTCAATATTATATAATTATTAAAACTGTATAATATATATCATTATTTAATATTTAAAACAAAAATAGCTTCATATTTTATGAGAAATTATTTAAATTAATTATAAAATAGCTTTATTGTAAATATATTTCCTAATTTTTTTATATAATTTTATAAAATAATAATGTTAATAAGTATGTTAAAAAGGAAAATATTACTTAAAACAAACTAATTAATATTTTAATCTCTAATAGACAATTATATTTCATTAGCACTTATATAAGATGAATTGTTATAAGTATTTAGTACTATTTTTTACTTGTGAGAAACAATGTACTAACTATTAAGTTCTATAACGCAGGTATTTTTCTCCTTAACATAATTGCGCAATATTAACTAATCATAAAAAAAAATACATTAGTTGTAATAAATACTTAAAGGAGTGATGTTTTTGTCAAAATAATTCAATTAATTTTTCATTAAGAATTTCTAATGATATTTTATGTCATAAGTATTAAAATTAACATAATATAAAATGAAATTAATTTTCAAAGTAAAATATATTAATTTACAGCGAAATTATATATTTGGATAAAAAGAGTAATAAAATATAATATGTATAATTGTATGAGGATACAGGCTTGATAATCTTATTTTGAATTATTTAAAAACTATATAAATAATTTTTTTATTTATTTCAATTATTAAAAATAGTTTTAATATATTTATAAATATTTATAGTATATATCATTATTAAATTATATAAATATTAAAACTATATAGTACATATCATTATTAATATATTAATAAAAAATAACTTTGCAATTAATGAGAAATCATTTAAATTATTATTTACTGATTCTATAATTAAATCTTTGCCATGCTTAAAACTATGCACGAGGATATATCATTCAAGTACAACACCTCTTTTTTTATATTATGATAATTTCAAATAAAGTAATAAAAGCAATGAATTAACTATTGATATTGATAGTGGTCGCAACCAATCCTATCTTATTTATGAATCCATAAAATAATGGATACTTAATAGATCTACCAATAATTATGATTCAATACATTAAATTTACTAGAATTTATATTATTTTGAGAGTTTAATGGTTATGCATCGTTAGCGTAAAAATTTTCATACTGTTAATCATACATGGTATAACTTTTAAGATAGTTATTGTAAAAGTCAACAAATTTACCATACATGATAGTTTGTGATTGAATGACAATGTAAAACTGCTTTTATACTGTCAATGCATAGTCTATTTTCTCTTATTTTAAACAATTCTTTTATAATACACAATAGATATAATAAAATTATAAAATTATAAACAATTAAAAAATAATTTTGATGTTAATGAATATAAGTAGATTTCTCCTATATTATTCTAATTTTGGTTTTGTCTCACTAGCTTACTTGAAAAATATTTTTTTAATTATTAAACTTCATTTTTATTTTGTAAGTATCAATTTACATGCATTAGTAATGTATAATTTTTGTAATTGCAAAGTTAAAATGTATTGCTTGATAATGCTATGGATACATGATTAATACCAATTGACTTGATCAAAATCTTTAGGTTATTATATCAATTTTCAAGATAACAAACATTTTTTTTTTAGCAAATACACCAGAAATACAAATATTTATAGCAAAAAGCAATACACAAAAGTTTTACGAATTCCAAGACATAGGAATATTATCACTTAAGAATATTATTTCTACTACTTTAAGAGCCATAAACACAAGTGGACTTCAAACTCAAAAAGATATTGCTCAAGTGTAATTAATAATATATTTGGTTTATTTAAATTATGATAGTACTTTCTTCTTGCTCTCTTATATTAAGACTTGTTTTTTTACATACATATATAATATAATTTTAAGCAATTAATTATATATACAAATTATTTTAAAATATGCATATAGATCAACACAACCCATGTAATTGAACAGGTAAGGGACTAGTAATCTTAAAAAAAAAAACATAGATCAAGGGGCCCTGCTATTCCCACCAATTTTTTGCTTTTTTCACCTGATATATTCTTTGTTATTTTTTTCAAAAATACCCTTGATAGAATCGTAATTTCGTTGTACAAAATACACAACGAAAATGTATTTCTATTATGTTAAGGGGTGCGCCCTCTATACACAGAAAACACATTTTTATTGTATATGGAGGGCGCATCTCCTTAACACAATGAAAACATGTTTTCGTTTTTGTATCGAATTCAAAACACAACGAAAATGCATTTCCGTTGTGTGTTGAATTCGATACAAAAATGAAAACGCATTGTCATTGTGTTAATTTAAAAAAAAGGTTAATTAAAATATTAATTATGATGTAATTTATTCTTTTTAATATTAATCATATTAATTATGATATAGGTTACTATTTTTAATTGAAATCAAATTAATTATGATATAATTTAATCTTTTTAATAATAGTCAAATTAATTATGATACAATTTTAAAAAATATACGATACAAATTACTATTTTTAATAATAATCAAATTAATTATGATACAATTTTTTTTAATAGTAATCAAATTAATTATGATATAATTTTAAAAAATATACGATACAAGCTATTATTTTTAATAGTAATCAAATTAATTATGATATAAATTATCCTTTTTAATGGTGTCATAAATTGCATCATAATTAATTTAATTATTATTAAAAAGGGTAATTTGCATTATAATTAATTCGATTACTATTAAAAATGGTAGCTTGTATTGTATATATATTTTAAATTGTATCATAATTAATTTGATTACAATTAAAAAGGAAAATTTACATCATAATTGTTTCGATTACTATTAAAAATGATAACTTACCGTAATTAATTTAATTTTAATTAAAAAAATTATATCATAATGAATTCAATTACTATTAAAAAAGATAAATTGTATCATAATTAATTTGATTTCAATTAAAAATGGTAATTTGTATCATAATTAATACGATTAATATTAAAAAGGATAAATTATATGATAATTAATATTTTAATTATTTTTGTTCAAAAAATTAACACAACAGTTGTGTATCTCATAACTATACTCAACGAAAGCGCGTTTTCATTGTATATCAAACTATTGTACATAACGAAAATGTGTTTTCGCTACATTGATAACTTAAGGGTGGAAATAAGAGAGATAGTAAAAAGAAAGTAAGAATAAAATTGTAATTAGCTACGTTTTTGTAACAATAAGGGGTGAAAAGAGCAAGATAGCAGCCCCCTAGATCGAGTTTAGCAAAGTGCAGTTGGTGTGTTGTTATTCAGGGGCTGCTATTCCCACCTTTTTTTTTGGCTCTTTTTACCCTTTACTTTTACAAAAACATAGCCAATTACTATTTTATCCCCATTCTCTTTTACTTTCTCTCTCTTCTTCCCACCTCAATGCAATGAAAACATGTTTCTGTTGTGTACAATATACAACAAAAAATGTTTTTGTTGTATATAATTCTTAGATACACAACAAAAAAATGTTTTCATTGTGTAACTTTGATACACAATGAAAACGCATTTTCATTGTATTAATTTTTTTTGAAAAAATTAATTAAAATATTAATTATGATGTAATTTATCCTTTTTAATATTAATCGTATTAATTATGATATAGATTACCAGTTTTAATTAAAATCAAATTAATTATGATATAGATTACCATTTTTAATAATAATCAAAATAATTATGATATAAATTTTTCTTTTTAATTGTAATCAAATTAATTATGATATAATTTTAAAAAATATACAATACAAGTTATCATTTTTAATAATAATTGAATTAATTATGATGTAATTTACCCTTTTTAACATCAATCGTATTAATTATGATATATAGACCATTTTTAATTGAAATCAAATTAATTACGATACAATTTACCCTTTTTAATAGTAATCAAATTAATTATGATATAATTTTAAAATATATGTAATACTAGTTACCATTTTTAATAATAATTGAATTAATTATGATGCAAAATTTTCTTTTTAATTATAATGAAATTAGTTATGATACAATTTTAAAAAATATAAGATACAAATTGTATCATAATTAATATTTTAATTATTTTTTTCAAAAAAATTAACACAACAAAAGTGTGTTTCTGTTGTGTTAAGAGGGTGCACCCTCTATACACAATGACAACACGTTTTTGTAGTACAAAATACACAATAAAACTAGTTTTCATTGTGTATGGAGGGCACATCCTCTTAACACAACAGAAACACATTTTCGTTATATATTTTGCACAATAGAAATATGTTTTCATCAGGAATATTTTTATAAAAAATATAACAAACAATATATAGGGTGAAAAAAATAAAAAATTGGGTAGCAGGACCCTATTATTCTTTCTTTTGTTTAGTGCTTCGTTTGGGGGCCTTGCTATTCTCACCCCAATTTTTGCTATTTTCACCCCAACTTTTATTTGTTAATTTTTTTCTAAAAATATTTCTTGACAAAAATACGTTTTGGTTGTGTATTTAGACAATATCTTTTCAAGATACACAACAAAAATATGTTTCTGTTGTATATCTTGACAAAATCTTGTCCAAATACACAACAAAAATGTATTTTCTTTGTATATCTTATTAAGATTTTGTCTTGTATATCCCAACAAAATCTTGTTAAGATACACAACAGAATAGCGATTCCATTATGTATCTTAACAAAATCTTGTCGAGATACACAACAAAATCACAATTTCATTGTATATCTTGAAAAGATCTTGTCTAGATACACAATGAAAACTTGTTTTGGTTGTGTAGCTCGACAAAATCTTATCCAAATACACAACAAAAATGTATTTCCTTTGTATATTTTAATAAGATTTTGTCTTGTATATATTAACAAAATTTTGTTAAGATACACACAAGAATAGCGATTCCATTATGTATCTTAACAAAATCTTATTGAGATACACAACAGAATCACAATTTCATTATGTATCTTGACAAGATTTTGTCTAGATATACAATGGAATCATGATTCACCTGTGTATCTCGACAAGATTTTGTCAGGATATATAACAGAAATATATTTTCATTAATAAAGAGGAGGTGAGGGTGAAAAGAAGAGAGAGAATAAAAGAAAAATGAGGAAAAAATAGTCTTTTTACTCTTTTTTAAAAAATTGGAGGTGAAAGTAGCAAAAAAAAAAAAGGGTGGAAAAGCAGGGCCCTTCGTTTGGGCTTTCTGTGTTTTAGGCCTTTTGTGGCCAGGCTTTGTTGTGTGGAAACACTCCTTCGTAAGAAAAAAGGAAGAAGAAGCAGTAAATAAAACAGGAATTTCATAAAATAATAATAATAATAAAAAAAGAAAAAATAACGCTCTGTTTGTTTGTCTGTCTCGGGAGAGAGGGGGCAACTCCACCACACATGGGTAAGATAGTGGAGAAGAAGAAGGGACGACCCTCTCTTTTGGATCTCCAAAAACGAACTCTGAAGGAGCAACAAGAAGTTAAGCGAAAAAACTCTGCCTATAATTCTGATCCGAATTACAGGACTACCCGTACACATGTCCAGCGATCTACTCGCCGGAGCCCCAATCCCGAGGACAAGGATGAGGAATTATCGACTCGTCAGAAGAAGCTTAAACTCGTTCTCAAATTACCCTCGCACTCGAAGGGATCATCCTTCAATTCATGTGGGTCGGACGAGGATCATGTTGCCTCCAATGACGAGAAACGCAAGATCAATCCCATCCCACATGGATCCGGGCCCACTCATACGGTATTTAAAATTTCGAGGATTCAAACTGCCAATGCCAAATGCCAATTCCTTTTTTGACATTTTGCTTTTCCAAATACCTTCAACTTCGGGTTTCTAGATTTTCGGTTTGAATAGGTCTGACGTCCTCCAACACCACCTAGTTCTTTTCCTTCTTTCCTTTTTATTTATTTTTTATTCTTTATAAAAGCGTTTAATCTGTATTCATTCTTCACTTAAAAGGAAAATCAAAACGACTTGACTTTTATATCTCATAAAGGCTTTTATTTGTCTTTGTTTTCTTTCTTTCTTTTTCTTTTTTTTTAATACTTCTTTCACAGTTTCTAACTGTATCTCACTTGGAAATATTTCTGGCCCCTTTACTTTTTTAACAGCTATTTTGCCGGTCGTTTCTTACTGCGCAAACTGCGCACTCATGTTTTTTCCATTACCTTTTTCTTTTCTTTTGTTCTTGCAGTGTCAGAAGTCTAATTCTATAGACCTAGCAAGATCCCCTCAAGGTTTGTTATAACCTTATAAATACTAACTTCTCTGCAGACAGGACTTATTTTACGTGTACAGTTATTCTGAGAGCTTCATATGACTGTGATAGTGTTATCTAATCCCTGCAGGAACTCAATTGGATTCTGGACCCTTAACATCTTTACCGGATAAAAAGCTGTTACTTTTTATTCTGGACAGGCTTCAAAAGTTCGATTTCCCTAACTCTTGCACCGTCCCTATTTTGTATTTGTACGTTTTCATACGGCTTCTAAACTCAATATTTTTGTATGAATCAGGAAGGACACTTATGGTGTGTTTTCCGAGCCAGTCGACCCAAATGAGGTTAGTCTTAATAAATGTTTGTGATAATAACTTATAGCTGTCCCGCAATTCTCTTTTATTTTAAGGTCGTAATCACTGCTTGCAGCTTCCAGATTACCATGAAGTTATAGAGTTTCCAATGGACTTTAGCACTATAAGAAAAAGGCTAGATGATGGAGCTTATGCCAACTTAGAACAATTTGAGGTTAGTATTAAGTTTGAGCTTATATTTGACAGGCCTTTCCTCATTGTGTGTTTATTTGTTTCCAAATACTAAGCACAAGGAGGTCAACTGTAACCGAGAAGTTAGGTTAAAATTAAAAAAGAGAGAGAGAGAGAGAGAGAGAGAAGCATCTTAAAACTGTTTTGTTGTTGAAATTTATTCTAATTAGTTTAAACATGCAGTTTAATTGGTTAGGCTGTCAATTTTCATTTTAGTACTTGAAGATTTGCACCATCTGTCTGTTCCTTAACCATTTTCTTACCTATTCGTACAATGTTGATTGTGGTGTGTTGTTAAAGATCGAAACTCTTGTTTTTGTAAGGGGTGATAATGAATTGATAGGATTGTGTATTTTCTGGTTTCAAATATATATGCATTAACCTTTTTTTTTTCCTGCTTACAAGGTTGGTTCTAAGATCTGTTGAGGGGATGGGAAATAGTAGGCACGAGTATTCAAAACTCATCAGGGATCAAATCAAGTCATCTTAATTTGTTTATGAGTCATTGAGTCTATGGCAAGCAGTGACACATCCTTATTGTGTTTGTTTTCGAACTTCACATCTAGAAGATTATTCATTTACTTCGTTTAGGAGTTGATTGGTTGTCAGCGTTGTTGTTTTTGTAAGCTGATTTTCTATCTCTACAATATGAAGGCTGAAATGGTTCTACTCTTGTGCAGAAAGATGTTTTCTTAATCTGTACAAATGCAATGCAGTATAATGCCCCGGATACCATATATTTCAGGCAGGTAATTGTCTAATATGAACTCCTGCTTTTACTACGATTTGCCATTCTCTTCTTTTGGTCTAAAACTAGTAAACTGGTGCCAGGCACGATCAATTCAAGAACTGGCAAAAAAGAATTTTGAAAATCTTAGGCAAGACAGTGATGATAATGAACCAGGGCCAAGGGTAGTAAGAAGAGGCAGGCCACCCACCAAAAAACTGAAGAAACAACCTGTCAGGACTTCATTGGATCATGCTGGCTTAGAGTTTTCATCTGATGCCGCTCTTGCCACATGGGGAGAAAGTGCTATGTGGTCCAATTATGATATGAGAAAAGGACCTCACGTTTTACAGAAGTCTACTTCTGCAGATCTATCTGGAAGATCTCATGTGACTTGCAATAATGATTTTTGCAGTAGTTGGTTAGCGGAGAAGAATTTAGAAAAAATTGATGATTTTGCAGGTTCATATCTAACAACCCACTTTATCCTTCCCAATTCCCATATACCTATATATTTTTGTTCATCTTTTTTTCATGTATTTAGTTTCTTGAGAGAAGCAAGTTATTTTTACTTTCCAACTTTTCTTTTCTTACAGGATCAACTTTTAGGGGAAATATGAGGAAATATGGGAAAAAACAGGTTGTACTTGATGAGAATAAGCGAAGCACATATAAGCATTCTCATTCATCACCTGATGGGCAAGAGCCATCTGTTTTGACTACTTTTGATGGAGAGAGGAAATTACTACTACCTGTATGTATTTGATTTGCCTCTAATCTTTCAATTTATTTATTTGAAAGGCAGATAAAAAGTAGTTGCTATGCGTCCTTTATATGGGTGGTGTTGTTATTAAATTTCACAATAAGTGTATGCAAAATAATTTTATCAGCAGAAAGAGTTTAAGGGTTTACTATACTCACTATGTTATAAAATCATGCCAATCAATTAATTGCCTGGGGCTAAGGTGACAGAGTAAGTCATTGGCAGTTTCTGTTAACTTCTGCTTTTGGCCAGAGTACTTGCTTCTATCTGATGAAATTGGACAGCAAACCATTGGCTTTGCATGCACTACTCTACACATTTGTTAGTCCTATTTTTAAATGTGTGTCTAAATGGCTTTGACTGATTGCTAGACTTGGCTTTGTTTTGATTAGGTTGGCCTTCATTCAGAGTTTGGCTATGCTAGAAGCGTGGCACAATTTGCTGCCAATCTGGGACCTGTAGCTTGGAAAATTGCATCTAAGAAGATAGAGAAGTGTCTATCTCCAGGTATTAAATTTGGCCGCGGTTGGGTTGGAGAAAATGATGTGAAACTGCCACAACATTCACCTGCACCAACTCTGTCATCGCCATTGCAACCCTTGTCCAGTCAAAGCTGCTTATCAGCTTCCATAATTGGCACATATGAATTGAAGAATGGCAAATCATCTGAAAAGCCTGAAGGAAATATTTTGTCAGATAAGCATGCACCTTTAATTACCTTACCTCCAGATTACCTTACAACCAAACATATTTCTGCACTTTTCACTTCCTCATCATCCTCTGTTGCTGCCATTAAATCTTCTGTATGTAAAATGGGAAAATCAGAAGCTAATGAGGGATTGAATTCTCCACTAGGAGGTAATCTACCTCGGACTGCATCTCAGGTGAATGGGTTTAATCCTCAATCTTCCTTGGTGGTTGTCACATTGCCTGGGATTAATAATAACTCTTCCCATCCCGCTCCCTCAGACAGATTAAATCAGATGATGTTGAGCCCCCAGAATATTCAAGTATAAGTTCTAGCGTTACATTATCACTCTCAAGGAGCGAGTCACTGGTAACCCCAGTAACTGGATTTCTTTCACCAACATCTTGGCAGCCGCCACATCAGAAGCCAGACTTAGTTCCTCAAGATCTCAATGTCAGATTTCAGGTTCTTGGATCTCCAAATTCTGGCCGAGTTGATTCAACACCCGATTTGGTGTTGCAGTTGTGACTTGTTAGGTAAAAGATTTTCCTCCTTTTTGTTTATCTGTTAATTAAATTAAATTAGCCATACAACGGAGCTGTATTATAAATTACTATTCAATGCGCCTGGCCGAGATAGCAATGTGCTAGGCCTCTTCTAAATGACCGAGCTGTGTTGTAAAGAAGTAGTAGGTCGTTTCCTGTACAGATTGATGTATCCTAATTTTTAGGTCAACACCCAAAATGTTTTAATTATTACATTGGAAGGAAAACCCGGCTTCCATCGAATACTTCCAGATTGCTGTGATAATTAAGGTTTGTGGACAGCGTAAATGAGAGAAACTAAGGAAATGTTTGTTTTGTATTTATACCATGAATTAATTTCTCACACCCTGTCAAGTTTGTAATTGAAATTAATTTAATTATACATTTTAATAATTTAAATTAATTTTATTAAAATTAGTTCTATCTAACTTTGAAACAAATACACTAAAATCTAAAGTATGGAATTGAATATATTTGTGTACGGAATGTTGCTACTAAAAAACTATTTATTTATTATAAAATATGATGAGGAAGTAGAAATATAATGAATGATAAAAAAGAAATACAAAAGCAAAAAAGGTATGAATGAACGTAAGTGGATGATTATTAAAAGAAAAAAATTATTTAAATAAATTTATCACTAAAATAAAGTTTTTTTTTTTACTCGTTAATGGAATAAAAATATCAACTGTGACCTTATTTTTATTTGCCTTCATCAATCATTCCATCTACAGGAATTACTAAACATCATTAAGAAGGGAAAAAACCAATTCAATGTTAAATAAGTAGCTTCAAAAAGAATAAGAATATGTTTGAATAAATAATTTAATGAAATATTTATTCAATAAAATTTTACCATATAAAAGTTTAGATCTTGTTAATTAGTACTTTTAGGACATTGGTTAAAAAATTGATAATATTTTTTTTATTAAAAATTATGCTAAAAATGTAATTTTCAATAAAAAATATTATCAAATGATATTCCCTTGTTCTCTATTATGGATAAGGTTGTAAAATTTTTTGATAAGTCTAACTATGTGTTTTTTTTTCATTGGATTTTTTCTAGTAAGGTTTTTACTTATGCACTATGTTAGAGTGCATTGAAGAATGATGCACTTTTTTTTTTTATACTAAGTTATTGTCCAATAGTTTTTTTTTTCCTAGTAAAATCTTGATGAGACACATTCTTAGGCTATGTTAGATTGGTGGTGGAATGGAGGGGGATGGAGTAGAAGGAGAAGCTAATTCATTGTTTGGTTTGTAAAAGTGAGAATGGAACATAATGGAAGAGGATGGACCATGATCCACTCCATTTCATCACTTAATCCCATTTTTCTTCCTTGTAGATTTGGGGTGTACATGATGGAGTGATGATTTTGAATTGTCAAATAATTATTTTATCCTTACTAGAGAATATATGAGAAGAAAGTGTTCGACACATAAGTAGCCTTGCTGCTCCTAAAGGAATTGAGGGGAACTTCACTTATAGAAAAACATGTAGTTACGAGTGGAGAGTGTTGCAGTTGAACACTCTTGCGATACTCACAGATGATCATGAGCAACGAATCATCAATGCTCTCCGAAACAACCTCGCCAAGTGGTCACTTGAAATGGTTGCATATAAGGTCCCTTCCTTTTGCATTTTCTTCTTTCTATGTTGTTTTTTGATAATCATCGTTACTCATTTGCTTATATGTTTGTTTGTTTTTTATATTTTGTGTGTGTGTGTTATGCAATTGGGTTTTGTGAGGGAGGATAGAAAATTTTGAATATAGAAATTTTCTGTGGTTCATTTACTATAGGGTCCAATTTTACGGGGGATAGAGTGATGAATGTCTCATATCCTTTGAGCAATGCTTTTGTTGTGTTCATTCCTTTATACCATTTTTATCTTACAAAATATAATTTTTTTAAAGTAAAAATATAAAATGTTTTTAAAGTAAGGATAATACAGAAAATAAAAAGTTATAACTCATTTGTTTCGTCTTTTTTTCAAACGATAAAATGTGATTTTTGTTCTATTTCATTATAAAATATCCAAATAATGCAATGACATTTTTATTCTATTTCATTCTATCCTATTATGTTCCAATCTATTTCATTTCTTTCTCTACCATCAATCCAAATATAGCATTAAGTAACAATATCCAAGATGAGAATGTTATTGTTCTAGACTATGACCCAAGCTCATAGTGTCCCATGAGGCTAATAAAATATTTCAAAAATGGATTAATCAACATTCTATAGCAATTATTGTTAAAGATAAGCCAATAAGGCTATTTAAACCTTAGCCATAAAACTCTTCACCTCTTGTCTTTGTCAATACTATTATGAGTGTTAAAGTCCTTGTAGGTGATCTCCTTATCATCATTAGATACAAGAAAACATCCATTGAAGACCGTGACCATTCCCCTTAAGACATCCAAAAAGTATCATCACTAGATACTTTACCTTTGTCATTTTTCTTTTGTGCCCAACTATAATAGATATTAGGAAAAACACTTTTCACCAAGGATGATTCACTACCCATTTTTCTACAAGCAAGGCCTAACTAAAGTCTAAGACAAGTCTTATGGCCATACGACAAAAGCCAAAGGCTATACCGCTAGATTTACCAAAGAGGCAATGGAAGTTTAGTACTTACTTCCTATTAATAAGTTTCACCTAATCAAGGATGGACTATTGATAGTCACCCTTTTCCACACCTCATTTATAAGAGGAAGGCAAGATCCATGGATGAGTCTCTTGTGTGCTTTAAGAAATTTGCTAACTTAGAGGATAAGATGAATGCCTTCAAGATTAAGGGTCGACTAATGCATGACTAGAAAGCTGACACATCTAAGGGAGAGAAGAATTGCAAAGGTAATGAGGGTCAACCTCCTCTAAGCAAGTACAAAGATTATACCTCACATAAGACCTCACGCTTTTACATTCTCAATGAGGTTTATAACGTGAAGTTCAGAGATGTTGGCATTAAGTGTCCACACCCTATTAAGGCGGAGTTTGAGATTGGCTGGACAAAGTACTACCAATTCCACCAATCTTTAGGCCACACAACAAATGAGTACATCTAGCTCAAGGACGCCATTAAGGAATTGATATGTCAAGGAAAGCTCTCATAATTTGCGAAGAGTTTAAGGATCCATGACAACGCGTGTTATAAAGGTCTTTGTAGCATTTCAAAGCACAAATGACTTATAGTCGCAGCAAAACTCTAAAATTCAGAAGACATTGGGGAAGCATTTCCACCTTTCCTTCTCCTTGTTATGAGCAAAAAAGGTGAAAAGAAAATCAAAAGCCACAAAAGTTGATTGAAAGAGAAAAGAATCATAGGGCTATGCTTCACAATAGGAGCGCAATATTGTATACGTCATTCTTGGGATTTACATGCGAAAGCTTCAGTAATGCATTAAGAAAGCAAGCCCTTCAAGAGATCATGGTGTTCTCTAACAAGAGGGCACATGCATGTTAACCTCACTCCAAAAGCCTCCAATCTTTTGTATCTAATGACAACTTCAACTCTGTTGTCCTTAGCCATAATGACCCCCTTGTCATCACAACTTTCATGGTCAACCTTGAGGTCTACAAGGTATTCATTAATCAAGGGAGCTCAATACACGTCCTTTTTTACGAGACTTTGAAGAAGATTAGAATCCCATAGGCAAATTTGATCCCTCACATTGGTGACCTAATTAAGTTAATTGTATTTAACCTTAGGACTATTGAATAAAAGGGCTAGATCCAAGAGGGGGGTAAATTGGATCTTTGAAAATTTTCAAGAATCCCTAAAAACTTTTTCAAAGATGAAGAACTAGATTTCAAAAACTTTGAATCATTTTGATTTGGTTATATGAATGATGTAGAATTGGAGTAAATATCTTGATTTTACTAATCAAAGAGCCTCATGAATTTATATGCAAGAGATCAAGAAATAATATATTGAGAAAGGGTAGAGGAAAGAAAAAAACACACAAGATTTATATTGGTTCGATTACTACCACTGTGATCTACATCCAGTTTCCAATCAACTCGATTGGGATTATCACTATGCAATTCAATTGTTTACAAATACTATGCACAAGCAAGAGAATTACAAACAAACACAACCACAAGATCAAGTTTCTTGAAAAACCTATCAAGAAAACTTGAACCTCTTCTTGTAGAACACTACCACAAGAGAGACTTAAGAAATCCCTTCTCCAGAATGAAAATTAAACAAAAGGAAAAAAGGTTAGATATCACCTTAATTTGTGATGGATGAAAAACAATGAAGCACAAACCAAATTCTACCTAAAAGATAACTTTTCTTTATCTCTAATGTTGATCCATGATGAGCTCTTGATTTTGATGTAAAACTTATAGTGGTGATGAAGAATAAAGTGTTTTCTCTCTAGAAAAGCTCTCACAAATTTAGAGAATTTGAAGTTATTTGGAAAAACTCACTAAGGTTCACATTTTATAGAGAGTTCACTAGAGTAACTAGTTATTTAGACTTGTAATCAATTATTTTGTTTTTAGAAATCAAGAAAATGAAGTTTGAATGGAAATAACTAGTTATTTTGGTTTGTAACTGGTTATTTGCGCATGTATTTTATTTCCTCTTTGCTAGAATAACTAGTTACATAGCTTTGTAACTAGTTATTTTCGCATAGGACAAAACAACTTTATAAAAATGTAACTAGTTACAGAATTATGTAACGAGTTACAGCAAAAATAACTGATTACATAATTTTGTAACTAGTTAAAACAGAAACTTCGTAACCGATTACATATCACTGTAACTAGTTAAAACAGTATATATATCTGTATATTTTGTGCGTTTACCAACAGTTTTAATCGATTACAAAGCTAATTTATCCGATTAAATGGTTCTTAAACATAAGATTGAATTGTTCTAAAGCTTTAATATGTAGCTATCACTTCTTATCAATTTAAAATCATGTTTTACTCAATTATTTATTTTTAAACTTAATTTTAGACTTATAAAAATATGTTATCACTTGTTAATCTTTTAAGTCTTAAATTTTGAGCTCATCACCATCAAATCATCAAGGATAAAGATAAATCATGCAAGACATACAATCACATACACATATGCATAAACACACATTACAACTTTGCACTCATCAAGAGGTTAAATCATCAAAACTATATTAAATCTCCTTGGAGACAAAAGTAATCTTCTTCTTGCTTCTTCATGGACCACATTGAACTATTTCTTAAAATATGAGTTTGGGCCTAACCTAACCCCAAATGCTAGCTCATAGGGTGAAGGTTGCCCCCCAACTTATATACTCTATATTAGCACTATCTTTAGTAGATGTGGGACTTGAATTTTTCCTAATACACCCCCTCACGCCCAGCACCATTAAGCTTGATATGTGGATACCATGGCACGTGGCCCATTAATAGATCTAGGATAGGCTTTGATACCATCTTAGAATATAGGTTTGAGCCTAACTCAACCCCAAAAGATAGCTTATAAGATGAGGATTGCCCTCCGCTTATATACTATCGTGGCACTAAATCTAGTCTATATGGGACTTAGGTTTTTCCCAATACTATTGGTCATCATTGGAGAGGACCCGTTGGAAAAGATGGTCAAGGTGACATTTCTTGTGGTTGGCTGCCCATTTTGCTTATTATCAATGCACTTAGTGTAATACCTTTAATGATCCACCTTGTTATCAAGTTCTACTTTGATTTCGGTGACAATTGTTACTATCTTTGGGGATCAAGTCATCGTGTGGAGCTATTATAAGGAGTCGTTGAAGATTGCTCGACCTGGCATGGACCTTCGAAGAAAATTTCAACACTAGCATAAAATTTAAAAACATAAAACCAAATACTGTCAATTTCAAGCAATAATTAATCAGGAAAATCAATTTAATGTTATCAATTAAGCCTAAACTTCCTCCGTCACCTCTAAAATTTATAGAATTGATTTCGTTTTTTCTTTTCCCTATTGCACTCACATTCCCACTACTGCTTTATACACAGTGAGCACACACTCACAATGGCAATGGCTGTAGGGAAAAAGAAATTGGTATATGTTTCTCGAAAGAAATGAAGGGTGTGCATGAATAGGATCAGGAGAATAAGAAATCGAAAAAAGATAAATGGACACTTGGGTAAAAGAAGACACCCACTAGACACCTTTAAAAAATATTTTTTTTTCACGACCCATTAATTGTAGGTTATGTGGAGTTTTTTTAATTGTGTTGTTTAATAGTTTAAAAACTCATATTCGACAAAAATAAAAAACAGAGGGAGTGTGGGAACGAGAAATAAGAAGCACTTTATGAAGAGGAGGTACCAGAAAGGGAAAGAAAGCAAGCTCAAATATTTGTGAGAAACAAAGGTGCAGAGAAGAACAGTAGGAAAAGTAAGATAGAATGGAGGAGAGGAAACCCAAGTGAAAAAGAAATAGGTACAAAATACAACTACGGGAAAGGTAACCTAGACAAGAAGAGAGGAAACTCAAGCAGGAAAGAAAGAGGTACAAAGAAGAATACAGAGAAGAGGTATTAGAGAGGGAAAGAAAAAGCTTAATTTTTTGTGGGAAAAAGAGGTGTGGAGAAGAATAGTGAGAAAGGTAAGATAGAGTGGAGGAGAGGAAACCCAAGTGAGAAAGAAATAGGTACGAAATACAATTGCGGGAAGCGAAACCTAGACGTGAGGAGAGAAAACTCAAGCGGGAAAGAAAGAGGTGCGGAGAAGAATTGTAGGAAAAAAAACACAACTTTATTAGTATGCCTTTATCTTCCCATTGTTTAATGATAATTTTACTTGCATTTCAATATTTTAAAGTTTATGTTCATCTTCTCATTGTTTAGTTTGGATGCTTTAAAGGTGAATGTTGGTAAAATAATCCCTTTTTAGTTTGCATCTTGCACTCATTATATAAATTTTGTTATTTATCCTATGTTAAGATGTAATCTAATAATGGAATTTATGCATAAATGTTTGGAAGGAAAATGGAGAGTGACATTGAATGATTCTTGTGGTAGTGGTTTATTTGTTGTTTAGATTTCAGTAAAAGTCAAGTGGGTGGATTAAATTACATTGAATTGTGTTGGTTACTAATGACCTTTGGTTACTAATCAAGGGGTTGCATGTGCTAGTTATTAATAATGTTTGGTTGATTATGAATAATGAAGTGGTTAATTTACAACTTATGTTGGCTACTAATGACCTTTAGGCTCTATTTAGGAAGTTTTTATTTGTTTTTATCGTAGTATATAGCTTGTGATGATTTGTGAAACATACTTAACATTTCTAATGAAGGTATGGATTATGATAATTAAAAATCTAGTATCAAATAACAATAAGACAGATTAAGGCTTACGATGGCTCAAAGTTGAAAAAGGTGAATATTCTATTACCCGTTTATGTTGCATGTTTGATTGTCACCATGCTCTGAACCATTAATGTATTTGATGAGGTTTTTTAGGTGCGTTTGAGGCATGAATGTAAAACAAGGTGGCTATGCGTTGAAGTGTCCTTGGTATTTGATCATTAAGGCTGTTAGGGCTCTTAGCATGCCTCCAAGATTTATGATAATTCTACAATTGAAGAACTATTAGAGAGCATTGAAACTATCAAAAGATTTTGTGCCTCCCAATTTGATTTAATGAAGTCTAGGTTGAAGGTCGTAAGAGATAGGGGTGTAAATGGCCCGGATTGGGTTGGGTTTAGGTGTATTTAAGACCCAACCCAATTAAAAATAATTGGGTTGGGTTGGGTTGGGTTTGCATTTTTTTATGCTACCCAACCCATACCACCGACCTTTAATCAGGTTGGGTCATCAGGTTGGCCAATTAAAATGTTAATATATTTTTTATATTTGAAAAAATTCAAGAAAAGAAAAAGAAAAAGAAAATACTTAATTAGTTGAACTCATTCAACAATATTCAATGTAAAATACAAGTCTAACCATACAAATTTAACACTAAAGAAAAATACAATATATGTGAATATTATAATATTTTAATTTTTTATTAAAAAATAATAAATCGGGTTGGTTGGGTCAGGCTGGGTTGAGAATGCATCAACCTGTTACCCAACCCAACCTTAATCGGGTCAACCAAAATTGAACTCGACCCGTCCTGTTAAAATGTAGTTGGGTTGGGTCGGTAGGTCGGGTTCGCAGGTTGGGTCATACCCACTTACACCCCTAGTAAGAGATGTTCTTTCCATTAATAAGGTCTTAAGGTGTTGTAAAGTAATTCAAAGTTGGTCGACTCAATTAGCAAAAGTGGTTAATTGTGTTAAGCGAAGGGCTAATAGAGGCTATCTAACATGAGACTTGTATAAATACATGTGTTCAATTGTATGCTGTATAGTATGTGTAATCAATAAAATTTTTCTCTCATTCTTCTCAATTCTTTCGTGAGTGTGTGTGAGTTTTCTTTCTTATCTCCGATATAAGGTTAGAACTCAATTTTTAACCATAAGTCAACTTTAAACATTGTTTTTGTTGTGTAACAACTTTATATCTTATTGTAGGAAAATAATTCCATTGATTCCCTCACATGTGTAGACATAGACTCTAGGCATGCTTATAAACTTTTATAGACTTTAAATAAGCAACTCCTTATAATGGTTTACCATTAGAAGAATAGTATTAGAAAAAAGGAAGTTAACCACATGTGCTTTTAACTAACCATTAATCAACATTTAATTAACCATTTTATTGTATTTATGATAAAATATGGATTTTGTCAAATGCTTAAATTCAATTGAACAATAAGTTTCATCAACCTTTAAATACTCTAATTAAAGTCTTTTTGTTAGTAATTTTTTACACTTTGGAAGTAATGTTTGGATGTAATAGAAAATTTGATTGTATTTAACTAGGTGAAATATTAGATTAACACTTTATGTGTGTGTGATTCATCGAGAAATGTTGTAGGTGAGTTTATCTGAGGAAACAATTTCAACTATTCTCTCACATGTTTAGACACAAACTTTAGACACTGTTATAAAGGTTTACAGGCTTAAAACAAGCATCTCCCTATAATGGTCTGCCATTGGAAGCATAGGATTAGAAAAAAGACTGTTGACCATCTTTGCTTACAATTAACCACAAATTAACATTTACTTAACCACCCTATTCTATTTTTGATAAAATTTGGATTTTATTAGGAGCTTAAATTCAATTCAAGAATAAGTATATTGAACCATCAAATGCCTTAATTAAAGTCTCTTTTTGAGAAATTGTAGATGATTTTAAAGGAAAAATTGCATGAGATAAAATGGAAGTGTATTTAACCATACGGAACATTGGATTAACACTTTATGTGTGTGTGATTCTCCAACAAATGTAGCAGGCATGTTTTTCTGAGTAAACAGTTCTAATGATTCTCTTACATGTCTAGACATAGCACATAGGCATGCTTATAAACTTTTACATGCTTTACACGAGCAACCTACTATAGTGGTTTGCCATTGGAAAAATAAGATTAGAAAAAGATTGTTAACCATCTTTGTTTACAATTAACCATAAGTTAACATTTACTTAACCATTTTATTCTATTTTTGATTAAATTTAGATCTTATTAGGTGCTTAAGTTCAATTCAAGAATAAGTTTATTGAACCATCAGATGCCCTAACTAATGTCTCTATTTGAGTAATTGTTCATAATTTGTAAAGGTAAAGTTGCATGAGACGAAATGGAAGTGTATTTAACTATACGAAACATTGAATTAACACTTTATGTATGTGTGATTCACCAACAAATGTAGCAGGTGCATTAGTTTGAGCAAACAGTTCCAATGATTCTCTCACATTTGCTTAATTAACCATTTTACTATGAACTAGTCAACCACAAAAATCTATAACTGGTCTTTGCATTGCATGTCAAATAGGTCATTGTTAGTAAATGTTTTGTATAATATTTTCATTGCAAAATATCCATGTAAATTGATGTTTCAAGGGGTGGAACTTTAATAATATAATGTCAACTTTGTTTTTAGAAGAAGCCTTAATTAATTAGACGAAGTACATGGTTAACCATATATTTACATTCAGTTAACCATGTCTATTATCCTACATACTTAAATAACCATTTATTGACTAATTGTAGTCTGACATTTATGGTTAAATTTGTAGGTGAAACAAGTACCATTAAGTTGTGAACAGACTTTACTGTCCACAATTTCCATCACATTTAGTAATTATATCAAATTTATAACCAATTTCTATATGGAGTTAACCATTTTAATATGAATAATTAACCATTAAATTCTAAAACTGAGTTTTGCATTTCATGTCTAGTAAGTTATTCATAGTGAATTATTTAGTGTAAATATTAGTTATTTAACTATCAACAAATGATGTTTCAAGAGGAACAACTTTAACCATATAATGTCATTTATGTTATTGAAAGAAGCCTTAATTAACTAGATGAAACACATGATTAACCATATATTTGCATTCAGTTAACCATTTTTATTATTGTATACACTTAAGCACTTATTGACCAATCATAGTCTGACATGTGAGGATAAATTTATAAGTAAAACAAGTACCATTAAGTTGTGAACAGGCTTTATTGTCTACAATTTTCATTGCATTTAGTAATTATGTCAAATTTATTAAAATAGAAACATTAACCAATTTTTCTATTGTGTTAACCCCTTTAATATGAATAATTAACCATTAAAGTCTAAAGCTGAGTTTTACATTTCATGTCTAGTAAGTCATTCTTAGTGAATGTTTTAGATTAAATATTACTCATTTAATTATGGTTTAATACATTAGTAGATCCTTAAACATTTTGAGAATTTTTATTTAGGTCTTTAAACTAAAAAAATTGTATTTGGTCCTTGATCTTCTAAAATTTTTGTAATTGAGTCCTTAAAGTAAGTAAAACTGTCACAATTTTTTTTTTTTGTAGTTTCAAGTTGTCATAAACTAACTTTAGGGATTTAATTACAAAAAATATAGAAGGTCAATGACCCAATTGTAAATTTTTTTAGTTTAAGGACTTAATTAAAAATTTTCAAAAAGTTCAGGGACCTACTAATGTAATAAACCTTTAATTATCAACAAATGATGTTACATGACGTGCAACTCTAACAATATAATGTCAACTTGAAGAAGCCTTAATTAACCAGACAAAACACATAGTTAACCATATTTTTACATTTAGTTAACCATACTTGTGAATGATCACTTAAATAACTACTTATTGACCATTCGTAGTTTGATATGTGAGGATAAATTTGTAGGTTAAACAAGTACCATTAAGTTGTGAACATATTTTATCAAACGTTTTACATTGCATTCAAACTTTTATATTAGATTAAGGCAATTAAGCAATTCTTACATTAAATTAACCAACTTTGTGTTAGCAGTTAACCATATATATGTATAATTGAATTTTCAAAATTTTAACTTGGCCATTGGTACTTAAATTTTTGAATAAAAATCATCATTTTTGGATAGAAAAACCCACATGTTAAAAGTGCAATTTTAACATCATATTGACAATTACTTATGGTTAACACAAGTTAAATTCATCATATATAGTGAATTATTAACACACTTTTTACCTTCAATTAACCACATAATTGAATAGTGCCACCCACTGATAAACTGTAGTAAAAATTGTCAAACATGTTAAGATACTTGTGCAGGTAAAGCACTTACAATATGAACATGTTTAAGCACCCAATAATGGCACTCAATCATGGCGCCATTTTTTTTATTAGGTTAAGCTAGTTGACCACATTTTTACATTGAATGAACCAACTTTGTGGGGATAATTAGCGATACTTGTGTAAAAGTGAATTTTTCACTACAATTGAACATCACTTGTAACAAAATAAATTCAATCACAATGCAAATTAATGTTACTATCAATAAAGAATAGTAAATAGTTAGGTGAACCTTAACAGGCCACACAACAAGAAACATAAGACCAAAAATATTTGTTACAATCTTACAATGTTTCTCCATTTCTGTCATTATCTACACAATAATAGTATTTACTTAAGGACAGGTAACATGCATAAACCAAAAAAAAAATTACATATTTCCTGTGAATACCCAACCATATAACACCTTACATGGACCCAATGTCAATTATGCATAAAAATGGATCTTATACCATGTTAAACAAATTCACACACGTGCTTTATTTTGGTCACCTACATATCAAAGTGTCAAAGTTAAAATCTCATGATACGTAATACAAGTTTAAAAACATAAAATAGTTACATAACCTTATATCGAAGTAAAGTATATTATATGAAGAATGGTAACCTACTATTAAGTATCTAGTTATGCGAATACCCACCTAAAAAGCAAGTCATTGTAGCTAAGGTAAGAGAAAGACTTGAAAAAGGTATGAGCTGAGGCTAGGGGACAAAACATATGTAGATAAGGTAACTGTAGAGGCCAGGTTGAAAATAAAGCGTACTGTCATAGAAAGAGCAACTATAGAGGCTCGAGACATGTAATGGAAAAAAGAAAAGGTTGAGAGAGCTACATTCAAGTCTAGTGAACGATTAGATAGATATGACTCTATCAAATTTAGTGTTTCTTTCAGAAATGATGCAATCTTCATCCTCTATAAGTATCCACTCAAATTTCTAAGTGATAAAATACATAATTGCCTACTAATTTTATAATTTATAATAATTACATAGCAGAGTATGTTGAATCCACATTCTCATAACTTTAGCACCACTCGGGGCTTATTTCATGGCTCTTCTCACCAACCATTACTGTTGAAATTAATCAAATATGTAAAGCTAAAATGTTGATGTGTCTATCAACAATAAAGATAAAAAAAATACTATAGTCTAAGTTAATGCTTTTTAGACTTGTATGCAGTAAAGACACTATTTGATAAACTTATATACCGTTGTTAGGAACAAAGCAATGTGATGGGAATGAATTTACCTTGCATGGAAAAGCACAAATGTAGTTCATTAACAATTTTAAAGAATCACCTATGATTTGCCTTTGCCTTTGTGATACAAATTGAAATGAGAAGCTTGACAACTATTCCAACTTACAAGAGTAAGGGGGAGTTATTATTAGAAGTGATTGATTTCTAGTGGATAATTAATTGTGATAGTGGGGATAGGAATCAATAGAAAAGAGGTAGAGATTGAAATTGTCCAAAAGACAATAAATTATAATAAAGGGAGAACTTGTATCTGGATTTGAGATTATAGTAGTAGGAAAGTCCAAATCTCTTTAATACTTAGGAAGGATACTTTTTATTTTTCTGTATTCATCATCTCAAACTCAATTTATATTTTAATCAAATATTAAGCTAGAGTTTGAAGTTTGTCTTGAATATATTTTCTACTTTTTCCTATTTGTTTTAAACCAATTCTATCACTGTTGTTCTAGAGGTTACTCGAATACACAAACTTATGTCGTCTTATAGGTAGTCTATCCCGGCTAGCACTACCCCAGTCATCTCAGATTGCATTTACTTGCTACCTCGGACCAACTTTATGCTTATCCTGGTATGACATGAAAAGCGCCTAATGGCAAGGAAAGCATGCATTAGGGTACTGATGCACTAAAAATACGCTTAAGGACAAGCGTACCCTTATCGCAGTAGGAAAAAGAAGATGCGAGTCCCGATATCGAACCCAAATGACTAAATGGCGATTACTAGTTTCCAGAGATTCTATATTGTTTAAGTGAAATTAAATAGGTAGTAGATTGATTCAATAAGGATAAATGTGTAACAAGAATTGTAAAACAAGCAATGGCAAGTAGAGAAAAAATTCAAATGAAAATAGGCTTAGGGTTTTGGTTTCCTTCATGCTCTTGAGTTCCTTCACATTTAATTCTATTTGAACCTTGTACTATTCATCAATTACCAATATTTTCCTATGCATTTTATTGTTAATTGTTGGTCATAAATTCCAATAGTCATTTCTAAGTTAATTTTCCAATTAATCATATAAGATATTAAAACCCTAGGAAGGCATGAGGAACAAAAGGGGGATTAATTAATTATTTAATCTAATTAGAAATTAGGAATGAAGGTTGATCATATGATAAAACCTAATTTTATTACCCTACACGTCTACCAATTAATTGCGGTACGGCCGCCATTCAATTAATTGATTCAAAGCATACAAGGGATGATCAATTCCAAGTAAGAAAATAAAAATAGTAGAGCAATCTAATTGACTGAATAGAAACAAGAATTCAATTAAAATTAAGCATTTAGGGGTTCCAAACACTAAGTACACCACAACCTTAACAAGAAATTTAGCTACTCATAGTAAGAAGAGAAGTCATAATTTTAAAGAAATACATCAAAGAAAAGAAAAGAAGAAATCTTTTACAAGAAAAGGTTTTTCCCTAGTCTCTAACTCTAAGTATCCTGTTGCCCTTCAAGAATCCTTTTCCAAAAGCTAAAGACAAAAAGGAAAAGAGGGAAGAGAACAGAGATAAGATAGAGATAATCTCCCTTGTGCTTTGCTCCTTACTATTTGTAATACAATTTTAGAATTTTGGAGCAGAAGGCTTAATCCGGTCCATTTCACACAATTTAGGCCCATTAAAAATTAAAATAAAATTAAAAGTTGGACCTGACTCGCTAGGCGGGCTACATAACCCACCGGGTGGTGTACCTATGGAATAAGGCCCACCAGGAGGCCTACAGAGCTTGCCGGGCGGGTGCAGCCCTCTATATTCCATTTTTACGTTTCAAGTCTCCTTTTTGGCCTGTTCGCTTATAGGCTTCTTTTGTGGTTCTCACTCTGGTTCTAGCTTCTTTTAAGTCCACTTTGATAAGTATAATATTCTTTTGTGCCTATGAACTGAATTTTCTTTCTTTGTTCATCTAATAGCCTTTCACAAAATTCAACAAAATCAAGGCAATTCATACAATTTTAAATAAAAAGCTTAGAAATACACATCACATGAAATTCCTTATTAATGGTCTATTTTCTCACAAATTTCTTATGAGTTAATGTAAAAATATGTGAACTTGCTCTATAAATCCACATAAAATGTAGATTTATCAGGTACCAAAACGCATGCTATCACGTGGCACCTAACTATAACAAAATTTCCCTCCAAAACACTATATAAAGGACTCCACATTCATCGGGTACATACTCTCTCTTTGATACTCACTTATTCTTGCACCCTCACTGACTTAAGCATCGTACTCCTTGTAGGTGCCACCACCGGAGACATCAACAACCACCATGGAAGTTCATAGGAGATTGACTCTCGTGTTCACCACACAACATTGGCGCTGTCTGTGGGAAATCATTTTCTAATTCTCCTCATTTTCTTTATTATTTGGAGAACTGTTCGTGATGGTCAGCACGAGAAATCACAAGTCTGTTGTGGCGCCTTTGCCACCAAAGCTCCTGCCACCATTGCCTAAGGACAGTGAAGTTGCTTCGGCCACATCTGAGGTGATCCTTGAAGCGAATGGTGTTCTGACACTGTTAGTCATTATAGCTGACCTCGCAACACTATTGCATGCAACATAGAGAGACACTGAAGGAGCAAGAGAAGATTATTGCAGAGCTTTAAGCGGAGAGGGAGAGTAAGAAAATTATGGAGAACACTTATGATCATACTAAAACCAGGGCATGTCGCATCAGAGATGCGTGACGGGCACATGGCGACAGAGATGAACGAGGATGACGAGACGGTTCCGTTCAACCTTCCTTTCTCCACGAGAATTTTGAATTTGCAGGTTCTAAAGCAACTACAGTAGTTGCCTTCGTTGGAGTTGTATGGTTGATCTGCAGATCCAAATGATCACCTCTCGGCGTTTGAGTCAGCTATGTCCTACAAAAGAGCTTTTGCCTCGTTGACATGTAGAGCGTTCCCGCTTTCGCTTAAGGGAATAGCATTGAAGTGGTTTCAATTTCTAGAACTGAGATCCATTGATTCATGGATGACATTGAGAGAAAAATTTAAGATCGCCTTTGCAACCAGCAAGGCTAGATCGAAAACTGAGGCAGATTTAAGGAGGATCCGCCAAGGCGCGGATGAGCCGTTGTGAGACTATATCAGTAGGTTTAATCAGAAGGCAAGGGCGGCTGAGAACTTGCAACTTAGAGTGGTGTTGATGTTGGCTAAGGATGGGGTGAAGGAAGGCTCGCCTTTCTTTATGTTGATCGCTAAAACGCCTCCGACTTCAATGGAGGAATTTCTGAAGAAGGTAGAGAAATACATTAACTATGAGAATGTGCTGGAGGCCGGGAAAGTGAAGACGGTTGAGAACGTAACACAAAAGAAGAATTCGCAATTGAAGGCTAACAAACCACTACGTCATGAGGATCGGGGTTTATACAAAGGAGGATGGTTTGAAGACTATACATTGTTAAATGCCTCTAAGGAAAGAATTTTGAATGAGGTATAAAACGTAAAGTTTGTTGAAAAAGGGATAAAACCCCCAAAGCCAATAATAAATAGAGAAGGAAGAGATCAGTCCAAATATTGTCGATATCACAGGGCACTGGGGCATGATACTGATGAGTGTTTTCAGTTAAAGGACGCCATTGAGTTATTGATTAGGCGAGGAAGACTTAGTCGCTTTGTAGAGCAAAATGAAGGCAACTGTGGTAGAGGACAACATTCTTCACCATTAAAGAGTGAGAGAACAAGGAGCCCCAGAAGGAGGCGCTCCCCATTTAGGAGGAAAGATCACCACACCAACATAGTCCCGTGAGGAGTCAATCCCTACCTTGGACATCACGGGATGATGCCGAAGTTTAGGTCATCCAGCGTCAATCACCACGGCAATCATCATCTCGGCGGCTCGCAAGATTCCCTATTTATTCACCCACAAAGAGTCATGAAGTCATATACGTTATAGCAGACAAATTTTTAGGAGGAGCCCCGTCAAATAATGCAAGAAAAAGACATGCTAGGGAAATTTTGGCAACATCTTCTGGGGTTCGCATTGTTGATAACCTTGCGAAGAAGAGGATGCCACCTTTAATATTTGATGACTCTGACTATATAGATGTCGTACCAATCCACGATGACCCCCTAGTGGTGAAGGCTTCTATGGTGAATAAGGAGGTCTACAGGCTTTTGGTGGATATTGGTAGTTCTGTCGACATTATGTTCTATGAACTATTCAAGAAGCTGACGATCTCGGAGTCCGAATTGATGCCTTACAACGAAGATTTAATCGGATTCTCAGGGCACCACATATCGTTGCTGGGATACATAAAGTTGCACGTGACCTTTGGAGAACCGCCCTGCACAAAAACTATAACTACTCGGTTCATAGTGGTAGATGTTAAATCTTCCTATAATGCTATTTTGGGAAGACCAACTTAAAATTCTCTAGGAGTCATCATCTCGGTCTCATATCTAGCCATGAAGTTTGTGGGCGATAATATGGAAATAGTCACCTTGCGAAGAGACCAGAAAAAGGCGAAGGAACGTTATAAAGAGTCCCTGAAGGTGGGCCCCAAACCCAAGATGGGGTATAAACCCAATCTCGAAGAAGGCAAAGTGCTTCTAATAGAATTAGATTGTCAGGATGAGATCAAACGAGATACCTAGATACCCCTCTAGAGCCTGAAGGGGAGTGTATCCCGGTCCAAATTGGGAAAGAAAATGACTAGGTTGTTAAAATTGGCACTGACCTAAATGAGAAGATGAAGGAGGATCTATCAACCTTCATGAGGAACAATGCCAGCTTATTCGCTTGGAAATCGATGGACAGGTTGAGGAATTGTTGAAAGCGAGGTTCATTCGAGAGGTGAGGTATACTACTTAGCTCGCCAACATGGTGCTTGTCAAGAAACAAAATGGTAAATGGAGGATGTGTGTTGATTACACCAACCTTAATAACCATTACCCAAAAGACTTGTATCCTCTCCCCGACATCGATAGGCTAGTAGATGGTTCTTTCGGGTTTCGTTATTTATATTTCATGGACGCTTATTCCAGATACAACCAAAACGCTCTATACCTTGGGCGATCAGGAGAAGACGACTTTCATGACTGAGAAGGCCAGTTACTATTATAAAGTTATGTCTTTCGATTTGAAGAACGCCAGGGCCACGTATCGAAGGATGATGAATAAGGTGTTCAAGGGGCAGATAGGTCAGAACTTAGAAGTATACGTGGACGATATGATTGTGAAGAGTGCCACTCCTGAGGTGCACCTTTGAGACTTAGAAGAAACTTTCACCTAGCTGGCAAAGTACAACATGGGATTGAACCCCAATAAATGCATGTTTGGTGTTTCGGCAAGAAAGTTTTTGGGGTATATGCTATCTGAAAGGGGCATCGAGTTAAACCCGAAAAAATGTCAGGCCATACTAGAAATGAAGAGCTCTCAGAATGTAAAGGAGGTCTAGAAATTAACAGGGCGGTTAGCTGCATTGACGAGGTTCATAGCCAGATCGGCACATAATGCCCTTCATTTTTTCTAGCTATTAAGGAAAGGCAAACCTTTTGAATGGACCGAGGATTGTGAAATTGCATTCAGAAAGTTGAAAGAAACTTTGTCGTCTCCCCCCTACTCACTAAACCCGAGCTGAGTGAGGTCTTGTATATATATATGTATATAGTTATGCATTGTCAGTATAAAAAGTTTTACATTGTCAACCAATCGCAAATCACCATTATTATGACTTTTAAGACAATTATTATAAAAGTTAACAAATTTATCATACATGATGGTTTGTGATTAGATGACAGTGTAAAGTGACTTTACATTGTCAGTGCATAGTCTATTTTTTCTTAAAAAAATGAGGTGCGAAAAAATCATACAAAGAAAAATGTTATTCCACTTTTTAGAAAAGAATATAAGGACACAATTTTCTATTCCTCATCGTTAATAATAAATAAAAATAAGATATTTTGTTTAATTCCAAGCCATACAATGAAAGCAAAATTAATAGTTGGTTTTAATTATTTTAGTTTCATAATTTGAACTTTGTCGATAAGAAATTCTTTTGGTATCTTTTTCATGTCTCCTTATTATTGATAAAGAAAAATATGTCTAACGAAAAGAAAATATTATTTCATTTTTCAGAAGAAAATAGAAAAGGACATAATTTTCTACTCCTCATCATTAATAATTATGAATACAAGTAAACGTATTTTATAAAGCTAAACCATATAATAAAAATAAAATAATAGGCAGTTTTAATTATTTTAGGCTTAATTGCACTTTGTACTACCTAAGTTTCATCATTTTGTGAAATTTGTCACTAGTATTTTTTCTCTCTCAAATTTTCCCATCTTATTTTTGAAATGTTGCAAATTTTGCTTAATCATCAATTGTTCTTTAAATAAAAATTTGTAAAATTGGTCAAAATTTGCAATATTTAAAAAATAAGGTGGCAAAATGCGAGAAAAAAAAATACGGTGACAAAATCTACAAAATAATGAAACTTGAGTGGCACAAAGTGCAATTAAGCTATTATTTTAATTTAATAGTTTGAAGTTAAAAATTTCTTTTGTTGTCTTTTACTTACATACTTTTAATGATTAATAAAATTTAATTATTTTTTATTTAATTAAGATAAAAAATATAATTCTTATTTATATTAAAATTTGAAAAGAAAAGAGATATGTGAGCATGTCGCTTTTATCTATACTAGGGTGCATGTCTATCTTCATTTTTTTAAAAATAAAAATGAAATAAAAGAATAAGAATGTAGTAGGTGGTTTAAAAAGTAGTTAAAGGATAAAATAATAAATAATTTAGAGAATGATAAAAGTGTATAATAGTCTAATAAAAATTGGAGACTAAAAGAGGAAATCCTCTTTATTATAGTTATAGCTTATAGATAAATAAATTATAATAACTATCTTGAGAGTGTTTTTAGAAATTATATTTTAAGTTTTTAACAAGATCATTTTTTAGAATTTTTCCTTCAACAAGAGTATTTTTAAGAATTTTTCTTAATTTCTTACTTTTTTAATATATCTTTTTATCTTTATTTCTAAATTAAATTTCATTATTTAAAAATAACCTTATATCATAATATAAATTATTTATTATAAATTTAAAATATAATTTATATGTTCAAAAATATTTATTTATTACAAATTTTAATTATAATATAATTTATATATTTAAAAATATTTATTATAATAAATTTTAATTACATAAAACAAATATTTACTTTGGCACAAGTTAAAACCCTATTCCTAGTATTTCGTTAAATTTTAAATATTGCTAAATATATTTTGGTCTCTTATCTTTTTACTAAATCTCACTTTGGTTCTTTATCTTTTAAAAATTTTATTTTGGTTATTTAACTCTTAAATTCGAGTTAATGTTGTCCTTCTGAAATAGTGATTGTTTTTTATTTTAGGGCACGATTTTGAATCTTTTTTATTAATTCAAGATATAAAACTTATCCCATTAAATTAATCTATATTAAAACTATGAAACCCAACAAATGTTCGAACCAAAAAGAACCATAAATATGGTGAATATTGCACATGAAAAATGAGTCACATGAGTAACCGAAAAGAATTTGATATTAGATTTTTTAATTTTTTAATTATTTGGGAGACTCATTTTTTAAGCGATTTTTATCTTGAATCTAATGAATTTAATAGGATAAGTTTTACTCTTGTATCAATTAAAAAAGAATTCAAAATTATGCCTAGTATAAAAAAGTCACTATTTTAAAAGAATAACATTAATTCAAATTTAAGAATTAAAAAATAAAAATAAATCTTTTAAAAAATAAAAGGATAAAATGAATTTTAATAAAATAATCAAAATCAAAAATATATTTTCAGGGGGGGAAGAATACAAACTATACAAGCGAAGAGCGGACGAGGTATCAACTATCAAGAATAGTCGAATAATGTGAATGGAAGGAGACATGGATGAGGATGCGATCGCGATCTGAGCGTAGACTCCTAGAGTGGGCAGCCCAATTTGCAAGGAGAGGAATAAGTAAAAAGATGCAATGAAGTAAGTACCCAGTTATTATCATCACATCACACAAGATTGAAGATTCAATCCCAATTGGCAATTGGCAATTGGCAATTGGCATGGAGACTTATCCCCGAATATCTCCACGTCCACTACTACTTATGTTCGTCTTTTCGGTATGGATCTTTAGGGTTTACGCTCTCCATCTCTGAAATTTTTAATCCCTAGTAATTAACTCTTTCAATTACATGCACAGGTTTTGTCTTGTGGTGTAGTTTCTTCCGACGTTTCAACAACCAAGTAACGACTCCATTCTTTTTCGTCTTTGCTTTTCTCCGCTATTTCTCCCCTTCTCCTCCCAAACCTGATTTCTACTTCTCTACAGAGGTTCTCGGGCCCTCTATGATTGTGACCAATATCATCGCACCAAGGTGTGTTCATCTCAGATGTTGATCATATCAATTTGTAGTTCAGCATTGGAACTAACTAAACATACCTCATTTATATGTCTTCCTGTATAATTTTTTGACCTTGTTGCTATTGCTGTAGAAGCAGGAACAAGATATTTCTACAACTAGAAACCGCCATCATCCCGATGAAAAGGTTTTACCCGACATCATTATTTAAATCCACTGGAGTGGAGCCAGCAGTAGTGCTTATATTGTTAGTAATGATTCTATGCAGGACATTGATATAATTGCAACGTACAGCGATGCTTCTGGCCATGTTCGACTGGCTAGGTTGAAACTGAAGGATTTATCTGACTCCTGGATTTGGGAAAACCCAACTAATGGAAACAATGAATTTCAAAAGAGCTCCCAGGTACTGTAGTTTGATTTCATCCTTTTCTTCAGTTCAGGTCAATGCTGTAATTTGGCAGGACCTGAATATCTAGCCAACAACATAAATTATGTGGGGAATGTCAATTACAAAATTGCGAACATTAATTCTAGTGAATGATTTTAGGTGTAATAAATTGATAAGAAAATGGTGATGACTATTTATATGCGTGTGATGACAATTTAAAAGTAGGTGACTCTTGAAAATGTAAGAAGCAATTCATTCATGCTTATCCAAGAAGTCTTGACAAGCCATTCACCACACTATTATAAAAGGAGGTCCTTGTGAAGAGAAAAGGCACCATCCCAAGTTGAAGGGGGATCGTGTGAAGTGAGGAGAATTCCAAACAGAAGAGATATGAGCCAAAGAGATGTGAGTGGGAGTGTTATCATTTCTTGTAACTCTCGAGTAAAAGACTTAGGATTGTATGGTGATACACTTCTTGGGGAGAGTTTTTCAAGTTTGTCGAAAAAATTTGTAATTATTATTTGAGATCGTAAATATCTATTGAAACATTTCCATGTATGTAGGTAAGAGGTGTCAAACCATGTTAAATTTGTGTTTCTGTTGTTTTTCTCCATGGTGTATTTTTATTGTGTTCTCATCTTCGATCCTTGTTATATATGGTTTTTCCCCAACAAACTACTACCATATATTTAACTTTATGACCACTCACTGTCTGGTAATATTCATTATCCAGCAGTTGATGGAATCATTTCAAACTGATTCAAGATTTGAAGACAATGCCAAGCACTCCAAAGATGAACATTATCCTGAAGAAAGCAAAGTTGAACTTCCCCGTTCCTCATCAATGACACCAATGAAGATCAAGCGTCGGGTAATTATCTAATTTTGTCTTTCACTACTCAACCAAACAAAAATAATAGGGACAGGGATGGCACTTCTCATACTAATAATATATATAATTTTTTATATTGTTTTTATAATTTTTTAGTCGAATATTATAATTTTATTTGTAGTGTCTCTTAAAATTTAATTATGTTTCTTCTATTTTTTTATTTTAACATTTTTCTTTATGTTTGGTTCCCTCAAATATTTTGCCTTTGTGATTGGTCCTGTCAGAAAATTAATGGCTAACCTCGCCCTGGATAGAGATAAGTGGAAGAGTGTTTGTTTCATTTTCTTTGTTCCATGTTGATTTGGGTTCTTTTTTAATATTTTCCAATCCCTTAGGTTATGCGGCAAGAAAGAAGGAAAGCACGTGCAGCTGAGCTTATTCAGGAAGACAAAGAAACTGACAATCCCATTGTATCAGCAGCAATTGAACACTCTGAAGAATTTGATACCACTATCAAGGGAAGGTATAGCATATGGAGGAGAGAATATGAAAACCCAAATTCTGATTCAACTCTGAAACTCATGCGAGATCAAATAATAATGGCCAAAGCATATGCCAACATTGCAAAGTCTAAGAACAAAACTGTTCTATACGAAGCTCTTGTCAAGAACTCCAGAGATAGTCAACAAGCTATAGGAGAAGCCAGTTCTGATACCGAGCTTCACCTTGGGTATTTTTGTATTTCCCTGGTCTTGTTTCTCTGGCTTATTAGGTTTTTTCAATTTTCATGCAAAGTTACTATTTATTGCATTTGCTAGAGCACTTGATCGAGCAAAAGCTATGGGTCATGTTCTTTCCATAGCAAAGGATCAACTTTATGACTGCCTTTTGGTGGCAAGGAAGTTCAGGGTGATGCTTCAATCAACTGAAGATAGAGTGAATATACAGAAGAAAAGAAGTGCATTCTTGATTCAGCTGGCTGCAAAAACTGTGCCTAGACCATTGCATTGCCTTCCCCTGCAACTTGCAGCGGATTATTACCTGCAGGGCTATCATAAGAAAGGAAATCTTGACAAAGAAAAGATTGAAGATCCATCTCTTTACCACTATGCTATCTTTTCTGATAATGTACTGGCTACATCTGTGGTTGTTAATTCTACTGTGCAGAATGCAAAGGAACCTGAGAAACATGTATTCCATATAGTGACGGATAAGTTGAATTTTGCAGCAATGAGAATGTGGTTTCTCATCAACCCTCCTTCTAAAGCAACCATTGAAGTTCAGAATATTGATGATTTAAAGTGGCTGAATTCCTCATATTGTTCTGTTCTACGTCAACTTGAATCAGCAAGAATCAAGGAATATTACTTTAAAGCTAATCATCCTTCCTCCCTTTCTGTTGGTTCTGACAATCTAAAATATAGAAATCCTAAATATTTGTCAATGCTAAATCACCTAAGGTTCTACCTTCCTGAAGTTTATCCAAAATTAAACAGAGTTCTATTCTTGGACGATGACATTGTGGTGCAGAAAGATTTGACACCTCTTTGGTCAATTGATTTGAAAGGTATGGTGAATGGTGCAGTGGAGACATGCAAGGAGAGCTTCCATAGGTTTGATAAATACTTAAACTTTAGTAATCCACTGATTTCCAATAACTTCAGTCCTGAGGCATGTGGCTGGGCATTTGGCATGAATATTTTTGACTTGAAGGAGTGGAAGAAACGAAACATCACTGGTATCTATCATCGGTGGCAAGATATGGTAAATTTTACTAATCTTATTGCTTTTTTTACAGTTAACCAAATATATATCAATATTTTAAACTTTATTTTCATCTGAATATCATTTTATGAAATTGGTTGCCTGAAGATTACTATGTGTGCATCATCCCAATGTTTATTCTATTGTTCAGGTCTCTATTTCAAATACGGGAAAGCCATGTTTACTGTTTTGTGCATGTAGATAGTAGTGTCTTATCTCATATAGAATTAATCGTTTGCAGAATGAGGATAGAACCCTCTGGAAGCTTGGAACCTTACCCCCAGGATTAATCACCTTTTATAATCTGACCTATCCGTTAGATCGCGGCTGGCATGTTTTGGGACTTGGCTATGACCCAGCTCTGAATCTAACAGAGATAGAGAATGCCGCTGTCATTCACTACAATGGAAACTACAAGCCATGGCTGAATCTTGCTGTTTCCAAATATAAATCGTACTGGTCCAGATATGTTATGTTCGATAATCCATATCTTCGCGTTTGCAACCTTAGCGAATAGTGAATTTTGTGCCCTTCACTAGCAGATTGTACTTTTTGAAAATGGTACCACCTAATATAGTTGTCTGGTTAAAAACTGAAATGCGGTTCAGTAACATTTTGATCGATTAAAACGTCAATTTCGTCCTAAAATTGGCTTTCCTTACTAATATAATCCATGACATTATACGAAAGCAAATTTAGTTATTGATAATTGTTAATCAATTTGATTCTTGAAATTTGCACTTGTCAATTTAATTTCTAACATCACCAAATCAGTCAATTTAGTCTTTGAAATTTAACAACTTTTAATTAATTTGATTTTTAAGGTGAGTGACTAAATTGACCGATACATATCAAATTAGGAATTAAATTAATTAATTGTTGTCTCTTTTTAATGTAAAGGCAACAATTGCATGCCCACATTACATAGGATCCCTACTAATTTTCAAAAAAGGTGCAAGAGTATTTATCAAGGTTCAACACGAACCTGTCACCAAATAGTGTATGAGTTGCCTCGAATTTCAGATCTCCTACCTAGGTTGTAAATTGTTCCCACTTAGCTGAATCTCCTTGTCCAGCCTTTTCTTCGGCTTAGGTATAATGTTCCCACTATATTTACCCAATTTTGCTTTCAAAATAGCAAATATGCTCATTAGATAGGTTATAATTGGGGGTGGAAATAGATCAGATGGCCAGTCTAGAGTTTATGGTCTTACCTACATAAAGCCTAATTTAACCTGACTCGTTTATTAAAAACGTTAGGTTTAGACTTTTTATGAAGTCTATTTAGATTAAAAAAAAAGAAAAAGAGCCAGGCCTTAAGCTTTAAAAACAGTTTATTAAACTTAATAGACCGACCTATTTATATACATCTATAATAAAATATTATTATATTATATATACATAATTATATATAATACATATATTACATATAATAATATAAAAGAATGTGTAATTAATTGGCCTTTTTAGGCCAACAGGCCTACTTAAGTTAATAGGTTTACCAACTTTTTTATAGGCTTTATAAGAATAGACTTTTCAGTAGGCTTACAAGCCATGTCAAACTTTTATATAAGCCAGGCCCAACCCTTTAAAAAAGATCTATGATAGGTAAATAGGTTTGACTTAGGTTTTATCATTTTAATAAAAGTTAGGCTTAGGCCTACTAAGTCTGGCTTGGCCTATTTCCACCCCTAGTTATAATCCATTCAAACATGGTAATGATGGGCTTCTCCATAGCTAATAATATTGTGGCATTAAAGGATTTACTCAAGTTATTTATCAATATATCACACATTGGATAACAACTAAATACATGCTTACACCAGTTCTTCGAGGTGTTTGCTACTAGCCAATCATAAGCTTTCTCATCAACACCCTTTAGTTGCAACATCTTCTCCTCCCATGCTTCAAAGTATGTAGCCTTTGCAACACCCATTATTAGATCCTTAATAAGTGTACCCCTTCAAACCTTTTCTTGAAGTTGTTGTATATATGCCTTAAACAATATCTATGTTCCACACCATGCATAAGCTCTTCAAATGTGAAAATAACAAGGCACAAGCTCGGTGAAAGCTTGATTTTTTTTGGGATTTTACTGGTTATTGCAAGCTAAGCTCAAATTGGACCATGTTGGATCAGACAAAAAAGCCCGAGTTGAATTCAGACTCAAAATTTAAAATTCAAGCCTTATATTCCATCGGATTAATTTGGGTTAGCTCAGGGTCTTGACCCATTTTGCCAACTCTACCCCCATACTTATTTTTCAAGTGACAAACATCAACCCCTATGAATTGCCTACAAACAGCCTTAAATACTCCTTTCCAACCATCCAAATACAAATAAAACCTACCAAATCTTGGTTTCAGATTTTGTGCAAGTATGTCCAATTGCATTTTGCGTGTATTCCTAGGACATGCCCTTCTTAACTTAGCACTATATGCGCCCAACAACGAGTATTGTTTATTACATCTCCACAAACTTCTTCCTTTGTTATGTGTCTATCCCTTAGTAGAGACATTTTTGTTTTTTGGATTATATAATTGTAGTATTGTTGTATGTTGAATAATTATGGTTGGTTCTATTAAAAAATTTTAATTATTTTTTTATTACTGTTTTATAATTTTTTAATGTTTTTAAATTTTTTCTTAATATTTTTTTTAATTTTATGCTTACTGTTTTTTTTTCTTATTGTTTTTTTTATATATTTTTTAATTTTTTTGCTTACTATTTTTAATTTTTATCCTTAGTGTTTTTTTTCTTTTTTTTTTCCTTTCTCTTTTTTAATTTTTTACTTACTATATTTTTCTTATTCTTTCAATTTTTTATTATTGTTTTTAATTTTTGCTTGCTGTTATTTCTTTTTTATTTTTTTTAACGTATGATTGTAATTGAAGTGTAAAAATTATTTGTGCATTTATTACTTTTACGATTAGATTAATTTAGTTTAATTGTGTTCTTATGAAAACTTACAAGTAATTTAAATAAAGTTTGAATTAATAATAAGCCTTAATTAATATGAAAACATACAAGTAACTTTTTTCTATGCAATTTTTCGTGTAATTTAAATAAAGTCTTAATTAATATCAAAATGTGCAAGTAATTTTTGATTTTATTATGAGAGTTTCCACATATTTTAAGTAAACTCTTAATTAATATATGAGAATTTATAAGTAATTTTTTTTATTTTGAAAACTTCCATGGAATTAATATGAGAACCTATATGTAATTTTTTTTTTTGGTTATGGTAACTTTCATATAATTTAAGTAAAAGCTTAATAATTATGGGATCTTGCGATTAAATTTTTTCTCATGGAAAATTGCACGTAAATTAAGTCAAGTTTTAATTAACAGGGGAATTTAGCATTAGTGTTTTTTTTAGGGAATTTACACTTAATTTAATTAAAGTCTTAATTAATATATGAATTTACAAGTAATTTAAGCAAAGTCTTATTTTATATGAGAACTTGGAAGTAAATTTTTTCTTATGGGAACTTACACGATATTTAAGTAAAGTCTTAATTACTTAAATGTAAAATTTTAATTAATATGAAAATTTATACATAATTTAAGTAAAGTCTTAATTAATAATAACTAAAGACTTAATTAAGATGGTAACTAAACAATATGATATTTATGTATATAAAGTTTATATTAGAATCCTAATAAATTTCAAATTATATAACAGTGTTAATATAATTTATAATAGATACTTGCTTCTTGGGTCCACACTTGGTGGAGGTTTATGGTGGCCTTAATTATTTAATGGCAAGAGGTCACTAACAATGGTGTGATCGGAGAAAACTTTAAGATCTAAAGAACAAACATTTGTATGGAAAAAATGTATGTTCATTAGATGTTGAGTTTCCTCCATTTGTACCATTTATGACACCTTTTGACATGATAGTATTAAGTTTGCTATGTTCCTTTGCTAAGTGTGAACATGATAAAGAAGTATTTATTTCATATTATAAAATATTTATATTCGCAAGATCTTCTTGACGTGGTCACGAAAATCATCAATGAAAAGTTTGAGGAACCATAAGCTCTTAAAAGTCAATCCCTAGAGAAGTTTAGGACATATGGTTTAATTTGTTGTACACAGGTATAATATATTTTAATTTTAGATTTATTTTTACGCACAAATTTTTCTTTTGATTCTTATGAATTTGTCCATTACTTGTTAATGCATAGGTCGTTGTTAGTGGAAAACTTAGAGCTCAAAGAGCCAAATCCATGAAGTTCAGTGATAGGTACATGATTTATTCTGAACAAACAATTAAGGATTACATTGACTTTGTAGTGAGACACGTGTTTCTCAGACATGTTACAACACCTGCATATCCATATATGATTTTTTAATTCTATTTTTTTATGCATAATACATTTTTATCTTCATTAATAAATTATTCTTTCTATTTCTTATCTGTGTTGTAATCTATGTATATTTATTTTAAAAAAGGAAAAATATTGGTGATTGAATTAATTGGCGATCGAATAAACGGATGATAAAGTAAATCATATTTTTGAAAAAAAGAAAACTAACGACCAAATTAGCAATCAAATGTGTCACTATAGATTCTATCATTGTGATGCTCATTTAGAGATGAAATTAGCAATTGCATTTAATTTGTATTTTTTAAAATACAACTAAATTTAGTGATTGTACTTATCCATTGCTAATGTGGTCTCCCAATAAGTAGTTGCCAAAATGTCAAGGTGATTTATGACCTATTATTAATTTGCAACTGATTATGTCACTCACTATTAGGGACCGATGTCTAAATTTGGTCACTAAGTACATTAGTGACCAAATTTACAATAGGGTTAAAATCTCTTTTTGCCTCCTTCCCCAAAAAAGCCCCTCTACGTTGTCATCTTGTGCCTAGAGCTAAGCGATTAATGTCAATGTTTTCTTCGTTGAAGCCTTCTTTATTTACAGTAAGCATTCTCACTTAGCTTGTCATCCTTTTGTTTTTTTATTAACATTGTTTTATGTATGTACCTTTCATTCCATATTTCGAAAAATTAGAACTACTCCATGAAAAAGCAAAAATCGCACAAGAAGGGGGGGTTGAATTGTGCGTTTTGAAAACTTTTCTCTAAAACAAAAAGCGAGTTCAAAAACGGTTTGAGTGAAAGGATAAGGGAGAAGAAGAATACAAAGGTTTTATACTGGTTCACTCAAATTTAAGCTACGTCCAGTCCCTTCACCCAGAAGGTATACAATGACCAACCTTAGGTTACATAAGTATTCTTTCACTGCCTCTTTAGGCCTTACAACGCAATCAACCCAAATTGCTTAACCACCCAAGTATTCTTTCTTACTAAGCCTCTCCAGGCTTTCACAACAAAACAGTTGTTTACAACGATAATAACTCACTATGTGAGAATTTGAAAGTTTAAGCATTATATAGAATTTCTTTAGAAAAATATTCAAAGATCGTCCAGTGGACGTAAGAAAGTAGTTTGTTCTTTTTCAATATGTCTCACAGTCAGCGTCTCTGTCGTCTTCTTTCTTCATTCTTCTGTGATATATATAGTCTTCACAATAAAAGAGCCGTTGAAGATGATTCAGCTTCAGTCTTCAAGAAAGAAGCGCATGTATCGAGCTTTCAGCGAAGTCAGACAAGGTAACTTTTGATCTTGCACCAAAACGGAAAGTGCAGGAGTGCGTTGGTGGTCTGCTTTTTTGATCATTCTTCATTTGGCTTGATAAGTTGAATTCCTTTTTCTGCATTGCTGTGCTCATGCACTAAAATGTATTTGTCTTTCATTTAATGCTTGAATTATTTGAACGTTAGATCTCTTAAAAAGGTAAGGCATTAGTCTCGAATATTAAAAAACTTATGCCATTTAAGAACTTATGCCTGGACGAGTCTAATACAAGCGTCTAAGTTTAAGACACTTAGTCCAAGGAAAGAGACTTACTCTTAGACGGTTGTCATATATGAATATATTGGATGCTCATTAAGACTGGCGCGTTGGACGCCATGATTTTGGACGTTGTAAGTTCGTTAACTTTAAATAGAAACTTAAACTTTAATAAGTTTGTTATCTTCAAAATTTTGAGGGACTAGACATTTCATACGTTTTTGGTTCCAACACTCCATTGTTCAAATTATCATTGTTTGGTGGTTCTCTTTAAAACATAGAAGAATTTTTAGAAAGTTGATTTTTATTGTAAAGTTGTGCTTCTTTTCTTTTATGATTCATTCACTTTGCATTAATGTATAATATTTTTATGGTGTTTGTGGTAACCATTTTCTTCACATTCTTCAACATTAACAATGTCTTTGTTTTGCTTGATGAATTGCTAAAAAAGAATAAGGATGAATTAGGCTGTGTCCCTATATATTTGCATGAGTTAGTCTACAAAAGATGATGAGCTTTAGTGTGCATGTATAGTCAAATCAAAAGGGTTAGTTAACAATGTCAGATTCATACTCAAAATGTTTTTGACGAAAGAAATTTATATGTTGAATAAAAAAATTATAGTTTTAGAAGGTCATGCAAGATTACTAGAAGTTGTTAATGTTTTAAATATTATAGTTTTAAAGAGTGAATATTAGTAAACAAAAAATTAATAATGTATTTGTAACTAATTAATTAATAGTTATTTGTACCAGCTATATAATTTTTAATGAAGTTTTTGTTGAAAAATCATTCATTATTTTGTCTTGCTATGTTTGTAAGAAAACCTCAACTACTGGTAATATGGAGGAAAGGATCAATTTTAAATGGATATATGAGTATGAAAAGATTTTTGATGAGCTTTGTGTTAAGTTCATTAGAAAAAAATGGACATTGAGCATTTAAATGGAAGGAGATTGACAAAGAAGACTAACAAACCCATTAAGGAGATTAACTAGCAAAACTGCACAAATCCAAAGTAGACTAACAAACCCATTAAGCAAAAGTGTAAAAGGAGACAATAAGGAGGGCAACAAAGCTAAGCGGTCAAATACATACCTTTGTATCAAATTCTAAATGACATTGGAAATATTAGAGACATATAATAATGAGTAAATAAGGTGGTGCTAGTTCTACTATTGGTAATGATGACTGTTATGAATCACATGGTTATTGAGTGTTATTTGGTAAATGAAAGTGAATTGTGGTGCTTTTTAGTAGAGGTGTTCATAAGCCGATCCAATTTAATAAAAATCAAAAAAATGATTTTTTTTTATTAGATTGAATAGGATTTTAGATTTGATTTTGCAAACTAATCTAATCCAATCCAAACTGAACTTATATTTATGTATATATTTTATTTATAAATTTATGATACACTCATATTTAAATTTTTATTTCTTATATATTTGTAAAGTTATCACATAACTTATACTTTTTATAATAATATATTTAATTAAAATTAGTCTTTTAACAGTATATATTTGAAGAAATATACTACTATTAGCTACATAATAACTTACAAATAAGATATTGTAAATTTTAAAATATTTTTTGTTATGTTAATTATATATCTTACCAATTATTTAGTACTTTCTATAAAGAAAAATAAAAGTAAAACTAAAATTGAAAACCAATCCAATCCAAACCGCTTAGATTGAATTGAATTTAAATTTTAAATCAAACTGATTAGATAATAAATTAAAAAACCGAAGTAATTAGATCAAATGATTTTTCTTTTCAAAATCGATCCAATTAAATATGCAAACACCCTTACTCTCTAGTAGTTTGCTTTAGAATAAAGTAAGACAAAAGTTTTTTCTAAACATGGATGATGTATATGCATACTAAATTGAAGTGAATTCAAACTTTATTTGATTATTTTAATTTTTATGTTTATTTTGACTTTAATGGATATGTATTTTTAATTTTAATAAAGATTATTTTTTTGAATTGATATTTGCACTATGTCTTTTGGTTTTTGTATATGAATCTTTTAAATATGTGTTTTTTTTATTATTAAGTACATCCTAAGTATTAAAAGAGTAAAAAAATTTATACTTCATTGGTTTATAAGCCGTTGTGCAACAAGTGCAATGGCTACATATTGTTATAAATGTATTTATAAAGAGCCTTGTATCATCTCAAAGAGGAGAAAATTAGATGTATAAGACATTTAATGGACACCCTATTTGATGTGTAAATGCCTTTAGAATGGAGGCAAAGTTATTTACAAAATTATGTGAAGTTTTATAATCAAAATATGGATAAAAATCAAGAGAGTGTTAGCTATAAAGGATGTAATCATATTTGTATATACATTTACCTTGGTGCTTCTAATAGGAATGTTGGACAGTGAATTCAACATTTTGGAAAGACCATCAGTACAACATTTTTTAAAGTTTTGAAAGAAATTAATCACAAAAACAAGGACTATAATGACCTAGTACATGATATCATAAGACTAAAGATCCAACCTTTCAATTTATACCACATTTTATTGCTAATGATGAATGATACATGTTTTATTTCAAGGTAAATATATAAAATATTTTTTCCATATCATAATAGACATTGTTATCTATTTTTTTTATAAAATGATTATATTGGATGCATTGATGACACCTAGGTACTCCAAAAGTGCATTTTAATGGATTTAGACGCATGTCATATTGTCAAAATTGGTTAAAGATCTTTTCCAAGTCTTCCACATGGTCCCATTCTTTTGAGGTATTACAATGATGTCGTCTACATAGACTTCCACTACTTCCCCCAACATTTCATTGAATACCTTGGTCATCATCATTTGGTATGTTGCTCTTGCATTCTTGAACCCTAAAGGCATCATCTTGTAATAGTATACCCCTTTATTAGTCATGAAAACTATATTAAGTTCATCATCAAGATGTATAGGGTAGTTGAATCTTGGATATGCGTTTATAAATGACAATATCTTGTAACCAGATGAAATACCCACCAACTTGTCAATATTGAGTAAGGGAAAAGGATTTTTGGAGCATGCTTTGTTGAGATCATCATGACATTTACCAACAACATGGCTTATTGAATTTCCTCAATAAATTTGGCTTGTTGCATCTCATTAATTTGCTTTTGTGATGCTTTTGTCGTTCTGGTCCTATTTGCTTCTTCTTTTGCGCAACTAGTTTTGGTTATTGAACAAAACTCCATATCTATTCCTGGCGTGTCATTTGATGTCCATGTGAATAAGTCCTTGTTTCTTACTAATAACTCTTCCAATATTTTCCTAAGCCTTTGCTTCAGTTTAGTGCTTACCTTTTTGATTCCAACTTGAAAAGTTTGAAAACAACCTACTAGCTGGGGTATTTGTGAACTGTCTTATTTTTCTACAATGATTCTTGGGTCTAGGTCGGCCAACAAAATGTGGTGTTACGCTAGGTAACATTCACTCATCCTTCATTTCTTTATTTGTTCATCTTCACTGATCTTCAAACTAAGATAATAACAATGTCATGCCACTTGTTGCTCTCCTCTAGTAGTAAACGCTTGAGACCATTGCCCCCAATGAAATTCGCCCCAATATAACATTGTATTAATTTCGGCAATCCACCACTAAGAATGTGGACTAGCACCATTTTCTTTTCTTCTTCGCTTTCTATCGTGAGGAATGTTTCTAAATATCCCATTGGTTGAATTCGATCTCTTGTAAATCTAATCAAATCATTTCCTTTATCAACGAATACTCTTCCCATATTTGCATTTGCAATGATGACCCATATATTACCATCTGGTCATCATGTTCTGGGATGATATTCCTATAATCTGCATATGAAAAATAGATAATTAAGGTTAACTTATTCTCTATTTGTGAACTTTGAGGGCCTATTTGAGTTTGTATGCCCATAACAGCCTTCAATGCTTTCTTCTGTGATTCGACTGAGTCATCTTCCAAAAACCCACTTGAAATCATATGGACTTGGGCTTGTTGAGAATCATGAACGACTTTCACTATATATTGCTTCTAGACCATAAGGTTGAGAATCAAATTGATTGGATTCCCACAGATGACACCAAGTTTCTGTCCAAAATGTATGAGGTGGTAATTTAGAATGAACTATTGATGAATCTGAGGTTGGTTGTTGACTCACCCGAAGTCCCTAATATCAGTCAAGATTTTTGTAAGGCTGAGACACTAGTGAATGAGTGGAGTACCTACAAAAGACATTTTGACACTCATACCACATGTTGAGCATATATTTCTATTTGTAGATTATTATCTAGTATTACAATATTTTATTAAATACTAAATTGATAAAGTTAAAAATAATTTAAGGATTTTTTTCACAAAAACAAAAATATTTAAGTTATAAATGAGTTAAACAAACCAAGCTAAGCTTTATTTTTTCTAAACAAGTCAAGTTCAAGCTTTCAATTAGGCTCGTTTAAATGAATAAACCAAGCTTGAGCAACCCATTTTTTTTCACAACCTAAGCCTAAATTTTTAATGCTGGGCTCGACTCAACTCATTAACTATTAGTGTACAAATGTGAGTAATGTAACTAAGAAGTCCAACATTGGATAAAGATGGGTATGTTGAGTACCATTTAAGTGACAAATACCCATAGACTTAATGCCTTAAGGTTTTAGGTTGGATGTGGTGTGAAGTTTACTTGTGCGTTTGGCTCGTGACCCATTCATGCAATCTCCTGGCATTTATCCCCCTCGAATTCCAACAAGTGGTATCAAAGCCGATGGTTTGACTAGATGACTGACTTAGACGAGTAATGGAATTGGCAGTGGATTCATGTATGGTTATATACATAGGGATCCCTTGTATCAAAAGTCTTCTTGGCGATGTGGAGGTCAGGTGGTGTGTCCCGTTGATATGAGCTAACGACAGTGCAAATATCTATAGCATATTAGCTACAATGGCTAGGCTCTAGAGGCCATAACGGTGGTGGAGCATATTACTGGCAATGGCTAAGCTCTAGGGGCCATAATGGTGGTGGAGCATATTAATGACAATGACTAAGCTCTAAGGGCCATCACTAAAGACTTATGGATGGAAAAAGACTTTCGTTTGAAGGGAAGTCATACCATGTGGAAGAGAGTCACACTTGAGGGGAGATTGTTGGTGTACAAGTGTGACAAAGGCTCATAGACCTAATGCCTTAAGGTTTTGAATTGGATGTGGTGTCAAGTTCATTTGTATGGTTGGCTCGTGACCCATTCATGCAGTTCTCCCTGGTCTTTTACCCCTTCGTTATTTCCTAACATTTATGCATCTAGCTACTCGTATTTATTGGAGTTATAAGTGAGTTCGATTCTTGGTTCATGGTTCAAGGCCCATAATCTTCTTAAAAGAAATAATACTCTTTATTGATGTATCATAACAGTTATTTTACTTCAAGCCAAGGTACACTATGCTAGGAACATTCATACTCTAAGGGGGCGTTTAATATACAAAATCTTTTTTCATCCTTAGGAATCTTATTTCTTAAAAATTATATTTCCTAAAATCATGTTTCCTTATGATGTCATAAATATGCTCGATATGTCTAAGATATTCCTGTTAGAGATATAATTATATAAAAAAAAACTTTTCCTTTATGAAAATCTTGAATTCTCACCCCCTCTTATGGGAAAATTTTAGTGAGAAATTTAATTAAAAAATGATTTCTAGAAATGTTAGATTTTTGGGAATGATTTTTAAAATTATCATTCCAAACATAGGAATTTAACATTTCCAACCTAAGATTCCTAAGAAACTTAAAAGCATCCTCTTACCAAACTTGTACATTTGGTGGCAAACTGCTTTTAGCTTATAAGCTCTAAACATAAATTGGGCTATGAGCTTGATTCACAACAAACCTTAGTTATCTATCTTTTTTTTTTTTTTGAATTCTAATGATCGATCTCAATTCTAATTAATGATTTTCTTGAGTCTCTAAATATCTAACAATGTAAATGAACACTACAATGCCTATCAAGGAAGTATTTATGTTTCTTAATACTTCCTCTAGTCTCGAATATAGGGAAAAAAAGAAGAACTTATGCTAATTAAGAAAGTTGATTAGTAACATTTAATTTTACTAATTTCATTAAGAAAATAATTTTTTTCTTAAATTACCCTTCATTAGAATTTTATATCAAGAATAAAATAGTCATTAAAAATACAATCTCAATTACATGAAAGGTATTTTAGGGATGGTCTCATTAAATAAGGTGAAATTAGTTAGATTTGTTTATATTAGAGACCAACACACAAGACTTTTTCTTTTGCTTATATTTGAAAACGGAGGGAGTATCCTTAATGTGGGATTATGGGATATATGATGCGAGCAAATGTGATGGGTCAAATATATGCAATGGAGCGACAGAGAGACCATGTGTATAAAGCATAGATTCTTAGCATTTCAAAGTTGATTATTTGGAACTAATATCCTTGTATCTATTGAATGAACAGAAGTAACAGAAAAATGGTTTTCAGTTGGGATTGTTGATGATGGAATTTGACATTACTGCCGCTAACTCTATCAAGTAAAAGCAGAAAAATGGTGTTAGGAGGAGCTGCTGCCGCCAAATGCATTTGCATGATTTAGAGGCGAAGCTTGAAAGAGGAAGAGTCTAATTGTGCGGCTCTGAGATGATCTACTTATGTCTTTACACTCCTCAAGATCAGCATCGCATGTTAAAAGAACCCACTCTCGAGTATCATCCAAATACTTGAGCTGAATGTTGCTAATCTCGTTTAGATTGAAACGTCTTGCAATCTCCATCTGCAAATCTCTGAATCCCCAATTTGGTTGCAAGCTAAAACGGATTTTTTCATCCCCAAAAGTAGCTTTGACTCTAAAAGTAGCCGTGTTCCAGAGACTAGTTTGTGGCAAGGGAGGTAGAGCCTCAAGGCTTTGAATAGGATGGTGGGTGAAATGTTTTGCATCCCCTTGGACTTGGATTGATGCATGAAGTGGTTGGTTCTCTGACATCAGAATATCGGCATTGTTGGTGATAGTGGTTGGTTGGTTTGGACTGGGGTTACAAGTCTGACTGCAAGACGACGTTGGGGATTTGAAAGTAGTAGCTCCTTGTCCTTGGTTATACAAGCCATTTTCAGAATAAAACTTAGAATTATCATTATTATTATTACTGATCTTGGATGAGTCAGAAACACCACTGGCAGAGCTCAACTCTGGAAAACTGGTATAGAAAGAGCCAATTCGAATGGCACCTTCGGCACCCTGGACGGAATCGATCACAAGTTGAAGTTTCCTTAAAGAGTGGCCTACCTTCTTAATTTTCCTTGAAGGCCACCTTGTAATCCCGTGTTGTCTGCATATCCTTTTTAGAGTCGTAGGACATACTGCAATCAGAGCAGAATTATCAAAAACAAAGAAAATTATAAGAATTGCACTTGCATTGCTTGTATTGTAATGGCAGTAGCAATGTTAACGTATGACTGAAGAAGCAAAAAGTTAAGAAATTAAATGAATCTTACCGCCAATGCTCTTGGCAGCGTCCTTTAGGCTTCCTGCAAAGTATTGTCGAAGAACCGGCAAGCTGATAGTCTTCTCTGCCTTGGTTCGTCTCTTGTCGCCCGATTTCCTGCCACCCCGGCGGCCACCAAAAGTAGTGTATGATTCTTCTCCCCCACCCTCAACACTGCCTGCCCCTTCTAGTTCCGAGAATATCTGTTCATTGCAATTGGTTGTCACTTTGAACTCTTGTTTTGGCTCTTGGAGGTATTCCAATGACACTGAGACACCTTTCCCCTTCTGTTGGGCCTCCATCATATGTGCAATCCAGGATGATGATGAAGATTCCATTTCTTTGCCATCATGATGGTGTACCGCTACACTGGCAGGCAATGCAAATTCCTCCTCCTCCTTTTCCATGACAACATGCAAACTCCGGCAAGCTTGCTGTACTAGCACAGACAATGAATTCAGTATCTGCTTCTGCTCTTGGCTGTCATGGCAATCCTTTGGCAGGAAAAACTCTAACACAAAGTCAGCCGAGACACTCCGGAGTGGAATGGCCACAGCAGCATGCAAGCCAAACATGTTAGCATGGTGTGCCAGAGGATATTCAGCCTTGCTGAAGGCCGTTATGTCATTTGCAAAACAAGGTTTTGTGGTTGTGAAAGCTGTCCCAACTACTCCTTGTCCCCCCAAAAGGTGGTACTCAGAGCACGCTTCCTGGAATCCCATTACCTCTACATCCGCCACAAAACTAGCAGTATCCACAGTCGACACATAATTCTCATCGTTTGAATGCCCACATCCACTCTTTCCTTGTTGGATGCAGGGAGCCCATGTGAGAGCTAAAGGCAAGTTATGAGCCTTGCACACACATGTCAAAACTTCTACTATCTCATTTAATGCACCTTGGTATAACTCGTCGAAACCCTGATATGTAAATTAAATTAATGCCTAATCAGTCTGCAATTAATTAATATATATATAGTTAGTTAGTTATTCATGCATCCATATATCCTAGTCCTTCTTACGTACCTTCACGGTCACTACTGGTGGAATGAAGTTCTGATGAGAAGAACTCCCAAAATCAACACCCTGTTCATCAATCATAATCATTAATTGCACAATTAGAAATTAGAGTAAGTAGGAAAATAGTGAACGAATTGAATGTTTACTTAATTATATAACCTGAAGGGCATGGCAGAGATTGTGAATCTCCGGGTTGTTGGGCATGACAATCTCGACAACACCGAGACATATGCCACTGCCTCTCTCAAAGACAGGAAGGGCCAAAGATCCACCACGTGTATCGTATTGCTGAATGCGCGGGTACTCGTGACTTCTGAAGAAGCGAACGTTGGGAGTCCACTCATGAACCCAATCCTCCTGAAACTGAAAAGCTCTTGTTGCATCCACATAATTATTATTATTATTATTATTATTATTATTATACTCAAGAGCGTATGGGTAATCCTGAGCACTTGTACATGTAGTGGTGAGATCCCCTCTCCGTGCGGGCACCCATACCTGAATCAGCACATTGGAATTCTTGGAGTATTCTTTCATGTACCCAACGGCAACCACTAATCTCTCTTTCACAGAGGAAGATGGCCCCGGATTCGCTCTTGGTCCAATCCACCATCTCTTCCCCACCATCAAACTTTCGGGGTCTGATTCTTCTTGGAAAATTACTTGCGCCTCATTTGACTCCATCCTCGTGTTTGACTTTGAAGGCTCCGTGCCACAATTAAGGTACGATCCACACCCAACCGTTGTTTCCAGCCAGCATCCTTCTAAAAACAGATCATCAATGAAATCCGTTTCTGGGGCAAAAAAATCTGAGAAGCTCCCATATGCACCATTGTGCACCAAGGCACCGTATTCCATCTTGCTTCCTGTAACTTAATTTCCCTCTCACCACTGATCCTATGAAATTAATTTATAGCTATTATTAACACCAGTTACTTAGTACTGAATGTAAGGAACAGGAAAAAAAAAAAAAAGATAATAAAAATCTTAACTTACAGATACCAAAATTAATATCCAATGTCATCAAGGAGCTAGTCGTAGGAGCAAACATTAATTATGTCAGACTAGATCAGACCCCACCCGAGGTTTAATCGAGAAGCGTCTAATGTCTCAATAACAGAAGCAACTGCATCGTATGCTTTTTCTATCTTAAAGAAACAAAATAATTTTGAAGTCTGTCCCTCTATGTTGTGCTGATCCGGAAGGGATGGACTACAGTAACTTTTCTCTATTTATCGATATCCCTGCCGGAGTATGGCATTAAACTAGCTTGTGTGAAAAAGGGTTGTTGAAAGCTTTCCTAATGAGTGTGCGTATGAGAGGAAAATGAAGTTTATTTGTGAAATTTATACAGCACTTCTAGCTTGAAATCTGTTAAGAAGGTGAAAATGAAGAATAATTGAAAGCCAACCTCCAAAGCTATCATATAGATATATCTTAGCTCGTTATATATATATACACATTCCATCTTGGTGAGAAATAAACATGCAGACACACATACAGCGGGTAATGGGGGTCAAGTACAAGACTGCTTCACCTTGCTTAATTTGAAGATTCAGGCTTATGATAGAACTAATTATAACTCCCGCTTTGACCTACTGGAACTAGCTCGTATATATGCAATTAAAATTAAGAAAATTTCTAGTTTGGAAGTGAGATCATGAACAAATTAAAGGAAAGGTCTGTACTCTAGCTTGTAGAAAGACCTAGAGAGGAATGTTGTTGTTTATCTGATTGATCTCAACTCCAAGTAGTTGAGCGCGGCTTTGCTTATTATACAGTTACCAGAGCATGAAAGTATTCTATTTAATGACCCAGAGAATGCAAATTTTCTAGAATGTCAGTAGGACCCACAAGTTAGAAAAACCTAAGAGGGGCCTCGCTCCAAGTTTAACAATTCAGAGTAAATATCTCTCCCAATTTTCAGACTTTCAATGCTGTAAATTACGTAGTAACAACATATAACATTGACGTGAAGGAAAAATAATCAATTTCGTATGTGTATATATCTATAAGAAAAGGAGAGAAATAGGAAAAGAAAAGAGATGTAAATAGGGGTGGAAGTAGTTTAGAGGCTTGTTAGGGACTATTGTTTGCCCAGAATAAAGTCTTACTTAGCCTGGCTTTTTTATTGAAAATATTATATTTTGGCTTTTTAAAAAAACTTATTTAAGTAAAAAGGTTAGGATTCAAGTTTTAAAAAAAGTTTATTAGACTTGATACGTCAACCTATTTATATATATACATTATATTATATTATATTATAAATATATATATATATATATATTTATTTATTTATTTATATAACACATATGCAATTATACATATATTATAATTTACGCTTAATAATAATATAAAAATTTTAAATAATAATTTTTTAAAGGTCTACTTAGGCTTATAAACTTGTTGGCTTATTTATAGCCTTACATAAAATAGGCCATGTAAGTAGTTTTTCAAGTCAGGCCAGACTTTCACACAAGTTAGGTCAGACTTTAAAAAATAGCAAGTAACAAATAAATAGGTTAAACTCAAATTTTATAATTATGAACTAGGTTAGGTTCAGGCCTATCAAAACCTAACATGGAATAGCCTATTTCCACTCTTAGATGTAAAAAAGGTTAAATACATAATTTAGTTCCTATACGTGTCGCGAATTCTTAATTTGGTCCCTATACGTAAAAATATATTAAATTGGTCCCTTTATGTGCACATGTTACTGCTTTAGTCCCTGACGTCATGACACCGTTTATACATTCTTAGTTTTGTCCCTATACATGTAGCATATTCTTAATTTGATCCCTATACGTGTAGCGCGTTCTTAATTTGGTCCTTATAAGAATTAAGAATGTGCTACATGTATATTGACTAAATTAAAAATGCGCTACACGTATAGGGAATAAATTAAGAATGCAATACACGTAAAAGAGTCAAATTAAAAATGCATAAACGGTGTCATGACAGTTAGGACTAAATTGATAACATTTTGTAGCAGTCGATTTAATAAGTTTTTATATGTAGGGACCACATTAAGAATTTGCAACACGTGCAATGACTAAATTATATGTTTAACCTGTAAAAAATGCAATACGAGAAAAATAAAGAGATAAACAAAATAAAACATATGAAATGTGAGTAGAGTATAAGAAAATATGTGTGAAAAATAAGTTAGAACTTTAAAAGAAATAGAGAAGATAAAGAGAGATAGTATATGTTATTTTCATATTGCCAGATTTTATTTTATTTTTTTTACATCTTGGGAGGAAAAAAAGATATAAAAAGAAAGAAAAAGTGATAGATATAGTTGTTTTTAGCCTTTTTTTTTCATGAAAAATCAATTTTATTTTGAAAATTTGTAATTAGTTTGTTTAAGCTTTTAAAAAAACTAGAATAAGGGAAAAATATTTTAAAAATAAAAGTACTTTTTATAATTGTAATTAAATAAAATATATTTTTTACAATTTATAAAATTTCTAAAAAATTATATTTTTTAATTTTTAAACAAACGGCTTATAATAAATAGTGTGACGAGAAAAGGTAAAAAAATATGAGTGTAAAAATTGAAATGTGAAAATAACAAACTTATTGGTTATGAAATTGGAAAGTGCTGAGGTGCAAAATTACAAATGCCTTTCAAACTTTGAGAATTGTATGTTAGCAAAACATTTTTTAACACATTCTTTATTATTGACTAAAATTTATTAAAAATTATAAATTGTGAGAGAGATTTATTAAATAAGAAATAAGATCTACAAAAATTTACAATTTCTAATAAATTTCAGCAAATAATAAAATATATGTTTAAAAAAGTGTGTTAAAGAAAGTTGCTAGCATTTTTCTCAAACTTTTTTGTCATCATTTACCCGGACATGATATGTATATATAGGATATCGAGTGATTTACACTATTTTTAGTTTACACTTATTTACGTCGATGAAAATAGGTTAAATTGTATAGTCACGATCATATGTGATACGAAAGAAAAGAAAAGATAAAAATAAGTGTAAAATGAAAATAAATATGTAAAAAATAACACTTATGAAAAAGGAAAATAGAAAATAAAAAGAGAGATAATAAAGGAAAGAAAAATATAAATGTGATGAATAACGTAATAAAAAATAAAATAGATAAAAAGATGTATAACATAAATATGAAAATCAAAAAGTATAAGTGATTGGGTATCATAACAGTGTCAGATCATTACGAAGAAGCTACGATTGAATATACAGGAAGTTGGGAGAAAGGGCACAACTGTTGTAGGTTTCCTCTCCATGTTGCACGTGGCAATCCTACAAATTCTGTGCAAAAAAGTAGAGCAAATTAAACTAGCTAGCTTGGATTGTGTATTTAGAATTATTTTTATTTTTTTAAAATAGCTTTATATTGCATCCCGTCATCCCAATTCCAAGTTGATACCGTGAAAAGAAAATTCATCTCATTTCATTGGTGAATTCATTGACGGAAGGCATCCCCGAAAACTAAACAATAACCACTGTGGTTAAACCTTGGGCATGGTTATGCAAGCTAGCTAAGATGGGTGGTTTTTGGTCTCTTTGAAAATGAAAGGGAATAATTCTTATTGCTGAGATTTGTTGAAATAAGATTCCGAGACAACTCAGAGATCGCTGTCACTTAAGCTACTCATGTGTGTGTGTGTGTATATATATATATATCAACTTATTAGTAGAGATTCTATTACGTTAAAGATTAATTGTGTTTTTTAGTTAAGGGATGACTCATTATTAAGTAGGCTTTATGGGGAACTCATTATTACAAGATTTGAAGATACCACTCTCATTAATTACATGTCTCTTACAATTATATTAAGAGAAATTCTAGCAACACACTCTTTTGAACACACTCTTTCTTATTTGTTAAAATTTATTAAAAATTGCAAAATTTTGTAAGTCTCACATCTTATTCAATAATTTTCTCTCATATATTATTACTAAAGCAAAAATAAATAAAAAATAGTTTAACATCTTAAGAACATAAAAAATCTTCAATATTTATTTATTTAAATAAAAGTTACATAAAGTTAATGATTAGACTGATAAATTAAAAAATGACTTAAACATATTTTTAGTCTCTGTAATATATTAATTTTTTGGTTTTGATCCTTATAAAATTATTTTTTTTAACATGGTCCTTATAATTTTTTTATTTTGGTTCTTATTATTTTATTTTAGTCCTTGTAATATATTTATTTTTTCATTTTTTTCCTTGAAATATGTGGATAATTTTCTTTTAGTCCCTACCATTTTTTTTTTCAAAGGGACTAACTCAAAATATTATACGGACTAAAATGAAAAAAATAGATATATTACAAGGACTAAAACAAAATAACAAGGACCAAAATAAAAAAAAAATTACAAGGACCATTTAAAAAAAATACTTTTACAAGGACCAAAATAAAAAAAAATGGTATATTATAAAGAACAAAAAAAACATATTTGAACCTCAAAAAAATTATATTGCATGAGCTATAAAAAGTTGTTGAAATGATGTAACTGTTAGTTGATGAACACCTCATCCCTGGGTAGGGACGGATTAAAGGGGGGTACGCATGGGCCTTTTTTTATTTATATTATTCAATTTGATTCCTCTATTTTTAAAATATTCAATTTTTTCTTTTAATTTTTTGAAAAAGTTCAATGTTGCCCTTCTGTCTAAATTGACACTAATGACGTTAATAAAATTGGACAGAAGGGCAACATTGAACATTTTAAAAATAAAAGAACCAAATTGAATAATAATTGGCAAAATAATTTACACCTATGCGTATTCTTTAAATAAGTGTTTTTATTTATCTTAAAATTGTTTTAGATTAAAATAAAACAATAAGAAAATAAAAAATTATTTTTTTTAAAATACCCTAGTTTTCTTATTGGTTTTGTATTGGTTCCACTGATTCTTACTCGTTCTAAGATGAGTTGAATTTTTAAAATTAATGGATCGATCACTAGACCGATTCCTGATCAGACCGGTTGAACCAACTCGTCTAATCTTTTTTTTTTTAAATGGTTAAAATTGAATAGGATTCATGAAAACAAACTTAATTACATTAACAAGATCATGACAAACAATAAATTAAGTACTTGGAATAGAAAAAATATAAAAATAAAATGATCACAAAAGGGTGAAGAAGGGGTTATCTAATAAAAGAAAATATTAAGCAAGTAAAAGAAAATTCAAATTTATCTAGATAGTAGAAAAAAATAAATTAGTTAAATGAAATGGTAATAAATAAGATATTAAATTACTCTTTTCGTTTTTTTTATTTAAATTATGCAATTTGATCTCTCTATTTTTAAAATGTTCAATTTGGTTCTCCAATTTTCAAAATGTGTTCAATGTTGCCCTTTTGTCCAATTTTACTAACATTGTTAGTGTCAATTTGAACGGCAGGGCAACATTAAACATATTTTTAAAATTAAAAGATCAAATTAAATATTTTAAAAATAAAAGGACCAAATTGAATAATATAAATCAAAAATATACAATTTTTTTTAACCTATATATTTATTATAAATAATAATAATAAATATATATATATATATATATATATATATATTTTTATATTAGCAACAATATTTTAGAGATAAGTTCTTTTCATGTTAGTGGTAAAAGGGAGACAAATAAGATGTTATAGCCCATGATAATTTTGGTGTATTTTTATTATATGAAGTTTTAAAAATATCGTGCACCTTTTATCACCTTTTCTTAATTTTTTTAAAATAATTGATATCTTATGAATTATAGAATTTTTTATCATTTGTAATAGAATTATTTTAGGTGATAGAAATTTTTATTATGTTTTCTTATTTGTATTGTTTGAAATAAAATCAGTTTTAAATTTATGTGTAAAATTAGTAAATATTTTTATAGAAGTCATTATTTATTAAATAAATATTTGTTAAAAATTAAATATTTAAATAATTATAAAAGAAGAAAAAAAATTGCCCCCATTCTCCTTTAATAAATTTCTAGATCCATCCTCCTTTAATAGATTTTTAGATTTGTCTCGGTCCCCAGCCACGCCAAATCCTTGTACACGGCTTCATTCTTATATACTTAGTTTGCTTTTCTTACTTCACCCAATTAAGGTATGTTTAATTTTCTGATATCTATAGAGTCTAGATAAAAATCATTGTCCTATACCTTTTGACCCAACAATATCCTAAGTCCAACTCTGACGCAAATCCTTACAACTATAAAACTGCTAAATCTTAAGGGAAAAATAATACCTTTTACACACTCTACAAAAACACCAAATAAAAACAAAGACAGAAGATACATTTATTTATTTAACGTGATTCAGCACCTCTTGTCTATGTTTATGAAACATCTCAATTTATTCATCTTACAATAAAATTCACACTATTACAAGTTTTCTAGACAAACTTGATAAAACCCTCCTTTCACATAACCTTCTTCTCACTTAGGGTGGTGACTCCTTCTCCAGATTGAGTGGTTCTTCTCATATCAAAAATCTATATTTATATAACTTGCATCCTAATATTAAAAGAGAAAACAAATTCCTAAAATACAAATAATATTTTTAAATCTAAACAATATTCTAAAAATTTAAAATTTGAATTTGAATTGTTTTCCAACACTAAATAGTACCAAGTTTTTGTATTTTTTTTTTTATAAAATGACTTGCTTGAGTTTTATTGGACAAATACAAAATTAAAGAATAAAAAGAAACTAAGGGTCCACTAAGCAGAAAAGAAAGAAAGAGATGAGAAATAAAGTAAATAAAAGTAGGAAAGACAAATAGAAATAAAGTGAGAAATAGAATAAAAATTAAGACGTGAGTTTCATACACAATTTTTGTCTGGCTAAATTTATACTCCCTCTATTTTAAATATTGTTGATCGTGTACATAATAAAAAAAATAATTAATATAAAGTATTTTATACTTTAACTTACTACAAGAAACTTTGATATTACTAACAGCGAAAAGTTGTTGTTAATGACAAAAAGTCATAAATAATTATTAAAATCTGATAGATAATTGACGACTAATATATGCACATCGAAAAATATTTTCAACAGCCAAAAGGAATTTCTTTCCTTATGCTTGTCGCCTGAGCTGTGTTATTTTTTATTCTTGTGTTGGTAATAGCAAATTGGACCAAACACACTATCTTGAACACTCAAGCTGTAAGGTTTAGTTAGTTTGGTGTACAAACTTTTATGCCGTAGAGAAAGATTTTTGAATGTTAACTGAGGATCAATTTAGGTAAACAGTTCAATTATTTAGGAAATTGAGTTAAATTGTTTTTATATAAATTTTCAGTTGTTTTTATAAGATATTTTAAAGAATTTATTGAAATAAGTTGAAAACAATTTATGATATTATATCTTATGGATATATTATAAGTTATTTTCGTAAGTTCTCTCAAATACTTACACAATAACTTATGCTATAAGATAAGTTTAAATAATATATAAATAAGTTTTTTGCCAACTTAATATTAATTTTTATTTTCTTTAAAAGGAGAAGTTAAGACAAATATTCTTTATATAGAAGCTCTTAAAAATATAAGTGTAGTTTATTTTTTAAGAAAAAACAATGAAATTAAGGAGCTTTTTTTAAAAAGTTAATTGAAGGAACTTCTTAACTGCCTATGCGGAGTTTGTCTGCATGAACCTTGCTTTGAATCCTTGTATGACAGTTTTCCATGTTAGTTTTTTTCTTTATGCCTTTTTTAATAGGTTACCTGTATATTACTCAGATGGGCTTGCATTGGCAATGGCTTCTAAATGCCAAATTTCTTTTATATACCCAACACTCAACCTGTCTACGTCAGTCACAGTAGACAAAAAAATGGCTTCAACAAATTTCTTTCTTTATTTTATTCAATTATCACATGACATAATAAAACATTAGAATCTTATTTAAAAATTAGTGTTTATTATAACATCCATTTACAATTGAAAGGGGAATTCTATTAATTGTTAATTACGTAAACACTTAAAAATTGTTTTTTATTTATTTAAAAATTTTATTAAACAACAATATAAGATAACTTAAATATTTTAACCAATATTTAAATTTCTTCGATCAATATATATATATATATAATTTTCAAATCATTATTAATTAATTATAGTAATTTTTGACATTTTTAAAATTTAAAAGTATTAAATATTTACTTTAATATTTTTATTTATTACATAAATTAAATTAATTTTATATAGAATTTTTTTAGTTTATAAATGTATTTTTTCATTGGACAAGATAACTAGATTTAAGTAAAACTAAAGTTTTTAAAATTTTTACAAAATAACTTTTAACTTAAAAGGAGTTTTTAAGCTAAAAAAAAAGAAAGTTGACAAACATCTTCTACTTTTTTTTAACTTCTTATTTTTAATTTTAACTCAAAAATAGCTTTTAAGCAAAAATAAAAAAAGTGGGCTAAACAAAGCCTTAATCTATGTTTGTTTAAAATAAAAAAAAAAGAGGAAATAAAATGGAGAAAGAGATTAAATTTTAAAAGAAATTTTCTAACATTGTATTTTTAGAGTTTTTTCCTTCCTTACCTTTCCTTTATTTTATTTTAAATTAAATAATAAAAATTTTAAAATTTTAAAAAAGTTTTTTCTTCTTTATTTTAATTTAAACATTGCGTTATAAACAGAATTTCATTAAACATGGTGCTTCCTTTTACAAACTCTTTGAGAGCCTTAAGCCATGATTAACAACATAATATTTTTAATAAATAATTTTTTTAAGAAATTTTTTTCAAAAAATAGATAGAAATAAGTAATTATTTTGTAAATAGTAGTAAAAACAAAAGTTTTTAATATTAGTTGTGTTCGCATTCAAGACTAGTTCTGTAAATGAGTATAGAATGAACAAATATAGAAAATTAGTATTTTCTAGATTGGTTTTGGAACTGACGTAAAAAATAATTTACAACGCTTGTAGCAACTAATTTGGAAAGACAGATTTCTATCATGTCCACAATTGATAATCCCTTGGATTATTCCTTTTTTTTTTTTAGGGGATTTAAGCCACTTATTTTAATTTTTGACTCAACTTTTCCTCAAGTAAATGAAATATGGAATATTAAAGTGAAAGATATTATTTGTTTATTTTCTACTAAATTTGACTAGGAATTTTATTTGTTTTTGATATTTTTTATTTTTTTTATGTAAGAAAATAAAGAAAGGAAATTGTAGCTTTAATGGATTAAGAAAATAGAACAAAAAGGCAAGCCAAAACACATAAGAATAGAGTTTTTAAGCATTGAACCTCTTTGGATATCCAACCCACATAAAAATAAGTTTATAGAAAGAGAATTAGGGATCTTTTTCATCATTCTTTCTCTCGTCTTTAGAGGGAGCCATCAATTATGTTTTTTTTAGTTCTCTCTCTAGGAGTTTTACATGTACAAAGACAAAAAGAGTGAAAGCTCACGTCTCTTCAAGGATCTAAGAAGTTCTCCTTTATTTATTCTCTTTTTTAGTTTTTTTTTTAATTTCTTTCATGTCTAGGTAAAACCTTTTTGGTTTGAGTTAGATAAATTTCAATGTAATTCATAGATCTCTAGTTTAGGTTATTAATGAAAAATTTGATTTCTTTCTATGTGTGCTTGTGTTTTCTATACCTAACACTTTTAATATGAATACTTCAAAAGATAAACCAAGTTTAATAACAACTTTCTCTTAAAAAAAAAAAGTGTTCAATAACAACCTTTTCTATATAAAAAGAATTAAATTATAATGTTGATAAAGTATTAGTATCAAAGGATTTTATACGTGCATACGTTGACATGTTATTCATTAATTTTTACAGGTTATATAGTTATTAATTTAATTAAACTCGCCCTTAAAAAATTTAATTAAACTCATTAAATGAGTGTTAATACAAGATTAAATATGATATTCTAAAATATTTTACTTTGATAATGCATCAATCTTAAAGTTCTATATAAAAATATTATTTATTTCATTAACAAAGTCTTATAGTTGATAGATTGTTGTATTTATTAAGCATGTTCACAGAGATTTAATTCTTAGCTATGTAAGTACGTACATTTTTTTAAATGAGAGCAATTAAAAAAATTGTCATATTTAGAAAAATCAAAACTTAAAACAAAAATAACACTCAATAGATAATGCAAACAAAAAATTGATGAAATAATTTTAATGAAATTCTTTTATAAAATCAAATTATATTTGTTTAAAAATAAAAGATAAACGGAATATTTAAAAAGTTCAAAAATACATTTAAATTTAAAAAATAATCTAAAAGCCACTCTTGCTACTTCAGTTGCGTCTTATTAGTTAACTAATAATCTGTATCTAATATATAATGTATATTAGTCGAGATTTGAAAGGAAATATATTATATAATAATTATAAAGATTATGGAACAAAAAATAATAATTATAAAACGTAACGGAGAAAAGTTTGATAGTTAAGTTCAGAAGTGGACCGGGTAATTTTCAAATATAAATTCCTTTTGCTTGTAATGACCAATATCTTCTTGACACGTCCTTAAATTATAATTTTTCATGGGTCACTTTCCTGATTGCGGTGAAGAATTAATGTCGCCTTTTAAGTTTATGTGCCTTTCAATGCTCCCGGAAGCCACGTTTGGGAAAGCTTAGCCGACGAATTACTATTATTCTAATCCCCTAAGGACCATACTCTTTCTTTCTTTGTTATTTTATTCATTTCTTAGGGTAAAGTGCATCCTCATTTTTCAATTCTACAATGTACTGCGGTCCACATTTGGAATCCTTGTGAATCATGAGTTGGTGACTTTAGATTCCTATAGAAGAATATTTGGGTGACGGTACCACACATCTTTATGTGTGTGTTTAAAATTTCGTTGAGTTTAATTGAATGCTAACCCATTTCCTTCCTTCCTTCTACGTTTGTTGTTTTGGAGAGTGTGATCTTCTATTTACAAGCCTCCAAACAGATTTTCAAACACACCATATATATTCTTCTTTCTTTCTTTCTTTCCTCTTTTTTTTTGGTGTGGGGCAAAGACATATCTTTGTTGCTTGACTATGATGGGCAACTCGCGAAAAGCCAAAATGTTTAATGCATGTAATTTACTCCTCATATCTCTTAATTATATTAAAAAATAAAAATAATAAATAGAATTGGAGTATATATGATGTAAATATTTTAGAAAAGACAATTGTAATTAAATAATAAAAAATGTGTTAATGTAAGATAACATGTAAGTATACGTGAATAATATTATTTCCCGATTTTTCTTATATAATCAAAAACATTTCCTATAACTTGAACTAAATTATTCTTTTATGTGAAGGCAAACAGAGGTTTCAATATACCTTAAAAAGGACTGGAGATTTTAAGCGTGAATTAAAAATATCTGTATATTTCTTGTGTAAAAACAATCTTAAAATCTTTATTTGTACCAAAAATTCATAAAATCTTTATATGATTATTTCTTTTACGATGTGTGTTTTGCACTACTCTTTTTATGAAATTCTTTCATAACTTTAGAATACTTTGTGATTGATCCATAATATGTTTCATCAATTGCAAGAAACAATATTATAATATTTTCTCACTGAACCCTATTTAAAAAAATATTTATTTGATTACTTAACGTATATTTATTTGGCCGGCAAGCATAAGTACATCATGGTGTCAGGATAATAATTAGGCCGTTGCAACGAACAATGACCAATCCATATGCTAATAAAACTCAAATAATCAAATATTAGGATTTAATTCCAATAAGGTGACAAATTTATAATAAAATTTAAAGTAAAAATCATATTTATCAATTAAAAATTAATATTTACTTAATTTCATAAATTATTATATATATTTGATCACAATTATAATTATTAATATTTTAATTAAATTTTTTAGTTTTTTGTTTTAGAGTTTAATGATTATACACTGTCAATGTAAAAACTTTTATACCATCTATCAATTAGAAATTACCGTTAGTATGAGTTTTAAGGTAATTATTGTAAAAGTTAATAAATTAACAAACATAATAGTTTGTGATTAGATAATGATGTAAATCTGTTTTACATTATCAATGCATAACTTTATTATTATTATTATTATTATTATTATTATTATTATATAAAATGAATCTCATTTAAAAAAAATCGTAAATAACCTACTAAAATGGGCCTAATAATGGAGAGTTAAAATAGTTTAAATGTCTTAAATTCAAATTTTATTGCTGCTATTATAAAAATCGTAAGTAATTATCATTTACTCATTCAATCGGAATAGAATAATGGAGACTCTCATGAGTTGTGTCGTAGTCTATCATTTTCGATGAATTTTTAATTCAGAAAGTATGTTAATGTTAGTAGACTAGAAAGTGATATAATATTATTGTATTTCGGGTTAGTCATTGAAAACGAAATGAAATGTTAATTTACGAACCTAGCACCAAAATTAAAAGATAGATGCGGAATCGTAGAAATAAGAGAGAACAGTGTTTCTATAGTGACGTTTTTATGGTGGTCGATAGAAGTCCTACCCCAATGAAATATGTCGCTGTCATTTGATGTAGAAATTATAAGCGGCGAATTGTTAATTAACATCATTCAAATAAAGTATTTCGAATATGGATTCGAGGATCAATAGGATGATGCTATGTATATTAGGACTAATACCTACGTGTTTTCGCACAAAGTTTTTGTAATAAAGCACTAATCACAGTCTGCTACTGTATACTTTTAATGATGATATCCTTTCTGATGTTGACCCCTCAACTTGCATCTTTCAAAGATTTGATACTCAGCCAATCATTAATGTTCTGTGACGTTAGAACCAAGTCAGACGCGGTGGATTTACAGCGGAAAGTTATTAGAGGCCCCAAAATCTAATGACTCAACTTGTTATCGGCAACTCCTTCATTAATGTTTCCTATCATCATTCGTTTTCTTCTTTTTGCTATTTGGATTTCACTAAGCTCAATATGTTGCAGTTTTTTCCTCTTCCTCAAGTTTGATTTGGTTAGTTTATATACCACACAGGGACAAGTGTATTCAATTAGAACTTGAGAGATAAAAATAGTTAATTTTTGTGAAACAATCATTTATAATCATCCAGTCAAATATCTATTTTAATTGAATAACTAAGATTTATTTATTTTATCTTTTTATCTCTTATATATATATATATATATATATATATATTTTATTGTGAAAAATAAAAATTATATATCTGACCCATATAATTATATATAGATACTCAAAATAAATAGTCACACACACACACACACACACCACACACACACACAAACACACAAAAAAAAATAGGGAGCAACTTAACAACTAATAATAACCCTTAGATCAAGATTAAAATAATAAACGGTTGAGATTAAAATCTTACTAAAAGCACCTATTATGAGATCATTAATGTTGTTACTATTGCCGTTACTACTCCTACCACCATCACCCCTCCCTCACCACCACTAACATTGTCATCGCTGCCACTATCGTTGACGCCGTCGCCACTGTCGTCACCACCCCACCCCCACCACCATTGCCGCACCCCCATCACCTCCCCCACTGTCGCTGCCACCACCCTTACCATCACCCCACCATCCCCATATCATCGTCGCCACTACCACTGGTGATGGTGGCAATGACAATGGTAGTGGTGGTGAGGGAAGGGCGATGGTGGTAGGGGTAGTGATAGCAGTAGCAACAATATTGATGATCTCATAAGAGGTGTTTTTAATAGGATTTTAATCTCAACTGTCTATTATTTTTAATATTGATCTAAAGGTTGTTATTAATTATTCTCATGTTCTCATATAAGCAAGTGTTCTCACAGGAGTCGCTCCTTATATGTGTGTGTGTGTGTGTGTGTGTGTATGTATATATTTTAATGCTAAAGGGTTAGCTTGTCGAAATCCCTCAAAGCTCATAGTGAATTAAAGAGTCTAATAAGCTTTAACAATGTGTAACTGAGGTATATGAGTTAGTTATGCTTATTTAAATGGATATTCTTCCTTTAACCTAGGGATGTCAAAATGGGTCAACCCATTCTTAATTTGCCAAAAATTGGGTTGGGATGGGTTGGACCCATTTTGAGTTTGGGTTGAAAATTTCAATCCGACCCAACCTGTGATGGGTTATGGATTAGGTTGTATTGACCCACCAAAATTAAAAAAAAATAGAAAAAGTTATAAAATATAGATGACTCATAAATTGACCTACAAAATAAATGAAATAAATAAATATAAATAATTTAAACATAATGTCACAATCACAATAATATTATCTTATTAAATTGTCTTAGCACAAATTCTCTTTAAAAACTATTATCATGAATTAAATAAATGTAGAGCAAAGCAACAAAATAGCAAGAAATTATACTTCACAAAATATTATGTTTAATAAAACAATATTCAACTAAATAATCTACTAAAACATCTAACAAAAAAAAAAAAAACTCGTCAAGTTAACCCAACCCAACCCATTCCTTAACTCGTTGGGTTAGCAATTTATAAGGGTTGAAAGATTGAATCATCCAACCCAACCCAACTTGTTTTGACAGGTTAAATGGGTTTACTTGCCAAGTTGAACCTACTTTTGACATCCCTACTCTAACTATATAGGCAATCCTCAAGGGTGTTGGAGGTTATCCTCCCTAGATTTGCATAGAGAATCTAAAGAGTTGTTATATTGGGCCCAAAGGTAAGGCTCTTAAGGTCGTGAGATATGGTGATTCCCTCTTTATGTCACCACTAAACAAATTTGTTGGCAACATCAACACTTCAACCTGTACATCTTAAGTTGTTGGATGACCTAGTTTGGCTCTGACACTCATTCATCAGGTGATACCCTTCTACAAAAGGAACATGTGACATGTTATCACAATTAGTTGAGTGGATGTTTGGCTATGATTGATCACTCAATTGAATGATACACACACACACATACACACATACATACAAACATACATATATATATATATACACACACATACATATGGAGAGAAAAAGTAAGAGGTGAGAGGAATAAATCTTAACCATTTAATCATACACAAATGATTAAGATTGTTTTCATTACATTTTATCTTAATAATCTATTTGAATTATATGGTTCACACACACATACATACATCTATACATCTATATATATATATATATATATATATATATATATATATACATCCATACTTATAGAAAGAGAAAGTAAGAGGTTCAAGATTGTTTTAATTACTTTTAATCTCAATAATCTATTTGAAATCTATGTAAATGTCTATTGTTAAATAACATACAAACAAATGTTTAATATGTGTGAATTTTGATAAATGATTCAAGGATTTGATTGATAAATTTTATATTAGTTCTACACAAAGTTATTAAATATAAAAGTTTGACACTTGATGTCATATATATATATATATATATATATATATATATATATATATACATATATTTTGAAATAATCACTAGGCAAATTTCACACCTAGAAGCCCATTTACTCCGAAATTTAGACAAAAATGGAATTGTGATCCCGGGGTCATGGTTTAGTGGGTAAATTAATGCCCCAAATGGCGAAAGAATCCTTGTATTCCCCTAAAGATAGATCATTATGAGCTATACTTGGCATTGAGGTATCCACCTCAAAGGAAACTTGTCTAAAACTACCTATAGGTGGTAGGGGTCGAGTTATTGATGTAAGATGGATCCAAGAAGAGGGGGTTCTAGTTATAATCCAAAAATGATTCGTATATATATTTTACAAAAATATGAAATTAAAGTAGGAGATTAAGTGGTCGAGAGACATGGAAATAAAGGTATCGTTTCAAAGATTTTGTCTAAACAGGATATGCCATATTTGCAAGATGGAAAACCCGTTGATATGGTCTTCAATCCATTAGGGGTACCTTCACGAATGAATGTAGGAAAAATATTTGAATGCTCACCCAGGTTAACTCTTTGTACATATTAAATTTGATTAATTCAACATTAAATAATTTTTTTATTGAATAAATCAAATCTACATATTTCATAAAATTTTAAAATTATTTGATAAATCATTAAATAAATTCAATTTAACATATAATATATATAATTTTTAAAATATAAGTAAATGTTAACTATAAGATTAAAAAACTACAAATGTCCAATTAATCTAAAATTTGATATACCTAATTGGTGAGTTAATATCAAAATATTCAATAGTTGCATTAAAAAGATTCAATATGTACAAAAAGGATAACATGGTAGCAATATATATATATATATATATATATATTAGAATAGTTAACAAGAGTGTTTTTAAGAGTAATTATTCAATGAGAACATTTTTAGAGGTTTTCTTTCAACGATAATGTTTTTAGGAATTTTTTTTACTTCTTATGTATTTCAATCTATGCTTTTCATCTTTATTTCTAAATTGAATTTCAATATCTTTTAAAAGAAATAATTAATAGTTAAAAATAACTTTATATCATAATATAAATTATTTATCATAAATCTAAAAAATAATTTATATATTTAAAAATATTTATTTATTACATATTACAATTATAGTATAATTTATATATTCAAAACTATTTATTTATTATAAATTTTATTTATATAAATAAACATTTATCTTGTGCATTACACAAGTTGAAATACTAGTATGTGTGTGTGTATATATATGAATTTGTTAACATATTTTTTAGTTGGAATACATTAACAAGTTATAATTACAATGTATCTTAAAATACACCCACGATGTAACTTGCTAACGTATTCTAATTAAAAAATAAGTGTGTGTACTTTAGTAAATGCTTGTAGGATTTGCTAATGTACACATATTTGTTTTTTAATTAAAGTACATTAGCAAGCTATAACTGCAATGTATCTTAAAATACACCTATGGTGTAACTTGCTAACATATTCTAATAAAAAAACTAGTGTGTGTAGGTTAGCAAATTTCATACACACACACACACACACACATATATGTATACATATGTATATATATGTATATATCTGTATATACATATACATATATGTATATACATATACATATATATAATCATATCTTATATATTATTTGATATATTATCTAAGAGATTATCTAGTACACATCAAACATTAAATAATATAAAAAATTATCATATTCTTATCCTATCCTACTCTTATATTTTATTTTATCATATCTTATCTTGACCTTCAAACGAGCCTTAACATATGCCATCTTATTGTTATGTTGGTTAGTGAGTAACATGTTACTTCTATACTTTGATGCTCTAATATCTCAATCTGATATGTTCTTACACTCTTAAATTAATACATGTATCATGGACTAATACTAAAAATTGATGTACATTAATTTCTTATATAAAAGGAAAATATATAATTGCTAATGAACAATTTTATTTATAATTTTCTTATATTATCTTCGTTGCAGAATTAATAACCAAAATTATACTACATGGGTAATATAGTTTTTGCCCAATCTTCTTAATTGATGCTTTTATAAGGATTTATTCTTTTACAACTTTAATCTTCAGAAAATGTTGAGAACAATAGCAACAAACTTATTTTTTTCTTTTTACTTTTTCATATTATTATTATTATTATTATTATTATCTTTTATATTATAAATAAACAAAGTAATTTAAACTAAGTTATTTTTTTGTCTAACTTATGTTTTAACTAAATATTTCACATAAACTAAATTTTCATTCTTCTTTTATATTATAAATACAGTTTTTTTTTTTTACTTTTATAACACGAAATATTTTTGTTGTTGTATATATTTTATTTAACGTAATATTTTGAAATTATATATTTTTTATCTATTTAAAGACTTAAAAACTCTAACCTATATACAACTTTAGATTTATTAACTTGTTTAAAAACATGTTTTATACTTTATTTAATTTTTTTATTGTAAAATAAGTTCTTAAATAACTTTTTAAATCAATCCAAACTTTTGAAAAAGTCAAATTTAACTTAAAAAGAGTTATATTAAATAAACAATTTTAAATTTTAAAAATAAGTCAAACTCAAACATTATAAAATTTAACCTAATTCATTCTATTTTCGTTTCTATTGTTTAATATCTAACTATGTTTGAGTCTTCAGTTATATCCGTTCTTTTCTCTCCTTGTTTGGTATAAAAAAAAAGAGAAATTAAGGCTTAGCTCTTGTTTACTTTTTAAATTTCATCCATTTTAAAATAATTATTATTTGATCAGTTTTAGTTTGTTTTGCATTATTTTTTTTTTAAGAAATTGAATATATTAATTATTTTTTATTTTTAATTATTAAGTAGAATAAAAAATATCGTTCATAAAATAAAACGATAAATTAATTGAATATAAATATATTTTATAAAATTAAAAATATTTAATATTTGTTTATATAAAATCTTAAAGCATGGTTATTTTTAAATAAAAGAAATATTTATGTGTAAGAGATAAATCAAGAACAAATTTGAAATGAAAAAAATGACATATAGTATATCTCTCTTTCTACACACACAAGAAAAAGAAAAAGAAAACTCCTAAAAATAAATGACCTTCTTAATTATAGAGAAAAATCAAACAAGTTAGTAATTTATAAAGTGACGGAATATGTTTTGATCTTCATTGAAAAAAAATTACATTTAGGTGTGTTTTATTTCTATTTTTGAAAATTATTTTTAGTTTAAAAAAATAAAAAGGAGAACAGACATTTTCACCAAAGTTCATGTTTCATTATATATAACCCCCCTCTACATGACCCATACCCTTGAGTTAGGACCACAAAATAGAAGAGGATAATGAAAAAACATTTACTTGTTGTTTCAATTTTTTGGTTTTTACATTTTAAAACACTAGCTTGTTTTTTAAGCAATTTTCAAAACTTAATAGATTTTGATAAGGGTGTTCATAGGTTTAGCTAACCTGTGAACTTGAACTAACCTGATTCAAATACTTTGATTCATATTTCGTTGTTGTTCAAGTGAAACTTGACCCAATCAGTTCAAACTTGATGCCCTTAGGTTCAAATAACGAGTTTTTATTTTCAAATTTGTAAACTCGATGACCCAACCTGTTGATGTATTATTATTTTTAATTATTATTTATATATTTTTTGTATTTATTTATCTATTTAATTAATATTTACAATACTAACATAGTGTGGTATAATTGGCAGATAATTATGCCCCTTAAGTATGTGATCAGGGATTCGATCTCAGATTTGTGGTATGAAAGAGCATCTGTTGGGAGAGGTCATTCCCTTAAATGAATCTTTGTACCTTGAGGGATTAGTCTCTGACTCTTGGCTAGAGAATACCCTAGATAATCAAAAAATTAATATTTACAATGTTTTAGAAAATTTAAAATAATTTTTAACCTTGTGGACCTAATAGACTCGACCCAAACCAATCTGACAAACCTGATTGAACATGTTGGCTTAGATCAGGTTTGATAAGAAAAATGTGCAAATTTAATCCAATCCAAACCAAAGTATTTTGATCGGTTTGGGTAACAAGTTTAGGCAAACACAACTCAAACCAACTTGTGTACACTTCTAGATTTTGAATGAAAAATTTATTATTAAATAGTATGAAATTGTGTCAGAAATCAGTTTTTAAAACCAAAAAATGTGAAGGGAATCAAACATGCTCTTAGTATTTGACTATAATTTAAATATGATTATTTTGTGTAAAATATACATACAAAAAATTAAAGAGTTTAACATTTATGTACCATCACTATAAAAGAAAATTTACACTCAATTAGTAAGAAATTATGATATATATGATTGTTAAAATAACTAATATAAAAGTTAATAATTTTATCATACATGACAACTTATGATTAAATGATAATATAAAAACTCTTTAGATCATAAATACATATACTATTTACTAAAAATTAAAATAAAATCCTCGAGAGAGGGTTGGAAGGTTCCTTTGGGTCTCCTCTTTGATTTGGTTTTCCTTTATTCTCATTCTTAATTTGAATTTTATGTATCAACAAAGTAGAGTAGGATACGGGGATCTACAAATTATAGATTTGACATAACAAATAAATTTTGTTAACACATTTAAGTAATGATAAATATGCCTTTCAATAGCAAGGCAATATGTCTGACTAACAGGAAACCAAATTAAAACTAAACTTGCAGTATGCCGGCAATTAGTGTAGACAGGATCTGCTCAAGTAATGTAAGCATGGTTACAAGATTGGCGCTCGTAATATTTAGATTCTCACATCCAATTTAATCATAGATACAGTTGCACTTTGCTTTGGATTTTCCGTATCTTTTAACAGGGATGTTTCCCGCAATTTCTTTTCCTCTCCCGGATTACCCATTTACCCTTAACCCTTAAATTATATTATTCATTATATATTAGAGAAATATCTAGCAAGAGGATCAATTTTATATAAAAGTAAGAGGAGTAAATTTAGGCTATAAAAATATACATGAATGGTCAAGATTTAATATTATGTAATCACTTAAAAAGTCATATGGCTTTTAAAAACTCAGATGATTTGTATGTTTTAATTTTGATCAATAATGATAAGATTCAATGACTTAGATTTGTTCCTCTCACTTTCACATAAAAAAAATCTTCTCACAAGATACATCACACACACACACACACATACACATATATTGAGAGAGATATTTTCTTATTGTAAGAAATCAAAATTGTAAATATAAACACTGGATCATATTTAAATGGTCAATATTAAAAATAAAATACATACAACTTTTTTAAGTAGTTATGTGACCACTAACTAATTTTTATCCTTAATCATATATGATTGTATGACCCAAATTTATAATTTTCTTTATCACACTAAAATAAAAATAGTTCTCACATTATATGCCCCTAAATATATAGGAAACATATCAAATGAGAACTTTTCTTATTGTAAGAAATGAGAATTATAAATATAGATTATTGGTCATATTTGAATGATTAAGATTAAAAGGCAAATGTACATAACTTTTTTAAGTGGTTATATGACCACTAACTAACTTTTAATTTTGATCATCTATGTATGATTGTATGCTTCAAATATATACTTCCCGTGTCTCACAATAAGAAGAATTCTCACTTAATATATGTCCCTATATATAGACCATTACATCTTATTTGAATGATTAAATTAAAAGAAAAATATACATAACTTTTTTAAACGATTATTTGATCACTAGCTAATTTTTAATCTTTATTATCTACATATGATTGTATGAATATTCATATAAAGTCATTTTTTATCTTTAAAAATTTAACACGAAATAAATTTTTATTTATTTTTGCCTCCAATAGATGTTACCTGCGGCCTCTCTACCGAAAGAATCTAAATATGATTACGACTTACGAATCAATTTTAGCTCAAATCTATTTCTAGGTTAGGTTTGCCGCATAGGCTTCAAGAATTGAATTATATATATATATATATAACGGGGTAATCTCTATTTAAAATTGTCAAATAAATGTAGTTTTTAATATATTTATCAATATAAAGTAACTCTATTTATAGAGTATGTCTTTCTTTTATTTCTTAGGTAATATAACTGTCATAAACATTTGTGATTATCTAATATTGACAGAAATTATTATTATAAATCGCTACAACTTATTCATATATATAAAAAATAAGTCATAGTTAATAATTACAACTTACTCCATATTCATAATTTTTTTAAGGTTAAATTAATCCAAAGGTCTTATAGTTTTATAAGATTTTTAATTAAGTCCCTATAATTAAAAATACTTTAAAAAAGTCTTTAGGCCCGTTTGATGGTCAAAATAGGATAAAATATAATAAGATATGCGAGCAGAATAAGAACAGAATAGAATAAAAACAAGATAAGCTATAATTTTATATAATGTTTAGTGCACATCAGATAACAAACTAGATAATAATAAGATAAATATAAATTGTATTTAAATGAAAAAATCACTGTTTTGTTAAAATTACATATAATTTTCTAGAAAGTAATTTTTAATTTAATTTTTTAATTTTTACATAAAAATATAATTTTAACTAAAGTATACAATATTATTTTTTATTTATGTAATTAATTTTCTTAAAATTATAAAAAAATATAAGATTTTTAAAATTATAATTATATATTATTCAAATATTTTTCTTTAAAGAATATTAAAATAATTATTATTTAATTTTGAATATTATACTTTAAATTTACATGTCAAAATTGTTATTATATATATATATATAGAGAGAGAGAGAGAGTTTAACCTATTCTGTTGCTTCCTAACCCAGCTTCTCCTTCAGGATAAGAAATACATTGGAGCAACAGGATAGGATAAGGGATAGGATAACGTTATCATATCCTATTGGCGCAACAAACAATGGATTACAACATGATACCTATCCTATTATATTATATCCTGACCACTAAACGAGTCTTTATAGTTTAAAACAGAGCTGTCAAAGTGAGCCAACCCGGCTCACCCAGGTTGGCTCACCACGGGTTGGCTCAAAAATGAGCCAACCCAACCCGGCTCACTTTTTTGGTGAGCCAAAAAATGTTCAACCCGGCTCAACTCACCACGGGTTGGTGGGTTATATAGGTTGGCTCACCTAAAATAAAATAAATAAATAAATAAAATACATAATTAAAAAAGTATCAAAAAATACAAAAATTAAATTAAAGTGATAACAATTTTGATGCGATTAATGAAAACCAAAGTATCAATAGGTTTATTATATTGTGTTTCACAATTTATATATATTAATGATTTGGAAAGTCATATTTACATTCTAATTCTATATTTATATATAAAAAGATAAATTAATATATTACTCCTTTATTATGATTAGAATAGAATTACATGATTGGATTTATATATTACTTATTTTAATTATCTACAAAGTTAGTATAGTAAGTTATATTAAAAAAAAAAAAAAAACTTCAACCCGCGAGCCAACCCGGCTCACCACGGGTTCAACTCGGGTGAGCCGCGAGCCAAGTGAGTCGGGTTCAATTTGGCCCACCATTCAGGTGAGCCAAATTTTACCAACCCAACCCGGCTCGAACCCGTGGTGAGCCGGGTTGGCTCGCGGGTTGAAACCCATTTTGATAGTTATAGTTTAAAAAGTTTGTAATTAAATCCTTACATGTTAACAATGTTATAACTTCATTAATTTATATATCCTTAGACGCTAATGATGTTATAACTCTGTTAATTTATATTTAACTTAATTGTATTAGTATCTCAACTTTCCTCTTATTTATAATCAAGTTCAAGTGTAGGTGATATGCAAAAATAGAAAAAGAATTAATAAAGGTGTTGAAGGTAGGAATCGAACCCCTACCTTTAAAGTTCATTAATAACACTAAAATCATAAGGCTAATGACTTTATTTGGTATACAAATTAAATTTATATTATATAAAACTTAAACAAGAGATCAAAATTGCATATATATTTATCACCACTAAATTAAATAATATTAACACCATATAAAATAATAATATTAAAATTAATATTAATAAATATAAATTATTATATTTTTATTAGATATTAATAATATTAAAATTAATATTAATAAATATAAATTAATAATATATACTTGTTAGCATGAATGGAGTTTGAATCTCCAATATATATAAATTAATGTATATTAATAACCTTCTATAAAAAATTAAATATATTATATATAATATAAATACATAAGAAGAAGGTTCATTAGAAATATGTGATATAAATATATTTTTCTAGTGAAATATATATATAAAAATATTTCATTAATAATAATATCTTATTTCAGTCACTAAATTATGTAGAGAAAAAATAAAAAATTAAAACAAGATAATTTTATAAAAAAGAAAATAATTTAAAACAGAGTGATTAAGTAATTAAGATATATAGTATTAAAAAGGATAAGTTATTGTTTGTTTTGTTTTATAATATTATATTATTTATTTATAGTAGTATATGTGTAATTTTGGTCCTTAATATATATTATTAATTTATATTCATTAATATTAATTTTAATATTATTAATATCCTATAAATATATACTAATTTATATTTATTAATATTAATTTTAATATTATTAGTTTATATAATGTTAATATTATTTAATTTAATAGTAATAAATATATGTGCAATTTTGGTCTCTTGTTTAAATTATATATAATATAATTTTTATTTATATATCAAATAAAGTCATTAGTTTAGTAGTTTTAGTATTGTTTGAGGACTTTAAGGTTGGGGTTTGATTCCCACCTTTAATAGAATTATAACATCATTAACATATAGGAATTTGATTATAAACTTTTTAAATTATAAAGACTTTTTTAAAGTGTTTTTATCTGTAAGGACTTAATTAAAAACTTTATAAGGATTAATTTAACATTTTTTTAAAGTTACAATCGTTTAACAATTTCAAAAGGGAATTATCTCTTTTTTCTTTTTTTCGTTAAAAATCGTATTATATTACTAATCAGCTAGCACCATATAAAACGCCCAAATATTCTTTTCTTGTTTGCTTTCAATTTTGGCCACTTGGGCCTGTTTTCTGATGTTTTTGTTTTAATAAGGAAGAAAAGTCAATACCGTAGAACTTTATCTCGAGCAATGCCGTCCGCGAAGAAAATGTACGGGCAATGTCTAGATTAGGTGTGTGTTTGATTTCACTTTGGTTCTTTAGAATCATGTTAAAATACTAGTTAACATGATTTTAGGTAAATTTTTATATGTTTGATTTCATGCTGAGAAATCGATTCTGAGTTTAGAATTAATTATGGGTTCAAAATTGATTCTGAGCTAAAACAACTTTAAGTAACTTTTGAGTTGGATTAAAAATTTTATACTAAGTTTTACTACTAAAATACTTTTATAATAAAAACATTTAAATATAAATTACATCACTTTAAAATCAATTTTGTAAAATCAATTTTGTCAATACTCACCCAAACACACATTAAGCCATGTCAAGTCAAACGTAAACATGAAAAAAATAACAAGTGAAGAGACGGAACCTGATTATGCTCGCATTGATGACTATTTAGGGCAACTATACCTGAAAGACTAGCAATTTATATAGCATCCTATAAATTATGGGAGAACAATTGAGAAAACAATCGATTGAGCAAGTGCTGTTTATTATTTTTGGTTAAATTGCTTTTTTTGTTTCTCTTTTTATTTAATTTGTTCAATTTAGTTTTTTATTATTAAAAAGTTCAATTTAGTCATTTAATTTTTAAAATCAAGTCAATGTTACGTTGTTATTGTCAATTAGACGGAAATGGTAACATTGACTTGATTTTGAAAATTAAGAGATCAAATTGAATTTTTTAATAATACAAGAACCAAATTGAACAAATTAAATAAAAACACAGACTAAAAGACTAATTTAACCTTTTTTAACCCTACTTGTATATCAATTTCAATACAATATAAATTCATTTTTTATGTTTTAATATCTTTGTACAAACCTTTTTAAATATAAATTAGTTGAATTATATTCCATTTAAAAACTTCTTAATTAGAGATTTTGGGTTGGAGGAAAAAATTAGTTGAATTATTTAAAATAGTAAAAATGATACGATCTTATTGAAAAGTGTTAAAAATTATAAAATGTTGTATATAATCACTCAGATGAATTGGATTATTAACCCTCTATTTGTTTTTATATAAATTGAGTGGAAGAAAATAGAAATAAAGGAGACAACAGAAATACCAAATTGGCATGAAATGGAAGAAAGAAAGAAAGTTGTTTATGTAGAATCTACCACAAAAAAACTCTTCTCCTCTCAAACTGGCATGAAATGAGAGGAAATGTCTCTCTTTAATTTTTTTTTTATTTCTGAAAATTAAATAAATTTTTATGAAATAATTTATTTTAAAATTATAGTAAATAAATTTATGTTAGGAAAAAATAATAGAATTAAAAATTATTTTTTTAATTTTAAAAAATATTTTTTATATAATTTATTTATTTTTTCTGCTCTCTTTTTTACTTATCCAAATAAATAGAGAGATATTTTTTTAACTTTTTTATTTATCTATAACATCTTTTATTTATTTCTTTTTTTTATCTTTTTTTTTTCTTTATTTCACCCCTAATCAAAGCCTTAGATGTAATGTATGTTCGGTATTTTACTTTATCTGAACGTGATAAAGCTAACTTGTATCTACATGATACATCGTTCGATCCTTATGCTATTTCGTTGTAATCATATTTTAGTTTTGTAAGAATAAATGTGAAATAGAAAGGGGTTCCCCGTGGATACTCACGAATCTGAATTGAATCTGCAATGGAGATTAATTATTGCATTTGTATTTATACCAAGTAAGAAGAAAACCAGGTCTACATGCATGCGTGATATTGTTCTGCTTTCTTTTTGTTTCGGTCAAATTAAATTCCCTAATAATGGACGTGACCAACTCTTTGGATTAATTTATTTTAAAAAATATTTGCATTTTTGTTAATATTTCGAGAGATCATATCTTTTTTTAAAAACTATTATTTTCCGAAATTGATATATAGCCAGACATGCGCTCACTGGACGGGAATTTTATTTTTTTTTGATGAATCACTGGGACAATTAAACACATCTCAATCATATATCAAATCGGAAACTCAATCTTAGAACTTCACACACTGGGACAAGTTTCTTAATGTTGATAAGATTAACTGTGCCGCCATTACAATCATGTATTTTACGTCACTTTTAAGCCAGACAATGTACATTATATAATAATTTTCCTTTTGTTTAAAAGCTATTTTGGAATAAATTGATTAAAATGATGAAAATGGCAAGATAAAAAAGGCTTTTTAGACCGTTCAATCGAGAATTGCAAGCGCCTATGCCATAATTTCAAGTTTGGAGTTTAATGGAGTGTGAATTGTCTGAGATAAGAGTTAGGCATAGCCGATTAAGTAGGCCTTTTAGCAAGCCTAATCCTAATATATGTCGTCGAGTAAGTCTTATGCAAATGCAATATTCAGGTTGACTAATACCCGTCAACCGACCGACATCATAGGCTAATCTTAACCAAACTTTTTTCATTACACAACTATCATGAGTCCAAAAAGGCTTATAGGCCTTAGATCCATAGGCTTAGACCCAAGAGATTTTTTCTCACACATGACTAAGGCGCGATAGGCACCACCCTCCCTTCACACATGAGAGAGGTACCATACATGCCACCTCTTGAAAAAGGCAAGAACCATTACAATACACTCAAAGGACACATTCTATAAATAGGTATGATCTTCCCCTGATCATGCTAGTTCACGTATAATAAAGTTTACTAGAGTTTCTAGAGTTCTTAATTGGCTTGAGGACTTTTTAATAAGTGTGTTTTCTAGCATGAATAACTTCATAAGCAAAATTTCTTAAGTTCTTAACTGGCTTTAGAACTCTTTAGTAAGTGTGTAATCAACTCAACTCTTTCTTTTCAATACAAACTAGTGTAATATCTCATGCCCTACAGGAGTATTAAGTTTACAATCTATACTTTTAATATTATTATGATTTTTAATGCATTTCTCTACTGATTTATAATTTTACAAAGATATGTATATGTTAGCATATATATATATATACAATTATAAGTATTGATATATATTCAAACAATTGCATATTTACAAATATCTTATATCATTTAAATTTATATAAATGTTTCTTTTAAAATTATTAGTTTTAAAAATATATTTGTGTTTGTACATAATACATTTTAATAAGAGATGTTAATAATGAAAAATAATTTAAATTAATGTAAGGTTGTTATGTGCGTGTGTGTGTGTTGGCCTCCCTAAGCCTAATAGAAAGAAAATTAAGTGGCTTAAGGATTTTATAGGATGGTCTTAAACTATTAGGATATTATTTAATTTTACCTTTTAAAGTTATTTTATTTTTAATTTCCCTAAGCTAGGATGATGACACTTGTAGGTTCATCATTAACAACAATTAAGTTATAAAATTGTATTCACCCTAGCCTATCAATCATGAATGAAAAATATTAGTTTTTATGTTTATCCTTAATGTAGCCTGTTATCTTCTTCATAGTCTTTAATGGTAGTCTTGTAGTTTATTTTACAGTAACTGTAGTGTTAGTTTTCTAACAATACACACACACACACACACACTTATTTTTTAGTTAGAGTACGCTAGCAAGCTACACTGTGGATGTATTTTAAGATAATCTTTAGTTATAACTTGCTAACGTACTCCAACTAAAAAACAAGTAGGTGTACGTTAGTAAACTCTACAAGTATTTGCTAACGTACACCCACTTATTTTTTTAGTTGGAGTATATTAGCAAGATACACCGTTGGTGTATTTTAAGATAATCCTTAGTTATAACTTGCTAACGTACTTCAACTAAAAATTAAGTGGGTATATGTTAGCAAATCCTAGACACATACACATATAGGTCAGGATTCGTTAACACTAGGTGTCAAAGTTAGTCAAATTACACCTATAATAACTTTTTATATAATGTAAATTTAACCGATCTAATTGTTGAATTTGATGTTCTTATTAATTATATTAAGTATACAAAATTTGATACAATTCAAAAATTATTTAGTAGTTAATCTAATCATTTTATTTTAATATATAATATGATATTAAAATATGTGTAAATATTCATTGTTAGATAACATATTTAAAAATGTCTAAATTATGCAAAATTTGATATATATAATCATGAAGATAATATCACGTAAGTCAATGGTTAGATTGGTTAAATTTACATTTTACAAAAAGTTGTTAAAAGTGTAATTTGACTAATTTTAACATCTAGTGTTAACGGATCCTGACCCTCTGTGTGTATGTGTGTGAATCAAGTTATTCCACTCAATAACTCTTAATATATATTAAATTTCAATGATCCAACATTTAAATTAAAGATTATATTGAGTAGATCCAGTCTACAAATTTTTATAAAGCTTGAAAACTATTTGATACTTCTTTTAATAGATTCAAATTGACGTATAATATACTTTTCTAAATTATAAATAAATGTTGACTATAAGATTAACTAGCTATAAATGTCCGATTTACCTAACATTGATGTGCATAATCATTGATATAATATCAAAATATTCAACGATTGGGTCGTTGAAATTTAATAGTTATTCTAGAGTAGTCCTGAGCACCAAACTAACCACCAGGTCGGTTCGCACAAGACGATAGCCGAGTACGACCAAAGCTTTAACCCTTGTTCAGCATTACCTTGATCAGTGTTAAATGACCGTCAAGCACAATCAAAGCGTCGGCCATTGCTCGGCGCCACCGAAGACTAAGTCACGTCCACAACGGCGTAATTGCTTGCCACATTAGATAAAAGACTTTCCCGCCAAAAATGTATATATGGGCCTTACACCCCAGGTAAGATCATACCCCATTCTTTTCGCTTACGTTCCCTCAGTTCCTTCACTAACTTAAGCGTCGAAGTGTTTGTAGGTGGCCACCACCTTCCGCTTCCGTTGCACTCCACCCACCAAAGATCACATCTGCCTTATCGAAACCACCTTGCAATTCGCTGCTCGAACATATATCAAGAGTTATTGAATGAAGTAACTTTACCAAGAGTTACTCTTAGAGTAATTTGATGCACACCCATATATATATAAATACAAACATTACATATATATGTGTGTGTGTGTGTGTATGCATGTATACATACATACATATATATATATGTATATATATACATATATATATGTATGTATGTATACATGCAGACACACAACACACACACACACACATAGGAGATGGATCAAATTACACCGGCGTAATTCTTATCAACTATTACATCATCAATAACTTAATATAAAAGATGAATTTTGTTAATCCAACCATTGAATTATAACTTTATATTATCATGATTGTTTGTGTCAAATTTGGTCAAAATTGAAGAACAATAAGAAAGTGATCAAATGACTTATATGTTAATATATTTTAAAAAGTATATATTATGTCAATTTTCATCGTTGTCACTACCACCATCGCCATGATCGTTGCTGCATCTGCATCCGTTGCTGCTGCCACCACCAACATGACCGATGATAGTGACGGCAATGGTGGCAATAGTCATGGTGTTAACACATCACCACCATTGCCATGACTACTGTCGCCATCACCACCATGATCGTTGCCACCATCACTATCATGACTATTGCCGCCATTACTGTCGTTGCTGCCACCACCACCACTATTGCAGTGGTGGCGACTGCAGCTATAGTGGTAATGGTGATATGTTAACGACAATCTTGAAGAAGAGTGACATGATAATTGATATCTTTTAAATATTTGATTTTTGTTTGGTAAATCTTTTAGAGATTTGATGGTTATATGAGGTTTAAATTTGAATTCTTAAGTATTTTAATTTAGGCATTTCATTTTAATTTAATGGTTGAGATTAATTATTCTCATTCTCACCTACAAAAACCATTCTCATATGATATGCTCATTATGCACACACACACACATACACACACAAATGAATATCTTATTTTTGAGCAAGGAATCCTTATATGCGTGATTAACAATACAAAATAATCACTACTACTGAAACTAACTTACAAATTTTTATTTTTCATCTTTTTTGACTTAGTTGACATAGATTCATTGACATATACTCAAGTAATCTTTTAAAATAAAAATGAGGCTTATGCCTCAAGAATGGTCAGGATAACTCAGTTGGTAAAGTAGAGGATTGAAAATCCTCGTGTCACCAGTTCAAATCTGGTTCTTGGCACATGATTCATTTGCATGAGTATCTATTCACCATATTTATTTAAATGAATATGGGGAATAGATACCAATTTGTGCTCTAGATTATCATACACACACACACACACACACACACACACACATACATATGTATATATGTATATATATATATATATATATATATATATATATATATATATATATATATATATATATATATATATATATAGGTATCTATAGATCTACTTTTCCTAGATAACTAAAGAATAGAAGCATTTTTTAGATATATTTGCTGTATCTATATAATGAATTATTTGATTTTGTTTCCCTTTTTTCTTCATTTTAATTTTTTTAATATTTTCATAATATTCGAATGGTTAAATTAGTTGGTTGAAGACACACACATACACACACATACACACACACACACACACACACACACATATCGTTTTTGGTCCCCCATTTCATAAACATTGACTTTTGTTCTTCCATTTCTGAAAATGTCACAATAAACTCCTGTCACTAACTCTGTTAATTGCAACTAATAGTGATGCCCAATCACCCCATGAGACAATAATGTCACTCTTCCTACTAACCCTAAGTGGCATGACATTTGGAATTAGGCTCCATGTCACTTAATCAAAAGCCCAAAAGGTCATCCCAATGCTTTTCTCTTGTTTCTCATGTGGTTAGATTACCTATCAAATTCTAAAGGTTTGAGAAAAGTCACCCTAAGACAGAACCCTAGAGAAAATGGTCCCAAGGAGAAGTAAATATCGAACATCATTGTGGAGAAAAAAATTTGACATTGTCAGACAAAGGAAAGATTCAAACACCGATAGGGTCAAATTATTTTCTTTCAAGGTATGCTTTTGTAGGAGTAATGAGGTACAAGTGGGGTCTTGTACATGTGGTGGACAAGTGTGGTCTGGGTCTTTTCTTTTGTTATAGGGGTAATGCTTTTCTACCAAAGTACATTTCTTTATCTAGTTATTGATTATTATGTTAATAATTTCTATTATTTTGTTTGATTATATATAGTTGTTAATTGTCGAAGTAGATATCATTACCTTGATTTTGTGGATACTTCTTTTTTTTTTTTGTGTGTGAAAGTCCTATAAGGACTTTTAGTCTAATTCTATTTGTAACACAGTCAAAGTCCTATAATAGGGGCTTTGTCTTATTTTGGTTATCACACTTTATGTTTGATTTTGGTAACAGTTTTACCTTCAATTTAATATGCAAATTCGTATGTTGGGGTAGGTATGTCCTTCTTAGTTATATTCCATCACAGGTTCTTTTCAAAGTGAATAAGCAATGCATTATAATGGGGCGAATGTAAAATCCTTTTTTTTTTTTGATTTCTTTTATTTGAAAAATAAAATAAAATAAATTGATAATTTTTTTTTGCTTGTTACTATTTTAATTAATAGTTTTGATAATTATGTTTGTAATTATATTTAAATTAAGTTAAGATAATTAAAAGAAAATATATTCATTAATTTTTAAAAAATAATATTATGGATTTAAATAAATTAAAATTTATGTGTAAATTAAAACAAAGTTTTAAAGTTTTTAATATTAAAAAAAAGGGTTGTAAAAAAATAATTACAAGAGTTATTGTTTGTGTATAAATTAATATTTTATTTTAATTGCTTGATATTGTTATTAATTATTGGTCTAAATAATTGTATTATAATTATATTTGTGCTAAATTAAATATAATTAAAAAGAGCTGTAGGAATTGGACTAGAAAAAAATATTAGAAATTTAAATAAATTAAAAATTTGTGAATGGATCAAAATAAGATTTGTGAAGCTTTAAATATTAACAGGAAGCTTAATAAAAAGATTAAGAATTTTTTTTATGGGTGAAAATAATTAACTATAATTAAGTAAATAATTAATTTATAGTTAAATTAATTAAGAGGGTGTAAGAATAAATTAATTAAATAGATAATTAGGTGAAGGTTAAATTAAGTTATTCAGGTAAGTGAGTTAGTGTTAAATTGGATCTGAGATAGTAAAGAATAAATTGGGTTAGATGTTATGTATACACACACACACACACACACACACACACACATATATATATATATATATATTCTTTCCTGGATTCAAAAACAAAAACTATATAGCCCAAGTGTTATTTTGTGTGTGTAGTCTTTTTCTACTTGGCCAATTATACCTCCAACCCATTCACCAAATCAGATTTTGAAAAAAAGAAGGCACTTAGGGGAAGTTATGGTGGTGTGGTTGATGATGATCAAGGTGTCGTGGTTAATGATGATTAGGTAGTGGGGGATGATGATAATAATGAGGATAGTGAGATGATCATGGGGATAATGATGACTCGACTTGGGGGATTCTATTTAATGATCGTGAACAGGACATGGTTGGAGAAATGGATGATGATTTTGATACTAAGGATAAAGAAGTTGGTTGAGATATCATTACAAAAAAGGTGAAAAAGACGGGTGGAAAAGTGTGCCTAAGAAAAGGCTTTATGGGCTAAAGAAAAATTTAGATGATAGGAATGGGGATGAAAAAAACATTAACAGTGAGCCTAATGATGATTTTGGCAATGATGGTGGTTGGGTTGGAGATAAGCCTAATGTGAACGAATTGGTCCCACCAAATGTGGGTGAAATGCATGATCTAGATGTTGGTTACTCAAGTGAGGAGCTTACAAGTGATGATAGTTCCAGTGATGATGGAGAACACATTAAACCAAAAATATGTGCCGTTTTAGAAGGAGGCAATGTATAGGGTTTTCAAATTCAAACTTGAGATGAAATTTTCTTCTCTTAAAGACTTTTAGACTTCCATACTATAACATTATGTCTAACCATGGCTTTATTGGAAATGCAAAAAGTGACAATCAAAATTAGAATTGGAAACAAATAAGTGAAAAGATAACCAAAAAAAAAGAAAGTGAGTTGCCTTAATAGTTTAATAATATGTAATATTAAAAAAATTAAATGATTATTTTTTTTTTTATAGAAAAAGGAGTATAATTATGTGAAATTAATATAAGACTAAAGAAAGTTTTAATAATCGAAGGATGAGCTTAAATTATTGCATTCGACACAGGTAGTGAAAATGTGTAATCTAGATTAAATAGTCATTTCAGTTCTTGAAGTTATGAGGTGCCATCAAGTTAATCCCTAGATTGACATTTATTCTAAAATGGTTCCTCAAACTACATTTCATCTATCAATTCAGTCTATGACTCAACAAACGTTATGTGTCCTTGTCCAATTCAGGTAACAACATTATTTTCATTTCAGTCCTTAACTTTCCAAACTTATTGTCAAAAAGGTATACAACTATATGAAAAGGATAATAGGTATATAAATTATATTATTTTTAAGAATGAGAATTTTAATTTACAATATGAAACTCAATATTAACAAATCACTTGGTTACACATTTTTATATAAAAATTAAATCTTATATAAAGTAGGTGGACTTGATGAATATCTTCATTTTGTCCTACTAGTAAAAATAATTCCCTTTAAAGAAGTTTGGAGGTCTTTTGATGGAGGTCCCCTCGACAATCACCTGATTGGTGTGTACCTCAATATAGTGACTATGCTTTACATGCTTTCTCTACTGAGTTAGAGTGTAATGGGAGGGGATCTTTTTCACAATCTTTTCAACTAAGATCTTTGTTGTATTCTTGCAAATTATTCCCTTAAATTTAAACAATTAACAAGAACATTGGTCATCAATCATTTTTTTAAAGACCATAATCCTTAATTATTTTATGTCAGCCATCAATAAAGTTCATTGGCTCCACTAAATCACACACAATGATTTTTAAGGTTTTCTACATTTCTTTATACCAAGCCAATCCACTTAATTTCTCAAACACCTTCATAATATGTCAAATGCAAAAGTGATGATGAGATATGGGGAATACCTTTGCCATTGCTGCTTGGATAGATCGATGTTGATCTATAATTATTGCTTTTGCAGCTTGCTCGCATATGCATTTACACCATGATTTAAACAACCATACATATGTCTCTATGTCTTCCTTTATAGTAAACCACACCCAAACAAGATGGATTTTCCATGGTGGTTCACTCCAACAAAAGGAGAAGAGAGCATATTGTATCTATTATTCAAATGTGTACTATCCAATCTCAAATGAGTCATAAGTTGCCCTAGATCTTGCATTTGTCCAAAAAATATTTTGTAAATGACCTTCATCATCCATATCAATGACATAGAAAAAATTTGAATTTTTTCTTTGCATACGAATAAAGTAGTTACGAAGTGCTTCAACATCTCCAACTCTAAGTCTTAATTGCCTTACATTTGCAATGTAATTCCTACAATCTTTTTCACCAAATTGCAAGTTCTCATACCCTTTAGCTCCAACTATCAATGAATGAAAAATTTTGTTTAATGGAATTCCTACATAGTCACTTAACTCAACTTTTCTTTTTGAATAACTATCCATCTTCTTATAAGATCTTTGAAATTGTGGCTTTTTTTTTACTTAAGCTTGGTTGTGCTCTAGATTAACACAAAAAATGGTACATTTTCCACTTTGATGAACAATCATAGAAATTTTTGTTAGACATTTAGTTTTGCTCAATAATCTTAGCTTAGAACCTGTCTTACCTACATATTTACCTCCTTTAGAACATGCAAGTGAGTAATAATGCTTGACTTCAACCTTATTTTTGTACTAATCTTTTGAACCCCTAATCCAACTTCACAGGCATATTTCGTATAAAAAGTATGAAGTTCCCCTTTAGAATCTAATACCATTCCAACCTTCAAAATTTGTTTTCAATGTCAGTTGAACATTTTTTAGGCTCTCCATTTTCTTTGACAATTACAGTATTTACCACCTCCATAACTTAACCATGGCAAACGTAATAAGATAGTTGCAATTAAAATTTTTCATAGGTAATTACTTGTGATGAAATACACTAAATAAAATAAATAAATCAATAATCTCTTATCAAATAATCAAACATATATCCATTTTTTCTTGCCCTCATGTCCGTGAGGTGTGGATTCAACTTGGTTTGTTTTATAAACCAGGTTTTCTTATTTAGAATTCCTATCTTTGGTTGAAGAATAATCTTGCCTCAGAGCAAGGCTTCCTTTTTGCAGCTTCCTCTTGGTGGCTGTGGAGATGGCGCAACAACAAATTTTTTGATCCAAAGAAATGGACTATTGACCATGTGATCAGGAATATATCCCTTTTTCATGATGACATTGTCAGATCTTGGAAGAAGAATGGTGAGGCTGCTTCCATTCCCCTCATAATCCCTAGATGGCTTCCCCCTCCTAGTGGCTTGTATAAACTTAATGTGGATGGGAGTTTTTTTTTACCTGCATCTAGCTGTATTGGAGTTGGAGGTGTTATCTGTGATCATAATTCAAATTAGGTTGTGGGTTTTTCCGACTTTGATGGAACTGGTGATGCTGTGAAAGCTGAATGGTTGGCTCTATTACATGGTCTTCAAATCTCTTAAGATAGGGGATTTAGAAGTATTTGTTGTGAGACAAATTGTTCCCAAATTGTGGAAATTATTAATGCTAGTGTGTCTCCTCCTCTTCATCAATATGCTTATATAGTGTTGATGGTGTTAGATTATGCTAAGAGAGCTTGGGATTTTTCTTTATCTCATGTTACTAGAGATACCAATAAGGTGGCTCATTGCCTAGCTAATTTTGGTGTGAGGCAATTGCAACCTTTACGTGTTTGGATGTACCTTTCTCCCTACCTTGACTCTTTTCTTTTGAGACAGTCTTGGTTAATCTCTTTGTATGTTTTTCCAATGAATCAAAAAAAAAAAAAAAAACACATCCATTTGAGAACTCTTTCATTAATAATAATAATAATATAATTTGATAATAGGAAAATAGTAATCCTTTCAATACCAAAAGGCAAAAGACTCTTAAGTAGCCAAGCTAAAAAGAAATGTATGAGCAACCAAAATCTAAACTATATTGAAGCATATTTTAAAGCATACAAAACACACCAACACTTTCTATATGGCTATATCATTGTGATAACACTTGCTATTTGAGCCCAAACAATGAATCTTAGAGTAGAGTCAGAGCAATATATAGTTTTATACATAGTCCAATGGTCAACCTATTATTTTAGTCTTTGTCTTGTTCCTTTTGTCCTCCTCTGATATAAGTGCCTTTTAATCAGAAACAGAGACTTCTAAAAATAAGTAGTCAACTTCATTTCCCTCATTGTATATGGTTTGATAAAATTAATTCAACGTTGTAACGCAAAGAATTGAACGAAACTAAACAGAGAATTAAAAATAGGCACAATACAACCTGAAAAGAAAAAAAAAAGTCACCTTGTTGAGATGGAGTATCAGTAGAGTAGTGGGAGTTGCCTTCCTTCCCTTTCTTTGACTCTTTCAAGAACGTGTTCTTCAAGTTTGTTCACAGTAGATATTTTGTGTGAGAAAAAAGATAGAAATGCATGTGTCTTTTGGTATATGGCAAAAATCAATTAATATTTTACAACTAAATGGGTTGACAGATGTCACTTTTATGTGGGTCAACTAATTTTTTGGCTGAACATTATACTGGAAGTAGCATTTCTCCTTTTCATATAGAGTAATGCTATTTCCTTCTAGTAATCCTCCTATAAACCTTCCTCTTACCTTATAAAGAAAATGCTAAATGAAAAAGTAATGCATTTAATATGTTGAAAATATAAAATACGTTTCATACTTACCATAAAAAAGTAGGAGGATGTTGTTAGAGGATTTAGAATTATTCTTTTAAATAATGAGCTCAAAATTATTCTACATGTCTTGTATGTGCATTTCTCGAATCCCTAACATAGATCTCAGCTCATCCAATTAGCTTGTGCCTTGTGTACCTCATATAATTAATAATTACTAATTAGTTACTTCATCCATCTCATTTTATCTTTTATTTAAGATAATGTACAAATTTTAAAAAAATAATTAATTATATCATTTTCCATTCTAAAACAATATTATTTGACTAAAATACTCTCATTCTAATTGATACATTGCAGTAGTGGTTAGTTAGATAGTAAAATAATTAATTAATATATTATAGGTTAAAATATCAATAAATAAACGTATTATTGGAAAAAATAATATTTTTTTTTATATTCTAAGTGACCAATAATTTGAAGCAAAGAAATACTCTTAAAGTGACAAATAAAATGACATGAAGGGAGTATTAAATATCATATCTGATAAATATGACATTTAATGCACTATTAAATTCATATACACAAAACCAAATTAATATATATAATAATTATCTCTAAAAGTAAATTTATATATAAAGTGCACAAATAGAAACATATTAATTTAATTTAGCATATTGTGATCTTACTTTACAAAAATTTAAGAATATATACACTTTTATTTGTTATTTTGTTAACAATTTCACTTTATTTTTTAATGTAAAATAGGCTAAATTATGTTTTTGGTCCCCTTATAATTCTCAATCTGAGATTTTAGTCTCCTTATTTTTAATTCTACGATTTTAGTCTTCTAATTTTTAAAAATATGCAATTTTAGTATTTCAATTTTAAAAAACTTGCAATTTTAGGCCCCGTTTGGGGTGGTTGCGAGTTTTTGGTTTTTGGTTTTCAAATACAATTTTCGAAACAAAACGCGTTTGGCTAAAATGGAGCTGAAATTGTTTTTAACTCAATTTCAAAACACTTTTACATTCATTTTCAAAACCAAGAAAAAAGGATTTGTGAATTTGGTTTTTGGTTTTTAAAAATAAATACACATCATTATATTTGACAATTGCCTTTCTTGCCACCACCACCACTATAACCACCACCATTGTCGCCACCACTACTGCTGTCACCATCTCCGTAGCCACCGTCACCACCACCACCACCGCTACCACCACCACCACCACCACTAACACCACCACCACCATCATCGCTGCCACAACTACCAAGACTACCGACATCGCCGCCACCATCACTGCTGCCACAACTACCACCCATCACTGCTGCCACAACTACCACAACCACTAGCATCACCTCCACCACCACAAGCTTCATCACCACTACCATCGTCACCGCCACCACCACGACCACGATCACGACCACTAACGCTGCTGCCACCACCACCACAGGCAATGTCACCACCACCACTGACTTTGCCACCACCATCACCATTGGCACCGCCACAATCACTGCCAGTACCGCTACAACCACTACCGTCGGCATCGCCATAATCGTCACTGTCGGCTTTACCATTGCCACCACTATCATTGTTGTCGTCACTACACAAACATTTTCTTAAACTAATTTTAACAGAATAAGAAATTTCAAACTGAGTTTATTTTGAAACAAAAAATTAGAAAAAAAAAAACTAAAACTAATTTTTAAAAACTAAAAACTGATTGTAGTTTTTGAAAATTTCAAAACTCACAACCAAAAATCACCCCAAACGGGCCCTTAGTCTTTCTATTTTTAATTTTGCGATTTTAGTCCCCAAATTTTAAAAATTTGTCAATTTAATCTAACCATTAAATGCCCATTCGTTGACCGTTAATCCCTAATTTTAATTTGTCTATGACATGGCATTAATTTGTTAAATATTATCTGCCACGTATTCAGTCTAATACCACATCATAGTTAACGTTGAAACATTTACGGTCAACAAATGAACATTTAATGATTAGACCAAAATTGTGGACTTTTAAAAATTCGAGAACTAAAATTGTGAAATTAAAAATAGGAAAACTAAAATTGCATATTTTTAAAAATTAGAGGACTAAAATGCAGAATTAAAAATGAAGAGATCAAAATCACAAATTTTTAAAAATTAGAGGACTGAAATAGCATAACTAAAAATAAGAGAACTAAAATCACAGATTGAGAATTATAAAAAGACTAAAAATGCATTTAGCTTATAAAATATAACTGAAATCTTTGTAAGACAAAGGATCAAGGGTATCAATAAGGCTTCGTACAATAAATACTTATATCTCTTAAATATGTTAAGTTTAATTTCAATTGTTTATGTCAAAAAAAGTTCGTTCAAGAAGATTGCATCCACTTGACCACTCCATTTCGAAGGAAATTACTCTTCAATTATTGGCTAGTAGATACTCTATTTGCACACCAAGGATTTATCTACTTTAAGCAATCTATTCACTCAACACTCAGGTCAATAATTAAGTAGAGCAGTTTTTTAAGAAATAAATAAGTATCATTTACTGATAAGTTAGAACCTAATAAAACTCAACTTATATTTTACAAACGATGCATTTTAAAAATATAACAGATGTAAATATGGAATTAAAAAATGATACGCACTAAATTCACTAAAAAACCAATAATAGCGAAACAAAATGATAGCATTTCGTTATATTTTATCCGCTCACCAGTGACCATCTCGAATTCTTCAAATTCACGTGACTATAACATTTGAATTAAAATTTGTATTTAACGAAACAAAAATGCGCAAAACAACATCACACAGATACTTTTTATTCTACCTTTGAAAAAAATTAGGCTCAAGTTGACCAATAAGCAGGTACTTCGTGCAAAAAAATAAATATAAAAATAAAAAAGCTAAATTACACTTCTAGTCCCTCTATAATTTTCAAGATTTTAGTCCCCCTATTTTTAAATCTACAATTTTAGTCTTCTAAATTTAAAAAATCCGTAATTTTAGTCTCTCTATTTTTAATTTCACGATTTTAGTTTTTCAATTTTTAAAAATTTGTTATTTTGGTTCCTCTAAAATCGCTAATTTTCATGATTTCTAAAATTTTAGACTGAAATTGGAAGACCAAAATTCTGAATTTTAAAAAATGGAAGACTAAATCACAGAATTAAAAATAAAGATACCAAAATTACGAATTTTTAAAATTTAGAGGACTAAAATCGCGGATTTAAATATATGGAGACTAAAATCACAAATTGAGAATTATAAACAACCAAAGTACAATTTAACCAAATAAAAATATTATTGAAATGAAATGAGCCAACCTAACATGCAACTTTTTATTTCCCCTTTTACTAATTATAGATTAGATTCATTCCTAAATATGTGTTCCATTATGATCGATATCACATATCTACTTACGCAAGATCTGAACGTGGATAACGCTGGCATTCGAGCGCTAAGCCTAACATCATTTTTCGTAGGCAAGGATGTACTGTATCCTGCGGTAAGGCCTCACAGCATTACCATATAAACAGAGAATGTTAACTCCTGATGACCTGCAAGGATGAGCAGAAAGAAATAAGGGTATCCAAACTGTACAACAAGCACAAGTGGCAATAAATCCCCGTTTTTGATTTTCATGAACAAGGACGTGCTAGATAATTTCTTAGTTAACTGGACAACCAAAAGATTATATAACAATCAGCATAAACACTAAGCACAATAAACAATCAGAGAGTTTCCACTGCCTGAGGAAATTTACAGCAGCCCGAATGGGGAAGATCATGATGATGTCTTCAACTTGTCTGAACATTCGTCATGATCTGCTGGCGCTTTGAAGTTCTTCACTGATTTACCCAAGACATTTAAAACAGCAACACGCTGTAATTCTTTAGCTGTCATCATGATAAATGTGAGAAAAAAATCATCACCTTCCTGTTTTCTCAAAATATACACCGTTTGCTAAAACTATAGCACAAATAGTTGCTGAAAGTATTTTTATGGATATGGATGCATGTACACAGGCTGGGGATGCTGACAGCTACAACTCTGACAAATGTAAATATATCATTTCCATATTCTACCATCCAGACTCGTGACCATAAGGATGATATGCAAATTGTAACGTTGAAGCTCTTTTTTTTTTTTTTTTTAAATGAATATGAAACATGTCAAAGTCCTGACAGTTGTCTCTCCAAAGCCTGAAGCATAAAATATAGCTGGGAGCAAGATAAGGAGGAGGGGAATAAACTATAAAGCATTAAGTTAATAGAGAGGTAACAAACTGATAAGCATAAACAAGTAATGGAATACATCAAACTATCAAAGACAGATGAGTTCCCAAGAAAGCATAACAGCAATAAAAGACATCAAAGTAATTCGAAGACTTATATTGATTGAACCACCACAAGCATGATTGATAGTGAATAATCATAATATTTGATTTAATGCCTAATTCCACACCCCACATCCAGTATACATTAAGCATAAACTCTAACCCATGATTGTAAAAAAGGAAACATGCGAAACAATAATTCCATTACCTTCCTCTAATGAAAGCTGAATTGATCTCTTCTCTAACTCAACAGCATGTTTGCTAAGTTCAACTGAGGACAGGGAGTAAAGCACTGCCAAAGGACGATATCAGTTACATAAAATATCAAGAACTTCATAATAAAGCATTTGAGGGATTATTTTATGGTTCCTGGACATACTTTGGATATATTCTTCTTGGTCTGATTGATCCAATTTCCTCAAAAACATCTGCAATTGCTGGTATCGCTCCTCCCAGTGCAAATTTTTTAATCCCTTTGGATTACCAATGGTAGTAGGGCCAGAAGAAGCTGTCACATAATTGGACTCAACTGGTGCTAACTTCATGGCAGATTTCCCAAGAGAAATAGGAACTGAAGGCTTTCCAGACGAGTTCATTGAAGAAGCCATAGGAAAAGGTGCAAATGCTGGGAAACAAGAAACCTTTGGTTCCTTTATCTGAGGTTTTGGTTGAGCAGTCTCCTCTTCACAACAAAGCTGCCTCGAATGTGGACAATAAGCATTAATACTTGGATTTTCAAAAGCAGTGCCCTTGCCCAATTCTGTTTCTGATTTTCTACGGACATACACAAGATGTCCATTTGCAGCATTATTGCTTGGAGATTGTTGGAGATGGTTGTTCACTGGGTAGTCAGACAAGGGTCTCTTGGTGCCAGAAACTCTATTAGAATCAGTACCAGGATCTTTATCCTTTAAAAATGAAGAGCTTCCAACAGAGGTTGGCACCATGATTTTATTATCATTCTGCAGATCTCTCAATGCTGTCTTCTTCACAGCAACAGTCAGTTGTTTATCACGATTAGTCAAGTCCATTTTACAATTGCCCAGACTATACTCACAAAATTTAGAATCTATACCTTGTTGAATCATTTCCAGATGTCCTGAAAAGCACAATATTAGGTTGCATGTAGTTGCTAGAAAAAGTACTCAAATTTAAAATTTAAAAAACAATTGAAACCAAAGTAACCTAGGATTTATGCAAAGGAAATATGATATTTCTGGAAACATGTCCCCATTTTATCAATTTTCTAGATAAACCACATGCTCTGTAATTGTCAAACAAGGAGTCACATGCCTTCTACTTTAGATATTGATGTTCAGGCATCAAGTCTGGAGATCATATGGACAAGTGAAGAAAGGCTTAAGGTTTTTGAAGTCACTAAATGTCTAAATGTGATGAATACCAAAAGCAGTGTGGACAGGGAAATAGTTTGATGATGAAGAGACAGATATTGCTCATGGTGAATGGTACTGCTCTTATACCAGTTTGAAATTTGGTGATTGGATGGAAAATAGAAAAATAAAAATATCCCACTAGTAGGTCTTTGAATAATTGTTATATAAAATTAACCTTATACTCCTATTTATTCTAATATAGGTCATGTACAAGTGTAGTACAACCTGTTGTCACACTTCAACCTAATGGAGTGGGCGAAATAAAGCATGGGCACTTCATGGAGATAGCCCAAACCTTATCATTTCGTAATTCATATGAAAGCTCTCAAATATATTTGGAAGGATGTTGTCACTACATACACCATATTTCTGTGATTCTGTTTTGTTTCCTACAAGATATATCTTCCCAATCTCCCTTGGTTGCACATGACATGTGCAAGATTGTTGCTTGTGAAAGTATCAACATCATATCTACCCCCCTCCCCCCCAGGTTCCCATTTTCAAAAGTGCAATTTCCTGGCATACATAATGGGTAATAGTGTTATTCTCCTGATAGGTTGGCAGCTTCTGTCTTTATATAAAACTTTGTTCAAGTCTGCATATATAAGTCACTTCTGATGATAATAAATTTCTTGTTCATACAATCCCCTTTAATATCCAAGTTTCCTCCTGATTCTTAACAATTATTTCAGATAAGCAAAGAAGACCTAAATCTACTGTGGAAAAAGTTCCTCTAAAGTGAATTGTCTCTAAAGTGAGCAAGTAAGGGTGTATCCACCGTTGACTTTTAATGTGTTAAAAGTAGGATGCTAGCATGTACCTGTCAGATGCACTTTAATGTAAAACTTGCTCACTTTAGAGGAGCCTTGTCCTTCAACTATATCTCTCTAGTTTGAAGTCAAGAGCAAATGAGGTTTTTTTCTCTTCTGTAATTATTCAAATTGAAGTTCCATGTCTGTTTCATTTATTCACTTAATTCAGGGATACATGAACCCTTTATCTTAAAAGAAAAAATTGAGCATATATATGAGCATATATGATGTATGTTAGTGATGTGGACTTGGGTATTATGGGATGCCTAAGCCCAACATTGAGTAGTATGGGATGCTCGGTAGAGTACTTAAGTGGCTTGGTTCTCCCCCCTTGACAGCTAGCTTTTAAGGGAGGATTCCGTAAGTGCTTATCATTTGGTGTTAGAGTTGGTTGTCGGTATCTTGAAAAGGGTTACCTACGGATGAGTTGACCAAAAATGTTGAATGGAGCATCATAGAGTATCGGCTCTCAGGGACAGTGTTATGAAAGGGACTTGGGTATTATGGGATGCCTAAATCCCACATCGTGTAGTATAGGATGCTCGGTGGAATACTTAAGTGGCTTGGTTCTCCCCTCTTGCCAACTAGCTTTTAAGGGGGTTCCCCAAGTGCTTGGGCGCTTATCAGTTAGCTCTAGCAAACAAAAGCTAAGAACTGTAATTGCTGTGATAAAATAAATAGGAGGACAGACCTACTGTAATTGGAATATTAAGAACTAAATTGCTTGGAAGCACATGCAACTAGATTTGTTTTCTTAATATATATAGTTTCTTATTTGTGTTGTCTGAAATTGATATTGTTTACACTCACAAGATACTGTACATTTTTTTTTTTTTCAAGCTGACAAATGTCGGTACACTTGGTCACCATGTTTCTTCCTTTTGTGTATCTTATTAACAAACTGTTTTAATGTAACAGTTAATATCACTACAAAGTCATAATTATATTTATTTGAGTAAATATGCATTTACTCTATAAAAATAAAACTAATCATGAAAATTCCCCACACTTTTAAGGAATATATTCACGTTAGTTTTAGATTAACAGCATCCAAAATAGCAATCCAGAAGTTCACCAATCATACTGCTCAGACAAGGAAACTGGGCATGGGGAATAGGGAGATACTCTATATTCTGTAAACTATATAAGTCTCAAAAGATGAGACGAGACTATGCAGGACTATTGGGGTCAATTGTAGTTACATGTTGGGTTTCTGTTTGGGCTATTGCATATATGTTTACTATTTATGCCAACTGTAGTTGCTTTTAGTTAGGGTTCTTGCGGTATATGAAGTGGCTTTTGGACACAACAGGAGGATTAAGATTTTATCTTTTCTTTTATTTTTTTTATTTTAACCTGTCTGTTGCCTGGTTTGGCTATGTTTTAGTTATCTTGTGGTTTGGCTGTGGAAACCCTAGGCCTACATCTCAAGAGCAGATCCATCCAATCATTAGTATTATTAGGTAGGTATTGAGGCCAAAAACATGAACCGAAGCTTAATCACGAAATCAAAATGTTTACAATTTGCGGAGTTTCTCCCATCAAACACGCGTGGCGTGATTATCAGATAAACGAAACCATTGACATGTAATGTAATTTATTGTTTCTATCCGGAGTATTATAATCATTCTTTGTCACTTCTATCTATCTCCATATATATATAAATAGTAATAGATAGAATAGCACTGTTTCTCTCAATGCGAGAAATCTCATCTCAATTATCAATGTATCACCATACAACACATTTAGCCAAAAGCAATGGGAGATTTTGAAACCAAAAATGTTAACGAGAGAGAGAGAGAGAGAGAACCTGAGAGAGAGAAGTCTAGAACATGATGACAGTGATCGGTGGGAGTGACGGCGAGGATGAGCGAGTGAACTGAAGGAAGAGGTTAGAGCGAGTCGACCTCCGTCACTGCTCCTCCCATCAGTACTTCTACTTAAATTTCCAACCTACATTATTTATCGCCTAATCCCAAATCAACAAGTTTTGATTGCAAAATTTTAAGAAAATTATAAATAAAAGTCAAATTTTAGAATCATAGTTTTGGTTGCTGTTTCATTAACTATTAACACTAATCATTTACTATTCTTCTTAATTTCAATATTTCTTTTCCCAAATTTAATTATTATTTTCGGTAGAGTAGCTTTTATTAATCGATTGCATGAGAAAGAAAAACAAAACTTATTAAGAATATTATTATATGGTCAAATCATATATACATGGAATAATGTAATGTAATTAAAAAAAAAATTAATTGTTATACATTGTCAATGTAAAAAGTTTTACACTATTAATTAATTAAAAATTACTATTAGCATGATTTTTAATTAATTAATATAAAAGTCAATAAACTTATCATACATAATAATTTGTGATTTTTTTTTTGAAAAAAGGACACCTCTTGTTATACCGAAAACCTCTAGTATAGTTTAACCCTCGTACGACCCTTTGAGTTTCAATCCAACTTTTATTTTGCTAAAATGGGGCTTGTGAAATGCATAATTAAACAAGTAACAAATACCTCTATTCTAGTGGCTCATTGACCAAAATAGGGCACTTTTAGAAACTATTTACCAATATAGGGTTGTTTTGAAACATATTATCGAAATAAGGTGGTCAACGATGGAAAACGCTAATCAAACTAGCGTTTTCCATTCCACATCAGCATTTTTAAGAAATTTTATTAATTTATTTGCGAAAAGTGCCAGGTGGGCTGCCATGCAGGATACGCTAATGGCAGTAGCGTTTTCTGGTAATAGTGTTTTCAGAAAACGCTACTGCCACTAGCGTATCTTGCGTGACAGCCAACCTAGCAAAAAAGCGATGGAGGCGATGGACACGTGTACCAACTTTACCTATACCAATGATTTTTCCTTTTCCATTTCCACCAAAAGAGACTGTTTCTTCATGTGATTGGAGGTCTAGGAACATAGACCTTTCTTTCGTCATGTGACGTGAGCATCCACTGTGCAGGTACCAGAATGAATCCCTCCTTTTTCCTATTAAGGATATCTGCAATAAAAATTATTTAAGATTTTGGTACCCAAATACTTTTGGGTCCTTTTATGTTAATCCCAAAGGTCTTATTTGACTTCTGTTTCCTTTTGTGTTGACATCTTTGGAATAAATGTCCAGATTTTCCACAAAAGTAACAAAAGGTTGAATAAGATTTAGAAGACGATGTTTTGGCATTTTTGTCTTCTACAAATCCAATCCCATATTTGTCAGATGGAGATATTCTATGTTTTAAAATCATTTGAAGTTTTGAAGATCCGTCTACAAATTTGGTCAGATCATGTTTCAGACTAATGACCTCTTTCTTTAGTTTATCAACTCCAGAAAGAAGCATTGCCTTTTCAGGATCTGAAGCTAGATTCTTTTGTACTCTCATCAGATCTCTCTTGAGTATCTCATTTTCTAAAAGAGCTTCTTGATATTTTTCTTGATATTTTTTGTATTCCAGAGCAATCTTATGTGAGTTAGTAAGAAGAGTGTCATATGACATATCTTCATCTTTAGATTTAGATTCACTGTCTTCAGACTCATGCAGAAATTTATTATATTCAGAGCTTACCTGAGATGTTACTTCTTCTGTGTCTACCATGAGACAAATATTTGCTTTTTCATCATCTGAACTGCTACTACTGCTGTCCAGATCTTCCCAGGTGGCTAGAAGATTTTTCTTCTTGTATCTTTTCTTTGAACTCCATCCTTTCTTCATTTTGGGGCATTTAACCTTAATATGTCCAGGCTTTTTGCACTCATAGCAGATGATCTCATTGTTTTCTTCTTGAGGATACTTTCTGTATCTAGTATCTTTCTTTCTGGAAGATTGCTTAAATCTATCTTTCTTTTTAAGCATCTTCTTGAACTTTCTGGTGATGAGGGAGATCTCATCATCGTCTGTTAAGCAGCTAAAGCTTTCGTCTGAGTTCTTAGATTCTTCAGATTGAGCTTTCAGCACTTTGTTTCTTTCTTTTGTTTCAATTTTTTGTCTGCTTTTTTACTTGTTTCTCCAATCTTTAGGGCAACAGAGTCATTATTCTTAAGTTTGTCTCTTTTGAATAGATGTACTTCATGTACTCGTAGCGCTCCCAATAACTCATCTAGAGTTAAGGTCTTCATATCCGTTGCTTCAACTATGGCTGTAGCTTTAGGTTCCCACACTTTGGGAAGACTGTCCAGGATCTTGAGATTGTTTTGAGCCTTAGAGAACTCAACACTAAGACTTTGAAGTCCATTTAGAATTGTTTGAAATCTTCCAAACATTTCATCAATGGTCTCAATCTCCTTCATAGTGAACATCTCATAATGTCTTTGAAGAGTTGTTGCTCTCCTGAGACGAGCATCTTCCGTGCCTTCATGTGTTATGTGTATAGCATTCCATATTTCCTTAGCAGTTTTGCAGTTGCAAAATTTATTATATTCAGTTTTTGATAAGGCACAGGTTATAATATACTTAGCTTTTGCGTTTTGTTGTAACAAGTTGTAATCATCTTGATTGTATTCGTTTTCTAGCTTGATTACAACATGATCTCCATGTGTGATGATTCTCCAGATACTATAGTGAGTGGACTTGATATACATTTCCATTCTGTCCTTCTAGTATGCATAATTTTCTTCATTGAAGGCTAGAGGCCTTAACAGAGAGGTTCCTTTAGGAATAAACTGTCCTACAAGGTGTGCCATGCAGATCTTTTCCTCTAATACTTGTTAAGGTGCTCAACTCTTAGAGGCTGAGTTCTGATACCAGATTATAAAGCGCAAATATAACATAAGAAGGGGAGTTAAATTATGTTATAGCCAATTTTCGCAATACTCAAACTAAGCAATGTAATGATTGAAATAAGATCAGAAAGATTTTCAAAAATGTTTCACAAGGCAGACGAAAGCTAAAAGACCAAAACTGAAAGGTACACAAATTTTATACTGGTTCATCTCACCCTAGAGACTATGTCCAGTTCTTGGCAACAACCAAGTTCCACTAACTTCACAAGTTACAAGTATTTTTTCCACAAGCCTCTTCAGGCTCAGTCCAAGTAGGCTTTCACTTGCCTCTCCAAGCAAACACTCAAGTATTCTTTGAAACAAAGCCTCTTCAGGCTTTAACCAATCTTGTAAAGACAAAGATTTATGTGAGTTTACCTCACTGGGTTTAACGTCTTATTCAGACGAATATAAATTGAAGTTCAAAACAAATTTTCAAACTATTTTTACAAAGACTTTTTCTTTTCTCAAAGCAGTTATGAATGTTTAGATTCAGCAATAAATATATCAACAACACTTGTAAGTTTGACTAACGCTTGAAGGAGGTCTTTTCTTCTATTTATAGGCTTCTACAAAAGTATCCATTGAGTTGTTTTGTAGGAGATGACCTTCGTCTGATGAAGAGAGTTATTGGAGCATTAAATGCAACATTTAATGCTTTTTACCAACTTTGTCATATGATAAGATAAAGCAGTCTGTTTATCTTTTCTATTCTTGTACTCAATCTTTTAGCAATTGTCATGTCCACTTTCCTGTTTTGACATTCGCACATATATTCCTTCTTTTTCGCTGACTTTCCTCAAAAGTAGGTTATAGGCTTTATGCATTTTGAGGTAGCTTATGCTCTGATTGATATGTAGATCATTTTAGAACATTGTCATCGTCTGTAAACTTTGTTAGTTACGAAGTTTATACAGATAAGGATAAGATGATATTCAATTTGAAAAACATCAAACGATATAATGTGTAGTAGAGATAAGACGATATTCAATTTGCAAAACGTCAGACAATAATGTGAGCAAGAAATATAATTTTCACTCTTTGTTATTATCAAAATATTTAAGAGCTACAAATTCGTCCTTTGTCTTAACAAAAGGCCCCCAAGTCTCCCACCATGGGAGATAAATCTGTAACCGTTAAATTTATCTAATTTTAAATCAACTGTTAATTTTTTTTCTTTTTTTAATTTTTTTTCCCGTTTTATCCCTTTCTTTTTTACTTCTTTGTCCTCATCTTTTCCTTCTCGTTTCCTTTTCCGTCACACACTTCTCCTTTTCTTTTTCTTCTTCCTTCTTCTTTCTCTTCTTCGCCCTCTCTGCCCAAAAAACCCGCCTCTGTGTGTTAGCACGTGAATTAAAAGTGTAAACATGGAAAGAGAAGGTCAAAATGCATATCTACGATATCCCTTGATTCAGATCTTAGAGCAAGATGTAGTTAAAGTTGATAATGATACACCACAAAACAAGAGAAAGGTAGTAGAAAAAAAGAGAAATTTTTGAAGAAGTCAAGAAACAGTTGGCTGGCAGGGCCTTTGATGTTCATGGGTCTGCTAAACTTTTGCATTCAGATTATATCTGTAATTTTTGTGGGGTACCTTGGCGAGTTGCCTCTCTGTGGTTCTTCAATGGCTACTTAATATAAATATTATTCAATTAATAATATTGCTCTACTCCAAAGTTTGAACATTATTATGTTGGTTTAATTGCACTTAAATGTGGTAGAGGAAATGAAACCACGAACGATTTTTTTTGTTGGGAGAGAACAAAAAGCTGTGTTTTAGAGAAGAAGAAGGAGAAGGATGTTGATGATTGTAGAGCAGTGGAGAGTTCGCATAGTGTTATGGGAAGGAGACGGTGATGTGGGGGTTGATGGTGATGACTTCGCCGGAGATGGGGTTGGCGATGAAGGAGACGGGAAGAAGAAGGAAGGAAAAAAAAAATGAAGAGTAAAACGGGAAAAGAGAAAGAAAAAGGGGAAATAAAAAAATTAAAAAAGTGAAAAAAATCTAATCATTGATCCAAATTTAAGTAAATCTAATGGTCACAGATTTATCTCCCACGGTGGGAGACTTGGGAGCCTTTCCCATGCTAGCCTCCACCCTAGTTTATCCCTCATACTTTAGGGTGTTTTCCTTTTCTAAATTAGTAATTGTCATCGATCTATATATAATATTAAAAAATTAAATATAATGAAATATCGATTTATTTTACGATAGAGCAGCATATCGTTAATAAAATAAATAACTATATATTAAGAATAAATACTAAATATATTAATTTAAAAAGGATTTAATTAAATACAAATAAAACCCCAAATAATATTTGGATTTTGCATGTCTTCTTTCACGTTCTTTCTTTTCCTTTGCCTCCATTAGAATTATCTATGGATAAGATTAGGGGTGAGTAAGGAATATGTTAGGACAAGCTTATTTTTGTCTTTATCTTGTCTGAAATTTTCATTAGGTCATTTTGAACTTGAATTTGACTTGATCAAAACTCGAAATATATGGGACAATATTTGGTCAACTTGACTTTTTAATATACTATATCAATTTTAACATTATATATAGTTAAATAGTAAAATAATAAAAAATATAAAACTTAAATTAAAGTATATTTTATAATATATATTTTAAAATAAATAATATCATTATAAATATAATATCATGTTATATAAAATATTATCTATTAAATAAAAAATTATTATTAATACACAATTATTCAAAAATTTATTATTTTTAAGAGAATGTAGGACACCAAATCGGGTTAGGATGACTCGAAACATAACTTGAACCCATCCTCAAAATCTATCGAAGTCTAATTTCAAGACCTTTTCTATTTACATCCTTCCCATTTGTTAAATACAGTCCCTTTTTTCTTTTTTCTTTCAATTATTATTATTAAAAATATCCTTTATACCAAAAATAATCTTTTAAAAATATGCAAAAAAAGTACAAACCCTATTTTCTATATTCTTTCTTCATTGTTCTCTAAACTCTTCTCATTTATTTTCTCCCCTTTTCCTTTTTTCCCCCTCTATCAAAGATATTAGGATCTTACCTTAATCTCATATTCTCATTCCATTGCACTCCCATATTAATTTCTTTGTACATGTAAAATACATTAATCAAATTGTCGATATTGTACGTGACAAGATAAGTCGCAATCTTTTTTATTTTTATTTTTTTTCAATTTCGTAAATTACTTTTCGAAATGCAATATAATCACTATTTTAGAAAGTACTTTATAGAATAATGATTATATCACATTATGGAAAGTACTTTTCGAAAAACACAAAGAAAGAAACAAGACAAGGAGTGCGGTGAAACCACAAGTGGGGGAGTGCGGTGAAATCAAAAGGGGGAGTATGGTGAAATCAAATGTGGGAAAGTATGGTGAAACTAAAGGGGAGAGTGTGATGAAACCACGAGTGGGAGTAGGGAGTGCCATGAAATAGAATGAGTGAAGAGTGATGTTTGAACAAAGGAGAAAAATAAGGTTATTTAATTAATTTTACATAAAAAATAGAAAAGAGAAGTATATTAGCAAATGAGGGAAGTGTAAGTAGCAAAAACCAATTTCAAAACTCGAACTTGTCTAAATCAACCTTAAACCAATTTGGGTTAATGGGACTGGTTGCGTCCTGCTCACCCCTAGATAAGATTCTTAAATGAGCACATTACAATATATTAAGGCTTATTCTTTTTACACTTTTTTTTTATATTTCAAAAATACTTTTTCCCTTTCACCTTCAACCCCTTTCTTTTCATTTTCTTCCTTCCCCTACAACCTTACTCTCATTGCACCTCTTCCTAATGAGCCATTGCTTCCTTCATTTCTCTAAATTTTTTGTACTTTTTTTTTACCTTTCCCTGTCATCGCCGACCTTCCTCATGTCGTCTTTGGTGAGCACCTTTTTTTTTGGCTTTTCGTAGATCTTATAAAAACTAGTTTTTGTAATGTATCACAACTTTCCAAAAATATGTTTGAGAAATTAGTTTCTAGGAAGGGTACTTTTTGTAAAAAAAAAAAAAAACAAACGGGGTGCAAAAAAAAGTGGTGTAAATAGAAAACCCCATATATTAGGTAGTCCTACTTTTGAAAAACGTATACCTTTTAGTCACTGGTAAAGATGTCGCAATCAGAGAGGCAAGACTAGAGCCCATAAAATTGGCCTAACCTGATGGCCTAATAGGGTAGGCTGTGCCGATGAAGCATCCTCTCAAAAACTATTTGGCTTGATATTATTATTTTTTTCTTTTAAAATTATATAAATATTAGAAAAAAGGGAATTTGGCTTGGTCCGATGGGCCAATAAATTTGTAACGCATAAGAAATTTTGCCCAACTCATTTTTCACACCTTGGCCCACCAGGGTGGGTTGGCTGGCCCATTTTGCTAGCTTTAGGCAAGACGTCATCGACGATAGGGGGTAAACTAATGCGTAGTGCAGTTGCACAACACATTGGTTACATGGCCAAACCGACTAAATCGGTGTGGTCATAGAGGACGTTGTAGTGTCGTCAAACTGGTCGCAGGATGACAACCTGATGCTGACGACAAGGTGACATGTTAGCGGCTAAAGGTATTAGATTATCATTGTTTGCAGGTGTAGTCGCAGGTGACGGATATAATGAGTAAGACTTTTAGAAGAAGTTTTGAAAATGAGAGATAATTGGAAGAGAAAAATAATAATGAAAAAGACAAAGGACATGAGTCTTAAAAAAATAGGGGATAATGGAAAGAGATAATTAGAAAAGAACAGATAATTAGAGTTGGGTATATGAGCCAAGGCCCACAGGCCACCCATTTAACCAACAATCCACATGGGCTATGGTCCTAAAATATGTGGTCCATTTAAGATTGCGGGCTTTTTAGCCCAGTTCGTTTAGCCCGTAGTTTAAATGAATTTACTCACAAATTTGCTGGTCTGCCTGTAGGCTTTTAATATTAATTTTTTTAAAATAAAATAGATATTAACTCTTAAGTGACTTAGTCTTGTCTTAGGATTTCCTTTACGCCTTTCTCTTAAGCATTGCACAACTAAAATATAAGACTTTAAAATTTGGTTTGGATGGTTTATTTAGCTTGTAAGACTTTAAAATTGTGTTTGGATTGTTTCATATTTGGTTTATTTAGCATGTAAGACTTTGAATGTGCTAGTAATATATTTATTGTATTGGTGTATTTGTTATTTATTATTTTTATTTTTTTTAAATTATGTTCATATTTTGATTTGTGGGCTGCAGATTAGCCTGCTAGCTCGCTGATTATGTGGTGCGGACGCGGACCTTAAAAATCAGGACCATTTATCTCGCAAGTTTGGTCAAGCTCGACTCATTTATTTTGCGGACTTTTGCAGCTGGACTTAAATAGGCGGGTTGGCTTGTATATCCAGCTCTAGAAATAATGGTAAAGTTTTTATTTTAAAGAATTAAAAAAGGTAAAATTAGTTTTTATGATTAAGACAAAATAATAAAATAAATAAATAAATTAATATAATAATATTTTTAACATGTGCATACATGCATTGTAGGGATTAAAAAATTAATTAAACCTATAATAATTTACGGTTTTAAATGTTTAGAAAATGATTTTTGTATTTCAAATTTTAATAAGTAGCCGTTATCATTGATAACGGCTAGTATCACCGTCACAACTCACAACAAGGTTAATAGCGACATCAGCGTCTCAAATTCGCTTTTCATCATTCCTTTTTATTTTCAGTGTTGGCTGTGCTGTCCCCCATATTCAGATTCAATTCTTCTTCTTCTTCCTATTCGGATAAGCGTGGGCGTAAGGGTCCGACCGACTCTCTTCTTTCTTCACTGTTCCTCTTCTTCAATTCAATTATCTTGATTTTTGTTACTGTTCTTTTTATGGATCTTGCGTTTTTTCTTTTTCCAAGTTTTCTGATTTATTTATGGTTGGACTGCACATACATACAGCAAAGCAAATGGATGGCGCAAAGGAAAACCGTGTGCCTCCGCTTCCGCCCATACCCTCTTCAAATCTTCAAGGTTAGTTATTCTTTTCATTTTTGCAGCTTTTTAATTGAATATGATATGAGGAGATTTGATTGATTTTAATTTCCCCTTTCCTTTGATTGAATTACAAAGGCGGTCCAAGAATGGAGAGTGTCAAGCCCCTCCATCACCGGCTGCCTCTCAGCAACATCAACGAGAATGTTATGCCAAAGAAAAACCATTGTCATGTTAACAAAGTAGATTTTTCCCGGTACAATTTTTAATCAATCTCCTTTCTTTTACTTTTTCTTATATTTAAGAATTCAAATATATTCATCATTTTTAATTTCTTTGATGATTCAGCAAGTGTACAGCACCCACAGTTCAGCACCACCACCCTCGGCCTCAAGTACTCTCTCCTTAAACCACACGTTGATGATTTCATGTGTTTGATTTATTTTGTTTTACACTCTTATCTTGATATAAACACTGAGGGGTTGATTACGCATTTACGCCATTATGTTAGGAAACTAAGAAACAGAACCTGTTGGCCCCGACCCTGACTTACCAGTTAGATCATGACATCATAGATATCGATGATGACGAGGATGCCAGTGACAATGCTGCAGTTCCAGTATTTGTGAAGCATACGGAAGCAATGCTCGACGAAATTGACAGGATTGTAAGTGTTTTAACCTATCATGTTATCTTCTCATGATCTGCGTTTTTTGGCACAACATCATAATGTGGTGTGCCTAACTGCACCTAATGATTGTCAGGAGGAAGTTGAAATGGAAGATGTGGAGGAACCCGTTTTGGACATCGACGCCTGTGATAGGAAAAATCCACTTGCAGTTGTTGAGTACATAGATGATATCTACCGTTTCTACAAGGATATTGAGGTACATTTGAATTTGTAGCCAGACTTGCTCATCTCCAAAAAATATCTCTAACCATGAAACATCTAGGATGCTGCATCATCAACAAAGACCATGCAATGATGCGAATATTCTTGGCTTGTTGGTTCTTGTAATGAACAACCATTCTTTAAAATTACAAATTAATTAGACTTTTTCTTGTTGATTTTGGACAGTCATAGAATCCTGCCCACACACACACAAAAAAAACAAGAATTCCTTTGTGGATCAGAACATCAAACGGGACAAAGTTTTTTTTTTTTGGTTTGATTTTGTCAGTTGCGTTTAGATTGCTCGTAAATCAGATGGGAAAATGTGAAAAGGGACTCACCTTTTGGGCTATGTTTTGATCGGTTAATTAACTGATGGAAAAATCTGACGGAAGAACTTACATGATGTTGACCCATTAGTTCCTTTGCAGAATTCTAGCTGCGTCTCTCCAAATTATATGACTAGTCAATTTGACATTAATGAAAGGATGAGGGCCATTCTTATTGACTGGCTTATTGAGGTACATAATTTATGTCTTATGTCCATGTGAATGTGGCAAGTCTGTTTGAAATGGAATTCCTTTTAAGTGTTGAAGTTAAGCTTGACCACATGCATCTAACAGGTTCACTACAAATTTGAGCTTTTGGAGGAGACATTGTTCCTTACTGTCAATCTCATAGACAGGTTCTTGGAGCTTCAGGCAGTGATCAGAAAGAAACTTCAGTTAGTTGGTGTAACAGCTATGCTAATAGCTTGTAAGTACGAGGAGGTCTCAGTCCCTACCGTTGAGGATTTTATTCTGATAACAGACAAGGCGTATACGAGAAATGAAGTTTTAGATATGGTAAGTCAGTTTTGTACATTATCATTCTTTCTCATCTTCCCTTTAATGTTGAGAAATGCATCTAATCAACATGTGCCAATAGGAGAAATTAATGATGAACATCTTGCAATTCAAGTTGTCTGTGCCAACTCCATACGTGTTCATGAGAAGATTTCTTAAGGCAGTTCATTCTGATAAAAAGGTGAGCAATGTAGCACTGTTTTGCAAAGATTATAACACTAAAGTAACTAACGAGTAAGGGATCTCTGAAACTGTACCAGCTTGAGCTCTTGTCCTTCTTCTTGGTCGAGCTTTGCTTGGTGGAATGCAAAATGCTGAAGTTTTCACCATCTTTGCTAGCTGCTGCAGCCATATACACAGCTCAATGTAGTCTGTACCAGTTTAAGCAATGGACTAAGACCAGCGAGTGGTATACTGATTACTCGGAAGAGCAGCTTCTGTGAGTTGCTTTTGCAATGTCTTGTTGAATTTTCTCAAGTCTGATGACGTATATTGTATTCAGTTTCTGTTCTGCGAGTTGTTTTTGCAATGTCTTGTTGAATTTTCTCAAGTGACTTAAATATTCTTTCTGTGTGCTGTCAGAGAATGCTCAAGACTGATGGTTACTTTCCATCAGAAAGCTGGAACAGGGAAACTCACTGGCGTATATAGAAAGTACAGTACATGGAAGTATGACTGTGCTGCTAAAATAGAACCTGCCCTGTTTCTACTGGATAATTAAGGCAATGCACATGAACTTCTGGTTAGCATTTTTTCACAGTCTGCTTTGGTTGTTTTGAGAGTTTTTGCTTGTACTAGAAGTTTGTTTTGAGAGCTTCACAGACCTAGCAACAGAAGTTGTGGCTTCAGTGGTGTGTCTTTTCTTTACACTCTAAGGACCTTTCAGAAGGTTGTATAAAATGCCTATTACTCATTGCAAGTGAACTTATACTTTCCGATATGCATTTATTCACAGACTGCTTTGGTTGTTTTGAGAGTTTCACAAACCTATCAACAGAAGTTGGCTTCAGTGTGTGTCTTTTTCTTTACACTCAATGCTAATCTTTCAAGATTGTATGCAACTCCTGCGGAAGGAAAATGAGCGCAAGGACAAGTGAATTAGCACAGAATTACTTTTATTAATCACTGAAAGACATTGTTAGTCATAGTTCTTGAATGATAGAAATTATATATGTGATTCTTCAATATGGTCTTCAAGTCAGTCTTCCCTAATGGCCATAATGGTTACGATAATATAAGGATAGACAAGATATAAGAATAGGAATGGATAGGAAGGCAGTGTTTGTGTGCGCATGCGCACCAAGTGATGAAAATTAGTGCATTAATGAGTAAAATACTCAAATTATGGTCATAGGAAAAAATGGATAGAATATGAAATATATACATATATATATGGGATTTGCTAATGCACACTTGTTTTTAATTGGAGTACGTTAGCAAATTACACCATAGGTGTATTTTGAGATACATTGTAGTTATAGCTTACTAAGGTACTCTAACTAAAATATAAGTGTGTGTACGTTAGCAAGCTATACTATGGTGTATTTTAAGATATATATATATATATGGAATTTGCTAACATACACTTACTTGTTTTTTAGTTGGAGTGCGTTATGGTGTATTTTAAGATAGATTGTAGATATAGCTTGCCAACGTACTCTAACTAAAATATAAGTGTGTGTACATTAATACATTAACAAGCTACACTATGGTGTATTTTAAGATATATTATAGTTATAACTTGCTAGCATACACTAATTGAAAAACAAGTGCATGCACGTTAGTAAATCCATATATATATATATTGGTTTGTGGTTAGGATAAGGAAAAATGGATAGAATATGAAAGGAATTTTTTTTGCTTTGTGGTTAAGGTTTGTCAAAGGGGGTGATCTGTTTGTGGTTAGCATAGGGAAAAATGGATAGAATATGAAGGATTTTTTGTTTGTTTGTGGTTAAGGGTCTCTCATTGGGTCTGTCTGTGAAGATAGGGAAAAGTGGATAGAATATGAAAGGATTTTTTTTTTTAGTTTTTCGTTTGTGGTTAGGATAGGAAAAAGTGGATAGAATATGAAAGGAAGTTTTTTGTGCGTGCACCAAGCATACTTTTAAGGAATTAAAGTGAGTTTTGTTGCCTGTCTTAACAAAACATCTAGGAATTAAATCCTGTCAACATGCTTTTAAGGGACCTCATCTACCAACGATGTTGTAGAGGAGGCAACAATAGTAGTAATGACAGAGATGACAACAATAACAACAATAGTGGTAGTAGTGACAGTAACGATGACAACAATGACAACGACAACGATTGTGGGAGGCATAGTAAGGGTATTCCCCAAAAAAAGGCATAGCAAGCGTAAAATGGAAATTTTTTATCCATGTTAACCTAATTCCTCTTAACTCAGCTTCCTTCACAAGATAAATTTCGAATTAAGGAACACGACACAAGATAAGCTAACTAAATAAGCAAATAGGATAAGATAGTTATCCAATCTCATTTGCATATAACACATGGGACGAAAATAAAAAGGAAAAATTTTGTCCATGTTAACCTAATTGTTCTTAACTCAACTTCTTTCACAACATAAAATGAATTAAGGAACACAATAGGCCAAGTTAACTGAATAAGCAAGTAGGATAAGATAGTTTATCCAATCTCATTTTACTCATTTTGACTACCAAACGAGTTCTATATGTGCAATTTTGGTCAAATTAGTTCATGTGAATGAATAATTGTATATAAGTGCATGTAGAGAAGACCAATATTTCTAGCATTGTATAGGATTTCTTTATTAATGAGTAAATAGTATAATTAATCCTTGAAAGATATAAAGTTCGTCATAGCTTAAACTGATGGAAATTTATGCATTGGTCTTTTAGTCCCTAAAACGTGTAATTTGTTGGTCAAATTAGTTCTCAAGATTTGTGTCATAGATAATGGTTTTAACAAATGCTCATTAAAGAACCTTAAGCAAATTTTCCACCATGTAAGAACTAATATAACTACCACTATATTATTTATGAATTAAATTAACTATTTACTCATTTATTAATATTGCTTGCCTTTTCTTTCTTTCTCCCAATGTTTGATACTCAAATCCAAGATTGTTGAAGAACATTAAAATGAATGTGTCTAATTTGAGTCAATGTAGTTTACTTTGCATAAAAATACTTTATTGACATTGCTTGTCGTTTCTTTCATCCAATGTTGATTTCCAGCTACAAAAGTAACAAAAAAGAGAATTTTTGGTACTCAAATCAAAGATTGTTGAAGAACATTAAAGTAGATTCATGCCTCATTTGAGTCAATACAGTTTGTTTTACAATATAAAAAATTTATTAATATGAGTGAGCTCAATGCAGTCCGTTTTACTATATAAAAGATTTATTAATATGAGTGAGCAATGTTGCAAAGTTAAAATGAGTAGGAGTGACAAACGGATAGATCAAATAAATTTTTAGTCGAATTATAATGGATTGGATAAAAATAATCTATTAATTCATTTTAATCTATTAAAAATTTATTTTAAAAATTCAATCCATTAACAATTTTTTAATGAATGAATATTCAATCCATCCACAAAAATAATATATTTTAAAAATTAAATAATTTTTATTTTTAAAATATTCTTTCTCCTTCTCTTTCTCCTGATGTAATATTTTATGTTTGAGAATAACAATTTAAAGTGAGTTTTAAAATGTTAATATTTTAACTGATGAATAATGCAAATAAAAGTTTTAAAGTTGCAGTTGGGCATGTGCAATTATCAAAAAGAGTATTACTATCAACCAATATATCAAAATGACGTAACTCGTAAGTAAAGAAAGGCTCAACTTAGTTTCAGAATAAATCATATTAATACATAAAAGATAAAAATTAATACATTAGCTATGTCTTAATATACATATTTCATTGGTTAAATTAATCGTTAATATTGTTAACTCAAATTAGTTTGATGAAATAGTATACATATTAAAAATTTACATGGTAATTTTTCATATTTCAAAACATTCTACATTATCATTGGTACACTAATTTAGTTATTTAGTCCACATCAGCATGTAAAGTATGTACCTTAAATTAATAAGATCAACAATACTTTATTTTTATCTCTCTTTATTTGTCTCTTTATTTTTTTTATCCAATAGATTTATTTTTTTTATTTAATGTAATCCAATGAATTTTGAAAAACATAGTGGATGAATCACTAACTATTCATAAATTAAATGGATGGATTAGATGAATTTACTTGTGGATGAATTGAATGGATGATAAATAGATGGATTATTTTGCTACTCCTAAAAATGACTGACTGTGTCTAATTACTTTGCATGGAATTACTTTATTGACATTGCTTGTTGTTTCTTTCTTTCATCTAATGTTGTTAATTTCCAGCTACAAAAGGAGCAAAAAGGGAGCGATGTTGGAAAATTAAAATGAGTGACTAATATTTCCCTCCTTGATTTGCACAGAATTACTTGATCGATACTGCTTGTCATTTCTCTGTCTCTCATTGTTGATTTCCATTTTCCAGTAACTAAGAAAATTTTGGAGTCCTTGAATTTATGGTTGTGGAAAAACATTAGAATAAATTCATGCTAGTTGTGTCAATGTAGTTTTTTCTAATGATATGAACAATAGGTGTCCACATACATCCATCCAATCTTCACTTACAAACCTCAAACAACCTTCTTTCCATTAATTAGTTACGGTTCCATTTGTTTCAAAATTCGGTAGAATTAATTTTGAACTGTTAATTCATATTGAAATGTGTGTCTAAATTAATTTCAGTCATAAATTTATATTGAAACGCATGCTTTTTTTTTATATTTTTTTAAAGTATGATTCAATACCAAAACAGTAATAATCCACTTCTAACGAAAGAGTAGCCTACAACGGCTGGGTGTTGGGATGAACCGCAATAACCGGGCTTCACGTAATAAAGAAACTAAACCTTACCTAAGAAACCGATTCTCCTTCTGAAACAATGTAGAAGTCCTGAAGTACTTAATTGATCTTGGATTCTTGTTTACATACATCAGATTGCTCCCAAAACTAGCTGAGTTACATGATTAAATCCAACCTTGGGTATAAACAATTCGTATAAAATTTGCAGAGAAATGAGAATCAGGATATACATCAAATTTATCTCCAACTAATACCTGGCTCTAAAACTCTACGAATCATCTTCACAAGTTATCATAACTCAAGATGTTTTATAACAACTTAAGTTTTATAAATAAACTTACATTATGAAAAAGAAAAATTGCAGACAGATGGAAAACAGTATCCAAACTCAAGATGTTTTCATCTTATACATCATCACAATTTAACTCACTCTAAGATGACTTAATGGTATTTTACAAAGTGCAGTATTTGTGAATCATCTTCACAAGCCGACATACAGTTGAATCATATTCTGCAATTGGCAGCTGGACAGATTGTAAAAGAGACGAGAAAAAACAGAGATTAATATGTTGAGTTAATATAGTCGAATCATGCTCTGCAATTGGCAGCTGAACAGGTTGTAAAAGAGGAGAGAAAAAAACAGAAATTAATATGTTGAGTTAATAAAGTAGCAATGTGCCAAATCAGATGCAAATCTAAATTGATTATATTCAATAGCTGCAGAGACAAAATTGGTTGAGAAAATACAGCAGGAGCAGCTCAATAGCAAGTGCAGTGGAGTACAACTCTAGAGCAAGAATAAATGCATTACTTTCTACTTCTACCCATCAAAATCCTAAAGCAGCCTGCATGATGTTTTGAGTAATAAAATGGAAGTGAATAATTGGGTAAATGACCAACTTGATGTTAGCTAGCAAGGCAATCATCACTTTGGGGTTCTTTCAAAACTATTCACCCCAGTGGAGTTGTTTTTGCCATTCTTTTCTTTTTCTAGTTCATGTGGGCATTGGCACTAGTCTATGTCAACAGAGTGCATGTGCATCATGTCAGATTTAAGCAAAATTGTAGCAGAACAAACACTTTTATATTCCAAGTATGGATCTTCCTTCCATTAATTGCATTTCAAATGGCAGGTCACTTTGTTTTAACATAAATAATGAAATCACAAAATACGTCCACTGTGATTAGAACCCAGCTCCTAGAAAAAAAGTGTCAGGCGCAGGACTGCTCAACTACCAAGTCCAGTTGAATTATATATGACAGAATAATTTATATACAACACATAATTATCAATCCCGGATAGCGGCGCGGAGCAGCTGCCCCCAAAACTAGGATAGCGGGATGACCGCTATTCTAATATTTTTTATATATAATAAAAAATTGATACTATATATATATAAAAGCTTAAAAAGAGAAATATTACTCAAAATTCATGCACTAATCATCATTAACAATAAAAACTCATAGTACCTAAAGCAAAATATGCAGTAGATGTTAATAATAGTCAAAGAAAAACAAACTACAAAGTGCTTAGAAGTCTTGAACCCTCTAAAGCCTAATGTAACTAAAGTAGTAAAGTACTAGAAATTAAAATTCACATAGACAAAATGACAAATGTCAAATATAATCTTCTTAACAAGAATCATCATCCTCTTCAAGATTCATGTCATTGTCTTCCTCTTCATCACTCCCACTAGCATTAGAAATGTACTCTTCCTCCCCTTCATTTTCACTTGTGTCATGCTCTTCTTCCACCACTTCTTCCATTTCTTTTCCCTTCCTTCTAGATGTAGATGCACCACCAGCTGCCCTCTTCATTGTTGTTTGTCTCCTAGTGTATTTCAAAGGTTCATTGGCCCCAGTTGCATGAGCAACATCTCTCCAAGTCAAACATCATCATCAAAAACCAAATCATCTTCAACATCTTCATCTTCACCCAAATCTCCCAATAGCCATTCATTGCTATCATCAATGCCATCTAAAGCAATAGGATCAATGGCATCACGACACTCATAGTGCTCTTGAAGAGCTTGGTTATATCTAACATAAACCAAGTCTTGAAGCTTTTGGTGCTCAAGCCTACTTCTCTTCTTTGAATGAATTTATAATAATGTAAAAAACTTGAATGTTAGTTTCAAGTTACAATGTTTCATAATGATTCAAATTTAAATGAAGTGAACATTAACTTACATATTCAAAGGTACTCCAATTACACTCGCATCTCGACCAGTTACAAGTCAAACTTGGAATTTTAATGACAAGATTTTGCAAGTTTGGTGTATGTGCTCCGTACATCTTCTACCACTCAGCTGTAAGTAATGCAATTCATATGCATTAGTATTTACATGAATTATTAAATAATAATTCAAATTTATAAAAAGTGAACTTTTCCACTTACCAGGAGCCATTATATTCCTTTTCCTTACTGCTGCACTTATTCCAAAGAGTCCTCCACCCTTCTTATATATTGGCAACTCACTATGAATCTTGTCTACAAAATCATCATGTTCACTAAGCCTATCAATGCATTTGTATAGGCCATCTAACACTTCAGCATCATTGTAAATTTTTGGATTACTATAAAAGAACTCAAGATTTAGATACTAACCCGCTGCAAGCAAAGGGTGGTGTAGTTGGCAATCCCATCTTCCACCAATAATTGCAAAGATGTCCTTATACTTCTCTTCATTGCCATTGAAGGCTTTTTCAATTGCTTCTTTGGCCCTATCCATTGCTTCATAAATATAACCCATTGCGGGTCTTTTTTCATTATCCACCAACCTCAAGACACGTACAATAGGCACTATAGCCTTCAAAGTGTAAACTACATCATTCCAAAATGTTGACATAAGCACAACATCTATTGCTTTCTTTCCTTTGGGATCTTTAGCCGCCTTAGGCTTTAACCATTCATTCGAAGTGAACATTCTACTAAGATTTGCTTTTTGCTTGAACAATCTTTGCAAAATAAGGAAGGTGGTAGCAAATCTTGCCACTCCGTGCCTCACCAACTCAACCTTGTTTGTGAACTTCCTCATGGTGTTCAAGGCCAATGAATGGTTATAGATGTAGCCTACAACCTTGATGCCTCTTTGTATAACCCTTTTAACTTTAGGGATCTTTCCAATATCTTCAAGCATCAAGTCAAGACAATGCGCAGCATATGGAGTCCCAAACAATTTTGGTCTAGTGCTTTGTAAAATTTTACCTAAAAAGACCAAAATCAATAGACTTAAATGAGTAACAATCAAAATTTACAAACTTATAATTAGAAATAGATATCAAACTTGATTAATTCTTACCCGCCATAACATAGTTACTCCCATTATCCATCACCACTTAAATAACATTTTTTTCTCCAATCTCCTCCACAAAGCTATTCAAAAGCTCATATACTTTGTCCCCAGTCTTCATGTATTCAGAAGCATCAACACTCTTCACAAACATTGTTCCTAATAAACAATTTACCAAGAAATTAATAAGGGTCCTATTCTTCCTATCCGTCCAACCATCTGACATAATGGCGCATCCATATTTCATCCGCTCCTCTTCATGACCCTTCAAAATTTATTTTGTATATTCCAACTCCTTATTAAGGAGTGGAACTCTCAATTCATGAAATGTTGGAGGCTTTAAATGAGGACTATAGTTTCCAACCACCTCAAGCATCACTTTGAAACTTTTTGATCGAGCAACATTGAATGGAATTCCATTCCTATAAAAGAAACGAGCAAAGTATTGAACCGTCCTTGCTTTTGCTTTCTTCTGACAAGCATCATTTATGCTCATTTGCCTCTTAGATTTTCCCAACTAGATACTTTCCTTAGGTTTTTTGAAGAAAAGCAAATCAAAAGGGCCTTTAACATTTATATCCTTCTTCTTGGTAGCAGTTGAAGTAACCTTTGTTGATGTTGATGATGTTAGAGACCTTTTTCCACTTTGAAGCCTTGCAATCTCTTGCACCTCATCTTCCTCATTTTCAGCTTTTTTCTCCTCATAGGATACCTTCATTTGCAATTTAATATCTTCCGGTATTTTTCTACAAGCAGCCACATCTCCTTTTATTCCAAGTTGATGCTTTTTGGCTCTAGTAATTCCCCCAGTAGATGTTTTCAAGCAAAAATCATATATCACACTCTTCCTGTTGTTCTTGTCTTTTAAGTTGTTCTACTTCTGAAATATGTCAATCTTCTCACCAGTGGGCTTGAACATTGTATTTGAAGATCCCACTGATGGTGGAGTAGCAGCAGCTGAGTTATTTTTTTGTTGATCACCATTTGGTTGGGAGCCAGATGCCATGATTCTGCTACGCAGAATACAAAAGGTAAAAAAAAGTCAAGAAAAAGAATGATATTGTGTGAGGGTGCTGCCAACAAGAAAAAAAAAAAAAAAAAAAAAGGAAAAGAATAAAAAGAAAAGAAAAAAAAATTGAAAAAGAAAAGAAAGAAAAAGAATAAAAAAGAAAAGAAAAAATTAGAATAAGAAGGAAAAAACACCTAAGAAGACATGTCGAAGAAGAAAAAGGTTGTTAGAGTTGGAGACAAACGTCACTGGAGACGAGAATGTGTCGGAGAAGACAAAGTCGCCGGAGACGTTCTCGCAAGAGGAAGAGGAATGGCTTGAGCACTTCGATCTTAGGTCACAAAAGATTGCGGGTGAAGAGCTCCTGTGAGGAGATGCTAAATAAGGCAACACAAAAACTCAAAAATACCCTCACTAACGACTAACAAGTGAGGGTTTTTTTGGGCTTTCAAAGAGCTTTGCAGTAGCGGACGCCACAACGCCCCCGAGGTGCAATTGCTGCAGCGCCGCACAGTCACAAAAGTGAACACTCTATTCGCAACTTGACAACGCACTGCGACCTGACCTTCGTTGCGCGTCCAGTCCGCTTCGCGTCTTGACATTGCGATCGCGGGCGCTATGCCCGCTATTGATAACCTAGATACAACATAATAATTATTTAATATTATGCGCCGTTGCAATTACTTCATAATTGCCATGAAGCACACTCTAATGAATTGTGTGAAGATTTTAAAAAAATAAAGAAAATTGATTATTTTCAAACAAACCAAAATTAGTTGGTAGCTAACTTTGCTAGGTCATTAACCAAGGATAATTATATAAGGTAGCTCAATGTGTACTTACTACAATAGACAAATTGATTCAGATCGAGAGTAACTCTGCCTTGTTTCGCTGTATCAAATGAATTAAACAGATTCCTGCAAGAAATAATAAAAGATCCTTATTATAATATTGTAGTGAATAATAAAATAAACATTCAATATGGGGTTGGAAAAAATGGTGCCCAGTTAGAAACATGTGAATTTCCAGGATTTTGTACAAAGTGTGAACATACCGCGCTGATTGTAAGAATATACAGATTGATATGAAGTTGTCCAGCCGAAACCTCCCATTTTTACTTTGATCGAAGCTCTGATAAGAATAAAAAAGAAATAATTTAGCATGGTCTTCTATATTGCAATATTGCATACATGAATGGCCAACTAAAGTTTACTTAAGTGGCAAAACAATGAAACAGTGACAAATAAATTATGTCAAACACACTGCATTATGGGATTCTCCATCTCACTACCAATATATATTCAAGCTATCATCCCAAGAAAGGAACAAAAAAAAAATCAGGATATAGATGCTAGTGTAAATAAGAATCTCGCCATAATTTTGACTATAACCATTGATTGTGATGCACAACTTCTCCAGCAAAAATTTAGTTCATATCTAAACTATAGAGATGTTTTACCTCGCAAACAGAGTAAAAAGCAGGAGAATCCAGCATGAAACCAATTTTTACCAAAGCCTGGAAACATACATAGAATTCATCAAAATGCGTCGCAAGAAAGAATCTTGTGGTATAAGCAGAGTTACGTAGACTATCATCAGTAATATTCTCATATCCTGGAAAAGGATAAAATATATAATGCAAGGACACCAGTGTAAGCGGAGAACATCCAACATTTTATGACAACAAAGGACCTAAACATTTTGTTTGTACAGCTTGGAGAGTAGTTTTAAGAACTATAAGCTCAGCTGGGTGGACTGAAATAGAAACAGTAAGTACCCGTTGTAATTTAGAAAATTGCTGGAATATATTTTAAAAATTACCTCAAATACATCATCAGGTACAAGAAAACCACGACCCCTGCGTCAATGAACCTAGCAAGTGTTACAACTCATCCATCCCTCATGGAAAGCACACACGTACAATAAATTACGTAATTATTTAAATCTCAACCGTTAATTTTTCAATCAATGACTATAATCCCTCACTTTAGAGAAGCCAAAGCAACTATTGCTGTATTTTGTATGATTTAATAATACTATTCACCAATCTATTGATTGGTATTCTATCATATAAAAGGTGTTTAGACTTCAGAAGTAATAGGTCACAATAATATTAAGGTTCAAACCACCCATACTCCCATGGTTTATGAACCTTCATATTATTAGTTTCTTTTCCAAAAGGTCGCCCATCATTTAGTTAATCTCCCTAGATGTAAATATAAAGGAAATTATTTATAAAAAGAGACATGACATGAAATTGCATAACGTTAATGGAGGTGAAAAAAAATAAAAAGATCACCTCTCTAGATCAGAAAATGCATGCTGAACCTGCAAAACCATTAAGTAGTATAAGAATACACGTGGTAAATATAAAATGGGTAACTTGAGTTTATTGATTGTAATGTGAATTTGATATACCTGCAGATAAGGGTGCATACGAGCTATGAGAAAAAGAATGAACATAATAATTGAGGTAGTCTTACAAGTCTTGGGATTTGAAGGCCGGAAGGCAATAATACATTACAGACATGTCATGACGTGTACATTCTACATTAATATATGTTGACAGCTGTATGTTTTTTCCTGGGATGAATATTCTAGAAGATTGATAATTAGGATTAAGTTCAGATTGATCCTGATTTGAACCGATTTATTCGTTATTTGATTTGATTTCCTTTTTTATTTTCTTCCCATTTATTATGTAATTAGGTAGCCCTGCCTATATATGTATCTCTATAATGATTGAATGTATATACAAGAAATATTTTTCCCTCTCCTATATTTCTTTTCCCTAGCAGCCCTTAAAATCACATGGTATCAGAGCTTCGGTTCTAATCTTGTGGTAGCCCACCACGGAAAAAAACACTGTAACTGGAGGAAATCCCTTCACCACGTCCTCTAAGAATTTTGGCAATCCTGAAACTGCATCATTCCCCGTCATATTTGATTCTCTGTCCACGGGTACCAACCTACAACTTTTGATCCAAAAGCTAAATGGTAAAAATTATGTCGAGTGGGCTCAATCTGTGAAACTGGCCCTTGACGGCAAGGGAAAGCTGGGCTACTTGACAGGAGACATCCTTCAACCAGAAAAGACCGACCCCTCCCTCCCAAGATGGAAATTAGATAATTCGCTAATTATTGCTTGGCTGATCAACTCGATGGACCCTTCCAGTAGGAATCCATACTTATTTCTCCCAACCGCAAAAGATGTGTGGAAGGTTGTTCGCGATTGCTATTTTGATCTGGAGAATTCTTCTTAAATTTATGAACTAAAGACTCGACTGTGACAGTTCAAACAAGGAGACAAGGATGTCACAACCTTTTACAATCTCATGGTTGCTTTACGGTAGGCGCTGGACCAGTGCTACGAGGATAATTTGGAAAATCCCAATGATGCAACCAAATTCAAGAAAAGAGAAGAGAATGACAGAGTTTACATGTTTCTAGCAAGTCTCAATCAAGAACTAGATGAAGTTCATGGCAGAATTTTGGACAGAAAACCACTGCTGTCAATGCGGAAAGTGTTCTTTGAAGTTAGGAGGGAAGAATCCAGGCGGAAGATCATGTTGTGAAACCCTGATGGTACAAGGATGCAAGAGGTTGAAAGTTCAACCCTGGTTGCAAAGGGACATAAACCAGAAGGAGAGAGAAAGAAGAGACCTTAGTGTGATCACTATAGAAAGCCGTGGCACACTAAGGAGACTTGTTGGAAACTCCATGGAAAACCACCCAACTCAAAAAAGAAACCAACTGAAAAGGGTCGGGCTTTCCAGACCTCAAATGAAGAAAATGTGGAGCAAAAGAGCAACTCCGAGTCATCTCCGTTCACTAAGGAACAACTAGAGCACTTGCATAAACTCTTTACCACAAAAATGTCAGTGACTCCATCCTTGTCTCTAGCTCAAAAAGGTATCTCTTTTTCCATTGCCCTCTTGAGTACTAAACCGGACTCCAAAGCTCCATGGATCATTGATTTTGGAGCCACTGACCATATGACAGCCTGTCCAAAATTGTTTTCCACATACAGTCCTTGAGCAGGTCACAAAAAGGTCAAAATAGTTTATGGTACTCTTTTTACGATAGCTAGTGTTGGTTCTATTCCTATATCTAAAAATTTAACCCTTCACAATGTTCTTCATGTTCCAAATTTATCATGCAATCTGTTATCTATAAGTAAATTAACACAGGACTTAAACTGTTTGGCTGTTTTTGACTCCTCTACTTGTAAATTTCAGGAGTTGAGCTCGGGGAGGATGGTTGGCAGTTCTAAAGAGGTTGATGGTCTCTATATTTTTGACAAGGAGAATGGTCCTACCTAAGGAGAAACTCTAGAGTAATTGCCTCAATTCAACTCGTATCCGTGAAGATGAAGAAATAATGCTATGGCATTATAGGTTAAGTCACCCCAATTTTTTGTATTTGAAGCATTTATTTCTTGATCTTTTTAAAAATAAAAATCCAAATTTGTCTTGCGAAATTTGTCAATTTGCAAAACATCATCGTTTCTCTTATCCCCATAAAGATTATAAACAATCTAGTCCATTCACCTTAATTCATAGTGACATTTGGGGACCTTGTCGAGACCCCACACCGAATGGATTGTTTAGGCCCAACTTTGAGTTTCTTGTAAGCAAGTTGGGTATGCTAGACATTTATGCACCAACTTGAGGGGGGGTGTCGACAGATGTATGTTTATTCTTGGGATGAATATTCTTGAAGATTGATAATTAGGATTAAGTTCGGATTTATCCTGATTTGAACCGATTTATTCGTTATTTGATTTGATTTGATTTGATTTCCTTTTTTATTTTCTTCCCATTTATTATGTAATTAGGCAGCCTTGCCTATATATGTATCTCTATAATGATTGAATGTATATACAAGAAATATTTTTCCCTCTCCTATATTTCTTTTCCCTAGCAGCCCCTAAAATCACAATATAGCACAAGTAAAAGTACTAACCTTAAGAAGGAACTTGTTGAGTGCAACAAATTCTGAGAGAAACAATATATTTGAGGGTTAGAGAGAGTGATAAGATAAAATGTTTGAATTAAAACATAAAATAAAAACCAATTGAGTAAGAAGTAAGAGGCACACAAATACCAAATTTGGCGCGGTATTGGTAGGGAGAAAAGCTTGTAAAAATATTGTTTAGTTACAGGAAGAGCGCATTTGAAGAGTGAAGAAGATTATTATTATTAACATTATTTTTAAGAAAAAAAAGAAATGAGTTTGGGTGGTAAAAGGTAATTGGATATGGAATGCATAGGCATAGGTGTAGTGAGAATGGCATACCTTCAAAGCTCATAGTACCATTCCTGTCGAAATCGTACATCCTATAGTATGGAATGGGAAAAGGACGAAAGCGGAAATTGAAAGTTAAAAAGATAATAAGTGGAATTAATTAAAATAGAGAAGAAGAAAATGGACCTCACCCTCACCTGATCATCTGCTCAACCACTGAGAGCGGAAATTCCAGGTTGCCCACAGCTAGAGCTGTCTGATAAGAATAAGAATAAGATCGCATCGCGACAAACAAAACAAAACTAAATTGTAATTTACCTTCACATCCATCACAATTCAAATCAACAACAAAACCACCTTACCTTAAGCTGCAGCGCCGTTATGCTTCCACTTTTCTCCGAGTCAACTCGGTCAAACCATTCCTGTAATATTACCCTATTCTCCATTCTCTTTCTCTTTCGTTTCGCGTCACCTTGCCCAACCCCGACCGATACAAATGCAATGAAATGAAAACGGCGTCGTTTTTATGTTAATTAAATTAAAGAACAAAATAAAAAATAATTCTAATTTTGTTTTTACTTATTAAAAAATAAAAACTAATATATATATAATATATGAGGGTGGAGTGAGCTGAGGGAGGAACCCAGTCCCTGTCTCCCTGACGCAGTCGAGTCGAGACGTGTATTAAATTGATTGTAATTGTAATGTAATGTAACGTAACATATATATTATTTATTATTTATTTATCTATAGATTTATAGAGGCCAGGGAGAGGCAGGACGGAGAGGATTGCGATGCGAAAAGGAAAAGAAGGGTTTCCTTTGCTGAATTGCCTGTTGCCTAGACGATCTAGATAAGGTTAAGATCTCTTTCCCAACCAATTCTATTCGATCAGTAGTTCTCTCCTCTCTTCGCTACTCTGATCTGAATCCATCAACCAATCCCCTTCTGCCTGTGCTGTGGGTCGTCAATTTAATTTACGCTATTGTTATTATTATTTATTTATTTATTATGCATGTGTTTATTCCTATCCATTGATCCAATTTGTTGAACAGGTGATGTTTGAGTTGAATTGAGCTATTATATACTACTATACTGTTACTGTGAGTGAGTGATTGAGTGGTCAATGAACAACAGCAGCATTCTCATCCAATTGTTTTCCTCGCCTCCTGCATGGGCAACTATAACCGCAGCTGCATTTCTCATCCCCACTCTAGCTCTCTCCATGTATCTTTTGTTTGAGCATCTTTCCGCTTACAAGAATCCCGAGGAGCAAAAGTTCTTGATTGGGGTTATCCTAATGGTTCCCTGCTATTCTATTGAATCTGTAAGTTCATTCTCGAATCATATTCTACACTTGTTTTACATACATATTATATCTCAACTCACTTTTGCCTTTCCCCCATCCCCAACCAGTTTGTATCATTGGTCAATCCATCAATCAGTGTTGATTGCGAGATTCTAAGGGACTGCTACGAATCCTTTGCCATGTATTGCTTTGGAAGATACCTCGTTGCCTGCCTCGGCGGCGAGGAAAGGACCATTCAATTTATGGAAAGACAGGCTCGTATCTCTGTTAAAACTCCTCTTCTACAACATTCTTCTGACAAGGGCACTGTCAAGCATCCCTTTCCTATCAACTACTTCCTTAAACCCTGGAAACTCGGTCCCCACTTCTACCAAATTGTTAAATTTGGCATTGTTCAATATGTATGCTGTGCTTCTCCATCTCCCACACCCTTTCATCCTTTATATTTTCTTCATATTAACTCTCTCCAACTCCTTTCAGATGATAATCAAGGCTTTCACTGCTATTCTCGCAGTAATCCTTGAAGCCTTTGGAGTCTACTGTGAAGGAGAATTTAAACCAGCATGTGGGTAAGAAATTCTCAATTTGCTCTTGTACAATTATTGGTTTGTTCAATTATATTACATAAACATGTTCGTTTTATCTTCCCTCCTGCTTCTTCTCCATGTCTTAAATAACTTCCTTTCCTTATTATTACTATTCCTCATTGTCCTTTTAAATGATTATTATTGTTTACACAGAACATTTAACTTCTTTTTCTATACAAGTATACTTTTTTGTAAGGTAGATTTTTGTGAATTATGCCTTGCATTCACATTCCTCTATATTGGTTATTGACTGCTACATCTATTTTATATTTTATGATCATCTTCTTCCTCCAAGTACCATGAGTATGCATTTTGTATCACTTTTGTCCTTATCTTTGCTAACATAACAAGAACGCTCTCCTTGACTATCAAGATTTAAGAACCCAGTTTCTTCAATTTCTAAGGAGTTATGGCAGTTATTAAACTACTCCAATTTCACGAGAACAGATAAATAAGAAGGGAAATATAATTTTTGAAAGAAACATGAAAATCTTGAACTTGGAGGGAAACAAGAATATCAGGCAAGAAAAATAGAGAGGCAAATTAAAAAAGGGAAGAAAGTGTCCAATCATGGGAAGGCTTAATATTGTTCTTTGAAATAGATTATTAGATTATATTTCCTTTTAGACATGCTGTATAAATTTGTCCTTTGACACCTAAATGGCTCTAACTGAGCTGGTGTACCTGAGAATGCCAGCATAAATTGTAGTAAGTAACTTATTCATTCAAAATTGTTCTTTCTGTTCTAGAATATTTTAAACTAGAGAAATGCTAAATCCTCTTTAAATATTAGCCCGATAATCCTTCTAATTATTTAAGGAGGAAATAGAAGACTAAAAGGGAAGTTTTGAGACTCAAAAGTATTAACTGCACGTCTTTTTTTCTTGATTTACACCTTGTCTAATTAGGAGGATTTTTGTGATGACGTATTTAGAGGATTTAGCAATTCTCTTTAGACTATACATTTTGTGCTAGATTCTAAGGATTGTGTCCACATGTGATTGTTACTGGTTCTGTTGTGAATTACATGCATGCAGTGGTGTTGAATTGATTATATGATTATTTCTGGATTTGGTTGTTAAAATTTCATGTTTGTTATCGTCATTTTAAAGTTTATGTTATTATGCTCTTCTAGTGACTGACAGGTAAAGGTTCTCAAGTTATATCTGACTGCATGAGCTATTTGCTACATTTGTAGGTATCCTTATATGGCAGTGGTTCTGAATTTCAGTCAGTCGTGGGCTTTGTACTGCCTTGTTCAATTTTACACCGTGACAAAGGATAAACTGGCTCATATAAAGCCATTGGCCAAATTTTTGACATTCAAATCAATTGTGTTCCTCACTTGGTGGCAAGGTGTGGCAATTGCTCTCCTATGCACCTTTGGTTTGTTCAAAAGTCCCATAGCTCAAGGCTTGCAGTTTAAGTCAAGCGTCCAAGATTTCATCATTTGCATTGAGGTAGATGTCCTTCACTTAAGTTTAGCTTGCTTCTTTTTTTGGCAATTACATTAGGAACTGTAACAGCATTTTCATTAGGTAACATTTTGTGCAACCATGAACCATGACTGACTCAGTTCCTGGTCGTCCCTGGTCCAGAATGTCTGGTGAACATGGTCTGTGAAATAAATTATCTCTTTTGATCATCGTCTTGGTGGGAAGTGAATTGTGCAATTTGAGCATAGGAATTTTCTCTAGATGATTTATGTTAATTTGTTGCTAATTGATCTGTCTAAAGCCTATAAATTCATGCTACAATTGTCTTTGTGTTGCATTATTATATAGTCACCAAGCTTTTAGCTTGATATGATTGTTTTTCATGGAATTAGGTATTTGTTGTGAATCCTAACTTGTACACACAGTTTGGTAGTTCATACTTTTTAATTTTAGTGTTTTGTTACATTTTGCATTTATTTGTCAACACTCAAGCTCTTGGGCTTCTACGCACTGTTTCTTGAACTTGTACTTGAACCTTTTTGGACTCATAAGTACATGTTCAGCACTTATTATCTTCATGTTTTACATTTTTATGACTGCTTCAGATAAGGGGAAGAATAAAGTTTAACAGCAATTTGTATTCATCAAGCACAGATGGGCATTGCTTCCATAGTTCACCTGTATGTGTTTCCAGCAAAGCCTTATAAGCTAATGGGAGACCGCCTTCCCGGAAGTGTTTCAGTTCTGGGAGATTACTCTGCTGACTGTCCTCTGGACCCTGATGAGATTAGGGACAGTGAGAGACCCACAAAACTGCGTCTTCCTACACCGGATGTTGATACCAAGAGTGGGATGACTATTAGAGAGAGTGTTCGTGATGTTGTTATTGGTGGTGGTGGATATGTAAGTTTCCTAAAGTGTGCTAATATTACAACCTTGTTTCTTTTTCTCTGGGCATGTGTTGCTAGTCAACAGTGGGTAAAATCCCCTTTCCTAGCAAAAGGGAGGAAATCATATTATTCTCTCATTATCTGAAAAATTAAATCCTTTAAAGTATTTATGAACTTGTCATAAAGGGACTAATTTGTAATTACTCAAAAAATGAAACAAACTGTCGTCTTTCAAATTATTCTGAGGGAATTAGGTCAAACATTTCCCTTTAGCTGTGGAGGTTCTAACACCATATAGATCCTACTTTTAATGTTTTCCAAATGTCCAACTACTGTGCATATTTTGCTGAGGGAAAAGAAAATAAAATATGGGCAAAGATGATCTGGTAGCATTCTATTTATTTGAACCTGCTTGTAGGGTCATTTCCCAATGTGTCTGCCAATTTTCAGTTTCTGAAATGGAGTCCACAATACACAGTGGGCAGCGAATGTAGTGTGTCACCATGTAGATGTAGCTGTCCTCTTAATCGAAAACTTGATTGAGACACACATGCACCAAATATGCATGCATAATGCATTCATATTTTATTAAAAATAGAGGAACACTAGATACTAGGGTGATAAGATCTTGGATAAAATTAAGGAAAGTGGAATCATAAAGTGGACTGCATTTATAAGAAATAAATTTTTAATTTGCTTGCTTACATTTTTAACCCAACCTTTCTATTAATTTATTTTCTAAACATGCCAACAAATATGACTTATTAGGAACCTCAGGGACAACAAAAGATTGAAAACTTCCAGAGTTATCTTTATTAGTAATATACATAAATTGGCTTATTAATCTCAAGTGCCTTTAATATTGTATCTGCTTCACCCTTTCTTTTTAACATTCAGATTGTGAAAGATGTGAAGTTCACCGTCCATCAAGCAGTGGAGCCTGTGGAAAAGGGGATCACTAAATTCAATGAAAAACTACACAGAATCTCTGAAAATATTAAGAAACATGACAAAGATGGAAGAAGAACCAAGGATGATAGTTGCATCACCTCATCATCACCTGCAAGGAGAGTGATTCGGGGAATTGATGACCCCCTCTTGATTGGGAGTGTCAGCGATAGTGGGATGTCGAGGGGGAAGAAGCACCGCCAGAAATCTGGATATACAAGTGCAGAGAGCGGAGGAGAGAGCAGTAGTGATCAAAGTTTTGGGGGCTACCAGATTAGAGGCCGTAGGTGGGTTACTAAAGAGTAACCAATGATTTGGGGAACAGCTTATGAGTGAGAGGAATAATTTGATACATGCTCAGGCTGGCTTTTGAAACATGTTTGGCGCATGAGAGTTCTGATTGAAATTTTTTTATGTATATCATTTCTCTTGAGACGACGTCATGATATTCTTGTGCCATTACTATGATGGGTCTTCTGTATTTGTATAGAGGTTTCTTCTGGCAGCTTCTAATGCTTTGTACTACCAAACAAGAAATTTCCAGCAGTTGCCAAAATAAGCCAGTGTTTATCCAGGGCAATACTATTGGTTTCTTCTGGCAGCTTCTAATGCTTTGTACCAAACAAGAAATTTCCAGCAGTTGCCAGAGTAAGCCGGTGTTTATCGGGGGCAATACTAGTTGATACTGGGGCTTTTAGTATTTCTATTTGAATGTTAATGTTTGTTCTATGCGGTTCAGTGTTTAGAGGAATGCGCATGTGCATATTATTTATTTATTTTTTTGATAAACGCATGTGCATATTTTTACTAATGTATGGAGAGTTGATGGAACATGTTCGCATTGTGGGGTTTAGGCATAGGGGATGGATGAGAGAAAATGAGAGAAGAAAAAATGGATAGATATATTTTCTCCTGTTTGATGGTGGGTAGCGAAGAAAATGTGGGAGGGAGAGGAAAGAAGTTGCTAATTTTAATTTACCTTTGTTTCTACCCTTGTTCGACAATGCTTCTTTACCAACTTTTTTCTTTTCTTACCCATTCAAAACTGATACAGTGCAATATACACCTCGTCGTCATCTTCACTATTCTTTCCTACCTTGGCGATTGCGTCTCGCCAACCTCCTACATGTCCTTCAATCAAGAAAGTGTTCACTGGTTAATGAGTGTGACTTATACAATAATAATCAAATCATTTCTGCTAGATAGGATTCTGATGATGATTTGAGATTTACCCTTTGCGATCGGTTTTTAAGTGATCCATTTATGTGCACATTGCGTAAAAAAAAAGAAAAAAGAATTAAGTTATTAAAATTAACATTTAGACATTATTGTAATCATAATACTCATTAACAATCTGTTTATTTGTAGATTTTAAAATATTCTTTAACTGAAAGTATATTTAAATTCGATGATAAATAGATAAAATTATAAGAAGTAAAATACTAAAAAATCATTTTAATTTTTTTTAACTCTAAGTTGAAAAAACAACTTTTAAGAAAGCTTTAAAAAATTATATCATGAAAATGTTTTTGAAAAAAACTTATCTAATTACACTCTTTACAAGAGTAACGAAAGAAATTAAGAAAGCATTTAGAAAAGCCTCTTTCATATTTATTTGTGATTCTTATAAACTCTTGTGAACTAATTAAATAAGTTTCACGGTCAAATTTATCATATGAATTCTCATGTAATTAAAATTTATTGAATAAGAGCTTAATTAAATTGCTTACCTAATCACACTTTAAATACTTTTGATTTTAACGCCTTACGCTAATGAGGTATTGGTAAACATTTGTCAACAAGAGTAATAAGTTGTTATTTGACCAGTTTACGCCCAATCATCAAAGGAAATGCTTGTCGTCCAAAACTTCAAACCTGCCCCTTGTATGTATGTGCTATGGCGACATGTTATACGCTCATAGCATGAAATATTTGTACTCGTTGTAAATATGAAAACAACATTAACCTTGAAATGTTCTATAATGGTGGGAGCCACCAAATATTAGCAAACAATAATCATACTCATATCATATTAATTATAATTAATTTATATTGGTTATAAATAAGTCATGTGATAAATTCTGAGAATTTTTAACGTCATTGATTAAAATAATTATTATTTTAAGTAGATTTCCAATACAAAATTCAAGGAGCTTTCTAGGAGCGAGAAAAATCCTCTGAACCTTACAAAAATATTCTTGGGACTTCCTAAGTAAATGAGTCATAAACTCATTAAATCAAGTCTTTGACACTAAAATTTTGTTGCAAAAATTGTTGTTCATTTTGTTTCTTAAAGTTTTCCTGAACTTTAAACTGAGCCAAACTTTGCACTAATTGAAATTCAAATTTCTCCTAGCTAACCTAACCCCTAGTGGATGTCTCTCATGACCAAACTAAATCTAAGGAATTCATTCCTAATTATCTACTTAAAACTTAACCAAACTATGCCAACCAAGTGTCATTTTCTACTTTACTTTTTATAAACCCACTATCTTACACACCTTGTACCTTTATCTCCTTAAAGTACATAAACCACCTTGGATTTAGCCTAAACCATGGTGTGGCCAAAACCATGGGTAGCCAAGAGGGAGGGAGTTTTGTTCTTAAAACAATTTAAAGCCATTTTGCTAAATACTTAGATGCCATCATTGATGCCCTAAGTAATATAGTCTTTTAGTAATTTTCACCCCTAAACCTTCCCTTCTCCTTATGGTCAAAGCCTAGCAACCCTTTCCACACTCTCCCATTTCTTTTTAGACCCTCTAAGTGGTGGCTTCAAGTTGGAGACATTTCTTTACCAATTCAATACCATTTCAAGGCTTTTAGGTAAGATTTCTTCTACCTTGCTCCTATCTATTCCTTTTTTCCTTTCATCACTCCACCTAAACCCTTTTTCATCCTCATCTTGCTTATTTGTTGATGGATGGATCTTCTCTTGGCCTATTTTCAGTTCCAAGAAGAGAAGCAAGAAGGCTTTTCTTTTCTTTTCATTCTTAAGCCCCTTTTTGCTTTATTGGTTGTGCTTCTTGTTTTGGTAAGGGAAGATTACTTGAATCTCTTCATTTTTGTGTTGTATTGTTGGTTTAAAAGGTGTTTGATGTTGCTATTGGTTGAAAGTTTGTGAATATATGTTGGTTTATGGTTGCTACCAGCTTGATTTTTGCATGAACATGCATTGATCTTTTTGTCATAACTCTTTATGTGGTTTATGGTTTTGAAAATCATTTGCTTTGTTGAAAAATAAACATCTTGGGATTCAAAATAGGAACAAAATTTACCCATAAATGTTAAAAAAATGAGTCCTAAAAATGTGTTAGAAATTGAGTCTCATGCACTATATACGTTCTTCACCACAAGGGTTTATTTTGTTGATATTTGGCTTTGTAAAAATTGTTTAACAAAGTGGAAGATATGTTCAAAAACTACACTCGATAAGCTTTAAAATGGTGGGTCACATGTTTTGTAATTCATTCATTCATTGAGTTAAAAGTTTGTTTGAAACTAGGTAATGTGCAAAGCTTTTAATTTGTTTTCTTGTTTGAACATGGTTTAGCAAAATGTTGGTTTCTCTTTGCATAGACTTTGTTTAGAAACATGAGATACCTTTTTGAAAACTAGATTTCTAGGGCTATCAAAATGATATAAAGTTTGCAAAGTTTCATTTAGAATGGAAAAAGAAAAATGCATTTAAAGTTGGGGTTACTACAAAGGCAATGAATTAACATTTGGATATTCAAAAATTAATTATGTTTTTTGTAGAATTTTGTTTAGGATTAGGGTTGTTGTTTTGGAAAAGAAACACCTAGATCTTTCAAATGGTATATAAATTGTCCCTAACAAAAATTGTTTGAGTATCAAAAGGTTGTGTTGAAGTCAATTTCAAAATAGGGGAAAAAATTAGCTAAGTGTTTTCCTTTTTCATAGTTGATTTTCAACCTAATTTTTGACTTCTAAGTTAAACCTAACCCAAGTGTTGCGAGATTTTCAAAATTTGCCAATCTTTTTAAAACTAAAGATATTTTTATGATTTCCTTTTAATCTCCTTGAAAATGAAATATTGAAATTCTAGTTTCAAAATAATAATGATTAGTTATACACAAAATTTGTGAATGAATAAGGACAAAATTGACTTTTCTCATTTAAGAAAAATTTTCTAGGTTTAATTACTCATTTAATTTCCATACTTGCATTATCTTTACCTTTTGGTCCCTATACTTAGAAATTATCTGTTTTAGTCTCTATACATGTACTTTTGATATCATTTTAGTCTCTGTCGGAAAGTGTGTCTTAACTTTATCAAATAAAACCGTCACAAAATAAAAATTGGTGGTGTAAAATCACCATAATTTTTTGGCAGTTTTTAAATCGCCACAAATTGGCCTCATAAAATTTGTGGCAGTTTAATGACCGCTAAAAAGTTTGTGGCAATTTTACACTGCCAATTTTCATTTTGTAACGGTTTTATTTCATGGAGTTAAGACACATTTTACAATAGGGACCAAAATTATATCAAAAGTGCATGTATAAGAACTAAAACAGATAATTTCTAAGTATAGAGACCAAAAGGTAAATATGATGCACATATAGGGACCAAATGAGTTTAACCTTGTTTTTGACTTCTAAGTTAAACATACCCAAGTGTTGTGAGATTTTCAAAATTTGCCAATATTTTAAAACTAAAGGTATTTTAATGATTTCCTTTTAATCTCCTTGAAAATGAAATACTAAAATTCTAGTTTCAAAATAATAATGAATAGTTATACACAAAATTTGTGAATTTCTTAAGATTAGGGGCAAAATTGACTTTTCTCATTTAAGAAAAAAATTTTATGTTAAGAACAACACATTTTAATGGAAATTATCATGAAATTTCAGATTCTACGTATTTTCATAATTAATCATGAATTTCCATTTGTTTTAAATTATTTAATTAAGCATAATGGCAACTTGATAATTTTTCCTCTAAAATGAACTTGGAAAATTCCAAGGAAACTTCTAAGTGTCTAAACTACTCTCATTAGCTTAAATCAAATTTTTTAGAATTTAATAAGTTGATAGTTTATGAAAGAGCAAGGATATTTTAGTAAATTCATAATCTTTTAATCTATAACAAAAAAAATTGTTTTAAGTGTGAATTGGGAGAAATTAATTTAAATCAAAACATCTAAAATGGTGCAAATGGATTTAAATTGAATACTTACATAAAACATAATAACATATGTTATCTGTCGTAGACAAAATGTTGAATAGTAGAGAAAAGAAAATTGTCGATGAAAAATCCTAAAAGACTTTCTAGATGTTATGCCTTAATTTTTGAGGTGGCGACTTTTGCTTAGCACCCTGTGGAAGGCCATGGTGTGATGGTGAGCATAATGTTACTATATCTATCAATAGAATGAGATCTAAGTGGTGATAATTAGTGAATTCTATTATTAGATTTAAATATGATGGCAGTGCTTTTGCTTTGCACCTCGTGGAACATGCATTCATACATGAGTCTGCAGTTGTTGCAGTAATTGAGCAAGCACGTAATTTGGTTGGTCATATAAGGGCCTTCACCCTAGTGTTGGAAGGTTAGTGGATGGTTGGCCGAAAAGGAGTTACGAGGATAGGTAGACGAGCGATTCTACATAGGAACCAAGGTCATTACAAACCTTGTGTTGTGGCGGTCCATTACTCATGTATGCCTAGCCCGAGTATGCCATTAGTCTAATTTGTTGATTAGGTTTGGCGATGTCATCCTAATGGTTTATGGCACGTGCCACTCACGAGGTCCACAATTATTGTTGTACATGTTTAAAGGACACTTCTACATTGATCACTCAAATTGGTGAAATTCTCTAAAAAATCGAGTCAACATACATTACATGACTAATAATATTGTGTTGCATTGATACACGTGTACCTTTATTGGTGATTGCTATTGTACGAGTTGATGTACAAAATTGCTATTTGTGTGGCAATTGATATGGATTGAATATTTTGTTTTTCTATTGAAAGCATGCAAAATCTTTTATGCCTATGTTGTTTTTATGAGCTTACCCTTGTGTGTGTGTATGTGATTGTGATGATCGTGACGTTCGCATTCATAAGAGCAGATGGCTTAGGACGCTTACATTCTCAGTGAGGATTCCTTATATGAAGAGATCCCTCACAACGAGAAAGAACTTTGCTTAAAGACTACGTTTGGTATTAATATCGTTTTGAGTAGTGTTTTAGCTACAACTAACTTAGGGAGTGAGTTATGAAATCCTCCCTCAATATTCAAATTGTATTGTTTTAAATAAAGATGTTGTTGCCCTAATATGTATGGCAAATAAATCTTAGTTTTTGAAAATGTATTATTAATATATTTGTGGTATTATGCTGATTTTTTTTATATCAATTTATATTACAAGTTGATATGTGTGTGTATTTAAATTTAAATTTTGGAAAATTGTTTAAAAGTCGAATGTAGTTATCTACTACATGTTGTTTATTTACTAAACTCGAAAAATTCACTCATATTTTCATAAATAAATAATTAAAGATTTTTATTAAAAATAAATAATTTCATCTGTCGATGTCATATAGCGACACACAATCCTCTAGCCTCGAACCTAAAAGGTGAATAAGGCTAGAATGGATTTAAGCTCTTCACAAGTTTAGTCATCCATAATTTGATAATGAGCTTAAGTATGTCCACTTGCATCACTTGCTTTTGCACTACTTAGGTACTAACGTTATAAGATGTTCCTCAATTGGTTACCTTAGTGGTTGTTTTTGTAATACTTATATTTTTGTAATCTTTGATTAACTTGATTGACATCATTTATAAGTGAAAACATAATCTAAAGCATAAAAACATATTTAAGCCACAAAACTTGTATGAATTAATGTGTAAGTTTTAGCGATTAATTCAACTAAAACTTATACTACGTTGTAAAATAAACAATAAGAGTTTCCATTGATTTTTGTAAGTAGATGATCAAATATTTTATGAAAATTAATATGATTAGTCATTATTAATCATAATTAATTGTTAGTGAAATTTTGGGTTAATTTTGACACCTTAAATTAAAATATTATTATTTTATTCGATGTCGAATGCATGTTTTATAAGGAGCAATTTTGGATTAAGAAAACACCCACAACCACTCACCAAACATGATAAATGGATAATTTACCTTTCTTATGTCATTAGTGTCCTAATTACATCATTAGGAACATTAATCATCATTAATTAAGGTTTTCACCAAAATAGCTAAATCAATTTCTTTCATTTTGGGCAATGTCTTTTCTTACTCCAAATTGGCTAAAATTTGAATCAACCACTCACATGGATATGCACCTCCTAGTCAAATAGCCCTTGTACCAAGGGAGGGAGGATTTTAAACCTTCCAAAGCTTAAGTTAAGTGCATTTGGGTTCCACCAAGTCATAATACCCAAAAGCCTAATTTTCCCCTCATTTCTCACATTGACTCTTTCTTACCAAATGCTCCTACTCTCTTTTCTCTCATGGTCTAACTAAAACACTTTTTTACCTTAAGGGAAGGCCTTTTGATTCTCCAACATCACATTGAGATTTCCAAAGCCTAAAGCTTCCACCCTCCATCAATAATTCTCTTTAAAAGCTTTGATTTCTTTTCCTCCTCTACAAACTAGGCGAGCTATTTCTCATTTTTCTTTTGGGTTGAGGGCTACATGAAATTCTTCATGGTTTCTCCATCTTATTTTCCTTTTCTTCTGCTTCCCATGGTTCCAAAGTGGTGGTCTTTTTGGTGGTTGGAACTAGAGGCGAAGCAATATTGTTGAAGAGTTCAAGTGTTCTTCAAGGGTAAGGGAAGCTTCACCTTTCTAGACACAAGTCCTCAAGATTTGTGTTCTAGGTTTACTATTTTTTGTGGTTATTGGCTAAACTTATGATTAAAAATGTCTTATTGATTTGATTTATGCTTGAAAATATGGTCTTTGTCGTATATGTTTCTTTTACTACAGAAAACTTTGATTTTTGTTAATTTTGATATATTGTTTACACGAAAATATAGCCACTATTTCAGAGCATTAGTTGTTGTATATTGACTATATTTTTATTCTTTAACGTCATTAATTGGTGATTATATCATTTGGTTGTATTATCCTTAGATTTGTAGTTAAAAAGTCTAAAACTTTAATATTTCCATAAGCTACAAAAATTAAAAATGGAATCTTGAACCTATGGCTACATTTTTGTGTTTTTGGACAATGGAGAAGGAAGACTTAACTTGCTAGACGACAAAGTGTTAATAATGGACATAAAACCCTAATCAAATATTTAAAGGGATTAAGCTTAAGTTTAAGTAAGAAAACTTAAGAAAAATATAACCTTTGACCAAGACAATAGCTTGCATAGGTTTTTCAGCCTTATAATAGAGATATTAACACAATTTTAATGTTTAAAAGTCATTAATTAAGAGTTAACAAGCTTAGGAAAAAGATTGGGCTAAAAAGGAGCTAATATAGAAGTTTTGATAATTAATTTGATAATTAAGGGTAAAATGATAATTTTGTTCCAATTAAATTAATATCATAATTATAATAATGAATTTTAGTTATAATAATTTTTTAGGTTAGGCCAGATTTAAAAAGAAAATCAATTTTGGATTTAAAATGAATCAATTATGGATATTAGTCAAATTTGGTTAATTAAGGGTAAAATTATAATTTTTTCCCTAATTAAAAATTAAATTCATAATTAGAATAATTAATTTTAGTCACAATTAACTTAACTAAGAATCTCTAGGAATAAATTTTTGAAGTTAAGTAATTATTATTAGAATTTAGAGTATTTTAGTAATTTCAAAAATTAAAATTAATTAATTCCCAAATTTTGTGGAAAATTGTATATTTAAATATTAATTATGTGATTAATATTTAATTAAGATTTCTAAGCGAAACCTTAAAAGATTTATGATAAAACTTAATAATATGCATATTACATGTAAACGACAATTTAATTGCATAACATTTAAAATTTATAGGAGTGGAATATAATTATGTCCATATCTAAAATAAGTGGATTAAAGATGAATAAAATGCTGTGGAGGGTCACATGATGTGTTGTTGTTGTTAGGACTCGTAGTAATCTGCATTAACTGTTGCTTAAGAATGTGGGGTTCAAATACAATGTTGTTGGTTTTGTCTCCATAACAAGGTCAAAGGATGAAAGTTTGTAAATATTCTTTAATACTTTAATTTAAAATTAAGATGATTGGATCTAAGTGGAAGACCACTTGATTGTAGTAATTCCTTAGATACCCTCAATGGTTTGTGTGTTAATTTTGTGCCCTTGGAGCCTAGATATTTAGTGATCCATGTGTTGATACTATGACCTTAGAGCCTAGACACACGTTAGAATGAGTTAATCTCCACTTAGAGGAAATTAACAATGAGAACTTAAGGAAGACTATGAGTATGTGCAATTATTATTATTATTGTTATTATTATTATTATTTGTGCATCTAAACATGTGTTAGGTTGTTAGAAAACGAGCACACACTCTGTCATAAGACAAGTGAAGGATGGCTAGTAGAGGTCAGTGTTTTACCTTAAAGTTGTATAAATGTGTGATTCCATAAAGAGTTGCGGCTATACAACCCGAGTTGTGGTAGCGACAATCCCCGTATATATATCTTGACAAAGTTGCGGCTGCTCCCATGGATTAGGGTTTTGGCATGTCTGTTGAATCGATTAGGCACGTGTCGTGCTTTTGGACGAAGAAGATCATGTTGATGATATTTTACTATGTTATGTGACACAACCAACTGATCGCTCAAATATAAAGTTGTTAACTCCATGAAATAGAGTCAGTCTCATGCATAAGTTTGCATCCATATGCATTAATTTGCATGCAATGTTAATATACTAATGATATGACTGAAACATCTAGGTATACTATTACGACTATTTGTATCAATTAGCATTCAGTCATATGCATGTTGTGTATTATCCGCATGTACTCATGTAGTACCTATGTCTACATGCTTACCTTTTTTGTGTTTTTGTGATGATTATGATGTTCATGTCATAGTAATAGATGACACACCAAGAGATTCGTTTGTGATTCCATCCACACAAGGTTTATGTTGTTGATCTGCAGTTGACATCTCGAATTTTGAGGAAGATCTTCCTAAAGCCTACCAAATTCAAAGTTAGAGTCTAGTGGGTCAGCTTAAGGATTTACATTCAGTTGTATTTGAACTTAGTTTCCTCAACTATAGAATATTTCATCTTTATCCTTATTGGGCTTATGTTGTAAAACATGATATTATTTATTTGGTTCCTAATTATGGCTTTTGTAACTCTTTGGGATAGAATATATTATTTTGCCTCAAATAAATTTTTAATCCTTGTAAAATGGGTGAGTTTTGATTTTAGTCATTGTAAAATTTTTTCTTTGTTTTTCATCCTTCTAAAATTGAAAATCACTTTTTTGGTCTCTACTATTTTGTGACACTCATTAACTGCTTATATTTTGAACAGAAGGTCAAATAACCATCTCAAGTGATACCTATTAGTGTTTATGGTACCATGTCAGCATATGATGCTTCTAAATTTTTTTAAGATGTCTAAAATAAATGTTATTTATCTATCTTAAAATGAACATTGGGGGACCAAAATCAGTGATTTTAGATTTTGGAAGGATAGAAATCAAAGAAAAATATTTTACAAGTATCAAAATCAAAATTTGTTCATTTTACAGGGACCAAAAACAGTGAATTCCAATTTTAGAGGGATGAAAAAAAAATTATAAGGACCAAAATCAAAACTCGCTTATTTTATAGGGACTAAAAACATATTTAAGCCTATTATTTTATTTATGATACATGGATGTTTTATTCAGAGCATCACAGAAATATGAATAAACACATGCAGATAGTGGAGAAATAGCAATAATGATCAAAGTTTTGGGGGTACCATATTAGAGGTTGTAGGTGGGTTACTAAAAGAGTAACAAACAATTTAGGATAATTTGGCAAAAATGCTAGATTTTATAGGTTCATGTGCCCAATGCTGGGCCAAGTTTGTAGGAGGAATAATTTGTTACATGCTCAGGCTGCCTTTTGAAACATGTTTGAAGCATGAGAGTTTTAGTTGAAATTTTTACTGTATATCATTTCTCCTCAAATGAAGTCATGGTATTCCTATGCCATTTCTATGTGGGTCTTTTGTATTTGTATAGAGGTTTCTTTTGGCAGCTTTTAATACTTGCTTTGTACCAAACAATAAATTTCTAGTAGTTGCTAGAAAAAGCTACATGTTTGTCGTGGTCAATACTATTTGATACTAGGGCTCCTAGTATTTCCATTTGAATGTGAATGTTAGTTTTATGAGGTTATCAGTGCTTAGAGGAATACACATGCACATACTTTTACTGATGTATGAAGAGTAAATGGAACATGTTCGCATTATGTGGTTTAGGCATAGGAGATGGATGAATGAAAATGAGAATAAAAAATGGATAAATAATATTATTTTCTCATGTTTCACAGAGAGGTAGTGAAGAAAATATCGGAGGGAGAGGAAAGAAGTTGCAAATCCCAAAATTTGCCCTTGTTTTTACCTATGTTTGTTAATGCTTCTTCAGTTGATTCACTATCTCATTTCTTTTCTTCTTACTTGTTTGAAACCAATACAGTGTAATACACACCTTGTCATCTTCTCTCTTCCTTGTTTTGTCTTACTCTTGCCACTGTCCAACTCCACAAATATAATAATGATCTTAGTAATGTATTACATGCTTATGTAAATTCAACAAGTCATTAATAACCATATAAAAGTCATTAATAGCCATGTAAATATCTGTAATGTAATCTCCATGATATTTTTAGGATTGATAGGCATATCAGTATCTATTTGTTGATTGATAAACATATATCAATTTGGCTTCTGAATGATAGGCACATATTAATTTAATTATACTATTATGTGTAGAGGCAAGAAAAATGATATGAAACCTTTGGTGGTCCCTCACGTATATAATCAATTGGCTCAAAGAATAAAATAAAGAATTAACATACCATTTTACATGGTATTAAAGCCATTCAACCCCAAGAATTTAACCACACCTTATGGTTGTTATGGCAGAAAATCAAAAGCAGCTGAAATCTCATGTCGACAAGAAAAACCCATCACCTTGTGACTTGAACCCCAACGACAACCCTAGAAACATGATTACATAGGTGCAATTGCATGCAAGGTTAAAACTATAAGGAATGAGCTCGAGCTATGCAAACATCTTTGAAGGTAAGAAGAAAATAGGGTTTCATTGATGGATCCATTGAACAACTAGAGTAAAAGTCATCTATGATAAAGGACCAGTGGACTATTCAATCCATATTGGTGTCATGGATGTTGAACATTGTGGAACCTAGCTTGTGCTTTACAATATCGTATATGGAAAATGCAAAAGACCTGTGGGAAAACATCAAAAAAAGGTTTTTAGTTATGAATGGACCCCAAATTTAGCAACTACAATCTAATCTGGAAAAATGTAAGCAAATAGGCATGACCATGGTAGCTTACTATGGAAAGAAAATGCTTTAATCGATTTGCATTTGTGGAGGTTACAAATGCGACATTGTAGTAAAACAGGAAAAACGACGAAAGAAAGAAAGAAAGAAAGGAGGTTACGAGAATGCTTGTCCAAACAAGTGTCAAGATGAAGGGATGTGGTAACAAAATAGTGATGTGATCACACTATACTTATACACAACTCACGAATATATTTATGAAGGCATTAGGCAAATCACAGTTTGAGTTCTTACTTAGCAAGTGAGATATTCAAAATCTTCATATTCCATCTTGAAGGGAGTATTATATGCTAGTGTAAATTTAGCAAGTCATTAATAGCCATGTAAATATGCAACTAGTTAATAACCATACAAATATCTATAATGTAACCTCCATGATATTTGATGTAAATTTAGGATTGATAGGCATATTAGTATCTATTTACTGATTGATAAGCACATATCAACTTGGTTGTTGATTGATAGACACATCAATTTGATTATACTGTTAGGCATAGAGTTAGGAGAAATGGTGCTCCCTTATATACATAATCAATTGCCTTAAAGAATGGAATAGAGTATTGATAGATACCATTTTACACCTAATAGCATTTCGCCAACCTCCTACATCTCCTTTGGTCTAGAATATGTTCACTGGTTAATGGGGATGCCATACACAATAATAACCAAATCTTTTTCTACTAAATAAGATCAATCACATGAATCAGACATCATTGTTTTCTGATGTTGGTTTGCAGCTTGAGATTGATTTTGTTTTCTAATGAGATTTACCTATCGTAGTTATTGTGATTGATATCTACGTAATACATTTATGTGCACAAGTGTTAATGCACTGCTAGTCTGTCACTGTAATTCTTAATGGATGAGGACAAAGAACTTGAATCTTTTAAATAAATGTCCATATAAGGCATTATAACGGGATTGATGAGTGAGGTTCGTATGGTAGGAATTTCTAATTTAAATTAAAATCTATTATAAAATGTCTTCTTCTTCTTCTTTTATTTTTGTGTGTGTGTACAATTATAAAATGTCTTCAACAAAAGAGAAACAAAAAAGAATCTATTGTATACAAATATCCGGTAACAAATTGCCCAAAAAATATGTTATATGCAATGAATTTCTTTAAAGCTTTAAATACCTAACCATACATAGCAAAGCTATATGGAGTAAGAAAAGCCTGAAGAATTAATTCATTAAAATCCATATATAGACACTATTGTAATCATACTACACATTAAGAACCGACTTATTTGTATTTTTAAAATATTTTTAATTAAAAATATATTTGAATTCTATGATAATTAGATTTTTTTTTTTTAAATGTATAACCCTAACTATTCATTTTAATTTTTTTAATTATAAGTTGGGTTCAAGTTACGGTGAACCATGAAGTAGTGGTGCATGGTGAATCACATAAAATGACCTGTTGTAGTGGGTCATTTTAACATGTTAGATATACTTTATGTATTTATTATATACTCCCTAAAAGTTTTATTTTTTACCACACTGATCATCTTTTTTTCTCTTTACACACATATTCCTCCTCCTAAAAATCACTCACACACTACACAATTATTTCATAAGCACTCAGTGTTCAACAACTCAAAAAAAAATCTATTTTCATCACACAAAATCCCAACCCACCTCCTTCGATAAAAAAAATGTATGCTTTTAAAACTAAAAGGGAAATAATATATAAAGTTTTAGAACTAGTATGTAAAATTGATTCTTATGAAATTTTTAGAATATACACAATATGTCACTATCTTGAAATTTAATGGGTAGTTAAATAAACAAATCGTCACAAGAAAAGTATTGCCAAAATAATTTGTATTTGCATATGTAACATTCCCCGAATAGACTAATAATAATGTTATAATAAAATAAATTAGATGACTCTTTGTCTTTGTATGATATGTGCCCTATGAAATATAAGATGAATAAATAATATGCCTCTCTATGTTTGTTCTATGAAGTACCCTTGGTAATGTAGGACCTTACTCACTATTATGGTAGACTAGTGGGCCCGAGTTAGAAGAAAAGCCACAAGAGGCCCACTAAAGACAAATGACCTCCTAGACACACCCACACCCAAGCACGTTAGGATCATTGTGGGTGATTCCCTTTTCTTTCTTTCTTTTTCTTGGTTGGAATATTAGTCTAGTCCCTTGAACTCTCAATTTTGTAGCGTTATTCGTTCGGGTGGGAAGTGATGATGTTGAGTTGTTTCACATGTTTGATGGGTAGCTTGATGGTAGTTTAGTGTTTAGAAGCATTAGGAAGCACTTAAGATACATAAGTTGAAGAAATGAGTTGGTTATGTAACAACAGATTATATTAGTCAATAATAGATTATTTTAGTCCCAGAGGTCTATCAAGCTTTTGCAAATAATTGATTATTTTTAGAAATAATTGATTATTTTAGCTCTAGAGGTGTATTTTAGGAAGTCCTTTTGCCAATAATCAATTATTTATATCAAAATGTGATCCTTGGTGCATTTTTATTGATTTTAATCAATTATTTCAAAAATATAATCGATTATTTAGGGCTCTGTGCTAAAAAAACGAAGGAAAACCATTCTCAATTGGTATTTAAAGGGCTTAAGATTCTAAGACTTAAAAAGGGACAAACTATAAGAGGAGAAGGGAGAAGCAAACCTTAGGAGAGCCTTGTGCAAGTAGAAGAAAGAAAAGATGAGGACCCTTGAGTACCTTCAACCTATTGTGAGTGCATCCCCTTCCCTTTTCGCTACATGTTGTCTTGTTTAATGTTGTTCACTCCCTAAGCTTCATTCTTTTTGTATATTGTTCATAAGGTTTGGGGAATTTAGGGTTTTCTTTGATTTGCATGATAAATGTATGATTGATGGGGTTTTCGTATATGTTCAATTAGTTGTTTAAAGAGGGTTAAGATTCTAAATGTATGATTGATGGGGATTTAAGTTTCAAATGTGTGACTAATGTTTTCACATGAATGTTAAGGAGTTTCCTTTGGAGGAAGGAGGATAGTAACCCCTTGGAAAACTAAAGGATGACAAAATGTTTGAAGTATTAAAGAAAATCATGCAAAAGACTGAGGTGCCCTCTTTGGGTGAATGGGCAGGGTTTCGTTACTTCTCATTCCCTAAAGGCTAATGGCTAAACCCCTTGGAATGAAGGGGTATACAAGTACGAGGTCATGACATAAGAATAAGGGAGACACTTCTTAAAAGTTTGAGCTCAATTCTTTGCTATAGGATGAAAAAAAAAAGAGAAGAAGAATAAATGCTAAGCATGCAAAAGCTAATGGTTTATGTTTATGTTAAAATTTAAGCAAATTTTTATATAAATTAAGCCCTTATAAAAAATGTTTACATTGTTGCATGTTTAGAACACTCACTAAGACATTGTCTCACTAGTTTAGTTTTCATGTCTCAAATTGAACAAGTTTGCAAAGGAAGTGAAGCAGCCTTGAAGATAGTAATGTTTTGTACATTTATATCTTCATAGACTAGATTTGGAAAAACTTTATGTTAATCTTATGTATAAGGACCCCTTTAGCATGGGGAATGACCTTTTTTGTGATGTATATGAAAGCATTACTTAGGAACGATATGACTGTTTTCACTAAATTCTTGAGTAATGTCATATATGTTTTCTTTATTATTCGTACTCTGATGATTAAAATGTTAAACTCAAAGTAATATCCCTTAAGGTGTTACAACATGTCAAAATTAACTCTCACAGTACAAGTAACATCATCATTGGTTCAACTGTTTAAGAATGAAAATATGCAATGAGGTTCTTATAAATGTTTATAGGAAAAGTCAAGAGATAATTCATTGTTAGTTTCACTCCCACGCCAATCGCCTTAAATTAGGGCCCGAATGGTCTTAATCCCCCCAGCCATTACAACATGGAACCGAGTTCCCCTTTAAAAAATAAAAAATAAATAAACAAAAACACATTTCCTCCAACTCATGACACAAATCCAACATATACTCAACAAATCATACGGTGCACATAGATTAAGACCATGTACAAGAAGTGCCTTCATGAGATTGTGAATGGGGCCACTTCACAGCACACGTGCAAATTTGGAGTGTAAATCAACGACTTCACTCACATGGACAACGAGATTTAGCGCTGGAGCCATAACAACTAGACCTTCACTTGTAGATGCAAGCTTCAGACTCCTCACTACGAAGTCATCGGATCTACCATCGTCATCATCATCACGGGTTGCCCATCGAATTTGTTGAAAGCCTTAGAGGGAAGGGCATGCAAAAGTGCATGTAAGGCTTTTGGTAGTCCGCGAGTACTGTTGCAACAATGCATATAGGTCTGCGGCATTTGTAGGCCTTCCATTTACTCAGAAATGCTCAACGCTACAAAAAAAACTCCCCAAAAGCACGGAGGAGGAGGAGGACGTGGCAGAGTCAAAGAAGTGCGAACGAGTTGCTTGTGCATAATCTTCGAGATCTTGTTTCTTCGGATTTGTTGTGGGTAATTTTTGGTTAGGTTTTTTTTTTTTGGTCCAATAATCTTGTTTTTGGGCTTGAAGAAACAAATGAGTTGAAAAATGCTACTAGATCTTATGGGGGAGGGGTCTTAACAACAAAAAAATTGTATTTTAGCCAATATCTAGGACTACATTGTAATTATCATAAAACCAAAGTAAAAATTAACCCTAAATAGATTTGACCGTCCATTAAAATTTTGTTATATCCAATGGCTTAATCTAGTGGTATACCAATGCACCACCCAGAAGGTGGTTCACCTTAGAATTTCGCCTATAAGTTGAAAAAGTTCTGAAAAAACTATAAAAAATTATATCATAAAAATATTTTTGAGAAAAGTTATTTGAAAATATTTTTGCAAGAAGGAGATTAAGAGAGCATTCGGAAATGCTTCTACCATGTTTATTTGAAATTAAGAAAAAGGACTTATAACACTTATAAACTTTTTAAAATTAATTCAATAAATTTTATGGTTAATTTATGACATAAATTCTAATGATATAATTATTTTTTTGAATAAATGCTTAATTAAATTATTTGCATGACCACGTCGCCTAAATACTTTTGATTTTATATCGTCTATTTGTATAAATGTGAAAGGTGTCATTTATTAACAAACTCTTGTAATAATTTATTTGCTATAAAAGTTTTGACATAATAATTTTTTACAATATTAATTTTTTATAAATTATTTTATATTACACTTTTATCTTCTTATCTTTTTCTTTACTATAAAAAAAATTATATAAAGAAACTGTATAAATATAATTTCGTTTTTTTGGAAAAGAGCTACCAATTCTTGCACGAATTCTAGAAGCCATGATATCGCTCATAGTAATTTCCAAAGGTTTTTCGCTCTTGCCGTCTATTATTATTCATTGAGGTGATTGGTTATAAACTTCTTGGTGACATTTTTGTGTATTGATATTTTTTTAAGAGCAATGATACATTAAACATTCATTAATATAAATACCTCGTCAATATTTATTATTTCTTCTTTTTTTTATTATTATATCATCTCATCTATTATACTTATACTTCTCTTTCTTTCTTTCTTTCTTTCTTTCTTTCTTTCCCTCTCACTAACCCTTTGTTTGTTTGGGTAGAAATAAAGTGGAAGAAAATAAGAAGATAAAAGATACGATAGAAATATTAAAATGAGAAAGAAAATAGTTATTTCTGTTGAACCCACTAGAAAACATTTTCCCGTAAATTGGAATGAAATTAGACGGAAATATCTCTCTCTTTTTTTTGCTTTTTTTTAATTTTTTATAATATTTTAAAAAAAATAATAAATGATTCTATGTTAAGGAAAGAATAATAGATTAAAAATTACACTTTTTTAAGTATTATAAAAATATTTTTTATATAATTCATTTATTTCTTTCTACACTTTTTTTTATTCATCCAAACAAGTGAAAAGAATTCCTTCACCTTATTCCTTCCTATTTCTATTTGTCTAAATAACATATCTTTTCTATTCTATTTCTCTTCTATTTTTATCATTCCTATTTTTTTCCTTCTCCATTTCATTTTCAATACATACAAAGCTCTAGCACTCTTGTTTGGAACGTAAGAAAACAAGGGGAATGAAATTAGGAGAGGGAGGGATACACATGTATCAAAAGTTTTCCTTCCTTTGGTATACAAGAAAACTATCATCTCACTTTTTATTCATTTTTTTTCTTTCCTCTTTCTTTCTTTTTTCATTTTGTTTCTTTTACCTTTCAAAGAAAGCATAACGCTATGTTTGATAGAGCCGAAATACGGTAGAAATAGAGTAGAGGGTGAGGAAATAGAGTGGATTGTTAAAATTGAATTTGTTTGGTTGTGAAGAAAGTGAGCAAATAAATAAAAACTATGTGGGTCCCATATTAAATAAATTTTTGCTGAAGTGACTGAAAATGGCTACGAAATTGGTTGATCAACTTGTGTAGCTTCGATTAAATCTTTGATTAAAGATTTAATGGATTAAATCTTTACATTATAAAAATAATTGATTATTTAATTTAAAAATTAATTTTAAAAGTATTTTTTATTTTTTATTATTTTATTTTTTACTTATTTTCATTTATTCTGTTTCTCTTTTTTTCTATTTTTTTCTATTTTTTTTCTCTCTTTTTTTTTCATTTTACTACACACACCTTAAAGTGTCAAATAGATGAAAGATGTGGATCAACATTTCAAAATAAATAGCAATGGGTAAAGCCGTATAAGTTGTAGATATGTCTTAATCAGCGGTGCTAGACAGTACAAAAAAATAGGGTGCGAAAAGTTGACAAACGACGTGTCAACACTTGATTAGTTGAGTAACAAGTTGAAAAATTAAAAAATTCAAGATTCTACAAAAATCACAGTATTTATGTTACTTTTACGGTTTTCAATTTTTCATACTTTAAGAATTCGTACCATCCAGCTTTTTTGTGTATTGACATTCAAAATAAATAGCATTGCCTAAAGCCGTAATAGTTAGAGGGGAAAAGCTAAAACGTACAAAGAGAAATTATTGGCACAACAAAATTTAATCGTTACTGTGTACGGTCATTTGCAACATAACAAAATTCGCCGTTTTTCGTAGTAAAATATTAGTACCATACAGCTGTTCTCTGTAATATTCCAATTAAATAGTATCAACTTAGCAAGAATAGAAAAATTAATGGCAACCAAGAGAAATTATTGTCACCAAAAAAATTTAAAATGTTAACCTTCACTTGCAGCTGCTAGCTATCCCCGGATGTGCATCGATATCTATTATCTATTGGTGGTGCAATGAAGAGGAAGGTGGGCATCATAGGTGCGGGGATCAGTGGCCTCCTTGCATGCAAATACGTCAGAGCAAAGGGCTTCGATCCAATTGTTTTTGAGGCCAAGAGCAGCATGGGAGGAGTATGGACCAAAACCTTGGCCACCACCAAACTCCAAACTCCCAAAGCATCCTATCAGTTCTCAGATTTTCCATGGCCATCTTCTGTAACACAAGTCTTTCCCAACCACCATCAGGTGCTAGACTATATTACATCTTATGCCCACCACTTTGACCTGCTTAAGCATATCAGGTTCAACAGCCAAGTTCAAGGAATTGATTTTGAGTGTGAAGACCCTGCTGTGGAAGCGTGGCACCTTTGGGGTGGAACAGGTGAAGCTTTCAGCTCCAAAGGAAAATGGACACTTTCTGTGAAGAACACCCAAAAGGATTCAACTGAGGTACGAATTTAGGATTTTTCACTTCTTCTTCCAAGAAATGAACTGTGTCAATTAAGTATATATTCTCTGAAAGTGTTCATGTATCATTGCTTTTCGGCGTGGTGCTATCATATCTAGTTATCTACTGCTATATATGCAAGTGTGTGTGGTGCAGGTATAAACAGTAGATTTAGTGATTCTGTGCATAGGTCGGTTCAGTGATGTTCCCAACATTCCGGAATTTCCGCTAAACAAAGGACCAGAAGTGTTTGGAGGCAAGGTGATACATTCCATGGACTATGCCTCCATGGATGGTCAAATGGCAGCCGAGTTTGTCAGAGGGAAGCAAGTCACTGTCGTTGGATTTCAGAAGTCTGCTCTCGATATCGCAATGGAGTGCTCAGCAGTAAACGGTACGAAATTAAACAAAAATAAATTGTATGTGTAATGTACCACAGGAACAGCCTAACTACAGATATTTTACGGCATTGTAACGCATGCAATATTTCATTTGCAGGGGTTAATTATCCATGCACCGTCCTATACAGGACAGAACACTGGAACCTCCCAGACTACCTTCCATGGGGCATACCTCTCGCTTATTTGTACCTTAATCGTTTCTCAGAACTTACGGTTCATAAGCCTGGTGAAAACTTCCTGCTCAGTCTCATTGCCACTCTTCTTGCACCTCTGGTAACCCTTAATTTGTAACCTAGAATCAATTAACGAACATTTTTATATTTTAATTATTTTTTCCCGTTTTGAATTGTGATGTGGTCCTAAGCAGAGATGGGCATTCTCAATATTAGTTGAAAGCCATATAAGACGGAAGCTTCCATTGAAAAAGTTTGGGATGGTACCAAATCATAGCTTTCATCAAGAAATTAATTCTTGTTTGATCTCCACGGTGCCTAAGAAATTCTATGACAAAGTGGAAGAGGGAAGTATCATATTAAAGAAAGCTCCGAGCTTTTGGTTCTGCAAAGAGGGGCATATTGGTTGATGGAGAAGCCTCGTCGCCTCTGAAGACAGATTTAATGATATTAGCTACTGGGTTCAGTGGTGACAAGAAGCTCAAGGACATATTTGTGTCTTCCACTTTTCAAAACCTTATAGCCGGCTCTCCAAATGCAACCGTTCCACTATATAGGTGAGATGTGGCAAATAAGATGAGATTGCATGAACAAATTTTATATATATATATATAGTTGTAAAATTAAGACTGAATTACCAAAACCTTGTTTTCTTGTAAATTAAATCAGGGAATGCATACATCCCCAGATTCCGCAAATGGCGGTTATTGGGTTCTCTGAAAGTGCTTCTATTCTGTATACCTCAGAGCTGAGGTGCCGTTGGGTTGCGGAGCTTCTGGATGGTACGTTCAAAGTGCCAAGCATTGAGGAGTTGAAGAAAGATGTGGAGAAATGGGATGAATATATGAAGACATACTCGGGGCAATACTACAGAAGGTCATGCCTGGCTGCCTTGCATATATGGTATAACGATCAACTATGCAAGGACATGCACTGGAACCCCAGAAGAAAGAACGGGCTCCTCGCTGAACTATTTGAGCCTTATGGCCCTTTGGATTATTCTTCTTATAACGTGTCTTGCTTCACATCTCGAATGTGATTTTTCATATTTCAAATATGAGTTTAAGAAGCTAATAATTATAGCTTCTACATTTCAAACATAATTCTTTTTACTTGTCAATGAATTTCTTAACACACTTAATTCACATGCATGGCAGTTGAGGAGGAACACTTAATTTGGTTCCTATATTTAAGAACAATGAAGATATTCAAAATTGTATAAACTACAAAAGTATAAAACTTATTAGCCACAAGTATATAAAACATGTTATATTGAATTGTTTTCCCGAATTACATACCTTTTGTAGATGATATTGTTGTCAAGGTCTTCCCGTATAGCTATCAAGCCTTTCTTTTTCTTCTTTTGGAACCATTGTTTAGATTTGGACAATCTAACTTCATGTGGCCTAACTTATTGCATTTGAAGTAGACGATCTTAGGCTTGTCCTCTTTGAAGAACTTCTTGGACTTTTCTTTTTTTTTTAAAGTAAGGCTTATATTTTTCTCTTTTTCTAATATTTTTTTTAAACTACTTAGACATCAAGGAGATCTCATCATCTTCGTCTCCTTTCTGAGTTGTCATTTCTATCCTTATAATTTTCATCTTTTAATTCAGCCTTGAGGACTTGGATACTAGCCCTATCTCTAGTCGAAATTGACTAGATTTAACTTTGGAATTTCCTACCATGAGAGTGATGGATGGATTTTTCTTTATATCACTCCTCTAGTTGAGAACAAGTTCAATAATCTTGAAGGATCCAAGTAACCCATCAATCTTCAGAGTGTCGAAATAACAAGCTTCCTAGATGGTTGTGACCCACTACTACAAAAAGGCTTTTTTTAATATTGAAAATTTAAACTGGCTCATGAAAAAACGACATAGTATGTGTGGTAGTGAAATTTTTGTAACATTGGGATAAACATTTTGCATCGGTTGCCTAAGAGCCATTCTAAAAAATACATTACATACATCAGTTGTGCTAAGGAAATTGATGTAGAATGTGAATGTCCTAGTGACTCTTAAAATTCTTAACAAGACTTTCTAGATCAATTGTACAAAGAATTGATTTAAAAAATACTTTCTAGATCGGTTCTCTGTATAGCTATTATAGAATGTTGACTTTTTTTTTCAGCTTTTTAAATTTCTAATAAAATTTTGTATATCGGTTCTTTGTATAACTGAGTAGAATGTTGACGCCTTTTCAGAAGAGCACTCATAATTTTGTTCTAGCTCTAATTTTCAAACCTTTGTTCTCTAGTTCCAAGATGCCTCGACGAAAAGATAATCAACTGATGTAACCCTCAAAATTCCTTTTATATAAGTATGACTTCTATTTACGTTTTCTTATACATCTTTCCCTTTTGTTTTTTAAATCTTTATCTCTTGCTTTCATTTTTGTTCTTTATTAGTGCCTTCATTTTTTCATTCAAACTCTAGCCTTAATGTTTTCACATCTTAACCTTATTATCTATTTCTTGTTGGTGGCGCATAGGAGTAATGTTTGAAGGCTTATGAAGGAATAATAACAATGTTCAAAGGACGTGGGAGTAATGTTCAAACATTGTCCTTAAGGAATCATTTACTTATGTTGATAAAATGAAGAACACATGAACCTTTTCTTTTCTGGTTACATGGGCCACATGCAGAAATTTTTTGCACTTATCTTTGCATTTGATCCAATATAAGCATCAACTCTTCCTTGCATGTTAGTCGATCTAGCTTCTTATCCTTTTTTTTGTTCCACATTTCTGTTATTATGAACTTTTCACTTTGGTTATATTCATTCATCTCTATTAAAGCTTCTTTTCAAAGCACAGGTGAAACTTCTAACAAACATGAATGAATATTTTCCAAGTGAAAGGTTTATGATAACAGTAATGAGGAACAAAAGAGAAAGAAGGTCAAGATAACTTAGAGGAAGGATTTGGTGTTGTTATTGTATCATACAAAAAGAAAAACAAAGTGCAGTCAAATTTCTCACATTTGGGCCATGTAACCAAAAAAAAGAAAGGTTAGTGGTCTTTTTATTGTCTTCTATAGAAGCAAATGATTCCTCAAGCAAGTTAATGATAGTGTTTTTTTCCTTCCGAACACATAGTATTGAGTTTAATTGTTATATTAGGGAAATTATATACATTTAATTTAGTCATTGTAATAAGGTTGCACATGTATTTTGATATATTTATAAGGTGTAACTTTTATATAAGTAATGAATTGAAGTTGTTTTGCATTTTTTTTTGTACAATTTTGCTTTTCTTTATTTGTAGTTTCAAATTGTTATAATATTGTATATTGCATGGATGCAATATAGATGCATTTTTTTTTAAATAGACTTTGTACATCGATTGTGGCAAAAATTGATGCAAAAAGGCACTTTCTACATCGGTTGTAGATAGAATCGATGTAGAAAAAGAGTTTCTATATCAATTATGGTAATAATTTACGTAGAAAATAAGTACTTTTCACATCAATACAACTAGTGTAAAAAGTCTTTCTACATCAATTCTAGAAATGATTTGAAAGTAACCACTTTCTATATCAGTTGATTCTACATCCTCCTAAAACTGATTTAGAAAGTGAAAGGCAATCAATGTGAAAAGTCTTTTTTGTACTAGTGACCTTTAGTTCCTACTCCTTGGGAAGGTTGTCTAGGATTTGCATATTATTCTCCTTTGCAGTGAACTCCTTTCCAAGGGAACGAAAACCATTTAAGATACTTCATAAACAGTCAAATATTTCATCAATAGTCTCATGGTCATTTATTTTGAACATCTCATATTATTTGTTTGAAAGGCCTTGTATTTTTCCTTTTGACGTTGGTTGTTCCTTCGCAAGTGAAACCCAAGTGTCCTACATTTGGCTTAGCAATTTTGCAATAAAAAACTTTGTTGTATTCATTCATAGTTAGGGCAGAAATAATAAGGTTCTTTGTCTTAATATTAAGCTACATCTTGTTGAAGTCTTTTTAGGTCTATCTAGACTTTAGAATAATATTTCCACTTTGATCTTTTGGAGGCTCAAAATCTCTATTTATTATAACCTACCAAAGACTATCATGTGTGGATTTAATAAACATCTCCATTTAGTCTTGTCAATAGGGATAGTCATCTCCAAAAAAGGCTGAAGACCTTGTGTTTGAAGCTTCTTCAACTGTGAGTTGATTTTCCAGATTTGCCATGTCATATTACGAATGTTGTCCTTTGACACGTTGAGGTGTTCAACCCTAAAGGCTAAGTTCTAATATCAAACAGTAACACAGGAAAACACAAGAAAGGAGCATGAATTGTGTTTCTTAAAATTTGTTTGCAAATCTTTTTAGAAAACACATTTAAACAAAAGGATAAAGCAAGTTTGCAAGTCACAAAAATTAAGTATCATCCTATGGATGAAGTTCTATTTTTATCAAAGATTATTGTTCACATCAAAAACATTTTCTCATAATTCAACCCCCTTAATGTTAGTAAATATAAAAGAGATAAAGGAAAGAAAGAATAAACACAGAGGTTTATACTAGTTCGTTTCACAATTTGAGATTGTGTCTAATTCTTGATAACAACCAAGATTTTCATTAAGCTCAGTTTTACAGGAATCACGTTCCACGTTATTACAAGGATTGTTTTACATTTTTCCTCTTCAAGCAATCAACCAAGGTATTTCTTCACTTGTCTCTCCAAGCACAATCTCATATATTATTTCTATAAATCTCTTCAAGCTTACTAAACTTCTCATAGTTTGAAAGAAAATGATAACACTAGATTAATGTCTTATAAAACTCAGGTATAATAAATGATGGTCTAAAAACACTTAGAAGTTAGAAAGTATTTATAAGATTTACATAAATGTTATAGCTTGTTAACTCTAACAAGGATATTCTGTTAAAGTGAATAACTTATCTTTTCTTTATGTACTTTATCTACATAGTAGGTAGAAATTTTTATATTTGTACTTTTATCCACTGACTTTATATGTAATGTTTTCTTATCAACTCTGGTTTTGTACCAATCACATTGTTTGAGGTGCTAGAGTTGGTAAAGTCCCTATTGTGCCTATTGTGTTTCTTCTAACTAAGATGAAGGCTCAGACTTTTAGGATATACTATCCAGCTCATACTCTTCATGATATCTTGAGGTCTTCTTATCAAACAATGTCTTGTGATAAGTGAAACTTTGAGTACTCTAACAAATGAATTAGACTAGATAAACCAAGTTACTTCTCTTTTTAGACAAATCATTTAGGACAATCTATAGTACATGATAAGCTATTAGTCTTTATTAAAATATAATTGTCTTGTGTTTTGTTTGTTATTATTAAAACTTAGGGCTATATCGTCTTTGACCTAACAAAAAATTATATTTTTCCTTATTTATCATAAAATAGTAAATATAGAGAAAGTATAAAAATTAAGAAATGGGATATTAATTAGTGCTTTTCATTAGCAAAGGCTGTTACGTAGAACCGGCAAAATGGGCTCGGCCCGCTCAGCCAGCAAAACAAGCTGGGCTAGGCTGAAACAAAGATGGCCTAAAAGAAACCTGGCCATTTTGGCCCGGCCCGTTTGGCCCAACGGCCAACTGAGGCTGGGCCGGGCTAGCCCAATTTTTATATATATACATATAAATTAAAAATTAGATATATAATAATATAATATTAAATTATTTTTATACTTAAAAAAATTTGAAAAAATGAAACAGAACCTTGGTCCCTTTCCCTATTACGAAGTGACAGAACAACAATAATAACACAAGTTACACAACAGAGATTAGAGAACCCTAATGAAAAGGTAAAGCTTTCACAAACACAGTTTCACTTCTCTCTTTTGCTCTCTGCACTGCACTACCTTCTAACCTCCACCTCCTCTGATCCTCCTCGCCTTTGCCTCCACTCCACCTCCCCTCTACCTTGCCTCGCCTCTACATCACCTCCGCGGCTCAGCCTCGCCTCTACTCCGTCTCCCCTTCACTCTGCCTTGGTTGAACCTCAGGGCCTTGACTATGAGTCTGCGACGCCCCCTAGTTGGCCCACTGCTTGCTTGACCTTTGTCTTGGTTGGTCCGTAATGTCACTGATCGGAAGGTATCAATGTCAACCATATCATTCTATTTTCCCATCAAGCAAACATAATTATTATCTTGTTAACTTAGAAAATAGAAACACTGTGAAAAGTTTATTAGTGTTATTCTTTTTAAAATTGAGTTGTTCAAAAACTGGCAGAAAGATGGTCCAATACTAAGAGATATTTTCATTTGGTGGTTGCAGTTTGCCTCGTAGTTGGCCTATCGGTTGCGTCATCCTTCTCCTGTTTGCAGTTTGCCTCACGAGCCAGCTAGATTCTCTTGTTCTTTATTCATATTCTGCAAAATTTCAACTTGCTGTCCCTGTGACCTTGTCAACCAAAGTTCAGAGGTAGTGAGTTAAATTGAAGGTCAATGAAAGTTACAAACAAAAGCATGTATTAATTTAGTTGCAAAATTTCAACTTGTTGTCCCTATGATTTCATGTATCTTAAATATCTTTACATATTTGAAGCTACACCAATTTATTAAGGACATCAAATAAAATAGAATTTAATTTGAATAGATTAACTAAGTAGATGTTTTTTAAATTGTCATTTGATCATGTATAATAAGATTATTGAATGGATTTTTGTAGTGATGAATATTGAAGAAAATTTGGAGAACATGGATGATATCATGGAAAATGCACCTGAAATTAACACCGAAGCAACTCCAACTAGTAATCCCTCTTTTAAGTGCAGTACTACTATTGCTAGTAATAAGAGTAAGAGAAGGGATGAAGGTGGTGAGCAAGACCAAGAAACTGTAGAGGCAAAGAAAAGTAGGACTAATACTTCTAAAGTATGGAATTATTATGAAAGCTTGGTTTGATTGATGGAGTGGAAAAATGTAAATGTAAGGGTTGTGGAAAACTATATACATGTAAAGTTGTGTCAGGTACTAATCATTTAAGACATCATATTCCCAAATGTCATGTAATTCCAAAGTTCCAAGATGTGGGTGTCTTGTTAGATAACCAAGCTAGCTTATTGAGGTAATGGAAATTTGATAGTAAGGCTTATAGAGATGTGCTTGTTAGATGTATCATCAAGCATGATCTTCCATTTAGCTATGCCAAGTATGAGGGGATTTGGGCGATTAATAAAGTTTTGAATCCTGATTTTAAACCCATTTCTAGAAACACTGTAAAAGCTGATTGCAAGAATGTGTTTTTGAATGAAAAGGCAAAGCTAAAAAGTGTGCTAACTAATATTCTTGGTAGAATATGTTTGACTTCTGATGTATGGACAGCTGTAACTACCCAAGGCTATATGACTGTGACTGCTCGTTATGTTAATGAGGATTGGAAGTTAAATAGCAAGTTAGTTTCATTTTATCATTTGGATAGTTCACATACTGGGTTAAAATTATCTAGTAAGGTACTTGGAGTACTTAAAGATTGGGGGGTAGAGGGCAAAAAATTTTCTCTGACATTGGATAATGCCTTTTCTAATGATAGCATGACAAAAATTTTAAAAGAACGGCTTAATTTGCAATTAAAATGGCTTGTTATGTAAAGGTGAATATTTTCATATGAGGTGTTGTGCACATATCTTGAACCTCATAGTTCAAGAAGGTTTGAAGGCGAGTGAGGATGCTTTATATAAAATTAGAGAAAGTGTGAAATATGTGAGAGCTTCGGAGGGAAGGTTGAGAGAATTTCAAAGATGTGTTGAGGAAGTACACTTAACTAAAGTTAGTGGTCGTTTCTTAAGGTTGGATGTGTGTACTAGGTGGAATGCTATGTACAAGTTGCTTGAAAGTGCTATTAAGTATCGTCGAGCATTCACTAATTTGAGCTTTTGTGATAGAAGTTACAAGTTTTGTCCAACCAATGAAGAGTGGGAAAGAGCAGAAAAGATATGTGAATTCTTGGCCCCATTTTATGAAATTACTAATTTGATATCCGGGTCATCTTACCCCACCTCCAATTTATATTTTATGCAAGTTGCAATTGTAGAGATGGGATTGCATGCAAATTTGAATAGCCATGATGAGGTGATCAAAGATATGGCATCAAGGATGAAGGTGAAATTTGATAAGTATTGGAGTGAATATTGTGTCACTCTTGCCTTTGGTTGTGTTCTTGATCCAAAGGCAAAATTGAATTTCATAACATTTTGTTATAGAAGGCTTTATCCACATGATTATGAAGAGAGGGTCAACAAGGTAAAAGAGGGCTTGTATCATCTTTTTGGTGAATATGTAAATCATTTAGCCACATCAAGCTCATCTTTACCTAGCACTTCATCAAGAGACATGTAATCTCATCCAATGCCAAGGGGAACATTCTCTTCATCCATTCTGCAGGTAACTTTAATTTTGCAATTATAATTTTAATTAATTACATCACACTTAATTTTCTATTGATGTCTCAAATTTATTTGTGTTGTCTTTATCTAATTACAGGCGTACCAACAGGAAATAAGACAGCAGAGTTCAACTGATGGCAAGTCTCAACTTGACATATACTTAGGAGAATCATGCATTGTTGGTGAAGATATAGATGTCCTCCAATATTGGAAGTTAAATAAGCATTGATTCCCTCAGCTTGCTGTTATGGCTTGCGACATTTTAAGCATTCCAATTACGATAGTGGCTTCAGAATCTTCAGTTAGTATTGGAGGCCGCATTTTGCATAAGTATAGAAATTGCCTACTCCTTAAAACTGTGCAAGCCCTCATTTGCACTCGTAATTGGTTGCATGGTTTCAAAGAAGTTGGACCTTCTAGTAATAGTAAATTAGTGAATTATGTTTTAATCCTTCTTTTTAAAATTTCAATTTACATTTTAATATTTAATTTTACTTATTTACTTCTTTTGTATTATGAATTGTAGATGCACAAGAAGTAGAGGAGATACAACTATTTATAGAGCAGATTGATCAAGGAGAAAAACAAACATCTTAATTTGTTGTTGAGCATTTGTATTTGGATTTTCGAATTTATAGAACTTTTATTGTTGAAGATATTTGTTTCTAAATTTCTGAATTTGACATGACTTGTTTAATTTTGCTTAAATGGAACTATGGAAGTTCATTGTGAATGTTTTGTTTTATGTTGGTGCTCTATTTTGTTGTTATTATTTGCAGGAAATGAGGAATGTTTATGACTAGCAAAATTACTTTGATAGAAATAATATAGACATTTAGATTATGAGTGATATATGCTTATAATAGTTCTAATTTTTGTTGGAGAAAAAAGAGCATATTGTCCATATATTGTGTGTGCTTCTTTTTTTTTCCGATAAAGGACAACATAACAAAGATCAAGCTGCCAAAGATTGAAACCTCAATGTGTGTACTAGTCACCAATATTAGGTACCTCACTTTTTTGAAAAAATACAAAATGATGCAAGAAAGGAAATTCTCCCTTATGTCAAACATGGTATGTTGACATATACATATTGTTTAATTATTTAAAACAAGTAGTAGGATGCCTATTAAAAAAAAAAAAAGAGACCATATTAATGTGCTAATAAGAGAACGTATCAATCAACAAAATATACAAGAGGCATTCTCTATATTTTTCCATAACTCTATTTTTTTCACCAATACAAATACAAACAAGATAGTTAAAGTTTTAAAGAAAGGCATTCTCTAAAGTAGTGAAATGTTTTAAAAAACTCTAGTTTATTGGTAGGTATTGTAAATAAATTTCGCTTAAGAAAATATTTTTAATGACACTATTGAGTAATTAAGTAAATTATATATGAGTAAAAAAGTTCATTTATATTAGAAAGTATGTAAAATTTAATTTTGAAATTTAATATCATTTAAATAATTTAATTTTATATAATTTTTGATAAAAAAAATAATTAAAATAGATAACAACTTTAGTCGGTTTGTAAAAAAATTCAAGCCAAATTGGCCCGGTGGCCCACAAAGGATTGGGCTGGGTCAAAAAAAATAGGCCCGATCATAAACCGGCTCGACCCGGCCTGTTAAAGAATAACAACCCAACGGGCCGAGCCGGTCCAACCATTTTAACACCTTTACTGTTATGGAATCAATTTTCAAAATTAGTGAAATTTTGTTATTAAACATTTATATTGTTCAGCCCATATAACACATTTTACTAAGTTTATCACATATTTAATCTTCTCACTTTGTTGAGTAACATGATATCATCATAATAATAATAATAAAAAAATTACTAAATAAAACCTCCCCTCTCAATAGTTAGGAACCTCCTAATTAATTTAACCTAATAATAACAAATACGACATGAAATTGTCTTCATAATCTCAATACTTATACATAACATATATAGGTAATTCAATTTAAATATTCGTCAACCTTAATTAGGGGTTTTGAGGTCAAAAGCTAGGGGTGGGCATGGATTGGATTTTTAAAAATCCAATCCATATCCAATTAAATGGATTGGATTTAAAATGCATATCCATAAAACTAGTTTGGATTTTTAGAAACCGGTTTTAAATCCAGTTTATGGTTCAAAACCAGTTTTAAAATAGGATCGATTTTAAAATTGATTTTCGACCATAAATCATTTTGAAACCGATTCATAATTCAAAACCAATTTTCAAACTAGTTTTAAACCATAAACCAGTTTTGAAATTGGTTTTAAAACTAGTTTATGGTTCAAAATTGGTTTGGTTTTAAAACCAAATTTGAGTAATAAACTAGTTTTAAAACTGGTTCTAAAATCATTTTTGAATCATAACCATAAACTAATTTTTTACACAATTCTTTAAATTTTTTAAACACAAATTATGGTTTGGTTTGGTTACAATTTGACAATTTTTTAAAATTTTTAATTTATTAATACAATGTAAAATTTAACAACTAAATTTACTGAATTATTATGTTATATTATTTTTAAAAAAATACATGTTCTTTAAATTCTCTTTAAAATAGATTAGTTGAAAAATAATACCTTTTTACTGCTATTTTAGTATTATTTTTTAATAATATTAACACATTCTTTTTATAATACAAAAGTAAATTGTGTATCTCTTGATGTATTGCATTATTCTTTAACAATATTGGTACACCTTTTCTATAACATATAAGAGTAAATTGTGCACCTCAATAATAAAACAAAGAGAATGTTATAAATTAGTTTAATACTTACTAATATAAATTTTTTTACAATAATAATAAATTTGAAACCACTTTAAATATGAATTTTCAAATAATTATTGTAAAAGTTAATAATCTTGCTATACATGACAACCTATGATTAAACTACATTGTAAAATTTTTTGCAATGTCAATGTATTCTAATTAAATTCTTTTGAAAATTGTACTTATCTTTTTTCTTTTTAAATTATGAATATCTTTTAAAAGATATTTTTAAGATATATTTTATTTCTTTACAACTTTCTTTAATAGTTATAATTAATTTTGAATATTATATTATTAATTTTAAAACTTTTACGAATAAAAAGAAGTGTTTCATTAAGAAATATGGAATAAAAAAAATGTTGACATTGCTTTGTTGTATAGGCATAGCTAATATAGCAATTTTTGTAGTAGGTGAAGATGCAATTGATTATTATTAGCACATAAATAAATAAATATTAATAAAAATATAGAAATTAGAAAAGTCCTAATTGCTCATTTACTCTTTGTTTCATTGGCAATATACAAATTAGAAAGAGTTTTGCAAAGAGAGAGGAAATAAAACATATAAAAATAACCGGTTTGTGTGACGAGGAAGAATTATGTTTTAAGATAAAGTAAGGGAGAGTCTTAAAATTATTCTTTTAAGATAAATAGAGGGAAAATTATGTTTTAAAATAGTATAGTGGTTTTCAATTTGTACAAAAATGAATATGGATATAATAACTGGTTTCAAAAATAGATATGGATATATAACCAATCCATTATAATTGGTTTTGGATAATAACTATTTATTAAAATAGATTTATAATGGATCGAAACGGTTTGGATATGGATTAATTTTACCAAACCGGATATTTTGCACACCCCTATCAAAAGCATGCGTGTGCATTCGGACAAAAATATTAAATGCAATTTACCTCGCTCCTTAACTTGAAAATTTAAAAACAATTACTGTTGTTCGTGTATTTGAATCGATTCAATGAATTTAGGCTACTTAATGCAATATCTTCTCATGAGAAACACAGAAAATTGCATTTGCTTGGTAGAACGACATCCCAAGCCTCCATTTTTGACACCAGATCGATTATGTTAGATCCGCCAGCAATTTCACGTTGACTAATTTATATATAAACTATATTTAAATTCGAAAGATGCGAGTGCCATGAAGAAGGAATGACACGCATTTGCTTTTTACCCACAAATTTGTATAATAGTTTATTATAAAAAGCTTTAATAGATATAATACATTTCTATAATTTTTTTTTTAACATTATCGCATTAATCATTTTATCTCATTTTTTTCTTTTATCTTCTTATCTTTTCTTTGTTATAAAAAAATACATAAAAAATTGTACATATATAATTTCTTGAAAGGTTTTTGCAAAAGAACATGTCGCGCAAATTCTAGAAGCCACTTATCACCCATAGTAATTTCCAAAGGTTAGTTTTTCACTCTTGCCGTCTATTTTTATCCATTGAAGTGATTGGTTATAACCCACTTCGTGACTTTTTGATGTATTAATATTCAAAATAAATAGCGTCGCATAAAGCCGTAAATGATAATGGAAGCCTTTTGTGTTAGTACTAGTAGATATATATCAATTTCAATCGGTTACAGTTTGTGAATACGGCCATGACCTTGGACGAATGTTATACACGAAAGAAAATTAATTTACGATTAAAAAAATGATAAGAGAAAAACAAAAGCAAATCATGTAAGAAACATCCCGGGTCCTTTTGTGTGTAAATATGATGCCTTACTTATGGAACACAAACACTCCCCCCCACCCACATCCAGAGTCTTACTTTTCTTGTTTTTGATATTTTAATTAAATAGTATCAACTTAGGAAGAACAGAAAAAATTAATAGGAACCAAGAGAAATTATTGTCCCCCCAAAATTTAAAATGTTACAAGACCTTTTTTTCTCAACACATTTTTTATTGTAAAAAAAATTGTATGAGGCTCGATAAATAATTTAAATTTACTCTCCATTTAGTGAAATATAAAGTATAAAGTCACCAATAATAAAAAATATATATATAGTATTTTCAGAAAAATATCAAATAGTGATCACAATAAGATACACAAAAGAGGACAGAAAATGGGAAAAGCTTGCTACATTGAAATCCGTATCTTTAGCATGATAAAGGAAAAATAAATCCCTTTCCTTATCTAGCCATACTGTCCTTATTTAGCTAGCTTCCACTTCCACTGGATCTGCATCGATATCGATTGGTGTTTGGCGGTGCAATGAAGAGGCAGGTGGGCATCATAGGTGCGGGGATCAGTGGCCTCCTTGCTGCAAATACATCAGAGCAAAGGGCTTCGATCCAATTGTTTTTGAGGCCAAGAGCAGCATTGGAGGAGTATGGACCACAACCTTGGACACCACCAAACTCCAAACTCCCAAACCACTCTATCAGTTCTCAGATTTTCCATGGCCATCTTCTGTAACACAAGACTTTCCCGACCACCATCAGGTTCTAAACTATATTACATCTTATGCCCACCACTTTGACCTGCTTAAGCATATCAAGTTCAACAGCCAAGTTCAAGGAATTGATTTTGAGTGTGAAGACCCTGCTTTGGAAGCGTGGCATCTTTGGGGTGGAAGTGGAACATGGACACTTTCTGTGAAGAATACCCAAAAGGATTCGACTGAGGTAGTAATTTAGGATTTTTCACTTCTTCTTCCGAGAAACAAACAGTCTCAATTACTGTGCTAGTATCTATATATCATTAGGTGCTATCATACTACTGCTATATGTGTGTGTGTCGTGCAGGTATATACTGTAGATTTTGTGATTCTGTGCATAGGTCGGTTCAGTGATGTTCCCAACATACCAGAATTTCCGTTAAACAAAGGACCAGAAGTGTTTGGAGGCAAGGTGATACATTCCATGGACTATGCCTCCATGGATGGTCAAATGGCAGCCGAGTTTGTCAGAGGGAAGCAAGTCACTGTCGTTGGATTTCAGAAGTCTGCTCTCGATATAGCAATGGAGTGCTCAGCAGTAAACGGTACGAAATTAAACAAAAACAAATTGTATGTGTAATGTACCACAGGAACAGCTTAACTACAGATATTTTACGGCATTGTAACGCATGCAATATTTCATTTGCAGGGGTTAATTATCCATGCACCGTCCTATACAGGACAGAACACTGGAACCTCCCAGACTACCTTCCATGGGGCATACCTCTCACTTTTTTGTATCTTAATCGTTTCTCAGAACTTATGGTTCATAAGCCTGGTGAAAACTTCCTGCTCAGTCTCATTGCCACTTTTCTTGCACCTCTGGTAACCCTTCGTAATGTAGAATTAACGAATATTTTTATATTTTAATTATTTTTTCCCGTTTTAAATTGTGATGTGGTCCTGAGCAGAGATGGGCATTCTCAAAATTTGTTGAAAGTCATATAAGACGGAAGCTTGGATTGAAAAATTTTGGGATGGTACCAAATCATAGCTTTCATCAAGAAATTAATTCCTGTTTGATCTCAACGGTGCCTGAGAAATTCTATGACAAAGTGGAAGGGGGAAGTATCGTATTAAAGAAAGCTCCAAGGTTTTGGTTCTGCAAAGAGGGCATATTGGTTGATGGAGAAGCCTCGTCTCCTCTGAAGACAGATTTGGTGATATTAGCTACTGGGTTCAGTAGTGACAAGAAGCTCAAGGACATATTTTTGTCTTTCACTTTTCAAAACCTTATAGCCGGCTCCCCAAATGCAACCGTTCCACTATATAGGTGAGACATGGCAAATAAAATAAAATTACATGAACGAATTATATATTGGTTGTAAAATTAAGACTGAATTACCAAAACCTTGTTTTCTTGTAAATTAAATCAGGGAATGCATACATCCCCAGATTCCGCAACTAGCGGTGATTGGGTTCTCCGAAAGTGTTTCTAATCTGTATACCTCAGAGATGAGGTGTCGTTGGGTTGCAGAGCTTCTGGATGGTACATTCAAAGTGCCAAGCATTGAGGAGATGAAGAAAGATGTGGAGAAATGGGATGAATATATGAAGACATACTCGGGGCAATACTACAGAAGGTCATGCCTAGCTGCCTTGCATATATGGTATAACGATCAACTATGCAAGGACATGCACTGGAACCCCAGAAGAAAGAGCGGACTCCTCGCTGAACTATTTGAGCCTTATGGCCCTTTGGACTATTCTTCTTAATCCACATGCATAGCAGTTCAGTATATGATATATTAAATATATCTGCCACAACCAATAAAAGCACTCCCGCTACATGGGATTCATTCTATTAAGAGCAAATTTATGCATGTTCACCAAAACAAAATTTATGCACGTTCTGTTATTATCATTGTTTTTCTGTTATTATCGAATTAATTCTTCAATAATATCATTATTTTGGTCTTTTAAAGATCTTTTATATCAATTTATATTGTATCTTACTAATCATTTAGTTTTTTAATCATGTCAATTGTCATTAAAACATTCCTAAACATCCTTACTCCCTATAAGAATGCAATATTATTTTTGATCCAAAAAAAGCATTCCTACTCTTTTTCTTTTTCTTTTTCTTTTTTTTTTTATACAACAGAAAGCTACGTACTAAAGGTACATACACCTAACCAACGTTACACTGGTAGCATCTGCAGGCAAGTTGCTACTAATAATCTCATATTTGGAATACATTCTAGCACAGCATTACACCAGTATTAATTTAGAATGCATTCCTTTTGAAAGTGTGTTAATTTTTTAATTTACTCTTATTTATAAAATGACATGTCTACTGCTTGACATTTGCTTTTAAATTTAAAATTCATATTTCAATTATATATTTTAATTTTTTAACTTTTAATATATACTTTTTAGATTCTACTCAAATTAAGAGTTCATTATACTTATTTCTTTCAAGTTAATAATAATCAATTTTATTTTATTTTAAACAATTGATAAACTAATTCGATTGGTATATTGAAAATATTATATGTTATTCATAATAAATAAAGTGTTTAATATTAGAGTTGAGCATGCAAATTGTTCCCATTTTAGTCCCGTTTGTATTGCCACGCAAATTATTGGCATGCCTTTTGGGCCTGCATTCATCGTGCAAGGGAGCTGTTATTCCCACTTTTGTTTTTTTGCTATTTTTACCTCCTACTTTTTTATAAAAAAAAAGTGAAATTACTCTTTTAACCTTACCTATCTTTTACCTTTTTCCAACCCTTCTTCCCACCACCCTTCTCAAGCATCTTTCACTTCCCCCGACACCTTTTTTCACCGTCACACCTTGCACTGAAGTCCATTTTCTTCTTCTCCCAACCTGCATTTCACTCTTCTTATCCCTGGAGTCCCCACCCATCGCCACAATTCATCAGAACCTCCACACTTTGTGACTACAATCTCCTTCATTGTAGGTAAGTTTTTCCTTATTTTTTATTTAACTGAATCACGATTCCGTTGTGTATTGATAGACAACAGAATGACGTTTTTGTTGTATATCTAGGTAAGATACATAATGGAATTGCAATTCCGTTATGTAATTTGTAATTTTTCCCCTCTATTTATTTAATTGATTTAAATAATATGTTTATTGGTTGTTGACTAACCGCAAGATTTGCGTGATTGAGCAAAGTTGGATGAAGTTAACATGCCAAGTATATGCGGGAATACAATTGAAGCAAGCAAGGATGTTCTTAAGCATTCCATACAAGCAAGTGACAATGCTTTGGCAGATCCTATAAAAGCCAATGAGAAGCATGTCATAGAGAGGTTGGATATGAACCCACAATAAATGTTTCCAAATTATAGTGAATTTTTTACTACTACAGAGATATATTGATTAATTAAACTATTCAAGGTTGAAATATTATTTGATATTTTTTATGTTGTTGAACTGATAAAGAATTATTGGATGTAGATTTTTGCAAAACGTGATAATTTGTTGAAGTGGATTCAACGAATTGGGAGAAGATGCGAATTTGTTATTATCATAGAACGATCAGAGACAAGACCAAGGAAAACATTTGTCTTATTGTCTTGTGAGAGGGGAGGAAAGTATTGAGAGGTTTTTAGAACTTGACGTGTCTAGAAAAATAACATTGAAGACTAAAGTCTGTGAATTAGCATTTTCGAATACTACTTCAATGTGTTCTCTTATAGAGAAGGTAAAAATGAAGGGAGCACCAAAGTCTAAGAAATCCACTAGACGTCTTTCTTCAATGTGGGAGCGAGTTGATGCAATGCACACAGTTGTAGATAGTTTATCACCTCCTAGCGTGCCTCTTAAAGTTTCCCATGACACTTACGCAAAAAAAGATATGTCATTCTTCGATGAATTTCCAGATGAGTTGCATGAATATATTGTCCATATTATTAATGTGAGATTAGACAAAAATTGCGGTTACCAAGCAATTGTAGCTTTGCTAGGTAAGGGTAAGTAGTCTTAGCCCCTAATTCATGATGATTTAATTCAGAAACTTCAGCGGTGGCACGTTGAATATGTTGAGCTCTTTGGCACAGAACAACGAGTGGATGAACTTAAGACCTCTTTGTATGTTGACCACTATTACACAACAGCAAGCCATGATAATGGGTTATGTTATTGCTAGTTGCTATAATGTTGTGTTGATCCATTTATCTAGGCCACAAAGCTAGACATTTTTTCCGCCTAGGAGTCGATTGTCACCTATTGGACATCACCAGGTTATTGTTATCATAGTTGTCACTTTGTGCAGGTATGCATTTTTCAAATTTTTTGTTATTTAGGATTGTAAGTGTGTTAATGTGTTTACTAACTTTATAGAATTGTGTCTTGTTCTCGGTTTATTTAAAAGATATAGCTCGCTTACCTCCTATCACACCAAAATAGTATAGATACTGCAATGACGATGCTCGTTGATGGCAAAATCCATACTTGCACCACATAGAACACTTCAATTCCTTATTTGTATCTAAAGGAGATGAATATGTAGTAGATATTACTAGAGACTCATTGTAATCAGATTAATGTGTAGTAGATCATTTACTTTGTTACACAAACTTGTTTTATGATGATTAACGTAATGGTATTGATTTATATTTCATATCAATTGATACTGGTTTTGGTCTCATTTTTTGTTTGGTTGTCTTTGATATGTAATCTAAGATATGTGCCTAATATGCAATATGCAATCTGTCAACATACACAACGAAAATGTGTTTTCGTTGTGTATTATGATTCAATACATAATGGAGTCCTTTATGTGTTAAGGGCGCACCCTCCACTAACACAATGAAAATGCATTTTCATTGTGTATAATACATCATAGAAACACAATTCTGTCAAAGGGTATTTTTAGGGGAAAAATTGACCAAACACAAGTTAGGGTGAAAAAGCAAAAAGTGGGGTGGGAATAGTAGGGCCTTTCGTGCAAGCTTGCGGATCTGATTGTGGAATAACTCACAACTCACAATCTTTTTTTTTTAAATTAGTGAGATGTGCCTTAGTAATTGTCTAAATTTAAAAAAAAAAATAACAAATAAGAGCATTAAGAAGTGATGACATGATGACAAACCGGAGAAGTAATGTAATGTACACATAAGAGGGGTAACATAGGTGAATGAAAGAGAAATAACGAATCAGAGTCCAGAAAGATAGCCAACGATGATGATACGCTAGAAATTAAGTAATCTATCACTAAGTAATTTGGCTTAGTTAATGTTGTGATGTTTGTGTTCACAATACAATGGTGATGACCAATAGTCTATGGACTATGACAGCTTATGAAGGGGTATAAAGGACACTAACAGAGCTAAGAAGAAGTAAGAATTGGAGAGGAAGAAAATCTGATCAAGAAAGAAGAGAGGAATGAGAGGAGTAAGAGATCGACAAGGAGATACGGGTGAAAGAGATCAGCTGCCAAGGTTGAATTACGCAACACAACTTTATTTTAGACTTTTATTTAATTTTTTTTTTAATTTAAGCAGATACATGATCCCTCTAGAAATATAATCATCTAATATAATAATTCTTAAATGTAATGTTTTAATCATTTAACATAATCATTAGAAACTTGGACATTATGTACTGGTACTTTCCAAGACCTACCAAAAAATGATTCTAATTAGCTTATAATTATATATTCTAAATTCAAAAGATCACAAATAGATAGGTTATTTTACCTCAGAGAATCAAAGCTTGCAAATAGAGAAATAAAGTTAGGGTTCAAACGTTCAAGTCTTTAATAATTAGTACTATCTTTTAGTAATTAAATTAATAATTAGATTATATATATATATACATATATATATATATATAATAGGTGTGAGTATAAGGTGGGGTGGGTACTATAGTACTTATACTTGCACCCATTGTAACACCCTAAGGGGTATTACCATAATTAAGTCTAGATTTCTAATAATGAAAAAACTTAAAAACATAGAAACAACATGTAGATGCTACTCATAAATATAATTGAATTTTATATACAAATAATACAATAAAATACTATACATGCCTAATACAACTCATTTATCACCCGAAGGTGTCATACAAAATGTAAAGAGGAATACAAAAATACAATGTAAACTAGACTATGTCTTCTTACACATGTCTTCAAGCTCCATCTGCACATGTCTTCACCTATATCCTGAAAAAGGAGAAACTTAAAGGATTGAGACAGAACGTCTCAATGAGTGCTTTAAGGGCTTTACAGCTAGGTCAAACTCTTCTAGTCAGACATCCTTCATCATTTATCTCTCGTGGCTTTAACCTCACTAGATCTATCATAATTCTCCACACCTATGGTCGGGTCTACACCTTTCAATCGCCAATACTTCTTGTTAATTCCTTTCTCATTCTCACAATTGTTATACAAGCTCACTATCTTATTCTCAACCTAAGAATTCATCCTCATTACTTATACTTTCTTACCATAATCCTCTCTAGTTTTTAAACCCTTCGTATTTAGCTTTTACCCTTCTTCCTCTTGATATTCAAAATTGTCCTAGAGGTCAAGTCTAAGGCCACAAATATTCTACAATACTCTTAACACTCCTTTGACACTTACCTTAATACTCTCAATTTGTTCCCTTCTACTTGTCTCATACCTTTTTTTTACCATATGAGAATTCACCCTTTATCTATCTCATTCACAACTATTACTATCCAACTAGAACTTTCATAATACTATCATAAGGGCTAGCCTCTCACATATTCTTAAAGTAGTAAAGACAATCCTAATTACAAACATATGTTTAGTTACATCTCTTTGCTTAGTAACTAAACATACACCTCGTTTTATTTTATCAAACAGGAATAACACATATGCATAATATAATATGATCATATAAACATAACATTGACACTTCATCATAAGACACACACTTCAACACATTACGCTACAACAAGATACATGTGCATGCTATGTTCTTAAATCTCTACTCGTGCAAATGTGATACCAACTTAAATTTGTCAAAAAGTAGACTAGGAGTAAGTGCACGTCCATAAGAAGCGTCATTAGTACCGATGCTTTCAACTTTCGTACCCTCAACTAGTATGATATCCCTCGATGACTAGTTAGGATTATTCAGTTTTGCCACTACGCTCGGGCTCCATGGATCAGTATAGGCCATTGGAGTTTTCCAACCAGATGCCACCCCCAAGGCTAGGGTTAGACAACCCATCACAACCTCCACCAACTAGATTCTACATATTTTCCTTCATCACATAGCTTAAATGTTATGATGCATGATTACACAAGCAATGCACATGGCTTCACTTAAACATTTCACACTAAGGATCCCAACTCTCATAAGTTAGGTTCCTCTTCACTACGGAATATCTGTTACTTTACACATACCATGCCATGGGATCATACAAAAGCATATCAGAGTATTTAACAGAAGTCCACAACATACGCATTTTCTTAAGGCAACTAAAAACCATAAGAAGTAGATTCAACAAGGCATCCAAGTAACAACAATCATACAAGAAATAAGCATAAAAGGCAACAACATAAACTTACAATCCTTTGCTCATAGCTAGGATAATAACTTTAGTGTCTCAGAGGGTTACGCTTAGCGCCAAACCTTTGGCACTTAACGTCACTTCACTTTACTTTCAAACCAACTTTCTAGTAGGTTCACGCTTAGTGCTAGAAGATTGGCACATAGCACCACTTATATAAGGAATTCACTAATGTTCTCACGCTCAGCACCAATTCTAGCACTCAACGTCAAACCTCAAGAGGACCAGGGGTTGCTCCCTACCTCCCCCACGCTTAGCACCAATTTTGGCACGCTTAGTGCCACGATGCTCAACACCAAATTATGGCGCTCAACACCAACCCTCCAAAGAACTCTTTGTCTCTTTCACACTCAACACCAGAATTCTGGCGCTTAGGGCCACTGCGATTTTTGCATATTTGCGAAGGTTTGCAAAATGCACAACCCACAACTTTCCTTGGCTTCCAACACTCCTAATAGATTAATTAATTCCTAATTTCTTTTATTATCTTTCTTATTGGTCAATCTATCCTATAAACTCCTCACTTACTCATAATCCTCTCAAAACTCATCAAATCACTAACTTAGGCACAAAGAGGAGGAAAAGATAAACGGATATACAAATCATGACCTAAAAAGTAAGGAAGGACACAGGGGAAAACATTCACCTTTAAGGACACGCAGAGTTGGGTTCTCCGGTCTCTATTCCTTCTCTTTTTCTTTCTCTTCTTCTTCCTTTTCTCCTCACCTTCTCTAATTTCTTTCTTCTATTTTTTGATGGCTAAACCTAACTCTCTTTCTCTATTCCCTTCTTTTAACATGTGGGTGGGTATGTGACTTAGTAGGCTTTAGTCCCCTATTGAGCCTTAAATACTCGTTTGGGTTCTATTATAACATTCCTACTAATTTTTAACACTAGGGTATCAATAACAATAATAATAACATCAACAATAATAACAATAAATATAATAACAACAACATAACATAGGAATAATAATAATAATAACAACAACAACAACATCCATAAATATTATAATAACAATAATAATAATAAGAGATATAATAATAATATAATAATAACAATAACTCTTAAAGTGTCTTTTATCTAATAACACGTGGAAAATGTCCTAATAAGAGCTACCTCGTGGTTTATTTCTAGTACCTAAAATTTGGGGTGCTACACCTATCTCCATTAAAATTTGCAGGTAAATACTCACTCCCAAACCCATCCCTAATAAATGGGTATTTACCTTACCTATTTGTGAATATTTTGCGGTACCTGTAAAGTCTGGGTACACTTTATCATCCCTAAAACACATAAGTTGTGGTAAGAGTGTTTGTGATATGGGTTTATTTTTGTTTATATAAATTTGTAATTTTGATAGGTCATTTGAAATCAAATTCGATCTAATTAACACTTGGTAATATATAGGATAAGTAAAGTCAACTCAATTTGTTGGCATAATATATCAATCTTAAAATTATATATAATTAAATATTATAAGTAAAGAAGTATACAACTACAATTAAAATATATTTTATAATATATTTCAAAATAAATAATATCAATACAAATATAATATCATGTTATACAAAACATTATCTATTAAGTTAAGTAGTTGTACTATTAATACATAATTGTTTAAAAAAATACATTTTTTTAAAAGATTATGTATAAGATATTAACCTAAAACATAATTTAAATTTGTTCCCAAAATACACTAGATCTAATTTCTTAAACCAAAATATGTCAAAAGTAACTTTGAACTGAGACAGGTCATGAACACGTCTAAGTTTTGGGCTTTACAGATTGACCTATAGAACAAAACTTGTTTATCCAATTCTATTTAATATATGTGTAATGAAATTTTAATTAAATATGAGTAATAAGTAAATTTATAACTACTAATAAAGGCAATATCTTGATTTGGTCTATATATTTGTTTAAATGTTTTTGTCCCCCAACTAATTTTGCAAACTATCTAACTATATTTAGATATAACCTCTCACACTAGTTACTTCTATTTAACCTTCACCCTTTCTCTTTTTCTTTTATTTCATTTTTATTTTAAAAAAGTATATAGAGAAGCACGAAGTGTCTCTCTTTTTTCTAGTTTAATATAAATTAAGTTAAAGTTGGGGTAATTATTTACATTGAATAATAAAAAAGGAATAGAAATTATGAAGTGTATTTGAAGAAAAAAAAATCGTTGTATATTCTTTTGTAGAATAATATTAGTGAAATGTTCTCCAACATTTTTAAGTCATTTTTCTTTTGATGTCTCACTTTTAAATTATAAATTTTTGAATTTCACCAAATTTTAACTAATAATAAAAAATATATTTTTAATATTTCCTTTCTTTTTTATAAGTTGAATAATGCTAATCATACACTTTTTTTTTACTATTATTTTATCAAAATATACTATACAGGTCTTGTTATTTATTTAATAAATTTTATTCTTAATTATTTATTTTTTAATAATTTTAATCAATAATAAAAATATGTAAAATAATTGTTAGAAGGTGCGTTTCAAACATTTATATCTATTGAGAAGGGATTTAGATAAATTAAAAAAGAAAATGGAAAGGGTAGATAATAGAGAGAAAGAGTGCAGTGGAGAGAAGTAGTGATCCGGGAAGCATCCGACGTGGAGAAATTATAATCAGACATGGGAAGAGAGGAATGGAAATAGAAAGAGAAAGAGAAAGAGAGAAGGAAGATTGCTGAAAAAAATGAAGATGGCGCTGCTGAAGGTACCCACAGCTGGCGCTGCCCAACTGTCATGGCGGTGCAGTGTAGTACACACCGCGCTGGCGATTCCCAATTCCCATTCCATTTCTGCTTCTGCGGGTGGGTGGCTTGTTTGTTTGTTTTACTTGCCCTTGCCCTGCCCCAATCAAATTGCAATTACCAATTAGGTCGTGATTTAACATGAATTTGTTGGTGTGGAACAGGAACAGGGAGAGGAAAAGGAAGAAGAGAATGGAGGGTGAAATGCAGCAGTGGGGAGATTGAGAAAGGGGCTGTGAATTTTGGGCCGGGGAGCCCGGTGAGGGCAACCAGCATACTGGTGGTTGGTGCGACGGGAACCCTGGGAAGGCAGATTGTGCGGCGGGCACTGGACGAAGGCTACGATGTTAGGTGTCTCGTCAGGCCCAGGCCCGCTCCTGCAGACTTCCTTCGCGATTGGGGAGCAACCGTTGTCAATGTATGTCATTCCATTCCTCTCTCTTCATCTCAAACTGTTATTGTTGTGTTCCAATTGGGCTTTCTGATTCCCAGGCTGACCTCAGTAAACCAGAGACCATTCCTGCTACCTTGGTCGGCATACATACTGTCATTGACTGCGCCACAGGCCGTCCCGAGGAGCCCATTCAAACTGTAACGAACACACACTTCTTTCGTCATTTCATTTCCTTTACATATATTCATTCATTCATTCATTCATTCATACATACATACATACATAGGTAGACTGGGAAGGAAAAGTCGCTCTCATACAATGCGCTAAGGCAATGGGAATTCAGAAATATGTCTTCTATTCCATCCATAACTGTGACAAACATCCCGAGGTTCCCCTCATGGAGATCAAGTATTGCACTGAGAAGTTCCTCCGAGATTCTGGCCTCAATCACATCATAATCCGCTTATGCGGTTTCATGCAGGTCACTCACTAATCAATGCTTCCATTTCAACACATTCTCTACCCACCATTACATTACATTATATTACAATTTGCTGCAGGGTCTTATTGGTCAGTATGCAGTTCCTATCCTAGAAGAAAAATCTGTTTGGGGAACTGATGCACCCACCAGAATTGCTTATATGGATACTCAGGTAATTAACTAACTAAACCTTACCTTATTACATACATACATACATACTAATGTTCTTCACCCTTTAGGATATAGCTCGCTTGACATTCAGTAGCCATACGAAATGAGAAATTAAATGGTAAACTTCTTACATTTGCTGGTCCTCGTGCCTGGACAACCCAAGAGGTAACTTTACCATATCTGCTTCTCTTTCCCTTCTTCTTCCTCAATGCTCATCTACCTTCCTCACTCTTGTGATCTTATTTTTAGGTGATAACCTTGTGCGAGAGGCTTGCAGGCCAGGATGCTAATGTCACTACAGTTCCGGTCTCCATTTTAAGACTCACTCGTCAGTTGACTCGGTTTTTTGAGTGGACAAATGATGTTGCTGACAGACTCGCATTTTCAGAGGTATTTCTTTACCCACTATCAATACCTTCATCTTCTGCACCTTCTTCAGTAAACTGATTAATAGTTGTTTGGCATTGCTCCGCTCCCCATCTTTTCCATTTTTAGATAGGACACCCATCAAGTATTTCATCCACTGTTGGTTATATTTAACAGAATTTTAAAAAAATTATTATGAAATCAACTTTTAATAAATGGCTCATAACTCAGTAAGCCATATCCATTAAGCATTTCCCACAGGGGTATTACTGATGAGTGATGACTTCTTCATGGAGGTATGCTTATGTTCTTGTTGCCTTGTTACTAACATCTCATAACTAGAATTTTTCATAACCTTCCAATCTACATAAACATTGTCTTTTAAGTGGCTGCCTCTATGGTATATAATAAAAGGGATGATTCACCAAAACAAATAAATAAACTGGTGGTCGCGGATTCGGTATACTCACGAGCTCCACGTGAGCTAAAAAAATCTGATTTGATTCGGGTACTTGGATTAAGTCAGGTGGAAAGTAAATCTAATCCGACCAATCTTGGTTAGTGTCTTAAGTCAAATTAAAATGGGGGATGTATTTTAGAAAATAAAATATGACATTGTAACTATTGATTCAAAAATAATGGTGTTGATTCTTCCAGTTTTATAGTTTGCTACATCACAATTTAAGTTGTTAATTCTGTAATATACTGTTATAACTTTATCCTCTGAAATATATTCTTCATTTCAGATAAGTCAAGTTTTAAAATTTAATATAAACTAATTTTATTCAGTGGTTTAATTGTAAAATTATTGATTTTATTGATTGTGTCCTTTGCCATATCTTTACCAGTTGGGGTTTTACTTGTCCCACTCTTCACTGGCCCATGTGGTCATTGTCTTTTTAATTTGAAAAATAAAAACATAAACTCCAAAATATGGACCTTTGATATTATTTTTTTGGTGTAATGGGCTTTTATTTCTAATTTGGGTTTCCAATGTTAGTCTTTCAGTTGGTTTTACTATGTTCTTAAAATTTTAAATTTATTTTTGATGTTATATACTTATATAAATAAAAAATCATTTATTTAATTTTACTGGATGATCATGATTCTACCAGCTAACTTTGAACTTAAACGTTCACTAATTTAGAATATAGTAAACACAATATGCTTGATCGTCAAACAAATAGAAGGTTATGAAGGATTCTACCTCATTTAAGTATATATTCAATTGTTTGATTTTTTTTTCGCGTTTACTTACTCAACCTTTTCTTTGAAATTCATTACATGAAAATGATAAATCAATGGGAATTTGAAAAGCATTTCAGATGATCAGACGTGAAAAGTAATAAATTATAATGTCGTGTTCAGAATTTATTGGTTTTTGTAACATAAGCACAGAAAAATTAGAAAATTGTTTAGCATGTATTTTGCTTGGTACGGAAGTTGGCATAGACATCATGTTGATGCCTTAAAAAGTGCTATAATTTCAGGACTTGTTGCACTATATTTTATATTTTAGCATCACCAAAATATTGTGATATTATATTGTAGCTGTCAATTAATTTGCATCATTTAGTGTATATAAAGCATTTATATTTCTTCATAGTGGTAGTAAAATATGCCCAATAATGAGCCAAATGCTTAAATGGGTATGCAGGTCCTTACCAGTGATATTGTATTTTCTGTTCCAATGGCGGAGACATACAATCTTCTTGGGGTTGATTCAAAAGACATAGTTACATTAGAGAAGTATTTGCAGGACTACTTCACTAACATATTAAAGAAATTGAAGGATCTCAAAGCCCAGTCAAAGCAAACGGATATTTACTTCTGAAAGCTGATTTGTAATTGAAAACGAGTTAGCGGATGTAGATATCTAGAAATCTCATTAAGTTGCTCCCACGATGTATATTTTTTTTTATTTTTTCGGGTACAAATTGTCTATTTACATAAGTAAAATTGTCTTGATAAGGATGAGGATGTTCCAAAAAATCAAAACACATTATCTATCTACATAAGTAAAATTGTCTTGATAAACATAAAAGACAATGCTATATATTAATTACTAGTTTATTATCTGTGTATTGAACAGTAAAATTAAATCAAAAAAATAAAATATAAAACATTTTAAATTATATATTTTTAAATTTAATAGAAAAGGTATTATTATTTAAAAATATAATGAAATATTACATAAAAATATATTTGTAATGAGAAGATTTACAAATCTCAGTAACTAGCTACTTTAGCACTTGTGAATCTGAGGAAAAGAAAAAGAATAGGGTGAGTCATATAGACCTAGGGAGAACATAATAAACAAAGTGGATAGGTAAGATAAAGGAACATAGCATGAGTTTTTTTAATTCAAATAGGGACTTTGACATACCTATATCTCATCATATTATGTGTACATAAATCACATTATCTCTTCATTGTTGCAAACACTATTTATTGGGCTCTAGGTACTTGTCTCATTCTTTCTTCGTTGCAACGAACAATAATTATAGGAACTATGGGTACTTAGTCCATAGGTTGTATTCTCTCTTCGTTGTAGCAAACAATGATCATAGGAACATGGGTACTCAACCCATAGGTTGTATTTTCTTTTTGTTACAACAAATGGTGTTCTATCACAAAACACACGATGAGAAGTCAATTCCACATTTAAAATATAATATTAGAGTTATTAAGAACCATGGAAAATCAATTTCAAAAGTAGTAAAATAATTTTATACTAATCTTCATTTTCAAGTGCTTATAGAAACCATAGTAAAGAGAACCCATCTCGAAATTTATTTGCTTCTCCTAAAAATACTAATAAAAATGCACTAGGTATATTAGCTACTCAAAACTATGAAGAATCAATATGGCCTCAATTTGTGCCTTCAAGAGGAGCCACTAGAGCAATTTCTTCTAAATTTGAGCATCAAGAAGTAAATCTTTTAACCTCTAGAAACTCATTCTAATCCTTAATAACAATGAGTAATATAAATTTGCCTACCCACTAATTTACAAGGCCTAAAATTTTAAAGGAACACATAAAAACCTAGAGTTTAACTTCTACTACATTATTCCCACATTCACCATCTATCTATGGCAAAAATAAAATTCTAAGTCTCATGAGTTATAGGTTTACCTCAAAGAATTCCAAATAAGCAAATTCTCAAGAATGGGTATTTCTCCTATTACTTAAAAAAGCAACCTTGACTTTCCTCCTTATGAGTGCAAAGGATTTGAGATGAGAATGTAGAAATTAGAAGAAGAGAGTGGAAGAAAGGATAATTATAGTTGATTTCTCCCTTATATTTCTTTCTCCCTTGCCCTTGTGGCCATGGTAGGTGTAGGTGTGTTTTCTAAGATTTGTATTTAGTGTTTTCGGGTTTTGGAGATGGATTTTTTTTTTTTTTCTGAAGGGTGTGTTTTGTGGGTTTTGGGGAAGGGACACAAGTTCTTAAAAACCTTCCCTAGCTCCCTTTTTTTTGGTTTAGTAAAAACGGTGCGTTCCAAAACCAAATGTAACCTTTGAGTTGTAACTTTATACCTATAACATTTCATTTATATTGATGTGTGAAAAATAAAAGGAGGAACTTTTTATTCTCTTATTTCTTTATCTTCATTATTTTTAAGTTATTTGGTTTTTGCATTAATTTTATAACATGTTATCAACACAATTATCTTTCCTTTATTTGTTGTATTCATCTTTGGTGTTGCAAAACTAAATGTCAAAACTTGAGTGTGTGGCTTTTGACATTACGGGTAAGGATTACTAATCTAAGGCGTTAGATGTTGAAATTCATTTATATGCAAAGGGTCTAGGAGACACTATCAAAGAAGGAAATAAAGCATTTAATCATGATATGGCCAAAGCTATGATTTTTCTTAGCCACCACCTCAATGAAGGGTTAAAAATTGAGTATCTTACTATAAAATACCCACTTGTTCTTTGGAATAGTTTAAAAGAAAGATATAATCACTAGAAAATTGTAATTCTCCCAAAAGCTTATTATGATTTGATGCATTTATGTTTACAAGATTTTACAATTGAATGTGAGTATAATTCTACATTATTTCGAACCACTTCTCAATTGAAATTGTGTAGAGAAAAAGTCATCAATGAGGATATGTTAAAATAAATATTCTCTGCTTTTCAGGCATTTAATGTGCTCCTACAGTAGCAGTATCAAGAAAAAGGATTTAATAAATATTTTGAGTTAATTTTTTATCTCCTTATAGATGAACAAAATAAAGAGTTTCTGATGAGAAATCATGAGGCTTGTTCGACTAGCACCACTCTATTCCTAAAGGTTTGATGAACCAGTTTGTTGATTGTCATTTTGATGAATCAATATTCCCAATATTAGTTGGACAAAATAAGCAATGGGAAAAGGATCATTATCTCATCTTGATCCTCGCACAAAACAATGTAAACTAGAAGTTCAAAAGACTAATTCATTTTCAAACCTTAGCCAACCAATTACCCAATATATTCACTAACCTAAAAAGATGATTAAATCATGTGCCAGTTGTTGATGCTTCAATCAAAATTTAAGTCCTATTGGACAATTTAATATTACAAAGAGTAAATTACGCTAACATCCCTTGAGTTTTTTTTTAGATTGCACACGATATCCTTCCTTTTTTATCCCTACACTAATCCCCTTAATTGTTTGAAAAACATTACACTGACATCCCTTATACACTACACTAACACCCCTTAATTGTTTGAAAAACATTATATTGTGAACTCCTATAAGGGAGGTTGTTGTAAACGTTAAAAAAGCAAAAAAATTATGTGCAATCTAAAGAAACCTCAAGGGATGTTAGTGTAATTTATTCTATTGCAAATCATTCCAAGAGTACTCAAACACAAACAATCTTTCGGTTCTAAAAGAAACTCAAGTACTTAAAATTAGTGAAATATATAGACCTCAATAAATTATGTCATGAATGGAATACGATGAAATTGAAATTAAATCAAAATTGACGATGTGTTTGTATATAGTGTAGCGCTAAAAATAATAAATGACAATAAACAAAATGATTGGCCAAAATGGAAAGATGCAATTGACGTAGAATTAGACTCATTTGCCAAGCAAAAAGTTTTTGGACTTCCATTCACATTTTTTATACTTAATTAGTCTATTAGCACATAAAAGGCTTCATTTACATCTAGTGGATGTTGTTAGCTATTTTATGACTAACTTGATAATGACATTTACATGAAACTTTGTGAAGGGTTTAATTTACCTGAGACATACAAGACATACTCTTGAAAAGACTACTCAATCAAATTGAATAAGTTTCTTATGGACTTAAACAATTTGAAGGCATGTGGTATAATTGTCTTAGTGAATATTTGCTAAAATAAGGATAAAAAATGACCATATTTATCCATGTATTTTTATGAAAAAAAAAACTAAAAATAGATTTTTCATAATTATTTTATGTCGATGACTTAAATATTATCAAAACTCCTAAAAAACTTCCAAAAGATATAGGTTGCTTAAAGAAATAGTTTGAAATGAAGGATCTAGGAAGGATAAAGTTTTGCTTAGGATTACAAATTGAATATTTAACAAATAGAATTTTTGTGCATCAAGAAACTTTCATAGCAAAGGTGCAAAACTAGTTCTATATGGATAAATCACATCAATTATACACTCTAATGGTTGCAAAGTCTCTAGATGTGAATGAAGATTCGTATAGACATTGAAAAATAATGAAGAGCTATTTGGTCTTAAAGTATCATATGTTAGTGTAATTAGACACTAATGAATCTTGTTAATTATACATGAACCATATATCATTTGTCGTAAATTTATTAGCAAGATATAGTTTCTCACCTACACAAAAACATCAGAATGAGAAGTCAAGTGTATACTTCTTTACATTAGAGGTACGACGAATATGGGTTTGTTTTATTCAAATGTTTCTAAGTAAAACCCAATTAATTGTGCAAATATAGGTTATTTGTCAAACTCTCAAAATGACATATCACAAACAAACTATCTGTTTACATGTGATGGTACAATTATTTCATGGTGGTATGTGAATTATCCTAATTTAATTATTGGTGCCTTTTAGAAACTTAATAATGTATTTGATTATATCGGTCCCGACTTTTGTGATAATTAAATTTCTTCAAATTCATTAACAATGTATTATTATTATTATTGTTGTTGTTGTTGTCGTTGTTGTTGTTGTTGTTGTTGTTGTTGTTGTTATAATATAAGTGAAACAGAGGGAGCATTCCTTTCCCCCTCTAAATCGGATGAGAACTTACATATAATATAAATTTACATATATATCTTGGGCTTGTCATTTATGTGTTTCTAGACTCAACGGATGAGAACTTAATGATTTATGTTCAAACCAATTAGATTTCATTTACAAATGCCCAAATAAACGAAAATATAGTTAAATAAATAAAAACATAAAATAAGTCCAATAAAAATATGAAGTCCTAATGATATTTGACCTAAATGATATAAAAATAATATGCGTATTTCACACACATCACATATTAAAGGATATAGAACATAATATACCTCACCAAATTCTTTGACTCATGATCTTTAAGAGAGTGATCGAAGATATAAATATTCAACAAATATATTCATGTGATAATCTAGCAGACTTGTTCACCAAGGCACTTCCTAATACAATATTTTAAAAACTTGTTCATAATATTGAGGTTTGTTGACTCATAGATCTCATTAATATTAGCATACATACTGTACTCTTTTTTCCTTTTGCCATGGTTTTTGTCTCACTAGATTTTACTAACAAGGTTTTTATTAAGGCAGTATCTGATAGTATATTAAAGAATGACTTACTTCTTTTCACTAGATTTTTATCCTACAAGATTTTTCTTAATTAAGTTTTAACGAGACACAAGGAAGAGTGTTATAAATCTTTGGTTCACCTTCATACATTAAATTGGATGCAACCTTTGCCTTGTAACTTTGTACCTATAAATTAGACATTTCATTTCTATTAATATATAGTACCAAAAATAAAAAGAGAAACTCTTTATTCTTTTATTCTTTCTATTATCTTATTTCTTCATATTCATTATTTTTAACTTATCTGATTTTTGCTTTATTTTTACAACTAAATTCAATTTGCCTTTTTTTTTCTCTAATATACTCTTATATTGTAAATTATATTATACAATTTGAAAAGTAAGAATTTCATTCTTCTTCCCTCTCTCAATTAGACATTCTTAGTTCTTTCTTTTTTCTTATTTAGAAGTGTATTTCACATACTATTCTCACAATTAGCAAAAAAAAATTTCTCTCAACTATCTCAAATTATTATCATTTTATCTTTATATGTATAATTGATTTTCTTAACCGTTTATCTCTTTCAATGTATTATCTTTTATCTTTATGATCTTTAATTACAATGAATTTCAATAATTTTTTTTAAAAAAGTATTAATAGTTAAAAAAATCTTATATCATAATTTAAAATTTTATTAGAAATTTAAAATATAATTTATATATTAAAAATAAATATTTATATTGTAAAAATAAAATAAATACACCATTATCTTTTTTTCTTCTTTATTTTTCACCTCTCTCTTTCGGTCTTTTCTCGGTCTTTCTCCTTATCACGTTCAGATAGCCGCCGGGGTATAGGTCCCACACGTATTTCTTTATTTTACTATCATAAATAGAAAGGTTTGAATTAGATCTATGAGAGTAGCGATATTCGTACGGAAATTATTTTTAAAAAATAATACAAATGACAACTGTTTATGCTTTAGCTCAAAACATTGAAAATTAATGATCAGTAGTCTATACATCTTGTATCCCGTTCATAAGAATGAAAGGTTCGGTTTCATTGGGCTAGAAGAAAAATAAGAGAGAGAAAAAAAATTGAAATTTAAATTAAAAAATTGTAAATATTGAATTTTTATTTTTAAAAATCAAAATTTTTCTCTATTTTTATTTTACTTTCTTTCCAACAACAAAAAAAATCACTAGTCGTATTTTCTTTCTTATATATATATATATATATATGTTTTCTTTACCGTCGACCCACGACGCAACATACCAACTTTACTTTTTTAGGTGAGGAGTGAGCAGTGGAAATGACGTATCCGACATGACAACAACATTTAATTTGGCAATAGCCGCCGTAGTTGAACAAGTCCAATATGACTTCTTGTTTGGAGAATTGAAGTTGGGTGGATAATTATTAACATAAATCCAAAATTGAAGTTAATTGTTTGGAGAATTAATGAATGATAGTGATAGTATATATAGATAGATATGAGGGAGTGGCGAAGTAAGGAAATGAAAAAGAAGATGAAGATGAAGATGAGGGTGTTATGCGTGTTGATGTTATTTGTGGTAGGAAGCTGGGGAGAGCAATGCGGAAGACAAGCAGGGGGGGCCTTGTGCCCGGGGGTGTGTGTTGCAGCCAATACGGGTGGTGTGGCTCAACCCCTGACTACTGCGGCCAGGGTTGCCAAAGTCAGTGCGGGGGATCTACTGGTGATCTTAGCAGCATCATCCCCAGGAACACCTTCGAGCAGATGCTGAAACATCGCAATGATGGAGGGTGCCAGGGCAAAGGGTTTTACACCTACGATGCTTTCATCGCAGCTGCCAAGGCTTTCCCCAGCTTTGGCAACACCGGAGACACTGCCACTCGCAAAAGGGAGATTGCCGCCTTCTTCGGCCAAACTTCTCACGAAACTACTGGTACGTGTGCTACAGCTACAGCTACAGCTACTTAATTGGTCTCGATCGATCGATCTATCTATCATTTATTTATTTATTTATTTATTTTATTTATTTATGAGCAAAGGGATGAATGATTAATTGCTTGATATAGGGGGATGGGCAAGTGCACCTGATGGACCATATGCTTGGGGATACTGCTTTGTTAGGGAGCAAAACCCAAGTGCCTACTGTTCCCCAAGCGCCCAATACCCTTGTGCTCCTGGCAAGCAATACTATGGTCGGGGTCCCATCCAAATCTCATGGAACTACAACTACGGACAGTGTGGAAGAGCAATAGGAGTGGACTTGCTGAACAACCCAGATCTAGTGGCGACTGACGCAGTGATCTCGTTCAAGTCAGCCATCTGGTTCTGGATGACGGCACAGTCACCGAAGCCATCCTGCCACGACGTCATCACCGGACGATGGAACCCCTCCGCTGCTGATCAGGCGGCGGGCCGGCTTCCCGGCTACGGCACTGTTACCAACATCATCAACGGCGGCCTTGAATGCGGGAGAGGGCAGGACAGCAGGGTGCAGGATCGCATCGGTTTCTACAAGAGATACTGTGACTTACTTGGCGTTGGTTATGGCAACAACCTTGACTGCTTCTCTCAGAGGCCATTTGGCAATTCGCTACTCCTCGATGCCATCATCTAATCCAATGTATACTGCTCCATCTCACTCTTCTCGTCTCTCCTTATCCTATCCTGAGACGAGACTAGAGACTAGAGACTAGAGACTATGGACTCGACCTAAATAAAATCAAATAAACCAATCATAATTCTCCATTCCTGTTGCTATTTGCTGCCCATCACCTTTCATATAATATTATCAAACTTCAAATTTAATTTAAAATGTTTATTTAAGATAGCAAAACTTATTAATTATTTATTTGTTATTGTTATTTTAAACATTTCAAATTATATTTTTCATTTTATTATTTTAAATATTATAATTTCAACTAGTTAAATAACAAATCATGTAATTGATAATGTAGTTATATTTTCTAATTAAACATATTTAATGCCATGGGTAAAATAACTTTAAACAACATACAATAATATGAAGGTGGACTCGTTAATCAAGTCGTTCTTTAGCTACGAAAAGTACCGTTGTGTCGGTTTAGTCAAACAATATGACCCATTCCACGATCTGTCTTTTTTACCAGTCATTTGGTATGATAGAAATAGAAGGAGAGAAAAAGAAAGAAAGTAGAAGTGAAGAAACTGGTATGGATTGTTTGATAAGGTGAAAGTTTGAAAAAATATTTAAAAAAATGTGGGATCTACAAAAAAAAGTTTTTGCCAAAAAAGCCAAAGAAACGAGCAAAAGTAACACTCATTTCTGCCAAATTGATTTAGTTGTGCTACTAAATAAAATTGTTAGGTTCTCGCATCCCCCCTTTTCCTAATAATCAATTTAGGGGCCTCTATTTGCAAGCAAAATTGATTTAGAGGGGGAGAGGAAGGCTCCCTCTATTTCACTTATATTATAATAATAATATTAATAATAATAATAATTATTATTATTATTATTATTATTAAAATAATAATAATCTCAAAAAGTTAACTTTTATTTTATTTTTCTTCAACTAAACAACCTTAACTTTCACTCTATTTTTCACCTGTTTTTCTTTTCTTCTTTTCTCACCTCCCCTTTTCTCTCCCTCTATTTCATTCCTCTCTATCAAACAAACCCTAAAAGTATACTCAATGATGTAGTCGACTGGTAATAGTGCCATGCTACTATCAAAAGCACTAAATTTCTCTTAAACTTGTAGTATAAGAAATAACTAGGACATACTTCTTGAAGACACAAATCTATTGATTATGATGGGATGTTAGAAAAAAAAAGGGATTTTCAATTGCAAAAAAAATAGAAAAGTATTAAACGAAGTTTAATTAACAAAAATATAAATCTAAGAGTCTAGCCCATCTCACAGAGTTGTCATAGTTTAAAGGGATATAATATTCACATGTATCAGGGTCAAATCAAAATCAATTACACAAACACCTAACATTAATTAACAAAATCGACTCATGATCACAATTTCTAAGTAATGCTAATTTATGCACAACAATTTGACTTAAGTTATCAATCCATTACCCAACCTCAATTAGATTTAGATAATCAATCCTAGTCTAATTCCACTTCAATTATGAAAAACATAAATCATAATCATGATAAAGACAAAAAAACATAATTGAAGAGAGAAGAAGAAAGAGACACATATAAATTCAAAATTAAGAACTCAAACTCTAACCACAACCACTGAAACCCTTGAATTGACTAAAGCCTTTAGCCTTCCATAGTCATCGCCATTGAAGAGTAAAAGATGAAGAACATAGAAGAATAGAGAAAACTCAAAAAGGAGAATAGAAAAGGTTGTGTCTTTCAATTGCACAAAAATCTCTGTGAAATCAAAAATGTGTTTGAATTACATGAATCCTTAATTATATAGAAAAGCAAATAGAAAGAAAATCCTAATTAAATCTTAATCAAATCCTAAAGAGAAATAGAAATCCTCATCTTAATGATGGGATAAAATAAGGTAAGATTAAATAAGATAATATAAACATATCCTAATGAAATTTGTCATCTCCAAATCAAGAAGCTGATAATCTTGCATTTATTTGACCCTTCAAATGGCTGAATTTGCCCTTGGTATCTTCATGAAAATCGTAGACAATTTTGTCCTCGAAATTTAGGTACTAGTTTTGCATCGATATGATCTTTATAGCTAAATATATCTTTAAAATACTGTACCTATGCCAGGTTGGTAGCGGGAAAAACGTCTTCAACTTCCATGGAAATTTTTCTCCTTGAATCCATTAGAATTAGCCCAAGCTCGTGAGACATGGAATTTTAGCTCTTCGTCTTAGATTTCTAGGGACACCAAGAACGTTAAAATCCAAACTTTGTACCTCCAGGTATACCCTGCAAAAGATAGCAATGTCAAAATGGAGAAAATTCTGAAAATTAACAACGATTACCAATTAAGCTCAATGAAGCTCACTAATCCAAAACTTAGCCAATATATCAATATTAATCACAAATAAAAGTCAATTATGCCAAGTATAAGTCACAATTAAATACCTCAAAATTGATCTATCATTGAGCCAATGAATAATAGCCATATTGAATTTGTTTCTTTTATTACTCTAATAAAAATGATTTATAGATACCTCTCATTTATTTGATACTTAGTAAAAGAAAAAGAGGGAAGTATAAGTATAATAGATAATACAATATTAGGAAGAAAAAAATGATGAGTATTGATGAGATATTTGTAGTGAAGAGTAATTCATATATCATTCCTCTTCATCTACTTAAAAGGTGAAGGTATAGAGGGTATTTAGTAAGGTATATTTCGTTAACTCAATTTTTAAATCAATGAACTAATGATATACATAGAGATTTTTTTTATATCTTTGTATGTAATTTATTTATAGGGTTTGAATATAAGTGAGTCTCTAGATGTGGGTGATTAGTGCTAGGACACCTAAATATGACTATGAGATAATTTTATAAAGGTGTGAGAACTTTCATATCGTGAAATATTCTAAAGTTTTTGGCAGCGCATAAAATGAGTAATGACAGAGAGATTTTCTATGTTTGGCATAAGGAGTGCCATAAGGTACATGTTAAATGACTTAACGAGCTTTTAGTTAATCGTAGATAACTCTTGGACTAGGCAAGGATTTGAACATGAGGTTCACTTTTAGTTAGATTTTACTAGATTAGACTTAATGATGTAATGGGAAGTAAGGGTGCTTGTGGAACAGATTAGGACGAGTTTACATGTGTCTTTATATGGCCCAAAATTTTGATAAAGTCAATTTTGTGAACTGGAAGCCAATCCAATTAAGATCCAATAACATATAAGACAAGATCAAGTCAACCTGACTTATTAGCATAATATATTAATCTTAACATTATATATAGTTAAATTATAGAATTAAAGAAGTATTGGAGAAACAAAACCCTTCACACAAATGAGGATCAAAGTATAGAACATACACAGAGACATGCTAAAAATACCAAAAAAACGCAAATTTAACATGATTCAGCACTTCTTGCCTACATCTACGGAAACATCTCAATAATTATTTATCATCTCAAATCAAATTACAAGTTTTCTAAACCAACAAGAAGTATACAACAACAATTAAGGTCTATTTTACAATATATGTTTTAAGATAAATCATATCAATATAAATATAATATCATGTTAAACAAAACATTGTTTATTAAGTCAAGAAATATTATTAATATATAATTGTTTAAAAAATTATGCTTTTTAAAAGAATATATAGTATTGAATCGAGTGGGAACGACCTGAAATATAACATAAACTCGTCCTCAAAATGTATTAGGTCTAATATTTTAAACTCAAATTAGTCAAAAGTCCTTTCAGATCAAGCTAGACTAGGTTAGTGGAGCAGGACCAGTCATGAACATCCTTAATGAGAAGCACTCGTCAATCAATTAATTGAAGTATAGTTTGGTTGACCTTAATAAGAAACAAATAATACAAAAAGTGTAAAATTACTCAATACATCATTTATTAATTTATAGTTTAAATAAGTTAAACTATTTTAAGGAATATTTGACTATTTATTTATTTAAATTTTTAGTATTTTTATTAATATAAATAAAAATATAATCATATTATTATTATATAAACTAAAAAAAATAGCAAATAAATTATCTTTACTTGCGTCTATAGTATATCAATTCTATCGAACGACATGTGGTTGTGACTTGCCAAAACTACTCAATATCCATAGGAGGGATTTTAATAATGATAATGTCTCCTTATCTTCACCATGGGTATTAAATAACTTTAGTTAATTTCTATACACACTGCTACAAGTAATTTGTTTGCATTAAGATGTAACTATATTTTTTTTTTATACAATGATATGACAAAATAAAATTAATATTTTACATTGAATTTGTATTTTATTCATGAAATTGTTTATCTTCTCATTATTATTTTTTTGCTTTAGTCTTTTACTTAATATTATTATTTAGTATTCTGATTGCATATATTTAGGTAATTATTTTAAGTTAAAAAAAAGTGATTTTGAACATTATCATGATAATATGATGACCAATTTTAGGGTAGACCAATAAAAAAAGTGGTTTATGGTGCACCATTATCTCATGACTATTAGATTAATTTAATGATAAAATGTTGAACGGTTGTGATGATTTACTTGCTACCAGTTGTCTCTATTTTTATTTACTATTAATTTTAAAAAAAAAATATTATGTGTAGATTGCATATTTACGTTCGCTGCCAATTACCCTCCGAAGACCTTGACACTTTGGTTTCCATCACCTCCGACGAAGATCTTGCCAACCTCATTGAGGAATACAACTACGTTTCATCACTGAAGATTAGAGCCTTCCTCTCGTCACCGACACTACCAAGATCTCTGAACAAGGTTTCCAGGCGTCGACGACAGTGGGGCTAGGGGCGGGTGGTGCTGTAGAGTTGGCCTTTATTGTCGGGAAAGATGGGTTCGCGGCGACATTGAAGATCAGAGCCTTCCTCTTGCGTGGTTCCTTACTCCCTCGTTGTCGTAACTTCCACGACAGGTTGTGCCCTTGTTGGTGAAGCTGCAAGTTCTGGTCGAGTTGGAATCCTTTGTTGCAAATTTCGCACGTGAAATGTTTCGTTGCCAACGGTGTCTTCAATGTGAAAGTTTATTGTTGCAATTTTGTAAAAGTTTATTGTTCCATTCACAGGGTCGATTGGGTTTGCAGTGAAAGAAGAAAGTTGTTCCTCTTCCTAATAAGATAGGGATTAACCTTTTTCTATTTTGTTGATGGTTAATACTGATTTTCCATTTTTTTTTCCAGCTTCATGGTTGGGTAGGAGAAATAAAGTTGTTCTCTCCAATCCTTAGTAGGAAAAAACAAAATAGGTCTGGAGGACAACGAAGGATGCGATCTAGATGGTAAAGGCAACATAGTTTAGGATATAACAAAAGGAGCCATAACATGCTCGGCGAGATCGCCAAAGAGGAGGGAGGAGACCCGCAAATCCTGCATCGACAATCTTGGGGTTGTGTAGGGGGAGGGGAAGGGGTGGAGGTGGCGAGGAAAAAAAAAAAAAACTGAAACGTCGTCGCTAGAAATCGCTTCCGACAGCAGCAAACGGTGGTTGGATGGTTGCTAGAGAGGAAGGAAACTGTTAGTTCATGTGTTTAAAAAGGGCATTAATGTCATTTTGTTTTTTAAGAGCAAAAAGAATGGTTTTAAAAAATTACATATACATCTTATATAAGGTCAAATGAAGTAGTTCATCGTACATCACTTCCTCAGCTTATCCATCTTACAATTGGTCAAATATGATAATGTGTCTTTTTTAATTATATGCACACAAAAATTTAAAATATAGGTAAAAATCATTGTAATTTGTGTGACAACATGCATTTCAAACTAATTTTACCCTAAAAAAATTGAAGAATTGGTCCCATCATAAGAAAATAAGCTAATGTGCACTAGCCTGGTAATTAGGATTCAATAATCAGACCCCCGTATTCATGTCATTGAGAACCTTCTGGAACACAGAAGGAAGCATATCACAAGATTATAACCCAATATTCTATTATTAGGAGTAATTTTGTTATGATGTGATCTAAAAGACAATTCTCACGCCACTCCTAGAAAGAAAAGTCACTATAAGCAAAAAATATATATATATAAATAGATCCCATAGGCTAAGGATATTCAGTCCAAGTATTTGCAAAGACACTCCATCAAACACATGTTTGAAGATATTTTGTCCAAATATTCTAGTGCTGAACAAGGACTAAAATAAAAAATGGCAGGTTAAGTATAAAGATTAAACTACAAAGTTTTTTATATAGAGATCAAAATAAAGTATAATTTTTTTGTCTGTGTAAGTACTAAAAAGAAAAATAGCATCCAGTATAAGAGTCAAATCTAATGTTGTTATAATTTTAGTAAATAGAAAAGATTATTTCGTAAATATTTTTATGTAAAGACTAAAATAATGTTGAAATTTTTTATATAAAGATTAAAATGGACAATAATATAAGCATAGAATCAAATTTTTAATTTAATCATTTAAAGAAAATAATTATTTTTTAGGATTTTCTTAAATTTTTTCAAAAACAAGCAACGACTTTAAAAAATGTAATCTCAGCACGAATTAAATATCGTAATCACCACGGCAACGTGGGCGAGAGACATTGAACCTGCATTGGTATATGTCACTCCCGATCATATTTTGAGACAAGATTTATTTACATCGCGTGGACTAGATAAACTTATACTTTAATAATTTCTTATAAATAATAAATTTTATTAAAATAACAGATGAATTAAAAGTTTAATATTTTATCGGACCGATTTATTTTAACATATAATACATGTTTTACCGTGAGGCATAAGCCATATACAGTCTGATTACTTTATATATATATATATATATATATATATATATATATATATATATATATATATAATTTCATATTAATTCTCAGTTGTATATTTAAATTCTTAAAATTAAAAAAAAAAGTTATATATCTTTGACTTTATAAAATAATGTCAATTTAATTCTAATGCCATTATAGTATATAAAGACTTTTTAACCTGTTATCTAATTATAGATAGTTATGTATAATATTTTATTAATTTTTATAATAATTAATTTAAAAGTCATATTTAGAATGATTTTTAATTGGTTGATAATATATATAAAAATTAAACTTAAATAATATTCACTTTAATTTTTAATATAAAATGAAAGTAAAATAAAAAATAAAAAATAAATAAAATAAAATTAAAATAAATATTTTTTAATAAAAATAGATGCTAATATTTTTTTAAATATCAGAAATTAAAATCTATAAACTTACGATCTCAAAAACTGACGAGAGTTTATATCCGATAGTTTCATATCCATTTCTATTTACCACGTCACGTGCATGTACTATAATTCTAGGGCCTTCCAATGACTTTTGCATGCTTGTATGTCCAACCAAATCCTCGATATTGGAATTAAGGGTATGTTTAGTGGAGACCAAAGAAATAGAGAAAAAAAAAAAAAAAGAGAAGAGAAATAGGTGAGAAATAAAGTAAAGTTAAGGTTGTTTGGTTAAAAAAATAAGTAAAAAATAGAGTAAAAGTTAAGATTATTTTAATTATTATTATTTATTTTATCATTAATATTATTTTTATTATAATATTTATTATTATTATTATTATTATTATTATATAAGACGAGATTTGAGAGAAAGGAGAGGGGATTCAGATAATCGAATAAGAGGGATGGGGGAGAGATATTCGATTATGGAAGAAGAGATAATCGATTAAGAGGAAGTGATAATCGATTATGTTACAAAAGTAATTAATTATTGAAAATAAAAATTATTTTTTAGTATTAGTAATAATCGATTATCAATAAAAATAGTCGATTATTTTTACCAACAACACTCATTTCTAGACATTTTTTCGCAGTTTTGTCAAGAAGTTTTTAGACGTGGGTCCCACATATTTTTCAAATATTTCTTTGATACTTCGTCGCTACCAAACGACAGAAGTTCGTACATTTTTCTACTTTTTTGCTCATTTTTCTTTTTTCTTCAATATTTCGGCGCTACCAAACAGAGCATAAGTGACGACATTGACTTTTGAATTTTAACAGTCGCCACTTCGCCAGCTAGAACATATCTATCTATTCTACTTTAATAAAAAAAAGTCTTCTAGGTTATTACACGTGTCAACTTTACCATTGACAAGTTTCTTGCTTTTTATATTGCACAAAAGTAACCATATTATTACCCTTAAAATTGTGAAATTCAATTTAATTAATAAAAACTATGCAATTATTTAGTCATCTATTAATTTAACCTATAATAATTTTGGACTTAAAAAATTTTAGTAAAACAAAAGTTATATTTACAGTTTTTTCCTCATCTACGACGAACATTTCTTTAATATTAAAAGAAAATAGTTATGTACTGACAATATAAAGTAATTTTACACTGTTATTTAATTACAATTCATCATGTATAGTAAGTTTGTTGACTTTGATAATAACCACTCTAAAAGTCACATTAAAGATTATTTTTAATAGATTGACAGTGTGAAAGTTTTTACATTAACAGTATATAGCAATTAAACTCTAATATTAAAACCTTTGTAGGTATTACTGTAAAAAATATGAGAAAAATTATAATATAAGTACATTTTTATTATAGATATATACAAGGATAAAGGGGTGTTTGCCAATCAGTTTGAAACAATTTTAAGCTAAAAAGTCATCCGATCCAAAGATTAAAACAACATATAGTTCAATTTAGTTTGGATTACTTTCTTAAAAAAAATCAAACAAATAGATAAAATGTGGTGTAGATTGGATTGAATGATTTGAGTTTTACTGACACATTATTACCAACATTTTAATTTTTTATTACTCTCTAAATATTGAACATTATTTTTAAAATAAGCATGCAAAGAAGTAAGCCAATCAAGCAATTAATTATCATACAACATGATTTCTTTTTCCTAAGGACATAAGAACATATATATATTCAAAATAAAAGCCGAGAAGAATGATATGTTCGGTTTGGATCAGTTCAAGTTTGCAAATATTAACCGATAATCGATTCGAACCGATTGATCATACAAAAATATGGTCCAAAAAATTTTAGTATTTTTTATGGTTTTCGATTTTTTTGAATCAATTTGCAGAATTTTTTTTTTATTGGATTGGATTTAAACACCCCTAAAATACATTACTAATAAAAAAAAAAGTTACTATAGACTTGAGACTAATATAATTTAGTCGACTTATGTCAAATGACTTTTTTTTAACCATAGGTGCACATGGTAGAAAATTTGAAGTTCTTATTAAAAATAAAATATTTATTTTATTCAAATACAAAATTATTTAAAGTTGTTAATGAAAAATAATTATGAAGATTTATTTAATACTCTTAATCCGTGCATTTGGTGGCATAGGATAGACAAACAAATACAAATATAATGAAAGTGATAATATATATTTAATTGTTCATAATTTTGTTCTTATAAAAATGTTTATTTATTTATATAAAATAGTAAAGTCCAGTCATTACCCAAAATCAGCGTATATTGAAAGATGTAGTCGATCCAACAACCAAGCCCTTTGGTCTTTGCTAAATGCATTAATTCATGAAAAGTTCTAAACCTATATATGCTATTGTTGTTTTTTTTATTATTATTATTACTACCATATATGCTAGGGTTACGGTCCTTACGGACTGCTGCCTCAACCAATCAACATAACAGTTCACAAACGCTATCACGATTTTGTTAAAAATTATAAAAAGACGCAACATAATTATAAAAATCTTCACAAATATTTACCATTTTTTAATAGTGATTTCTTTTTAGTTCTTAAAACAATAACAAAAATCAAAATGTAATATAATGTAATCTACAATTTATAAAATATCAATCCCAAACAAAAAAATAATTTACGCATTTTCTTTGTTTGTTCTTAACAATTAAAAAAATGTTGCTAACAAAATAATAACTCACACAAGCAGCTCTCAAATAGAAAAAATTTAAAAGATTATTCATCAATGTCATACCCATAAGGCACTGTCACAAAACAATTGAGCAATAAATTCATCTATGCAAAACATGATTATGATATAGCTATCTTGCATGATCAATTTCAAAGTTTCTTCAATTCTTTTATAGGTGATGTAATAAATTCTCGAGTACAAACATCATAATGAAAATTTTATACCATTATATTAAATTTTTTGGCACGTCTATCATACTTATCAAATCTTAATTAGGTAATACGTGTGGTAGATGAGCAAAGAAATATATTTGAGACACTATTGAAAGTTATTCGTGAGCAATGTAGTGTTGTTTTTGCTATATGGTTATAATTTTCCTAGTAAAACTTTTATGTAGAAAACATTAGCTTTGCTTTACGCTCAAAAAGTAATATTGTTTTAACTGTCAAGTGACATAGCATCTTTATTATTGCCTGGAGGAAGCACAAGTTTTAAAAGTGACAAAACTTATACTGTGTGGGATGAAGCACCAATGGCGAATAAGTTTTGTTTTGAGGCATTAGACAAAACTCTCAAAGATATAATGAATCATTTAATAATGTAGACTATCCTTCGAAAGAAAAGTCGTGGTTTTTGGATAGACTTTAGATAAATACTCACAATCATACCAAGAGAGCCATTCGAACATAGTCAATACTACAATTAATGCTTCATACCTTTGGGATTATTGTCATATATTAAGTCTCACAAAAAATATGACCTTATAAATTGATCCAAATAACCCTAATGTGAAAGAACTAAGAGACTTTTCCAAGTGAATTTTAGATGTGGGAGATGGAAACATTGTTGAATCGAATGATGGTTATGCAATAAAAAAAATTGAGACATTTCTCGCAACAAATTTTGATGATCCATCAGATGCTATAGTCCAATCTACATATTCTAATTTAATGGATCACTATGAGAATGAAAATTTTCTATCGTCCAAGGCTATTATGGCCTTAACTACTGATATTGATGATGAAACTAATGATTATGTTTTTTCATTAATTCCAATTGATGTGATCAAATATAAGAAAAGGGAAATTTATAATTATTATAGAACTTTATATTTATATTTACGTGCTTAAATTAATGATTATGTTTTGTTCATTAATCTTAGATGAGCAAATGAATATTTGAGTTCAAATTCTATTGACAAGTCAGAAACCCTTCAAAACCCAACATCCAAGGCATTAACTCCAAAGTTGCTAAACTCACTTACAACATCTGGTCTACTTAATCACCAGATCAAGTTAAAAGTGGGAACCCAAATAAGGTTGCTGAGAAATCTAGACCAATCTAAAGGATTATGCAATGACATTAGATTATTTGTCACAAGGCAAGCAAATCATGTTATTGAAACAAATATCATATGTATGGAAAGAACATTAGAAACTTGATTTACATTCCTCGAATGTCTATGTTTTCATCCCAATCATCATGGTCTTTAAACTTATAAAAAGACAATTTCCTATAATTATCTCATATGCTATGACTATTAACAAATCTCAAGGTCTATCACTAGCCAGTGTTGAATTATATTTACCTAAATCAGTGTTCAATTATGGTTAATTATACGTAGCACTTTCTAGAATTCAAACAAGTAAGGGTTGAAAATCTTAATACATGATAAAGAAGGTAGAACTTTAAACAAATTTCAAGGTCTATCGCTAGCCAGTGTTGAATTATATTTACTTAAATCAGTGTTCAATTATGGTTAATTATACGTAGCACTTTCTAGAATTCAAAGCAAGTAAGGATTGAAAATCTTAATACATGATAAAGAAGGAAGAACTTTAAACACCACAGCTAATGTTATCTTTAGTGAAATCTTATAGAACTTATAAGTAAGAGTCTCAAAATTTCTCTATAGTTATATATTATTTAAGCATAAACTAATTCAATTGTTACATTATAACTGATTTTTTATGATTTATTCACTAGGTCAATTGACCTATTCTTGAGAAAAAGTAATAAATATTTGTGTTTTAATATATGTGCAAATGTTGCAAAGGCTTTTTACATTTTATTTTTTTTACTTTTTGAGTTAACAAAAAGTAGTACAAATGTTTCACATGCTAACTAGCTTCACTTTATAAAAAGTGACCAAGTCATATAAAAAAATATTTATATAAATTAATGATTAAATAACATAAAATATGTAACAACTCGTGCATCAGCACAAGTACCATACTAGTTTGAAATAAAATTCAATAAAGGATTCGATAAGAACCAAAAGGTCAACCCATTTGCTTTTTTATCATTATTTTTCAAAGATAATTCTATGACAAATGCATGCGCAAAAAATACAAACTACACACGGCAAGCGAATGGCCCTTTATTCCCTAGTCATTTTGTCTGCTTTAGCATCCATTTTCTTTCTCAAACAATTTCTCTTATTCAATCTCTATGACGTTATTGTAAATATAGTCCAGTGTCAAACGTTCAGCTTCAGGAGACCTCTGTTCAAGTTCAACAAGTATTACTTTAACATAAAATAAGCCATATTTGGGTCATGCCACAATTTCTCATCTACCGTTTATTGACCTAGGAAATACATCATGTTAACCACCTATTTTTTTCCTTTTTCTACGTAGCGTTTCACCCACAACAGTTGGCAACTTTCTTGGCTGTCATGTTGTTAGATATAACATCATTCACGTACTTTCACCAAATAGTTTAACCTTTTCAAATAGTTAGTTGATTTCATCTCGAAGCATAATTGGTTCTTGACACAAGTTGATCTTTCCCATCACCAACACAACGCTTCAATTCTATGGGGTCCCAACTTCCTCCAAGGCAATCAAGGAAGAAAAGAGTGAATCCACCTAGCCGTCATTCACTCTCAAAACTAGCTTGCATGTATATAGTGTTTGCATTTACATCCTACATCCAATCTGGGATGTGCATGTCAAAATTTACAAGTTGGATGTGTGAATGTGGTAGAAACTTGGAATCTTATTAGAAAGAATAAGGAATTTCTCCCCTCAATACAGTGCTTGTCTTACAAAACTTCGAGGGTCTGCACTTCCCAATCCCCAAAGGCCCCAATTCTCTCACACAATGACCAGATGAGATCCCTCTCAACCCTTCTTCCTATTTATATACAGCTATTGGTCTGCTAACATAAACCCACCCTCAATGTCTTACAATTTTGGGATTTGGTCTTAACCCAACCTCACAAAACTAGCTTGTAACGTGAGGATTGTCTCCCACATATATATTATATTTTGGCCTTATCACTAATCGATGTGAGATCTCCTACACCCCCTTCATGCCAAGGACTAGACATCTCAAGTGTGAAGTTTGTAAGACTAGACATCTGTGAGTGATATGATAACTACCAGATAGCAAGTAGCCTGATAAGCTCAACAACAATTGCTAGGATAAGCTCTGATACCATCTTACAATTTTTGGGATTTGGGCCTAACTCAACATCACAAAACAAGCTTGTAAGGTGTAAGTTGCGCCCCACTTATATACTATATCTTGGCCTTATCACTAGTTGATATAGGATCTCTAATTGAAAGAGTGAAAATGAGAGAACATTGAATGAATTCATGTGTTTGAATGACACCACGGAGCTAAATTTATATAGGCTTATTACAATAAATGCACATAATTAAAGAAGATTTTTGTTCCTCTAAATCAAATATGAGTTGCTTGTAAACCACTATACAACAAATACAGAATATATGATTTTGATTTTCGACACTTCCCCTCGTGCTAAAACTTACTAAGCTTTTAGCTTGTTACATGAAAACACTACATTATCCCTCAAATAAAATATATAAATAAAAACATAAAAACTGATATCCACGAAAACAATGGCTAGGACCAAAAAATAATTGCTAAAAAAAAATGGTTTGATTAGATCGAACCCCAAGGCTGGCAACTACTTTAGGGAAACAGACGTGCATTTGGAAAAAAGACGAGGCCATTGCATCTAGGACAAAGACAAGATCAGTGCATTTGAGACAAAGACGAGCCAATGCATCTGAGACAAAGACAGGGCTAATGCATGTAGGACAAAGACGAGGTCAATGCATCTGGGACAAAGACAAGGCCACTGCATTTGGGACAAAGACAAGGGCTAGTGTATCTGGGACAAAGATAGAGCCAATGCATCTCCAAAAATATATCCCAAGAGAGCCAAACAACCATGTCGAAGGCATTATGAATGAACAAAAAAAATAAAAATTTGCCCAAAATATTTAAACTTGAAAGAGAGGAAATCTTCATAAGGAGCGGTAGTTGCTCGGGGTTGATCATAGGGCTGAAAAAAGGCGAGCACAAGGTGTGTTGTCGGAAAAGTCGATGACAACTGACGGAAAAGTCGACAAAAGAGTCATTGTCACTCACTGGAAAGTCGAGTGGCAAGCAACGAGCCACCAGTAAGCAGCAAGCCTCTCAGGCTCTAGATACCATGTTGAAAGAGAAAAAATGAGGAAACATTGGGTGAATTCAGTGTGTTTAAATAACACCATAGAGCTAAGTTTATATAGGCTTATTATAATAAATGCACATAATTAAAGGAGATTTTTGTTCCTCAAAATCAGATATGAGTTTCCTATAAATCAAATATGAGTTGCCTATAAACCGCTATACAATAAATACAAAATATATGATTCTGATTTTCAACAAACCTAATTAGTTGCAGGCCCATTTTCCTTCGTTCTAACATAGCTAACTACTAATGGAGGTTACCTAACAATACTCCCCTCCTAAACATTCACCTTGTCCTCAAGGTGAATAGCAATGGTAAGACCAGCCTATACTATCAAAATGCAGGCCAGGTCGTGACAGGAGAATAAAGTCGCATGAACAACCAACATTTTATATGCTCTAAACTATTTTGAAACTTCCATTACGTGCCACCTGGAATTGCAAGAAAACTCTTTACTTAAGCTTCCGCCCCTCTTGCTTATGATGTATAGAATCGATATTTTCTGTTGCTTTAACATAGAAATATTTGCTAAGTGTATTTGAATTCAATTTCCTTTTTCACATAGAGTAGCTATAAGCTCTGACCGAGCCTTAGCGAGGGCACTTGCCAAATTTTCAGGCTTCCTCCCACCAGCCTGAGCAAAATTGGGCCTTCCACCTCCTCCACCACCACATAATTTTGCTATTTGTCCAATAAACTTACCTGCCTGAATCCCCTGATCAACCACCCCTGGAGTAAAAGCAGCTACTAGACTAACCTTCCCTTCACCTGGACATGAGCCCAGTACCACAGCTGCTGGATCTGTTAGTGTTTCCAGTAAATATTCTGCGGCACTTTTAAGTGACTCAGCATCAACATCATCCAAGCACTCAACTAGTACCCTGGAAATTTTCAACAATCAATAAATAAAAATGATACATCTACTCAATGATATATAAATTTTTAAAGATAATTTTTTCTAAGTCCTACTAAGTTTAATAGGATATGGAAATATAAATACAAGGGATGTCCTTTACACTTTTAAGTTCTAATCATTTCTGTAGCATTCACAGAAAATATATTCAAGGGACTACCTATGATGTGGTGCAACCCCTCTGCTTCTAAATTCTCAGATTTCTTTGGTTATGACAATAAAAATTGAGTGAGAAAAAGTTCAAAGACTTTTATATCAAAGAAACATCTTCAGGTAGTACATTGGCAACACTAAATTATTTAATCCAAAATCTTTTTCAGGTTGCTAAAAGGGAAGAAAGCGCTCTCCCCCATATTATAGCAACATGTACTACCATATAGAGAAATATTACCTGTACTTCCCCACCACCAATGCTTTGCTTTCAATGACTGAAGCTTTGTAGATTGCTGCTTTTGCACGCACAGCAGAATTTTCATTTCTTGCTACCCGTAACTCCTCTAAAAGGTTCTCTATCCTTGTTGTCACTTCTTCGGGTTTAACCTTCATAAGGTGATATCATTATATTAATTATAACACATTAAGACATGCAAAATCGATATAATAATATACTCGATTAGAAGTGCTTGAAAGAAATAAACAGTGCCATATGCAGAAAATGACCAAACCAACAACACCCATGGAATTTTTATTTATTAAAAATATGAATTAAAGATTATATACGTAAAGGACAAAGTATATGTAGACAAGGAACCAAAATGTATGAATGAGTACCAAAGAAAAAGTCAGTAAGTTCCATTTGCCGATATGTTTAATCCATCATGGAACAAACTAGATGGAAATCCTTATAAGGCATAAAGAAAATGAAAATCCCAAAGCTAAGTATTTGAATGGCACGTTGAGAACCCTTCCAGACTATGGCCAATGCCCATCTTGCACCAAATAGGATGGTTTGCCTCTCATCCCTAATTCTGTTGGACTACAATTACAACCACCCCCCCCAAAACCCCAAAAAAATAAAAGAAAGGAACAAAAGATTAAGGAAAACAAAAGGATGCCTATGTGCACAAACTTATATAATTAATAATTGATCACAATAATTAGCATGACGCATGGATATTAACAGCACAACATAATTTTAAAATTACGGTTCATGTAGATCAAAATGAATTTTAACTGGTTCTCCTGAGGACAAATTAACTGTTCAACACTGAGGTAGGACTGTGAAAGCTCAAAAGCCAAGGCCATGGAACATACTTTGAGAGTGGAACATAGCTGCTTCAGATAAAAGTCTCGGGCATTGATATATTCAATGAAAGCTTCCCCAGCTACAGCTTCAATACGCCTGATTCCAGATGCAATACCCTGTTCTGAGATTATTTTAAAACCACGAATTTCAGAAGTATTACTGACATGAGTCCCACCACAAAGTTCCATCGATACACCAGGAACCTCTATAACACGTACCTGCAGCACTCCAAATTTGAAAACCAAAAGAAGTTGCATAAACAACAGATCAGCTTGATAAATATTAACATAAAGATATTACACATATTCTTGATCTTTTCCCTGATTATTCAGAGGTAGAAATATACATACCTAAGATCTGGAACATATAACTGTACTCTGTCATATAATTGATGGTGGGCCATTAGGATTTAAACTTTATTTTTAGTTTCATTGTTTTATGTAACGGGATATTCTCTTGGTAAGATTTACACAACCTAGTATCTTACTATGTTGTACATTATTTACTACTGTGGTCCATGTGTAAGTGCACGTGTCAAAGAGAGGGATAACTACCGGTATATCAGAAATAACAATTGTAATTGGATCTATTTCAAATTTGCCCAAATTTGTTTGCATGAATAGCAATCTAACAATGGTAAAAAGGGAATTTCAGTCAGAAGAAGTGGCGATTTCTAAGCATTAGTTGTAAACCATCCCTAAAGGTCACCTATTTTGAATACAAACTCCATGATACATGTAACCTACAAGCTGAGAACTACTAAAACAGAAGTAATCCAATTGAACTTTGAAGGTCAATATCAATAGTGTTTGTAGTAAATCCAACCTCTTCTCCATATTTTTCTCCAAACATTGCAATAGCCCCAGCACTTTTTGCATCAGCAAGAGGCATCACTTTGGTTTGAAGTAGTGTTGCATCCTCAATCCATCCATTGATTAGCATTTCAATTTCAGCAAGCTCACTGTCATGAAGTGGTCGGTGGAAGTTGAAATCAAACCTGAGACGATCAAATGCCACCAATGAACCAGCTTGTGAGGTCTCCTGACCAATAACTTTTTTAAGTGCAGCTTGTAGTAAATGAGTAGCAGTATGATGAACCTACAAAGCACCAACTATACTTATTATAATCTAGTACGACTTGTAAGTTTGGAATCTGGAAATATGCATCTCTATGATGATGTAAGGATTCATCTATATTAAAAGATTCACCACACAAGTACATAAAATGAGTAAGCCAACAGTTCTTGTACCTTAGCTCGCTGCCTCAGCTTCACATCAACTGCTGCTTCCACTACTTTGCCAACCTCTACAACACCCTTTTGGACTGTACCCTTGTGAACAAATATGTTACCTAAAGATTTCTGAACATCTATTATCTCAACAACAGCTTTTGGTTGATTCTCACCCTCTGAAATATATAGAAAACCATGATCGCCAATTTGACCCCCTGATTCAGCATAAAATGGGGTCTTGTTCAATAGAAGTTCCACATTGGTCCCTTCACTGGCCTGTACAGCTGGATCGCCATTTACCATTAGGCTTTCTATCATTGCTTTACAATGAAGGCAGTCATATCCAATAAATTCAGTGTCAGGTACATTCTCTGCAATATTTTCCCTGTTTTCAATGGTAAGTTTGACAGTATTGTGTGCAGCTTGAGATTGACGCCTTTGCTTCTCCATCTCAATATCAAAACCATCCATATCAATACTCACACCACGTTCTTCAGCCACTTCTTTTGTTATTTCCATTGGGTATCCATAAGTATCATATAAAAGAAACACATCCTCGCCAGCCAAGCAAGGCACAGTTCCATTTCTTTCTGCACTTGATAAAGCATCAGCAAGTTTCTCCTCAAGCAACTTTTCTCCTCTCTCCAGTGTTTGCACAAACCGAAGCTCTTCTCTCTTCAACTCCTCAAAGATACGAGGTGCTTTGTTCTTCACATCAGCATCAATGTGTGTACTTAATGCCACTACCTTCTCGGCAATAATTGGTAAAAATGCTCCTTCAAGGTCTCCCCTACCATCACCCTTTATACCAAGCAACCTGCCTGTACGAACAACCCTTCTAATAAGCCGCCGAACTACATAGCCTCTCCCAACATTTGATGGGACAACTCCATCAGAGATGAGAAATACAATTGCACGCATGTGATCTCCTATAATCTAAGATAAATTGAAAATTAAAAAAGCAAAACAAAACAAAAATGAAATGACATACATTAAAAGTAATAAGAAATAAATTATAGGTTAAATTAAACTATCTAAGATTGTACTGCAGCTTGTATGAAGATAGTCATATTTACTTTCAGATTCCTCTTTGTCTGATCATCAGCAATGCCATATGAAACATTTGCTAATTTAGAGGCCTTCTCTATGATGGGGAAAATCAAGTCAGTTTCATAATTGTTTGGAACCTGCAGAAAACATTGAATATATATATATATATAAAATGGACTTTAGGAGCATATGCAATGATGGTTCTAGTGCTCTAGAAATGCATCTTAAAACATAACTGATACTTTTACAACAATGCAACGCAAATCAATGTGTACCTTTTGAAGAATGCGAGCCATACGCTCCAGTCCAAGGCCAGTATCTATGTTCTTCTGCTTTAGAGGTTCAAGAGAACTGTCATCTTTTTTGTTGTATTGCATGAATACTAAGTTGTAGAACTCTATAAACCTTGTATCATCACTAAGATCCTGCTTTCATCCCCCAGGTCCCAACCCACCCACAAAAGATGGTAAAATATTGTAGTTGAAGTGATTTTGAATCCTTCAATCTCAAACTATGTCATACTTACAGCATCTACACATCCCCTCTCAGGATGAAAATCATAATAAATTTCTGAGCAAGGACCACAGGGACCTGTCACTCCACTGGTCCAGAAGTTGTCCTCTTCGCCCAACCTCTTTATGTGCTCAACTGGGACACCAACCTGCACAGATAGTTAAAAGTTAATCATGCAAGCAAATAAGATGATGGTTGAGGATATCCATTCATAGCTAGCTAGCTAACCTCATCAGACCATAGCTGAAAAGCCTCATCATCATCTTCATAAACACTAACCCACAATCTGTCTGGTGGCAGGCCAAACCTAAAAAAGTAAAAGAAAGACGTGATAAATCATATATTATTTGACATAAGGAAGAGACGAGGTGGATTGGAAAACTGTACTGACTCTGCGGTGGAAAGCTCCCATGCCCATAGAATAGCTTGTTTTTTGAAGTAATCACCAAAGCTGAAGTTTCCAAGCATTTCAAAGAAGGTCTGATGTCTAGCAGTAAGGCCAACATTATGGATATCATTAGTACGGATGCATCTTTGTGCAGTAGCAGCACAACGTACTTGTCTTGGAACCTAAGGCCAGGTCAGGTCAGGTCAATTAGTTAATGTTAATGGATAAATCCTTTAACTAGTTGGTTACAATTAGTTACCGTCAATTGTTAAAGTTAGTTACGATAGTTATTCATGCTATCTATCTGTATCAATCTTGTATAAATACCTTTCATCTTCTATTCATAATCATAAATAAAATTAGATTGGCATTGATGGGGAATACCTTGCCTAGGAAGATAGGCTTGAATTGAAGCATCCCTGCGATGGTGAGCAGAACAGTGGGATCATCTGGGACCAGAGAAGCACTGGGAAGAACCTTGTGACCGCGAGAAGCATAAAAACTCAGAAATCTATGCCGTATGGAATCCCCACTCACACAATTAGGATTAGAATGATCCTTCTCTGTGACTGTGACTTGTTCGGGAAGAGACAAAGAAGTGCGAAAACGAAACCCGCGTCCACGGTGTCGTCTGAGAGAGACAAATCCTGCAACTGCTGCACACAATTACAATTTACAAACACAAACTGAGTTGGGTTGGCTTGGTGTTAATAATAATTAACAAACAATGAGGGAGATGGAGGCAAAGAAAGCAAGTACACAACACAACCAAGTTACTTACCGTTACTATTAGCTGTGGGGATGGCGGCAAAGGCAAACTTTGGAAACGGCAACAGTTGTGATTGTGCAACTGGAACCGCCAACCCTTCCATGGTTGGATTCGACGCAAATCAAAAATGGATAGATAACTCTCTTTCTATTCCACTTCGCTCCCCCCCCACCACATAATAATAACAACAACATTTTCAACTATTTTTCATTTTTATAATGTTAATTATCTATAAATTATTAATTAAGTTTATTATATTTAATTTATTTTTATTTATCAGGATTGATTATTATATTTTGTTTAAAAAATTAAGCTATTTATTTAGTTCCTTAAATATTTACTTAACATTATTTTTTTTTCAAATATTTACAATCTCAACTAATTTTTTAAAGATTAAAAACAATTAATTTTGTATTTCTTCATATTTGAAGAATTTTATTTAAATAATCACGATAGTTATTTTTACAATATAGTAATTATTTCTGATTTTACCTACTATATTATTATGAATTAGCAGATAATTATTTCTAACATAGATTTATCCTCTAATAATTTTCCCCTTAACCACAGCTACAAATATGATTTTATTGTTATTTATAATAAAATAATATTAGGGTTGTTTGTAAATTTATAGTATGTACGTAAATTATTTTTAATTTATTTAGGATAGTTTATTTTATTGTATTGTTTTTTATTGTTATATATACTAATATTTTATTTATAAATTATAGTGTAATTTTTTATAATAATATTTTATTATTTTTTATATTTTTTCTCATATATATATGTAATATATTACAAAATATGTAAAAGAAAGTAAATAAAGAAAATGAAGAATGACGGAAACTCTGTTCTCATCAATTATTGAAAAAATGTATTTTATGTTAATGATGTTATTTTACTATTTTTTAAATATTTTTTGTTATTTGTATCTTATAATAGTATTTTAGGTTTAAATATATTTTTAATTCTTATAAATATGACAAATTTTAGTTTTAATCTTTTAAAAAAAAATTGACCTTTATAAATTTATTTTTTTAAAATATTCCTTTTATAATACTTATTATTTCCATAGTAAAAGATAGGTATTTTATATTTTCATAAGAATGAAAGTTATTTTTTGTAATAACTGTGTAGCCCCACTTCAATGACTTCATTGAAATTACTAACTATCAATCAAACATGTTTATTGAAATAATATTCCTAGACATAATATTATTGGGAATGTAATTCTTGGAAATGCTATATAATATCTTGTAACAAACACCCCCATAATCTCGATTAAAGTGATAAGACATGTCACCTCGTTATGACCCAACTCAACTCACTCTTAGCCCACAAAAAAAGGCCAAGTTCAGTTGACTCGCTTTTAAAAGTGATTTAAGGATTAGAACCCAACCCACTTTTGGGTAGGTTGACATGTTGACTTGTCATAAATCTGTCTCAACCTATGTAAAAAGTCTATTTAAAAAAAAACAACATTATAATTACATTATAACCTTGATATACAATATTTTAATTCGAAAACTACAAATACATAACTATAAACATATACTGAAAACAACATAACAATTTCATTTCATTCTTATATATAATACATCTCGTATATCAAAATACAAGTGTAATTCCCCTACTAGAATGACTAAATTGAAAACATGTCCACAGTTTTCCTATTATAAAGTGACCATGAACCTTCCCTTTTCTGGTTACATAAGTTAAGTATGAGAAATTTGATTGCTCTTTTTTTGTTTGTTTGATACAGTAGAAGTGTCAATTCTTTCCTTTAAGTTAACTCTTCTTTCTTTTTTGTTTCTTTTATTATAAACCCTAACTCAAGTTATATTCATTCATCTTTGATCAAGTAGTGGTGGAAGCTTTATCAAAGATGAATGAATATAACCCACGTGAGAGATTTTTAATAAAAAAAAGTGGAGCCAAAAAAAGAAAAAGAAGAAAACTAACTTGGAGAAAGGATTGGCAGTCCCATTTGATTAGAAGGAGAACATTACCTCATTAAAGAGTGAAGGAGCTGAATCTCATGTCACTAGGGTTTGAAAGACTAACGCACTGAAGTCATACTTTTATAAGTGGAACTTTGATGTTGTCAAGGGCACATCGATATAAAATACTTTCCTAGAAGCATCTTGAAACTAGAGAACTAGAGTTTGAATATTAGAGTGAGAATGTAAGTACAAACATGTTACTAAAATCAAAAAATTTATAATGAATTTTCTATATCAGATCTACAAAGAAACTATTTAGAAAACACTTTTTAAATTGGTTATCATTACAACTAATCTAAAAAGTCTTGCTACAAATTTCAAAAGTTGGAAAAGGTGTCAATAATCTAAATCAATTATATGAAGAATTGATATAGAAAATATTTTCTAGATTGGTTTTTTGTATAACCGATCTAGAAAGTCTTGTCAATAATTTTAAAAGTTGTGAAAGGTGTTTACAATTTAGATTAGTTGATAAATAATCAATATAGAAAATGCTTTCTACATAAATTCTTTGTACAACCAATCTAAAAAGTATTTTCTAAATTGATTTTAAAGCAATCAATGTAGAATGTTCATATCAATATTACAAAAATGTCACCGCCTTACATACTACATCAATTTTCAAAGAACTGATGTAATTTTCAGCATCAAAAGCGATTTGTGTTAGTGTGGGAAGGGGGCAAGCACCCAATATGTGGTCCCATTCTTTAAAAAATTACAACTATCAATTTCTTTATTTTACATACAAAAATGTCGTTGCCTTACATATTATATCAATTTTCAATGAACTAATGTAAATTTCCAACATTAAAAGCATTTTGTGTTAGTGTGGGAAGCGAATGGTCCTATTCTTTGAAAAATTGTAGCTATCAATTTTTTTATTTTATATGGCATCAATACCATTACATTATCATAATATACCCATTTTTTCTGGTGTTATAAATACCTTTTTCAAATGTATTAGTATATTGCCTCCTTCAGTTATGTGAAAGAAAGAACACAAATAATTTAATCACATTACTTTTCGTAATTCATCATCTACTTTCCTCCTTAAGTTAGGAGTTTATGACCACTCCTATACTCATCCTTTTCCATTTCCTAAACTGGTTTCGCATAAAGAACAACTAGTACTATCAAACTCAAAATTGGTTATCAAGTTGATCGATGTGAGTCAGTAGATCATAGTCAAATTAGTAGGTTGGTTATTCAATCACATAAACGGGTATATATTAAATTGTATATTAAATATATTATGTATAATATATTTATGGTACATGTATCATATGTTAGCATGTGCTTAGTGACATAATATTTGGAAGTGTCTTAAGTCTTAGGTTCATACCAATAGAAGCAACTTTATATCATGCAGTGTGAAACAATTTGGAAGTTGGAAGTCACGCGTGAATGCACCTCTGGATGCAATTTCAATTATTCTATATTTGAATTAGGAGTAAAATAAAAAAGAAATAAATAGGAAAGATAGAAATAAAAAAAAGAAATAAAGTGAAAAATATGTTGTTTGGATGGATAAAAATAAGAAAAGAAGTGGAGTATGTTCTCTTTGTTTGTTTGGATGAATAAAAAGTGAATGAAAAAACATAAATAAAATTATTTTTTAAAATAAAAAAATGAAAGGGAAAGATATAAAAATATTTTTTATACTAATTAAAAAAATAAAGTTTAAATATAGTGAAAATGAGAGAAAAAAAAGTTTCTTTCATTCTTACTTTTTCTCTTAAAGAAAGAGTAAAAAATTAATATTTCTATCTTTTTTCCTTCTTTTTCATTTCCTTTCAGTTTACTTTTATAAAAACAAATAGAGGGTTAACATGAAGCAATTTGGAAATTGTGCATAAAGGCACAAGGCAATTTGGGAGGCAAATTTGAATTGTCCAAAAGCCTGGTTCCTTGGACAAAGTGTGAACAAGTGAGATGATGTGATGACATTATTTGATAAATGTCATGATGGATATAGTGAGTTGGGTGTCTTTTAATTAAGCGACTGAGTCAATTGATCTTGACCGCTTTAGCATCTAGTCGCTTATGTCAATACCAATTTAAATGCATATTTAATCTAATAAGTTGACCAAATGTTTCCAATTGATCAATCAAATTGACCAATCAATCTGAGTTTAATACCAACTAGTATTTTAACATGTGTAATGCATAGAATAAATATTTATTTTGTATAATTAAAATTTATAATAAATAAATACTTTTGAATATATAAATTATATTTTATATTTATAATAAACAATTTACATCGTGATATAAAATTATTTTTAATTATTGATAATTTTTAAAAAATATTTAAATTCAATTTAGAAATAAAAAAATAAATTGATAGAAATAATAAATTAAAAAAAATCTCTAAAAATGTTCTCATTAACAAAAACTCTTTAAAAAACGTTCTTGTTAAAAAATAACTCATAAAAACACTCTCATTTAAATAGTTATTCTAATTTATATAAAGAGACAATAAAAACAACCATGTCACAACCCATTACTTTGAGTTCATAACACCAATATTCTATTATATTTTGTTAATAAAACCCTGACACTTATTTCAAAACAATCACTATTTTATTAAAAAAATTTAAGTAATTTAAAAATCTTAAATATTTTTCAAATTTTAAATATATTAAATTTTTATTTATCTTTTTTATTTTAATTTTTAGCCACTACTAACAAATTCCTATTTCATATTACTAGAAATGCCATTTGAGTGACAAAAGTTTTACTGATATGCCTACTGGTATTGTCATCAACCTATCCTTATATTAAGTTCTCTGTCAAATTATCCATTCATAATAGACATAATCATTCGTTGGGAACTTTGAAACTCAACAAAATAGAAATGGGCAAATATCTAACAATTCGATTAGCATGTTGCATTTCTGCAGTATTCCTAATAGTACTATCTTTATTGATGTACAAGATTACTAGTCGATCATTCTCAAAAACTTTTGAAGTTAGAGAAATCTTGCTTAAAAATCATGTAGACAATATACATGACAAGACACTAGGTTGTTTATGGAACAACTCTTGGTCAATATACATGGTAGGAAAAATATTCATTTAAAACGAATTTATTGTGAAAGTAGAGAAGGGTATATCCACCCTTAGAAAGTGGAAGGGTAATATCCCCTTGGAATATTTACCGGATTGAGTTCACAATATTTTTTATGTTTAATTATATTACTAGTTGTTATACTTTACCTTAAAGTACAATTTCAATTCCTGTAGTTCTAATTGTTTGAATTTCGTCCCTATGCTCTTCAGGAAGTTAAAACTGCAGTCTCTCACCTCATTCTTAGGATAATTGAGCAATAAAAAAAATGCTAACAACAGACTATCTAATACATTTTTTCTAACACATTTTACCATTAATTAAAATTTATTAAAAAATACAAAATCAGAAGAGATTTGTTAAATAAAAAGCAAAAGCTAGGTATAAGTAAGTTCAACCCAACCCATGAACCTGACCAACCTGACCCAACTCAATTACATTTTTGCGGGTTGGGTTGGGTCATTGGATTGAGTTAAGTTTTTTTTAGCAAACCCAATTAGGTTTGGGTTGGGTCACAAATTAAGACATCTCAAATTCGATGAACCCGACCCAGCCTGATTTATTTTTATTTAATAAAAAAATATTATATTTATTACTTTTGACACATTTTTAGCATTTTTCTATTTTTATTATTTAATAAAAAAAATATTATATTTATTTAATAAAAAATATATAATTTTTTCTATTTTTTTAATTCTTTTTTAATTATCAGATTTCGTGTGTGACTCAATTAGAGATGGCAAAAAAACTCACACCTGTAGATATCTGCAGATAAGATCTGCCACAGGTAGAAAATGGGTACCCACAGATACTTTAAACAGGTATATCTGCTACCTGTTTATTAACAGGGTGAGTACAGGTATCATGGTACCCATACTCACAAATACCAGCTATCTGCAATTATATATTCACTTAAATACCTTTATATATTAATATAGATAAAATTATATAAATTTATGTAAAATTTTCAAAACAATTGTTCATTACAGGGAGAAATATTATACAATTATATTACAAGGAAAAAGTAACATAAATTTGTGAGCATTTAAACTATATTTTTTTTAGAAAAATGTTAGAATAATTAAAATTTATGTTCAAAGTAATTATTTCAAACAATAACTCTTTAATTTATAAATTTAAATTTATAAATTTAAAGTGATATTTATAGCACTTTATGATTGTCCACAACACACAAAATAATTTTTTTATTTGTTATTTTTTTATTTTTAGAAAATATCTGTAGATACCCTGCGAATATTAAAAATATCTGCGGGTATCGCTTAACGGATATGCGCGTGGGTAATAGGACAGGCACTAGTACAAATTTTATCCAGCGAGGCAAGTATCGAGTAGCTACTACCCATGCTCGCCTCACCCCGTTGACATCCCTAGACTCGATTACTCAATCCGACCCAACCCGATTTATGGTCGAGTTGGGTTAGGTTGAGTTTGGTCATTGCAAAAAAAACTCTAACCCGACCTAACCCAACCCGATTAAATTTAATTGGGTTGAATCTTAAAAAATGGTAAACCCGATCCAACCCAGACCATTTACACCCCTAAATTTTTAATAAATTTCAAATAATAGTAAAACATATGTTCAAAAGAATGTGATGCTAATATTTTTCATTGACTGATTTGTCTAATGTGATGTGACCTTGTGTTATTAAGTTGGTATTAAAATAACTAAAAGAATCATTTAATCAATCTATAACAATAATAAAGGTAATTCTCCTATTTGATGTACATATTTTCTTAACTTTTTTACTCTTAAGCTACTGCTACAAACCATCCCACTACTTTATTTCAGCCTAGAGTTGGTTACTTCCCTCTCGTTTACCCTCTTAATAAATGAAAAATATATTATTAAGAAAATCACACCATCCACATATGCAACTACCTATAACAATAGAGATGAATGTAACTGAACCTCCCATTTGCAGCTTGATAATATTATAAATAAGAATTTAGTTTTTTGTGTACTAAAATTATGAGATGATCATACTTAAACAAAGTAATTATAAAAAAATGTTTAAATATATTTTTAACCCCTATAATATATATCCTTATTTTTTTGTCTTTATAATTTTTTTCTCAAATAATTCATGTAATTTTTTTTTTTCATTTTAGTCCTTGTTATTTTATTCTAGTCTCTATAGTATATACATTTTTTCACTTTTATCCTTGTAGTATGTAAATAATTTGCTTTTAGTTCCTATTAATTTTTTTTCCAATAAATAATTTAAAATGAACCAAATATTATAAGAACTAAAATGAAAAAAAAATATTACAATAATTAAAACAAAATAATAAATACCAAAATGAAAAAAATTAAAAGGACCATTTTCAAAAAAATTATAAGAACTAAAAAAAAAAGTATATTGCAGCAATCAAAAACATATTCAAACCTTAAAAATAAGTAATAGGTATATGAATAAAAAATGCATACAGAGACCTATCTTTCCGCTATTAAGAATAAAACAGAAAAAAATGAAGCACAGTAATTTCACATCTTCTCCAGCTCTCATTCTCCCATCATGAACTGATTGCAGAGAGAAGCATAAAGGTTTGGCCCCCATTCACACCTAAGGTCTTTTCTTGAAACAATCTGTTCATTTATTCCTTAAACCGATAACAATGGGATCAAAATACAGCCCACTTCTGTATTTAATGAGTGGAGCAGGCTCAAAGGCAAGGAAGGGTGATATTAAAGAAAGCTATTCTGATGTTGAGAAATTCTTTTATGATGGTCAAGGTTTCATGCCTATTCAAATGAATGAAACTAACGCAAAATTTTTGCTTTTGCCTTCCACAATGTCTTTGGTGAGAATATACAACATTTGAAACTGACAAAGTCAATGCATTCTTCGGCATGAAGTATACAGTTGATGCACAAGAAAAATATGTACAGAATTTTATGTCCCTATTTGTACATAATCATAGAAGCTCAGAGTGATGATGCTTCAAATTGTTAGGCCAGTAGGTCCTCAAGAAGGATATGCTAAGGTTCAGAGCCTAAGTGAAGAAGATGAAGATCTTAATGCAGCAAAGGGTCACTTAGCTTGCTAAGGGTGATTTCACAGAGCGTGGGGACCATGAGGGCAAGGGCTTCTAGGGGTGGTGGATTTAGGAGGTGAGGGAGTGAGTGGAGATGGAGTGAGGCCAAAGCCCTCCACTCTGCCTCCACCACCACTGGCTTTGTCACCATCATGATTTGCAAGTTTGTTAGCATGGCATTGCAAGCTTTTCTTTTACACAATTTTTCCCATTGACAAATCAGACATATGAGTCCATGCCAGACATCTCCATCACATTTTCGTCCACAATTGAACGGCAGGGATCCAACTTTAACAATTAAAAACTTTGAGGAGAAAATTCACTCATCTAAACTATAGGACAAAAATCGCACATGGAACAAAGTAGGAACTAAAAGCGTAGGACGTGCAATCAAAGCTAATACTTTATTAAATTAAAGGGAGATATAGCCAGCCTTATTTGTTCAATTTAAATACACTGTAGTTCACAATCCCATCCTTATCCCGAGCAGAGCAGTACAACTACGAGGAGAGTCTTACTCAAACTTGTTGGCAATTGGCAACAATGTCTGTACATGTACAGAAAGTCAAACTCATACCCTGCTTACAGAGGAATCACAATAAGAAAGGAAATGAAGCCTGTGATAACATGTGGTGAGTTCAACAGAGCCACAGGTAAAAAAGTAATTGTTTCTATTGCCTAATTACGAATTTCAGGGGGATATGCAAATAGGCAGGCATTGTAGCATTTGCCAACTACAAATGGCTCTGCCACGCCATGAAAATGCCCAATAGAAGCTGTTGCATTCAGTTACTGTCCAGCTGCAGTTGATCATTCACTCAGCAATCTGCCCATATGACAACAGTATAAGCAACTTGATTACATGTCGTTAGGTTATGGTTAAGAGAGAAATGCAAAAGAGCATGGCAGGCTAAGAAAACAAAAAGATAACTGACTTGGTTAAGAGGATTGTCAGGAGATTTCTTCCATAGCTTCCATATCAAGTCCTTGTACTGAGTGTGAGTAAGGCCCGGTTTCTCTTCCTTCAACTTAGGGAGCTCAGCTTCTTCAAATGCCTGCAGGGTAGGGTTAGGGTTAGGGATAGGGTTAGCGGATCCAATTCAAATAAATAATAAAATGTGAAGTGCATGGTGTTGAGATGTAAAATGAATGAATGAATACCTTGAAGGAGGCCTTGAGGCGCCTCTCGGGATGGCGATCTGGGGGCAAGTTATCGACGATGGTCATCTGAGCGATGGCATCATCCAAAGTTCTTGCTTCGATGATGGAATCGTCGCGGTTAGTGTTCGAAACCAGCACCATTCTCTCGTATTCATCCTCTGCGGCAGTGCGACTCTGGCGCTTCTTAGCCTCCTCCGCCTTCCTCTCAGCCTCCGCCTGCTCCTCCTCCCGGCGCCGCGCCAGCTCCACCTCCGTCACCTTCGGCACCGGGATCGACACCCGGTTCGCCTTCTTGTCCACCTTCTTCATCGACTTCTCCAGCTCCCTCTCCTCCTGCTCCGCCAACCGACGCGCCTCAGCCCGCCGCGCCGCTGCCTCCGCCCTCTTCTCGGCCTCCTCCTCCTTCTTCTTGGCGGCGCGTGACTTCGAACCCTCCGCCACTTGCCAGTACTGATCCTCCTTCTCTCGACCCTCCTTCTCCTTGCGCTCTACTTCCGCCGCGCTCTTACGAGCCCTCGCCGCCTCCGCCTTCGTGTTCACCCCCATCTTCTTCGGCATCTTTCCCTTCCCTGATTTAGGGTTTCGTTTCTTCCGATTCCTCCTTCAAATTTCACACTGTTGTGCTGATGTATGATTATGAATGAATTATCATGCGATGTGGTTCATTATGGATAGATAGGCTTCATTCTCAATCTTCATTTAAGCTTGCCACTGCAAGTGCCACCACGATCCATGGGCCTCGGCCCGCTTCTTGCCCACTGCAATCCATCTTCTTCTTTGTTTTCTTGATTTTTATTTTTTTTAAAAAGACAAATGCCAATTATTACCTTTAGTGAGATTTAGAATTAAAATTAATAATGTCGAATAAAAAAATTTACTTTTTAATTTCTTAACAAATGACTATTGAACACAAACTTGTAAGATTTTTCAAAAATTATTTCAATGACTATTTTACTAAATAGAAATATAAATAAAACTAATATAATAAATTTTGATTTGGAAATAGATTTTAAAAGTTTGAGAACACGCCACAACAATGATGACAACGTCTATAATGATGGTTGCAATGCGTTAGACTGATAGGAGAGATATTACTAATAATAATAGTATAAGTATCATTGAATTATTGATAATAATAAATGAAGGAGGTTTAATATGACTTAATGAGGTGACTAGCGATAAATGAATCATAATAGAGGTAAAAAGTTTGGTAATTTTATGTTTGTTTTGAGTTTGTGACTCTTTTAATATAGACAGTTAGGAATGTAAGTGAGCACAAGTCAACTTGTGAATTTGGTCAACTAGTCCAACCCAATTACAAATTAGCAATTTAGGTTAGGTTATCATTTTGGCTAATCTGATTATTATAGTTAGGTTAGGTGTTGGATTGATGAGTTCCAAAACCGATTAACCTGATCCAACTTGATATACATTTAATATTAATAATAAGTATTATAATATAACTTATATATTTTATCAATATGTATGTGTATTGTGTAACCCACACCCAAATACCAGAGTTTTGTCGAGCATTCAAGCTATTAACCCTAAGTTGTGCTCGTGTGATTGGGTTTGTCGCCACCATTCTCTCCACTGACCACCATTTGTCCTACCAGCTACCATTCCTCGCATCGACCACCATTTGTCCCTACCAATATGACCACCCTTCACTTCTCCTTTTTCTTTATTTCGTTCCCTTCTCCTTTCCCTCATTCATTTTCCATTTTATTTTCTTTCACTTTTCATTTTAGTAATAATAATATAACTTATATTTCATTTTTCGTTGTTTCTTTCAGTCATTCATTTTATAAATTGTCAAGATCTGCTGTTCTAAAGCCTCTTTCGACTCTCAATCTCGACCTCCCTCTTTTGGGTACTTACCCCTTTTCCTTTCCCTTAATTATCTATCTCTTAATTATTAATTTTTTTGTTTGTATGTCAACAATTTAAGAAGTGTAATTATTATGCTAGTCTGCTATTTCCATGTTTAGATTCGATTGGATAAGTTCAAGTCTCTTGCTGCATACGTGCATAAACTCATTTTTCCTTGCTAACATGTAGTCCAGTTAATATCTCATCGATGGTTCTGCTTTTGTTAGTTGTTGTGTTACCCATGGTAATTTTGATTATTTCTCGACCTTGAATTCATTACAAAATGTTGATTGTATTTTACACTTGTAGTCTTGTATTTGTTCTTTTTCTCAAATTTGTTACAGAGCCTAGCATATGGCTTAAATTAGTTTTTCCTTTTATTGCTTGATTGCATAGCCATTTATTTGTTAATTTTTCGTAACAATTTTTTTGCGGGTATTTCTCTTAATTCTTTAAGCTAAAATAGAAAAATCAAACTCCAGCTATCATTGTTGAATGTTGTCGGAAAGAGGTAACGAGGAAGAAAAAGGTGAAAAGGAGGATTATGGGAAGAAATGTTACAATTACCTGTTGGGCTATAAATATAGGTTATGATGTTAGTCTCATTTTTGATAACTAGGATTCTCATTTTTATTTATTTTTTGTTTAGTTTTAGCTATTGAATGTAATCTTTCGTATTATATTTCTTTGAATTTTTTTATTTTTGTTTCAAATTTTTAGAGTATAATATTGATTTAATTAGCCGACCCAACCCAAACTAAAACGACCTTAATCGGATTGGTTTGATCCGAGGTTTCTTATCCTAAAAACAATGTACCCAACCTAACTCAATCCGTCATTGTTTCATCTGTTTGAGTTTTAAAATAGACCCAACCCAACCCAATTAAACCCCTAAAAATTAAGATAATAGTTGATAACTCATGAAAATAGGTGATAATGATGGGTTAGAATTTGAAAGTTTTATCGTTAAATTCTTAAAATAGTTTTGAAAAATTATTTTATAAAACAATTTTAAATATTAAAAAAACTTAAAACATAATCAAGCAAGTCCTTAGTTTTTAAAAACTAAAAAAAATGTTTTTTAAAACAAAAATCAATCATTGCCTCCAACTTGTTGTTTTTATTGTTTTTTTTTATAAATTTTTGAAAATAAAGAATAAAAGAAAAATGATATGCCATTTTTATAAATGTTAGTAAAATTTATTGTTCTTAAAACCAAATTAATCATTAAACCAATTAAGATATTGATTAAAGGATTAATGGTTCAGTTGTGATCAAACTGGTATTAATAAAATAATAATAATAATTAAATAATACATAAAATAATTTTAAAAAATATAATATCGTAATTCTATAACAGTAAAAACGAAAAATAAAATATAATTTTATAGGTTCTTAACATTCAAAGTACATACAACAGTTCAATTCAAATATATTATAATACTTAAGTATGAGTTTTAATAATACACAGCAACCATGTTCATTAGCAATAACAAGTTTACATCTCAAATAATAAAAAATGACAAATACTTTATGTTGATTTTTTATTTTTAAGAAAAAAAAATGACATTGTATTAAACATTTTTTTATTGTCTCGTTGTGAATTGTTTTTTGTCAGATTTTAACTAATTTTTTAGTTTTTTGATTGGTTTTTCTATAGATTGGCTCAATGGTTTATTTGAACTAAATATTTGACTGGTATACTAGTTTTTCGATCCAATCAACTGATTCAATTCGATTTTCAAAACAATGACAAAATTAGAAAAAAAAAATATGTGAAAACAAATAGACTCTTACTACCCATGATAAGCGTCCTTTTGCAAAAGAATACGTTACCACCTTCCATGAATAGTGACCTCAAGTATTTTATACATGAATTTATTTTGTATGAAAAAAATTGTAAGGAGACTGTACAGTTGTTGTTTTGTGTGGTAGTAAATAATAGGTGGTTTAAAATACATATTAGTGTTTTAGTTTATGCTATACATAAGACAATTATTTGTTTTTATATAGTTAAAATTTATAATAAATAAATATTTTTAAATATATAAATTATATTATAATTAAATTCTTCATAAATAAATGTTTTTGAGCATATAAATTATATTTTAAATTTACTATGAATAAATTATATTATAATACAAGGTTATTTTTAACTATTTGATATTTTAAATATATATATATATATATTGAAATTCAATTTAAAAATAAAGATGTAAAAGATAGATTAAAAAAGATAAATACAAATAAAGATAAAAGGATAGTGATTTGAGATATAGTTGAGAAAGAATTTTTTTTGAGTTAATTGTTAACTCAAATTGAATTTGAAATTAAAATTAAGAAATACATTTGTAAAGAATAAAAAATAAAAAATGAATTAAATGTTTAATATATGAAATTAGAATAAGACATATTTTATTGATAGTGATAACAACTCTTAAAAATACTTTTGTTTAAGAAAAACTTGTAAAAATATTTATTCTAATTTATATATGTGGAGGATAATTTAAGAAGAGAATATATCTTATCATTTGATAAAAAAAACCCCTTATCAAAAGATATTATTATTTTTTGGATTAGATTATCTCAACTTACAGTCTTTTAATATCTTACAGTAACTTTAGATTTCTAAATGGAAAAAAATATTCTTTAAATTCTTAATTTATCAATTAATTAATACTCTTTTAAATTAATAAAACTTTATAATTTGAACATTATTAATTTATAAAATTTTTCCTGAACATGGTTGATGCTATGAATGAAAATAGGATGTCAAAATAGGTCTAACCCGATGGGTTAACTCGTATAACCACCTAAACGAGTTGGGTTGGGTTGGGTTTTCCAACCTGCCAACGCAACAGGTCAAATGGCAGGATAGGTTGGGTAGACCCATTAGGTTATCTTCTTTTTTTTCTTCACTTACGTTAGCGTTTTCAGTGACACGACACATTCACATTCACCTAAGTTAGGGTTAAGTGATTGAGATTATAACTTTTCTTTGTTTAAATATGTGAAAACTTAATAAGACAAAAATTTGTGGTGATTAGAATTTAAGACAAATAAACACCATAGCTTAAAGTTTATGATCATCTCTTAAATATTAAGTTGGTTCATTAATTTACAAGTTTTATAAAAAAAAATATTTTTTAATTATATTTGAACATAAAATTTAGAAAAAAGTTTAAGACAAATAAAATTATTAAATATTTATAATTTTTTTAATGGATTAATGGGTCAACCCATATAAAAAAAAAAAAAACTGGTCAACCTAATACAATCCACCAACCTACCATAAATTGGGTTGGGTTAAGATTTTTAACTCAATGCAAAAATAGATTTAACCCAACTCATCCTCAATCCTTTGAAAAAATGGGTTGGGTTGGGTTGGGTTAGCCATTCTACATTCCTAACGCTTCGTTTGGTATCATAGAAACAAGATAAAAGAGTGCAGAAAAGTAGTGAAATTACCGTAGTTCCTTCATTTGGTAGCAAAGAAATGTAGCGAAATTTTTGAAAAAAGATGTGGGACCCACCAAATAAAAATTTCTTCGTAATCAAGCAAAGAAACGCGCAGAAGTTACTAAGCATTGCGTCTCCTCTTCGAATAAATGACCTGTATAAATCGATTTACACAAATAGTGAAATCGATTATGCCTCCTTTCTCGCTTTTCTTAATCAAAAACTGATTTGCAATTGCCCCCTCCCCACTTTTCTTATTACAATACCTGTTTCCCACCCCAAAATCGGTTAATACCCTCCCGTAAATTGATTCTCTTTGTTAGGCCCACCCCTTCCCAAAACCCCGTGCGGGCCCCACACCTCTTTTTATATAATAATAATAATAATAAATAAATAAAATAATAAAATAATAATACTAAAAATAAATATTATTAATAATAAAAAATAATATTAATAATAAAAATAAAAATGAATAATAATAATAGTTAAAATAAAAATAATTTCAAAAAGTTAACTTACATTTTATTTCTTACCTATTTCTCTTCAACTAAATACCTTAACTTTTATTCTATTTTTCACTTATTTCTCTTTTCTTTTCTTTTCTTTTCTTCCTTTCTTTTTATTTCTTTATTTTCTACCAAACACACTCTAACGCTGTGTTTGGTAGAGAGGAGAGAAATAGAGGGAGAGGAAGTAGGTAGAAGGGAAGAGAAGAGAAGAGAAGTAGGTAAGAAATAGAGTGGAAATAGAAGTTGTTTGGTTGGAGAGAAGTAGAGAAGAAATAGAGTAAAAGTTTGCTTTTTGACTTTTGAGGATTTGAAATGAAAAATAAAATTACACTTATAACCTTGTTTTTTTAATTAAATTATTTACAGAAAAAGTCGAAATACAATTATGCTACATATATTCGAATATGGGTTTACCATATTCTAATATATAGCATTGTTGGAGACAAATAAAATTAAAAAACTTGGGCCATTTAGAGGAAAGAAATAGATAGAAAAAAAGAGAAGAGAAGAGAAATAGGTAAAAGATAGAGTAGAAGTTAAGGTTGCTTGGTTGAAGAGAAATAGGTAAGAAATAGAGTGTAAGTTAAGATTATTTTAATTATTATTATTTATTTTATCATTAATATTATTTTTATTGTTATTATAATATTTATTTTTATTATTAATATTATTATTATTAATTATTATTTTTATTATTATTATTAAGATGGGATTTTTAGGGGGGCGGGGGGGCATATTCGAATAACAGGGGATGAGATTTTGAGAGAGAGGGGGAGGGGTGCATATTCGAATAACAGGGGGAGGAGGATTTAGATAATCGAATAGGGGGGGAGATATTCGATTATGGAAGAAGAGATAATCGATTAAGAGGAAGTAATAATCGATTATGTTACAAAAGTAATTAATTATTGAAATAAAAATTATTTTTTAGTATCAGTGATAATCGATTATCAATAAAAAATAATCGATTATTTTTACCAACAATATTCATTTTCGCGCATTTCTTCGCAGTTTTGCAAAGAAGTTTTCAAACGTGGGTCCCACACTTTTTTCAAATATTTCTTTGATATTTCGTCGCTACCAAACGAGAGAAGTTCATATATTTCTCTGCTCTTTCGCTCACTTCTCTTCTCTTCTTCAATACTTTGGCGACTACCAAACAAAGCGTAAGTGAGAAAAGGAGAGAAAATAGAAATATGGGAGAAGGGAAGGGCTAATTATAAATAGACAAACTGGGACCGGATTGGATTGGATTGGGAATTCTCAGAATTGGGGTTTCGCTGAGACTGAATCAAAGGAAATAGAATTTGAGCGCACAACACAACACAGAAGAAAGAAACCTAAAAATTCCGTCTTACTTGACTAGTTACTGTAAGCCCCTCTCTGATCCCATTCATTATAGTTATAATACTATATTTCTTCCTCCTTTCTCTACTATCATTATTTTTGCTTTCTTCCACAGCTTTTGCCTCGGGTGTTGATTTTTAAGCAACTTTGTCTTTTGTCACAAATTCGCACTTCAGGTGCTTCTCTTCCCTTCTGCTCAATTGATACTTCTTTATTCTACAACAACACGTCCCATTAGTTTCTCTTTTTTTGGGAACTCTGCCTCAACACCCTTTTATAAATACTGTTAAAACCTTTATGTTTGAATTTTTAGTTATCTTAAAACCAAAAACTGACGTGTTTTGGGAATTCGGGGGACAACAGCTATCGCAAACCATGGAAATTACCGGATTATTAGTTTTGGAAATTTATTTTGTTGTTTTTTAGTTACCTGTTTTCTTTTCCTTTTCTCCCTCTCTCTCTTATTTTTCCTCTCCCTTTTTTTTTTTTTCTCTAAAAAAGAGTAGCTGAAACTTTTCAAAATTGAACAATCAGATTCTAGTCATCCCTTTTGATTAAAAAGAGAGGAAAACATAGTTTTTCTGGCAGCATGACCAAAACCAAAGTACGTGAGCCATGGTATCCATTTAAATGCTTCTCTATGTTAGTGCTATTCAAGTAATTTTGGTTTTCTTTCCAGTATCTTTATGGTTATACTGAGCTGTATCTGATACGGTTGCAGTAGGGTATTTGCATACATTTCTTGTCTGTCACTGTTTTGTTTCTGTTTCGATTTAAAATATTGTAGGTTAAATTATTCACGTGGTCCCTATAATTGTCCCTATTTTAAGTTTTAGTCCCTATACGAAAAGATTTTAAGTTTTGGTCCCTACACAGGTTTTTGTGGCAGTTTATCACTGTTGGAAAAATTTTGTAGCAGTTTTATGCTGCCAGAAAGTTTTCTCCAGTGTTAGCAATAGGGACCAAAATTAACTTTTATGCATGTGTAAAGACTAAAGCTTATAGTTTTCTCTTGTGAGGACTAAAACTTAAAATGAGTACAACTTTAGAGACCAAGAGAATAGTTTAAACTAAATTCTCTTCTACAAACACTTTGGCCAACATCAGGTGGATAACTGTGGGGCCTGTTTGGATAAACTACTTGAATAAGTATATATTCAATAAGTACATGTTATGTAAGCTCTGCAGTCTGAAGTGCTGTCTAAAATAAGCTTATTAGCTTTTTGATAGACACTTTTAGGAGTGTTAATTAAAAAAGCAATTTTAATAATTCATCAAGCTTAATTTAATAAAAAATTATTATGAAAAAAAAAAAAACGCTGTAAGTTGATTTTAGCTTTTGAAATGGCTTATTTTCACATGCTTCAATTTCTAGCTTATGAAAATAAGCCTAAGGCAGTGTACGTGGTAACGTGGGTTTCAACAGCTGATTTGGTACTCACATACAAACAGGATCAAAATTTATTACGAGTGCTTACTGCTATAGATAAGCCCAACTGAGCTCTCTTCCAAATACTTCTCCATATACTAAAACTCTTTTTAGATAAATTTCTCTGTAAGCACTTATAAAAGAAGAAAATAAAAAGCAACAACAAAAGTCTTATTCCACTAGGTGAGGTTTCTTAGAAATTTGGCTTAGGGCTAACTCAATCCCACCAAACCAGATTGTAAGGTGAGGATTGCCAAAGTTTTTAAGCTCTATTTAAGCCATATCTCTAATTGATGCAGGATTAAACCACCACCCTTGAATTTGCAATTAAGGCAGTCCCCATACAGGCTGCAACTAAGGCAGGCTAAGAGTGACCGCAATTAAGGCGACTTTCCTACAAGGTTGACCACATGGATTACACGACGCCATTCGGCTCAGTTAAAGACCAAATCTTCAGTGATACATTATTACATTTTTTTCTTGCACATTCAGGGTTGTGAGCATAGAATATATTTTCTTTTGGTCATATCACGGGACCATCCTTTGTCAGTTGGGATTATTTTGGGTTTGTAACTTAGGGAAAATGATGTTTTTTCTGGAATGCTATCTGACGGGATACACCTAGGATTTCCCTTATGGTTTCATAAATGTTTAGGCTACAACTTTTAAATTAATTTAAGTATTTAATTGAGGATAATTTGAGAAAGAATGATTTTATATAAATTAGGTTGGTAAGTTGGTTTATATGTGCAGAGAATAGAGATATGGAGATATAGTGCGTCATCTGCTTCATTTTGTGCCCATAATTTATATTTAAGGGTTATTTGTAACTGGTTATTTTACTTGATAGCAAGTGGCAATACTTTTTCTCCAATAATGGATAGCATGTATTATAATTAAAGCTCAGTGATCTGCAATTTGATTTGAAATACATGGTTTTTTTAATGCACTATGATATTTTCTGTTGTTTTAGTTTGCTAGCTGGATTTAAATTTTAGAGGACTTATCTAGTACTTGAGAGAACAATCTGAAATTTGTGAAAGCAGCAGACAAGCTTAATGGTGGAAATAATTCACATGCAAAATTGTGCTATGCACACCTTGTTTGTAGGAGGGATAATCTCTGCACTCATATGCTAAGCTGGCTTTTGATCTTAGATTTAGATGGAAGTCCCATTACTTTTAAAGCAAGTATTTGGCCACTGTTGTCATGTATAAACCAACTTTCTTGTTGATTTTGTGCAACTGAAATATCATTTGACATTGATGGATGAGGAACATCTTTGCCTTTATCATAAATTGCAGTTGATAATGATTCAACAACTCATGGAAGATTGACACATGGATCCTGACGGCAAAAAATTTGGAGGAGGTAAAAATTTATCATGTCAGCCCTTTGCTTCGCATAGATTATTTTACATATATCTCATTTTTTTTTATCATATATGCTAGTACTGATTTCCTATCTGCGTGACATTGACTGTACACATAATCCTATTGAAATACTTGGTTAAAGTTTCAGTCGGCTATTATAGTTGACCTGAAATGTGTATTCATTTGTTCCTCTATGGGTTAGTGTAGGTCCATGGGAGATATTGAAAAATGAATATTCCTCTATATATAATTATACATGTATGTATGTAGATTAAGAGATAAATGCACATGACTCTTTCAAGTTTTAAGTAGTCATATGATCATTAACTAGCTTTTAATTTTGACCATTCATGTATAGTTATATGACCCAGATTTATAATTCCCGCATTTTTAAAATGAGAATTATTCTCACTATACATGTCTACACACACACATATGTATTTATATGGTGTGACTTGTGGCTAAATCGTTAACTGGAAAGGAGTATTGGTACCCTCATAAAAAAGGGGTGAGTGTATAAAACATTGAGGATAATGCTTTTATTTTACTCCCTCCTGATTGAGTTAATTACATGCTAAGAGCCTGTGTGTTATGCTATGCACACAAAGGCACTTAACTTTATGGTTATGGATTTTAAGGCTTGGTGTTGAAATTTAAATTGAGTTTTTTTTTTGGCTACATATTTAAGTATAATATAATTATTTATCAAGATTGCTTACAGTACAATTAGTGTTTTAGCTTTATATTATATCAAAAACTTAAATTTTAGTTGTGATTTAAAGGTTATTTTTCTTATCTATGTGTGAGTGTGTGTATGTATTTAAATATAATTTTCTATTTTAGGTAGGATCTTATCTTGATGCTGACTACCTCGGCAACAGTGTGCTTCTGTTAGTGTTTCTGTTACAGTAGATTAGGTTAACAGCGTTACAAAGTTAGTTAAGCAGTTAGTGACTAGTTAGGCAGTTAGAGACTGCATCTCAAACTGCTGCTAGTGTGTGTGTGTGTGTATAAAATTACTCTCTCTCTCTCTCTACACAAACACTACTATATACTGTTGATGGCAACTATAAAAGTGGCATTTGGAGTAGTTCTTAACCAACCCAATTTTAATTTAGAGTAAATATCCAATTCAGTCCTTGAAATAAACCATTTGGCCTAATTTAGTCCTAGAAGAAAAAAGTCACCAAATAGTCCTTCTTGATTAAAAAATGTGGCACAATTTAGTACTTTAGTTGTTTTCCCTTCATTTTTAGGACATGATTAGTCTCTAAAAAAGTGAATTGTGTACCAACTTTGTCCCTAACAAAATCATTATTGACCCAAATTGGTTCCTAAGATGTTAATTTAAACGGATGGAAGGATTAAAGTGTCTCATGTTTGTAATCTTGAGAGACAAAATGGTTAATTTATTTTTTTCCTCGGGATCAAATTGTCCCCTTGCATTTTTTTTTCTCTTTAATTTATATGCCTTGTATAAACTAATCAGTCTTTTTGTTACTTGGATTTTTTATGATAGCCAAATAAGTGTGTCTTTGGAAATAAAAAGTTGAATCCATTTATACAAAATTTACCATGAGTTTCATATGATCTTTTTCACTTATTGCAGGGCACACCAATTATCCATCTCAATTTTTTTTATAAGAAATTTAACCTCCGCTCTCTTTATATATATATATATATATCAAAAATGTAATTTCAATCATAGTTGTTCATGATTTTATTTGCCAATTTGGAATCCGTTAGCTCACTTTTAGAACTTTTTAGCATCATGCTTTAGGCCACGGTTCTAGTATGGCAAACATGTTGTATGTATATATTTTTCCTATGCTTTCTGATTGAGGACACATGTTATTTGAACTTAGGACCAAGAGAATTGACAGGTGCTGTGGATCTATTAAATCACTTCAAATTACTCCCACATTTTGAGTTTTTCTGCAAGAGGCCACTTCCTGTTTCAATTTCAGATGCACACTATTTACACAACATAGTAGGAGACATCGAAATCAGAAAAGGAGATGGGATGCAGTTGGATCAACTTATTCAGAATTCATCTTTGTCCAGTGGTACTAATTATCATATACAGCCTTTGGACCTCGATATTCTAAAGGAGGCTTTTCAACTCAAGGAAACTGTTCCCATTGATTTGCCTGCTGTAAGAAATCATCTTCTTTGAATTTGATAATGCTTCTTCTGTTACTTCATTGCTGTTCACTAAATTAATAGACATGTTATCCTAATTTTCAAAATTCAAAAACAACATAGTTAATCTATTCCTTTTTAGAATTGAGTGCATATATGCTTATTCCTTGTATTTGTCCCTGATAGGCCGAGAAGGGAATTCTGACTGTTGCACGAAAATCAAAAGCTGAATCTAAAGATGAGGAGAAGAAGCATAAAAAACACAAAGACAGGGACAAAGATAAGGACAAGGAACATAGGAAGCACAAGCATCGTCAAAACGATCGAAGCAAAGACAAAGAAAAGGATAAAAAGAAAGATAAAAGCAGGCATCATGGTTCTAGTGCTGATCCTTCAAAGAAACACCATGAGAAGGTTGATAAATTTTAGACATGCATTTGCATTGTTCATGTGAAAAATCAGTGTTCTAAAATTCAATAGTTTTAGTTCATCAGCAACTCATGAAATTCTCATTTTTATTGTGCTGCTGCTGCTGCTAACTGTTTATTGCTTGTGACTTAGGTCCCAATAAACAGTATCTGTTGCATTTGCTGGCAGCATTTTCAAAAGGATTTGTTTCACATACTATTTGAAAATGTCTCAGAAATGTACTTCTCTTTTTAAATCATTTTACTCAATATGATTACAGAAAAGGAAGCATGATGGAGATGATGATCTTAATGATGTGCACAAACACAAAAAAAGTAAGGTAATAAAGGGAGAAGCTTTGTCTCCAGATAAGTTGTCAATCTTTTATTCCCATCTCTTTCTTATAAAATTTTCTGCTGTCTATTACTTCTCATAGTCTCTTGCCCATTCCTTAGTGACATTTTGTTTCTGTTTCTTAATTTTACTGCAGCATAAGAGCTCAAAAATTGATGAATTGGGAGCAATAAAGGTTGCAGGCTAAAATGGTTACATACTGTAGTTCTCTTTTCGTCAAATGGTTGTTGTCATTTGTGGAGGTGTCTGTCACTTGACATTATCAGATTTCGTGAGGTACTTAATTATATTTGCCACAATCTTTAATTTTTGTCTGATGTCTAGATGCTTTGTTCGTCTTTTGAGTTGTTTTTTATTTTTAGAGATGGTTGATGGTGCATCTTTAGTTTTTTTTTATTTTGGTCTCCTTAAGTACTAATTTTAATGTTTCTCAATTTTATTGGCTGAATTTTTTCAGTTATGCATTCAATTCCTTGTTAGAAGAGTTATGTAGCTATCATGTACTATATATATCATCTTAAAGTTGGACTAGGTAGCCAAATTGGTAGTCTTAAAATGTGTCCAATGGCCAAAGGTTATACCCAAATTTAAGGTCTTGACTATGGAGATACTTCTTCCCCAGTGGCAAAAATCACTTTTGCCCGATTATTTCTTGCCACGGCTGCCATTCATCATTGGCCACTATCAATTGGATATCAAAAATGCATTTCTTCATGTAGAACTGAAGAGGAGATTTATATGGAGTAAGCACTTGGCTTTGTTGCCTGGAGAGTCTAGCTTGGTTTGCAAACTACAATGATCTCTCTATGGGCTTAAACAGTCACTATGAGCTTGGTTTGGCAAATTCAATTCTGTTGTCCAGGCTTTTGGATTGAAACATAGTGAAGTAGATCACTCAGTCTTCTATTGCCATACTTCTCCTAATAAATGTGTTTACTTGGTGGTTTATGCAGATCACTCATAATTTCTAAAACTTTCTCAAATAAAACCATTCATCATGTAAAATTCAGAGAATCTAGAGAGATATATTAGAAAGTAATCTGAACTATTTCATTATTGTTTGATTTGATTACAGAGAAGGTATTTGTAGAATACAAAGATAGAGCACTAGCTTTAACTAAGTGACAGCTGTTGTAACTAACTCAACAGCTGTCATAACTAACTGAGAGGTAGCTCTAGGCTACCTGCAGGTCCATATTACTTACAATATAAGTATATAACCTATACAGCATATACACTATCAATCCCTTTTACGTAACAATTAAGCTTTTGGGAGAGTTGGTTCTTGACAGTATAAAATCTATGATAGTCTTTGATACCATGTAGGGAGAGAAGAGAATTTCTGAATATTGCATCTCAGAGGTACACACGTGCTATTGGTAAATGAGACAGTAGAGTACAATCATAAATACAAATGAAATCAATCAAATCCCTAATTTACAGTAACGGACATTCTATAGATATTGACTTGTGTAGAATATGTACGACATGCTATTCAACACTGTTTAAAGTGGTTATATTGGCTTGAGATAATAAGGCAGTTATATTGGTCTTTTTTCATAAAAGAATAAATTCATTGAGAAAGAGACTGGATAAAAAGAGTTAGAACTCAAAAAAGAAATAACAACCAAGAGAGAACAAACAAAACATCAATGAAGCAAAGCTTCCCAACCCCCGACAAAGAAATTTCTTTAAAAAGACCATGTGCTTTAACACCAAGTGGAAGTCAAAAGCCCGATCTTATCCCAAAGAGGCTGCTCATCCAAAGAAATCTCCTTAGAGATGCCTGAATTACATACTAACCAGTAACATTTGTACATTGTAACAAACATTTGACTTCTTTCTTATATCAAAATCAGTAAAGCTAGTCAACAAAAACTAGTCCAAGGACGTATGTAAGGCACACCTTAAAATCTCCAAATGTGCCATACAAAGAATTCCGTAAGAAACAGATACAGAACTATTTTCAGAAAACCTTGAGAGCCAACTTTTTTCCTGTCACGTTTTTATTGAAGTCTGTACTTGGCCTGGCAACTATGCTGCATTCTGTTTACAAGTTTACTTTTGAAAGGGAAAATTTTCTGGCCAAAGTGTGCTTTACTTTTAATTTCTTTTCTTTATCAGACCTCAACTTGTGTGTGTCATTCCATTTTTTTCCCTGTACAGCTGGCCGATGCCTTTGAAATGGTGCATATTGTTTGTATAACTTCCCTACACATTTCATGTCATTCGAGATAATCTGCTCTTTTAATATCCACTTCAGCCACCAGAGGCTGGCCTCCACCATGGTTCACGGCCCTTTCTTTTTCTTTAAATTATCTTAATGAGTAATTATGCTTGAACTGTTTAGCCATTAGCCAATGATCTGGAAGTTCTGTGCAGGAAGTATCAATATGTAAATGTGTCATGGGAGAATGATGTAATTGACATGGATGAGTAGCTGGCAAGACAGCTATGTTCTTATCTTTTTGGTCCCCTTAATACTAAAAAGTATTTTTAGTGTGTTCTAGCATTGTATATATTTTTGATATCACACAACCAATTTTATTACAATTATATAGTGAAATATTGGTGATAATATTGGAGTTATTTTGCTTCTAAAATCTTTGCGTGAGGAATACTCTGTTTTTTGTGGTAATTATTCTAATATTACCGTTCTACTGACTGTTTAATGCGGTATATTATTGAGTCTGAATGGTATGTATGATACTAAGAAAATGCTCCCGGCAATTTTTGTGGGACACTTAATTGATGGTAGAAAGTGGAAAACTAGCTGTTCGTAGGGCTTTAAGAGAATGGATGTTGATGTTATAGAGAAGGACATAAAACATTGGAAGGCCATTCTACCATTAGACAGGAGCATGAGTGGTTTGTGTTTGTTAAGACGGGGAAGAGGAGGGTGGTTTGCATGCTTATGAATTGTTTCCATCATTAATCACTACATCATAGATCTGTCACTTTTTTATAGCTTGGATACTTTTCGTTTCCAAGAGTAGGTAGCAAACTATTCCAGAAATAAATTTTCATTCAGACTCATGGAACCTAAACTGAGAAAGAAGGGTTGGGGTTACTGGCCTCACGTTAATTCTTGAGCCATGTTTACTGGAGGTTATTAATATCTTCAATTTCAACACCATACACATCTCTGGTGGTGTATTTGTAACTCCTGTTGAAAATAAAACTTGCCCAAATTTAAAATCTTCAAATTATTGACTTGAAGGTCTTTTGCTTTATATTTCTAGTAGTGTTTTTGAACATCTTGTCAAATCTGAGGGTGTGTAGGTGCTTAATAATCGTATGAGATACCATAATTGGCCACAGGTGGATTAGAAATTAGGCTTATTGTTTTCTGATAACTTGCAGGAAGAAGAGATAACTAATGCTGCTTATTTTATATTTTATAATAGATATATGTTTTAGTGGTGAAAGTGGTTTGGTGCAGTCTTATTGAAAGAGAATATATAATTTCTTAGTACACAAGTGCAAGGTAGGATAGTGTGAATTTTTCAAATTAGTTAATTGAGACAGTATCATTTTTTTAAAACAAATGAACATGTGACTGCATGGTTTTATGGAACCTTACCAGTCTTTAAGACACTACTAGAAGTTCGAATGAAGGAAGGATGTTGATTCATGATGTATATGTTTTGAAGAGAAAGCCCCTCATGTTTAATCAAACAGTTGAGATTAATGACAGCTGCACCAATAATGATTGGTTCTGATTTGAGTTTTTTTATATATTGGGCCAGTGTGATCAAATTTAGTTGTGCATGGTCAAGAAATTGTAATAATTACATTCAAATTTAGACCTCATAAAATACAGGGTCCTCATCCTTGGGACCGGCAGTTGCTTTAGCATAATCAATTTTAATTCATGTTGAACCCTTATTATAAATTGCCAGTTCTACATATATTAGATTTATTCTAAATTACTACTTCAAATACGTGCTTATGTTGATATGATGATATCATTAAATTAACATGATCTGATGATATCTTCATTTTTCATTCTAACACGTACAAAATTATGGTATTGGTTTCACGTTGGCACATCACTGGACAGGTTCTCATTTCTGTTGATTGCATTATGGAACTGGAAATGCGTAAAAGACAAATAGAAGACACAAAAGTAAATAAAAGTTTTGGATTCTGGCAATGGAAAACAATGCCCTCCAGTGCCAGTTTTTATTTTCCGTATCTAGCGATGTTTATATCCTTAGTTTCTTTCATGATAAGCATTGTTGATAGTCGCAGTATGCATGATGCCTGCTAATTTTATGCAGAGTAGCTAATGATCTGACTAAATATTATCATGAAAGTGAATTCACCTGGTGAAGGAAAAGGATACAAGGTAAAATTTGCTGAAAGTGAACCCTTCTTTTTTGTATAATTAACAATTATCTGATATAATTGCCAGTAATTTGCGAAACTCTGGTTTTTCTTTCCCAGTCTTTTTGGAGCACTGGATATCACAACATGTATGCATTACTTTAATCTTCTTTGTAGATTTTCCAGTCTATATATATTTGTAGTTTAAATTAAAAGATAGCAGCTTATTTAGGATGACTGAATTAAGTATGGTGGTTGTGTACATTGATTACTTTCACCCCATATCTTGTACGAAGTAGCATGCCTCTCCTTAACAATGACTGAAGGCTCAGCACCAAACTCACTATTTGGTTCCAATATATACTGTATTAAGATAAAATGTTCGGAGAGTTATTCAATTTTAAATGATGATTTTAAGGAGGTGCCCCTTAGGGGACCTTCCAGGGGTTATTTTAAACAGGTAAGTCTCCTCTATAGTGAGTATATCCGAAGTGAAAAGATAGAAGTGATCTTGATCTTAGTGATTTGAGGATGAAAATATTTTTACTTACTTTAGAAGAACTTGTTCATTTTACATAATTCAAATTGTGGATGGTGTTATATGTATATATATTTCTGAAAATATTTTTCACTTGTTTAGTTCTAGAATTTATTTATGTCTATTAGTTCTTAAACTTATAAAAAATTTGGATCGTGTTAGTCTTTTTGGTCTTTCTACTTAATTTAATGTGATGCGGGTTTTATAAATTTAAGGACTAGCGCGACATGAAATTAATGGTCTATGTTCCGAACGAAGAATATTTTCATGGATTTAATACCTATTTATTCGTCTTTTTGCTGTTTGCTCTCTAGTAATCCGTAAAATAGAGTTTATCGAGGATTTTGAAGTAAATTTTGCCTCCTTTCTGTAGTTCGGTAGACGCACATAGCTAATTTTTAGTGCTGTTTCATTGAACTCAAGCTTAGTGTTGTTTACAATGTGAACGTCTGAGAATTGAACATATGAACATCAGAGATTAGAAATCACTGGCGGAATGGAAAATTTTCGTGTTTGTTGTTTAAGCATGGACTCTTTGCTAGCTGAAAAAACCAGACGGATATATTTGAGCGTCTTGGGTGTTTATGTTTTGCATTATTCTGTCAACTACGTGTGTTATTAGGTGCTTGTCAGTTTCCTTTTGTGTAAAATGGGCTTTAATTACGCATCAAAGTAGGACACATTTCGTTTTGAAATTTGAATTTGGATTAAGTGCATAAATCCAAATTCTTGTTTCCAAAATGACAGCTTAGATAAACCAAGATGGCAGTAATTCCATGACGATAAACTAGGAAATGGGAGCCCTCAGATGGGCTCAATTGCCCCCAAGTTATGATGATCCATTGCACTTCCGCTACCAAATAAAAGCTATATGATTGACCCATTCCGCACATAAGGAAAATATTAAAAGTAAAAAAAAAAAAAGGGTAAAGAAAAACTATAAAATGTAAAAAACTGGGAATATTATTCCAAATCCATTATCATGCTTTAAAAACAGAATACCACTGGATGGCATGGAACATCAAAATTTGGGTTTGTATTGACCAAATTGTACCACGTACAAGAACAAAATATCGAGCTCTCTCACCTGACCTTCAATCATTATTATTTGTGCAATCTGATTTTTTCCGTTTAGCAAGCCGTGGCCGTAGCTGTATGGGCATGTAAGTAGGTAAACTTCCGTAAGTGAATCCAATAGTAAATAAATTAACTTTTATGATTGTGGACTGTGTTTAAGCATCCAAACTGTGCACACTAATGATGACAAATAACTTCCATGGAATGACGAGAGATAAGACAGCCCAACAAATAGTCTATGTTCAATATTTCTATAAATTTTTTAACTATGATGCATCCTAAAAGCCTTTGTCCTTGTCCCTATTAATCAAACCAATTCAAGTCTCGTTAAAGTTATTTGCTTACTGTTTATCCCTGATTAGCACACAAACAGAATTATAAACAATGTACCAAAAACAAACATAAGTATAAACCTAGAAACGCAAACTACTAATCAATTACCAAATATTCCTTTGACATAAATACAATAATAAAAATTATGCAGTTTACGCATACCATTTCTATATACTTCAGTTGCTTCAGTACTTGATCTGTTTCAAGCTCCTGCAGCAAATAAATAGGGGAAATGGATAGAGATAAATGAAAGATGATAATTTAAACAGTGATCAAAATACAGGATTTAACAAGCAGAAAAAAAGACAAATATGCAAAGACCTAGGCCCCCGCATGCACAATTTATACCTGCAAGTAAGGCCCATGTGGTTGGCCTGGCTTAAGTCTAATGCATTTGCACAATAACTAATTTGCATAATTTAAGACAAGCAATATTTCTCAGAAATATATGTTTGAATTTACACATAAGTACGTTAATGTTTTTGTAATGAGATGAAAAAGGAAAAAGCGAGAGAGGAGAGACAAGAAAATATTTAGGACTTTGAATAATTGATACATACTGTGTGGGCACTACAGATAATTACTAACTTAACCAAGAACACACAATAATAATAATCATATTAATATTAATATAATAATAGTACATTATACTTTTCGACAACATGCATAGGGCATCCAGGGATGCTTGGTGGTGATCAGGGACAGATCCAAAGGGGAGCAAGCAGGGGCCTTGGCTCCCCCTTCTCCCTTAACTCTTTGAAAATTATATATTGTCATGACTTGATCAAAGATGAATTTTTAACTGATTGTTTAATTATTTATATTGACAAAATAATTAAAGTTTGATACATATTCAATTGATCAATTTTATGATTTAAAAGAATGATAATCACAACTTAATTAAATGGTATGATGTATTTAACTATTATGATTTAATATTGATTTAATAGTTATGATAGATATCAGGATTGCTCTAATTTATGATAGACATGCAACGAGCAAAGACCTTGTCCATATCCATATTCATATTCATATCCAATACATGCAAGGCACAATACTGACTATATTCACAACAATACTCCTACATTTTAAATAGAATTTCAGAATCAAATATTTTAAGTACATTTTCGTATATTTGAACATGTCTTATCAATCCTAGATGTTTCATACTTAACATATCAATATTATGTTTTATATAAAATTTTATACTCATTAATATATTAGTTGTGCTGTGTCGTGTCTTATATTTTTGCCACGTAAGATGTGTCCCGTGTTCTGAATACTTGTATCTGCGTTATATTTATGCAAATGTGCAAGAGCATATAGATCTGGCCATATTCAATTAAGGTTAAAAAAAATTCTCTAATCATAAATAAATTAAAATGAAATACGTGAGGTTACAGAATTAAAATGAAATACCTCTCCAACATAATATTTTATGTTGGAGAAGCTTTGTTGAGCAAGTAGGTAGAAAACGAAAACAAATTGAGTCTTCCAACTCAACATTAAAAGGTACCAACACCTTTATGACAAGACAATCTACAGAAAGGAGAAAGCCGAAGAGTTAAATATATTTCACCTGAGGTGCGGCACAATCAGCATGAGATGGATCCCAATGGATAGCACAAAAGCACTCCCAGTCATCAGTTTGAACTTCAAAAAGAGGAGCCCTGCCAAACAAAAATATTTGCTAGATTAATGCAATTTAAGCACAATCAACAAGAGACTCTTTCTAACACTCCACTCATTTCTCCCTTCTGTATCTGGAAGAAAGCGGCAAATTCAACAAAAGAAAATAAGTAGAAAAGGTGTGTGATGGTGCAAGGTACTGAAACAATAAGGAACTAAATGGAAAAGAGCTATAAGGAAACTATAAGTATATACTAGCTCCGATCAACTGATCAAAGACCTAGTATATATGAATTCAAACATTTGTGGCTTTGTTCTCAGTTCCCAGCTTGTACTTAATCTTGAAATCAAACCCCAACAGCTTGGAGATCCATTTAGGTTGTCCCTCACTCATGATTCTCTGCTCAGCCAAAAACTTCAAGCGCTTTTGATCCCCGTGCACCACAAAATATCTCCCTAACAAATAGTCTTCACTTTCTGTATGGCTAAAACCACTGCCATTAATTCCTTCTCATACACTAACTTATTTAAGGCTATTTCTGATAAAGATTTTCTCATGTAAGCAACTGGCTTCCCCTCTTGCATCAACACAGCCCCCACTCCTTTCCCAGGTGCATCAATCTCCACCATAAATGTTTTCTCAAAATTAGGTACTGCCAACATGGGGTTCAGAAGTCATGGCTCTTTTTAGCTGCTCAAAAGCCGATTGAGCTTCACTTCCCCACTGGAATTGATCCTTCGAGAGTTGTTGTGTGAGTGGCCTAGTAATCTTTCCATAGTTGGCCTCTAGGTTCCCTGGGCTAGCCAACCACTCCATCCCTAACACCACTCCCGTTCCTCGCAAATCAAAGAGGAAAAAATCTTGCTCAATGAAATTCCCTTGCAGCTCCAGTTTTACCGCCCCACAAATGTCCTTGCCCCTCACCTTCTGTCCATTCCCCACTTCTACTGTATACTCTAGCATGCCCTCTACCTCCAACTTCAAATCTGCCACCAATTGTTTGGAGATAAAGTTGCTGGTGGCTCCACAATCCACCAACACCAGTACTTCCCTTTCCCCATTTTGTCCCATAGTCTTAAAAGATTTGTTAGAGGTAAGCCCCTCCTTACTTTTCAAGTACAATTACAAGGTTTTGTTCTCCAACTCCAGCTTCGATTTCCCTCCTTCAGGTGGAACACTGTCCTCCTCATCATTTTCTTGGCCTTCTATCCACAGCAGCTGAAAGTGCCAAAGCTGAAGCCTGCAAATGTGTTCTGGTCCCCACTTCTCTCCACATTTAAAGCAAGGCCCCTTTCTACTCATCTATTGTAGTTCTGCCTGGGTCAACCTCGCCCCTCCATATGCTTCTTCTCTCCTTGACCTCCTTAATACTTTGAACATGTTTTATTTATTTATTTTTCATATTTATTATGTATTTGACTTTTTATTTAATAGACAGTTGTCTCTTAAATGAAAAATTAGCCACTAGAGAAATTCATGTATTGGTTCACAACTCTACCCCTATTCTAGTTAATGAAATTTCATTTGTTTGCTAACGAAAAAATTAAGTGTTGTTCCTTAAAAAATAAAACTAACTGATCCAATCCAAATTGCAAAAGATTGGAGTGGATTGGTTCAGATTTGATGTTATTCTCAAACTGATCCAAACTGATCCAAACTGAATCGCAAATTTCTGCTAATCACATCAAATGATCTTTTGTCCTCAAAACCAATTCAAACAAAACTGCGAACACCCCTAATATCCCATCCTTAGCAAAATCCCAAGTCCTTATGTCCCTAATAATCAGCATTTGGCAGTAGTAAAACCATCTGGTTCAGGCACTTTATCCTTTCTTATAGTCTCGTATACAAAAACTAATTGGCTTTACCAAAATAAATAGGGCACCAATCCAACCCTTCAATTAAAGGTCTGAAATGATCTATCTGGCAAGAAATATTATTGCTTGAGCTTTATGTAACTATTACATCCATTTGCTACTCAACAATAAGTCTTATGCTTTAAAAATAAGACTACCCTACAAAATATTAACTTATAACCCCTAAGAAAAAAACTTGCGTTAAGTTTGAATTGCACCATTCTACAATCATTTTTTTCTTGTTTCATTAATAAAGTCTTAAATAAGAAGACCATCCCTCAAAATAATAACTTATAAAATCATTCAAAACAACAATGCCATGTGACTTACCTGCGCCATTTTCCACATATAGTTCCATTTGCTCTATCTATAACTTCCCGACATTGAATCCAATTACCAATGGAACTAAGTCTAGTAGGACTTCTCGTATTCTCTCCCTGCAGAACAGAAAAGCATTGCCATCACTCTGAGACTCAAATTAAAATGAAGATCATAAAGTAAATGAAAAAACCTTTACCAGCAGTCTATAAAATTCTGAAGGACTAATTTCCAATGGTTCAGGAAGGACATCTTCATCACTGCAAGAATCAATAAAATGATGTATGTAGCGATTTAATAATTACAAAAATATGGCTAAAATATACTCCTAATGAACAATGCTTATGGATAGACACACTAAATATGCACAATAAGAAAACCTCACTTCACCCAAGCAAAGAAAACCCATTAACCAATCCAGAAGAGAAATCTCATTAACTGTTCTTATGTTAACTGTGTCTTATTCTATCGAAGGACTTGCTTAAAAAAGCAAAGTAAAAGCTCAAGTTCCTCTGTTTTTTGCCAATGAACTTCCAGACATTAACAAGGATAGAGGTAAAGAACAAGGTTCAGGGAGTGCAGCAGAAGGGAAAGGTGCTGGGGAAAGAAAATGTCTCGAGGCCAAGCTTATTGGATAATATATGCAGGAACTCCCACCTACATAGGTATGTTGAACCAGGTAAAGCCTAATAAAGCTTCATAGAGAAGAAGACATGTGGCAGAGAATCCCACCAATAAATAGACAAAATGCATGGGCATTTTAAAAAAAAATGCAGCAGCTCCCTAAAGAACATGTCAAAGTTTTTGGAAAGTGGATCAGCCACAGACAGAAAGTCTACATCTGTAATAGTGTATATCAGTTAGTGTCAATTAGTTGTTAGTCGGTCAGTCTGATGGCTGTGACAGCTGTCAGTTAGTTATCAGTTGTTAGTCTCTTAGCTTCTCTTAGAAGCTACTCGTACCGTATAAATACTGTTCTCTGTATACTGAAACATTTAGATTAATAATATTCAGATTTCCATTTCTTCTAAATTCTCTCTACTTCATAATTCTATTAATCTGGATATTGTACTTTTGTGTGGGGCAATTCAGTTATGTGGAGAAGCAAAAAACAAAGTGTAGTTGCAAGGAGTAGTGTTGAAGCTGAATATAGAGCCATAGAAAAAGGAGTATGTGAGATTTTGTGGCTGAAAAGGATTCTTGAAGATCTACAACTTCCTATGACTCTGAGTCAAACTATATTGTGACACAAGGCTGCCGTAAGTATTGCTCAGAACCCTGTCCAACATGACCGACCAAGCATGTGGAAATTGATAGACACTTTATAAAGGAGAAAGTTGTTCAAGGAATTATTTACATGTGTCTAGAACCAACTTTGAATTTCTTGTAAGCAAGTTGGTTATGTTAAATATATATGCACCAATTTGAAAGAGGAGGGGGGGGGGGGTTCAATATAGTTTAGATTTTTTTTCTTTCAAATTTGAATAGTTTTCGAGAAGGTTGGATAGAATATAATCAGATCTGATTTGATCCTTGATTTTCTCCTATCTTTAATTTAATTTAATTTAATTCTGATTTGATCACCATTTTCTTGGTCCATCCCTCCTAAGTTTGCAGGAAGGTGTGTTAGTATATATACACACACACTACTAGGCCCAAATGACTCTTGCTGAGTGTGCCCTGTAGTTGATTAGCTATTGTTAGTCATGTACAATTGTGTACAATTAGTTGATTCCAGCTGCCAAGTTCAGTTAGAATCTATTAGAATGTAAGAACTGAGTTATGCAATTGATGTATTTTATCGAGTCTACAAATAGACTCCAACTCTTGTACTCACTGTTGTTCGTCAATAATAACATTTTTAGTTTCTCTCAGATTCTCCACCATCGCCTCCCTCCCCCCATCTCTCTCTCTTGCTTTCTTCTTGTATTTCACTACATGGTTCTCTAAAACTCTAATAGTCGCAGCCTAGTCATCCTCTGCCATAGGTGAGGATCTTTCAATTTCAATCAACCTAGCAGAGACCAAAGGTGATCATACAGAGAAGACCCTTAGATGTGCTGTTTGATGGAGGAGCAGTTGTTGGAGAGGTAGTCATCACCAAAAGCACACAGTGTGATTTAGAAGGAATCAGATGTAAGATTTTGTCATGAAAGAATGAAGCATATGCTAAATCAAACAAAAAGTGGAAAACCATAGCAAAATGACAAGTATTTTGGGTTTTTGGGGGGTATTTTTCAACAACTCAAGTAGACTAGCTAACTCAGTCGTGGAATTGCAAGGAGAGATTCTACCCTAGCCTAGCCAAGCTTGATGAGAACCAAGTTTTCTAACAAGTTAACACATCTTTCCTCGTGGTTTTAACAATGTTTGGAGCCTTGGAGGAATGGTTGTCAAACTCACAAGTTGACTCAAACTCATTTGAGTTTCATTCGAATTTACAATACTAGAGGTGAAAAATGAGCCAACTTGCTTTGAAGCTTATTCTAGAGCAAACTCAAACTAACTTAAGTAGACTTGCATGGACTTGGTCAAAATCGTAAGTCTAGCATTGAGTGAATGATTCCATTTGAGAGAGGGAAATCAGCTTCAAATTGCCCACCAGAGAACCAACAACTGTGACCTACCTCCACATTTGAATATTTGATAGGGCTTCCTTTGATGAGCCTCCAAAGACCATGACCACCCCTCCGATGAGCGTTCGGTTGACAAACACTTCCTACTATAACGAACATGATTTCTAAAGGTGGTAGGTGATCCTTGCTGCGACAGCCTGGCTCTGAAGAATACCCTTGACTAGTTGGTACCTCCATCCCTTGCCTAATGAACAAGATACTCTATGTCCCTACCAATCACTGATAGTTTGAAACCAATATTAAATATTAATTGTGTGCTATGAAGTGGGCAACAAAACCCACAAGAATAAGGTAGGCTTTCACTCAAAATACATCTTGGATGTTCTCAAGAACTAAAACATTTGGTATTCACAAATTGATTAGACTTTTCAGACTTTCAATGCTCAGTGGGATTTTTTGGAAGTCTTGTAGGGGATGAAGACATGTATATTGTGATAAACATGTGTTTAATGTATTGTATATTCTGTTTGGATACAATGATTAACTGTTTTAAATATTATATTGATTTGATTTGGTAAACTCTTGCAAGATTACAAGTCAAGTTTATGGACTCTCCATGAGTTTATGTACTCTCAAGTTTGACAACCTTGGTTAGAGCCTTAAGAGGTCACTAGGTCACTCATGTTAGCTACTAATGTACCATCCCAATTCTGGGGAGAAGTTCTCTTTTTTACAACCCACTTAATCATTAGAATGTCTTCCAAAGCACACAAATTCAGTGCCAAACACCCTACCCTTTTATTTAACGCTAGGATCCTAACATCCATTCCCCTTTATCTTGGATGCTCTTCCTTTGTCCAATACCCTTAGCCTCATTTGCAACAAATGGACCCTAAATCTATGAATGCATCTTCTTAGGGCACTTAAGTCTCAAGATCGAAAAGGTTACAAATGCTATTTTCCTTCCACCACGAAATTCTGTCACTCCATTGATGTAACCTTCCAAGAGAACTAGCCCTATTACCCCAAAGTTGCCATTCACAAAGTGAGAGGACAACTAAGGAAAACCCCAACTATGGAAAATTGGAGACAACCAAGACCATTCCAAATTTCCAATAACCGAAACTACTCCAAAAGCATCTATCCAAACTCACGTGGTCGAACCCCTATATCTAATAACTGAAATCACACTAGAACTCCAAGTGGTTGAACCCCTTTATTCTACTAAAACCCCAAAGAATAGTTTGTCCACATAAAACAAACTTAGTAAAAGCTTATATTTAAAGCAATGTAAGAAACACCCAGTACAATTGATGGATGCAATACAAACATTTGGTTCCAAACATTTGTGATTAAAACAGAAGATACCTTTTTATCGGGCCTGCCCAGTCAAGAACTTCTGCTTGAAAACCTTTACCAACCCGCACGCCAGTTGTAAATGGCTTGGTGTCTCTCAACATCAACAATATGGGATTCAATTCAGCCTTAACTGGGGCAGTTCTACATTTGCCCAATTCATTGTGGATACTTGGTGATCTGATAACTGTCTCCTTGAGAATTTTCTGCCTTTTCTTAAGACATGAATGACAAAACCACTCATCAATTGGCAATTTTTTCAAACGTGGATTGTAGCAAGACGGATGATATGCGTCTTCACAATGATCACATAAAAGCATGTTCAATGAACTGTCTGAATGGCCACATATTTTGCATGACCTGGAACAGCTGCTATTACCAGTGGTGACAGCATCTTCCCCAGAAGCCACATTATCGACAGGAGATTCTTCTCTAAGAAGTCCATGGCTTCTTAAAATATTAATGCAGAAATCCTTTTCTGTTACTTCTTCCTTTGTGGAATCCATGACTATTACACTGGAGGAGGAGCATTCACCAGTTTCATCCATTTCAGTTTCCATATTTGGCTTTGAAGAGGAGCAACTATCATTTACACTGTTAATACCTAAGTTTTTATGTGTGCTATCTTTGGCCATTCCATCAAATAAGACTGAAGGCATGGTAGGATCTTTAACCATTTCAATTTCATGCTTAACTTGAAAACCAGCTGGCTGATCCTCAGCTGATGATAAATGTGCAGCGGAACTTATGACTGAAGGGCAGTTGGCACTTGCCTGCACATTAGTTGGCCCTAGCTTGAAAATTGAGTCCTTACGAAGCTTCTTTCTCCTGTATACCATATTAGGAGCAGTATTTTCTGTCATTATACTAGCAGTTGGTGGCCGACCAAAGTTAATTACACAGCTTGAGCTGTAAGGATCATCAGCATTCCTTCTATCTTCTTCCACTGGTTCAGCTTTTCTACACCAGTCAAGAGGGTACTTATTGCATTTCAGACACACCTGCCAAGTTTCACCACTAGGCATCCGGTCACATAGAACATCTTTCCCATCATCAGACACATAACATAGACCAGCTTCAACTGAACTAAGGAGAGAAGTTTGTATTAACATTATCACCTGAATCAAATTCAGAAAAATGTTGTATATTGCTATAGAGCCCCAGAGATAAAGAGTAAAGACAACATGGTTTCCATGTTTAGAATTGAAGATTATTGAACTGTTGGAAGCATGTCCATCAATCTCATCCAGTCAACACATTAATGGCCACCTGATTTAAAAAACACAAACAAAAGTAGGAAAAAGGATAAGAAACAAGTATAAAAAGGGCAAACAGGCTTGCAGTCATATATAACTACAGACATTGCTGTCTTTAGCCAAAAAACAACACATTTGAATCAAATTTTTAATTACTCTAAATTTGAAAGGTTCAAAATTTCAGGATGGAGGCGAACAGCATCCTACAAACTAAATGCCTTCTTCATAGCCCTGACAAAGTACATGTCAACACAACATTTTTAAGTTTCCTAACAGAACAACCTCATGGCATAAGCCCGTAATAATTCTTTATTCCTACTAACTCCTCCATTTTTTTATATAAACATAGAATTTACTAAGAAAGAAGGGAAAGATACAAATGCAAGAGGATAAGAAAATCTCAAAAACTAAACAAAAAATGAAAGGGAAAAAAAAACTAAGAACATGATACATGTAGCACAGCACTATAATCTCTCTTTAGATCTACCAAAGAAAAGACCTTTATCAGAACACCACAAAGAAGCTAAGTGAACTACTCGATCCCAAATGAACTTGAGAGGCAACATTTGACCAATAAAAATGTTAGCATTTCTTTCCAGCCATATACACCAAACAACCCCAAATCAAGAATAACTCAAAGCCTAGCATCCCTATTTATTGGTTCCAAAACTGCTGAGCAATACAGAAACAAATGACAAGCATTTTCATAACTTGATTTGCACATGACACAATGATAAGGAGACAAAGCAGTTAAAGGTCTTTGATAAATCTTTGGTATTAATCTGGTTTAGAATAGCAGTCCAAACAAAAGCTTTGACCTTTGAGAGAGGAACTGATTTCCAAGTTGGCTTAACTAGAAGGAAAAAATCATTGCTACGAGATGAAGTGAGAATCTGGAAGTAGGATTTGCATGCAATAAACCTGAGGTATCAAAGAGATCAAATCCTCTGGTCTGGATTTGAAGAGATATGGATTGAGTTCAGCAAGACGCAAAGGAACTGTAATTCAGAGAATTTTCTACATGCAAATTTTCTAAAGGAGTGAAAATTCCACGAAACAGTAGAATCAGATGAAGAATAAATAAATCTAAATAATTGGAGCATCCTGCAAATTAGAGAGATGAAGTCTAGGAAAAGGAAGCCAATTCTTTTCTCATCTGTCAATCATCAAATTCATATCAAAACCATCCAGAAAGCTCAAATCTTAATTGATGTTATTAGATTTTTTTCAACCTGTTTCTAAAAGAAATAATCCATGCTTGTGGTTAAATCCCATTGTTCCATACACAATTAGAACAACCACTTTTCATCTCTGTAATTCTAAAATTAGATGCCAATCCTCGATACAGCATAACCACGCCAATTCAAATCTGTGAATAATCAATTAACTTGCCGACTATATTCTATTTAAAGCAAGGAAAGGGAAATTCATGGAATGTACAATCACCATATGATAGGTATAAAATATTTATAATCCACACAGAATACCTCCTACCCAATCTATATAACTGGAGTACTGACTGAAAAAATCTATCATCCAAATTACAGAATACAACTTATATGCTATGTCTGAAAGCTTTTAGGTGGAGGGAATTGAGGGAAAGGGAAGGAAAGAGGGGATGGAGGTGAGTTGCTTGCCTTGTTTAGATGTTTAAGTAAGGAAAGGAGGAAAACTTCCTTCCTAGAAATGTAGAAGGAACGAGAGTTATATCCCCTTTATAATAAACCATTTCCCCTACTTACCCCAAAATTCAAGAAGGGAACTTTTAGGGGCATGAATGGGAGTGCCCCCTCCTTAAAGTCTTCCACCAAATAAGTCACTTTCCCCTCCCCATTCCCACTCCTTACCTCCCATCCAACAGCGACAAAAATTTTGTCCCACTAGGTGAAGTTAGCTACATGGATAATGGATTATATGACGCCATTGGGCTCAATTAGAGACCAAATGCCAAGAGAAATTATTCGCCATGAAATTTCTCTTAACAACTTTCTCTAATGTCCTTCTTGGTCTCCCTCACCCCTTTTCCATAGGACTAAAAACCATGCAATCTATTCTCTTCACTGATGCTTCCAGTGGCCTTCTTCTTTGTACATGTCCAAACCACCTTAAACAATTTTTTCTCATCTTTTCCTCAATCAGTATCATACCAATATCTCCTCGTATACAATCATTTTGTTTCTTGTTTTTTCTTGTGTGGCTACACATCCATCTTAAAATTCTCACTTTTGCTACTCCCACATTCTTCGCTTGTTGTCACTTTAAAGCCCAACAGTTACTACCATAAAGTATAGTCAAACGTATAGCAGTATGATAAAATTTTCCTTTGAGCTTGGTAGGTACTTTGTGATCACAAATAACCCCTAATGCCTTTCTTCATTTTAATCATCCCACTTGTATCTTGTGTGTGACAACCTCATTGATTTCCCCATCATTTTGTAATATTGATCCCAAATATTTAAACTTAGAAACATGTGGTATGCATCTTTTCTCATCCAAGCATAGATAAAAAAATCAAGCCAAAACTAACAGGCATGATACATTGATGCCAAAAGTGTATCAATTATCAAGACTATTTCCTTCTAAAACCAAGTAATTCAAATCTATAATCGATAATTATGATACAAGACAAAGTCACCTAGCAAAAATTACCAACACCACACTATAGCCAATATTTTTTTTTTTCTCTATAACTTATTAAATTGTCCCCCTTAAATGTGAAATCCTTCACAAGAACTAAACAAGATCTGTCCTCCTTAAACAACAGATGTTCCAGCTCATCCACCTTCTCACAAAAATAAAAAAACACAACACAACACTTCTCCACTTTGTTTGACAAATAGGAAAGGAGTGAATAATGGAAAATTACTTGGCAAGATAAGAGCATGTGCTTGATAAGGTAACCTTTACTCATTAAAACATATACACTTACAAAATTTAGCGATTAGAACATGGAAGTCGTGGCATTTATACTTATTTGGTGCAATTACATTTCGTAATCCTCAATTTGGTGCAACTTCAATTTTATTCTCTAAAATGTTGCAAGTATGAGGAAGTTGTGGGTCCCATGACTTAATAGGATTTTTTCCTTTTTTAGGAAAGTCATGAGAAGCAAGCACAACTTATATAAATGTTTGTTTTTTTAAGATTAGTTTTATGAAGCTGTTGATATAACACATGACTCATTGCAAATTTATTATTACTTTTCTAATAAATTAATGAAATCATGGATGAGAAGCATGATTTACCTTAAGTCATGGACATCAAAAGTACAAGAGTATTGGCCAACAAATGTGCATGCCTTTGACATTTAACTTTGGTTAATTTAATAGGAACCAACACAGTCTCCATATGTAAATGTTCAAATTCAAGCACCAAACCAACAGAAATAGGACCAAATACATCCTAATGAAGTTGTGGCCAGAAGTCTTACTCAAGGTTTTAAAAAACAGTCCGCTACTACAATTGTGACCACATCAAGGTTTTTGGAGTATTTGTGACATCAACACGACCACAATTGCAGCTGCATTGTCTTCATCTGTCTGCAATTTCTTGCAATATCAAGGATTGCAACGCAATTGTGACCGTGAACATGACCACAATTTAAAACCTTGGTCTTACTAGTCATACACGATATCACTAGTTTATTATAAAATAAATGAATTGGCAATAAGTCATACTTTAGGAAAATGACCAAATGAAACTAATATTGAAAAATTAAATTTGTATATAAGTCATGTATTACCCCACAATTTTAATTAAAAAAAATTCCTACTAAGTTGTGGGTGAGACCCACAACTTCTTGAAACTTGCATCATTTTGGGAAATAAAATTGACGTTGCGCCAGATTAGGAATTAAAATACGCCATTGCACCAGATTAGGAATTACAATATGCCATTGCCCTAGATAGGTTAAAAAGGCAAGTTGTCATCCTTGCTAGAAATAGGCCATGCTGAGGGCATATCATATAAACACAGTAACATTGAATTCATCAAAGACCAAATGATAATTTAACAATGCAAAGAAAGAAAGAATCTTATAGCTTTGCAATCACTTTAAGTAATGCATGAGACAAGTGCTTACTGCTCTTCTTGTTTCCATCTAAACAAGTGACTATAAACCAGGCCAATAAAACCTTCCTCCAAGCTTGAAATAAATTTCTAACCTAATCTCCACTTAAGTCTTGGAAAGGGACTCACAAGAATCAAAACTTGAATCAGGTTTTTGCTGATCCATCAAAATCTTCCAAAGCAGAAGAAAACATGTATTCTTAAATTATTAGGAAGGGAAGTTCAAAGATTCATGTTTGTGGCTTTCTCCTAGATGTAAGACAAAAACCTATGGATCATTCCAATTTCAAGATCCTTCTTGAGTAAAAAATAATTTATAAAGCTCCAAGGTTTCCCAAATAAATTCATTCAATAAAAATTAATAACCAAGGTTAGGGCAGAGTTAATGCCAGTAGCACCTCCAATAGCGTAAAAATCACAGGCAATTGAAACCAAGATTAAATTAAATCTTCCAAAACCTCCATATGAAATAGCAATAAAGTAGACAATTATTTGCAGCTTTAACGTTAGAAAAGTAATAGCAAACAGTAAAACAAAGTAGGAGAACGATATCAATATAAGAGAAGAGGAACGAAGCATCACCCAATCGGATCAGATATGGGAAAGGCATGGGCGATGGGCTTGCATTGAGTTGAGTTGAGACCCAAAGAGTGCCGTGCCGTGCCTTGCCTTGCCTTGCCCCAACACACAAATAGGTTTTAACTTTTAAAACCGCCCCTTCTCTTCACACCTATATAGACACCATTCAAAGCCTTAAATGCCCAAAAGCCAATAACCCTTCTGTTTCTTGATGGATCTTGTTTCCGAAAACACACTTTGCCTCACAATTATTTTGAATCCTAAGGAACCACCTTTATCTCCATTCAATTCTACAGGAATGTCACTAGCGCTATTCTTCATTTAAACAACCGTGCACAAATTTATATGTGACTTTAGAGTCGTCTAGCTCCACCAATTCCCTCATTCAATTTAAACTGTGGAGGTACTCCTCCCAAATTTTGTATTAAGAAAACGGTTATGCTAATCATTGATGTTAAGAATTTGAAAATAAAATTATGAAACATTAAATGTAATGTTGGAGTAATTGTTTGTAAATCATAAGAATAATTTTAATTATTTTATAACATTTTATTATTAATATTCTAATTTGTTATATTATTAAAATATTAAATATATTGATTTTTCATCTAATATTTTTATCTAAAATATATTTTTGGTCCCATATTTTTTCACTAAAATTCTTTTTGGTCATTTATCTTTTAAAATATAGTTAATGTTGTCCTTCCAAATAGTGGTTGTTTTTTATTTTAGAGTATGATTTTGAATCCTTCTTTATCGAGTCAAGACGTGAAACGTGTCCCATTATATTTACTTACATGAAAACTATAAAACCCAACTAATTTTCAAATCAAAAAGAGCCATAAATATGATAAAAATCGCGAGAAAAGTAAGTCCACAAGTAATCGAAAAAGAATATGATATTATATTTTTCAATTGATCGTGAGACTCACTTTTTACAATTTCACCATGTTTATAACCCTTTTTGGTTTGAGCATTAGTTAAGTTTGATAGTTTTCATATAAGTGAATCTAATTGGACAAATTTCAATTCTTGAATTGGTCAAAACAAAAACGATCACTATTTTAAAAAGACAACATTAACTCAAATTGAGAGTTAAAGGACCAAAATGAATATTTTAAAAGATAAAGGACCAAAACAAATTTTAGTAAAAAGATAAGGGTCCAAAACTATATTTTAGCCACTATTTTTACAAGTATTTTACAAGATATGTAAAAGGATATTATAAGATGATATAACATGAGTAAATTACACTAACAATCCCTGAGGTTTTTTAGATTGCACATATCCTTGCTTATTTAACGTTTACAACAATTTCTCTTATAGGAATACACGATATAATATTTTTCAAACAATTAAGGGGATAGTGTAATGTATAAGGGGTGTCAGTGTAATGTTTTGCAAACAATTAAGGGGGTTAGTGTAAGGATAGAAAAATGAGTGATATTGTGTGTAATATGAAAAAAATCTCAAGAGTATCAATATAATTTACTCTTATTCTTATACAAATATACCTAAATTTAATGTATATAATCATTAATTTGACAAATACTTATTTAGAAATCGTATATCTTCGTTATTAATGGTTGTTTACTTTAAGAAAGAATGTGAAAGGAAAGAACAAGAGTGAAAAGTATAATGATTTTATAGGTTGTTTAATAAAAAAGAAAATGAAAAAAAAAGAAATTTAAAAATTTTCTTTTCTCTTGTTTAATTGGGTAGAAAGTAAAAAGAAAGACAAGAAAAACATGTAAAATGTATGTAAAAATAAGATTATTTTGGTCTTTTTAATATGCATCACCTTTTATTCTCCTTTCTCTCCCAATTTGGATGAAAAGCAAAACTTATAGGCCATATGTGTGTTTCAATCCTTCCTCTACTTTTATAAACTTTCCAAACAATGAAAGGATAGTAATATCTAGACTTTTCCATCCCTCTGTTGCCATTCCTTCCTTTTTTTATCCTTCCAAATGGAATTTAAAGGAAGAGATCTAGTTACTTTCAAAATTATTTTGACTTTTCTTAGGATATGAATTTGATGAATTTAACTATTAAATTATGTAATATCATCTTAATTTTCATGCATGTTAAATATAACAGTATTCACTAGACAAGTAAATGTGAATTTATCTTAATTCTTAGTTATTCAAAATTTTAACAGAATCATTTATTTAGACCCAAACTTGACCCAATCAATAGTTGTTAATCTATGGAATGAGATTAGGTCATTTTGGTTTGTTGAGATAATAATATATCTACCTTAATATTATATGTAAATAAATCACAAAATTAAATAAGAATAAAACTAAAAATAAGGTATATTTTATCCTATATATTTCAAAACAAATAATATAAGTTTAAATATAATAACATGTTATGCAAAATATTATCTATTAAGTTAAGAAACTTTATTATTAATATATAGTTATTATAAAAAAAAGTATTGCTTAATTGAACAAGATGGGATGGAGTGTTGGTGACATATGCGAAGTCAACAACTTAACTTTGATGTTTTTTGAGGTCGATGAGTATAGTGGTTCATAGTGGATGATGCGGTAATGGAGCATACATGTAAGGACACTTTATTAAAATAAATGATGGATCACCTTTGCTATTTATAGGCATTAAATGAACGTGTGTTTAGTGAGGTTTAGTAATTAATGTCATCAACAAACTATTATTTGTAATCCCCTTATTGATTTTGTAGTTATGCAAAGTTGATTATACTCGAGGTATAATCATAGTTCCTAAAATAGCAATAAGAAATGGGCATTTTGTTAGAAATAAAGTGCAACGCAATTAGTAGTGATGGCTTAAATTATAGTAAATATCTTTATAGTAAGAGGACTAGAGCTTAAACTACAGTTTTCATATTTCCTTTAATAGGATTAGTCATTTTGCCTATAAAAAGGAATTAGAGCTTATATTACAAACACACATAAATATATTCAAATATCCCTCATCTCTTGACTTGTTTGACAACTATTTGAAAACCCCTCCTTTTTTCTTTGAATAGAACGCCATTGTTGCCTTGTTCTTGTCATGACCAAAGAAAAGAGTTCTTCTTTCTCGTCCTTGGGTCCTAATGCCCCCCAACCTTTTTGGGTTCGTATTAGACTTCTTTATGTTCTCTCAATAAGCCTTATGGCACCTGTTTTTTGACTATGAAGGTAAGAATTCTTTCAATGTGGACTCGTTTCTACTCTATTTGTGGGCTAAGTGGTTTGTGTCATTTATTTATGATTGCATTAATGTCACTTGGAAATTTCATATGAAAAATAATTTTGAGGTTTTTTAAGTGTTCTTAAAATTTTCCATCTTATTTAATACTAGTTTGGAAAGTCTATTAAAGGATTATGGTCTGACAATGATATTGAGTGTGTTAATCAAATGTTTTCCAAATTCCTTAAAGAAAATGACATTATTCATGAACTAACTTGTGCTAATAAGCCTAGGTATGACAACAAGAAGGGGTGATGGCGAGTTTGGCTCTTCCTGCCCTTGTTCCCACAAAAAGTGACATGTTTGGGTTTAAAAGAGACAAATTAAAATTTTTAAATACAACCCCATTCTTGTCGGGTTTTATCAAGTTCAAGGAAACTCACGAGAAACACGTCACACTTTTTTTATAATTTTAATTTACTCATACATTTTTAAATAAATGATATATTAAGTTATTAATTATATTTTAATTGAAATAAAATCTAAAAAAATAATAAATAACAAAGAAATTAAAAATAAAAATTTAAGAATTAAATTACATTTCTAGTTAAATATATAATTTTAAGTTCGTTGTTTAATTATTATCATTATAGTTTAAATTATTTAACTATAAAATAATTAGTTTATATTTTTAATAATTATAACAAGAAAAGTATAAAAACAAAATGCTAACTCAATTATATGTCTGTGTTGTAACCAAAAAAAAATTGTAATAAAAAAAATATATGCAACAAGGCGGGGGGTTACATCCTGAACTAGCATTTATAAGTTGGGAAAAACTCAAACTTGAATTTGGTCAAAGTGAGTTTTTCCCGTCATAAACGGGGGTGGACGCTTGTACGGGTACCCATGAATTTGGATTTACTTGTCATGCCTAGATACCCCCTAACAAAATGGGTTGCAAAGAGAAATAATCGTCATCTTGAAGTTACTAGAGTTTTACTCTTCCAAATGTCAATTCCTAAAGCTTATTGGGGATAAGTCATCTTGACTACCACATATTTGATAAACAAGTTACCTACTTGTGTCTTGAATGATATTAGTCATGTCCAACACATGTCATTCTTTCTTTCTTCTCTTATCATGTCGAGTCTCCAAACTCATGCCTTTGGATATGTTGCCTCTGTCCACTCTCATAGTCAACACCATGGAAAGTTAAAACCATGGGCTATTAAATATATTTTTATCAATTATCCCTCAAACAAAAAGGGCTACAAGTGTTATCACCTTTAAAGTTGTCATGCTTATGTCTCTATGGAAGTTTACTTTCATGAAACTGAGTCTTTTTTTATTAGCCCTCAGCTTTAGGGGGATAGTAGTTTATAAGTTGAGTCATTATCTTTTCTAATTATGCAAGATGTTCAAGATTCCATTTTTGGTAAAGAAGTTACCACTAAGGAAGTCATAAACAAAGCAAGAGAGGTAGACCAATTCTATATGAACAAGTACCAAAGGATAAAGAGACCTACTTTGGTCCTATAGCAAGCTCATGGATTTGCCCAAAAATGTTATCGGTGATATTCCTAATCTTGAAAGTGTTACTGTGGATTTACCTAAAAATGTTACCAATGACTTGCTAATTACCTCGATGAAAGAAAAAAGATCATGCATCAAGTATCCTATATCCCAATTTGTTTGTTTTAACCATCTTTCTACACAACATCATAGTTTTGTCGCATCCATTGATGTAATTATAACTCCCACCTCAGTCCAAGAAGCTTTAGAGGATGAGAATTAGGTTTGAGCCATGAATGAAGAAATGAGGGCATTAGGAAAAAGCTCGACTTGGGAGATTGTTGACAAGCCAAAAGATAAAAAGACAGTTGATTATAGGTGGATATACACTATGAAGTATAAGTATGATGGCACCCTAGATTGATATAAGGTGAGATTGGTCGCAAAGGGTACACATGGACCTATCGGATTGATTATGAGGAAGCATACATTTGTCCCAATAACAAAGATGAATACAATGAGAATATCCTTCCCTAGCCATTCATGGGAGACCTAAAAGAGAAGGTGTACATGGAAGTTCCTCTAGGATTTGATTCTCGTAATGGGAAGAATAAATGTACAGGCTTAAGAAGGCACTGTATGGTCTCAATCAATCTCCTCAAGCATGATTTGGAAGATTCATCTAGGCTATGATATCGCTAGGGATACAGACAGAGCCAAGGTGATCATACCCTTTTCATAAAGTGTTCGTATAAATCTATGTTAGGGAAAGTATTGGTTGTTGTCAAGGATTGAACATAGTCTTGGGTTGTGAGACAAATTAACATAAACCTTCGTGTTTATCTTTTTTAATCCTTGATCTCTTTTATTTGTATTAACGTTAAGAAAGTTGAACTATGAGAAAAATATTTTAGTTTTTGATACATATGTTTTAATAAAAATGCACCTCATTCATAGGACAATACTTTTGATTCATCTTATTGATGTTGTCGGATTTGCAAACTAGTTCTATTCAAGTGTTTTTAAGTGTTTTCTAAAAGATTTTAAAAAAGCACAATTTAACCATTTTCTTGTGTTCCTCTATGTTTTATAGTTTGGTATCAGAGTTGAGTTTTTAGGGTTGAGCACTTCACCATGTTAAGGAGAAGATCCATAGTACGACATGTAAAATTTGGAAACTAACTCAGCATTATTGAAAATCAATTTAGAAATGAAGATAAAAAGAAGTAGATTAAAAGTAGTAGACAATTAAGAAGTTCAAATATACATATATATAAAGATAAAAGAAAGGCAATCTGAAATAGTTGAGAGGACTTTTTTGGTTAATTACATGAATAATGTACGACACACACATAAAAAAAAAGAGAATATTAAAAATGTTTAATTGAGAAAGTAAGAAGATTGAGACTAATAATAAATTTGTGAGAACAATATTTATATTATAATTGACTCTTTTCACTAATTTTAAATTATAGAGTTAATTCATAATTATATATGTATATAATTTTTTTTTGTGGTGATTACACACATATATAATTATATTAAGAAAAGTTAAAAAAAAATTGTGAAAGCAATTGGGCATAAATGTGAATCCGTCTCTCGCTACAAGAAAAGGTCTAATATTATACTTGTGCATGTTATGATAATAATTGAGAATATTTCATTTAAATTTTAATGATTTATGAATGCACTTTTGTCATAATTTTTATTGATTTTAATAAACTTTTTTTTATTTTTGATTGATTAATAGTCATTTATTTAAATCAAATACAATGAGGGGGGATTTTTTTTGATTTTTTCTTTTATTAATTCAACTAGGGCACCTCTGCAGCTAAATTTTTCTGCGGTAACCGTGCTGTAAAATCTAAATTATGGATTAGCTATTACAATTGTAGTTAAAAGAGAAAGAATATGATCAACAACTATGACTCTTACTGCAGAGAAATTCCTGTTGTAGAGGCAGCTGAGGATTTAAGTTGAGGCCCGTCAGGCAAAGTTTACTTATGATCTGCGTTCATGAGCTCTGCAAACAAGAATATGATCCTAAATAGTCATCAAGTGAAGGGAGAATAGAAGGTGGAATTTTACGCAGCATTAAATGAAATTTGAGGTAATTTTGTGTTAATCAATGAGAGATGGTTCCAGGTTGGTAGTTAGCCAGGATAAGATGAGAGAGAGATAAAAAGGGTAAGGAGTGTCACAAATTTAATTTGTGGAGCGAAATGGATGTGGCATTGTTGTCCATCTCTCCGCAGACCTCAAACCCATCATTACTGCTTTCTTCCTCCAAGTCCCACTATCGGCCCGCTGTTATTCTCCCCGTTAATCTCTCTCTCTCTCTCTCTCTCTCTCTCAAACAAGCTCAGAGACTGAATAGTGGTCGCAGCATTTGCAATTGCATTATTCATTCTCTTTTTTGATTGCTACTGCAGGGCTTAGGGAACAACTCCGGTGACTACCACAGGTTGAAGCAAACGCTGAAGGACAAGTACGGCGTGCCCGCCGTCGTGGCTAAGGTGTCCAGGCTTGATTGGCTCCGCAACGCCGCTGGTTTGATCGACCCCGATTACTGGCGTGGCACTCTTCAACCCAGACCCGTCCTCGATTGGTAACATAACTAACACCTTTTCTCGTCTATATATTTCGCTTTTCTGTAATCTAACTCTCCCTCTCTACTTGTGCTTCGCTAGGTATTTAGAGAGGGTTCATGATGCTGTCCAACAGGCTAAGGACTTGCCACAACCACAAGGTTCCACTTCAACAATCCTCACTTACCTATTTATTTCTTTATTCATTCATTCTCTCTTCCTTGTGACGCACCACACCATCCTTACGACAATATGCAAGGCCCAATGAATAATCTTAATATTTAGGTCTATCATTGATTGGACACTCGGCAGGAGGATGGCTTGCACGTGTGTATATGGAAGAATTTGGACGGTCCCATATATCCCTCTTATTAACTCTTGGAACCCCTCACCTGTAATTTCCTTTCTCATTCATCCCGCCCTCTACCATTACCATTCCATTGCTTTCCTACCAAATGCCAGGGCTCACTTTCCATCTTTATTTCAACGCTATCTATCTTTTGTAGGACTACCATTCTAAACTCCTAATCAACTTCTCCTTTCAGACCACCTCCAAAAGGCGTGTCAGGGGTGATTGATCAAACGCGGGGTCTCCTTGATTGTGTTGAAAAAAATTGCTCCAAACCCGTTTACACCCCTCAACTCAAGTATGTATGTATAGCAGGAAGGTAAGCAAAGTTCTACTTTCTCTTTCAATTAATAGTTGGATCATTACAAATTGTTTTTCCAACTTCAATTACTTTACTGCCATGCATGATTGAGAAGAGAAGATTCTTTTGAGATGTGATGTGTCCGTATAAAGATTTTCAGTCTGCACTGCAGATAGAACTGATCTAGCTTAAACAAGGAATTCTATATCACGCATGCTATTTTGAGTCGACTATATCTTGCACGCTTAAATAGAGGTTTTAATTGCATATTACAAAATGAAGGTATATTAAAGGCGCTCGGCTTTTTGGCAACTCCAATCCAGATATTGAGGCTGTAGTTCCCACTGATAGTTCTCAACTAGTATCCGAGGCTGCTATTGTTAGCACTGCCATCACTTCTCTACCTAATACAACATTACGGGCTCGCTTTGTTGGCCAAGGATACAAGCAGGTGAATGTACTTCCTCTAACTGTTCATTTATAGTCAAAACTACTATGTGAAAACTGCTATCATCAGACGGATAATTCGGTGAGTTTTAGATGTGGCAATAATTGTGCTGACCGAAGCTATAAGAGTTTGTCAGGTTTGTGGGCAAGCAGATGTATGGGGCGATGGTGTTGTGCCAGAAGTATCAGCTCATCTTGAGGGTGCACTTAACATTTGCTTCGATGGAGTTTATCACTCACCAGTTGGTGCAGATGATGCAACGAGACCATGGTATGGCTCACCTGATGTGTTGGATCAATGGGTAGAACACCTCCTTAATTAACTTGAAGATGTCAGAGCACTTCTTCTAGATAATGCCATTTTGTTAGTATATTTTCATTTTTCATCTTTCTTGTATTTGGGGCATTGGATTTGGTTATTGTTTAATCTATTTGGAAGTCATTATTTTATCATTCTATGATTCCCCGCCCGCCTTTTATAGTCTATTGCTACCCCTTCTAATTAGTCCGATTTGTTTTGTCTTGGGATGGGATGATAAATTCACTTAACCGAAGCTGATTCATGTTAGAGTTGTGAGAGTTTTTGCCTTTGAAATTTCAACTTCGAATAAGTATTAGATAAGAGTCTTTGTTGTTACAGACTTTTCTCCTTATTTTTCTGTTTTAGTCAGCTATTGCTGTCCCAATGAAGTCTTTTAGTAGTTGAGATCTTTTAGGTAGTTTCAGATTGGATATAAGCCTTTGCCCAGGAATTATCAATTGTAATCTTTTTCTTCAATTTTAATCTCTCAATTCCATTTCTCCGCACGTTCCAGACTTCTAGTTTATGTTCCTTTTAAAATTAGATATTTAACAGTGGTATCAATAGCCAAATTTCTGCAAGACAGTGAGGCAAAATTTTTATTTTCTTGAGTACTAAATACAGTAAGTTGACTGATTTATTCTTCAAGCAGTTGGGGTACAAATATGTTTACTTTTAGCAATTCTTCATCTACAATTTCAGTGTTTAATGGGGAAAACTATCGCATCTGGGCTGTCAAGATGAAGTTTTATTTATGGTTTAAGGTTTATGGAATGTTGTGATCTCTAAAGCAGACCCACCACCATTAAGAGAAAATCTTACATTTACTCAAATAAAAGGTTATGAGGAGGAAAAGCTCAAGAAAGACAGAGCCGTTACGTGCCTACATTCAAGAGTTGCACATCACATTTTCACCAAAATTATGGATTTGGAAACACCTGAGAAGATATGGGACAAGCTCCGAAAATGAATTTGAGAGCAGTGATGTGATAGGGTCAAATCTGTTAGGCTTCTCACATTGAAGAGAGAATTTGAGTTAAGAAGATGAAGGATAGCGAATATGTCAAGGATTATTTTGGCAGGTTAATAAATGTTGTAAATCAAATAAGGCTCCTTGGTGAGATGTTTATAAATCAAAAGTTGGTAGAAAATATCATGGTTTTAGTGCCTCAAAAGTTTGAAGCCAAGATCTCTGCCATTGAAGAGTCTTGTGACTTGCAAAGTCTCACAATTAAAGAGCTAACTAACAATTTTAATGCACAAGAGCATAGGATCTCAATGAAAAGTGATGAAGTTACTAAAGGTGCCTTTCAAGCACAAGGGAAGGAGTTCCAGAAACCTACAAGGCAAAAAGTTCTCAAAGAACAACAAAGGAAAAGTTGAAGGTTCTTCAAGAAAAGGAAATATTTGGTCTTGCTCTCCAAAAAAACCAACCATGTTGAGAAAGATTGTTGGTAGATAGATAAACCTGTTCTTCGTTGTAATTTTTGCAACAAACTTGGCCACAATGAAAAATATTACAAACCCAAGAAAAACAAATATCAACAACAAATACGAGGCAAATGTTACTGAAGAAGACGAAAAAGATTATGAGGATTTATTTATGGCATTACAAGCATTCAATTCACATGAATTAGTTACTTGGCTCATTCACAAAGGTTGTACCAGTCACACAACTAAGTGTCTATCAATTTTCTCCTTCATTAACGAATCAATTCAACCAAAAGTTATGTTGGGAAGTAGTGAAGTTATGTAAGCTAAATGAAAAAGGGACAATTGCTACAAAACCAAGAAAGGTACAAAAATTGTCATCAATGTTCTTTATATTCCAAAATTTGATCAAAGTCTTCTAGTGCTGCACAAATGCTAAGAAATGGATATATAGTCTCTTTCAAAAAAAAATATTACTTTATCATCAATGAATGTGGAATAGAGATAGCAAAAAATTAAAATGAATAGAAACAACTTTTATTTGAAGTTTGATTTAGTTGAAGACCATGTTTTCACCGCCAAGATCGATAAGAGTTTTGTTTGGCATAAAAGATTTGGTTATTTCAATTTGAGGTCACTAAAGTTTATGCAAGTAGTTAGTATGATTGAAGACATGCCATAAATCATTGTTAATGCTCATGCTTGTAAGAGTTGTGAGTAAGAAAAGCAACATTAATGATTGTTCTCTCAAAATATGACCAAGACAACTACTCAAAAGCTGAAAATAATTCATTCAAATGTTTGTGGACTAATGAGCACAACCTCATTGAGCAACAATGTCTATTTTGCATTATTTATTGATGATTTGAGTAGAATGACTTGGTTAATTTTCTAAAAACCAAGTCACAAGTGTTGTTTGTGTTCAAAAACTTCAAAAAAAAGTTGGAAACTCAAAAAATGACAGTCTAACTTGTCCTATTTTCACTTCCTATTAGAATTAATCTTTCAAAATCTCTTCATTCATATTATCTTATACTTCTGTCAATCAATTACAATAAGATTGTTATTCAATTAATTGATTAAAACTATATTAAGAATGACTAATTTTCAAGACATAATTTATATCAATAAGACAAATTCAATAGAAAAGAAAAATATTAATTATATTAAAATTGAGAAACAAATAATTAAATACAAAAACAAACAAACTCAAACAAATTCTTAGTTATGGTTTTGGTTACTCATAGTCATGAAGAAACATAGAACAAAAATAAAAATTTTATAAGAATTCATAATAAATGAAAGAGGAAAGATAACTCCCATGCATGACCATGCATAAGGTTCCATTTTGTTATATATATATATATATATATATATATATATATATATATATATATATATATATAATCAAAATCGACTTTTCTTGTTAAATATTAACAATAACACTCAAAATTATTAAATCTACAATAAATAAATAAATAAATTTTCAATTAAAATTAAAATTTATAATATAAAATAAATTATTTTTTTCATAAATAAATTCGTAATTGTTTGAATATTTTCACATATATAAGTGTACGACTATTTTCTTGAAAGTTAAGATGTGAGAATAAATTAGAATACTTCCTTTGGTAATATAAAAATTTTGACATCCGACTTTAAAAATAAATATTTGTTAACTATTTTTTTTATGAATTTGGTTCCTCTAAATTGGGCAACTTACTTTAGAGAATAAATTAAGTAATTTCAGTTGTTGATGAAAAAAAATTAATGATCAATATTATATGTACATATACTAAAAAATTGATTGTTGATTCATGATTGCAATTATTTACCTTATCATTACTCATTTTAGAGGAGTTCAATGCTCGTCTTACATATGATACTCAAGTTATTTTATGTCTAATATTTATTAGCCTCATTAAAAAAATACTTTCAAAATAATTTTACTAAACAATATCATTACTACCTTTTTATAGTTATTTTTAACCCATATTAATCTATAATGTTATTTTCATTTTAAAAGTAGTTTTAATATATTTTTTTCATTACTATTTGATTTTTCTCTTATTAATAACTAATATTGTAGTGTGTTCTAATTTTATTATTTCATTATTTTATATTAAAAACTTACATAATTGTTATTTTGCATTTCATTTTTTATTTTCATTTAAAATAAACTATTATTTCCTTCATATTTTTTTCAAAATAAATATGTATTTGATTATGTTGTTAAATGCTTCTGGAGATCTTTTATTGTAGAAAAAAGGGTTTCATCCTCTAATTTAAAATTAATTTTCAAATTTATCTTCTATTTTTTTCCCATTTCGAATCCATTTTTAACTTTTCTTTTTTGTTGAACAACACTTCTTTATTGGTATTAACGGTGCTATTACTAATTTTAATGTGACAATAATGTCATTAACTATTAGCTAGCAAAATAGCATCGTTAAAACAAAGTTATGAATAAAAGAATGTAGTATAAAAAAAATTAAAGATAATTTTAAAATAAAGTGGAATTAAAAGAAAAAAATTGAAAACTAAAATAAAATTCAAATATATACTTTTTTTTACCTGATGCTATATATCAACTTATTCTAATTCATGTATATTTTTTTTATTTACCATGGTTTTGGTACAAAGTATTTACCGCCGAAAGGAGTGACTAATCTCTGTCAGGGACCGGTAGCGCACACAAATTGAGTATTCTTCTTCCAACATGGTCTATTTCATATCCAAGGCTAGGATTCGAACCCTGAACAACTTAGTTAAAAGACACAAGCCGCTATCACTTGTGCCAACCAGTGTTGGTTCTAATTCATGTATTATACATGCTGTTTCAATTTCATATAGCACAATGGATGTATAATTTGATGGGTAAATATTAGTACAAAATAATATTATTATATTTGGATTTATAAAAAAATTATTTGCAAAATATTTCAAAAAGAATTCTTTATAATAAAATTTAATATAAATTAATTTAAATATTTATAATTTTACAAAACATAAAAAAATGATAGGAATTGTTTTTGTTTTTGTTATTTGTTGCAACATTTTTGAGTATCGCATTTCCGAGTCAGTGAATCTCAATCAACCCGTAAAAGGGCAATTTCTGATAAAATCTCACCCTCTTATCCGATGTTCTGTCACAAACAGCCATTCCCAACACAACACTCATCTCTTTCCTTCCTTATTCTACATCTTTCTTCTCGTTGAGCAACTGCTCCTCCTATCCTGTCCAATGACATGACACCCTTCACTCACAATCTCAAGCTCGTTCTTAACGTTGCTTTTCAATTAACAAAGCAAAACATTGTTGTTGGCCACAACCGCTAGAATGTCGTGTTTGTTGCCGCACTTCAACTGCCACCTCGATGCTTTCAGGACTCATCTCTATGCTCTTCCTACCCATCTATGTAACCAACCCCCCCTCCCTTTCTCTCTTTTCTCTTTCATTCGCAATTGGATTCGATTCTCACTTGGGTTCCCACTCCCTCTTTTGCAGCAAAAACAAGACCAAATTTGTGTTTCCAGTCGCAATGCGTCTTGTCTGCCACATCTCCTTCAACGCTGCTTAATTTGGAAAAGAAGTTGGCATTAGATGCTCCTTCTGATCCAAACACGTCTTGGCCATATATTGCTGCTGTTGCCCCTCCCACACAGGTTAAACTTCTACAATCATCTTTTCATATTAAAACACTATCCCGAATCAATTTTACCATGGGTTTGTACTTTGTATCTTAGAATTGGGAATCGTGTAATCTTACCGTTCCAGTTGGAGATGCAATTTTCTTTTTTCAATTTATCTTTGTGCATGGGGGGTAATAACAATGTTCAAGTGCAGGTTACGATAGAGTGCTCATCTTGTCTTCTTTAGGGTTGCATCAGGTCTAGAGTTTAACCAAGTTTAGCCACATTTATCATCATTTCATTATATAATTAAAATTTCACTGCCAATGAAGGTTCATTGCTTTAAGGCGAGTGAGACAGTCCCCAAAGACCCACAGTTACATAAGACTCCCCATAATTTTTTTATATTTTTCAAAAATTTCATTTATTGTTAACTTGTATTACTAGGCAATCAATTTTATTGTGATATGATTATGATATATTATTTGCTGTTAATTCCGTTGGTAACATTATGTAATATAGATGTTGTTTTATATCATTTAAGAGGTCATATTACTTATTTAAGAAGTTATGGGAAAAATAGTTTTGCACCTGTTTAGGACTCCACAAAAAAATCGGCTATTGAAATGGATATAGAGCTTAAATTTTGTGAACAGTGTATGATCCATAAATTAAAATAAAGACATTTTGATGAAAATGTTAGTACCATATTATTTATTAAGATCAAGGGAAATATCACAATTCCTCTATTATAAGCCTTTGATTTATAATTTTGTAGCTTAGAAAAAGCTAGAAAAATAAAATAAGGATTGATGAATTATATTAGATTATGCCTCAAACATGAATTTTGCCTAAGGCCAAAGAATTTCTAGACATGACCTTGTGAAGGTTGGTAGGTAAGATTGAACTACCTTGCCCTTGACAAAAGGTCTTGGGGCTGGTGTGGGCCTTCACTTATACTCTGATTTTGGAATAGGACAACTTCATCCCCTCTTCTCAAACTTTCTTCCTTCCAAAGCAATGATTTCTCAATGCTGAAATTTCTCTTACATGCTATGCTCATTTTGTGTTCATTGTCAACCAAGTCACAAGTAAGAACTATTATAGATTCCATTTGGCAGCTTTTAAACTTTCTTCTGTACTTTCTTCATATGCAAATTTCAATAGTGAATGCAAATTTTATTTGTGGATCAATTTCTTACTTTTAGATTATTTCTGTAGTTCTTTAGCCACACAGAACTAGGGAAATTTAGACATGTCAAGCTTACCCAGCGACTGACTAATTATATTTATGCCTTTAATCAGGCAATCTTTAAAGCAACCTTATCTACAGAATCACTTCTTACTAGTGAGGAGGCTGTAATAGCTGCTGCTGCGTCTGAAGCTCTTGCTCTTGCTAAAGCAGCTGTGAAGGTTGCAAAGGATGCAGCTTTATTAGTAAAAAAGAAGCCCCCAGTAGAAGCAGAGTATAGATCACATTTTTCTTCCAAATCTGATGATTTACTTCTCAAATGGTTTCAACATATGGAAGCGGTAGATGGTGTAGCAGGAGAATCCATGGGTGCTGGAGCAGAAATAATAGAAGGTGTTGACATAAGCCACAGTGAAGAGGAGTTTGATGATGTAGACTCTTCCCATGAGGAACTCAAGCGTCTGCCGGAACAGCTTTCTGACAGTATAGCTGTAAGATCTAGGCGCCAAACAGAAAGAAAAGCTAGAAGAGTTAGAGCAGCAGAGAAGGCTACCACAAATATTGCATCTTTTAAGTCTGGCTCGTCCAGCAGGAGAAAGCGTGTTTCTATGCAAGAAGTAGATTATTCAGATCCACTTCGTTACTTAAGAACAACAACCAGCGCTTCTAGGCTTCTTACTCCAACTGAAGAAATTAAGTTGTCAGAAGGAATACAGGTGGGATTTGCATGTTAGTGATTTTGTATTAGTATTTTAGAGCAACCTGGTGGAGAATCATCCATGCTCTTAATGCCCTTGATAGTTGAGATGCTCCTGAATCACCTAATAATCAGTATAAAATCTTCACAAAGTGCATGCTGATCTTATGATTTCGTGAATCAATATTTATTTCATTCTTCATATGACACAATCCTCGTTTATCTGGCTTGTCATGTCCAGCACCACTTTCAACATCACCTGGTCAGTTGCTTCAAAAGATACCATTTAAATATATTTTCTATGGCTGCTTAAATTCTTCTTCCCTTTTTATCCTACTATATGCATAAAATGGAAACTTCTATTGAAATTTCCACCTCATATGATGATCTTTATATTTTCCTAGAATTGTATAAATGAATAATTTCTCACATTTACATGACACTATCTTGTACTTCTTTCTTAATTATGGGAGGATAAAACTGTACATTATTCCCTTACCTTTATTTTATTTTTTGAGAATAGGAAGCTTTTTGTTTTTTCATTGGGATGCTCTTCAAGATTCTTCCTACTGGTTGGTTGGACATTCTTATAGTTGGGAACCATCCAGGAAGGAAAAGAGTGTTACAAGGAAGTTAGCAACTTGTTCATTTAATCACAGCAAATCAACTTGTGCAGATTGTATTAATCATAAAAGATTTTAATTCAGAACCATCTGGAATCTGGAAAGGAAAAGAATGTTACAAGGAAGTTAGCAAATATTAATAATTTATTCATAGTGAATCAGGAGATTTTATATTTGAGGTGATTTTAATACTTAAAGTTATAAAGATTTGCCAGCATAGTTTCTGATTATGACATAAAATTTTATTTTGCTTTGTTGTCTAATTCATTTGCCTATCCTTTTGCCAATATAATTCAGGACCTTCTAAAGCTTGAAAAACTCCAGGAGGATCTTGCAGAAAGATTTGGTGGTCAGCCCACGTTTGCTCAATGGGCTGCAGTGGCAGGGGTAGATCAGAAGACACTCAGGAAACGTTTAAATTATGGTATATTTTGCAAAGACAAAATGATTAAAAGCAATATACGACTTGTCATATCAATTGCTAAGAATTATCAGGGATCTGGGATGAATCTGCAAGATCTTGTCCAGGTATATTCTCACCTATACTGTTTTTTGCTTAAATAAATAATGGTCATGGAAAACATGGCAACTTTAACTGTTCCAGTAATAAACTATTTTAATGCTTCTCATTGGTTTACAGGAAGGATGCCGTGGCCTTGTAAAAGGGGCAGAGAAGTTTGATGGTACCAAGGGTTTTAAATTCTCCACCTATGCTCATTGGTGGATTAAACAGGCTGTTCGGAAATCACTTTCTGATCAGTCCAGGACTATTCGCTTGCCAGTGAGTATTATGTGAAAAACCACAAGCTAACCTTGGTTATATGAGTTAAAATTTCTCTGATGTTTATAAGGGACTACATTGCAATATTTTTGGTTTAACAGTTCCACATGGTCGAGGCAACTTACAGAGTGAAGGAGGCCAGAAAACAATTGTATAGTGAAAATGGAAGACAGCCTGATGATGAAGAAGTTGCTGAAGCCACTGGGTTGTCAATGAAGAGGCTTAATGCTGTACTTTTGACCCCAAAAGCTCCCAGATCTCTGGAACAGAAGATTGGGATCAACCAGAACCTTAAACCTTCAGTCTGTTCTAATCTCGTTCAAATTTATGCTTCAGAAAAAAACTCTTCTTTCATATGATGTTCATTTTGCTGATACTTGTGTGTTTTTGACCAGGAAGTAATTGCTGGTCCTGATGCTGAAACAGCTGAAGAACAGCTCCTTAAGCAGTTCATGAAGAAGGACCTGGAAGAGGCACTGGACAGTCTAAATCCAAGAGAGAGGCAGGTGGTAAGATGGAGATTTGGCATGGATGACGGAAGGGCGAAGACCCTGCAAGAGATAGGGGAGATGTTGGGTGTGAGTAGGGAGAGAATTAGGCAAATTGAGTCAAGTGCTTTTAAGAAGCTTAAGAACAAGAAGAGAACCAATCATTTGCAGCAGTATTTGATTTCATAACCGTACCAAATATTGATATTAAACCGCTGGATGAGTTAGCTTATTTGATACTTGTGAGGTCCTAATCCCCTTTGATCTTCGTCTGTATGTTCTTCCTCCATTTTTTTCCCATTCTCCAAAAGAGAAGACAAAACGTTATTTTTAGTATACTAGGAAATGGATGTACACACAAAGGAATAACTTTTGGCCAAGGGTCCACCATTTTTAAATGTATGTGAAGTGCTAAAATTGTTTCAGGGAAGTTATCTGTTGGAGATAACCAGGCTAAGATGATGAATCACCATAGCGATGGATTATTTTTGAAAAAGTAATTTTAAAAGCTAGTTTAGGAAACGGTAGAAGTAAGTAACTAACCACTACAAACTAATTGGCTCGAATCATTGTGTCCCCTTGACACTTCAAATTCAACAGTGGCAATATAGAAACTTGTTGGACGATTGTAATTAGTTCAACAGTGATCAGTTACGGTACGTTTCTTTGCATTGCGGCTTTTCGGAGTTTCTCATGCAGGAATTCTTGTTAAGAGAGAATTCCTGGATGTTGAGGGTACAAGGTTAGCCTCGGTCTCTGAAAAATGTACAGAGGCACAAGCAAAGTGCACAATGTTCTGTTCTTTTCAGATGTTTAAATACTTGAAAATGATTAAATGTTTTAAACCTAAGCCTTACGATGAAGAGAGAGAAGCATACGAGAATGGGAATGAACCTACACACTCACAATTTGTATACCGCACTTAACCAACTGCTAACTTGAGGAGCATATTTACTTATTGTTGATATAATTAAATGGTGGGCTTCCCCTGGGTTCAAAATGACTGGGCCTACAATATCTACAGCCACTGCTTGTTGGGTTAATTGTCCATTACTCCATCCCTACACAATCCCATAAATTCTGCCACTATAGTTTTGCTTTCTATTCTAATTTAAATAATGTCTTTTATTCAGTTATCAAGTGAATAATGTAAAGTTAAAAAAGTATTCACATACACAAATTACATGAGTTTTTATTATAAAATGCTGATTATTTTAAGCTAAAAATATAGTGCCAAATGCACTCGTATCAATTGGCAATTTTTTTTTTGAAAATTGGTTAGATCGTGTTTCATTATATGAAATAAATTTTTGTTTTAAGTAATCTAACTTTTTTCATTTAATTAGAGTTAAATGTTTAAATCTAATTTTAATTACATTTAGTTAAATTTAATTAAAAAATTGGATATTCATTAAACACTTTTTTACAATAACTTACAACTTATCATGATATATATATATTAAAATTAAAATAACAAAGCATATAATAATATATATCAACATAAATAAATTCAATAAGCAACATTTAAAAACAATTAAACCTTTAAAACAAGAAATCACCTCAGGTCCAACATTGTTTAATTTCTCGTAATTCCTTTCCATTGCTATTCTACTCGTAGAATCAAGGGCAATATACAAATATTTGATTCAGAATGGATGGCATGGTCATAGCTCAAATATTGTGTAACTTAAGATCAATTAGGAAAGAGTGCTAAGCATGAATTTCCACCAAGAATATGATCTATAGTATATGAATCAACAATTACAGGTGGTGGTACAGAGTAACCATCTGCAGCATCATTTCATTGTTCTTCTATGCAAGCTGCAGGAGATACCAAAACATCATTGTTGATTCATAACATCTTCTAGAAGTGGTTAGCCAAGATTAGCAGGTGGCAGCCTCATGAATCCCAGTTCGTTTCTGTTGTTCAAGAAACAACATAAGGCAATTAATTCAGATAAAACCCAGACAACATAACATGTAAATAGTGTACACACTAGGTTTCCTCAACCAAGATACTGCAGCTTTAAATTTCAGAAGTAGCGTTATTTAATCAATATAAATTTGCCCAGTAGCAAGTTGACCACCAGTCATTTGCTTATAACCCAATAATCAAGTGATTGCATGAAAACTTGTTGGATCCTCTTATTCTTAACAAAGTACACAAACAAAAAAAATCTGACAGGCAACAAGCTACAAAGTGACTTAAAGAACTCAAGCAGTGGCATGAGGCCAAACCAAAAAAATAATTTAGAAAACTATACAGTCAAGAATAGAATTTCATTCCCCAAGATTCAAGAAAACACAAAGCAGTCCCAATATCAAAAGCTTGATTCCTTTTAACTACACATATGCTACATCAAACCAACAAACAGGATTTTTACAAAATATACATCCATTGTGGAAACATTGTTCAGAAACACAAAACATGTGCAAAATAAGGTGGTTAAGGAAAGAACATACCAATACAAAATTCATACAGGTTTCAAAGTATGCCCAAATTATTTATTGTAACCCACACATGAAAGAATTTGCAGCTAGTATATCATATTATAAACACAAAATCAACATAAAAACAAGGCAATGATATTGTGAACACGAAGTCTCTACAATTCAGAAAACTCAGTAGAAGGCATCTTAACAAAGGCATGCACTATGCATGACCTTGCAATAATACACAAATTGTTCATCAACAGATTAGAAAAATAACATAATAACATTGATTAGAGACTATCAACTACCACAAATTCCACACAAAAGAGCATATATTTTTTCTTTGCTACAAAATATAAAAATAAACATAGTTTTTCAAAAAGAGCCAAACCCAAGTCACCAAAACCTAGAAAAAATAAAAAAAGGAAAAATCAGTGCAAGTAAAAAGAAAAGAGACTAGTGAAGGAAAAAAGCAAAAAAAAAATTACATTTGTGTCCGTTGTCAGCACCACCTCATGTCGTCCGCTAGAGGCGATCTTCGCCAGCATCGCTTCCTATTTTCTTTGTTCTTTACTTTCGTTCTACCTCTTCTTCTCCTTTTCTTCTCCTTCTTCTTCCCCTTTCCTTCTCCCCTTCCCCTCTTTTTCTTTCTCCTCGCAACCATAGGCGGCTACCGCGACGGTGGCCACCATGCATCACCATCTTTTTATTTCTCCACTTCTCTCTCGCGATGTGCCTTGTTCTCTTGTTGCTCTCTCCTCTCTCTCGTGCAACCATGGGGGCTGCTACTAAGCAGAGGCGCGCGTCGCCTGAGACTTTTGCTCTCCTAGGGTTTTTGAGCTCCCAAATCTGATGAATGAAATTTTGCAAATTCATCCAAAACATGCTTTTATAGGTGGACTAAATTGCAAAACCTATTTTAAATTATTAGCTGGTACCTAGTTAACAATCTCGGCCATTCATTTTTTTATTAATATATCTGACGGTAAATTTTAATGATTCATTGGTGAGGCACCTATTTAGGTACTTCACCGTAGAATCATCCTATTTACGTATCTTTTAAAGCTCCAAACAAATAAGAGTACGGGTCATGCCTAACTGACAAGTATTATTAGGCATAATTAATTTATGAATTAATCAAATAAATAGTTAATTGATTTGAAAACAGCTTGTGATTTACAACTAATCTAAATGAATTAACTATCTAAATTTAACAAATTTCAAATGACATGTAATTAGATATCGAGTTATCAATCCTATAATAAATAAGTTGAGTGTTGGGCCATGGTAGAGTAGATAACAGAATTGAAGCTGTATTAATTATGGCGTGTGTCTGCAAACATGTACAGTATATTTGTGTCGGAAGACTTATTATTAACAAATGATTAAACATAGATATGGAAGAAAATGTAGAGGTAACTGTCTCATGATAGGTGTTTAGAATTGATTAATTAATGAAAGAGGTGGTGTTTTAGTTACTTTGGTGGGTCCCATTTACATGCCTCTTGGAGAGAAGTGGGAGAGCGCTTAACTGAGAGGAAAGAAATATGTACATATAAATAGAAGTAAGTAGAGGAGCAGCGGTGAGCGGTGTGGTACAGATAGAAATCAAATCGCAATGAAGAAGAGGAACAGTAGTTCAGTTTTGGAGGCGAATGGGAATGGGAATGGGAATGGGGTGGATGAGCCTCAACCTCAACAACAACCTTCATCTTCTGCTGTTGTTGAGTTGCATAAAGAGAAAGACAAAGATAAAGAAGAACAAACCCTCGCGACTCCCAATCCCAATCTTGACGATGGCTTCTATGAAATCGAAACCATACGCCGTAAGAGGGTACGCAAGGTAACCAACAAGTCTATTACTATTACTTCATACCTTTCTTTCTTTTTCTATTCTATTTTTATTCTCTTCTGAGTTGTGACGAAACAATGCTGAATGTTGCAAATGCAAATGCAAACGCGATTCAATGAATATAGGGTCAGCTCCAGTACCTAATCAAATGGTGAGTGAGTTCTCTTTATTGTTTTAGTTTATTTGCTGAGATAATAATCATAATAGTGTGTGTGTGAATCAAGAAGTGAATGAGGTTCTCAGAGGGCATTGTGATTGACTGACAGGCGTGGATGGCCTGAGACGGCCAACACTTGGGAGCCTCTTGAAAATCTACAGTCCGTTCCTGATCTCATTGATGCTTTTGAGGACAGGTGGCTACCTGTGTACATACTATTCCCTTCCCATTAGGCCATTATCCCTACCCTCTATGCAAAAACTAACATCAATTCTAACCTCTTTCATTTCTTCATTTTTTTCAAGTCTCAACTCAGGAAAATATCGCAAGCGCAAGCGCAAACATGTGGTTCATCACACCCAATCCAAGAAGCGCCTCGAACGTTCTACCGACTTCTTACAGCCTTAGACATTTTCCAACTCACAATCCCCATCCTCAAACTCCCATCTCTGCTCACCAAGGACAAACTAATACCGATCCCACCACCTATGCAAAACACGACGAAAATGATTATGATCCAAAGCTCAGTGAACTTAAAGCCACAACAAACAGTGGGCTTGAGGTAGATGAGCTTGCAATGCATTTCCAACAACCTAAGGTTTCAACAGGCAATGATCACGTGGATGGTCAATCCAAGGTGGATTGCGTGGAACCAATTCAAAGTGGGCGCTGCAGAGGAGCAAAAAGGAGAAAATCTGGTTCTGTGAAGAGGTTCAAGAAAGAGACAGATGCAGGTAAGCCTGATGATGCGCAGAATGCAATCAACGTGCCTGTTCGTGCAGTTGAACCAGGCTGCACCAGAATTGCTGGTTGTATGGGGAATAATAGTCCTATGAAGATGGGTGATGCTAAAACTGCCTGCAATATTGTCAAGATTATAAAGCCAATAGGCTATTCAGCTTCTTTATGTGACAACATACAAGATGTTTTAGTGACCTTTATGGCCATGAGGTTTGTCACTCAACAACTCCAAATTTTATTGTTATGCTTGCATACTTACACCTTTGATAAAAAAAGAAAAAATTATAATTGTATTTGTATTTTGTTTTCTTTATGAGTAAGTTTACTTAACTAAATTTATATTTATACATATTTAATTTTAGAGGTTTTTCCGTTTTTGTTTTCATGGTTTAGTTTGTCAATTTTGAAACGGGAATAACAATGTATTAAATTGGATGCGTATTTCCTCTCAATACTGAGCAATTGGTTCATGAACTCAAAGTAACAAGTACCTCAAACATCTGACAAGTGAATAGAATGAGTAGAATTATTGATGTTCAGTCATACTCAATTTATTCTACATTGCTGAAGGGTTCAATCACTTGTGACCATTGTCATCAAAACTTCAGAACTGTGTGGGACATGATCCTGCCTGGGTTATTTGTCTAGCGCAATAATGATTAGATCAATTGTTGGGTTATTTGTTCGTGCTATAAGGATACAGTTAATGGTGTTGATAAATTATTTACCTGAAGTTTCACAATCTAAGGGTGTAACAGAAAAACACTTTATTGCATCAGATGACACCTTAAGAGCAAGTTCATTTAGAATTGGATGCCACATACTGCAGCATTCAGTATCAAATTGGACACACTTTGTATTAAAAGAAATTTTAAGCCTCTATTATATAAGGAAGCTGTTTTGCAGTCACGTAATCATTCTGTTAAAACTGCTTGGTTTAGTAAGAACCTCTTTGAGTCAATGGCAAGATATCAAAAGCTGTTGTTATATTGTTTGTCCTTGGAAATCGGTACTTTGAGTCTTTGACAAAACTGAGCTGGTGTGTGCTCATTGGATGATTTTCCTGTAAACCAACAGATTAAGCCAGTTGGATTTATTTTATTTCTTGTAATTTCACTTCGACTATGTCAGCACTCCACTCAACAATGACATATTTGGTATGATTTAAAAATTTCTTCTTCAGCATACAAGATGGTTTAACCAACTTGATTATTAACTAATTTTTGTTATTATGTGAATGTCATGAAAATGCTTTGTTATTAAATCAATTTTAAGACATACATTTTCTTTATTGTTATCTTTTGGAGAGAGAATATTTTATCTTCTGTTAATAAATTAGACCAGTCACTGATATTTGCATGACCATTTACTTCCTTTGTAGATTAAATTGATAAAACATTTATTTTCATAATAAACGTAGAATGAAATTTTATATGTAGCTTTAAATTTATTGAGATTGAAACTTTATTTTATAGTGCCTGTAGCAGTTGTTTGTTTTTCTCTTTGGTTATTAAAAGGAGATGCTGTCCATAAATGGGAAGGGGAAGATAAATGCAATTAAGAAGCATAGATTTTTTCAACTCCTTTCTAAGGGAAAAATAATACAATTGAAAGTAAGACTTTTAAGACTATTAAAATCCTCAAAATCTAAACACTAGCGCTTTCCATTTTTACAGTTCATTTACTAGAGGATAGCTATGGTAGATATAGAATCTATTTATCTATTCATAATATATAAATTTTGAATCACAAAATGTAGCGTTGCCATGTAAACAATATTTAACAACGCAATTTTGTCACATCAATATTTTAGCTTAGTTGTCATCATTTTACCTTTTAAGGACAACTTTTGATATACTTTTCTTTCTTTACCTTCATAATAACTCTATTTTTATTTAATTCTCATTCATCTTCACAACTTTCTCAATCTCAATAAATTTACATTATACTTATTTAAATTGAGAATGAAAATCTTATGTGCAAGCTATGTTTAAATTTTCATAATTTATAATTTAAATAAATATAAAATATATAATATTTTCTATGAGTGTGTTTGGTACTACTAACTTATAAGCTAGTTTGACTAGCATATAAGTTGGTTTGACCAAAATAAGTTTGTTTGGTACACAAGCTTAATTTAGTAGATTCTAACTTATTTTTATAAACTACTTCAACTAGCTTATAGTTTCTAAGCTACTAGTTTTTTTTTTTTTTCCCTCGCTTATTTACTTGAAATTCCTTTTTCTTTTTTCTTTTTTCTTTAGGTCTTTTTTCATTTATCAGCTAGCTTATAAGTTTTTTTAGTTTTTTTAGCTCCTAACTTCTACCTTATAAGCTTTCAGCTAACTTACGAGTTTTCAGCTAGCTTATTAGTTTTGCCAAACCCACCTCTATATCAAACTAAAAAAAACTTGAATATTTATGATTTGTGCAACCATTAATGATATTGATGATACAAGATACAAAACTATCAATTAAAGATTAATGACAAATGCATATTAAGATACACAATATGCAACATTATCAATTGAAGAAAAACATTTAGTTGTCATAAGCAATTTGAAAACAAGACATTCAAACAAATAGTGGAAATAACATCATTAGATAAAGAGACAATTTTGGAATTTAGTTTAAGAAGAATTTAAAGTCATCCAAACAAACAAATGACACAACATCTTATGATAAAGAACCTAGGACTTCATTTCCTTATGTAATTTTGTTACTAAATTTGTCTCTTTTCCAACTCTTTTATGGAAATTGAAGTGAACTAGATTATTTTCCATAATCATACTGCATGCTTCTTCACATAATGCTTACCTCATTAATGTAACAGGTCTGATGGAACAGAAGTGATGGTGGATAACAAATATCTCAAGGCATACAATCCACTTCTGGTAATCCACTATCTCATAGCAATGTTAGATTGAATTGATTATTTCCTTGTCAATTTTGCATGGCTTCAACGTCTTTTGAAAATGTTCATATGGCCTCTTTTCACCTGAAGCTAATGGTTTTCTTAATTTTCCAGCTGATCAGTTTCTATGAGTTGCATCTCCGATATAGTCCTACATCGTGACTGAACAGTTGATGAAGGGGCTTCCTTGTGTAGGTAGATCTTCTTGTGTTTGTTGTTAGTGATAACAATGTAGTTTTGTGGATGCAGCGGATCGTGAAGGGTAATGCTTTTGTGGTTACTGTATGACGATATAACCATTAGACCAATTGTTTTAATGCCTGCATAACTTCATACTATGACAACCAAGTATTAACATGAATGAACATGACTAGGAAATTGTATTTCAAATCTTCGGAAACCTCTTTAATCTAATTATTCTACATCCAGTTCTATTTTATCCTCTCATATTTATCCTCACATATTACTAACATGTACAAGAGAGACACACAAAAATTTATCATTATTTTGTTGGATTTATTAAACCTGTCCCTGTGTTTGTGTGTTTTAATAACATGACATTGTCATATCGAAAGTAATTCGAGAGGATCTAAATTCTTATCCCTTTATATTCTTCCTTTATAAATACTAGATAGAAAGCAAAGTGGCCAAGCATAACAGCCATGACTCGTATCCTGTGAGAAAGGGCTGGCATACTAGTGTTCCTATTGCTAGGCGGCTTTTAGGTGCACAAAGTAGAAATTTTTGAACTGATGCACAAGAAATATAACCTATTACAACAGGTTAAGTTATTTTATTTGTAATCCTTTCATAATATTTGCAAATTAGCTTACATAAATTAAAAATTACAACAGATCCCTTCACCTTAAATGTGCTGCACGGATGTGTGCCCACTGCCTTGCCAACATAGAGCCCTGTCGCCGACTGTCATCCGTATGTGATCCTCCAAGAATGTAGCCTAAATCACCGCTACAAATGCTTATGTGAACCCATATATTATCGGGACCAGATTCTCTTAACATTTTGGTGCCAACTGCAGAGTTTGGACTATTAGATTAATGTAATGTACAGGGTTGACAGGTGTGCTATAAAATAATGGAGAAGAGAGAAAGAGCATTATTCGTGTAATGACAAAAAAGAAAAGTCCAATTAATTAATAGCAAATGCCCCTAATGAGTGCTACCACAACTGAGTAAGATTCTGTTATATATGTCCAACAGCCACTCAAGTTTCTTTCATAAGTTTCTTCTGCACTTTTATTATTTTTTTCCCCTTCTCTTGATCTCAATTAGCTTTCATCTTCTCTAAAGATAGAAGTTATTGGTATATGATCTTAACCATATAATTTAGGAATTTGCTAACGTATACTCACTTATTTTTTAGTTGGAGTACATTAACAAGTTATAATTAGGATTATCTTAAAATACACTAATGATGTAACTTGCTAACATACTCTAACTTGGATGAACCTTAGTAAACCCCTATAATTTATGTTAAATAAATGACCTACAATAAATGGTACATCAATGTCGTTGGCTATGTTTGCGAATACATTAGCATGAGTTTCATTGAACTAAAATGGAGAATTATCAATTTGTTGCTATAAGTAAACTTATTGGAATTGAATACGAACTTAATGAATGGCTCCAAAAAGTACTTACAAAGGAACTTGTAAATTGGTTTGAGTCTAGGTATGCTTATTAAAAAATAAAAATTACAACAAATCTCTTCACCTCATACTCAAGTTATTTAATATATTAAATTTAAAATAAATAACTAATATTTATACAAATCATTAATATAACTAATTGTTATTTTAAATAATATTACACAAATTACTATATATAATAAATATTAGCCAAATTACTATGCAATAAAAAGTTATGTTATTTTGACTTATTATATGAAGTGAGTAAGAAAGAATTAAAGATAACCATGGAATCAAGCACATAGAAAACTACCCAACCGATAATGCTTACTTCTTTCCTTTCACTTCCAAAAGGTTGTTCCCAAATTGTGTCGTCTAAAATAGAAAACCTTATAGAATACTCTTATGTTTCAAAAGATGCCCAAATCTCTAAAACCATTTATCCTTTGTTGAGTCCTTATAACATCTTTAAGAGACAAAGATTTGCTCTCAGATCTATCACTCGTATTATATCTACAAGATGACCTACTGTTAAAGAATATGTCCAGTCTTCAAGAATGGACCAGTGTGCTCTTAATGCTACTTTAGAAGAACATTATGTAGATCTCGAGATTCCTCAAAATCTAATTAGACATTGGTAACATGAGGAATATACTGCCCTTCACTTTGGAGCAGTTAGACTTATCTTTTCACTTGTCTCCCTATTATTGCAATAGTTTCCTTGCTAGATTCTAGCTACCTGCAATATGAGAATGCTTAAGCACATAATTCTATCTTGAAGAAACTTGATGCCAAGATAGAAAAAATTTCTACTCATCTAGAGAATTGTGATGACAAGCTACAGCATCTCTCATCCAAGATGAGAAAATACTATAAAGAACTCTAGAATGTTATTTTTCAACTTGAACAATAATTCAAAAGCATAAGATTCAAACCAGAATCCAATGCAAAAGAAAGAGAAATTAGGAAACTGAAGGCTCAAATCCAAGATATGATAATTATATAAATTCTCAATCAAAGCTCAAATGAGGTCTCAAGTAGACGAGTATCCACTCCTAGCTACACCTCCTTTTCCTTCATATTACTCTCCTTTTTAGAAACCCCCTACATACTTTTCAAATCCATCCATACCATCTAGGACTTTTCCTACAGCTTTCAGACCTAAAACTACAACAGAAAATCCATCTACATCTAGACAAAGATCTTTTAGAGAAAGAATGAAAATTGATCCTCTGACTCAGACACTTCTTAGAAAACCAGACAACCTCCTAAAAGACCTCTAACCTCAGATGCTCAGGATATGAAAGAACAATTGGCTTTAATTTTAGTTAAACCTGAAACTAAAAGCAATTCTACTAAATTAGAAGTCTTCCTTGTTTCAAATTCACGAGGTCCAATGAATCGGAATCCTTTAATCTTGATAATCCTGAAGAATCAAGCCATGATGAGTCAGATGAAATTATATCAAGTTTAGAACTAGACCTAGAAGATTCCATCACCAACTCACAACAAGAGACTTCAGATGATGAAGAAGCCTGTGCTGACATCACAGGCATCATGATGGCTAATACTGTAGCATCTAGAGTAGAAAATGAGTCCTTTTATGATTCCCCAGAATTTGAAAAAGAAATTATCTCCATTAGAACTCGCCCAAAAAGATTAATCAGAGGACTATGGTTCACATTAGATGACATTCCTCCTAGCCAATGGAGAAAAAAGGCTCTTAGATTTTGGAGCATAGATTGATACAAAAATGATGCAAGCTGATGCTAACTCATATAAGATCATTGAAGAATTTTGCTGTAGAATGACTGGTACTTTAAAAGAATGGTACCATAATCTAGGCCTAGTAGTTCTCACCATCTTCCCTAATTACAATGTTAGTCTGAAAGACAGAACTCTGTCCAAAAGACTCAAGGTGCAAATACAACTCATAGGAGTTGACCAAGTTCCTGAAGTTCTTTCTACTACTCTTCACCACTAGATAAGCTACAAATTACAAGATCATATTAGCATTGAACTTAGAACTTTATAAAATAGTTATTTCATAAATTTTGTTATGTTAGATTTGAATTAATTATTTTGTTTATTACAAGCACTTGATTTACATTATGCTTTGTAATTAATTTATTATTTTGGATTTAAATTTAGTTAACTTTTTGTCAATTATGTTTTATAATTAAAATATGACTTAACATTTTTGTTTAACTAAAATACAAGAAATGAGTCCAAATATAAATATCTAGGCACCAGTGAGTATTATAATTATTATCCGTACAGGTATAGACCCATGAACAATAAATATTTTAAAAAAAAAAACAAGAGTACATAAACAAATACTATAGCATTCTATTCAAGCCTTTTCCATTGCTATGGTGATTGCAAATGTAAAATAAACACACACACTTAACCCTTCTCTTCATGGATGGAACAAAATTTGGTATATTATTTAAGTATTGAAGTTTGTTTTTTGGGATTTCATTTCAAATAAAAATGAGACACAAACCTAAAAGACTACCCATTAACTAAAGGAAGCAACCTAGCAACTTATAAAGATATTTGTGAGCATCTAGATGCAACATATTTGGAGCTTATTTGTATACAAACAATAAACTCTGTTTTCTCATTGAAAGTTTGAAACTATTTTTAGCATGTTTGTATCTTCATTTAAAATGCTATTTAACACTAATTCAACAAATTGAGTGTTTGATTTTCTGTTTAGAAGCTTCAAATAATTGTTTAAGTCATTGATACTAGATTTATGGATTGGGATGCATGTACAATGCAACACATGTGAATTGAAATCTAAACACAAACTTGTGTCTTTTACATTTGAGTTCTTCAAAAAGTGGGACAATGATTAATTAAACACACTTTCTTCTTGTCTTCAGTGCATTGGAAAGCCAAATTTTAGTGAAAACTCAGTTTGGTTTGGTGAATAAAGGCTTAATTGCACTTTTTGTTTCCAAAATTTCACAATTTTGCAAATTTTGCTTCAATTTTGTGTGTGTGCAGATTTTGCTCCCAATTTATAAAATATCACAAACTTTACCCTAGGTAGAAAAACCGTCATAACTAAGACAATTTTGTGGCATTTGCCTCTTAAACCGCCATAATAAAGACAATTTTATGGCAGTTCTTTCTTTAAATTGTTACAATTTTCTACACGGGGGCAAAATTCGTGAAAAAAAATCTTTGTAAATAAAATTTGTGAGATTGTGAAACTTTGAGAACAAAAAGTGTAATTGAGCCTAAAATAAACAAGCTAATGGTTGTGTTAATGCATATAAAGGTTTAAAACAAATTTTAAATAATTTATTAAATTAACTTGTATTAAAAGTTCAAATTAATTAATACCCAAAAATACAATTAACTACTATTTAAAATAAATAGATATTTATTTAAAATAACATTTAAATAAATGCTAAAAAGAGATATTAATAATTATGATAATCATTAATACAAAATTTAGTTAAAGTTTTATATATCCTTATTATCAACTTCACAAATCAAAAAAACATGGAAGAAGGTTAATTTATGAGGGAAATTTAATTTAATTTATTTTCTTATTTTTTACTACTATAAGTACTTATTAAAAAATTTATCCAAACAGAACCTTATACTTATTTAGTACTTATATATTCTTACTTGAATTCATTAGTTAAATTTTTATTAAATGTAATATTTAATATTTTTTTCTCACAAACTAGGAAAATAAAAGTATTAATTCAAAGTATAACATTTAACTCAAAAAAAAATCTAAGATTTTTCAATAAATTTAGTAAATTAATAATTTCAATAAATTATCAAAAGTAAATTTTATCAATCTAATAGTCAAGTTTAAAGTTTTTGTAAAATAGACGAAGTATATAAAATTTCACACAATTCAAAAATTAATTCATACTTTATCACTCCACTTTATTTTAACGTATATGTTATTTAAAATATAAGTAAATAATGCTATTGAATTACATATTTTAAATGGTGTAAAATTTTATACACATAATTATCATGATAATATCACATGAATCAATGATTATATTGATAAAATTTGCTTTTGATAAAATAAAATAAAAAGTGCTTAAAAATACCATCTCACTAAGTTGAACACCTATCAATTATCATTTGATTTTATTCCATATAGGGATATAATCAATGAGAAAATAGGCTATGCACTAATAGTGTAAAATAGTTTTACATAGTCATCTAATCACAAACCACCATGTATGGTAAGTTTGTTAACTTTTACAATAACTACCTTAAAATCATTCTAATAGTAATTTCTAATTGGTTGACAGTGTAAAACTTTTTACGCTGACAATACATAACCGTTAAACTCACAATCAATTAACACAATATTAAACTTGAAAAAATAGCATATTTTAATAACTTCTCACAAATGTTAACCTTCATCAATTCATCTAATAAATCATGTTATATTATTTATATACCAAATATTAGATAATTCAGATATTCGTAAATATATAATCTAATCTAATAGTATAAATTTATTTATATTTTAGATAAAATCAATAAGCACAAAGTATCAAACTTGAAAAAATAACACATTTAATAACTTCTTACAATACAAATGTTAAATTTCAACAATTCATCTATTAAATCATGTTATATTATCCTAGTAATTATGCATATCAAATATTAGATAATTTATATATTAAAATTTGTGTAGTCTAATAATAAAAAAATGTTTATATTTTAAATAACATATTATATGTTATAATAAAATAATACGATAAAATATCAATTAATTTTTAAGTTGTATAAAATCTTGTAAATCTAATATGTCTCATAAAAAGTTTAATAGAACAGTCGGATGAATAAAGTTTAATATCAGTAAAAAAAATTATTAAAAATTATTATTTTTTATTAAGTTTAACTTTCATGGTATGTTTAGATGGGAAAAAAATAGACAAAAAATACCAATAACAATTTTTTTTTCTTTTGTTTGATTGGAGAGAAAATAAATAAATAAAAGTTGAGTTTAAAAGACAAAAATTCAAAATTTTCTTTCTTTCACTTTCCTTTCAATTTAAATTTTAAAATTTCCTCTTTCCCCCACTTTCTCTTCACCATATCATACAGACCATTTGTGTTCGTTGATTCTGTCTCTCACACGCTGGTATGTGAAGCCAAACTTTGAGTACAACTAACAACATGTTGCCCACAGAAATAAAGCTAAAGATGTATGATTAAATTGACAAGTAACAATGTGGAAACAATGCAACTATTCTGGACTCTTTTTTTTTTTTTTTAACTATCATTTGAAACCCTGAATTTCAGGAACAGGAAGCCTCAATAATTCTTTCAGGTCTTGCTGCTTGTCTTGATAGGCGGCAAAGTCTGTTTATCACAAGTAGATAAATAATTTCACTGAATTGACTTATAGATAGTTACTGCACCTACGTTTGATTAATGACAACACAAGTACACAGAAGCCATAATGAAGGGGTATATGGGAAATCAGAAGTCTAGAGTTCCACATTGTTTGGTCTGGATGCTCTTTCCTCCTTTACTCTCATTTCCGTTGTCAGAACCAACACTGCCACGACTTCGTCCAATCCCCAGTTTAGGCAAACCTCTATTCAGTCCGTCAAGCAGAACACAAGCTTTACACCATTTCTGCACATAAAACAGATATTGTGAAATATAGGCCTCAATTAGGACTTATTATCAACATGATTATTGATTGAAACTTGTATTGTATTTAGATACATATTCAGGAAAATACCTACCTGACTAGAAATATAACCACACCGCTCGCATGTTCCCTGCTCCGGCATTTTGGTAGTCGTAGAAATCCTGAAATTCTCCCCTGATTTGATGATGTCAAGAATCGCCCTAGGTCTGCATTTCATCATAAACCGAACAATTCGTGAGTGTAAGAATGCGAGACATAACTAAATAAATCTACTTGGATAATCACCTGATTCTTTCCAAATCCTTGATAAACTCGCGGGCAAAACCTCGATATGCATTTGGAGAATAAATGCCTGCGATTGTAAAGAGGATTGGCCGTTTGATGGATGGGAAAATAATATATGCAGATTATAGGAAAATAAAGGTTACATTACATTCAGTGGAAAAGTAGTCGAGCCTCTTGAAATATGCATACGTAATGAAGCAGTCAAGGATCAATCGGAGAAGAAGACAAAAGAAGAATGATTTTGATTTGAATTTCAATTGAGGAAATGTAAGGATATATGACAATCTCCTTCTCGTACGCATACTTGAAAGGTTTGCACCTGGGAATGGGCCCATCCTCACCGGTGGTTATAGAGGTGCATCTACTCAATCTTTCCAAAAATTAAAAAATAAACAAAGAGAGAGTGAGCGAGCGAGTGAGAACTAAAATGGTTGAATGAATTTAATAAGAAAAGAGAACCTAGCAACATCTCCTCTTACGAGGTTGAGGAGAACGGTCTCTGCAATATCATCGGCATTGTGGCCGGTAACAAGTTTGTCTACTTTCAACAGTGCAGCACCTCGATCAAGGGCCTGTAATGCAATTCAATTATTGTGATTAAAAGCTCAGAGAAAGAGAGAGAGAGAGAGAGAAAAGAAAAGGGAAAAGACTTGCCTGGCGACGGAAGACGCCACAGAAAGTGCAATTGTTTTTGAAACCAATGAGGCTAACGATTTGGTCCATAGTCCATCCGTACAAGTCCTTATAAGAGACGACTGTGAGAGGGAGTCCGTACTGAATTTGGTTGCGATGAACTGTTTGGAGAGAGTCGTCGCGGTAGCCGGTGATTCCCTCATCGACGGACAAGAGGAAGAGATGGAGACCGTAATTGTGGAGGCGGTTCAGTTTGGAGAGGACGTAAGCAAGGACGGTTGAATCCTTGCCGCCAGAAGCACCAATTGCGACGCGCTCGCCAGGCCTAAATAGCTGGTTCTCAACAATGACTCGATGAATCTCAGCCTCGAAAGCATCGTAGAAGCACTCCCTGCATATGTGCTCTAGGGTTTTCGGCCTTTTCACCGAAGCTCTTGCTTTGTTGCATACGCAGCACACACGCGCCCCTCTTTTCCTCTCGCCTTCCATTCTACCTCTACCTCTACCTCTAGGGTTTCACATTAAGGGAATCCTTCCCATTAATATTTAATATTTTCTTCTAAACACATGAATCTCCGAATTTAACCAACAATTTACGTGCTTTCGAAATTTAAACCCCTTCCACTCAATCTAATTTTAGTCAAACCTTTTAATTTTTCTACTTAATTTTTGTCAAATCTAATCGGATATTTGAAATCAAATCTTTTTATTTGAAATTAACAATAATTGCATTTAAGTAAAATATAAACTTCTAAGAAAAATAGACATAATTAATAATTGATTTGAGTAAAACTTCAAAAATAACAAATTTTAAATTTAATTCTTTTAAGAAAGAGAAGATTAAAAATTCAAATCTCATTCCAAAAAATATATATTTTAATTTGAGGTACAAGGAAAAATATTAATTTTGAAAAATCTTATAACATTTATTGGACAAAACTAACTTAAAGGTAATTTATTTATTTATTTTTTCTCCAGAGTATCATGTCATTTGGTAGGTGAAAGATTAATCTCTTAAAATACAATCAAGTATTAAAGGAAGCCCCACCCATCAATATTTTCTTCTACACGCATCAACCTTAGACTTCAACCAAAGATTACACGCTTAAATGATTCAAGTTCCTTCCACTCAATCTAACACATGTTGGCAAAATAGCATTGGTAAAAAAAAATAGAGTGAAAACAAACTAGTTAACAAAACAAAGACACGCAAAATCTAATTTTAGTCAAATCTTTTAATTCTGCTAATTAATTGAAAGTTTTGGTTTACTTATTCTTCAAGGAGGATACTCGTTTCATTTGGAAAAAGGAAACGGTAATCCGTAATCCCAATAATTTTTGTTGATCGAGTAAGATACTGAACTCACACTCGTAAGGTGCTGCATAACTCAATCAATGCAAATGGGTTGAAAAAAGTAATAGTAGTATACATAAACTTGCAACTAAAGGGCTAGCAGGAAAGCACAACTGTTACAGACAAGTTAATGAAAGGCAGTACGAAGTTATGCTAATTCTTTGGAATGTTCTTTCCGACAATCTTGGCTGGAGTTATCCGCAGAAGATTTCCTGGCTTACCAGGGACAGCACCTTTGATAATGACCACATTAAGATCTTTATCGATTTTGACAATCTTAAGCTTTCTTATCTTCCTCTTGGTTCCTCCCATCCTACCAGGCATCTTCTTTCCCTTGTACACACGACCAGGTGTAGTTCCAGCACCAATAGATCCTAGTTGTCTATGACTCTTAGAACCGTGGGACATTGGACCCCTTTTGAAGTTATGACGCTTGATTCCACCTGTCAAAATGTTTCAAACTAATTAAGCCACGGTCACCCATACTAAAATCATACGAGCAGGGAATTGAAGTTTTATCAAGAAAAATATCAAAATTTAGTTTCTTAAGCCCGTTATGACGACAAAGATTATGACATGTTTCATTTATGAAACTCGCACAACAACCACTTGATTGTCATAGATTGTTGAAAGAAAACATAGGTGGGGGATAGTCATGAAATGGATGCAATGCAAGTATCAAATTCAAGGATAGAATCTCATATTATCTGAGATTCAGCAACATCGATTTGGACATATAGCACGCTGCCCGACCAAATTATCACTTGATACTAAAAAATTTTCAAATGAATAAATTGCTAAGAATTTAAACCAGATAATTCTGATGGAAAATTTCATTTGAACGCCCTAATTGTGCCGGGCAGACACAAATGGATAATTGTAAACATATCAGTTTATATTGTCAAATACAGTGACCTAGGTATATGCATCAAACCAAGGGGAAAATTTTAAAGAAGATGAAGAGAGAGATGACCTTGGAAACCCTTGCCAATGGTGGTGCCAGAGACATCAACAAGATCACCCTCGTTGAAGATTTCATGAAAAACAAGGCGTTGGTTAAGGTCGAAGCCATCGACGGTTTGAAGACGAAACTCCTGAAGATGGCGCATGGGAATGGCACCCACTTTCTGGAGATGACCGATTTCGGGTTTGGTCAATTTGCGGTCTCTGACCCTTCTGTAACCAACCTGGACGGCGTTGTAGCCATCGGTGGCGTCAGTTTTGAACTGGGTGACGATGTTCCCTTCTTTGAAACCCACGACAGTGACAGGAACAACCTCTCCGTCAGGTTCGAAATAGCTCATCATACCCAATTTGGTGCCCATCACTCCAATACCTGCCTCCATACTCATTACAACCACCCCTTTCCCTTTTGCTTTTCGTCTTCCTTGCAGTGGCTGAGCACATGGCAGGCGAGAAATTGAAATTGAAGTGTAAGAACAACGGTAGATTGGTGGCGAAATGGACAAGATTGACATGGCTGCCTAGGCTAACTCAGTCTCACACAAGCTAAATGGAAGGAGCCACTGCCATACACACAACACAACACAACTGAAGCTTAAAAACACTCTTATCTCTCTCAGCTACGGAGCGGATAGAATTGTTTGCTTTAGTAGTCGAGGCTGTCACCCACTGACCCGATCCCGAATCAATTACCGGGCCTCTCATGTTTTCTAGGGCCTAATGCATTCAGATTTTGGCCCAAATAAAATAAAATAAATACACCTTTCTGTATGAGAAAAAAAAAGTCCATGAAACTTCAAACCATGTATATATTTTAGAAGAATATATCTGAAATAGAATATTTATAGGAATTAAATTATTTATAAGTGAAAATTTTTATTTGGAAAGCTGTAAAACAAGAATTAGTTTGAATTGAAAAATCATTTTTTTATTTTAGTTGTGAAGTATAATCTACTCAAATTGGATTGAATTTAATGCGTATTTCATTTATTGGTTAAGTCATTTAACATATTCTAAGTAATAATAAAAATAAATTATTAATGTAAATTTAATTAATTTTGGGTTAAATATGATTTTAATTATAATAAATATAACTGATCAAAAAATAAATTATAGTAAATATAAAAAATGTTCACCTTTACCTTCTAAAAAATTGTATCATTTTAATCTTTCATTTGTAGTAATGTCTTAAGTATAATCCCTAGTCTTCACAAAAAAAATTGTATGCTTTTTTGAAAATGGAAATTATAAATAACACATTTTCATAAATCGATAACCAAAAACACAATTATTTTTAGAGACTATAAACAAACATTACCTTATTCACAAGAATTAAAAACATTTAATCCATTAATCTTTAATGTGTTGTAAATATGAGAATTAATTAAATATTTTATCCACCATTAATTATTTAAATATTCACTCTTGAATGAAAGTGATTTTTAAAAGTTATCCTCTTTTTTATTAGTCATGACTTCTACTTTAAATATCGATTTTTACTTTTACAATTTTTATTCCTTTTAAATACTATTTAATTAATTTCAATTTCTAATTTAAATTTCAAATCCTAATACACTATATCAAATTAAAAATATCTTTTTTAGATAAATTAAATTTTAAAATTAGTCAATTCTTAGTCAAATTTTGGGGTAGCCTATATAAGTCAATGACAAGAAAGATTATCAATTTAAAAAAAACCTTAGTCAATCTAATTTGATATGTATTTTAAAGCAAGACAAAAGAAAAAGAACAAAGCAGTAAATTTTTGAGGTAGCATATACAAGTCAACGGCAAATATGCCTTCAGTTAAATAGGAGGACAAAAATGTCTGCTCTGTATGCTCCAAACTCATTGTTACAGTAAAGAATTGGTGTCATTCTAATAGTATCAAGACAAAAGACCAGCAAAATTGAAACTATTCCTATTCCTTGTCTCAGGCTCTCAGCTGTGACTATATCAAGCCTTGTCCTAAAAGTCACAAAATGAACAGATGAGTAGACAATTATTTCACCACTATCATGCCGCTTGAAAGAAAAAAAGTGCAAGGAACTACGTGCTTCTGCAACCTTCTAGTTCCCAGCAAATAGAAAAGCTAAAAGATGATTTGCTGCTAATGTGACAAACTAAATTGTATAGCACTGCAAATCAAAGTTCAGCATTATTCACTAGAGCCAAATCCCAGCAACTTCCACAAACCATTCATCCTCAGATATCTGCAGGGTCGTTGATCTCCTGTAAAGCAGCAAAATATGATTGTCAGAAAAATATCACAATCATTAAAAGATACTATTACTTATAAAATGCTGGAGAATCATTCATAATCCTCATGCTCTTTGGGTCAGGATGCTGAAAGCAGTGTTATCAGAGCCGGACCAGTGATTGACTCGGTTAAGGTATCGGGTGACTGGGTTACTAGTAATTTCCACACATATGTCAAAGGTTAGCTTTGGTGTAGTGGTTATCTACATTTCAAGTTTCAAAAAGTCCAGGGTTCAATTCTCGTTGACACCAAATTTCCTTCCAGCTTTTAAATTCTTAAAATTTCTCCCACTTTCAAATTATTGCGGGTGCAGATTTGTGATTTTCTTGGACAGTGAGCTGCGTCAACAAGGGGACAGTGTGCTGTTGTGTCAATTCAGTGTTTCAGTGATGCATGAGGTGTGGCTGCTCAGCTCATGATGTGTGATGCGTGTTCCACTCTGGGCGGCCGAGATGCCAATTTCAACTGATCAAAAAAGTAGACCAAACTGGCAACAGGTCCAGTTTCCGGTTAAACCGGTCGAACTGGCTAGTCCGGTCCGAGTTTAATAACAGTGGCTGAAAGGCATTAATTTTATTGAAACCATAGTTATCAATCCCTGATAGCGGCGCAGAGTGACCACCCCCAAAATTAGGATAGTAGGATAGCAGATAGCGGAATGACCGTTATTCTAATATTTTTATATATAATAAAAAATTGATACTATATATATATATAATAGCTCGAAAAGAGAAATATTACTCAAAATTCATGCACTAATCATCATTAACAAGAAAAACCCATAGTATCTAAAGCAAAATAAGCAGTAGATGTTAATAAAAGTAAAAGAAAAACAAACTACAAATTGCTTAAAAGTCTTGAACCCTCTAAAGCCTAATATAACTAAAAAAGTAAAGTACTAGAAATTAAAATTCACATAGACAAATGTCAAATACAATCTTCTTAATAAGAATCATCATCCTCTTCAAGATTCATGTCATTGTCTTCCTCTTCATCACTCCCACTAGCATTAGAAATGTACTCTTCCTCTCCTTCATCTTCACTTGAGTCATGCTCTTCTTCCACCCTTTCTTCCATTTCTTTTCTCTTCCTACTAGATGTAGATGCACCACCAGCTGCCCTCTTCATTGTTGTTTGTCTCCTTGTGTATTTCAAAGGTTCATTGGCCCCAGTTGCATGAGCAACATCTCTCCAAGTCAAAACAACATCATCAAAAACCAAATCATCTTCAGCATCTTCATCTTCACCCAAATCTCCCAATAGCCATTCATTGCTATCATCAATGTCATCTAAAGCAATAGGATCAATGGCATCACGACACTCATAGCGCTCTTGAAGAGCTTGGTTATATTTAACATGCCTACTTCTCTTCTTTGAATGAATCTATAATAATTTAAAAAACTTGAATGTTAGTTTCAAGTTTCAATGTTTCATAATGATTCAAATTTAAATGAACATTAACTTACATGTTCAAAGGTACTCCAATTACGCTCGCATCCCGACGAACTACAAGTCAAACTTAGAACTTTAATGGCAAGATTTTGCAAGTGTGGTGTATGTGCTCTGTACATCTTCCACCACTCAACTATAAGTAATGCAATTCATATGCATTAGTATTTACATGAATTATTAAATAATAATTCAAATTTATAAAAAGTGAACTTTTCCACTAACCAGGAGCCATTGTATTCCTTTTCCTTACTGCTACACTTATTCCAAATAGTCCTCCATCCCTCTCATATATTGGCAACTCACTATGAATCTTGTCTACAAAATCATCATTTTCACTAAGCCTATCAATGCATTTGTATAGGCCATCCAACATTTCAACATCATTGTCAATATTTGGATTGCTATAAAAGAACTCAAGATTTAGATAATAATCCATTGCATGCAAAGGGTGGTGTAGTTGGCAATCCCATTTTCTATCAATAATTGCAAAGATGTCCTTATACTTCTCTTCATTGCCATTGAAGGCCTTTTCAATTACTTCTTTGGCCCTATCCATTGCTTCATAAATATAACCCATTGCGGGTCTTTTTTTCATTATCCACCAACCTCAAGACACGTACAATAAGCCCCATAGCCTTCAAAGTGTAAACAACATCATTCCAAAATGTTGGCATAAGCACAACATCCGTTGCATTCTTTCCTTAGGAATCTTTAGCCGCCTTAGACTTTAACCATTCATCCGAAGTGAACATCCTTCTAAGATTTGCCTTTTGCTTATGCAATCTTTGCAAAGAAAGGAAGGTGGTAGCAAATCTTGTTTTTCCGTGCCTCACCAATTCAAACTTGTTTGTGAACTTCCTCATGGTGTTCAAAGCCAATGAATGGTTATAGATGTAACCTACAAGCTTGATGCCTCTTTGTATAACCCTTTTAACTTTAGGGATCTTTCTAATATCTTCAAGCATCAAGTCAAGACAATGCACAGCACATGGAGTCCAAAACAATTTTGGTCTAGTGCTATGTAAAATTTTACCTAAAAAGACCAAAATCAATAGACTTAAATGAGTAATAATCAAAATTTACAAACTTATAATTAGAAATAGAAATCAAAACTTGATTAATTCTTATCCACCATAACATAGTTACTCCCATTATCCATCACCACTTGAATAACATTTTTTTCTCCAATCCCCTCCACAAAGCTATTCCAAAGAAATAGAAATCAAAACTTGATTAATTCTTATCCACCATAACATAGTTACTCCCATTATCCGTCGCCACTTGAATAACATTTTTTTCTCCAATCCCCTCCACAAAGCTATTCCAAAGCTCATGTACTTTGTCCCCGGTCTTCATGTATTCAGAAGCATCAACACTTTTCACAAACATTGTTCCCAATGAACAATTTACCAAGAAATTAATTAGGGTTCTACTCTTCCTATCCGTCCAACCATCAGACATAATGGAGCATCCATTTTTCATCCGCTCCTCTTCATGACCCTTCAACATTTTTTTTGTATATTCCAACTCTTTTTTAAGGAGTGGAACTCTCAATTCATGAAAGGTTGGAGGCTTTAAATGAGGACCATAGTTTCCAACCGTCTCAAACATCACTTTGAAACTTTTTGATCGAGCAACATTGAATGGAATTCCATTCCTATAAAAGAAACGAGCAATGTATTGAACTGTCCTTGCTCTTGCTTCCTTCTGACAAGCATCATTTATGCTCGTTTGCCTCTTAGATTTTCCTAATTGGATACTTTCTTCAAGTTTTTTGAAGAAAAGCAAATCAAGAGGGCCATTAACATTTGTACTCTTCTTCTTGGCAACAGTTAAAGTGACCTTTGTTGATGATGTTAGAAGCCTTTTTCCACTTTGAAACCTTGCAATCTCTTGCACCTCATCTTCATTTTCTTGCACACTTTTTCTACTCATAGGCTGCCTTCATTTGCAATTTAATATCCTGCAGTATTTTTCTACAAGCACCCACACCTAATCTTATTCCAAGTTGATGCTTTTTGGCTCTAGTAATTCCCCTGGTAGATGTTTTCAAGCAAAAATCACGTCACACTCTTCCTGTTGTTCTTGTCTTTTAAGTTGTTCTACTTCCAAAAGATGTCGATCTTCTCACCAGTAGGCTTGAACATTGCATTTGAAGAACCCATTGATGGTGGGGTAGTAATAGCTGAGTTATTTTTTTGTTGATCAGCATTTGGTTGAGAGCCAGATGCCATAATTCTGCTAGGCAGAATACAAAAGACAAAAAAAAGTCAAGAAAAAGAATGATATTGCGTGAGGGTGCTACCTACAAGGAAAAAAAAAAGAAACATAATAGGGTCGGGCAAGGGGAAGAAAAAGGAAAGAAAAAAAAAAAGAAAAGAAATGAAAAGAATAAAAAAAAAGAAAAGAAAAATTGAAAAAGAAAAGAAAGGAAAAGAATAAAAAAGAAAAGAAAAAATAGAATAAGAAAGAAAAAAGACATGAGAAAATGCATCGCAGAAGAACAAGAAGGTTGTCGGAGTCGGAGACGAACGTCGCCAGAGAAGAGAATATGTCGGAGAAGATGAACGTCATCGGAGACGTGCGTGTGGGAGGAAGAGGAACAACTTGAGCACTTCAATCTTAGGTCACCACGAAGCGAAAGATTGCAAGCGAAGAGCTTTTGTGAGGAGAAGCTAAATAAGGCAATAAACATAGCCATAAATACCCTCACTAAGGAATAAAAGGTGAGGGTATTTTTGGGCTTTCATAGAGCTTCACAATAGCGGACACCATGACACCGCAAAGGCGCAATCGATGCTGCACTACACCATCGCGAAAGCAGACGCTATGTCTGCTATTGATAACCCACGGCGACTTGAACTTCGTCGTTGGTCTTGTTCGCTTAGCGTCGCGACACCGCAATCGCGGGCGCTATGCCCGCTATTGATAACCTAGATTGAAACCATCATCAAATTGTTAAAAACTTAGTTAACAATTACTTATCTAAAACACTGAATTGACGGTGCTCATGTTCCTGTAATGTAGTTGTTTAGTTTTCTGAATGTATTCCATCAACTAGAATACATGATAGACCCCTGCCCCCCAAACCCCACCCAAAATGGTCTAAGGAGTATACTAACAGAAGGATAATAGTAATATTTAAATATAGTCATCCTCCTCCATCCTGCTCTTAAGCTTGCACAGTCACAATCAGGCTGTCCAACTGAAAGGGCCTCCCACCAATTATGACAAAATGACATAAATCCCCATGTTTTGACCAGCAAACAAGAAACAAAAGGAATCCATTATACCAGTCCAAACAAAAACTCTTCCAGCACACACCCCACCAACAAACCACAACCCCTCAAACACCATCAACAGAACAGGGAAAATGAAACCCATGAAGAGGTGAAGTTTTGTCATAGAGACTCAAAAGCTCATACTGAAGTTAGTATTATACCTTATTCTCAATTATCACCCCATCTGGAATTTCCAATTTCAAGCCAGGTTTTGCAGCAATAGTCACTTGCCCCTGAAAAACAGTGTGTCAAAGATCAGGTAAATGCAAGAAAATCATAACATATCAGTCTCTCATATAGTAGCTCAGACAATAAATTATATTAACAGAAAGTTCATTGAATGTGAATGCTTACAATAAATTATAATAAGTTTTGTATTGTACTCCCAGTTGACCTAATTTCAATCTTCTATTCCATATGAAAAGCAAAAAATTTACCCCAAATTCCTAATAAACAGAAACCTTGGAAGAAAATTTGTAAAAGAGAAAAGAAGAATCCTACAAGTATTTTATAAAGAGGACTTGACAAGGTACAGTCTATGGATATCCAGAGACTTACTATAAAATTTTAAAAAAAATAAAAATGACTTACCTCTTTTCTGGATTATCCAGAGATTTTCCTTTCTTCGTTAATCTAGGATAATTTGTATGTTAAAGAGATATAAAACCAAGCTTGGCCTTCACCTAATAGCTTATGGTCCTTAACATGGAATCAGAGCCTCTATAATGTAATGGTAGTCGTGGGTTTGATCATCAACTCCATTCTTCTAAAATAGAGTTGAATTTCAGTATGAGTGAGCCTGTACATTGTCCATGCTGTGTGTCTTCAAGCCCACTGGACTCTTTCATGAGGGGATGTGTTACAGATATAAAACCTAATAGCTTAAGCTATTAAGAGAAAAATGGTCCTTGACCATGAAAGAGCAGAATTATCTCAAGATTTTTCTGCTTTAACTTCACGCATGATGCCGTAATGATATAGCTGTCTATTCCAAGAAATGCTAAATTATCTCTTGATAATCAGCCCCCCACTCTTCCACCATGTGTGTATGTTTTGGTTGGGAGGGAGAGTTGCTATGTGGCTTCCTCAACTCTTAGGAGGAGAGAAGAGTTTAATTCTTCAAATCTTTACACCACTATATGTGGGTTCTGCAAGTGCAAGTACTATCTCCGTCAGATCTCTCAGCCCCATTTTACTCGGTGGTAGTAGGACCATATACTTTGGACCTGCTCAGGCCTTCAAATGAGCTTTTAATATTGGGTGCAGTTTGGAGTCTTTTGACATATCCAGCAACCCATGTTCTAATGATTTTAAAGCCTTTTTTAAATCTTCAGTAGTGTTAAAAATTTGCTATAAATTGGGCAAGATCAAAATCTATCAGCATAGAAATGCTCCTATAGCTTATGACAAGTTCCTCTGACACAGCACACATCACATTCGAAGGGAAAAAGAGGTGAGACTCATGCTAATATAGTAATATGTTACAACTGCGTCTTTTTTTATTTTCAGAAGTACAAAATTAAAAATAAATATATAAATAAAAGTGGAAGGAAAAAAATTCCCTGGTATTCAGAAAAGGACAAACACATAATACTGCATACAATTCTTAGAAATTTCAAATATGAATGCCATCTGTACTCTATAGATAATTAAAGGGAATAAAGAGCAACTATTCAACATGCTGCGTGACCAACAAGAAAAGGAACATCTATTCTACCTTTAAAGTAATATTAGTTCCAAACCACACATCACCCCTCACCATCAAACTATCCAGCTCAATGATGCTTGGAATGGATCTGAAGCGACTTTGGAAGTCACCAACCTGAGAATGAAACACATACAATTCATAAGAAGGTAATAACTATTCAAGGATAAGACAAGAAAACAATAAATTTTCACCTTTTCAAATTCAGGTCCCAAGTCTATCACAGGATTTAAAGGGTTAGTTCTAGCTGGATTACGAGTTAAAACACCTTCTCTACAAGTGTATAGATCTGACTGCAAAAATACATAATTGGTGAGAGGGAGGGTCAATCATGTACGCCAAAGTATGCTTTATAGTAACAGAATTTACATATACAATGAAGTCAGTGTCACCTGAAGAAGTAATAGATCCGATGTTGCATCCAAGGGAAGAAAGCGAGATTCAGGCACGGAGACACCAATCACATTATCAAAGCACTGGCATAGATAACACATTAAAAACAGCAATTAGTAACTTCATATCTAGCAGAAACAACCTTCTGTTACACCAGTCAATAGTTTCTTCTCTCTCTCTCTCTCTCATTTGACGAGGATACAAGGTCATTGTCACACAACTCAATATTTAATTATTTATTCTAATTAAGCTTGCAAATACCAAATACAACATAGAAAATTATTAGTATTTACAACAATAGTGCTAAATGTTTTAATAATAAAAAATTACAAAGGATATTTAATACATGCAGTCACAACATCACATACATAAGTCATGAAGATCCTATCAACAAGCAATTGAACTTGCATTGTTGCGCCTTTAGAAGGCATATGATATGAACATGCAGTCCAAGATTGATATTGTGGACCAGAGTCCAAAAGCTGTAGCTAGGTGCAACTCAAGTCAATTAGTCTGTGCAGTTCATATTTAACAGCCTGGCCCACCTTCCTGTACCTCAAATAAAGGAAAGGTCAATTGTCCTCACATTTGTTCAGTATAGAGCTTGTTCTAACATCAAGAAATGTTTTATAGCACAGGGAAATTTGAGTTAAGTATAGTCTTCATCCGAATGGTTGGGATGTCAATGAAACAGTGAATGTGACTCATATACAAGTCCTTGGAAACTTATTTCTCAAGGATGTTGTTTTACTATAAATCTGGTCTCTAAAATTGGGAGATGGCTAAAAAATGAGATTTGGGAGGATACTTGAGTGGGAGATATCCCTTTTTCAGAAACTTTTCCTTGTCATTTTCGGCTGTATATTTTTCATAGTTCTCCCATCAAAACGTTTTGTAGCTTTTGCTCCCTGGAATTTCCATTTCTACTGAAACTTAAATGATAGAGAAGCTATTGAACTTCAGTCCCTTTCGGCCTTACTTGATTCTGCTCCCTTCTCTTCTAATCTTGATATGACACACTGGAACCTTGATTCTGCTGGTGTTTTTTTCTTGCAAATTTTATTTTCAGTTACTCATACATTCTCCCATAAGGGAAAGATTTGCCTTTGGTAAGCCAATTCAAAAGTCTAAAACTACTTCTAAGGTCAAAGCTTTTGTTTGGACGGCCGTACTCAATGGGATTAATACTAATACGTAGCTGCAGGTTAGTTGGCCTCACATAGCGCTCTCTCATAAATCATAATGTGCAGATTTGCATCTGAAATTGTACTCCATTTATTTTTCCATTGCTCAGTTGCGTGTTTCCTTTGGAATAAACTTTCTGCCATTTTTTGGGAGATTTGGGTTTGTCTCAGTTCGTTGGATCAGTTTCTATAAATTCATTTTCAAGTGTCTGGAAAGAAAGATAGTAAAATCTTGCAGCAATGTGCTGTTAATGGAGTTCTGTGATTGGAAAAAATTGCCCACATTTTCATGGGTGTTTCCTCTCCTTTGAATTTGTTGAGATAGTATCATTTTCATGGTTTCTCTCAGGTGTTTAGCACATGGTTTTTTTTTAAGGATATCAGTATTTTGGAACTGAAAAGGGATTGGACAGCTTTCCTACAGTGACTAGCTTTTAGGAGATTCCATTCTTAGTCTCTTTTTCTCTTTTTTGTATTATCTTTGTTGAGGATTTCTTGTCCTCCAATCTTTTGTATTTCTGTTTCTTTCATTCTCTAATAAAATTTCTTCTCCCCCAAAAAAAAGAGGATTGCTCCAACAAATTTCGGATGCATTTTTTTTTTCCATGATTGCTATATATCAATGGGAAGATAAGTTTCTACCCCCTCAAGGAATGACCTTTTTATGCATTGAAAGGCTTAGATAATTCATAACATCCCACAACATTTTAACTACATGTTCATTTTAAAAACATACTCTAATACAGAATAAGATCAGTTAGTTGTTTATGAAGTGAAATAAAAGTCATCAAATTCATCATAGAAACTAGATCTGAATCCCCTATAGATATTTATGGCTATAATTAAATTATTCAAAACTCAAGGGATGCAATCTGCCGCCTCAAAGTTGAAGGCATGATCCTATTTTATACCTAAGCAAAAATATAAAAATAGAAGCACAAGCACAAATGCACCACAGAGAAGCATAAACAATTATGCATATACCTGTATAGCCTGTCCAGCTGCTGTGTCCTGTAGAAAAGTTTGATCATAGTCATTTTCCTAGGGGTAGTAACTCATTCAATTCATTCTTACATAAGCTATCAGTAGAGTAATGAACTAATGACAGCGAGGGAATGATACCTTCAAAACTGAGGGCTTCTTGTGCTTTAGTTCATCAGGGTCAACAAACTTCTTGATGGCTCTTAAACTCACCCACCTATGCAAAGTACAACACATGGAATTTAGCACATTTGTAAATTTCAATAAGAAATTGAACAAAAACCAGCATTTCACTCACATGTTTGTTGTATCAATGAGTTTGAAACTGTCCTTCAACTTCAACACATCAATCAGGAAAAATAAATGAAAATAGAAAAAAAAAATCAGATTGTTATAATATTCTCACAAGTCTTGTCAGCAATTCACAATAGAACTTTTAAAATTATTGCATAAAATGAAACAAAATAATACAAATGCATGTAAGTTGTGAAAAAAAATTGTAACTTACATGTTTATCTTGGTTTTGAGCAATCTCCCGAAGCTGCATAGATTACCAAACATATAGTGTTTAGCCAAATCTGTCCATGTTATATTATATATGTCATAGCACCATTTTAACAGGATATTAGCAACCAAATTACCCCGTTACCTTATCAGCATTTGACAAAAGCTACTAGGTCTTGAGTCCTGAACCTTAGGACCTAGACCATTTCGGTTAAGAGAAAAAGAACTCACATCAAACAAGTGAAATGCTAGCAACACACTCTTTTATAGGCTGAAATTTATTGGAAATCACATAATTTTGTGGGTCCCACTTCACATTTAATCAATTCCACTCATGATTTCGTAGTTTCCCATAAAGAGAAATGCTAGCAACACACTCTTTTAAACACACTTCCCCAATGATTGAAATTTATTGCAAATCACAAAATTTTGTTAGTCTCACATCTTATTTAATGATCTCTCTCCTAATTTTGTGATTTTCAATAAATTTCAACCAATGAAAGAGAGTGTGTTAAAGAGTGTGTTGCTAGCACTCTTCTTCCCATAAATTTTAACCAATAGTGGAGAGTGTGTAGTGTGTTAGAGTGTGTGTTGCTAGCTCTCCTCCATCAAACAATCATAAAATGTGTTTCCCTATAGTATCTCCAATGACAATGAAAATTTCAACTTCCAATAAACTTCACGTATTAGCATGATGCTTTTCCAGTATATATCTTAAATTTTCTGAATTTAAAAATTTGCAATATATGCTCATATATAAATGCCACAAGGTAAAACTTGCACAAATATTGAAAACCAGTTGATTAAGCATCAGGCAATTCCAAGTCTGGCACAAATATTAAAGAGACTAAAGGGGGCAAGTAACAGTGAAGGAAAAGAAAATATACCTTAAAATTCATTGAAGTTAAGATTAAATTAAATGAATGGCTTGGTGTCACCTGGAAAAAAAAAAAAGGAAAGAAAATGAACAGATAACTCATGCCTTAAAAAGAGAAGTACCAGCATTTCATATGATAGATAAAAACATTTCTGCATACCTCCATGCAATATTCAATATCATTTATCATCAAATGATTTAGTATGTCTACAAGATGCAGTCAAGGTTGACAAAAATCAAAATATGTGAATCTCAAAGATAGGTTAGGAAGTAACGAGTAATGACTCCAAACAATATTGTCATTAATGATTAAAACTATAAGAAGGATACTGGGATCAATGATTGTTGCCACATTGTCTGACTTCAACACTAGGATATACTCCTTACCCTGGAAAATAATATGAATAACTTAGTAAAAACTGCACAAACAAATGTGCACATCCCACACATGCACATGTAAGAACATATTTAATTATAGCCTTGTGTTGTTACTGTTGCATAATTCAATTCAAGGGTCCTACTGCTCTTCCTTACAGATTTTAAAGGAACAGGACACAGGCTTTGATAGGACCAGTGCTCAACTGCATAAAAAGTTCATACCTGTGACAATAATGAATCAAGGGTTCCACCAGTCATTAGTGAACGGAACACATCAACATCATCAACTGGATGCCTTCACACATATAGAATTAGCAGGTTAGTTTAAAATGATAAAGTATTTATCATGAAAGCCAATTTGCAAGTCATGGAGAACACAATTCAACAAATTGAAATATATATTCTGTCAATTGTTTTATTTACTGATAATTATATTTTGACCACTTGACATAGCCAATTTTGTAGTTTAGTTGCTGACAAATTAGTTGGCATCTCTTAATTTACTGCTATTAAATATTTACTGTTAATTTTTTTCCAAAAATTAAAGTATAGAACTCTAGGTATTTCATAGTAATATGATACTTAGACTTTCTCATTTCTTTATAAAGTTCACTATCATATTTGCAATCCAATAAACAATAGCTATCTCTCATCTATAATGTTGTATTGTAGGAAATCCATGTTTGAGGGATTAAAAATTTTGAAGTGATGAATGTGAATATATCATGGAATAATAAAGAAATTTGAAGAGACATTTTTAAATGTACTAATTTTTGCATCTCAAGAGGGTGAGCCATAGTAAGGTTGCTGCCTTTGTGACTGATAAGAATCTAGGGAGAACCACACCACAAAAGCTAGCCATTGTAGTTAGAGAGCCCAAGACCTTATAAACCATACATTGGAATCCCATACTTCCAATGTGGGACTCAAGTCCCATATCTTGCAATTGGATCCTAACAGTGACCTAGAGGTCACAAGTTCAAATCCTAGAAACAACCTCAGCCTGCGGCAGGAACGGCTGCGTATATCTACTCTCCCTAAACCCCACTAGGTGAGAGCTCTGTGCACTGGGTCACCCTATTTTTTTAATTATTTTTTCATGTTAAACCAAATTCAACATTCAGTTAAAACATGATATGTAACTAGACCTAATTCATAGGTTCTCAGTATTCATAGATCAACTACATCTAATTTGCACAGTATAAAAACAATTGCCGAGGCAACCTTGCCTGCCTCACAATAATTCAAAAAAGATCAAGTAAACAGAGAATAGCTAGTCCAATGTCTCTAAGCTTTGCTTCCACACCTAGATTACTGGTATAAACACCTAGACTATATATATCAGGGTAACACTAATAACAGTATTTTTAAAATGCCCATAACATGACAGCAATACAATCAATCAGTACTGAAACGAGATATCTTACTCTACAAACATGCACATGAACACCTAGTCTAGAATTGAATTTAATAGACAGATATTTGAAGAATGACATACACTTCCTCCTTGCTGTAATGTCCACCTGATAATTTCAACTCTGGACCGTCACCCTACATAATATACATGATGATGTATTGATCAAGAGAAATCACAAATCAATATCAATTCATCCAAAATATGAAACAAACGCAAACCTGTTTAAAAGTATGCACTTCAACGCTTGATTTTGAATATTTTTCCAAAACCTATGGAAGATGGAGCTGAAGATTTCAATAGTGGCTGAGGTCAACAATAGCATATGGAAATTGAAATGGCATTTCACCTTTCGAGAACTATCATGAAGGTCATCTTTGTTGAAAAGAAGCAATGGAACCCTGCATCCATACTTGGAGTTGATGGTCTACAAAACCGCAACAGCAAAATAGAAAGAACCAAAAACAACCAGTTAGTGGCAACCATATATTAAGGGAACATAAGAGTTGCAGATACTATGTGAGGTATGTGCACAATCTGGATTATTCAAAAAAAAAAAATACCAAGGAATAAACCAATAATTTGCATAGGAGTAGAGTCATATAAGAAAGTTTGATTATCATAACTCTTATATTAAGTAGAAATGTCTCACCTCAATCTGGTTAATGATCAAGTCCATAAATGTCAGTCCATCACTAATATCAATTGCAGATCTACATGAGAGCAGAAAAAATTTATCAGTGTAAATTCATCAAGTGTGAAGTTTTGAATAACCCATGGATGGGGAGCATAAGTGCAAAAAAGACAAAGACTGTAAAACGCTTAATGCATATAAATAGAAACACATGGACTTAAGCATAAGTAAATGCAAAATAAAGTACAAAGTGCTAAATTGTTTCAGCAAACCTTTCTAATATTCTGATTACTTCTAGAAGAGAATAAAGGAGGGCAGAAAACAGCAGCAGCAGAAACAGGAGAGGAAATACATATGAAACAAAAATAGGGGTGTAAAAGAAAGTGTGAACCCTCCAAAACAGAAGGTCCAATTCAGACTCGACAAAGACGTGCCTTCAACTAGGAAATTATGTAGAAGAACATATTGCCCAAATGAAACCAGCATTTTATGTAAAGTATGCACTAAATAAAGGACGCACCACCAATCCAATTTAAATAGAGACTAAATTAAAGGAGGTGGATGAATGCTTACTTGGGACCCTCAAAACCCATATTTCTTGCCGGGGCACCATTGAACTTCAAAACAACAAGCTTGTCCAAAAGCTTCTTCGTTTCCTCTATATCTGCTTTGGATGTGAAAATTGCTCAGTCTAGCTCACTCTACTTTGTAAAAGGCAGCATGACAACGGTAGAGAAAACAGAAAGCAGATAAGTTTTGCAAATACTGTTTACCTTGTTCCGGTAGGGGAGCTAAACTAGCATAGGGAACTACGGTTATGCCGACGTTAGCCAAATCGCTCTTGCTCTTGGCCTTGTCCTTGCGCGGAGCTTCTTCTCTTTAATTCATTTGAGAAGTAATTAATTAAATAAATTCAACCGAGCAAAAGAATAGAGAATGAGAATGACATAAGGCGTGATACCGTGCATCAATTTTGGGATTAGCAGCAGCCTTGCTTTTCTCGCGAAGCAATGTTTTGGTAATCAAATTACAGAACAAATAAACGAATTGAACAGAATCATTGGCGGGAACAGGATAAGCAATGCGGTTATAGACATCGAGGGGCATGGCGGAGTCGACCAAGGCGACAACGGGAATTTGAAGCTTGAAAGCCTCGTTGATGACGGAAGACTTTCGGTCGGTGTCGACAATGACGATGCAATCGGGAGGCTGGGTGGGGCCAAAGACGAGCTTCTTGTTGCGAGAGCGGAACTTCTTGGGACTGTAGCTGTTGGTCAAGAAGCCGCCGGTGCGCCAGAGAGCGTTGGTGGAGGGGCTGTAGGAGCCGACCTTCTTGGTCATGAGGTCGAAGATGTCGTCCAGGAGAGGGTTGGTGTTGATGAACATGAAGCGACCGTTTTCGCGGGCGAGGGAAGCCATGAAGTTGCACGCGCTGCGCATGCAAATCAAGGTCTTGTCGGAATCGATTATGGCCATTTTGTTGCGGAAGCCATACGTGTAGACCTTGAAATGGTGAGCGGCAACTCGCCGACCCACCTGAGCATTCGTGCTCAGCAGCTTCTGTATCACGATCGAATGGATCGTCATGCCTTCCCTTTTCCAGGTTGATTCTCTCACTTCCACTACCAGTAGGGTTTTTCGATTTTGAACCACCTTACCTTCCTCTCTCACTATTTTCTTTTTTTCCCAGAAAATAAATATGAAAGACAGTAAAACACCTTTGTGTTTTTAACGTGGTTAATTTTCCATTTAAATAAAATTAACTTTAAATTATTACACGTAATTGGAATGAGTCACACATTTTTTCATCAAAAAAAAAAAAAAGAGCCCCACATTTTAAGTCCAACTCAACTGTATTTATAATAATACACTTTAATTTATGAGTTTAATAATTATATACTGTCAGTGTAAAAAAATTTATATTATTAATCTATAAAAAATTATCGTTAATATGACTTTTAAAATAATTATTATAAAAGTCAACTAACATGTCATAAAATGATGATGTGTGATTGAATGACAATGTAAAACTGTTTTACACCATTAGTGCACGACATATTTTCTCTTAATTTATATGTAAATATTTTTATATAGATGTCTAATAAAACTTATTTGTGATTATATAAATAATATATTTAATCAATAAGTCAATTAGTGTCAATTTTGAATATTTCTATAGCATCAATCAATGTTTCCTACCAATCAACATTTAATCATTTCTTTTTTAAGATTTATGACCATTGTTACTTGAAATATTGCATGTAATAAATATTTTTCCTGAAATACAAAGTCTTAGTTAATTTGAATATTTGACATCAAAGAGACTCACCAATATAAACACATGTGGGCAATTAGTTGACTTTGATCACCTAGCATCGTTTCTTTGCTAAATATGCGTTTTGCACTTTTATTTTGCAATCATGCTATCACTACCTAGACTCGAATGAAGCCACCACATTAGGTCACCAAAATAATACATTTCAACTTAAGATTTTTCATCAAACAACTAAACTCATGACATAACATTTAATTAAACACATATGTCCACAACTAAGCATATAATACATAGTTAACGATATCACTCTTTATCTAGAAAATGTTAATTTATGTTCATATATATTTAACCTACCATATAAATTAAGGAATAATCAACTTAAATGCACTAATTTTCAAATAATAAAAGCAATTTCAGTATAATGAAAACTCATTAAAAGAACAAAATTAAGAAATTGATAACCAAATTCATTGACCGCCTTCACTACCACTTTGTCATTGTTATTTAGATATGTATTAGGTAAAAATTTAAATAAATCGTTGTTAAGACAACTTAGTCATGCCTTCAACATGAAATGGTAATTTTCTAATGTCAAGCTATTGACTGGGGAACAAGAAGAGTTTATTTGTTGATTCTTCAAACCGTCTATTCTTACCTTTATAAAGTTGATTTCAAATTTCTCTTCTTTAACTTTTAATGCTAAAAGATCAATCAATAATTAAAAATAAAATAGACCTTAACCATTAAAAAAATGGTATTTTCACGTCATTGATTAAGTAGATTTTATTTATATATATGTTCAAAATGTATTCACCAAGGTATTGGTACCCACCCAAATAAACACATACTAGAGAAATTATCTTTATTTTTTCTTTATATTTAAAATTCTTTAAGATGTGTCATTTTATTATTGGTTGTGTCCAATAATGATATATTGAGTATATACTTATTAAGTTTTACTTTCATGCATATGATCAAGAATTAAATCCTAACTAACATGTTTAAAAGACTTAATTATTTTTTGTGCATAAGGATAAAAACGGTGCAATATAGTAGAACTATAAATGAATTAAGCCAACTCGAAATCACTATAGAAAAATTTACAAGTCTTTTAGTTATTAGCCAAAATAAAATAAGATTAACAATTTTATTATACACTCATTATCTTATCTTTGTATCCATTTTTTTTTTTTTTATTGTAATAGTTTAAATACCTACAAATCTCTTTTTTATAATTAATGTCAGTCATTTCTTTCCTTTACAATGGAAACCTTTTTTAAAACAAACTAATAATTACAAAATGTAATAACAAATATTTTTTATTGTTACTATTTCTTATTAAAATTATGTATATATTTAAATTTAAATTATATACAAATGCAAATATATTTATAAAGATAACAGTTTTTACAAAAACATTTATATAAATTAAAACTATATAAAACATATAAAAATATATAATTATTTGAATATATATCAACATTTATAATTATTTTTATATATTTTTTATATATTTATATACTTATTTACTAATATATACTTATATAAAATTTAAAATAATTAAAAAATATTAAAAATCATAATAATATAAAAAAAATTATGAACTCAACGCCTATGTAGGACACAAGTTATTACGCTTGTAAAATGACATAGTAAAATAATCAAATTTAATTGAATGATTGTCTAACATAAATTTAGTATATAAATTACATTACATTATTAATAATATAAGAAATTGCCTCCTATGCAAAACCAAGAGACCTAGAAAGAAAAAAGTCAATCAATTTCCAATAATTTTTTTTATACATATTTATATAAATTCTATGAAATTATTTATGAAAATAGTATTGTATTCTTAAATTGAGTTGAACATAGATAACATGAATAGAATAATTTTGAGAAAAATATGTTTTTAGTTCCTATACTTTCGATCAATGAATTTGATTCTCAAACTTTAAAAAACGTGTGAGTTTAAAAGAATTCATCATGTTTTTTAAAGTTAGGAAGAACTAAATCTGCACATTTTTTTAAAGTTTGAGACCAAATTCATCAATATCAAAATATAGGGACCTTGTCCATATTTGACCGAAAATATGAAGACTAAAAACATCTCTTAAGTAATATTTAAAGTAATGAAATTATATAAATAGTCTCTAAAATATTAAAAATTAAAATTCATGCTACTTAGCCCATCAAGTATTGTAAAATCTTTCAAATTAGTCCCTCAACGTTAGTAAAATATATTAATTTAGAGACTAAACTAATTTATATAGTTTCATTACTTTATAGACTATTTAAGAAAGAAGATAATACTTGAGAGACCAAATTGATAGTTTATTCATTTTTTATACATGCCCTATTATTTTTGTTGCCTAAGCTTTAGTCTAATTTTTTTTTCAAGTGCAAAGCGTCCCCCATTTATCTATGGCCCAAGCCTCATTTTCTTTCGCCTTTGTTTGGTGAAAGAGAAATAAGGTGGAAAAAAAAAGAAATAAGTGAAAAAAAAAAAGTGAATGTGTTTAGTAAAGAGATAATATAATAAGAGAAAAATAAAAAGATGTGAAGTCCACTATTTATTTTCACTCTATTTTTATTTATTTATTTATTTATTTTCTATTTCTTATTTGTTTCTCTTAAACTAAACACATTTATTTTCACTCTATTTTTGACTTATTATTATTTATTTTCCTTATTTTCATCACCATATTTTTCATTTATTTCCTTTCTTCTTATCAAACGGACTGTCGAGATTTTATTTATTTATTTATTTCACTATCCTCTTGATTACTGTAAAGAAAACTTTATGCAAATTGTTCAGGAAAGTGTTGTGCTTTCCATGTACCCGTGGGGTATCAGAAGTGATATTTCTGACAAGGAAGGAAGATTCCCATCTACCAAGTTTGTCTTGAACTTTATCAACCTAAAAATTAAAGTGGCTTAACTTAATATTGCTTGATAAAATAAACACAAAAAGCTTTTAACAGGAACTCAAGTTACAGAGGGACTGTGTTAGCTTGTCTAGGGAAGTATCAGGCAAAAACCTAAGGGAAAACGAGTGTAGTAACTAGATAGAGGGTGATGACGAATCTTAGGATCTTAGAGTAACTTTAGTGGTAAGAATTTAATAAACCTGCTTTAGGTTTCTTAAGTACAATTTAGTGGACTTCACTTCGTCACATCAGTTTTAAGCAATTCTTAAGTAACTCATACACTTTTAGCTCTAATGTATACAATTTTAAGCAACTCTTAAACAACTCACACTTTTATATATATTTTTTTCATTTGTACTTCATTTTGTGTCAAATTAAAATATTAATTCAATTATTTTAACTAATATGCATTTTTTAAATTTAAAGAATAAAAAATAAAAATAAAAATAATTAATTTTTACCATAATAAATAAAAAACGATGACAATTTTGTAAAATTTTATAATTAAAAATGGTGAGAAATACACAACATTATATTAAACAAATGAGAAATACATAATAATGAGAAATACATAACATTAGATAAAAATTAATTTTCATTATTTTCAAGTCTGAAACATTCCCAAATATACTCCACCAAGTTTGCTTGAAGTTGGCGGTAGATTTGTTTATCACAAAGATGTGTTCTCCTTTGCAAGTATGCTGCAACAAAATTAGGATGAGGATCATAATATACTTCAACTGTTGAGATGTCATTATTTATACGATCATATTCAAAATTACCATTGTATATGTGTCATTTGCCTTCAACAATCATGTTATGTAAGATAATGCATGCATATATTATATTCTTCATTGTATTCACGTGCCAAGCACGTGCTGGACCAGATATAATTGTGAATCGTTTCTTGCTGCTTCTTGTCGTTGTGAAAATAATTTTCTCTTTTCTTTTACAGCATTAGGATGGTCTTGAAAAATGTAGCCCACTCAAAATAAATAACATTTGTTACATAATGCCCCATGTTATATGGGGTTTTATTCATTGTGTATTGCACCACAAGAGCTTGTCCTGACAAAATGTCATTAAACACATTAGATGCATTTAACACATTAATGTCATTATTTGAACCCGTAGTGCCAAAAAATACATGTTAAATCCATAAGTCTTGTGATGCAATTGCTTCAAGCATGATCGTCGATTTGCTATGATCACCTCAAGAAAATTGACCTTTCCACACAACTGGATATTTTTTCCATTCCCAATACATATAATCAATAAAACCCAACATACCTAGAAAGCTACATGCCTTACCCATTTATAGTAGTCATTCAAGGTCTTCGTTGTTAGGCCTCCTCAGGTACTCATCCCAAATATTGCGTAAACACCTGATACAAATCTCCTTAAGCACTACAGTGTAGTGCTTTCAACAATTCGAACATAATCATCCATACTGTCAACAGATGATCTATATGCCAATATATAAATAGTGGCAGTGCACTTTTGTAACAGGGAAAGGTCCATTCTATCAATTACATCAACCCTCATCTGGAAATATTCATCATGATTGCCAAGGGCTTCTACAATTCGCTAAAACACATGCCTTTTCATTCAAAACCTTCATTGGAACTGAGCCTTTGTGTATACAAGATTTTCAAAGAAATAGTCATTGAACAATCACTTATGTCCTTCTTCACGACTCCGATCTATCACCGTCCTTCTACATCTGCGCCTGGTGGTGTTGTCAACTTGTCATTGGCTTTCGAGTATTAACCTCATGACCTCTTCGGTGTTGTCCTCAAGTTGTTCATCTATGATTTGGTTCCAAAGTGTATCAAAATCAGTGTTTGGATCCATTCTATGGATGATTTAAGCGTAAGAGAATGAGAGAAAAAGATTGTAAAATATGATGAAAGGGTGAGAGAAGATTGCACAATTATAGAGGATGATCCACAACAGCTAGTTTTATAATGGCTAGTTTCATAACGACTAGTTTCCACATCGACTAGTTTTTCATAATGACTAGAACATAACAACAAATTTAAATAAAAGTACAACATTAATTTAGTTTCCTAACTTGCACCTAATAAAATTACAATACAACTCATGATTTTTGCTTTGACTTCAGACATCACAGATGTATCCTTCATAAAGATATCATACAACATACGAATGTTCTCTATCTCCTTTACCTTAACTATTTTTGCCACGACAACATTTTCTCCTTTATAGTATTTTCCACTCCAGTCAAATTGACTTTGTTAGAAGATGTTTCAGTTCCTTTTCATTTGCTTTTCCTCTTTGATGCCTTTTGTTCCAATGGGCGGGCCGTTGTTAATACTGGGTCATATTCTGAATAATCAATTAGCATTTTTGTGTTAGAAGACGATGAATACTCCTTAGAAACAAATGTCTTTGTTCTTTTTGAAGAATTTTCCAATGATTCTCCCTTCCATTTTGGTTCATCCTTCAACAAATGCCATGCATGCTCAAAATTATTTTTTTCACGTACATTTTGAGAAAAAATCTTATATGCCTCAGCCATGACGTCCTTCTTTGAGCTCCCACTTTTCTTTTGATTAACAACTTTCTTGTAGTAGTTGACAAACTTTTGAATCATAGTGTTTATTCAAAACCATCATGATTTTAGTTGACCTGCTTCCCTTTCTTGAAACTGCTTGCAGTAGTTATAATTGTTGGTGATCCTTAACAAAAAATCAGTTCCTGTTTGGTCAACTCCCATAATTGCATCCTTTGAAATGTTCAACCATGATTGAATAAGAAGTGTGTCTTCTTTTACTGAGAGCTTAGCCTGACTATTTTTTCTAAGTACCATGTCCCCCTCCTTCATCAAGTGTGATATTTTTCAAACTAACTAGAGACTCAAACATTGACTTGAATAGTGATTCAGGTTCATTATTAGGAGACTCCGCACTGCCGCTGGTACCCAATGGAGGCCTATACGACATGGTGGGGTTGGTTGGTGGTGGTGGATACATAACATACTAGGATTTTGAGAATTGTCACCAGTAAGAGGTGGTGGATACATAAAGTACTAAGGATTTTGAGAATTGTCACCGATAAGGGGTGATTGGTTTTGCAAAAAAATTATGTAACATTAATAATTAAACTGATTGGGATCCATTTGACAGAAAATAAAAAATATTGAGACTTGATAGCAACAAAATAATAGACTAGGCATGGAGAAATTGTGAGTAAAATGGTGTGAATTGTACCATTATTTATAGTTGAACACCTATCAACAATAAGAAAATGTCACTGACATTTCAAATGGTAAAATTTTAACTCCACATATCATGTACAAAGTAATCCAATGATAATAATTTTTCCAATTTCAGTGTCCAACAGTAAAAAAATTAAAATCAAATTCAAAACATTTGAGACCTTTTACTTTAACTTTGCTTTTAAAAAAACTTTTTTTTTTAATTTTCATTTCCAAATTTTGCATTATTCTCTCATTTTGCAAAACCTCCTCTCACCTCTCCTTCTCTCTAACTTTTCATTTTTCAGAACCTCCTCTCACCTTCTCCTTAAACCCTCTTTAAACTCTCTCCCTCTCAACCACCCCCGCCGCGTGTCCATTCCTTTGTCGAGCCCTCACCGCCACGTCTCAACCGTTGCGCCTCCAACCACACCACACCTCAACCTGTCGTCATGCCTCCACCTTATGGACCACCCACCATTGCTCCTCCAATCTATCACTGACACACCTCCAACCATGCCGTGCTTCATCATGCCCATATCTGCCTCCTTGATTTATTGCTTGTTTATTTTCTGATTTGTGTTTTTGATTTCTATATTTTATTGGGTTCTGATTTCCCAAAATATAAAGTGGTTTTATTCTTCGTTTTGTTTGGTTCTTATATTTGTTCTCAGATTTTACAAATCGTTCTTATATTTTGGTTTTGTGGTGGTTTTGAAATTTACAAAAAAAAATTAGGTTTTTTTGATTGTTGGTTTTGTGGTGAATCTAAAATGCAAGTTCTTAGAGGCACAATACTAGTTTTTTTCCATCCTCCAAAATGGGGTAGTTATTGGAAAAGGTCTTAGTTTAATGGCTAAGCAACCGTGTCTTGTAGAAAAAAAATAGTGTTTATTTTTAAGCAACTCACTCCGCTACATCAAACTTATTCAATGCTAGAAAAAAAATAAGGCATGGTTGCTCAACTTTGAGCAACCCATAAGCATCGCATGCTAAAGTTGCTCTTAGAAAGGACAATAGCATAACTAGCATCTACTCATAGAACTTCGACCTTTCGCGTACACCAAGTCAAACACATGTCCCACAAAGCTACACCATGTTAGCAAAGAAAATAATATAAAGAAAACTGCAACTTGTATGCAACTTTACAAAATAAGACTGTAAATCTTCACTTAGATAGCGACACTCAGTTGGTTCCATCTGCTTTGGGGACAGAAGTACTGTCTCCTGGCGCAGATGCCTTCTTGGCGAAAATTGACCCAAGCTGGATTCCTGTATTAGCACTCTCATGAGAACTGGCTTGGCCAGGATTGCTATCAGCTTTTAGTTCAGCTTTTAGTCCTTTCCTCTTCTTTGCTTTTTGTGCCCAACCAACAATGTTTTGTTGCAAATGCTCATTAAATATTGCCCTCTTATAGTGAGTTCCCATCTACAGTGTGAAAATAATGAAAGTCAATGTAAAGAGGACACAACACAATTTATATTCACAAAATTTATCTGCATTTCAGTCTGAATAGCTACGCATGCGTACCTGCGTAACAATTGCATAGAGTGGCAGGGTGCTGTAGCTACATAGTACCTGAATAAATACCCTATAACCCCAATACATACAAGGAAAAAAAAAAAAAAAAAGATTGAGCTTAGTAGTTCAAAAATCACGAAGAAAGAAAGAATTCATAGTGCTCAAAATAAAAGAAAATTGTTAACAGTTACCCAATAACGAGCCTTGGAACAATGTAACCAACTTGTCCCATTATACAGGAGTCAAATCCATATGTAACCTGAGATGTGAGAACACAAGCTGCTTATTATATATTCAATACAACTACATAAAACAACCCTCAACCCCACACCATGCCTCCCTAAGCCAAAAAGGAAAATGAAACTAAAAAGAAGAATCAGAAAAAAGGTTGGCAAAAAATATCCCAACTTATGCTTCAAAAGAATTTGCTTACCCATATCCAGAAAAAAAATGCTATCTCAAAAGCATTTTGGAAAAGGATAAAGTGAATCAAGAAGAGGACAACATGGGGCCGATGAAACCAAAAGTGATCATCTGATGGCTTCACAACTAAATCACCTTCTATGGCTGCATGCTTTTCAGCTACTTCATGAGCTAGTTGGGTTATCACATGCCCCAGCTTAGTGCCCACAGCAAGTAGAAGCTGAAAGAATGCAAACCAGAAACTTTGAAATTAATTAAGGGGGAGATTCAGGGTGCGGCGACAAGAAAAAAATAAAGGATATTCCAAACGGTGAAAGCCTGTTAATACATCAACTTGCAAAGAGAAATTAAACATATAGACATACATGCCTATGCATACAGGTTTAACAAGAAAGCACTGATAGAAAGAATGCAAACCAGAAACTTTGAAATTAATGAAGGTGGAGATTCAAGGTGCGGCGACAAGAAAAAAATAAAGGATATTCCAAACGGTGAAAGCCTGTTAATACATCAACTTGCAAGGAGAAATTAAACATATAGACATACATGCCTATGCATACAGGTTTAACAAGAAAGCACCGATAGAAAGGACAACACTGGCATAAATGTGACTCTTCTATAACCAATAATAATAATAATAATTGGAAAAATGCAAAAAGAAAAGAAATTCCAAAATAACCAAGAACAGATGTCATTCTTAGGGGGCATTTGTTTCAGAAAAAATATTTTTTGTTTCGGAGAGCAAGATTCCTTGGAATAATATACCTAGCAATGGTATTCCTGGAAATCTATCCTGCCCATAATCGGTATTCTTATGGCTTAAAAACTCATTTCCAAGAATATTTGATAAGAGATTACAAGACAAAAGTATCACCAAAATAAATAAAACTTCCTTCTTCCCTCCCACAATCATTACCCATTTTGTAAGACATGAATCATTCCTGTTCTGGATTAAGTAGCAAGGGCCCAATTCACCATGTATCTGGACACTAATAAGACCCAAAAAGTCTAGGGTCAGGATTGGGCCGAGGGTAATCTGAGGCCAATCCAAAGCCCAATCCATCAAATGCCTGCTTTGAGCGATGCTCCATACACTCAAACTAGAGGATCCCCAGCACCTCCTTACATTTCACTCACAAGGGGTTCTAGAATATTCAGCAATTAGGTGAATCCACATTCTGCGAGCATTACCTAATGGCCACACTCAGCTGCCCTAGCTGTGACTCACAGCTAAACACTACAAAAGTCAAAATAGACCACTAACAGAGACACAAGATACACACACCCTTCCAATATACTATTAGTGAAGTAAGCGTTAAAGTGCCTTTGCAAGTATCTCTCCACCTTCCTCCATCCTTCTGAACCAATATTGAGACTTGTCATTAACCTTATAAAAGGTGAGCCTCAGAGATCTTTGGAGACCCAGCTTGATTAATTTCCATTGAAATAAACTATACCTAAAAATATGCCTGCTAATAAGTTTTAAGTGGCAATCTCTTTCCAAATCTTGAAACAAACATGGGAACATTTTATACCCATCTCAACATTTCCAGGAGAATAAAACTAACCACTGAGATAAACACTCCTTTAGTCAAATGCTACAAACTAATGACGTAAACAAAAACTAATGGGAAAAAATTTGACATGGTAATTTTTCTTGCTTAATTTGACCAAGTAATAGATATTACATTATACTAGTGTGACAGGAATTTTAAGGATATTGGTGAACCAATCTCCTGGTAGCTATGCAGCAGAAAACTAAGGTACGACATCAGTTTAATAGAATCAATAGTTTTGAACTATATACTTGCTTGATTTGATTAAGAAACTCCATACAACATTGTTAATTTTTTTCCTATCCCTTGAACAAAAATTAACACAAGAAGGGTATGCAAGCCTAGTGAAATGAATGCACGGCTATGGAAATGCCAACACAAAAAAGGGGCAAAAATTTAATCAAGATACTTACAATGAAGGGAATAAAAGCAATCCAGAAATATGTATGCCAACCTGGAAGAGTTAAGCAGACATCTTAATTGGGAGATTCAAAGTAATGCTCTTTGGTAATTAGCAAAACCAAAACAAGCAACTAGATCAATTACTATTCATAGGCAAAAGTATAACGGTCATTATTGTTAACTGTCATGCTTGAAATTCATCACCAAATCATAGAAAAATAAATCTTAAGCCTGTTCCTTTTCCACAGCAGAAAGTGTTATTTAAATTAACTTCATCACTAAACACACAAACAAAGAGATCAATAAGACTACCACGTCCATAAACAAGACCACAAGGTACATGCAAAAACATATAATCAGGTTTTAGATGCCAGTCTTCACACTGTAAAGTGGTGTCAGCCAAGGCAGAGCCAATTAAATGATGACATACATAAAGCATAACTTTATGTTTTATAGCATACCATTAATATTAAGCAACAAGAAGATAACCACAAAGAGCCAAAGATACCAACTGCAACCACAAAATGTAATTGTTATTACAAATAATCAATAACTTTACACAATGACACAAATGGAAATAAAGTTTTCTTGGCAATTAAATGATGTATATGAGTGATAAGCATAGAAGCAATAATACAGAGGCACTTACCTTATACCAACAACTTGCTTGAAATCATCTTCGAGGGCACGAATCATGTACTTGTGAAAATTAAACTTTGGATTTGACTGGCAGTGGGTCTACAACAAAGAAATACACCAAAAGATAATTTTTCCGATTCAAGCACAGAAGCCATTGGCCAATAGCTAGCTGAGAGATTATTTTACAACAAAAATGGCACACTAGAGCTTTACCATGATAAAACCATGCCGTAATGTCACATAATCTGATTTTGTCACAGATCCATAAAATTGTTTTAAAAAGGATAGCTGAAAGAAACAAAAAATGATTAGGAGAGATAACTAAAAAGCAAACCAAAAACACAATAAAAGCACTTGCTTAGCTTTGACTTTCCAAGTTACAAATTTGTTGTGTAGTCTACAGTCTACACTAAGGATAAACAAGTTTTTGGAGGATATTGTTAATTTGAATAAGAAATTATGAAGAAAATAACTACATAGTGGTAATACATAAAGGAAAAAATATATCAAAACTAAAAACAAGATCTAAACAAACCAATATTTAGAAAACCATTGATAATGTTGGAATATGAATAATGTCAAGCTAGGATCCACTTGTTTAGAAGGTCAGTATTTCTTGTAATATCCAAGGAGCACAGCAATCCCAGTATAAGAGAAGGGAATATATGGATTGACGGGAAACAATACTGGACACAAACAATCAGCAGGGATACCAAAGAAATATGGCACTTGTTCGGGTGTATTACATAAAGCTCGTAATGTTAAGATCCAAAGATGAGACCAGTATTTTCCATTGAAAAGATGGAGAGAGGCATATCATGACTAGAGTATATATTGAAATTCTATTTATTCAAAGTTTCAGACCATGACAAGCTTGTATTTAACTTACCAACCAACCGACCAAAGCAGAGTCTTTGCCAAAACCAGCAAAACGGCCCCGGATAAAATCATGCTGGTAAACATGAGTCACCTTCGCTTTCAGAACTGCATTAAACCAATAGGGCAATAGGCATTTAAGTAGAAGCGAGGAAAGAAATAGATTTAAAACATAATCTGGAATAAATGTTTGTCAGTTCACAGAAAGTAAAATATGCCTGTCCATGCATAAAGTAACGCTGTATTGGTTTGAAAAGCATGTTAAGTTCACTAATCGCGAAAGAATGCACAAAATAATAAAACAGTTGAACACATAGAGAACAGAATATAAAAATAATTGACCAAATCAATTTGTTTACCTTGGTCTGTCTCGTAGTTCTGTTTTGCAATTGAATCTTCCCAGTGTTTCCACTGACGTATCTATATATAGAAGGAGAGTGATATTATGAACAGGGAAGAGTGACGAAAGAAAGAGAGCTGAGTCGACGATAGAAGGCATAATAATATATTAGGTAAAGGTAGCACTCACTCTGGCGCCTCCAAACACAACGGTGAGTACGGAAAAGGTGACATGTACGACGGCTAAGACAAAAATGAAGATGTGGAGGTGATGCAGTGCTTCCATGGATAATAAAGGTACCTTGTTCTGAAAATTGAAAAAGGAAAAGAATAAAAATGGATGCGATCTAAGAAAGAGTAACAAGTGTGACCCACCTTGCGAGCGCAGAAACCAATTTCAGCCTCAGACTCGGGCGGTGAGTGTTCCCCAGAGGCAGAGGCAGAGGCAGAGCAGAGCCAGCGAGAAGGCGCCTGGCTGTTCCAGGGAAAAATGTCTGGAAATGAGATTCGTGCTTTGGTGCGTCGTTGGGACTACACGGAAGCATGTGGCGCGTCAAACCGGGTGGAACGCAGATTTTGGTAATGCCGTTTTGCGTAACCGTCAGAAGCAGAGAAATGAAACCCAGCAGCATCAGCTCTGCCAGTGCATGTGCAGCCAAGACAACAACACACAGATGTGATGTGAGATCATAAATTGAATTTGAAGCTGTAAGGAAAGGAAGGAAGAAAAACGAAACCTTCTTTGATCTTCTGGAGAGCTTCGTAGAGCGGCTTTTGGTCCTTGGCTTTCAGAAACTTTCCACCATAATGAAGGAACCGCTCGGCGGCGAGGGAAATGGCTACGATCACCGTGCAAACGACAGCCACTACCCATGTTGGAGTGAACTCAAGATTTGCTCCCTCTTCTCCTCCTCCGCCACTCATTCTCTCTCTCTCTCTCTCTCAACTCCAACTCCAATCTGTCGTTTTGTCTCTCTGCTCCCTTTCTCCTATTAAATTATTATGGTAATACTCATTACTCATCATCATAAAACGACAATACATCCTTTGTTAGTTTGTTACAATTTTCAACTACACACGTCTTACGCTCCATTCGTCTCTCTGTCTCTTTCTCACATCCTTTACAACTTACACACAGACAAGTTTCTTTCTTCTTCTTCTTTTTATTTATTTTTTTATTCTTGTGTACGCACAGTTATGTACATTTAATTTAAATAAAAATTACATTTTTCATTTTAAAATAATATCAAATTTATATAAATTTTATAATTTTAGTATAAATCAAAATAAAAAGATAGAAAATATATATATATATATATTATACACACACTGGTATTTTAGCCTATGTAATGTTTGGAATAAATGTTTATTTTATATAATTCAAATTTATAATAAATAAATACTTTTAAATATATATAAATTATATTATAAATGAAATTCATAATAAATATATATTTTTGAACATATAAATTATATTTTAGATAAATAATTTATATTGTGATACAAAATTATTTTAATTATTGATAATTTTTTTAAAAATTTTAACATTCAATTTAGAAACAAAGACAAAAGGATAAATTGCAAGAGATAAAATATTAAAAAGAATTCCTAAAAATATTCTCGTCAAAAAAAAAATTAAAAACACTCGTTAAAAAATAGTCCCTAAAAACACTTTTGTTTAGGATAGTTATTCTAATTTATATATATAAAGGATAATATGTTAAAAAAATGTTTATGATACATAACAATAATAAAATTACTTATATGTAATACTAATTAGATAAAAAATTATTATTAACCTTGAATCTTAAAATATTAAAGTAAATCTAAAAATTAAATATTTTTTCAATTTATATTAAATAATTATTATTCATGTAAATATCACATCTTAACACTTTATAAGGTTTTATAATAAATGAAAGAATCTTAAATTAATTCTTTTTAATTAAAAATCAAAAATATAAAATAAATAAATACAAATTAGTATAACTTAATAATTGTATTCTATCAATTCAACCAAGACTTTCATAAATATATTTATAATTATAATTAATGTTCACTTTGAGTCTGTATCTATAACTAAAAATAAATCTAACATATTCACAATTGTAACTAATATAATTCCTCAAAAAAACTAATATAAAAATAAATCCATAGCTATATCTCTTATCTAAAATTAGAGATAAGTAAATAGTAGGTAAGATAAAAGCTCTTCCACTTAAGAAAGCTACCCGATCATTAATCAAAATCAAACATTTTAAGTATAATTTAATTTTAAATGTAATGTATTAAAATATTTATACACAACCTTTGTACACAATCTTATATATATATATATATATATATATATATATATATATATATATATCTAAAATCTCGTGCTAATTCTAAACCCCTCATTACTAGCCGTGGATTACCTTTATACACAATCTAATGTATAAATAACTATTTACACAAAGTTGTTAAGCACTAACCATAATTTTCTCCTTCTACAGTGTTCGGGTTCCAAATCAAGACATTCTGAAGAACAATTACAAGTATAACAAAATATTTAAAAAGCAATTTTTTTCCGGTGATTGCTGAAATGAATTTGCTTTTAAGCTGTCAACGTTACGCAATTGGACGTGAAACTGAATTTCCTTCAATGGTCGCTCATAAGTCATAAGTGACAATTGACAACTATGTTATTTTTTTTTTTCTCTCAAAGAAAATAAAAAATAGTAGAAGAAAAGTCCATTGTTATTTGTTAATGAATAGTTAGTTTAAATACTACATATTAATTCTTTTAAAAGTACAATTTTAGATTCAAATATTATATATAAAAAATTATTAAAGAAATAGTTTAATTTATATATACTATCTAAAGTATTTTTATATAAATATTTAATAAAATTATTTTATTGTTATGTTATATTAAAGAATAAAATGATATAATAAAGTGATCAAATTTTATTTAACGTCTGTATAAAATTATTTTGCACTAATAATATTTAAAATTGATCTTTTAGAAAAATTAATTCTACCGATCTCAATTCAAACAAATTTGTTTCTTAGAAAAAATCATGTGATTTAGAAGGAAAAAAAAAATACACTTAACATTTCACATGGACAACTGAAAATCTGCGTGATTTGCTCTTTTAACTAAAAAGAGAACAGAAGCATCGGTTCAAACTAGAAAGTGGGGACGGCTCGGAGGGCTAACACTTATTAAACACGGGGGCGGTGTTAGGTAGCCATGTCTTAATTCAGATGAAAAGAAAATTTTAATTACAATTTTGATTAGAAGTTTATTACATATAGTGATCTTGATTCTTAAAATTTTATTTAGGTTAAATCAATTTATTATTTTCATAATTATTTAAAAAATTTAGGCTAAATTGCATTTTTGATTTTCTTATTTTCTCCAATTCGTAATTTTGGTCCTCTTATTTTTTTAAAGACATTTACTCCCCTATTTTTAAAAACCTACAATTTTGGTCTCGCCTTCAAATATCTTGTGTTGACCATTAGTGGTTTAACATTGATTATGACTCTGACACATCATTTAAGTACTGACACGTTAGATCAATGTTAAACCACTAACGGTCAATGCAAAAAAATTGACAACGAGACCAAAATTGTTGTTTTAAAAATAGAGGGACAAAATGTCTCTAAAAAAAAAAAAGAAAACCAAAATTGTGGATTTGAAAAAATAAGGGGACAAAAAATGTAATTTAGTCAAAAATTTAAATAAACTCTTATATTCTTTTTATGCATAAAAAGCTTATATTAGAAGAAGGCTTCTTGCAAGGCCGAAAAATTTACATATCATTTACTAATAGGGAAAACTTAAGAATCAAACTCAAGTCACAATTAGTGAAGTGAAAGACTCTACCAAATATGTCAACCCTTATTGGCTAATAAACTCTTATATTTTAAAACTGTGTAACTAGATATTTGATTTTATAAATCATTTTCATGGGTTTATGCGAGGATGGTAAAAAAATTGTACGTATGAATACCTTTGAATAAAACTCACCACATATTATATTTGGGCAACTTAACATGTCTTCGTGGATAAAGTAAATGAATCTTTTCTCTAACCACATGGTAATGGGGCAGTGGCAGATAATAAGATACCTATGTCTATGGGTACTTCCAATTTGAAACTATTTAAATGATCTTAATTATATATAAAGTAAATTATCCTAATTTTTCTTCCTTCTTTGTTATTTCTTATATTTTGCATCTATGAATTTATTTTTAAAATTTATAAAAACATTTACAAATATTTATAAAATTTGTAAATACCCACTTAACGGATATGCACAATTCGGATAGGTCTAGGTAGGGCTATTCAAAAAACTAAAATGAATTGAACTGAATTGCAAACTAAACTGAATTGTTTCACAAAAAACTAAAGTTTTAAATGAGGAATCGAACCACACTTTTTTTCTTCGAACCAGTTCACAAACCTGAACTACTTTTAAACATCTATTTGTGCACTTTAGCTAACTAAACTGGTTATGTGTCATCGTTGTGCCTATGTTGTTGTGTGTTGCTACTAAGGAAACATGGAGAACTCTTGATGAAAGATTGAACGCCTTCCTTTTGTGTTAGTTGTTTCACAATTCCACAACTCTAGCTTGACGGATGGCTGGATTCCCTTTTTGTGTAACTTGTATTTCATTTTGGAACCCAAATAAATAACGTCATTAAATGAGACAACCTCTTCTACATGTTTTCAACTTTTCCCTTCTAATTTTTTACTTAAAATACCAAAAAATATCTTTTTAAAAAAAATAGAGAAATACAAAATCAAAACAAGCAAAAACTATTTCGCCGAACTGTTTTTGAAAACAAATAGTATTTTAGGGGCTATATAACACAATATATATATATATATATATATATATATATATATATATATATAAATTTATATAATTAATATTTATAATAAATAAATAAATATTTTAATATATAAATTATATTATAATTAAAATTCATAATAAATAAATATTTGTAAATATATAAATTTTATTTTGATAATTTAAAATTGTAATGAATAGTTTAAATTATGATATATGGTTATTTTTTTAGAATGCAGTTCAGTTTAGTTTGAACTTTTAGAATGTAGTTCATCGAACCAAAAAATAGTTCGATTCAGTTCGCCCAAACCATTTTCTAGTTCAGTTCAATTCGAGTGAACCATTTTTTCAGTTCAGCTCAATTCTTACATGTTCAGTTTAGCTTTTTTGAACACCCCTAGGTCTAGGGCATATTTTCATCCAATGGGGTGAGTGACAGAGGTTTACTATCGCTGTCTACCCTACTTCGTCTCATCTCATCCTTAGTTTCATGAATTAAGATTCCATCAAAGAAATATTCTCAATTTGAGCTAAAGTATTGATGAAGATCAAGGAAGGCCTCCAAGAAAAGAAGAAAGACTTAAGAGGAAGGATTCCACCATTAGGCCAAAGACCTTAAGAAAGGAAGAACTGAATGGGATGATCATATGACTGGACTAAAAATACCTATGAGAGGAAAAGTAAAGAGACCTAAAGAGTATTTATAGGTGATTAACACACTATAAACTCAAGCCCAAAGTAAGAGAAGAGAGCCCAAGATGGTGTATTTGATTCAAGTGGAATAAGGTCCAACCTAGGAGACTTCATAATGCACTAACCATGGGCTTATAACATGATTTTTATTTTATTTTATTTAAGTGTTTTTGGATCTATTTTAATTGTAATAATTATGCTTGTTTGATACTAATTAGGAGCCCAAGTTCTAATTCCATATTAAATTTATTTTAAGTTTAATTTAAGTTATAATTTAGTTAATAAAGTATATAAAATATATATAAAAAATAAATGTAAAAATATGAAAAAATAATGAAATAAACTATAATATGTGTGTGTGTGTGTGTGCGTGTGTATATATATATATATATATATATTATCCTTTGGACTTACTTGTTAAAATGTAGGCCCATGCCATTTAAATTATAGTTTAAACAAAACAGGTATAAAAAAATCACATTTAAATAAACCTATATTTTTATTATTCTAACCTACATAGAATGTAGGTTATATAGTCAAGCATATGGATTTAAACTTATATATCTAATTATGACAGAGGCTAAGGTGAGAGACTTAACAATGTCTCTCATTGTGGAAAAGTCTTTTTGAACCATTAGATCTTTTCATTTTTAAATCAATGGTTGAAAATTTTCTTTTTCCTTTTTTCTCTCCATCTTTCCCAAATTGCCCTTTGGACAATGCCCCATTCTCTCTCACTAATCTCCCTCCACTAGAGCTGGGTATACGGGCCAGCCCACCTGTTTAGGCCTAGCTTGCAAAAGCCTGCAAATATAAATGGGCTGGATTAGGCCCGCCCGCAACATAAACGGTCCTGAATTTTGAGGCCCACATCTGCCCCGCATAACCCGCGGGCTAATAGGCCAATACGTAGCCCGTGAAATAAATTAAAAAAATAATTTTATAAAAATGCAAAAAAATCAATAAAAGTAAAAAATAAATGACAAATACACCAAAAAATAAAAATAAAATCAATTTCAAAGTCTAATATGCTAAAAAACCATCTAAACCCAAGATCTTACATGTTAAATAAACCATCCAACATAAAATATGAAATATAAAGTCTTAGATTCAAAGTATCAAGCATAAAATAAACTATCCACAAAAGCCCGCGGATAGGCCCGTAAACCCGCAGATAAATCTGCTTAAACCGCGGTTTAAACGGTCCAGGCTAAAAAGCCCACACTCTTAAATGGACCATATATTTTTAGGACCGTAACCCGCACAGGCTGCGGGCTACATGGGTGGCCCGCGGGCCTTGGTCCATATGCCCAGCTTTACCCTCCACCCCTAAGGCCCACCCTTTTCCTCTTCACCTTAGGCAAGGCTTTTGTCCAATCAAAGTGGGATCTCAGGTCTTAGACGATAAAGATTGTAGGGGTAAAGGTTGATCAAGAAAAAGGAGTTTGTGTCTTGTAAGAATCAAAGAAGTGGCCTAAAGAGGGTTGCCCCTGAGGTTCTTGGAACTGTGCGGTTGAGGGAAGGAGCATCAATGATAGGGCAGTGACAAGGGAGAATGACGTGTATATGGCAATCTTGTGGAAGTCGAGGTCATGGAGAGACACGTGGACATTGGAGATTACGTGGAGGAGGTTGGCGGAAAGGTTCCATTCACTCAAGTATGGTGGGGATGACGAGTTTCCCTCAAATGCAAAGTCGAGTGTAGCTTTTGCGAGCTTGCGTGATGTGCAAATTAGATCTTACCACTTTTCCATCTAATTATCCTTGACTTCTCTTTTTTGGATCTAATTTCTGAATTTGATTTGTAATTTCTTTTTGATCTAACACAATTTTGCAATATGAAATATTCTTTGATTTTTTGCTTCTTTATCTAATTGTCATTGATGTTTGCTTTTCTCGATTTGCTATTTTCTTGATTTCTCGATCTGATTGTCCATTGTTTTGTATTGCCACCTTTGTTTTCTAGATCTTTCTTGATTTCAAAGGTGTCGATTTCTTGATCATGTATGTTCACCTCCTGCTAATTTTGATTTCGTTCTTCGTTGTTATGGATATGCATTGGACTGCCAAGGGTAGCAACAACGGTAGAGGAGATTGGTGGTGAAAGAGAAAGGGGCAAAAGGACAAATTGAGAAAGAGAAGGAAAAAAATAAAGAAAAAAAAAATCTCAACCTTTGATTAAAAAGATAGTATATCTAACCGCCATAAATTGTATCCTACAGTGAGATACTTCATTAGCTTACCCACTGTAGCCTCTATCTCTAACTATACCCATCCTGATACTAATACACTAGAAAAAAAAAGGTTAGCCTGTGTTTCGATTCCTTTGAAAATGGGTTAAAAACGTCAATCACTTCATTTCAAACCACTTAAATAATGAAAATAAGAAAATAATTAAAAATGCTAAATTGATAAAAAAGGAAAATATAATTTTTAAAAGAAAAAGTCAATAGAATAAAATGTAAAAGTATAAATGAGAATAAAAAATTGAAAGATAATAAAAATATTTTTGCACTCAAACTTTTAGAAGGCTTTAATTAAAATAAATAAATGAAATTGACAAGATAAATTAATGTACGAATTATATCATTATGTGACGTGAGTTAGAAAAGTTACTATACATAACTTAATCTTTCAGATATAACAAATTAAATGAGTTGATTAAACGAGCCTAATTCATTTTGCCATTTTTGTTTTTACATTTAAGTTCTTATACTCTCAAAATTAAAAAAATAAAATGTAGTTCTATTAGTTTTCCATTCAATCAATAACTAAATATTTGACACGACTAATCCTTATCCTACGTATGATTATATGATGTCAACATGAGTTTTGCTCCTAAATAGCTGTTTGAATAAACTTCTTTATAAGCATTTGTAGGAAAAGAAAATAAAAAATAAATAAATAAATAAGTTTTTTTATAAGTTAAAATTAACTTATGTATAAGTTAATTTGTAAAAATTATCTCATATTAGCTTTTTCAAAAGATAATTTTTCATTTATGTATAAATTAATTTTAACTTATAAAAAAGTTTATTTTATTTTTCTTCTTATTTTATTCTCTTATAAATATTTATAAAAATATTTATCTAATCAGACTCTAATCATGACTTGTTTTAAATAAAAAATGTAAAATCAATCCTACGCATATCATTGTTAAAAAAATAAATATATAAAAGTCACGTCAATCACTTCACTTCAAGGATGATGCCATCAGTCATATCACCACATTCTGTTCGTGATTAAATGGAACAATGAACGATAATGAGACCATGTTTATTTAAATTCGAGTAAAATACAAGAATTTGATTAGCACAATTAAAAGGGGGCAGTGCTAAATAGTGTGAATTCGTCTGGAGACGGATGCTCCAGTGGTCCAACAATACAAATGGTCTACGGTGGACCACGTTTTGTGACTAATGATAGCAGGTGTTTCCCTTTTTTTTTTGTTTTTATATAAGTTAGGCTATTTTTTTAATAAAAAAAAATTAGAATGATCTTGTCACCCTTGTGACAATTACCATAACCCCCATTATACCACTGAAGCCACCGACGCAGAATCACTGGATGTGCCTTCCGCCACCACCAGCACCCACTCTAACACCTCGATCAAACCCCTAAACGACATGTGACCCCTCCACCAACTCCAAGAAGTCACCAAAATTGGGCCACGAAGAAAGTGACGCCTTCGACGAGGATTCACCACCCCTCCCTCCTCCGTTCTCCGTTTGGTCACCACTACATCGGATGAGAAAAAAATCTGGAATCTAACTCGCCCCACTCCTTCTCCACCACCTTTCCTCCTCCTCCTTCCTTGTTTCTGTTTCCCATCACCCTCAACCTCTCGCCGTTAGGGTTCACACCACCCATGCCCTTTGTCCCCAACACAAACACGATACTGATTCTTTTGCTTTTATTGCTATTTTAGGCATTGGTTTCGAGAATGTTGCTTTTGTCAGAAGCGAAAAAAAAGGCCGTGAGGGAGTTCAAAAGCATGAAACTTGATCATCAAAATAGAAGCTTCAATGGAAAGGTGTTTAGGTCTCTCACTTTGTTGGAGGACTTGGTTAAGTGCATAATGCTCTGCAACTACTAGTGAGTCTTGTCCACTATGTGTTTGACATAATGCCTCATTGTGGAAAACCCTTTTTCTTTTTTAAATTTGTTCTGTTGCTCACTTCAATGGCAAACCACTTTAGAAATATCTCAACCTTTGTTATTTTGTCAATTGTTGTGGTGGTGTATCTTTGTTCTTTGTTTTCCCTTTTTAAGTGAGTAACTTGCAAAACAATACCTTTCAAGTGGGGCGACAAAGCCTATGTGGAAGGGGAAGAAGACCAGGGGAAACAACAACAACAACCAACAATGCAACAACTCCGGTGATGGTGAATAGCGCAACACTGAATGCCAAGAAGAAGAAGAAGAAGAAGAATGTGTGGGTGACGAAGTCGACGCAAAAGGGAAAGAAGGCCAAAGGAAACAACAACCCCCGCCACAAAAATAGTAAGGACAAATATGTAAAGATATACATGTTGTTAAAAAAATCTAAATTTATTTAACTGCTAGCACTGGTTACAATATATTAATTTGGACCCTTTAATAATATAATAATAAATCCAACAGTTAGTGAAAACTTGTCCACAGTAGACCATTTGTTTTGCTGGTCCACCCTAGTCTCAGTCTTCGTCTGGATACGAAAACCGTTCAAACAGCATAAACATTTCCGTAAAATCTTAATTTTTTTTTTACCTATTAATTAACCAATCAAGTATTACCACGTTTTTCGTCAAACTTTCGTATCCCATCTTTTTGCACTATCTAGCACTGCTCCAATTAAAAATTATGGAAATTCTCCGATGAGATTATTACTAAATTAAATTTTATCCGTTCAATAAAATTTATTAATATTATATATTTTTATTATAAAGTAGAAGTTTAAAAGAATTAAGAATGAGATTTTAACACTTAAGAATTTCAATTTTTTTTCTTTCACTTGAGAGAATCTCCTCTCTTAAAATTATATCAAAGTGCATGGATCAATTGGTATAGATTGTTTCAGTTTAATTAATGATTTTGAATTTAAGTTATGCATATGTAATTACATAAAATATTTGAAAAAAAAATTGTCGTTTATAGTTATCCTATTAAACTTAAGTAAGATTATTTTTTGTGAAAATAAATGTAATTTATAAAAAAAATATAAAAATCAAAATCATCTATCCTGAAAATTAAAAAAAATGCTAGCAGTACTAAGAGGAACACTATCCACGTTTTTTTTTTTATACATTTATATTATTAAATAAATTTTATTAAATAATTTAAGCTTGCCTTTTATTTAACGAAACTCATATATAATTTAATTAATAATAAATATTGTTGAATATAAGACAATTTAACCTTTATTGCAAGTGTACGATTTTGGTCCTTCAAGTTTCAATTGTGCAAATTGGATCCCCATTGGTTCTAACATGACATGCAAAAATGAAAGAAAAATTATCAAAAGTGACCTTGGTGGGATTCAAACACCCCACGTTAAGTTTCAATAAGAACCTTTAAGTACCTAACTAATGAGTTTTTTTGGTATATAAATAAAAAATATAATATATGTAATTTAAATGAAGATCAAAATTGTACATATATTTTTTTGGTAACAACCACATGTATCATTCACGGGAGACAATCTTGCTCAAGCCATGTAAGAACAGGATGGGTGACAAACTATTCCTCTGAGTATTTAACGTAACTGCATACCCAGGACTCGAACTTAAGTCCATTAGTTAAGCTGAAGCAATCTCGTATCAGTTGATCCACATATTCAGTGATAAATTGCATATATATTTACTATTACTAAATAAACAAAATTATATTTATTATACTATTATTAGTATTAATAATATTATTAATAAATTAATATTAATAATATTATTATATACTATTGGATATTAATAATAAATTAATAATTTTAAATATAAAACATTTTAAGTATGATATAAATATATGAATATTTGATATAAATTATTAGGTTAATTGAAAACATATGATATAGATATAAATTTTAGTGATTAAAATATGCAAATTGAAAACTCAGCATCAACATGGATCTCAATCACCTCAACATTAATACTAATAATATTGTTAATATTGATTTATACTTCTACATAAATATATTAATAAAATAATAATACTAATAATATTAATATATATTTTTTAGTATTATTATTTTGTTAATATATTTCTTCACCATCAATAGTATATTAATTGAAGTATCGCAATAGTATATTTCTTCACCATCAATAGTATATTAATACTATTAGTATTAGTATTTTATTAATATATTTTTGTAGAAGTATATATTAATATTAACAATATTATTAAAATTAATGTTGATCCGATTGAGATTCATGTTGATGTTGAACATCTAATTTAGATATTTTAATCACTAAAATTTATATTTATATCACATATTTTCAATTAACATAATAATTTTTATCAAAAATTTATATATTTATACTACGTTACCTGCCACGTCATCGTATGTTGGTCACCACATCATCCATTAGGGTCACATCATTTGCCATGTCATTCACCAGCGTCATGTTAACAAAATCTGTTAAATATTTAATGGAAGACTGACAGAGAGACCAAAATCACACAATTGTAATACTTGGGAGACCTAATTTGTGTAATTAGAACTTGAGGACCAAAATCATACAATTGCAATTATTTGGAGACCAAAAATGCAATTAAACCTTGATTTAATGATAATAAATAAATAAATAAATAATGAATAAGATAAATTTAGTTGTACTAATAATTTACTTAAGTGTGCAAAACTAAAGACTAATTACATTGACTAACTTGAAAGACCAATGTTTCATTTTATCATGCTTCATTGGACCTTACTTTGTCTCATCAAAAAACAAAAAACTTTTATCTTACAATTTATTTAAGTATGAAAAATTAAAGACTAATTGTGTTGACAAATTAACTTGAAAGACCAATGTTTCATTTCATCATGCTTCGCCGAACCTTACTTTGTCTTATAAAAAAGAATCTCATAAATACATATAATAAGAAAACTAGCAAGCGTGCCCTACATACAAATTTTGTAGTGTCTTTTGTTTCACTCACAAAAGATAAAGAATAAAAAAGCCTTAGCCTTAATAAAAAGAGTGGTTTCAAGCAACATGACTAACACAAAAGTAGAAGTGGATAAAACGCATGCTCAAAAAAATAAAAAGTCAGTGCATCAGTTATGGATATGAAAATTTCCACATATTGCACAAGCAAAATACAAAAGAAAAGAAAAGAAAAGGATAACATACTTGTGACTCCAATTTTCTAACAAAATGGAAATAGCATTTGATGTTACAATCAATGAGTTCCAGCATTCAAATTGAAGACTACATTGCTCAAGCAAAAGTTTCCTCCAATGAATAATTCTCAATGGCTACAAGTGGTCAACAATTTGCTCTAAAGAAATATATTATACACTCATTCAATTTTAATATTTGAGCAAATATTCTTTGAAGTTATTGTAAATATTCTCAAGGAAAATCTTCATTTAAAACTATCAATGTTTATTTATTATTGTTTGTAAGTAGATGACAATTTTTATTGTATTTCTCTTCATACATTTTGGTGAATGTTAAGCCTAAAGAGATGTATATTAAAGAATACTTGAAAAAGTATTTGAAGAGACAAGTAAAGAATTCTTAGGTGGCTAGGAATTAGCTTCATTTTTTTCCCCCTTGTAACCATTGTGTGTTAGTAGAAATCTCAGTAGGTAGATAAGGTCTAAACGTAATACTGGATTGTGAGATGAACCAATATAAAAAGCTTGTGTGCTCCTCTCTATCCATTGCTCTTTTTTATTCTACATTGACTAACCTTTAAAAGAAGAAAACTTGGCTTGGTGACAAAAAGCTTTTGGTTTTATAAAAAGGCTTTTTAACAAAACTTAACTAATATTGTCAACCATTGGACAGTTCAAAAGACAAAGTAGGCTTAAATATCTTTTTAGTTCCTCAAATTTGAGGTAAATTCATTTTTGGTCCCTAAAATTTAAAAGTGATATTTTTAGTCCTCGCAATTTGAGAAAAGCATGTTTTAGTCCTTTTGTCCAAACGTAGTTAGTGAATCTGTCGCACAAAACCTACCTAGTAATGTCTCTCTCAATGAAAATATCACACTGAACTCAACTGATGCTGCATAATTAGCTCAATTTGCCCTATCAATAATACTGTGAGTGATTGTGAAGGACCAAAAACAACTTTTTTTCAAATTAAAGGGACTAAAAAAATCACTTTTAAATTTAGGGGACCAAAAACGGATTTAACCCAATTTTGAGGGACCAAAAACATATTTAAGCTGGCAAAGTATTATCATACCTCTTAATGGACTTTGAATGTAACATTGCGTTTTCTTAATGTGTGATTTAAAAAGTGATTAAAATTAATTACAAGAGAAATTTTAAATTTAGTTTAATTGAGAAAATTTAATTAAAATACTTTGTATGATTTTATGTGACAATTTTCGATGAGATTCTAATTAAACTAGAATTTTAATTCTATACTGTCAGCGTAAAATTACACTGTGTAAATGAACAACAGTCAAAAAATTATTATGAACCAATTCTAATGTGTCATTACCACATTTTCCTAAATAATCAGCAACTATTTTAAGGTAAATTACTTTTTAATTTACCAATATTGGTTAAACCTTATCTCCCATTTGTAGTAAATTAACTTTACCATTTTAAGCCAACAATTAAAAAGCAAACCCCTCCGTTTTTGGCTTTTCCCATCCATGCAACCCAAGCCCCTTGTTATCCACCATTTACTTAAACTTTTATCCCTAAAACCCATAAAATAATAAGACACTTTTTTACCCAATAGGCTAAACACCTTGTGGCCTTGTCTTTAAAATGCTAAACCAACAAAAAAAATCAGATTACTCACCTTTAACTTCAGCAGCTGCACCGTGTAGTTGGAAAGCTCTCCTTTTCCATCTCTTGAGTTTCCCTTCTCCCATTAAAGCTTCAAAGTAAGTTTCAAGTGGTAAGGGAGCTTATATCTCTACTCTTTTTCTTCTAATTTCTAACATACTAGCATAAAAGTGATGAACTAAGTAATTATATATATACATATATTGGATGTTAGTTATATTTGAAAATGCTTGCTAAGGTTGGAATGTTGTTAAGATGTTGTTCAACTTTCACTAAGATCCTGTTGTCTTGATATATTTTCTTTTTTTTAACTATGAAATCGAAATATAAAGAAATATGATAGCCACTGTGTGGTATGAAATAAGTATGGTTTTATGAGATTTTTATCATGTTAAATGGTTATTTGAGTTTAAGGAGTGACTATAGGCTATTAGAAAATTTGTACGGTTACATTTTGTTTTTTGAACCCCAAGCTACGTGAAATTTTGAGCTACATAGATGAACATACAGTCTGTTTTTACATGATAATAAGGATTGTTTACTGCACCTAGAAAAAAGGGGGGGCGGGGGGGGGGGGGGGGGGGGGTTAAATATTAGGTTGATGGGTTCTAGTAATAACACCTACTGCTTGAAACCCATAAGTTATTAGTTAATAAATAAATAAAATTAAGGAAATTTATGTAGAACCACATGATTATAAGGGTATGACCGTGTGATGTAGCCACTGTTGTAAGGATATACAAGCTGGAATTTTGTTACTTAAAAAAAAAAATTAATTAGAAGATTACATGAAAGAGTATGTACCGAGTGCTAAAACTACTACTAAATTTCTATAGTATTAAGACTCTTGTGCAATAGCTGGAAATCAATATTTAAAGTGCTATAATAATAATAAAAAGAAAAAAAATGAAGGTATCGTAAAATACATGTTACTATGAAATGAAAGATGAAGTAAATAGATTTTAAGCATAAAATTGTAAATTTAAAATTTTATAATTCATATTATAGTATTTTGGAATTAAAATGGATGAGTAAAAATTTTTAGACACCAGCTGATAATTTAAGTATGATTTCCTATGTGTAAAAGTGTAATTTGTTGAAGGTGCAAGGTTGAAATGCTCAAGGTGCAAGGCCGAGCTGATGACACTCAAGGTGTAAGGCCGAGCTGATAATGCTCAAGGCGTAAGGCCAAGCTAATAATGCTCAAGGTGCAAGGCCGAGCTAATGATTCTCAGTGCGTAGGGCTGAGCTGATAACGCTCAAGGCACAAGGAAGAGTTAATGACGCTCAAGGCGCAAGGAATAGTTGATAGCGCTCAAGGCTTGAGGACGCTCAAGGAGCAAGGCCGAGCATGCTTACCGTTGGAATGAGAGGCAACTATGCTTAATAGAGATTTAGTGTGGAATTTCGCAGTGGCATGTTGAAGATATTTTTTGGGTGTAGAGAATGTGTTGCTTTGTTTGTCCACTCAGAGCAAGGTTTGTTTAAACGTGTTGCCTCCTTTTGGACGACTAAGTGTGTCGCTTTTTCATCTACGTGGAAAGAGGTTTATTTGGACTTTAATTGCTTCCTTGAGGATGACTCAACTCGGTCGTCAAATACTTACTTGAGTAGGGCTTGTTGGTTCTTGGCAATGTAGGGTTTTTGTTTGGTGCTTCTTAGTCATCCATTATTACAGCGTTTAGCTGAGTATGTTTGTAGCTTCAATGTCTCCCACCTTCCCTTCCTACGTAGCAAGCACCCCTTTGTGCATCAATTTAGAGTCTAAAGTCAGAAGAGCACCAATACGGAGTCACCAACTTGTGTATAAAATAAACAACATCACATCTCTGGTAACAAATAAAGAGATGTTGTAAGAATTAGACTTCAACGTATCAACCTTTGTAAGAATCTCGGACTTCTTAGTCTGGTATGGGTTCCATGTATCGACCCATAAAGAACTTTGGGTTTAGTTTGGCATAAGCTTGGTGTGTTAGCTCGTAGGGTGCGGCGTAATGACCCTTTAGATTTAGTTCGGAATGAGCTCGGTTTGTCAACTTGTCCAAGTTTCAGTGTAGTGATACCATTAAAATTCAATGAGCTTAGTGGGTTGGCTTAGCTAGGTTTTAGTGGGTCAAAACTTGTTAAGTCATCGAGCTCGGTGGGTTGGCTCGGCAAAGGTTTCAGTGGGTCGAAACCTGTTAAGTCATTAAGCTCGATGGGTCGGCTCGACAAAGGTTTCAGTGTATCGAAACCGTTAAGATTGTTGCCCCCGTATCTCCTGTAGTATCTAAAAAATGGATTAAGATTTTCTTTATTGTGGAGTTTTCAGGTGTGCCTTATCAGGTACATCTTGGTTCCAGAGCATGCATCATCCTAAGTCATCCCCACGACTTGTACACTATTGGCCATGCCTTTGCCTCATAAATCCACCTCCCTCAACCGATGTTCCACCAGACTTTGGCCTATAACAAATTACGCAAGCACAACCTTGTTAACACATTGGCAAGTGTACCAATTCGCGCAAGTAAATAGTGATGAGTAAAGTATCATATCCTAAAGGACTTGCGTTATACTAGGTTTTTCACTCAAATAAACGAAGCGTTCAAATAGGAATTTATACAAACATGTAGAATGCAAATATTAAGAAAGATGACAATAAGCGAAAACATTGGGGTTTGATTACACTAATCATCCTCTTATGCAACATAAAGGTTACCTATTGAGTTTATATCATATTCATTACCATTAACCTACAATATATCCAAACCCTAATTCCTTAGTTGAATGGACCTAAGTTATTTGGTTAAACCATCAATCCCTTGATTAGCTTACCTAAACAACTTGTGTTAAGAAAAGAGGTTGAGGGATGGTTAATAAATCATGTTCCATTCCTAAAGACAATATCTATTAAGTGCTCTCTTCAGTTCTATGCAAAGAAAGAGTTTTCCAACATCAATCAAAACAATACAAAGAAGTCATGGGAGATAAGACCCTAATAAGCATTAAGTATGGAAGTAGAATCACTAATAAAGAAAATATAAACTTTCAATAAATAACTTATAATGTATACATGATAGTAGATTTGTTACATCAAACCCTAACTGGTAAAAGATTAGCCACTCATGGATAAGTGAACCAAACAAAAAGGTGAGGAAATGGAGATATTGGATCGAGGCATCAAGGAGGTGCTTCCTAACACTGTTCCCTTCTTCCTTCACACCCAAAAATAGCAGAATGAAAGTGTATCTCAAAAAGCCCCTCGTTTACTCTTTTTGTCCAGCACTCATTAAGTGAAGTGATGCTATTCTCACTCACGAACACAAGACTCGCTAAGCGAGAGTCTTCACTTTATGGTCTTTGGAACGAGTCTCGCTCAGTGAAGACATGGCTCACTGAGCAAGAGCCTTGATTGCTCTCTGTAGTGATTTTGCTAAGCAAGTGAATTGCTCGCTCAGCGATTTTGGGCGGCCATATTTTTGCTATCTTGCTTCAGTCTTCTATCTTCATTTCCTGCAAAAAATCATCCGTTGGTAATTAAAATATCCAAAATGTATAGTTCTACTCCTACATGCTACTTACTTAAAATCAACTAAATTTGGGGTTTAAACAAAGCTTCAAGTTCGAGAAAGAAGGTAGTAACTACATAATTAGATGCCAAAAAGATAGACATGATTGACACTTATCAAACTTCTCAAAACAACTCATGAAAACATAGTAGGTTGCAGTTGTATATGAGAAGAAAAAGAGACCCCTGCCAATTATAGTGTTGTATATGCACATCGAGATATATGTCGGCTTAATTGTGCTTATGTCAATGCATGCCTTTTATAAACATAACGGGCACTTTGGGCTAATGAGGTGGGTGTATGTCGATCTTTGCTACAGGATCCTTGTTTGAGATAAAGTGTTACTATTTCATGCCCTTTTTCCAATGCACATCAAGGTCGGAATGATGGTTGAAGGCGGCATTGCCAATGTGGATTTGTTGAACTACGCATTAGCCAACCAGAGTGATGTATTATCAACCTTGACGACATCATAGTTGCATTTTTGTGGGGTGGTGTCGGTTAGGGTCCTTGTGTTAAGGTATGTACTATTTTGGGGTTGCATTGACATGTGTTGATGTGCTTGAGGGTTGCGTCGATGTACTATTCATCTCAAGTTTAATAATGTTCTCAACCACTATGCGGGTCTATATTAATTTATGCCCTGCTCAAAGTTATCTTTATCTTCATCTTCATCTTTGTCGTCGACCTCCCCTGATCATGCCTTGTGAAAGTAAAGACCAAGTGCTCCTTCTATTTGTGGAGCAGACCAAAGCTAACATCAAGGTAGTGGTCCACAGAGTTTGCTAAGGGCATAAACATAGCTAACATGACAGGTGTCGTAGCATGCTTTTAGATAATCAATATACGTCGGCTCGATAGCTTAGTCATGCGATGCAGGTTGGGCTTTGTAGAGAGACAGTATTATTATTAAAAGTTCATCGTGTCGAAAAGAGAATGTGGCATCAATTTGTCTGACTTAGTCGAAAGTAATGAATCTAAGTGGAGCAACCCAACGAGCCTATACTCCTTCCTGAACTTGCCTGTCACTTAAGTCCCTGTAATATCTTAAAAGACTATTGAAAAGGTATCAAAATATTTCTAACATCTTAGTGAAGTATGCAATTATCATGAAACATAATAACATCCTTGGCTTAGCTTCCGATTACAATAGCATGGATTAAACTTGTTTTGGTGTTTTAGCGGGGATGTCAGAGAGATCATATTCGATTTTGTTTGAGAAAGATGTTGAAGTCGTACACCCTACATGAAGTGTTCTATTCAGTGCTATCATCGCCTCATTCATCATCTTCCTTTAATTTGCTGCATATGCTATCCAATGACCTCATCACATCACCCCCTGACACCATACTTCTTTCCCACCTCCTTTGTGGCAAATGCTGAAGTGTGAAAAGGGCGCACAAGAAAAGGGGGTTGAATTGTGCGTTTTAAATTTTTACTAAAAACAAATCAACAAGAACGTTTTTAAAACGAAGGAGTAGAGAGAGGAAAAACACAAAAGATTTTATACTGGTTCACTCAAACTGAGCTACGTCCAGTCCTTTCATCCAGAAGGTTTCTACTAATCAATCTTTGGTTACAAGTATTGTTCGTGGCCTCTTCAGGCTTTACAACGCAATCTCCCCAGATTGCTTAACCCAAGTATTCTTTTTACACTAAGCCTCTCCAGGCTTTCACAACGCTTAAGAGTTTTACAGAGAAAAGATCAACTCACGTAGTGAGGATTTGAAAGCTTAGACTCAGGATCACTTTGAGGGTTTTTACACAAAAAAATTGGCTATCGTCCACTGGACGCTCTTAACAAAATATCACAGAAAGAATGTGTACGCTGTTGTTTTAACAAGTTTTTGCCTATTTCTGTTCTTCTTTTGGCTTTCTGTTGATGCTCGTATACATACGGTCTTTAGGAAAGAGATCCGTCACAGATAACTTGACTCTTCACGCAATGAGGCGCGTGCAGACTATCTTTTCAGAAAAGTCAGGTGTGGCAGTTGAAAACTGGCACTTCAATAGAAGTTTCAGGGCTGCGCTGACAGTCTGTTCTTCTGAACTTTCTTCATCTGTCTTGTCGGCTTGATAAGTTGACTTGCTTTATCTATTCTGTTGTGTTTTTGTACTGACTTGATGTTGATGTTTCAAATCGTTTTGAACGTTGGTTCACTGAAGTGGTACTGTGTAGGTTTCGAGGTGGATAGCCATGATTGTTTTTCATAATGAAAAACTTGATCGTTTGAATATATGATCCTTGGGATTTGGACGATCGCCTTCGGTCTGTTCATCTGGATGGTCTTTGATCGCGTCTGCTGGACGGTCCTCAAAGTGTCCACTGGACGGTCATTATTGCATTAGCTGGACGGTCATTATTGGCGAGTCTTCGTCTTTCGCTGTGATAGGGTTAGTTTATACATATAAATACAAACATTAATAAGCTTTGTTATCTTCAAAACATTGAGGGTTTAGACGCTTCTACGTCTTTGGTTCCAACAATCTCCCCCTTTTTGATGATGACAAACCTTATTAATTTCTTAAGTAAAGGAGCGTAAAACGAAGTTTTCAAAAGACTTACTATGCTCCCCCTGAGTCAGATGTACCAAGTATTAAGAATATTATTTAACAGATGGAACAATATGTGAAGTAAAACATATCAACTTTTTATTTATCTATTCGGAGCATAAAATCTGACAAGAATATAAAAATAAAAAAAATATTAAAAAAAACTTCTATAATGCTTTCTCCCCCTTTGTTATCATCAAAAAGGAGTCGTTATCACAGTCACTGTGGCAGGTGGTGGCGGAGGAGGAGGTTGAGAAGGATGGAGAAGGGCTTGTTGGTTCTGAAGAATTTGGTGCAGAAAAGTGAAGATGGGTTGAAGTTGAGTGGCGACATATTGTTGAACGGCAGGGTCAACAGGTGGGATGGTTGAGGGGGCGGTAGTAGAAACAGGGAGGCTGGCGGAGGTTTGGGAGCCAAGAGTAGGTGGTGGTGGAGGTGTGGGTGAAGTTGGTAGAGAAGGTGGACGAGTTTTAGAGGGAGAAGGAGGTGCTTTTAGGAACTTGAGGTTAGGCACGTCAAGTTGATAAGGGCGAGGAGGGTTCCAAGGGTAGGGTGGTTGGAAGGTGTTGGTATGCGTAAGAGCAGCAATCATTGTATATAAGATAGAAGTTTCCGTACCAAGGAGTGGACGCGCATCTGGTGGACGGACAAAGGCAGCAGAAGTGTCCGAAAAGTGAAAGACACGAGCTGGACGCTGCGTGACTACACAGTCCGTTGCAGTTGGGATATCGGCCTTGTCGTCTGTGGAGACGCCATTGCTGGATGCTTTCTGTTCGCATTGGAACATATATTGATGCCAGAAGCGTTCAGCATCCGCCTCGTCCATGTCTGTGTGAAGACGCTGAGCTAAAAACCATTCACGGGAATGGGTTAGGTTATGTTGAATTTCAGCTTTGGACGATAGAGGCAAAGACGGTGCCTTGGTCAGAATCTTCTCCTTCTTGCGATTTTCATCAATGATTGGCAATCTTGGGCATATTAGGTCAGGTTGGATGCGGACGGTTGTGGAAGGTCGGATATGTTGGGATAAGGGAATGAATAGCTGATTTTTTAGGAAAGCTGAGCCTTTAAGGATGTTGCAGAACATATGCTCAAAGACAGATGGAAATAATCCATCTTCTTCTGGATCCAAAGGCTGAAACTTCAAATCTGCAGGCTTTAGTTGGATAATCCGTTCGTCCATTCGTCCCCGTTGTTGTAGAGCTTTTTCCGTGTCTTCGACTGGAAGCACTCTGTGTTGAAGTACTCCAGGAGGATGAGCATTTATGCGCCAAGCTCGTACGACATTCGGATACCTCCGTCTGATAAATCGCTTGAGCGGCAGGTGTTCAATGGCTCCAGGAGGTAGTGCTAGGTATTGCTCAGACGGCTGATGGACGTAGTCGTCCATGTACTTCTCCATATTAATTGGAGAATAGTCAAAGCCATAGTCTGGCTCTGGAAGCTCTGGACGTAGAACGATTGCATTGTCATCCAAGAAGTTTTGAGCATTTCCGTCAACAAACAACAAAGGCCATTTCTTTTTGGTTTGAGCCAAGGTTTCTGAGAGAGGGGTAGGAAAAGGGATGATGGTTGAGGAAGGAGATGATTTAGGAGGCTTTATGGAGAGGTAAGTTTTGGAGATGCCGGGAGTGGGAATGGTGCAGGTGTAACCTTCATCACTAGGTAACAACATTCCTGGTTCAGGTGTAACTTGTGTTTCGGTTTGTGGTAGGGTGAGAGGTTCATATGGTTCATCAATAATGGATTCTATCACAACATTTTCAGGTTCATCAGTAGCAGCAGTAGAGGAAATCTTACGTTTCTTAGACTGTGCTTCCCTTGTCAGCGTGTCTGCTGGTCGTTTGGGTGAGGTGGATGGATGAGATAGTGGTTGAGCAGGAGCAGCATCAGTGGCAGCTTTCTGTTTCTTGACAAGCTTTCCAATGGGCTTATCATCTTCGTCATTAGAGGCGACGATCAGCTGTCTCTTTGCGGGAAGAGTGGTTGGTGCAGCAGATGGAGCAGATGCAGCAACAGGAGCAACTGCAAGTGGAGCAGGTGAAGCTGAAGGTTGTTGAGTTTTGGACCTTGTAGCTCTGGCCACCTACGCCTTGGACGTCCTCCTTCTGGTGGACGATCTAGCAACTATAGGGTTCTCAAACAGTACCTCGTCGTCCATAGGTGCAGCATGCTGGACGCTTGGGGCTACTATTTGTAAGGGTGCCATCTCAACTGGTTCTTCTTTGACGTCCACGAGTTTGGACGTGGTTTCTAAGGGCTTCAACACGAACCCAGCCTTCATTTGTGCAACGTTGTTGCGTCCGAACGGCGGTTGGGTGAATCTATGTCCACCACCCAAAATCCTTATTTTGTTTTGCTCCCCCAAGGACAAAGCAAAGAAGGCATGGTATACCTGCTGTTGCTAGAAGATTCTGTTGAGAAGGGCAGCATAGGTGATCTGGTCGCGCTCTCCGCGTCCTCTCATGGTCCTGAAGATGTTGCTCAGGATGAGGTGCGGTAAGTTGAACTGTTGTCCGGTGATCATGTGGAACAGCGCGAACCTGTGCAGGAAGGTGACGCTGTCCTTGGATCTAGCTTTGTGAAGAATTCCTTTATTCAGAAACTGCTGGAATATCTTCCCTTCCTTCGTCAGCTTGTTGTACTCGACTGGGCCTTGTCCTTCGGGACCCATCAATGCAGCGTTGACTGTGTCATGCCCTCCAAAGGTATCTTCCCAGCCATTTTTGATGCAGGACCCAGCCCGTTCACATCCAATGGCTTGGGCGACGGAGCCTAGGTCTAGAGTGACCTTGACTCCTAGGGCGGTTCCAGTAATCTCTGTCTTTGAAAATACAGCAGAGTTCCAGAACTGTTGGATGAGTTCTGGGTAAATGATTTCGTTCAGATGGAAATAGTTGAGGATGCCACAACTGAGCAGATTGTCTTTTACAGACACCCCCATGTCGTTGAGAGCTTGTATTTCGAAACGGCTCTCGATGAGAATGACAGCTTTGTCTAGGCTCTCCACACGAGTCATGACCTTTGCAGCGAGACCAGCTTTTTCGGTTGCTATATCTGAAAGCTTGAATAGAGGTTTAGGGTTTTGAGAAGATGATAAGTTTAGGTGGATTTTGAAAAGAAGTGAGTATACGGGTTGGGTTTGGGTGTATATGAAGAAACTGAAGGGTTTTGCCGTTTTGGCGGTTCTTTTACTTTCGAAGAGAGAGGTGATGTGTAATAAATGCTGGTTTAGGTGCTTACGTATCTCGAGGTCAGTTATACGGTGCATGAGTGACTCAGACAGAGAAAACATTTATTTCAAATCTTTTTCAGAGAAAACATGATTGAGTACTAATAATAATGCACACACAATTTAAAGTTATTATGGAATGCGAAAATGTATGCAAGTAAAGGTTGTTAAAAAAAAAAAGTGGACGATGATGTATTGAACGCTATGAAAACATTTGCCGCTGTGAATTTATTGGACGCTACTGATCCTTGGACGATCAAGGCATGTTGAACAAAACTATTTATTTATAAATTCTATACCTAGAAGATCTCGAATATGGATGAGTTTATCTTCAGGAAGGGGTTTTGTGAATATATCTACCAATTGATTTTCAGTATTAATAAATTGAATATCGACAACTCCTTTCTGAACATAATCTCTTATAAAATGATGTTTTATTTCAATGTGCTTTGCCCTAGAGTGCAAGATAGGATTTTTTGACAGATTTATAACAGCAGTATTGTCACAGAAAATAGGAATTTTACTCTCGTAGATACTGTAGTCTTCTAACTGATGCTTGATCTATAAGATTTGTGAGCAACAAGACGCAATTGAGACATATTCTGCTTCTGCTGTTGATAGGGCAATTGTTCCTTGTCTTTTACTCGTCCAGGAGACTAGATTTCCACCAATGAGGTGACATCCTCCGCTGGTGCTTTTGCGTTCTATTCTATCTCCCGCATAGTCAGCATCGCAGAAACCAACTAATCTGTATTCTTTGGTTGACTTAAAACATAAACCAAGATTAGTGGTTTTCTTTAAGTATCTAAAAATTCTTTTAACTACTGTTAGATGAGTTTCTCTAGGGTCAGACTGAAAACGAGCACATAGACATACACTGAACATAATATCAGGTCTGGACGCTATGAGATATAAAAGAGATCCAATCATACCTCGATATGTAGATTGATCTACATTTTTAGAAGAGTTGTCCAGGTTAAGTATTGATGACGGATGCATGGGTGTACTCATTTCTTTTGCATCGTCCATCTTATACCTTTTCAAAGTTCGTTGACATACTTTGTCTGATGTATGAATATTCCATTTCCAGTCTGTTTTACTTGCAGCCCTAGGAAGAACTTTAGTTCTCCCATCATACTCATTTCGAATTCCGCTGTCATAATCTTAGAAAAATCCTTGCATAACTGGTCAATAGTAGCTCCAAAAATAATGCCATCTACATATATCTGTGCAATAATGAAATGTGTTTTGACTTCTTTGCAAAAAAGAGTGGTATCTACTTTTCTTCTAAAGAACCCATTTTCTAAAAGAAAAGAGCTTAGCTTTTCATACCAAGCTCTTGGGGCTTGTTTAAGACCATACAAAGCCTTTTTAAGTTTGAAAACATGTTTGGGAAAAGTATCACACTTAAAACCAGGAGGTTGTTTCACATAGACTTCCTCGTTTATTATGTCATTTAAGAATGCACTTTTTACATCCATTTGATAGAGCTTCATATTTTTATGAGCAGCAAACGAAAGTAAGATGTGAATGGCTTCTAGTCTAGCTACTGGTGCAAAGGTTTCAGTAAAGTCTATACCTTCTTGTTGAGAGTAGCCTTGTGCTACAAGTCTTGCTTTATTTCTTACCACATTTCCAGCTTCATCAAGCTTGTTGCGGAATACCCACTTTGTTCCAATGATAGACTTGTCCTTGGGTGTGGGAACTAGCATCCAGACATCATTCTTTTCGAATTGACTAAGCTCGTCCTTTATGGCATTAATCCAGCCGTCGTCCAGGAGGCCTTCGTCTACTGTCTTTGGTTCCAGTTGAGAAATCAAGGCAGTTTGAGCTTGCTCCTTGAAGGTCGATCTTGTCCTAACATAATCTTGAACGTTTCCAAGAATTTGATTTTCTGGATGATAGGTCTTCATTTGCCAGGAGCGTCCAGTTGGTTCTCTTTCTTCTGTTTTTGGGTCGTCCATTTGATCTCTGGACGCCGAAGGTTTGGCATCGTCTAGTTTCATATCTGCAAAAGAGTTGTCTAGCTCTGATATTTCATTATCAGGCTTTTTGTCATTAAATTTAACGTGGATGGCTTCTTCAACTTCCAAGGTTCTGGAATTGTAAACTCTATAAGCCTTAGATGTTTCAGAATAGCCTAACAGTATTCCATCATCACACTTTGAATCAAACTTACCAAGGTTGTCCTTAGTGTTTAGAATGAAACATTGACATCCAAAGGGATGAAAATATGATATGTTGGGTTGTCGTCCTTTCCACAATTCATAGGGAGTCTTTTTTAGAAGAGGTCTTATGTAAATCCTATTTTGTAACTAACAGGCAGTGTATACAGCTTCAGCCCAAAAATGCTTAGGAGTTGAGTTATTGTTTAGCATGGTTCTAGCCATTTCTTGCAATGACCTGTTCTTTTTCTCTACCACACCATTTTGTTGTGGTGTTCGTGGTACAGAGAAGTTGTGGAGAATTCTGTTCTCCTCACAGAACCATTGAAAACTTTCGTTTTCAAATTCTCCTCCGTGATCACTTCTTATTGAAGCTATACTAACACCCTTTTCGTTTTGTATCCTTTTGCATAAAGTAGAAAAGATTTTGTAAGACTCATCCTTGTGTTTTAAGAACATCACCCATGTCCATCTGGAGTAGTCATCTACTATGACTAGTCCATATCGTTTTCCGCTTAGGGAGGCTGTTCTAGTTGGACCAAACAAATCAATATGTAATAGTTCAAGAGGTCTAGTTGTGGAAACAATATTTTTTGATTCAAAAGAACTTTTTACTTGTTTCCCTTTTTGACAAGCATCACAGAGAATATCATACTTGTATGCAAGATTTGGAAGTCCTCTTACGAGGTTATGCTTATATAGCTTTGAGATTAATCTCAGGCTTGCATGTCTAAGCTTCTTGTGCCAAATCCATTGATTTTCTTTGATAGATACTAGACAAGATACATTTTGATTTGTGAGGTCAACTAGATCAATCTTATAAAGATTGCTTTGCCTCTTGGCAGAGAATAATATTGATCCATCTAGATTCTTGACAGTGCATTTGTCTTTGTCAAAGGAGACATTGTGTCCACTGTCACATAATTGACTTATGCTCAGTAGATTGTGTCTGAGACCTTTAACATATAAAACATTTTCAATAGAGGGAAAGGACTGCTTACCGATTGTTCCTATACCTGTGATCTTTCCTTTCTGGTTTCCTCTAAAGGTGACCCACCCACCATTTTCGGGTTGTAGGCTTTGGAACATACACCTTTCTCCCATTATGTGCCGTGAGCAACCATTGTCCAGGTACCATGATTGGGGTCTCCTTTCTGTTGTCAAGCAAATCTGTAACAGGTATTATCATAGACTTAGGTACCCAAATGGACTTGGGTCCTTTTCTATTAGTTCTGAAGGCATTGGACGCCTTCTTTGTTGGACGATATCTACAAAGTGTTGATTCATGCCTATTCTTTCCACATATTTTACAAAAGGTTATATTTTTACCAAGATTATGGTTTTCTTCTTTAACAAAACCAAGTTCAGATTTGTCATGAGGACTTCTTCTATATGATAGGATTTTATCTAGATTTTTAGTACCATTGACAAATTTAGACAAACTTTCTTTTAGATGAGTGACTTCTTTTTGAAGTTCTAGGACTTCATGAGAAGATGTCTCCTCTGAAATATGTTTAGTTTTCAAAACTTCATTTTCTTTCAAAACATTTTTATACTCTTCGTTGAGCAAATTGAAATCTTTTGATATTTTTGAAAATTTCCTTTTCAGTTCTCTATATCCTACTGAAAGAGTTGAAGAGTTGGCAAGCAGATCATTATAGGCTTATTGTAGGGAGATTAAGTTGTCGAAGTTTACCTCTTTGTCTTGCTCATTGTCTGAGCTATTAGAGTTTGTTCTTGCCATGAGACACAGGTTGGCTTCTTCTTCTCCTTCTTCATCTGATGAAGATAGGTCCATGTCTTCCCAGGTAGCCATGAGACCCTTTTTCTTGGAGAATGTCCTCTTTTTGTTTTTCTGTAAACTGGGACATTCAGCTCTGAAATGTCCAGGCTTCTTGCATTCATAGCATACTGAAGGAGTTTTTTCTTTTGGAGTTTTGTTGAATTTCTTTGTGAAGTTTTGGGCTCTTGATCCTCCTTTCTTCCTCCACATAGCCTGAATTTTCCTGGAAATGAAGGATATCTCATCCTCATCAGAATCGTCTTTATCAGATTCTTCCTCAGAGGTTTCTTCTACGTTTAGCGCTTTGGACGCTAATCCTCTGGATGGTCGCTGGACGCTTAAAGCGATGGACTTCTTCTTCTGTCCTTCGTCTTGCTTCAGCTTCAGTTCGTGTACTTTAAGAGTTCCAAGTAACTCTTCTATTGAGAGTGTCGTTAGATCTTTGGAAGCTTTTAAAGCTGTAACCTGCGGTCTCCATTGCCTAGGCAAACTTCTCAAAATTTTGTCAATATGATCATAATTATCATAGGTTTTGCCTAAGGACCTTAGGTTGTTTGTTATGGTCTGAAATCTACCAAACATTAGTTCAATAGTTTCATTTTCCTCCATAGTAAAAAGTTTATATTGTCTTACGAGTAAGCTCAATTTTGACTTCTTTACTTGTGAGGTGCCCTCGTAAGCAAGAGATAGGGTATCCCACATTTTCTTGGCACTTTTTAGACTGTGTACCTTTTCATATTCAGATTCAGATAAGGCACACATCATAGCATTTCTAGCCTTTGAGTTTAGAAGATACCTCTGTTTGTGAGATTCTGTCCATTGACTTCTTAGGAGTTCCATTCCATCATGGTCAAGGGGCAGGTAGTCGCCAGTTTCTACTACATCCCACATGTCTATGTGACATGCATTAAAGAATGCTATCATTCTTTGCTTCCAGTAGTCGTAGTTCTGACCTTTGAAAAGAGGCGGTCTGTTGATGGCTTGTCCTTCGTTTTCCATGGGAGATCAGGATCGTTTTTACCTTTGCAGTGTTAGATGCTCAACCCCAAGAGGCCGAGCTCTGATACCAATTGAACTGTGAAAAGGGCACACAAGAAGGGGGGGTTGAATTGTGCGTTTTAAATTTTTACTAAAAACAGATCAACAAGAACGTTTTTAAAACGAAGGAGTAGAGAGAGGAAAAACACAAGATTTTATACTGGTTCACTCAAACTGAGCTACGTCCAATCCCTTCATCCAGAAGGTTTTTACTAACCAATCTTTGGTTACAAGTATTGTTCGTGGCCTCTTCAGGCTTTACAACGCAATCTACCCAGATTGCTTAACCCAAGTATTCTTTTTACACTAAGCCTCTCCAGGCTTTCACAACGCTCAAGAGTTTTACAAAGAAAAGATCAACTCACGTAGTGAGGATTTGAAAGCTTAGACTCAGGATCACTTTGAGGGTTTTTACACAAAAAAATTGGCTATCGTCCACTGGACGCTCTTAACAAAATATCACAGAAAGAATGTGTACGCTGTTGTTTTAACAAGTTTTTGCCTATTTCTGTTCTTCTTTTGGCTTTCTGTTGATGCTCGTATACATACGGTCTTTAGGAAAGAGATCCGTCACAGATAACTTGACTCTTCACGCAATGAGGCGTGTGCAGACTATCTTTTCAGAAAAGTCAGGTGTGGCAGTTGAAAACTGGCACTTCAATAGAAGTTTCAGGGCTGCGCTGACAGTCTGTTCTTCTGAACTTTCTTCATCTGTCTTGTCGGCTTGATAAGTTGACTTGCTTTATCTATTCTGTTGTGTTTTTGTACTGACTTGATGTTGATGTTTCAAATCGTTTTGAACGTTGGTTCACTGAAGTGGTACTGTGTAGGTTTCGAGGTGGATAGCCATGATTGTTTTTCATAATGAAAAACTTGATCGTTTGAATATATGATCCTTGGGATTTGGACGATCGCCTTCGGTCTGTTCATCTGGATGGTCTTTGATCGCGTCTGCTGGACGGTCCTCAAAGTGTCCACTGGACGGTCATTATTGCATTAGCTGGACGGTCATTATTGGCGAGTCTTCGTCTTTCGCTGTGATAGGGTTAGTTTATACACATAAATACAAACATTAATAAGCTTTGTTATCTTCAAAACATTGAGGGTTTAGACGCTTCTACGTCTTTGGTTCCAACAAATGCTTGACATGGCGCCGACAGATCTGGCCAAATTACTCCTTGCACTACCAACCTGCACGGATTTGGTGACAATAATGCTATCTCCTGACTTCGTCACCTTGCAATGTAGACTCGCCACCAGCGACTGCCGTTACCGCGCGCATACTCACCTCCAATACAAACTTTCCCGTTGCTGAATCTAGCACCAACGTAATAGCCAGGCTCTTGACTTGTTGAGCCATGCTCAACGCCATTTTATTTTTCCTTACGCTATTCCTGGAACATGCTAGGAAGAAAGAGAAACCATAACAGAAATATTCAAAACTCGCTCTCTGCGAATTGACTCAATTTTGTCGAGTAAATAAACACAAAGTATTCACATTCTTAGAAGTAGAATAACCAATTTAATGGTGCCCAAATTGCCGGATTTTAAAAATATCGATTGTAGTGGGTTACCCTGCCACTTGGATTAAATCTTCTCCAAGGACCAAGAAGCCCGTTAATTTCTTTGCTACTAGTAACAATACTCCCAACGTCGACTGCATGCCAGGTACTAAATACCAGTTGTGCTCGCTCGCACATGCACCAAATACCAGCTTTATGATCACAAAATATTAGCATTGATCTTTCATGTCATACACTTGAAAAATCAGCAAGAACTTTTAATTATGCCATTATCATATCATATATTATTCATTAGCTTAATACCATATTATAGACAACAAATTCACGGTGCATATGTAAAATGTATTATATTAATAACAACTTGAATTTGGTGGTCCAAATGTCACGTACTTAACCTTCATCATGGGATAGCATTTTCCAAATCATGCATGGGGGATTAAATATAATCAACATAATCCATGGCACTTAAAAATTGAATGTTCATTGTCGTATGATATCAACAATTTGATGCTAAAATTATTTTAATATTGTATGAGTAATAAGAGGGATAAGTTATTTTTTCCTTGAATCTCTTTGTGATAAGAGAATCCAATTTGAACAGGTATTCTTTTTCATATTTATTGATTGATCTGGCTGTTCATTCCCCAATGCTTCCCTTCTCCTCCTGTTTTGCTAGTTGTATGTATCTTTTTTTGTGGTGGTAGGGGGAAACCTTACCTCGACCCCACAAAATGTTTCTGTAAAATTTGGTTTTTTTCCTAGTCTTCACAAGAACAGTCTTCCTCCCCCTCCTTCAGGATTGTTCTTCTATCTCCTTGCTTTTGGGCCATGCCTGTAGGAGTACCTACAAAAATACTCCGACACTCAAGTCAGAGATGAAGGTCTTAATAGAGATGCAGGGTTTTTAGGATAGTGATTCGGATTAAAAAATGTGCACCTAAATCGTATATATGGGCGTATATATCTTACCAAGTTACCTGATTTACCTATCATAAATACCAATATCATAGCCTTAATTTTCAGAATTGTGAATAAGGGAACTTGTTTCTTTATTTACGTCAAACCGACCTATATCCAATGTGCCACATTGGTCGGTCCCCGAAGTGATTGTTTGGCCCTATCATGGGGTGCCAAATCCATGCGGTACATCTTGAAAACGAATTTCTACCAAATATCCATTAATTCCAAAAGTGCTGTTTGCGCATATTGGCGCACAAACTATCAATCACGATTGGTGCTACAAACCGGAAGTCGTTGTTACGTGTAATACTTGAGAATTTATTAGGCATAGAATTGTAGTTGCATCGTCTTCCAACAAAAATAAATAAGTTCAAAACGAAAATAAAAATAAAAAAATGGTGCATGTTCTGGATTTGTTCGCATATGAAAGGGGCGAAGCACATTTTATATTTTTGTGGCTAGGTGGGATTTTTTACTTATAGGATCGAGATGTGGACATTGGTGTTATTTTTTTTTAATGATTTTTTGAATAAGTAATATATTTCTTCATATTGAGCTGTTTTCTATTATTATTCGAAGGATTTCTCTATTTTATGTTTACAACGACAAATTGTGAATATATTAAATATATTTATTAAAATTTTAAATTGCTAAAAAATAAATATTAAATATTTTTTTATATTTTTAATATGATAAGTATTTTTTTAATTTTTTTGTTTTAAACTTTTATTAGATATTGATAGACACACCATATAACTAGCTTAATTCTATATATTTCAGTGGACTTGAAAAGTTAAAAACTGTGTATGATATACAAAACCATTATCAAGAATAACTTAATATGTATCTCTTTGTAAATAAACTAAACCAAATGCTTTTTAAAGAAAGAAATAACTACTGCTTAAGGAAAGCATAATCAATACACTTCAATGAAACTAAAAGTATTTATTAAAATTAAGTAGAATTGCATAACCCAAAAAATATGTCTTATAATAGGGTTTTTATACTCTTAAAATATAAGATTAGTTTTCATTCAAGATACTACTTAAATTGTCTTTTAGAAGTAATAATTATGAATTGAGAATAAAGATAATTAAACAAATATTCATCATACGCTCACAAAAAGAAAAATTGAGTAAAGTGACGATTTCGTATATGCTGTCGAATTTTTTTAGCATGCGAGGTATTTTATTACATGATAGAAATGGATCTTCTCATATTAACTTGCTGTATAACAAATTAACAATCTTTGAAAATAATCTGTTGTGTATTTGAAATGATCTAATTTCACTATACAAAATATCTCATTATTTAAGATAAAATGATTGCATCGGGGTAAGGAAGAAACAGAACAATACACTGAATTATAGATAAGATGAAGACATACAACCTCCGTTTTATTACAGATATGGAGTGTGAACGAAGGTACGCAAATATATATCCAGCACAGGGCTCGGTGTATATATGCTGGTATATATCCAATTACATAGCTTGCATCCTAAGTATTCTACCATGATTTTTGAAGTACTCCAACATTCATTATAATATATTATCGTGTCTACAAAGACAATACTTACCACTCACCAGTATAATTAAAAAGCACTCTTCGTAGATTTTCATGGTCATGGCAATATAAAATTCAAAATATTTGGTATCTTCCGACCGAGTATACGAAGATGACAGTATATTAAACACACACGCCCATACATTATATTTGACAGGTGCATGTTCTTAAACACAAAATATCTTTGAATTTTATTCACAGATTAAGTGGCTTGATATTTGATGCACATAACAGTTTGTGTGGTTGAGCTCCGCTCACGAACAACCAATTATCTAAGCTCCAGCAATGTGTTACACGTTCTTATTGCCTTTTTCAGACGAATTCTTGTACCAGCTCATGAATTTCGCTATAAACTCTGTAAAAAAAAAGAAGAAGAAAAGAAAACCACTAAATGAGTATACATTTACTTAAAAAAAAAAAAAATGAGAACTAAATTGGTAATGATTAATAATAAATTTACTCAAGATGCACACAACACACACTACAAAATGTAAAGTAAAATTTTCTCTGCAATTTTACAATTTTTTTCACTAAAATTAAAAACTTATTGACTAACTTGACCTTTCTCAATTTATCGTTTACTTGATCCAAAATGTTTTTCACTCTTTATTTGTGATAATTTCCGTAATTAGAGTTATTTGGACATAATTTATGATATTATTTGCCTTGTAAATGTTTAATTTTGTCTATTAATGATATAAATGTGAGTTATTTATATTAATACTTTGGGAATTGTTTATATTTAGATATTAATGTTTTTTTTTTGTATTCGTAGATATTTTTAAAGGTTAAATTGAATCCTCAAAAATTAAAGAATAGATACAAGAAATTGCAAGAATATTAAACTTCAAAAGCCCCAAGGAAAAAGGAATAAAAGTCCATTAAGAAAAATCATGCGCTTATGCATGTCATGCTATGAAGGTATAACGCATGATTTTTATTGTAAAGTGAATTTATGCCGCAGCACACATCATTTCATTCCATGGCACGACCTAAATAAATGTCACACAACAACACAAATCTCAGAAATTTTAGGCCATGCATGTTGTAGCATAGAATCTTGCATATCCTGGCATGAATGTAATAAAGTTAAAAAAACAAAAAACTCAATACTCTAAATGGTAATTTATTTTAGTTAAGGATTAGATTTCAATCAAAGGAGGAAATTTTTTACACACACATCCTAACACACGAGAAAGAGTCGTTTTTTGAAGCAAAATTAATTGGGAGTCACTGGGGCAAGGTTGAGCTCATTGACGAAAGAAGTTTTTCTTTCCACCTTTTCTCTTTATTCATTTTGTTTAGACTATGACAAATATATTGGTTATGTTCATTATTATGGAATATGGATACATAAAATCTTGTTTAAAGGATGAGATCCTCTTATAGATAGATATTGGGATATCTGAAATTTATTTCTATTGCAATTCATCGTTGATGAATTTGGGCTCTGTTCATGCTGTTTTTAATATTTTTTGGTTGTTTGACCAATAATTAAATTGATTTGAGAAAAATCCAATTAAACTAACTAGGCATACGGAGTTGAATTTTAAACCATAAATGTAAATAATACATGTTTGATTTTATCTAAATTTTAGAAAAGTTAATTAGCCAGTAGGATAGAAGTATATATATTTGTCATGCATATCTAACTTGAGAACCCAATCTTAATTTTTTGTAATTTGTGCTACAGCTCATAGAAACAATGTTATAAGCAAAGAATGTAGAATTAATTAAGCTTTTAACTAAATTAGTGTTTCTGTTAATATTAATAAACTCAATTCATAAATAGTTAATTTAAGAATTTTTTATATATACCCAATTGAAGTAAGAGTTGAAGATAGATATCCCTAGTCTATAAGAAATTGTTAATTTTCTCTTGATATCGACATGATAATTAACGTTCGTTATTTTGTGTTGTTTTTCCTAACTTTGTTCACTTATTATTACTTGAATAGATTTAATCAGGTAATTAGTTGATAATTAAAAATAATAATAAATTGGTTTATGAGAATTCTTATTTTTACCTTATTACTTGTGTGGTTCATATATTTATGTATTAGTAAAAACACCAAACAATTTGAAATATTTCCCTTTTCTCATTCTCAACTCAAATTACTTTCTCTCTCCCGTTCTCAATTCAAATTTCTTTCTCTCTCTACAGTTTAAATATGAACATATCAAAATATGATTTTAAGAACCACTTACAACATCTTCAAAAAAAAAAAAAAGAACCGCAAACAGTATAGTTGAAAAAGAAAGTGAAAAATGATAAAATAATATAACTACAAAAAATTTAGACACGAGCATTGCATTTATGTTAACGCAGTAAATACTAAAGAGCACAAAATTAGAAAATGTTTTACCTTCGATTTTTAAGTAAGTTAACGCATTCTTTTTGGTTGAGTCATTGTTCTTCTCATCCGATTCCGCTTGTTTGTTTTGACCATGACCGAACTGCTTCATGGTTTCAAATTTGTTTTCTCCAACTCTCTGAAAAGGAATAAAATATAGTTTCATGATCCCCTTTAACATTATAAAAATTAAGGGAGAAAAAAATCCATCAAACACAAAATCAATACAAAATAAATTAAATTACAAAAAACAGTTTGAGGTTTTACATTGAACTCCTTGTCGAGTTTGGCAACACCTGCCCGTAGCGACTCATCAACTAGATTCCTTAACCCTGCTACCAAAGACTGCACTAACCAAGATAACGTCTTAAGTTGGAATATATATACAAGGGACTCATTAACCGGACGTCTCAAGTGATTGGAGTGGGATTTTTTTATTTTTTTTTTATGGTCAGAAATAACAATTATAAATCAGAATTCTGCAATATATATATATATATCACAAATAATTTCTTACCTTGTAAATAAAGTCGGGAGAAACATCATGAATCATAAGACTTTGAAGCTTTCTACGAATGACGTACAACCTATTAGAAAGGAATAATGGTTGTAGAGTAAGTTAGAAAATAATAAAATTTATTTTGATTTGTTTTCAATGTATTCTTTTTACATCTTTCTTTAATAATATATCATCGCATTATTAAAAGAGTTTGATATTTAAAAAATTGTGATCATAAACAAATTCTTTTAATTATTTATAAATATTTGACTAGACAATGCTCACAGAAGATTGAAAATAAATTCACAATAATATTAGCATAATTAATAGCTCACGAAAATAAAATATTTCATTATATATAAAATAAAAAATTGAATAAAAATAACAGAACCAAAATATCAATTAATTTAGTAACGGGACACAAATAAAAATCAGTTATCTTATGAAAGTATATGCACCGGAACAAATTTTGCTATTACGATGGGTCAATTATACATCGCGAGACTATTGGTAATATATAACGAGTTTTTTGCGCGGGTAATTTACATAATTAATGGATTTTTTTTGTCGGTAAATTATAGTGGGTTTTTTCATCAATAAATATTAATTACGAAATTTTAATTAATTTTTTTGTTGCGTGTAGCCGTTATAGATAGAGATGAGTATATATGCCTAAGTCTGTGGATGATTTGTTTAACCTGTGGATCAAGCAGATTAGAATTAACTAAAATGTCAATCTATTTAAATGCAGATTTATTTTGGCCCAATTCATTTAATTCGTAGGTTAAACAGATTTGGTCTAAGGATTGACGAGTCAACCCGTAGATCAATTACTTTTTGTAAATATTATTTATTATTTTATAGTTTTATATTTTTATTTACTTAAGACTATTTGATAGGTGGTTAGGATTAAGTATTTGAATAATTACAACTTGGTATTTAATATATATTGACATATTTCTTAGTATTTGAATATTTATAATTTCTTGTTATAAGAAGTTAGAGATATTGAATTTTTTATGCTTTATTTGATATTTGAGTGATGTAGATGAAGTTTTCTTTTTAAATTTTACTCTTTTTTTTATTAATAAATTTTACTGTTTTCATTAATCCATGTATATTTTCTTATAATTTTTTATTAATTTTATGTTAGATATTTTTAACTTTTTATAAAAAAAATTGAATTTTCAAGTTTTCAATTTATTATTATTATTATTATTTACAATTTTTCATGTTTTTATTATAAGGCCTGCCGCAAGCTAAGTGGATTGGATGCAAACTAAGTAAAAAATGGTCCATTTAGTAAGTAGGCTAGTCCAATCCAGCTCATTTAAATGTGAACCAAAACGGATCGGATTAAACAGACCAATTTGACCTGTATATCCACCTATAGTTACAAATGACTTTTCTATCAATAATACAAAGAGAACTACAACAAATTAGTTCATTAGTAAATATGAATAACAAAATATTAATTGAATTCTTAATGTGCAAATAGGTTACCGATGGGCAAGTAGTCAATAATTACAATGGGCTAAGCTCCAGTGAATTACAGTGGATTTAACTCAATATAAAAAATTATTATGCATATAGTAATATTATAATATATAAAAATAATATATTTATACATATAATGATAATATAAGATATGTAAATATAATAACATACATAATTAGTGTGTGTGTGTGTGTATATATATATATATATTTAAAAATTTTGTATAAATAAAATTTAATAAATCAAATTAAAAAATATATATATTATTATATAATAATTGTATCTATATAATTATATGTTTTAAATTTATATATAATATATATTTATATTTTTATACATTATTATTTTACAAAATAATTACCTTTTTCTAATTATTATAATTGTAAATATAATTAAAAAAATATAATATTTGTATATACATATAATTATATGGTTTAAGTTTTATGTATAATATATATATATATATATATATATATATATTCATATATTTGTATATTATTATTTTAAAACATGTAATTACAATGGATAAATACCACTTAATTAATTTTTTAATATCTTATATAATCATAAATTTAATTAATAAAATTTTAAAAAAATATTTTATATATAATTATCTGTTTTGAATATATATATATATATATATATATATATATATATATATATATATAACTACACATGTTACTAAAAATATATTAAATTTTATAAGGATTAAAACCCAATTTTGAAATATTTTAAGAGATCAAAAATAAATTTTGTGTATATTTATTTATTATGAATTATAATTATAATATAATTTGTATATTCAAAAATTTTTATTTATTATAAATTTTAATTATATAAAATAAATATTAAAGTGCACATACTAAAATACTAATTTATAAAAAGGTAAAATGTATTTTAAGTTTCTCAATTTCTAATCAAAATTGGTCTTAGTTCCTATACTTTAAAATGATAATTTTGGTCTCATATTTTTTATAGTTGGTGAATTTTATCCCTCACATTAATATCCTAAATTTCATAAATAAAAACAAAATTCATCAGTTATAAAAAAATATGTATACTAAAATCATCATTTTTAAAATATAACAACTAAAACTAATTTTAATTAAAAATTAAAATACTTAAAACACATTTTTCCATTTTATATGGCTACATCCTAAGCATTCAAGAGATATAAGACCCAATTCCTTACTGTCGTGGAGTTTGCTCTTCGGTTATTTTTTCGGCAATATTCAAAATATCTTCTTCCCAACCACTTAGAAGTAAATCGTCGTCTTTGAGAGCATCCCTGCATGCAAAATAATTAATCATTTGAGAAAGTAATGACATACAAGTGCGTGAGCTTAATATTCCTCAAGATACTGTATTTCTTTCCTGACGTCCAAGTCATCGAAAAAATTTAAAGAGTGCTTGCTATTTTTATCATCAGTTCTTCTTCAGTTGATGCTCCCCCGCTCTCTTCCTAACTCTTATACATTTAACTCCAAAATTGATTAAATAATGAAATTGATTAAAAGAAAGGGTCATTCGGAAATTTATCCTTCCCCTTTTTCTATATGACAATAGGAAAAAAAAATTATTGAAAGCTATATTCACTAGTTAAATAATTATACTAAATATCATTTCGAATAATACTGGTAAATGACTTACTTGTTTCGGCAAGTGGCCTCCAACGAACGAATGGCTTGACGTAGATTGTTTTTGGACCTCAAAATTATCTTCTCGACTAAGTCGCGTGATAATTTTATTCCTTCTACTTTTCCAATATATTCCAAAATCTTAACAATCTGTTGGCTCAAAAGCATGGATAAATTAAAACTTTGTCAAATACCTTTAGTTATGGTTAATTTGGTGTCTTCTTAAAACGTTGGTGAAATGTTATGAATAAATTTTTATATCTAAATTTTATAAACTTTCATTTCTAGAATTTTTATTTATAATTTAAAAGAACATTAAACTGATTATAAAAGGATAAAGACCCACTGTGATGTCGATCTCTAAGCTAGCTTTATCTAGAAACGAATTATGGATCTGAAAAATGGAAGAAAACCACACCTCATACTAGTCTCTCTGTCATCTGTCCATTAGATTTATACATTATATCTTTGGCAAAACTTATTTTAAAAGAAATAAACGCTTGATTTTCAAAAGTTCTATTGAGAAATTAACAAAAACAAGTGATTATTTTTACAAAATAAGCTTAATTAAATAAAGACGATTTCGAAATATATTATTGCTATTTGCAATTTTCCCCTATGACATCACCATCATTTAAATTTAGGGCTAATGTCATATATTTTTAAAAAAACACATTTAAATTCAATTTAAGGAATATTAAATTTACTCTTAAAATTAAATTTAAATTAAATTATAATTTGAAACATGACGTTGTATTATGTTATATCATGACCATACCGTATGGCCACCAGTATATAGGCAAGGTTTGTATATTTTCTTTCCTCCCTCTAATTAATTGCATGTTTTATGCAAGGCTTTAATAAAAAAACATTACTGAAATGTACTATATAGATGATTAGATTGTTAATCTATCCTTCTACTGCTACTGGATTTCGGATTATAATTATATAATTTTCCTAACGGGATGGCATTCCAAAAATCACATATATGTTGTTAGAAATATGAGTATGAATTAATTCAAAATCACAATAAGAATAAAAAAAAAAATTCAAAATCACATTAATTTAGATTCATGTATATGTAGGTTCATGTATTAGGAAGTATCACTCTTATTAATTCTTCCTTGTAATCATAAAGTGTCATTATTTCAAAGAGCACATAAATATCAATGTTTCTTAGTGCTTTTCTCACTCAGCCAATTCAGAAAATATCTTCTCTAAAATCTTCTAAAACTTTTTTTTCAAGTTATGTAATTGTAATGTGTTTAAGCTCAAATAGTACCAATTAGCACATTATATTTTTGTACGTAACTACTGAAGCGATTAAGGTTATCGAAGAAATAAATTATTGAAATTGTATAGTCTTCAAAGGAAAGACAAATTAATAACTGGATTGGAAATTCTCACCTCTTCGCTTGATGGTGACGAAAACGGGACAGTGATGCAAAGTGGCTTGACAGGTTGAAGCTTAGATTCATCAGAGCAACAAAAGAATACCTTATTGCACCCTTTATACTTTTCTAGTAGCCACTTGATATACAACAAGGATTCCATGGATAGCTTCTCGGCCTCATACAAAACGATTGCTTTCAAACAAACAGGTAAACATGTTATTAACTTGATTGGTTCGTGCGTAAGAAACAACACCTTTTGCATTAGTGCTAAAATTAGAGTGTACCTTTGCAGTTTTCTGGGCAACAAGGCTGCGAGTTATTTATGACCTGGCCATATGTTTCCTTGAATAAATCAACAATTACATGCTTTTCATATCCCTTTGTCTCTGAGAGATTGATCTCAACATGATGGAGTGATTTCTTCACGCGCACTTGGAGATTATTAACCATTTCTCCCTATGGAAATAAATTTAAGCAGGCAATAAATTCATTTTTCCCATTAATGACATACTATGAAAATTAACTCATTGTCCTCTTTTCCGTTCTTTGGAAATTGCAACTTACTTTGAAAAACGAGTTTCAATCATGTCTATCCATTCCTCAAATTACTTTACGTAGAGAAGCTACCATAGGAGCTTGCTTAGTAGTTTGGTATCTGCTTTGTGGTCTTTCCCCTTATGTGGGTTTTAGTTGTCCTTTTCTATTATTCTGTACTATGATTGTAATATCCATTGTGGTTCTACAGACTCTAGATGTCAGGTCCAAACTTGCATGGATCTATATCCATTGTGTTCTATCTCTAAGAAATATTAAAACAGGAAAAATTCTTATGGTTCAAAGTGATGGCCCTGCGTATTTTTCTTAAGGGGATGTATTATCAATTTCCACGTAGCAACTTGCACTTTAGAAGTTTTATCCATGTTTACGACCACTAACCATTTATACAAAGAGTGCTCTTAGTCTTAAGTTTCCACTTATCTATTAAGGTGATCCTGGTACATGTGTTCTCGAGGATAACACTGTTCTAGTTTCCCCTGGTTTAGCCAGTTATGGGATGGGGAAGGACTAGGAAAAACTGTACAGAGGATAGAAAATCAAGTGAAGAGTGATGAAAGAAAAAAAGTTGTATTTACACATTAAATCATGAGCTTCTATGGAAAAGCTCGGGATAACTAGAGGAAATAGTAGACCAACTAGTTTCACTTCTTAACCAAACTAGCAACGAACCAATTAATCTAACAAATGAATTAGTGGAATTAAACAAACTCGACCAATCAATCACATGTGGTAATATACTTCCAACAAATTAGAAGATGTGTACAATTTAGTTTATCTCAATCAATAGTTATTAATAGTGTGCAATCGCGCCTCTATGGTAGCCTCCACTTAGATATTTGGGGCTACTTGGTTGTAAATTGGTTTTAAGAAACAATTTGGTTTTTTCTTTTTATTGGTCCATAGGAACAATTTGTTTATCATTCTGCTAAAGACACTGGTGAAAAGAGAACATATAAATGATAAATGATGATAAAAATACGTATTACCTTCAAGTTGAAGTTTTTACATTCTTCAGTGATCTGTCATTCGGTAGCAAAGTAAAATTATCATTGTAGTTTTTCTATTGTAAATACAGAGACACACGTTACAAATATATCTAAAGTCATTTACCTGCACCCTGTCGGCGCCAAATAGCTCTCGAAGCATAGCCCGTATCATGGATCTCTTTCCTACACTTGGTGGTCCTTCAAATATAAAATGACTGCAGCCACTCCTTTTTTTGACCTGTGCAATTATCAAAGCCATTTTTATTTTGATCTTTTATCGGAAATGATGTTGTGAAGTTGCTCTTTTCTTAACAGAAAAATTTCTTTAGAAAGTGTGCCTGCTATATATTAGTTCCATTACCACTGATAACATCATTGGGATTGTCTAACTCACCTCAAGCAAAAATGAAGTTAAACAACTCTATCAAAAATGATTGGTGTAATTTTTTATGTTATATCAATTATCTTTAAGTATATAGAGAATTACACTAATAATTTTTTATGGAGTTATTTAATTCTATTTTTATTTACAATAAGTTAGATAACTCTCTGATTATTTCCATAAATTTATACATCTACTTGGCCTATTAAAGTATTTAAAAATGTAGTTGTCGATTAGTTATCCATTCCCCATAACATTAAAATGTGGAATGAGATGTTTGAAAAGAAAAAAAAAAGTGAAGAAAAAGAAAACTGCTGAAATTTAAAAAATAAAGAGTAACTTGTAATTCAAAATTAACTCTTTTTTTTTTTAAATTGTTATAAAAATGAAAGTAATGACATTTTTTATTTTAAAAAATTAATTTAACAAAAAGTATAAATAAAATCGATCACAGGCACATTTTTGAAATCAAATTTGGTATTTTAGTAAACTTATATGATCTCACCCTTTCTTTCAGCAGAAGTGCTTTATCTTTGTTACAGATGAAGTCTTCCAAGTTCATGGGCTGGTATTTGGTTGCCCATGTATACTCGTACACATTTCCTCCCTCTTTACATTGTGATTCTGATGCATCAACAGAAACAGACAAGGCCTTCTCCTTTTCATAGTCTTTGAGTTCCTCTTCCTCCACCTTGCACACATCCATCTCCAAAATTGTTACATTGCTTGTTTCTGATACTCTCTCCCTCAATGGCTTCTCTTCCATAACATGATCATTCATCAACTTCATTTCCTCCAAAATTGTTTCATGTGCATTTTCTTCTAATACACCCTCAACCTTGTCACTTGCGTGCTCTGATACACTCTCCCTCAATGGCTTCTCTTCAATGACCAACTCAACATTTGTCATCAATTCCATCTCCTCCAAAATAATTTTCTCTCTCAATGGCTTCTCTTCATCAACTCCTTTTTGGACCATCTCCATCTCCTCCAGAGTTGTTTTCTCAGCAATTTCTTCTAATGCATTCCCAGCTGATACTCTCTCCCTGATCAGAGGCTTATCTTTCTCTTGTTCAAAGAGAAAGTCAACATGATGAGCATCATGGACAATCAAGTCCTTCAAACTCGGTCCTCTTGGGTGTGGTGCTGAGAGTTTGTGCACGATGTGTTCCTTAGTTTTGATAGAGGAGTGGGAGTCAGTGATAGGAATAGGAGGTTCAATATGAATAGGTGGTGCATGAAGTACAAGGGAGTAATCTGTGAGAAGACCTCTATAGTATGGACTAGAGGTGTATGAAAGGGAAGGAATAGGAATAGGAATAGGAATAGGAACAGGATGGTTGTGAGTGTGAGGGGTCCAAGGTTCAATAACTTTGGAATAATCTGTAAGGCCTTTATAATATGGACTAGAAAGGAGGTCATGAGTAGGAGGAGTATGAGGCGCAGGGCAGGAAGCGATGGTACGCACAGTAGCAAGGGATTGGTCAGTGAGACCCTTGTAGTATGGACTATTACTACTATTCGTATCATTGATGTCATATGCGCGCAGGTTCACCGATGGCAAGGAACAACCCCTGCTGTTCCTCCTACTTCTCCCTGGTTTGGAACTAAAGTTGTGTCGGGTGGGTGAGATGTGAGCCTTGGACAGGCTCTGATCGGAAACAGGTGGCTTCATGGTTGGGCTTGGCATTTGCATTGCTAGACTGTGCTCACCACTCACCATTCTCGATCGCTTCTATACCTCAACCATATGCGTCTGTCTGTCACCATTTGTACTCCGACCTTCCCAAGAATGCGATAATATCCAAGCAACTGCCTCGTTACTCACTAGGTCCACCTTTGTCTTCTCAACACGGCAAGTCGGCAAGACAACTATACGTTGACATTAGCTTAATAAAATGTTTTCAAATACCGATATGTATTTATTTATCGTATTTATTCCATTTTTAGATTTATATCATATATATGACATTAATTTTGTAATATATTGATCCAATAATTATTGAATAATTTCACACATTGATCAACTAATTCTGTCCCCTTTTGATTGGAGCAACCTATAAAGTACGTAAGAAAGAGGTTGAAAATAATTAAATTTTAATATACATAATTATATTCATTAACAAATTTTTCATGTATTATATAATTAAATATATTTATGTAAGTTGAGAATTAGTCTCATAACTAATTCAAAAGATCGAAGTCTATGTGGATATCTTGGAATCCTACCAAAGTAGCAAAGGCCCTAATTACAATAGTTATATATAGATAGATAGATAGAAAAAGAGAGAGAGAGAGAGAGAGAGAGAATTTAGTGGATAAGGTCATAAGGAATGAAAAGAAAGTGTGGTAAATGTAAAAAAACACAGGAGCAAAATTTTAGCTTTAATATTAATTATTTCATAAGAAACCATCAATGCTTATGCACAAGTAAGATCAAAAGCACTAGTGCAAAATTTTTTGGGGAAGATTTAGAGGGATTGATTCAAGGCATTCCACAAAAGGAAAAAATTCTCTTCTACAAGGATCTAAATGGACATGTTAAGAGTGAGGCAAGACAAATTATTGGAGCTCAGGATGAGTTTGGCTTTAGAGAACTAAATAAGGAAAAAAGCTCTACTCTTGATTTTTTTATGACTTATGATTTCAAGATTATGAACACTTGTTTCAAGAAGTAAGAGAAATTTTTTTTTTTGGTTTACAATGACAACACTAGAGTTAGAACCTATGGCCTCATGCAAGCTATCCCAACCCTACCCATTAGGCTGACCCTAGTGGGTTAGTGATGTGCTCAAAATACGTTCAAGGGCAAGCGTAACCTTATTGCAGTAGTAACAAAAGGACGTGAGTCCAAATATTGAACCCAAAGGACTAAATGGTGATTACCAATTTCCAGATATTCTATATTGTTTAGGTAAAGTTAAATAGGTACTGGGTTGATTCAATAATGATAAACGTGAAATAGGAATTGTAAAACAAACAATGACAAGTAGAGAAAAATTCAAAGAAAAATAGGCCTAGGGTTGTGGTTTCCTTCGTGCTTTTAAGTTCCTTCACATCTAATTCTAATTGAACCTTTTACTATTCGTCAATTACCAATATTCTCTTACGAATTTTATTGTCAATTGTTGGTCATAAATTGCAATAGTCATTTCTAAGTTAATTTCCTAGTTAATCATGTGAGATATTAAAACCCTAGGAAGGCATGAGGAATAAAAGGGGGGGATTAAATTAATTATTTAATCCAATTGGAAATTAGGAATAAAGGTTGATCATACGAAAAAACCTAATTTGATTACCCTACACATCCATCAATTAATTGCGATACGACCGTCGTTCAATTAATCGATTTGAAGCATACAAGGGATGATCAATTTCAAGTAAGAAAATAAAAACAGTAGAACAATCTAATTGACTGAATAGAAACAAGAATTCAATTAAAATTAAACATTTAGGGGTTCTAAACACTAAGTACACCATAACTCTAACAAAAAATTTAGCTACTTATGGCAAGAAGAGATATCATAATTTTAAAGAAATACATCAAAGGGAAAAGAAGAAGAAATCTTTTACAAGAAAATTTTTTTCTCCAATTTCTGACTTTGAGCATCCTATTGTCCTTCAAGAATCATTCTTCAAAAGACAAAGACCAAAAGAGGAAGAATTGAGGAAAGAATAAAGATAAGACAGGGATGCCTCTATTGTGCTTTGCTCCTTATTATTTGTAATACAATTTCAAAATTTTGGAGTAGAAGGCTTAACCCCAGTCCATTCCGCACAATCTAGGCCCATTAAAAATTAAAATAAAATTAAAACTTGGACCTCAGACCCGCCCAGCGAGGTTGGAAACCTGCTTGGCAGTTTTTCAAAATTCGCTTCGCTTTAACGCCGGGCGGGCTATCCAATCCGTCGAGCAGAATACCTCCAAGGCAACCTACAAGGCCCGCCGGGCGGGTACAACCTTGTGCACTTTGTTTTACGCTTCAAGTCTCCTTTTTGGCTCGTTCTTGTGTTTATAGACTTTTTTGTGGTTCTCGCTTTGGTTTTGGCTTCTTTTAAGTCCACCTTGATAAGTATAATATTCCTCTATACTTGTGGACTAGATTTCTTTTCTTTACTCAACTAACTTCCTATAGAAAATTCAACAAAATTAAGGCAATTCATGTAATTTTAAATGTAAAGCTTAGAAATACACATCACATAAAATCCTTCATTAATTGTCTATTTCCTCACAAATTTCCTATAAGCTAATGCAAAAATCATATGAACTTGCTCTATAAATCTACATAAAATATAAATTTATCAATTAGCAAGAGGAATATCTAATCACTTATAAGAGTGGAAGTTCAAGGTTGTAAATTGAGCAATCCTAGGTGAATCAAAAGGTTTTGGGTTGAGAGATAAAGAATTTTGGTGGTACAATGAAAGTGTTCAAGACAAGGTAAAAAACAAGAGAGAGTGAAGCCTCACATGAATGCAATAATGTTGAAAATTAGACAAGGAATTACAATGCTAGTAATGAAATAAGGAAAACTGTGAGTGAAATACAGTCTAAAGCTTTTGAAGAGTTTTACAATCTAAAGCTTTTGAAGAGTTTTATAAAGATATCAGGATAAAAAATGGAGAATGTAAGATATATAAGTTTGCAAAAAATAGAGAAAGAAAAATAAGAGATTTGGATCAAGTTAGATGTATTAAGGATGAAGAAAGAAAAGTTTTAGTCACATATTAAGATATTAAAGAGAGATGAGAGAATTATTTTTATTAGTTTTTCAATAATGAACAAGAGTTGACTCATAATACATGGAAGAAATAAAAAACCAAGATGACAAACCAAATTGGGCTTTCTACTGTAATTCAAATTGGAATGATAAAAAAAGACTGTAAGAGAATGAATAATGGCAAAGTGTTATTCTTTTCCTTCTCAAAGTGCTGGCCCAATAGGTATTTTAGTTTTGAAATAAAAAAAGAAAAGAATGAGAAACAAGTTACAGTAGCTGTAACTTAAAAAAGTGTACATCCATCCTTTTTCAATTAAGAAAGGGTGCTTTTCTTTAGACTTTAGGAGTGCAGCACGTGTGTGAGCATTCTTTTTCTTTGGTCTTGGGTGCAGCGACTTACTATTTTATTTGGAGGGTTAAAACTGCTCACTGTGAAATGTTTTTGAGTGTTCGTTTTTGCTCTGTTTTTTGTGAAATTATTCTGAGGTTGTGAGTTTTTTTTTTTTTTTTCTAAACGGTTAGATTTCTGATTCTTAGCTGTTATTATTTTCTTTGTGGCTATTTATTATTGGCTATTATTTTTGGAATTTCTACTTTTTTCTTAATAATGATATGGGGCAGTTTATTATATCATTGTTGATTGGAGACTCTTTGTTATACTCATTGTTTTTATAGTGGAGATTTTGCTAGACTAGGTTCGTTGCTTTTACCTCTCACGTTAAGAGAATATTTCATGTAAAAAAATTAGTACCCTTTTAAATATTATTTATTTATTTATTTGAATTGCTTAGATATTTTTCTGTGACTATTTTTTACGCTCTTTACATGTTTTCTCAAGTGAGAAAAGGTTAATTTGTCCACTTGATATTTTTTGTTGCTTTTGTTGTTTGTACGTACCTTTTCCAATAGGTGGGAATGATATTAATTTTTGTGAGTTTAATTGATTGACTGATGGAGGCTAGTAAATACATTAGAATGATCAGTCTGAATAATAATAATTACCATAAGGAAAAAGGTAAAATGAAAGATTTAATTTTTGTGAAGATACTACATCTGCATGTATTTACTTACCAAAAGCTAGATAATATATTTAATGAAGAAGAATGATTTTTTGAACATCAGAACGTGAAATGATTTGTAGCTTTATTCAGTAGTGAGTAAATGATAATGTTTTAATTCATATCACTGACGATTCACATCCTAAAACTTTGTGAAAGAAACTTGCTATGTGTGCTTTTAAATGTAGAGGCAATAAATTCTTTTGCTTGAAACATACATATTTTTACTGTAAAGAAAGTACTTCTATTATTGATCACTTATAGAGAATTTCAAAGTTCTCAGAAATTTCATCTAATGCATTCCCAATTTTACTTTCTCCTAATACCCTCTTCCTCGTAGGCTTCTCTTCTTCAATAAGAAAGTCCACATCAGCATCTATCATCAACTCTTTCAAAGTAGTGAGTCTTGATCTTTGGCGGTGATGAAGGACTTTGTTCCTTCCTGGGTTTGCAGCTGAGAGTTTGCCCATAATCTCTATCTTTCCTAATTTTCATAGATAAGTCAGAGTTACTGATAGGAATAGGAGGTTTAATGAGGGATTCATAAAGTGCAAGGGAGTAATCTAGGAGACCTTTATAGTATGGACTACACGTGGGAAGAATAGGAATAGGATGGTTGTGAGGGGTCCAAGGATCAATAACGCGGGAATAATTTGTAAGACCTTTAGAATATGGACAAGCACTAGTAGTATACCCATATGAAAGGAGGTGATGAGGGGTAAGAGTATGAGGTGCAGGGCAGGAGGCAATGCTATCCACAATAGCAAGGGATTGGTCAGTGAGATCCTTCTAGTATGGACTATTGGCGTGGACGTCGAGGTTCACCTATGACAAGGGACAACCACTGCCTTTGCTCCTACTTCTCCTGGTTTGGAGCGAAGGTTGTGGCGAGAGGGTGACATGTGAGTCTTGGACAGGTTCTGATCGGAGGAAACAGGTTGCTTCATTGTTGGGCTTGGTATTTGCATGGCCAGATTGTGCTCACCACTCACCATTACTCGCTTTTATACCTCAACCACATGCGTGTTTCTCTCTCCATTTGTAAACGGAGCTTCCCAATATTGCGATAATATCCCAAAATGGATTGGGTGATAAGGAAGGAAAGTCATGGTCACAGGGACTTTTGTTTATTTTAGGATTTTAAATTGCTTGCTACTTATTTAAATTGATGTCCATTTATGTAAGTCACTGACTATTTATATAAACTGCCACAAAAAATAAACAAAAATCACCGTGATGATGTTACCCTAAAGTTAGGGAATTGGCTCCCATAAGAGCATTTCTAACCATGGGTTAGTTATACAAGTTGCTTAACATAAATTTGTGGGCCCTACAATGTCACGTAAGTTTAAGAACTCTATCAAAAAATTTACTCCAATGTTAAAGTTATTTAAAGTGAGTTCTTAACTTATTTTAGTGGGTCTTATAATTAACCCCACATATTAATACTTATAATTATATATTTTTATTTTAGATTGAAATATTATTTGTATTATAATTTTAAAATAATAAATATGTAAAAAATTAAAGAAAAATAGAATAATACTAATTTATTTTATTTATGACAATAAGATGAAAATACATAAATGACAAGTACATATCATTACAATAATTTAAAAAAAAATTATTGTTATCCTCATGTCCGAAATGTTCCTAAATATGCTCCACTAAATTTGCTTGAAGTTGTCGATGACGCTGTTTTTCACGAACTTCAACTCTCCTTTGCAAGTAGGTTGCAAAATCAAGATGAGGACCATTGGATACTTGTAGAGAAATCATTGTCTACATGATCATATTCAAAATTACCAACAGAAGTCTGTCGTTCATCTTCAACAATCATGTTATGCAATATAATGCATGCATATATTATTTTCTTAATTGTATCCATGTGTCAAGCACGTACTAGACCATGTACAATTGCAAATTGAGATTGAAGCACTCCAAATGCCTGTTCCACATCCTTTCTTGCCGATTCTTGGTGTTGGGCAAATAATTTTCTCTTTTCTCTTTGCAGCATCAGAATGGTCTTGACAAATGTAGCCCACTCAGGATAAATACCATATGCTAGATAGTACCCCATATTATACGAGGTTCTATTTACTGTATATTGGACTGTAGGAGCTTGTCCTTCCAAAACGTCATTAAACAGAGGGGATTGGTTTAATACATTGATGTATTTGTTTGAACCCGCTATGCCAAAAAATGCATGCTAAATCCATAAGTCTTGTGATGCCACTGCTTCAAGCATGATGGTAGGCTTGGCATGATCACCTCGACAAAATCGGCCTTTCCATGCAACTGGACAATTTTTCCATTCCCAGTGCATACAATCAATGGTGGGCTCGTAGCACCGATCGACTCTGATCAACTCGAACCTCACGATGGCGTCAGACCGACAGTGTAACGACCCTCTATCGCTACAGTACCACTTACTACTTCATACTTACTAAGATGTTCAAAAATAATAAAATAAAACTTGCTATTATAATCTCATCCATAATATAAAGTATATATGTATATATAAGATATAAAACAATATAATATACAGGTCAAGTTATACAATATCGAGGGAGAGGAATATAAAAGAAAACTCCTTATAGCTGGTCAACTCTATGACATATACATCAACCATAAAAAAAAAGAATCAAAAAAGCTTCCTAAAAAGCTCCATTTATAACGGGCCTTCTACCATCTCCACTGAGACCTTCAAGCATCAATTGTGGGAAGGTGGGTCTACTGAAGCTTCACCCTCTGCTCCCATGCCAAACGACGTGATCATCACAATTACAGCAACACACGACAACAAGGCAACCACAACAAAACAAACAGTAAGACAAGGGTAAGCTTACGAAACAAAAACAAGCATATACTATTCAATCCATATCATCAGATCATCAACATACTGATTTGGAATCTAATATATATATATATATATATATATATATATATATATATATATATATATATATATATATATATATATATATATATATATATATATATATATGCAATCCATATTATTAAATCATCAACATACATTACAGCACAACACATCATACTTTCAACCCCAAAATGTCAATGCATAAATGACACGACTCTCGAGAGATTTACTACATTCCGGAGGCACTAGATTTGGAGGCCCAACTGCTTTGTTCGCCATTCGATTTTGGAGGCCCAACTGAGTATTAACTCCCAACTGAGTATTAATTCTGGTCACCATCCGATTTGGAGGCCCAACTGAGTATTAACTCTGGTCATCATCCGATTTTGCGTGCCTACCCGCACACGACATGAGGCCCACACAACCTCAACCAACAACATATGCATTCAAATATATGTATCACCACAACAGTCAACTCAACCACAACAATTTTCATATTATGTATATATGTATCAACATATCACCATGTGGCCTACTCAGCACCACTTGTGGTTCAACAATCACCATCAACCCCAAATCAACCCCATGCATGCCCAAATCTGCCTCTTGCATGGTTAACAGATAAGGCACTATCCAAACAATACATACCTCATGAGAATTCTCACACAACATTGGGATCTACATCCCCTATGAGAAGGCTTACCACAACAACACAACATAACCAATGAAAGTTCTATCTACGTAACATTCTACCCAACTACTACTTTCCAATAATTTATCAGTCAAAATCCACAAAATAATAAAGAAAACCATTTGAACATCCAATTATCTTAAAATATACGTTTAACATCTTTAAGGACCAAAATTCAAATAATAGTTCATCTTTTGAAACGGAAACTTTAAAATCTATAGTAGTACATTCAATTCTGAAATAACAGATTAAGCACTATAGTAATAGATTATATCAGTTTAGAAAAATGCTTCAGATTTCATTTTTTGGCAGGGATAATCGATTATGGTTTTCCATAATCGATTACTTCAAAACCAGCATCAATAAAATTTTTCCAGAAACCCAGATAATGGATTATTAGAGTCCATAATCAATTATTCCCGAAACAAAATCACAAAAACAGCTTCTGGAACTCCAGATAATCGATTATGTGGTTCCATAATCGATTATCTACGATTGAGTTTGCGAAAAACACGCAATTTTCTACAGAAAACTCAACCTTTCACCACACAAACCTAGATTTTCGAATCAATGGGGTTCCAACAACATCAATCCACCTCAACCAAGTTCACACACATCAGATTACACAACAAATTCAACATTTCATCACACAAATCATAGTTTCTCATTCAAATCACAGAATTTTCTCTTCAAAACACTTTTTCATCCAAAACCAACGAACATGGCAACATCCACAAAGATTCAACTGTTTTCAAAGCAAGAAATCAACATATCAACAATCACCAACACAGAACAACGGATTTGTAAGCTTCTCTTACCTCTTGGAGCTTCCAATCTGATTTTGGGGAAAGAGAAACATGAGAAAAACCAACCCTTTGAGCTAAACTCCGTGAAGGCAAGTCAACAACTCTCCAACGCCTAGAAATGAGATTCTTCATTGGATTTGGGTCTTAAACTCAAGGATTTCAGCAAGAGTTAAGGAGAAATTGAGAGAATGGGAGGTGAAAGATGGGGGAGCTCGAGAGAGTGAGAGAAAAAGGGAGACCGAAGAATGAAAAAGTGAGAGAGAACGTGAGAATATAAGGGGAAAGGCTCCTTGTGTCTTAAAACTCTCCAAGGTCCTCACACTAGCTTTTGAGTTCATTAAGGTTAATGGTTCATCTAACCATCCTCCAAGACTTACAACCGATTCAACTCAACTGTTTTTCCCTCCAAACCCAAACAACACCAACAACACTCTTAATTTGGCTCAAGCCCATTTTCTCAGTTCCCTAAATTCATATAGGAATTCCAAGACAACTACATAAAACTAAAATCACACAACAACAACAACAAATTATTTATTTATTTCTTTTAAACACCATGATCACATATAAATTTCCACTTTTTAGTTATTAAACCATTTAATCATGCATTAGGGAAAATAAGATGTTATAGACAACACCGTTTGCAAAGACGAAAACGCAACCTTTCCTACTCCAACGACTTCCCCCTAGTGCAGATTGACTTTCCCTTGAGCAGATCGACTCTCCTGGCGCTCCCTCTACACGAATCGACATTCTCCAACTTATTCGCCATCTACCCTGACAAGCATTCATCATGCATGCTTCATTGTTCAACATCTTTGCAGAGCTTTGTATTTATTAATTTTTTTCCCTCATTTTATTGTTGTTATGCTTGATTCTGCTAGTTGAGTTTTGATCTGATTATGGAGACTCTCTTCAATGTTATTTTTTTAATTTTTTTTCTTTTGTTTCTAGAGTTTGAAACGGTTAGATTTTTGGGCAAAGCTTTGACCCATGTTCTGAAAAATGCTTTCGTTTTGTTCCAATATAACCGTTTCTTACCCTATTTTTTCTTTGGATTTTAGTGGAGTCTGAGCTTCAAAATTATCTTTTATTCTTCAAAAGTCATTTAAGCAACGTTACTTAAATAAGTAACTCACTTTATGTAAGGATCGCCATGTAATTTGCTCCAATGGTAATGTTTCATAAGCAATGCATCTTATGGATAAGGAACGAGTTTAAGCTCCCACATTGGAGATGCTCTAATATCCAGGCAACAAAACGCGTAACTTGTTACTCACTAGGTCCAGCTTTTTCTTCTCATCACGACAACTCTATATTGCGTTAGCTTAACAAAATATTTTTATATACAAATATATATTTACTATTACTTTACTTTGAGTATTGTATTAATGTTTATTCATATATAATTAAAATTTATAATAAATAAATTTTTTTAATATATAAATTATATTATAATTAAAATTTATAATAAATAAATATATTTGAATATTAAATTATACTTTGAATTTATAGTAAATAATTTAAATTATGATATAAGGTTATTTTTACTTATTAATATTTTTTAAAAAATTATTAAAATTCAATTTAGAGATAGAAAAAAAAGAATAAATTGAAATATGCGATTAAGAGGATTTAGTACACAAATAAAGTACACAAAAAAATGTATACAAATAAAGAAAAAAAAACGGTAATTTGAAATAGTTGGAAAAAAAAATTGACTAGTTAGTAGTTACAGAGGTTGTATGAAATGCCCATCTAAAGAAAAAAAATATTAAAAATATCTAATTAAAAAAGTAAAGAGAGTCTTACTCTCTAAATTGTGTATTTTAATTTATAATATAAGAGTAGATTTATCAATTTTTTTTCATTTTTAGATATATATCATATGATACTAATTTTGTAATATAGATTTAATAATTTCACACAGTAATTAACTAATTCTATCCTTTTTTGACCGAGACAAATCTAGAAAGCATATAAGAAAAGGGTTGAAAGTAAGTTTTAATATACACAAATATATTGATTAACAAATTTTGTGTATTATATAAATATATTTAAATTTAGGTAAAATTAAAATATGAATTATTATAAGAGTTTAATAGATATGAAAGGTTAGTGTACGAGTTTTTATATTGACAACCAACCAGAAATCATTCTTGATATGATTTTTAGGATAGTTATTATAAAATTCAACAAATGTATTATGAGGAGTATTAGTAACACACTCCTTCTAACACACGCTTTAGTCTACTATTGATTAAAATTTATTAAAAACTACAAAATCATGAGAGACTTGTTAAATACGAAGTGAGACCTACAAAATTTTGTGATTTTTAATAAATTTTAGCTAATAATAAAGAATGTCAAAATAGTGTATTAAAAAATGTATTGCCAGCATTTGTCAATTTAACAAGCATGATGGTCTTTGATTAATTGACTTACACTATCAATGTATATATTGTTTATTCTTATTATAATTAAATAATGAAATCACGTTTTAAAAGGAAAAAAATATAAGAGATAATCGCATTATAAAAAATGAGAACTTTAATTTCATTATATAAGAATATATTAAACAAATAAAACTTTTAAAATAAAGAAAAAATTATAAAAAAATTGTGTAAAATAATTATTAATTTGATATGATGTCAAAATTTAAATTTTATAAACATAAAAATATTTAACACTAACAACCATATAAGTTGATATTATCTAAATTTAACTAATAATATTTGAGATAAATAAATAAATAAACAACAAAATAGAAATGCTTAAGAGAAATCACATTTTTATTAAAAGAAAATTGATCAAGATAAGCTTTCACTCTAAAACATGAACAAACAAATTTAATATATAAAGTCAATATATTAAAAAATCACATTTTTTTATATGAAAATATTAAATTTTATATATAAAACTTTTTGTTTTGAAATGGGGATGGACGGGGGGCTCCGCCTTAAATCTGTTCCTACTTTTGATTATCTTAAAAAAATTGACATTCTATAAAGAAATATAACTAAAGAGTAATTTCAAATTTTACAACCCTCATTTATTTTGTAAATTACCATGTTAAATCTTGAGGTTTTAGGGTTGAATATTTGACAAAGACTAACAACAATAACTTCCCACGCCTACTACAAATGAGGGATAACATCTCCAAACTTATGGATTTAACATATATTTTTTGCATTGAGTTCAAACAATGATTTTGACGTATTAAACCAATCTAATTTGTTTAATGATGTTTTGAAAAGACAAGCTACCATGGTACAATATACAATGAATAGAATTTAACATAATATGAAATACTATACGACAAATGGTATTTATCCTAAGTTACATTAGTCAAGATCATCTCAATGTTGCAAGGAGAAAAGAAACAATTATTCACCTATCGGCAAGAATCAATAAGAATAGATATAGAGTAAACATTTTGAATAAAAAATTATTGTCATAAAGAAATTGTTGTCATAAAAAAGATATTGAAATATTATGTTATTTTTACATATTTATTGTTTCAAAATTAAAATACAAATGAGTTATTATCTAAAAATAAAAATAAATTTAAATAAAAGTATAAAAATATGAAATAACATGTAAGATTCATTTTAATTTCTTAAATGGTTTCACCAATGAAATAGAAAGTTCCTAAAATTCTTAAATTTGATGTGGCATGATAGGACCTATCAAAAGTGAGTTAAGAACCAAAAAGAGGAGTCCCCCATTAGAGATGCGCTAACATATACAAAATTGAGTCAAACATGTGAAAAATTCAAATTATGCTTAAACTAGCCAAAAATTTTAACTCATGGAGTTGTTCATGTATAAGCAACAAGGGTGAACATAGGCCAAGTTGAGAGTTGGAGAGAATTTTGAACTCGAACCAATGCAAATGATAGGGTCAAGTGGGTCAAATTTGCACGAGACTAGAGCTGGGTATACGAGTCGGTCTACTTGTTTAGGACTGCTTAGTAATGACCCGCAATTTAAATGGGCCAAGCCACCCCAGACCACGAAATAAATGGTCTAATTTTTTTAGGTCCATGTACGCTCCGCATATTCCACAGGCTAATGGGCCAACTCAGAGCCCATAAATTAAAAAAGAAAAAATTAAAAAACATAAAAAATGTAATAAAAATTAAAAAACATTAAAAAAAACATTGACAAGGAATTGCAATAAAATCTATGACAAGTTACCTCCTTTTAATTAGTCCCTATATGCATTAAATAATTTAAAATTACAAAAACATACCATAAATACACAAAATAGTGAAAGATTACAAACAATAAATGCATACGATGATGAATATCGGTTCAATTATTAAATATTCCTAACTATTAATTATTAAATATAGCTATTAGTAATTATAAAATATAGTTATAGGAATTATTAAATATTATCTAATTACTAAATATAACTATTTATTAATTATAGCAAATTCATACTATGCAAGATTGGAAATTGGAATTCGCAAGTCACAGTGCTGTGCATAACTAAAATTGGATAGCGTTGTGCATATGGTATATAAGTTGTATTATGTAAATATTATAAATATATAAAATATTATACAAAGCATTATAAATATGTAGTATTTATTTTAGGGCTTAATTATACATTTTGCTACCCATCTTTCATGATTTTGTGAATTTTGCCATCCAATTATTTTAATTTTGCGAATCAGCAGTCAACTTGTCATATAAACAATCAATTTGCCATGTCATCGGTCAAAATTACCACATCATCAGTCAACTAAGGAAGTGGCAAGAATAAGCGAAATTTTAAAAGTTAGGTAACAAAATATGCAACTAAAATAATTAAGTGACAAGATATGAGAAATTTTGAAAGTTGAGTGACAAAATGTACAATTAAAATAATTGGGTGACAAAATTTGTAAAATCATGAAAAATAAATGACAAAATGTACAATTAAGCCTTATTTTAATATTTAGGTTAAAATAAAACGATTTGCGAGCTAACATCACGTTAGCCCGTGGACCAAACCCATTTAACTCACAAGTTATGTGAATAAGGCTAAAAAAGCCCACATTTAACTGGGCTCCATATTTAGAAGCCCATAGCCCACGCAGGTTGCGAGCTAAACAAGCTCCCTTTCTACCTTGACCAATATACCCAACTCTACACGAGACAACCTAACCCCAACCGATCACAATCATGTTGGGTCGAGTCATCAGGTTAAAAATTTAAAAATTATAAAACGACAAAAAGACTTGGGAAAAACCCAAAAAAAATAAAAATTAAAAGAGAATAGATATTTAACCTCAAAATTTAGATTTAAAATAAATAAATAAAACGCTAAAGGTAATTGAATATTAAAGTATTTTTTTATATTTTAATATGTTAAGTCAAGATGGGTTTGAAATTTCCAAACTCGATATCCGAGTAGATTACTTTAGGTTGTTCATCCATATTTAGATTGATCCGACCCGTCAACCAACCTAGTATTTTTAATTTGGATCAGGCCAGGTTGGTTGAGTTACCCAACCCATGATCAGCCTCAGCCCTAATAAGTACCGAGACGGTCTCTTGCCAGCCATAGCATTATGTTAAAGGCTGCCCCAGTGCACAAGGCTCCTTCCTAATGAAGTTTGGGGGGTTGCAAAGGAAGAGGCGATTTCAAAGATTTCAACATGTTACCTTGGCACAACCTTACCGTGGTGCCAAGGTTCACCCTCACAGATCAACTGAATAAAAGAAAAACTAAAAATGACCTAAAGCTTACGCTGAAACCTCTTTGCTATTACAAGTCATAAAGATTATGATTTGTGAAGCAGTGTGATAATGCATAAAATTGGTTTTGCATTGCAAAGCTTCATTTAAAGAAACTGGTTTTCATACGTTACATCATTTTGAACCTAGTGCTCCAAGGCCCCTACTTCCAAAAGAACTCATAAATCTCATTCTCATGATCGAACACAGATTCACAAAAACGGCATCATAATCCATACAGTGAATGTAATGTTGGAGATTTAGGAATTGAAAGGTCTGTATACCTACAAAATGTTAAGAATCCTTCTCAGCTGGGGGATCACGATCAACTACGGCAAGTGGATCTTCTCCAGTTTCAGATGGGTGCTCGGACGGAGGGGCTTGCTCTTCATTTTCATTGTTCTCAGGGTGGAAATTGATGGGGAACTTTGTGACCCTTGGTTTATCAGACAAAATGTTCCTTTGAACCCTATCAATTAAAACCTTTGGTGGAGGTTCCTCTCTCAGCTGCTCATCATCATAATCGTTGTTCACATAATAGCCAACACGAATAAATTCCTGACCCAGGTAAGAGCAGGTCAACAGAAGCACTGTGACACCAATTATATCTTCTTCACGAATCTTTGATGGATCTGGTGGATCTGCCTGCTACCAAAACAGCATTTTATAAGTTTGAGTCTATGAGCAATTGCAAGTTGCAACACAGAATTCAAAAGATTAGTATTCATAAAGCTTGCCTGTAAAACAAAGCGATAGTTTCCAACATTGACAGGACCAACAAGGACACTCTCTAATAATTGATCATAAGTCTCATCCTCAGCAGATCCAACATAAATAAGCTTCCATTCCAAATCTGTACCCACAAGACAGTATACATTGTCACAATCAAATATAGTGAAGATGATAGAAAAAATAGGCTTTATCATGACTTTTAGACCCAAATTCGACATGATAATTTAGATTAAGTTTGTTCCCTGAAAATCACTTACAAGAAAATAATTTCAAAGGATTTTCATAGATACAATGTGTTCAATATTTCAGGAGAAGAAAAATGAAGTCCTCTTGCAAAATTTTAAAAAACTGTTTCCACTCCAGAACAAGGTCAAACAGTAGTTATGCGAATGTATCATCTTACGGAAGTATCAACTTGAAATGATTTTTAGTTATCACTATTCTAAAATAGATAATGAAGCCCGGCTACTTCAGCATCGTCTGTGTGAGATGAGAAATCCCCCCATTCAATACAATGAAGGAAAAAGAAAAACTGTAGTATTGATCAACCCATCTGCGATAAGTTAAATCAAACTTTTAGTTGTTAAATTACATGGGGGAACTTTTAGGGTAAATTAGGGGTTCCATAGATTATAAGAACAAAAGCCCTGGGTTTAAGAGAATGCAGGGATTTTCATCGTCCGTTTTCGTACAAAACAAAAAGATTCAAATAACAAGATGTGGCAGGGATGAAAGGGCGAGATAGATGGAGGGGTTTGACAATGTATTGGTATGATTAATAAGTTAACGCAGAAACAAGATCTGTAGACAGACAAACAGGAGTTGAAAACAAAAACCCTATCCTATTCCTATTCGTATCTACAACAAACCTATAGAGTGAGGGTTTGAAGCTTGAAGGCATTCCTAAGCTAACCAACTAGTCCTAAAATCAGTATCTGCTGTGGCGGTTTATGTGTTAAGAGACGACAAAATCGAAAGTGAAGTGAGTGAAACCTAGGATGCGTAGCTGAATCTTGTTGAAGAAACCCTAAAATGAAGAGGAAAAGGAAGAAAGAAGAGTTACCATCTTTGAGAGCGGTGAGACACTCGTAGGAAATCTCAAACTGAAAGGGGGTAAGAAAGGAAGCAGGGTTGTCCAAGACGGTGACGTTCGTGATGTTCACGGCACTCATACCTCCCACCTTCCGTCTCGAATCTTCTCAGTATGCACAAACTGAAGCGCGCTGTTCTGTTGTTGGCGGGAGTGGGTTTGAAGAGAAAAAAAAGAAAAGAAAAGAAGACCTCGCCTCAGCCTCACTCACAACTCCACCAACAGTCAAACAAACCCACACTATTTATTTATTACAATTACACCACCAATAATGGAGACAACACAAACCCCTCTCAAATGCTCTCCACGCACGCTCTCCTTCAATTATAACTCAATAATTCATTAATTTTTTTAGTTTAAAATTAGGGGTCACAAAGCAAATTGAATCTATTGTGTCAATCCATCTAATTCGCTAAAAAGATAAGACTGGTTAGGTGATTTAACTTACCAACCCGCCTCACCTAACCTATCAATCCGATAAGTTAAAGGCAGGACAGGCATATATTAAAAGTTAGATGACAAAATGTGTAACTAAAATAATTGGGTGGCAAAATGTAAGAAATTTTGAAAGTTGGGTGACAAAATGTGCAATTAAAATAATTGGGTGACAAAATTTACAAAATCATGAAAGATGAGTGGCAAAATGTGCAATTAAGCCTTATTTTTATTTTCTACTAGTCAAAAGAGTAATATTTTTTCATTGACTTCTCTCATATTCTATTGTGCTTGATATGTATTTTTTAATGAATTTTCTTATCATTAATAAATGGTGCTTTTTGGATTAAAAAGATAAGTTTAACCTAAATATTAGAAAAACATAGGAAGAATTAATGAACCTCTCCTTATTTGTCGAGTCACAGACCCACAACCAATATTCATTAAGGAACGGATTACAGATATGCATGATTGCAAATTTGCAAAAAGGGCTAGTATTCCCACCCCTCCTTTTTTTTGCTCTTCGCACCGCTTACTTTTACAAAATTATAACCAATTATCATTTTACCTTTAACTTCATTTTTTCTTCTCCTTTAAGTCTTCTTCACACCACCCGACTTGCCATTATTTGTTCCCAACATCTTTCGACAGCCATTTCGTCACCCCCCCCCCATTTTCCCACTTCATCACCGCTCTCATCCACCCATTGTAAGCTCTCATTTGGTTCTTTCGTCTCCACGTTGTAAGCTTCACATTGTCTTCGCCACCATCTCCATTTGGTTCTCTCTCTGCAATAAGATTCTATTATATTTTTCAACATTTACAGATCCAGTGGAAACACATTTTCATTGAGTAATTTACAAAACAGAAACGTGTTTCCATTATGTAACTTGAAAATTATGGACCTCAATTGATTGGTTGTTGACTAATTGTAGGATTTGCATTATGGACCAAAGTTGGAATACATTCAATTTGATGAAGTTAACATGCTAAGTGTTTAGGAAATGTGATTAAAGCAAGTGAGGATGCTTTTGAGCATCCGATACAAGCAAGTGATAATGCTTTGGAAAATCCTATAGAAGCAAATGAGAAGTATGTCATAGAGAGGTTGAATATGAACCCCCAAGATATGTTTCTCGATTACAGTGAATTTTTAACTATTATAGAGGTATATTGAATAATTAACTGTTAATTGTTGAAATTTTCTTTGATATTTATTATGTCCATGCTATTGAATTGAGAAAGGATTATTGGATTCAGATTTGTGTAGAATGTGATGATTTTTTGAAGTGAGTTCAACGAATTAGGAAAGGTGCAATTTTATTATTGTCATAGAAAGGTCGAAGACAGGACCAAGGAAGACATTTGTCTTATTGTCTTGTGAAATGGGAGGAAAGTATAAATAATACAGAGATGTGTTAACTTGCAAGTCTATTGGAACCAAAAAATGTGATTGTCCCTTTAAACTGAAAGGAAAGTTTGTGAAAGATATTAGATGGAGACTTTTTGTAATATGTGGATTTCATAACCACGATATAGCTGAAACATTGTTGAGTCATGCATATGCAAGTCAATTGAATAGTGAAGAAAAATCTTTGCTAAATGAAATGACCAAAAATATGGTGAAGCCTAGTTAGATTTTGCTAACAATCAAAAGTCAAGACCAGACGAATGCCAACACTATCAAAATCATATATAATGCACGACAAAAATATCGTTAACATCAAAGGGGTCCAAGAACTAAAATGTTACATGTAATGAAGTTGATGGAACGTGATAAATATGTCTATTGGTATAGAAAGGTAGACACTGAAGATGTTGTCAAAGATATATTATGGTCATATCCACATTCCATCAAGATTTTAAATGCATTTTCTATTGTGTTAATTATTGATTCAACTTACAAGACGAACAGATATCAACTTTAATTATTGGAGATTGTTAGTATTACTTCAATTGAGATGACCTCTTCTGTGGCGTTTACTTATTTGGAATCTAAGCAAACAGATAACTTCACTATGGGCATTAACTAAGGTAAAAAGATTGTTTGTAAAAGATGATGTCTTGCCTTAAGTTATTGTCACTGACAGGACCTTACTTTGATGAATGCATTGCAAACTATTTTTCCAAATTCAACCAATTTGCTATGTCAATTTCATATTGCTAAAAATGTTTAAACAAAATGCAAGATGTATTTAAGTCCCTTGGAGAAATGGGATAAGGTGTTGAATGCTTGGAATAGTCTGATGCTATCTCCTGATGAATATGTGTATAACCAATGCTTGACAAGCTTTGAGGAGATGTGTTCACACTTTCCTTTCTTCATTGACTATGTAAAAAATACATGATTAATACCTCATAAGGAGAAGTTTGTCATAACATGGATAGATTAGGTGACGCATCTCGGAACTATAACTAATGGGTATTTGCATTACTTGGTTTATTTGCTTGACATATGTCATATGTTATTTATAATAATGCGCTTTTGTTGACAAATGCACATGTTTCCTAACAGGGTTGAGGGTGCACATACAAGATTGAAGATGTTACTTCGAGATAGTATAGGAGACTTGTGTAGTTCTTAGGATACAATGAATAATATGCTCATATTGCAACACACTGAAATAAAGGCGTCATTTCAGAAAAACATCAATATGTTGGAACATAAGTTTAATAACAAATTCTACTAGAAGCTACGAGGCTTTGTATCAACACAAGCACATAATCTAATGTTTAATGAGTATAAATGTGTTCACACTATTGGTGCTAATAGTTATGCTTATGGCTACACATTTAAAACTACTCATGGACTACCTTGTGCATGCAAACTTGCTAGATATAACAATTTGTTTGGTTTCATTCTATTGTGGTCCATTCATGTGCATTGGAGGAGGTTATCATTTTCTGCAGATGAAATGACTCATTATTAGGGGGACTCATTGCTTACATATGAGATCGATGCATTGTTAAAGCAATTTTTAAAACTTGACATGTTTAAAAAAATTACATTGAAGACTAAAGTCTGTGAACTAACATTTTCAGATATCACTTCAATATGTCCTCCTATAGAGAAGGTGAAAACGAAAGGAGCACCAAAGTCTAAGAAATCCACTAAACGTCTTCTTTTAATGTGGGAGTGAATTGATGCAATGCACATGGTTGTAAATAGTTCGTATTGTTGATGTCAGATCAAATGAAAATTTCGGTTACCGGGTAATTACAGCTTTACTAGGAAAGGGTGAGGAATCTTAGTCTCTAATTCGTGATGATTTGATTCAGGAACTTCAACGGTGGCACATTGAGTATGCTCAACTCTTTGGCACAAAACGAGTGATTGAATTGAAGACCTCTTTGTATGTTGACACTGGCATAGTAGCAAGTCATGATAAATGGATGTCTATTCCTTAACATCGGTTATGTTATTGCTAGTCGATATAATGTCACGTTGGTCAACTTTTCTAGGCTGTAAAGTTGGACCTTTTTTTTTGTTTAGGAGTCGGCCTTCATCTGTTGGACATCACCGGCTTATTGTTATTGGATTTGTTCACGGTTGTCACTTTGTGCGGGTGTACATTTTCTAATTATTTTGGTACTTAGCATTTTAAGTATGTAAATTTGTTCACTAACTTTATAGAATTGTGTCCTTTTCTAGGTTTATTTAAAGGATGAAGCTCCCCTACCTCTTATTGCACCACAATGGCATAGATACTGCAATGAGGACGCTCGTTCATGACAAATTTCATACTTGGACCATATATGACAATTAAATTCTTTATTCCTATCTAGACAAGATGAATATGTAATAGATATTACTAGAAACTCATTGTAATCATATGCTCATTTATATTTACTTTTTCATAGCACACGGACTAATAATTGTTAGACTAATTTATTTTAGGCTAAATTTCATTTTTGGTCCCCCTATTTTTTTCAATCCCCAATTTTGGTCTCTTTATTTTTTTTAGAGACATTTAGTTCCCCTATTTTTAAAAATTCGTAATTTTGGTTCTTCCGTTGAATCTTTTGTGTTGATTATTAGTAATTTAATATTGATTATAACGTATTAATACTTAAATGACATGTTGAAGTCAAAGTCAACATTAAACCACTAACGATCAATGCAAGAAATTTAATGGAGAGACCAAAATTGTAGATTTCTAAAAATAGAAGACTAAATGTCTTTAAAAAAAATAGGGAGACTAAAATTACAAATTTTTAAAAATTGGAAGACTAATGTCTCCAACAAAAGTAGAAAGACCAAAATTACAAATTGAGAAAAATAGGAGGACTAAAAATATAATTTAGCCTTTATTTTATGATGACCAATGTAATGGTATTAATTTTTATTTGAATGGATTGATATTGGTTTTGGTTCAATTTGTTACTTATGTAAATTGCAAATTTTGTCTCTAATACACAAGTGCATAGTCTGACAAAATATATAATAAAAATGTGTTTCTATTGTGCATTAAAATTCAATACACGCATTTTCGTTGTGCTAAGAGATGCACTCTCCATGCACAATGGAACATGGAAGGCACACTCCCCTAACACAACAGAAATGGGTTTCCATTGTGTATTGTACACAACGGAAACACATTTCTATCAAAAGTATTTTTGGGAAAAAAAATTAACAAATAAAACTTGGGGTAAAAATGGCAAAAATTGAGGTGAAATAGCAAACCCCATTCGCAAACATGACACGAGAAATTATATTTATTAGGAAACATCACAATAATCTTGCCATAGTCGAATTCTAGCAGATTTGGATTTTAGTTGGAAACCTCTAAACCGTGATTTGGATAAAAGTTATCATCATAGGCAAGCTTTTACCAAACCATAGTTTGGAACATCTCCAACTACAATCCAAAAACATGAATAAGCAGTCGTTGCACGCACTTCCTCTTCGTCCGTCAGAGACCAGAGGCACTTGTCCTTCACTTACCACATTGGACCTCTTCTTGCTGTGTTCATGGAATGGTGGGAATAAACATTTATTTTATTATGCAATTGTTGTGAAATGCACTTAATTAGGAAATGATGGTGTGCCATTTGTACGTGAGACATACTTGGCATACCTCCCCTTCGCTTCCTTTCTGATTTTCAATAAGATATTGCATGTAGCACATGCCTCAGCACCAGAGCGCAGTTGCATTTCGCACGCCACCATTATAATCACATTCCCAAGTACATGCCTTGTGCTTAGAGTCGCAGAGGACGTGAGTTACTCTGTGTGGGTTGTTTTAATCTACCAAACTAGGCGCAAGCTTTTTGTAACTGAGCTAAGTGTAAGATTTTAGGTAGACAAAGGTGTGTAGTGGAAGCCATCTTTTTCTCGTTTTTTGGTCAAGAGTGGAATTTTTCCCTACTGGCCAAGCAAAACGAGCTTCTTTAATATATATTATATTATCTATACATATAGCGTTTATAATCTGACATGGAAAGAAATAGTTTTCTTCCAGCTATCAAGAAAGTGATTTATCAACATCTAGTTGCTTTGATGTAATGCCATGGAACTGCGAGGCCCTAATAGGTTGTTCCTGAAGCAAAATCATATGTCATGAATCTACTTTGCAGTGCAAACTAAAGTGCAAATTAGAACCGAGTCATGTAAGTGTATACCATAACTTCTAGACTATCTTGAAGGTCAAAACACCCTTGCACTGTTGGCGTTCTGAAAGTGCGCTGTCCTTGAACCTGCGAAAACCAACCAGCAGAAGCTAATTATCTTGGAATTAAAAATATTAAGCCATATAGTTTCAAAATGTAAGCCATAACCCACTACCGGTCCTTGCATGCTGTGCTGCATCCCATAATGTGGACCACGGTTTGGCATGGAATGCAATTGCCTCTGAAGATTGAAACAAAATATGAGATCCATAAACATCTCTTGAAAAAAAAAAAAAAGAGCCTAGGAGAAAGTACATGCACCTACCAGTCCTAGAATGGCCGGTTGACTGCCATAATAGTCATCATGCATGACAGAAACTGAGTTCAGCTGCCCCTTTAAAAAGTACAAACAACAATTAATTAATACACTATCCAACTATTAAAAAAAAAAAGTACAGAGAAGACTAGAGAATACGTCTCCAAGCACATTCTGTTGAGCCTCATAATAGCCATCAAGAGTTGAAGCTCTAGAATCCAAGTCCTGCCAGAACAAAAGCTTATGTTATGTACCCAAAAGAATAAAATAGAAATTAGAGAATAAACATTTAAGAAGTATTGTAACTACTAAAGTACTATAATTAGATACTTTTATGGACAATCATGGGCTCAGAAATATCCCATACCACAGCTTGTATGTCCGGCTGAGAAATATAACAATTATCAAAGTTGTGTGCTCTCGAATTTCTCTGTTCCTGCACATAAAAGACCACTGAAGATCCTACAAAGTATAAGCAATATAAGAGCACAAAGCTTTATTCATGCAAGACAAGGCCAAAAAGTAACGGGTGACAAACCCTATTTTGGAAATTGTCCAGCATCTTGATATTGATTCTTTCTGGATCAGAGCAATCCTGTAATATACAAAATCTGTTTAAGAATGCCCACCACTTACTACAAGTCAAAACAAGTTCTAGCAACACCATATTAGTTGATCATCAACTAACCCTTTTGTTAAATGACTTCCTTTTCTTAGTAGGCTTCACCCTGTGGCAGCCATAATTTTTCTCTTCAACATCAAAATCATTAAGAGCCAACTTGTTGGGCCCTAAAGTGCTTCTAGCAGAATTGTTTGCACGCACACAGTATTTATAGACTTCTTCCAATGCCTGAGATGCAACATGGTAAGTATCTTCAGATAAAGACCCAATTTCACTTAATATAATTGCCCGCCTACAAAGGTCATTAAAACGATGAACTCGATTAGCAGTCCTGGTAATTATGTCACCAAAAAACTGATTGGCCTTTGCATCTTTTGTCCATCGTTTTAAAATATAATGGGATGGAATGTTGGTTATGCCGGACTTTTGAAGAACAAGTATTGCATGTCTACAAAGAAAACCTTTGTATTGAAATAAACAACATGAACAATAGACATCCAAATCTGCTTCATTCCAAGAAACAATAAATTTCTTCTGCTCTTCAAAATCATCAACAAGAAATGTTACATTTGCCCTGTCTTCTGTTTCTTTCTGGAGATGACAAGACATCATTCCCAATATTTCCAACTGAAATTTTCTAAATATGGCATCTGTATAAATTGTAGATAGCTGCTTCTCAAAAGGTGATAAAGATCTTAATGCAGGTTGTTTTTGTCTTGTTTCAGAGTCAGCTTTGGCTTCCATGTCAAAACTGTCTGTAGAGAAAACTTTATACTGTTCAATAAATTCCTTAAAGGTAGAATCAACACAAATATACTTGTCAAAGGATGATGATATACTTTCAGACCTTACAGTTGTTGATAATCCAGCCAAAGAAATGTCCCGCATGTATGTAGGCACCCACTTTTTACGATCTTCATACAATGACTGAACCCATTCATCATCCTTTAGTTCAAATCTATTGATCAGTTTCCACCATCTCTTTTCAAACTGCTCGTGTGAACAGGAATGATGAATGCATTTGTCAATTTTTTCCATAAAATAATTATTTTGATCTATGATATAATCCAAATTCTTGGTGATTTTACATAAAATATGTGATAGACAGAAACAATGACATTTATCTGGAAACACTTCCATAACGGCTTCTTTCAAGAATTGCTCTTGGTCTGTGATAATCACCTTTGGAGGTAGGTTACTCATTGCTTTAAGCCATGCTCGCATTAACCATATAAAAGCTGAAACAGTCTCCTCCCCAACCAGTGCACATCCAAGTAAAATGTACTGGAAGTGATGGTTGACTCCGACAAAAGGAACAAAAGGTATTTTATATTTGTTTTTCAGGTAAAAAGTATCAATCAACACAATATCATGGAAGTTTTGATAATCAAGTCTTGCTTTTGAGTCAACCCAAAATACAGTTCTCAAATGTCTATTCTGATCCAGGTCTATTGTATAGAAGAAGTTGGGATTTTCACACTGCATAGAGACAAAGTATTCAATCATCAATTGCACATCTCCCTCATCTAGAGCCAATTGCAAACCCTTCTTCTGACAAACTACATTACTTGTTTGTTTGCTACGTCCCCTGAAAAAATCATCTGGACAGATCTCATGATTGTGCTCTTTTACAAAATTGTATATGATCCAGTTACCATCTAGCTTCTTCTTCATATGCATGCCAGCCTTACAGTCTGTCTTTGTCCATGGTCGTGGATTAACCACTGTACCAGACTCACGCTTACTTCCAAATCTGGAACAAGCAATTTTAATATCAATAAATTTACCAGACTTTTTTGAGCGTCGACTGGCTTTTATCGTGATGCCAAATCCCACTGAGCGAGCATATTCTCTGTAGAAAGAATAGGCAGCCTCCTTTGATTCAAATTCCAAGCCATTCTGTGGTTCTTTAAAGGGAAATTTATCAAAAGCATCCACTTGATTGGAATTCAAATCCACCTGATCCTGGCAACAGAAAGCATTTTCACTTAAAACTTCCTTACAGTGTTCAGTCATTGAAGAAGGATTGATGCTTTGCTCCTTAACGTCTATATCACATGCTGTATCAGTATCATCATTTCCACTAGATCCAGTATTAAGCTTCTCATGCTCACATATAGGTAGCTCAAGATCAATCTCCATGGACAACATAGACCATTATCAAAAGGAGAAAGAACTTCTATCACAATATCTGAAATGGAGAGAATAATAATAAGATAAACATTTGGAATGATCATATTTAACACACAATAATGACGAAGACAGAAGCATAGAACCCTTCAGCATATGTACAATTTGAAGATTCCATAGTGAACAAATTAAATATTTAAATTTTATATTACAAAGTAGATCTTGACTATAAATTCCATATTTAGTTATTATTGATTTTCCATATTGATATTTGATTCTATATATTCATAAATTGATTTTAACAAAATAAAACTTATGCCTAACATTTTTATTCTACAAAAACAACAAATAAATAAATCATATCTGCATGGAAGAATGATTATGCAATAAACAATTTATCCTTCAATTAAGGAATTCAAAATAACTTCGACATCTGAGAAACTTGATTACAAAGAAGAAAACTTGGTCTGCAATTAATCAATTGACAGGTCCAGCTTTAAGTGTTGAGGGAAAAAAGGAAATCATAAAATGAAGGAAAACAGAGAGAAAGCAAGCAGTAGAAATCAGTAACTCCAGTCTCCAGGGAGATATTTTACAAGAAGGTGCAGGACGTTGGAGTCTTGATACATGATAAAATTCTATTCCCAAAGTTTCCCCGTGTAAGAACAAGCCAAACTGTTTATACATTCAATTCTGTGCTGGAACTTCTAGTGGATGGGGGGAGTCCAAAGTTTCTGAAACTTTTGGTAACTACTTTAAGAAAATGAGGAAAATTACAGAAAAAGGAATTCTTGGGGGATGTAATTCTAGATTTGAAACCATTAACCACTCAAATGACTAATAAAGTCAATAAGTTCACTCTTTTAACATTATTGACTAGCGGAAATACTTTTACCAAGAATTCCACTTTCTTAAAGTTTTATATGTTCCTAACTCCTAATTAATATACTTATATCATATGTAATAAAACCATACGCATCCCCCAAAATATATAATACTATAAATCCACCTTGTACTATTAACCTGCTCAACCAACATCTCAAACAAACTTGATTTGCGCATGGTAAAAATAATAGCACACTATTGTCAAAGGGATTAAGCCGACAAATAGGGTAGATCTTTAGTAATCTAGCGAAAACTGCAGGGTGTAAATACACAACTGCATTCATTCATTTTGATACGGAAGAAAGAAAATGGCATCATAAGGGTAGCTGTAGCAGGACTTCAAAGTCACAGTCTATAATCAGAAACCATTATCCGAATGTGAGCATATGAATTACTTGAAAAGCTAATAAAGAATAAGCGAATCATTCAGTAAGCTTAAGGCCTGAAAAGATCGCTTGAAAAGTGGGTCAGCTAAAATTTGATACCCTCTCATCTCAATATCAAGAAAACCATTTACTCAAATTCAATAATAAAGCACATATGGTGATTAAAAGCAATTTATGAAGAAAGACAAGTAATCGTAATTAAAAAGAGAGAAACGGTGAGAAATCGAAGGAAAGGAAATTGAAGCAAAGTAGCTACCAAAACTGAGTTGTTGAAACCACCATTGCGCAGAAGATGAACAAAACCCAACGCAACCTAACCCAAGAAGATGCTTTGCTTTCCCCGTTGAGACTACTCATGACCTTAGTAACGATCTTTTTGCAGGTTTATTCCTTAAGTAAAGAAATAAATTATGTTTTTGAATAAACTATATTTTTATATAATTAAAATTTAGGCTAAATTTTATTTTTAGTTCTCCTATGGTATTTAATCCATAATTTTGGTCTCCCACTTTTAAATTTCGCGATTTTAGTCTCTCAATTTTATAAAATTCGTAATTTTGGTCTAACAGTTAAATATTCATCTATTCATTGTTAAAATTGTAACATTAACCATAACGTGACAATTAATATTTAATAATATTTATATTAAATTACACTTTTGATCTTCCTATAATATCTAATCCGCGATTTTGGTCTCCAATTTTTAATTACAAGATTTTAGGCCCTTAATGAAATTTATAATTTAAAAAGTGGTAAGAATAATTGAAAGGGAATTTGAACCCATGACCTTCCCCAATTCTTTCTTCACCTAAATCACTAAGTCATTTAACTTGTTTGGGTCATAATATAAACACTATATTATAAACAAAAATAAATATAATTTTTAAAAAAATACTTACTTAATGTTAAATCTAGTTTAAAAATAATAAATAATAAATTATATAAAAAACAAATATTAAATTTTTTAATAAATAAATTATATAATTTATTATTCGATATATTTTTTCATACAATAAATATAAACATACTATTATTTTTGTTTTTCATATCCTTCTTTATCTCATCTTTTTTTATCATATCACTAATATTATATTATTTATTTTAAGTTATAATTGTCTTTTTAACAATTAGTGATGCGTTAGAAAAAGATGAGAAGAAAATGGGGTAAAAAAGAGAGATGAAAGACAAAAGTGATTATATGTTTATATTTATTGTATGAAAAAATATATTAAATAATAAATTATATAATTTATTTATTAAAAAATTATATTTTTTTTTGTGATATAAATTCATTATTTATTATTTTTAAACTAGATTTAACATTTTATATTATGACTCAAACAGGCTAAATGGCTTAGTGTTTTAGGTAGTGAAAGAAAGGGGGAAGGTTATGGATTCAAATTTCTTTTTAATTAATTTTACCATTTTATAAATCAAAAATGTTGTTGGGGACTAAAACCACATAATTAAAAAATTTGAAGACCAAAATCACGAATTGGATATTATAAATGGACCAAAAGTACAATTTAGCCTAAGTATTATTAAATATTAATTGTCACATCATGGTCAACCTTACAATTTTAACGGTCAATGGATGAGCATTTAGCAGTTGGACCAAAATTGTGGATTTTACCAAATTGGGGGATTAAAATTGCAAAATTTAAAATTGAGAGACCAAAACTGTGGATTGAATATTATAAGGGGACCAAAAGTGAATTTAGCCTAAAATTTATAATAAATATTTTTTTAATATATAAATTATATTTTATATTTATAATAAATAATTTAAGTTGTAATATAAAGTTGTTTTTAATTAATTATAATTTCTTTAAAAAAACTATTAAAATTTAATTTAGATATAGAGATAAAAAAGAATAAATTAAAAAGAACAAGTTGTTGAGATATCAAGTATATATATGAAAAAAGATGATAGTTTGATACTATATAAAAAAATCAATAATTGTCGGAATAATATATAAAATGTCTAGTTGAGAGAATAAAGATCTTACTCTCAAAGTTGTGTATCCTAAATTATAATACAAGAGTAAATTATTAATGTAATTTAACATATACATTTAATTATAAATTAGTAATTAACTTAACTTCTTTAAAATAAGAAAGACATTTTAAAAATTAAATTTAGAATTATAATTTTTTTAAAATTAGTAATATTTTTTTAACTTATAATTTATTATACATGTGTGACTCAATTTTAATTTATTAAAATTTAAGAATTGATATACTTTATTTATTTCTTTTAAAAATGATTTTAGTGTAAAAGATTTTTTTTTGAAAATTGCATTTATTTTTTTTAATTTAAATTATAAATATATTTTTTGTATTTCTAATTTTGGAATTTTGTTTTTAATGTTAAAAAATTTGAGTATTGTTTCTTCCAAAAAAAAAAATCTCAAATGATCATTAAGTCTCAATTTAATAAAAATACTACTAAACTGCTTGGAGTGTTATAAAATGATGACGTGTTGACCTTACCTAAAAGAAAAAGTTAGCATATTTATATCAAATTTACTATTTGAACATAAAATAGTTGACATCATATGTGATATCATATACAATTATCAATATCTCACTTTATATATATATTTTTTTCATATACTTATCTAAAAATAACACTTTAAAATCAAAGAACAACTTTGGGTCCCTAAAAGTATTAGGCTTGGTTATTTTAGTCCCTAAGAAAAAGAAATTGATGGAAACATCATTGAAAAGTTGAAAGTGTACTCTATAGGACATTTTAATCCTTATGTTAGCACTAATTACTTATTGTTAATAGACATACTCACATAACATGTCAAGTGCCCCATAAGTTACTTATGTGGCTAGTAAGTACACAAATCCACTTCTTTTAGGGATTGAATTGATGGTATGCTAAAAAAACGAATCCTAACCCCAGCAAAAAAATAAATAAATAAAAATGATGGGTGGTGGAGTTTTAGATACCTATTTTTTATAGTACAAAACTAGTACATTGACTTGTGCACTCGCACGGATCATTGGGTCCTATTAGTCTTTATATGTGTGTCAAAATGGTAGATAAATATAATAATAAGTTGTTGTTAGGACAAAAGACGAATAATATCCCTCAATTAATTTTGATTATGCCAAACAAATCATGTGTTCTTAAACAAACCATATTCACGTTTTAAAAGAAAACAAAAATGTGCTTTAGTGATAAATCAGATGAAGAACCTTACATTTTATGATCAGATGAAGCTTTATGCGCCTTTATATCATATTTAAATGTTGTATGTGTTAGTCTGACCTATTTTTTAGGAGTTTTTGCGACAACTTTATCAAAAAAGTAACTAAAACATGTTAACATACCTACTTCGCTGAAAAACTTGTCAAAAGAAGCATATTAGTGTACTTTTCTGACTAAAAAAGCAAACATGCTCACTGCAATAAGATATAGTACGAGAAAAGAAGGACAAGCGTACTGCTTTATCTTATCAGAGTAATTAATTGGTGAAAGCCATTTAATGTCCCAATGGACATTTTCTTCACAAAGGCTTAACAGACGAACAAATCTCCAAAAGACCCCTCAACAAATACTTTTAAAAGAGATCTATAAATACCTGTGAAGACTTGTACAAGAAAGAGAACTAATTTTGCTGAAGCTATTCAACACACTCTTAGTTTTTCTAAGCATTTCTTACTCTTAATCTTCTTGTGCAAAGTGTCAAAGTCACTAAGTTTTCAGACTAGAACCTTATATTGTACATCCATCTAATAGGACAAAGCCTAGTCATTGAACCTTACCCTTTTACCATTTCTAAGTGAAATTGGTCGAAGCCTAAAAAGACTTTGTTTCAAAGAATACTTAGGTTAATTGCTTGGAGAGGCAAGTGAAATACTACTTAGGTTAAGCCTAAAGAGACTTGTAGTAAAGAATACTTGTAACTTTGTATAAGTTATTGTGGAACTTAGTGGTATGCTAAAGAATTGAACATAGTCTCGGGGTTGAGACAAACCAGTATAAAAACCTTGTGTTTTTATCTATCTTTTTATATCTTTCTTACATAACTGTCTTTGTGTTTTGAAAAGTTCTTGATATCTTGTTTAAACACTTTTACAAAAAGGTTTTTCCTAAAGTTTGTTTCAAACAAGTTTTACATATTGTCTTAAGAACAGATGAACCAGTGCTTTGTAAAAAGATTTGCTATTTGCTAAAAGTTTTTAAAAAAATATAATTCAACTCTCTTCTTATGTTTTCCTGTGTTCTATAGTTGTTGTATAGCAAATTTACTTATATAGTATGCTTATTATATATTCAGAAGTTGATATAGATATATGTGTATATAGAGATTAAGTATTGTTTATTTTTAGTTCACAAATGTAACAATTATAATATTGAATGACACAAAACTTGTGTGAACAAAACAACTACATTTATTGTTACCAAAATGATAATTGATGTGATCGATTCAAAATTATCGAAGTATGTGTGGATTTGATTTAATATAAAATCATTTATAAATGCATGAGTAATCTAATAGTAACAATCAGAAATGATACAAATAATGAAAATAGTAAATGCATAAAATATACAAAATCAAATAATATTTCTAGTTTAATTGACATATTTTTAATAAAATTATATGTTATTTCAAGCAATCCAACATGTCTAAATAGGTCAATCATGCATGCATAGAAGATAAAGGCGAGTTTAATGTTATGAGCCTTTATTTGAATTAAAATAACTTTTATCCTCTTCTCATATAATTAGTCATTTTCATTTTAAGATGTTAGTAACTATTTACAAATTATATATAATTGTAAATAATTTTTTGACAAAATAATGTTACTTCATAGTCACTAAAAGGTAATAATGCTTAGGGCATTAAAAGAAATTTCTAGAGACCCACTTAAATAATAAAGTTAAAAGTTAAAAGGTAATAAATATCATTATTTATTTATTTTTAATTCAAAACCATAATTATTTTAAACAATAAAATGTAATCCATACTTGTCTACTATTAAATAATTAAATGATATTTTTTTAAGAAGATTTAAATAATATTTAAACCATACATAAGAGTAAAATTTTTAATTGTAGATACTAAAATTGATTTAATATATTCATCAACAGTATTGTTTAACTAAATTTAACTAAGTATAAGATGATTTCCACTTAAATTTAATTTCTTTGGTAAAATAAAAATAAAAATAAAATAAAAAATAAAAAGAGATGTTCAAAAAAGTGATATTACAGCTTTTTAACTTAAATGAAGATTACAAATCCTAATGTATAGTACCTAAAATCAATTGATTAGAATTATTTAAATAGTTTAAAAGAATATGGAACAAAAATAGAAAATAGGAAATAAAAATACAAATAAAAGGATTTTTCTATGATGAGGATATAAAAAAAATTAAAAAAAATAGTGCACATGAGATATCGTTTTTAAAGTGGAGTTAGACTTTAAAATATAATCAAAATTTTAATTAAAAAAAAATTACAATTACAATACCGTGCTAAAAAAGTGGAAGCTTATCATGATTTCTGATATTAGACATGAAATTAGATCTTAAGCCCAAAGACAGAAACTTGTTCAAAAAGTTTGAGTGAAAAAAATGAGTTTAATGGTCATGCACTGACAAGTAGTTTTACACTGTTATCCAATTATAAACTACCATTTATTATAAGTTTGTTGACTTTTATAATAACTACTTTAAAAGTCATATTAATGGTGGTTTGCGATTGGATGACAGTGTAAAATTACTTTACACTGACGATGCATGACCATTAAACTCGAAAAAAATATATGTTAAATTACTAATTTGATCTTTTAATTTATTTATTTTATTCAATTAGGTTATTCTATTATTACAAATTTCAATTAGGTCTTATAATTTTTAAAAATACTCCGATATTATCCCTTTCATCCAAAACGACGTTGTTTTTTATCCAATGTTACATTAAATGTGGAAAACATAGTGGAGAACGACGTCGTTTTGCATAAGAAGAGTAACATTAGAGCCATTTTGAAAATTATGGGACCTAATTAAACTTTTTAATAATAGAGAGATCCAATTGAAGAAAATAAATAAATTAAAGGACCTAAATTAATACTTTAGCTAAAAAAATATATGGAAAGAATGACACGTATAATCCAAGAACTTCTTTTTATTATAGAATTATAGAATAATAGACATAAGAATTTGAAATAAGTCATAAAATTATTTAATTTACTATTGTAATTTTATTATTATAAATATAAATAATGTAACATTTTAGAAAAATTAACTTTAAATGTAATATAAATAATATAAATATTTTTATTGCAAGAATTTATCAATCTTTAAATAAAAAAGACAAGAATAAATTTATCATTATGATAATGTAAATAATTCTAAGACATATAAAAAAAGAAATTATTATTAATAAATTTCATAATAGTCTCTTAATTTATTTTTACTTTTCAATAAAATAAAATACTTACGTAAAACAATAACTTGTCTATGCATTGAAGAAAAAAAAATGTTGATAGACAATAATTCCTGTTATGCTTTCTTTATTATTCAGGTATCTAGATGTAAAAAATGAAAAAAAAAAAAAAACTTCATAGGCCGAAATAGGTGCAAATATGGATAATGGAGAGAGCAATGAATAATGTAACTCCAAATAGGGGTGAAAATAGGTCAGGCCAAGCTTTAGCAGGCTTAAGTCTGGCCTTCATTAAAAATATAAAGCTTGAGTCTGGCCTATTTACTTATTATAGACGTTTTTTGAAGACCTGGACCTAGCCTACATAAAAGCTTGACCTGACCTGTAAACCTGTTTAAAAGCCTATTTTCTTATAAGACCTATAAAAAGACTGATAAGCCTATTGGCCTAAATAGATCTATTGGTCTAAAAAAATATTTATATATATATATATATATATACACACACATATAAGCCGCCCTGTTAAGCTTAATAGGCTTTTTTTAAAGCCTAAGGCCTAGCCTTTTTATTTAAATAGGCTTTTTGCAAAGCCTAAGCCTGTCTTTTTTAATAAACAAGTCAAATCAGGCTAGGCCTTATATGAGCCAGGTCATAGGCCCTTGACTGGCTACCTGGCCTATTTTTACCCCTAACTCCAAATATGTGCACTAAGGGGGGAGGGGGAAATATAATAGTAAATAGAATAGAAGGCCTCAAGTGCTAGTTGGAACTTGTCTACCAATTCAATAGTAAATGGTTGTAAAAGTAAATGGAGTATGTTCAATTTGACAACTATGACTCTATGAGATAAAGACAGATGTGTACACCTCCAAAATACTACGAAATTCAGGATGGCCTTTTTATGCATGCCTATTGCATAGCACAATTTTAGTCCCTCACAGCATACAACAAATAAATAATTCATATCAGTTCCTAAAAACATAAATTTTACTTCATACAAGTCCTTGAATGAAAATATAAAAATTACTAGTAAATGTCTTTAGCTTTGTTTTGTGTTCTTATAACAACTTTGGCACTTTTCAACGTAAAAGTGTTTTTCTTATTCAATCCCACTAGTTTAACATAAGCCAACGTGAAAGAATGAACTTTTTTTTTCTTAAAGCATTTTTCTTTTTGCCGGAACAAGTCTTTAGAAAAAGCAAAAGAGGGAAAATCTTTGTTTAGAATGTCTTTATGTATACTATCAATTTAGTCTCTTAAGAGAGAAAAAATTGTTCAGATATTAATCACATAAGTATCTTACATGGAACTTAACGTGACACGTGAGCAAGTCTATTAACTTTAAATAACTAAAACTAACATAAGGAATAAAATGATGGACAAAATATCCTCTTAGGGACTAAAATGACCAACCCTAACACTTTCAACAACCAAAGTAACCTTTATTTGTTTTTTCTTATCTTACTAGTTTCATTACCAATTAAATGACAGTTAAGATAATGTTTGTATTTGCAAACTACGATAGGTAAAAATGCACCTAAAAGCTAGGATAGGTAAAAGTCAATCTTTCATTTCATACTTTAAAGATGTGGATAAGTAATGTAGGTCATGCTCCACAAGTGTTGCAAACCACCTTCTGCGTATGTTACTAATAAGCCAACTATGGATCAGCAAGTTGCTTTGCATAAGGTGGTTTGAGATGAGAAAGGTAGTTAAGCAGCTGCTACCTCTCCTTGCCATGTTTCAGCAGTCGAGTTGAGAACAACCTCTCCAAACACTCACTCAACTTTCTACTTCATCAGCTAATAAGCCGTAGGCACATCATGTAGTGGGTGACCCTTCCGATTTCTTTCCATTATTTTGCGTGCAAGGGATACCTGCTTGCCAACCACAAAGATAAATGCCTTGCCCACTCCCTTGGCACCTCTGGCTGTTCTTCCAACACGCCGCACATATTCACTTGGATCACGTGGGAAGTCAAAGAGTATGACGTGATCCACTCCTGCGAAGTCTATTCCCCGTGATGCTCTGTGACAAGTTACCATAATGACTTATTTGCAACACATAATCATCACGAGTGAAAATTAACTTAAATAAAAAAAAATATGTCAGAAAGGCAAACCAAAATTAACTAGTTAACTCAGATAAATACCTGTCGGTGCAAACCATAAACTGGGAGACTCCTTTTGATGGAGAACGTGTAAACTCTTCCATATTAGCAAGCCGTGATTCTTGTGTCATGGCAGCATGGAAGGGTAGAATTTGCACGCGATTACCTTTTCTATCAAAACGCTTTAATGAATTTTCAACTTTTCTGCATGTTTCAATCTGCAATTTTTTATTTTTTTTGGAGAATTATACCAAAATAAAATGACAAATGTTGCCTAGAAAATGAAAATTATAAAAGATAAGTCTCAAAAGGAAGAATGTAAAATACTTTGTTGCAGAATACAATAGTTCTTGGGACAGGACTTTCCTCCACAAGCTGCAGAAGTGCAGCTTTCTTGTTCAAAAATGCTGTATCATGAGTTTTTTCTTGTCCCTCTTCTCCACTGCAATCTACTAGAATCTGAACAAATGAGAAGATAATCATCAAACCTAGGTACATGGAAACTGATGACTCAAAAGACTGGCAGTCTGGCACAGAACTCAGTTATATAACAAATATTGATTTGCATTATAGTGGTCTAAGAATATAATAAAGCACCAAAACATCCCAACACCCTAAGAATATAATACAGTTGTGCCTACCACTTTTTTATTTGTTACTATGGTCCCATATGCAATGGTATAGAACTGAGGTTATCAAATCAAGATTCAATTGTAAAACGCCAAGCTAATTTTTGAATTGCGAATCATAATTTGTATCGAATCGTAAGATTCAAAGACAATGAAAAATAACTTCAAATATATCATATAAATGATATATAGTGTTCAAGGTAATAATTGTAAACTAGAATTAGATAAAATCATAACAACTTAAGCATAAGCTCTTAAAACAAAATTATTAGTTATATCTGAGTTTGTGAAACCCCTATTTTAGAAGAATGGAAATGAAGCAAGGAAATAGCCAAATAGAGTGTATACATTGAATGAGTGAGTGACAAATAAAGTAGTGGAATAATCAAAGAGGATAAGTTCATAAGTGCTCCTTCAATTCCTTTTCATTTAATAATTTAAACTTATATGATTTTCCAATTTTGTGAATAAAATATAATTTAATTTAAATCTCATGTAGGAGACAAAAAGTAGTTATGTTTCTCATACTTAGTTGGCAAATACAGGGATTGAATTTTTCCCGTATTCAGGCAACATATTCAGGGAATATGTCTTCTAATATTAAGCCATGCTGTCTTCTATCCAAGAAAAATGAAATAGAAGGAAAACAAAGTTACAGCTGAAACCTGACCTCTTCAAGGCGAGAACTTATTCGGTGCATACCAGGTCCCATAATCATTTCACAATCAGGAAAAACTTGAACCAATTTGCTGTAAACATTTTTTGGTAAAGTTGCAGTCACAAATAAATACTGTGTGTCAAACGGTGAAGAATTGATCAAGCATTGAAGAGCCTCTTCGAAGTCCTCATCACCAAATAGTATATCTACCTCATCCAACACAGCACTGCAACAAATTACTGTTGTTAAGATAAATTTCACAATCGGTGTGGTAAGATAAAATATCCTAAATGGACACATAACCACAGTGAGCATGGAAAGGGCATGGAAGTCTGGTACCTTTTTTATGCATTTAACAGCAAAATATTACAACATCAAAATAGAAATTAAAAGTCAGATATCCCAACGGCCATATATCCACACCACAGCAGCTAACATTTATTCTTGGAATTTGACTCTGTTGGAAACAGGTCTTTTGTCTATTGGGAATTGCAGCATTAAAGTCTAGGGTTCATGAATGTGTTCATATTCATGCATAGTGCTTATCTTATGTACTTAGGGAATTGCATTTATATTTACTCTTCTTCAATGTAATTAATTCTGAAATGTATATAAATAAATATATGATCTGCTGAGTGCATTTTCACTCAAGCAATTCATCAAAACTCAAGGCTTCAACTGACCCCTCTAAAGTGAAGAAATACATAAAGTGAGAAAGGGTGTATTTACTGTTGATTTGGATTAAAGAACCTCCTAACCCACTTTAAATCAATAGTAGATACACTATCACTTTCTCACACTATACTCCACTTTTTAGAGTAAGCCATATCCTTATTCCTGATATGATATCAGTGCAGTTTTAACATCAATTTCCATATGTTGGATACTTCATGCCATAATGACAGCAGATCAATCAGCAACAGAAATCAATTTTTCTGTGGTGTAATCTTGATCACTAATTTTGTAGCACATGTTAAATGACAATTAAAAATTATGTCCTTGTCTCTATGCCATACTAGGTGAGTCAGAGATCAAAGATATGTCTCCAGCAACTAGATCAAGCTTTCCAAGAACCAATATAGTACAAGTTATACTAGCTTGTATTTCATTGTTGTGCATTGTGTCAACAAACTCATAAAATACTAATGGAAATTAGTTGCACCACTGCTTGTTTAATGATAAAACAGAAAATCAATGTATAAATTTGGAATGGTAGTAACTTATTCAATCAAAAAGAGACCACGGTTTACCATCTTAGATTTGTTAACTGCAAGAAGCCTTCCTTTATGAGGAACAAAAAACGGCCAGGTGTAGCTATTAAGACATCAACTCCCTGCTGTAAATTTTCCAGCTGAGTCCTTTGTCGAAAACCTCCTGTGACAACCATAGATTTGAATGGAACCCCAGATTTTGACATGGATCGACAATTATCTAAGACCTGCAAAGCAAGCAATAGTGCAATACATTGACAACACACTCTCAAAAGGGAAGAAATGAAACAAGAAAATAAGATAGATTGCAAATGAGAATATTAGACCTGAGAAGCTAACTCAGCTGTGGGTGCGAGTACAACGAGTCTAGGAGCTTGTGAAGAGGATTTACTACGTCCTTCAAGTTCTTCTTGTCTAAGACGCTGAATGATTGGTGCAAGATAAGCTAATGTCTTTCCAGAACCACTTTGATCAGCTACGACACAAGTCTTTCCGCTAATAACAGGTGTAAATGCCATGGCCTATACATACATAATCAAATTAGTCACGTCACGGTACCTCTCACTTCTCAGTTACATTACAGCATAAATCTAAAGTAATAACTAAGATTTATAGAGGGAATATGAGTATAGTAACTAGGAATATCCATGTAAATGTAATAGAGGGAAGGGAAGCAATACCTGTACATGGGAAGGGCGCGTGAAGAAGAGTTTTTGGAGGGATTGAATGATATAGTCACTGCACCCTATTTCTTTAAAGGACTTGAGACTGAAAAAGTTGGTGTCAGTCGATGATTTGGTTTGTGAGGGAAACTTGGGAATGGTATCCCATCCTCCTCGTCCTCGTAACCGTGAATGTGAATGTCTGGGGGCTACGTCATCGTCTTCATCTTCAACTTCAACGGCGCGTCTTTGCTCCCTGCTTCTGTGGACCAGAGTTTTCACTTTCTGGGCCCTGAGCCTTCCAAAACTTGAGAATGGAGAATCGTTGTCGGCGTTTTTATTGGTTGCGGTTGTGTCATGTGCTTTTTTATTGGCGGAGGCAGAGGCGGAGAAAGAGAGAACGTGTCTGGGAGCGGAAGTGGGTATGAGTGTGGTAGCAGTAGCAGCAGAACGATTGAGGAACAAATTCGAAGGATTAGGATTAGGAGGAACAACCTGCCCAACCACCATAGGCATTTCTCTGTTCCTTGGTTGCAACTTACTTACAGCTTCGATTCGATAAAATAATCAAGATAAGTTTCGTTTCAACCCATTCCGCCCGGCTCCAACTCTTTTAGGCCCAACATTGCCCCTATCTTATTTTGCGATCAATCTAGACAATTTTTCAACCAAAAGTAAATTAAAATACTACGTTATTCTAAAAAATATATTTTAATCTAACATATATTGTCAGTGTTCATGACCTACTCTGTCACCTAATCCGTCGTTAATTTTGACATATTTGAGTTTTAAAAATTAGAGCCAGTGTGTTTTTAGGAGAAATAGATTAGTTGACTTTAAAGAGAAAAAGTCACGGTAACTTTAAAGTTGACCATTTATTTAAGTTGATGTCCACTTATATAGGTTATTAGCAACTTTTATAAGTGACCACCAAAAATGAACTAAAGTCACCATAACTTTGTCTCTTTAAAGTTAGGGAATATGCTACTGTTTTTAGGACAAATTTATGTTATACTTTGCCTCATTCCAACTTCATCTAGTATCTTATATTATTTTAAAAAGTATATATTTTTTAACATTTATGTATTAATAATAAAATTTATCTACTTAATAAATGATATTTTGTTGGTTAAATATGTTTTTGGTCCTTATAAAATGAAAAAAAAATTGACTTTGATCCTTGTAAAAAAGTTTTCTTTATTTTTATCCCTCTAAAATTTAAAATCAATACTTTTAGTTCTTACTATCATATAACATCAATTAACTACTTATTTATCCGTGATTATCTCGGATAACACTCAATAATGTATATGTGGTGTCATGCTAATACATGACTTTCAAAGAAAAAAATAAACTTTAAAATAAATATTATTTATCTATCCTAATATGAATGTTAGAAATTAAAAACAATGCTTTCAATTTTTGGAGGGATAAAAATCAAAGAAATTTTTTTACAAAAACCAAAACCAAAATTCACTTCTTTTACATAGACCAAAAATAATGATTTCAAATTCTAGAGAGATGAAAATTAAAAAAAAAAGGACCAAAAATAAAATTCGCTCATTTTATAAAAACAAAAAACATATTTAATTATATTTATATTATAAATATAGGAAAACATGTTATTTATTTTGTGTTCATATTTATATTTTTTATTATACTACAAAGTATACCTTAATTTTAATTTTATACTTTTTTAATTCTATTATTTACTTGTAAATAATGTTAATTTGAGATATTATATTAACAACTTAAGTTAACCTAATCTTATTCCACATATTATCAAATTGATAGATCAAATTTCAATCCAAAGAAATAATTCTATCAAAATTTTAGATCGAAAAGATACAAAATAAACTCATTTCAATCAATTCCATAACACACATAATACAAAAGTAGCTTTCCTTATATATACATAACTTTAGAAAATCAACCTCTTGGTAAATAAAAAATGTGAAAACAAAATCCAGCATAATAGTTAGAACGATAAATTAAAGGACCCAAGTCCAACACATACTAGATAGGAACAAATTTAAAATTAATTTTTATTTTTAATAACATTTTCATTACTTTTAATTACAACATGTCAAGAAATATTAAATATGCACTTCAGTCATCATAATATTGGAAATTTAAATTTAGATGTTAATATTGAACAAAACCAATCAATCAAATATTAATAATTAATATTTTAATATTTTAATATACATTCAGAAGTTAGAAAACTAAATTAATAGTTCAAAAATACAATATTTTAAATCACAAAATCATATTATAATTTCATAGATGATAATCAAATTCAATATTACAATTTCAAAAGGCAATCAATTTTCTATTCGTAATCAAATACCATTTTGAAAGGTAAAGTGAGTAATTTTAGTTGTTAATATTACGTGCACATACATAACTAATCATAAATGTATTAAAATATCAACCGTTAATTTTCTCATCAATAACTAAAATTACTCACTTTATCTTCTAAAGTGAATTGCTCACTTTAGAAAAGCCAAATCTGATATTTTCATGTGGGTTATATCATATATTTCAATTTTCTAGTTTCTTTATTTTTAACAAGAAAAATTGTCATACGACGGCTCTATAAATTATGAAAACTATTATTTGCAATCATACAGAATAATTCTTTAAATACGAATCCTGAATGAGCGACATCCCAATTTACACATACACAGGCGTGGTTGATTTTCTGAATCTGATTTTTCAGTTACATATATTAGTAAAGAGTTCCACAAAACAACAGTCACAAACAGCAGGTAGCTGAGCATCGAAGTGTTCTTGAAGCATTCGGCTAATCCATGTTCATCCAAAACTTTATTAAACAATCCAAGTCAGCCATCATGTGCTGAAACTAGGATTAGCACTGTGCATTTGGCGACGAAGTTCTCCCAGGAAGTCCTGTCATAACACGGAAGAGGAAACACTTGTAGCAGGGGACATAATCTGAAAGAAAATATGATAATAAAATATAATGAGAAGGTAAGGGGGAGGGGAAGGAGATTACCTGATGAGGGAGTCTGAACTGAGTCCATACTGACGTCCCACTCGAATACATGACTGGCTTTTCTGAAATGTGAAAGTAGCAAGAAAATTAAAAGGCAGGCTCTGTATTGTTCCAGCGATACAGAACATGCCCATGCTTAACAGTTCATATGCAAAGCCGTCCATGATATCAATTCTCCATATGATAGATGCTCACAGAAGAAAGAAAATGGTTAAAGAGATCCCAACAACAATGTAGAAACAAAAATGGTCAACCCAACTGCTTAAAAAATATGATGCTTCAATGAAAGAAATCAAAGAATGATGATCTCCATCGCTTAATTTGAGTCTCCAGCTTGAAGTACATCAAAGCACTTGGCCTACCAAGTGTAAATAAAAATCATGAATAAAAGACTGAATTATTGATACTGAATGTGGCTGAGATGCAGACCCATCGAAAAAAAAAAAAGCCCATTAAACACTATTTATTAGTGTATAACGTAAGAAAAACATCTTTTAGTTACTTGATTAGAGTCAACAAACCTCTCATAAGCATCTCAATTATAAAATAGTTCACTCCTAACATATCTAATCATCAATCACTCATGGATGACACAAGATTTATCCAATTAGTAATTGACAACTTGAATTAGATGCTTCAAAACCAGACTATGCATATCTATTACATGAGCAGGATCTTTAGTTATGGTTATATGATAGAAATTATCAAGACTTTGTTTGAATAAACTTTTCTATAAATACTTATAGGAAAAAACAATAAGATAAAATGTATTGAACTTCTCCATAAGGTAAAATTAATTTATGCACCTTAACTTTTAGTTAAAAAAATTTGTTTCTTTCTTCCCTTTCCATTTGTAGTTTAGTATAAATGCAATTACACTCACAAGAAACAGCTGGCCAAACACGCAAAAGTATTTGGTCTACAGTAGTTAATCTGAATCATTTCATAGTTTCACTGATGACTTCACTAAGAAATTAGACATACAAAACAAGTTTGAGTTTCATCGTCATCAAATACTATAAACAAAGTGGCAAATATTCATAAAATGGAAAAGATATCTATGATGGTTGTGCACTAACCAGATGAATCTTTGGGATTATCGTAGGACTGTATTGCAGCTGTCCAACCTGAAAACAGAAATTTATGGCCAACAGAGATAACAGGTAATGTTAACCAAGAATATGGACATAACATAATGGGCTTGTAAGTAAATGAACAAACTCCTGCCTCACCCACCCATCCCTTTCTCTCCACAACCCAATAAATTTAAATTCTGTGCTGTGCAGAGCTGAATAGTTAAAATACTGAGGACAATAGAATCTCTAATGAAACAAAAGGCATGCAACCAAGTAGACAGAGAATTCAGGCAAAACAAATATTCATTATGAGCAAAACAATTTATGACAATGTTGACATTTCTTTGGACTTGGGTGTTGCTAATCATCAGTTAAGGAAACTGAGACTGGTCAAGAACAAGAAAGAAAACTTGAAAGGAAATTTCTGAATGAATATTCTGAAAAAAGGTATATACATAATACAGACTAATCCCTCTTGCTACTTTCCTAAATTATATCAACTTTACAGCTATACAATTATACAAATCTGCCTAATAAAAAGAAATTAGGAAACACAGATATAATAGGTGCGTTTGATACACACTGAGGTATAGTACAAGAAAAACAACACAGCACAATCACTTGAGTCACAAAACAACTCTTTATGTTGTACATTGTTTGATGAACAATGCACAGCACAAACATAATAATATAAAATTTACTAAAATACCCTTCTTAATTTATTTTCTACATTCCACATAACTATTTGTGACATCACGCTCTCACGCCATTCCCATTGTCGTGTGTCGTCTTTTGGTGCGAACAACAAAAAAAGTATGCACAACTAATCAATTAAAAAGCACATGCACAACAGACAAAAACACTACTGGTAACAAATTTAAGCACCACTGACACAAGATTGTGGATTGTTTTCAATTAAGCAGAACATTGGAAAATTTTACATACCCATAACAAATATAAGAACAGCCACTAGGAAAGCACGAAACATGAGAACCGCAATTGAAACAAATATAAGAACAGGTACTAGGAGAGGGCGAAACATGAGAACTAAAATCGAAACAAATATAAGAATAGGTACCAGGAGAGTGCAAAACACGAGAACCGTAATTAAAACAAATATAAGAACAACTAAAAAAAGAGTGCGAAGCGAAACGTGAGAACCGCAATTGAAGCTTGGAATAACCAAAGAAAAGGGAAAGGAAGAGGGAGGAAACCACAAATAGGGAATTCTGAAGAGAAAAAGAACATCAAAGAAGAAGGAGATGGAAAACGTGCAAAGATGTTGGGAACAAAAACTACAAGACATGCAAAAAATGATAGGGCTAATTTTGCTTTTTCGATTGATTATACGTGGACAAAAAGTTGTCCCGTGGTTTAGTGAGTAACAAGTTTTTATATATTTGATCTGTGCTATACCACTCTTTTGTTCTGTTTCATAACCATTTTTAAAATCAAACGCCGAACAAATAATTTTGTTCCGTCTTGTCCCTTATTTTTTTGCGAATCAACCGGACCCAATAATAATAATAATAATAACAACAACAATTCTCAACACTCCCTCTAGCTAATGAATGGATATCTATCACTCTATCACTCTCAACTTGCAAGTAAGATCCTGAAATCGCTCCATAGGGAGTCCTTTAGTCAACATATCTACCAATTGATGTCTTGAATGAACATAAGTTGCAATGATCAAACCATTATCTAGTTTTTCTTTGATGAAGGGTTAGTCTATCTCTATATGCTTTGTCCAATCATGCTGAACTAGATTACAAGTAATGCTAATGGCTGATTTGTTGTCACATAGTAGCTTCATAGGTACTTCATATGTAATTTTTAAGTCATCCAATACAACCTTCAACCAAAGTAGTTCACAATATCCTTGTGCCATGGCTCAAAACTCAGCTTGTGCACTTTATTGGACAACTACATTGTTTCTTGCTCATCCATGCAACTAAGTTTCCACCCAAGAAAATACAAGAACCTAACGTTGATCTCCTATATGTGATCAATCCTACATAATCAGCATCTTCATACACTTTCATGGATAAATTTCCACCTCTTTTGAACATCAATAGTTAGCAAGGCAGACTTCTAGTAATGAATAATTCTATTTCTATTCACTACTTGCAAGTGCCTCTAGCGTGGGTCATGCATGAATTGGCTAACAACACTAACTGCATATACCATGTCTGGTCTCATATGAGCAAGATATATTATTTTGCCTACTAACATTTGATATTGATCTTTGCAAACTTCAGGACTCTCTTTATCATTCCCAACCCTGTGATTTTGTTTTATGGGCACACTAGTAGCCTTGCAACCCAATTTTGAAGTTTCCTTAAAGAGATCAAGAACATATTTCCTTTGGGAAATGAAGATGCCCTGTCAAGAATAAGCAACTTCAATCCCAAGGAATTCCTTCATCCTTTCAAGATCATTTATCTCAATTCCACTAAGGACAATTCTCTTAGCGACTAACTCAATTCCACAAAACCGACTTATAAGATGAGAACTACCCAAGAATTATAAGCACTACTTAGGCCATATTTCTAGTTGATGTGGGATCTTAATCGCCAAAGAGTTGATGTCTCGGTGGCTGCACACTATGATGTTTTACTCAACCTTTCTAGTTAGCCCCTCTGTAGGTAGCCCTTTTCAAGATACTAGAAACCAATTCTAATAGGCCACACTTAAGGCGGGCTAGGGGTGACCGCAATTAAGGTGGCTTTCCAACATAAGCTAACTTTTCCTTTAATCATCTCTTGGTTGAATCATCACCTAATATGATAATGTCATCAACATACACAAGCAAAATAATGAGCTTAGCATCATGGGAATGCTTCAAAAACAGTGTATAATAACCCTAACTTTGTCTATAACCCAATGACAACATTGCTTTTGTGAATCTCCCAAAGTACACACAAGGAGATTGCTTTAATCCACACAAACCTTCTTTAATTTTCACATCTTTCTTGCACTCGCGAACTCGTATCTAGGTGGAATCTCCATATAAACTTCCTCCTTTAAGTCTACAAGAAGGAACATATTCTTCATGTGAAATGAATTTTAAGTAATGTAAACTACTTAAAACCTATAAATTTGTTAGATTATTTTTCTATTAATTTCATCATCATCTTTCATTTTTTGACTTTGTCACTATGTTCTTATTGCTCCTAGATTAATGGTGATTGTGGGTAAACTATGACTTACTATTTATCATGAATTTCTTTAATTTTCGGTATCTAGTTTTGTTTTTTTAGTATTTATATGCGTAGTATATACTAATTAGTTCGTATTATAACATTTAAAATAGCAGTCATCCCACTTCCCGCTATTGCATTAGAGCCGGCCGCTACACGCCACTATCCGATATTGATAATTATGATATATAGACTAGTCTCTATTGCTACTTTCCTAAATCATATCAACATTACAATTATATAAATCTGCTTAATAAAAAGAAATTAGGAAACATAGCTGTACAATAATAACAACAATAACAACCACAATTATTCTCAAGATAGGAAATTTTATGACAAACAGAATGCCTTGAACAGTACCAAGGTGATAATTGTTCAAAGGACTGGTGTATACAAGGGTCTGAATTATCTCCTCACGACAGTTCCTGGTCTTTGACAGACCTAGGGATCTCCCAGCTCTCACTTTTCTTACAATACACTATCCTCCCTACTCACTCTATCACCTCTTTTTACATTGTTTCCTATTTTTGTTGGCCTAACTGCTACTAAGAGCCTTGCACTTAGTTATTCACTACCTGCTCGGACTATAATTGCCCAACCTCCTTTTATTGGGGGTCTAACAGAAACTAACTCAATGGGATGCATTTGAACACTTTTGCAATCCATTAAGAATAGATGAGCATAAACCATATTAGATAAAACTAAAAGTTGGCCTTAGGCATCCCCTTTCCACCAACAAGCTAATGAAACCATCATGATCCATATGCCCCAAAAATCTGCATATGTCAAACCTATGCTTACTAAATACTAATTGAAGGTGATAGTCATTTGCCACAGACAGACTCACAGTAATGTTCTAATAAGAAAACCTAGAAATCATCAGAGTGAAAGAATATGTAATTGCTCAATATATGCAAGTCTTTCAAGCAAAGTTTGGGATATACTTACGATCATTAAGAAGCTGGGAAGCTGCACTGCAACTACACCCTTCTAAAGCTATGAATCTTGAATAGTGATTCTCATTAAGAAGATTACCGCTACCAGCATCTCCATGATCTGGAATGTGAACACTTCTTGAAGAAGCAACTTGATTCTTTTCTAAGTCATTCCCAACACTGTTTGTCCGATCAAGCCGATCTACAGAAGTAGATAAAAACCAATCAACTTCTAGAAATTAGAAACAAACCAAATAAAATAGGGACCAGCAGAAATGTGCCAAAAGCTTTTGCCATTGCTTAGTGGGAATCATACAAATGAGAAATTAATAGTTGGTCATTAAGGAGGGTCACAGAAACAAGAATTTTATCTTTCTTTCCTTAATTTTTGTTCTTTTCACCATAAAAAATAAGTACCTTAATTGAGGACATGAAACAAATATGAAATAAAGGAAAGAGACTCACCTGCACCAAGAGTAAGTATAAAGACTTCCTCTCAACTTTAACCATATATTTTTTGCAAATCTGATGGCTAAGAGTAACTGACAGTTATTCTTATGTGATATTTCTTTTAATTTCTCCCCAATAAGACAGTGCCTGAAGGCCAAAGCCAACACTGTCATCATTAGTCTGTTGTCAACAGGGATGGATCTGGGGGAGGGAGGTGGAGGGGTGCCTTGGACTACACCAACCCCCCCCCCCCCCCAAAAAAAAAAACGACTGGTTCAATTTTTAGTCAGGGCTCTTTTTTTAGTGTGTAATTTATGTTTAGCCTTTTCAAAATTTATTTCTAGCCACTAGATTTTTCATGTAAATAAAAAAATGTTAGATTGACCATATTTTGATATACAGAAGAAAACTATTAGCGTCTAAAGCTATTTGAGAAATACTATAAATTTAAAATATATAAAGTAAGAGTTTAAAAGGAGTAAACAACACTTAAACTTGTTTTGTTTCTTTAAGTTGAATAAACTCATAGAACTTTATGCATATGTAAGGTGTGCAAATTGTGTCTGACCTATATTAAAAAGAACATTTGTTTCACACTACTCCTCAACATTTTGACTTCATAAGAATTCTAAAACTTTCAAAATACAAGAATAAAATAATGAGATAAGATATTTAATGCAAAAATAATAGCTAAAAATTTCACCTATAAGAGTCAATTTTCAATGAACAATACATTCAGTTAAAAAAGTTAAATTAAGAGTCAATTTAGTTAGTAAAGTTTCAATTATTTATTTAATGTTTATTTTTGGCTCCCACAACTTTTATTTTCCGGATCTGTTGCTGTCTGTAGCCAAATTCTTTGATGATTCATAGCACCACCATTGTTCCTGAAGACTTTGGCAAGGGATTGAGTCCTTGTGTGATATGGTGCTATTGTCATCTGGAATTTACATGATATGGTGCTAGCAATAATTGGTAGACTAGAGGTGTTAATATTTGAATTGGAGCAAGGAGCCACCACAATTGTAATTAATTTTTTTACATTATATTTCAGAGGTGGTTAACATCTAGCTGTGGCTTTATTTGCCAAGTAACCAGAGGTTGATTGCTGAAAAAAAATGATTATGGGTGAAATTCCACCTCAGACACCCCAATTTGACAAGGGAAAATAAAATTTCTACCTAGATGACATCAACTGCAATACTCTCAAGTTTTTTGTTTTTCAAATCTGGCCCGGACTAGGAAGTTGATCATTAAGACTTTATTCTTTCTTTTGCACAGCAGCATAGTTGAACATAATTTTCTAGAGGAATGGGCAGCAAAGGGTCAAGAAAGAGTTAAGAAATTCTAAAATGCTGTTTCACATGGGAAACACTGCCATCAGTAATGATTGGTTTGTTAAGATTTCTTTGAATAATTCAGAATCTTCAGATTTTGTCACCTTGTCATTTAAACTTTGTCAAACTTTGTCCTGTGATTCATTCCATTATCATCCAACCAATCTATTCCGTTTTTTATATCCATTTTTACAAATGACACGTGGGAGGTGCAGCGGAAAAAAAGGTGCCATTTTTATTGTTGACATGCCTCAAAATGACTAGTTTTATGTTACACGTGCTAAAGATGGTTACATGAGGGAACAAAGCTGAAAGCACAGGAACAGGATGGTAAATTGAAATCAGGGAAAATCCCAAACTAGGAACTGGATTTAACCTATGTACTTCCCATTCTACGCACAAAAGATAAGCACTATAGGGAAAGTAATAGAGGCGAGGTATAGCAAGTAGAATTTGCAACTGAAACTTGACTTATGCAACTAATAATAAGGAAGCACACCCACTGCTACTCATGAGGCAAAAGGGGGGTTGAGATTACTAAGTGCCCATTTGATAAAATAAAAAATTTCCCAATGGCAGTAGTAAATAAGAGAGGGCAGGTGATTCAGACAAGTAAAAACAAATATAAGGATTAATTGATTGGAAGAAAATTAGGAGTGAACTGACCAGATGACTTGCGCCTGTTGGCAGAACGGTTCCTGCAAGAAAAGGAATGGGAAAGATTAGGAATTGAAAAGGGAAGTGGGTAACATAACATAACAGACAATAATACCTCTGGTTGGGAGGAGCATAGCGCTTCACCACTGTGGCCGATTCCGTTGCCGGAGCAGCCTGCAGATTCTCCAGCATCTCTCTCTAACTACTTCTGCTTCTTCTTCGACAGACAGAAGAGAAGAGATAGAGAAGAGTTGAATTACAATTCAAAGAGAAGAGAGAGAAAGCACATCCTCGTTCCCTTTCCTTTTCTTTTATTACCATAAATAAACTTATATTACTAATTACTAATTAGTTAAGCCATGGCTGGATCGGGTCGGTCCACATTAAGCGGGTCACGTCATCTAAGCCCTCTATTTAGTATTCACCGTCCGCCAAGGATCCTCCATAATACTTTTCTTTTGATTTAAAGATCTCTTTAATGAAAAGGAAACTTCCGAATAATAAGGATGGGAATAATTCTTTTTCATTTTTTTTGTTAAATCAAAAGGTATCTGGAACTTATTTTTTGTACCTAACTAATTTTTCATCCCACCGGGTCAGTCCCTCTGGGATAAAGTGATATCTCTGATTATAACTCCATGTCCAAGCCAAAGATCAAGCCCCAAATCTTAGTTAAGGAGCTCAAGCGCCGAACTACTTAAGCTAGCAACCTTTGGTGGAATAATTCTTTTTTAATGCTTGTCTAAAGACTCTATTAGATATCCTATCCTCTCTTTATTTTTTTAGAATTTAGTTTGTATATACGGCAAAATTACTAACTCTACCAGTACCATGCATAAAAAATGCATATACATTATTTGATATCATAAATTCATATTAAATTATTAATTTTTTGTTTATAACAAACTTATAATAATAATTGTATTCGATTTATATGAAAAAGTTTTAGTATATGAAGAATATGTATACAGAAATGATTAGTAAGAGTAACAATAAACATAAATAAAAATGTTAATATTTTTATAAATAATTAATAAGATAAATAATAGGGACATGATCAATTGACATTACGTGTCAAACTTTTGTGTTTATTACTTAATACGTTTGAAGAATATGAAATTCATCATTTTAATTGTTGAAGTATTTGATATTACCTTTTTTATCGTGCAATGTATATCAAATTTCACTTAATTTGGACATTAGTTACTTTATTATTTAGTAATTGACATTTACTGACATTTTAAATTATTATTATTTGTCAAAATAAAGTGATGGTATAAAGTATCAATTAATTTTTTATTTGCATGAAATTTTATAAACTTAATCTACTTTATAAAAACTCTTAATTCAACGGTTGAATTGGTTTCATATTCTACAAAATTTTATAAAATGGTATGTGCAAAGGTTTGACGCCTAGTGTCAATTGATCATATCTTATACATACATACATATGTGTGTGTGTATATTGGAATTGATTTTGTGCTTCATTCTACGTAAAATTGATGATGGTGTAGAAAAATAATTGATTATCAATTGTGGTTGCAATAATGATTTTTGGTAGCAATAACATTGGGGGTCTATACTTAAAAGGATTTCGATACTCAAGTTAGTAAGAGAGCAAAGTCAAAAGGTGAAAATTAAAGTAAACATGTATCTCACAATGTTAATATAAACTCAACCACATATCTTTTGGTGACAAAACCACTTATAACATATTTATATGTTTATGCAATGTCTGGAAGGTTGTTAGAAAGTTGTTATATGATTAGAAATTGTTGAAAAATAGAAACTGTCTTTTATCTATCATGTGCTTAGTTATCTAAGAAGCATTCATGAGAAGCTTGGATGTTAGGCCCACCTACACTATAATCTTGTAGGGCATGGTTAGGCTTAGCCCAATCTAATATAATTGTCCCTAAGTTGGTAACTCATGTTAACACAAAGTGTTGACTGATAGATGTCCAAAATGTTGTCCAACATTCATCATAATTGAGTTGATTTTTGGTGGCGACAATAGTGGGAGTTCAATTACAAAAATTCTAATGTTCAAATTAGTAAGAGAATAAAGTCAAGGTGTGAGAATTATAATGAATGTCTACCTCACAATGTTGTATCTGAAGCTTATATAACTCAATCAACATTACTTAATACGAAATGCAATTGTAATGTCTTTAATTGTTTTTGAAACGTTATAAGGATTGTTAGGAAGTTGTTAGAAATAACTATCTGATCCACTACATGCTCATTTATCTGAGAAGTATCCACTAAAAACTAGGACGTTAAGTTGACTCATCCTAACCTCACAAATTCTGGTAAGACAAAACCCATTCTTAAATATATACAAACTATTTTGAAAAAAAAAAACAAAATATAAATCCAATCAATTACAATAATTAACTTCAATCAATATACATCTTTCGTCACCACGTCTGAATGTTTAATTCCTTTATAAATAATTTTTATGTAATGTAAATTTCGTAAAACATATATTTTTGGAATAAATTACACCCCCTCCTTTGAGAAATGTGGGTATTACACTACCCTCCTCTCTTGTATTAAAATATATAGTTTAATTCATTTAATTTAATAACATTCAAGTGAATTGCATTTCCATCTCTTAAGAGATGCTAGTATTATACTATTCTCTCTTCTTATGTTGAAATATTAATATAATATAGTTAACTTAATACTATTAAAGAATATTCTTCAAAATATTTTAAAAGATATTTTTAATTAAAATTATACTAAAATATTTTTAATCTACCAAGTTACTTTTAACTTGATGCTTTAACATTACTTTTTTGTCTATGCTTCAACGTTGCTTCTCTTCGTAAGGGTTGCGGGCAAAGTAAATATTATGGAAGTGACAAAACATCTTATCAATTTGGTTGTTAATAATATATAAAAGGTTAGAAAATGTGCTCAATGGAGAGGGAATTTATGACTAAAAATATATAATAAAAATAAATAATTTTGTAACATATTTTTATAAATAAATGCATAAATATAGTAACAAATGTTTTTCTAGTAAAAATTTATTTATAGAAATTATTAAATTTTTATAGAAAATATAAAAATGATGAAAAGTGTGGTGTATTTTTATCTATTAAAGGAAAAAAAAACTGTATATTTTGAAATAAAAAAATGGGATAAAAGATATTTTAGTCATGAAATTGTTTTTAATGAAAAATGTGAAAATAAAGTAAAGTATAATATATTTGTATTTGTCAAGGAAGAAAAATGTGTATCTTAACAGAATAATAGAGGGTTGTATAATACTTGCATTTGATAGGAGATAGTAGTATAAATGATATTTTGATTTTTTTTTTAACAAAAGTTAACAAAACTTTAACAGAAAATTTCAAAATAATGTGAAGCATTATATAGTCGAATTTGTTAGGAGAGGAGAATATATATTTTAACATTAAAAAATGCAGTATAATATTTACATCTTTTAGGGAAAAAGAGTATAATTTACTCTAATTTTTTCATTCCATTCAACAATTTAACACTGTTATCATTTACTGATTATATAATCCTAAAGGTATTTCCTTTTAGATATCTCAAATGAATAATAGGAAAATTTAAATTTGGTTTAATTACTCATTTGATCTTCTAGTTACAAAAACTTTTTCCTTTAGTTCTTGTACTTAAAAATATTTTCTTTTAGTTTTTACACATATCATTTTTAATTCTTTTTAGTCCTTACACATATAATTTTAATCCCTTTTAGTCCCTGTAGCAAAGACTAGAAGAGATTAAAAATGATGTGTATAGAGACTGAAAAAGAATGTTTTCAAGTATAGAGACTAAAAGAAAAAGTTTTTATAATTATAAGGACCAGGTGAGTAATTAAACATTTACATTTTATCTGTATTGTATAAAATTTTTAAATAGTTTGACATTATCTTAATCAATCTTTTTGTTGTCACGTTTAACCTGTGTTATGAAAACCTGGACTGAATCAGCCGGTCAAACCGAAAAACCAGTGATCGGTTCAAATAAACCATAGAAATTGCCTGAAGAAGAACTGATCGAAGAACCGAAAATCGGTCAAGAACCAGTAAAACCGGTCAAAAATAGGCCAAAAACTAGTTCACAACGGGTCAAAGAAAAATATTTAGTACAACATTATTTTGATTTTTTTCGTAAAAAAATAAAAACCAACCTAAAGTATTTATCATATTCTTTTTTATTTTAAGTATAAACTTATTTTTATTAATAAATATTGATGTGTATAGTTAAAACTTATACTTAAGTATCATGAGATATTTGATTTGTACTTTTGTAAGTATTGTAAATGTAAAGAACTTATAAAATTATGTTTTATACTTTTATTTTTAATTTTTAGTATTATAAAATTATGATATTATGTTTTTTTAACATTATTTTATGTATTATTTAATTATTATTATTATTTTATTAATACCGGTTTGACTATAGTTCAACAACGGTTGACCATTAAACCTTGAACCAGTACCTTGACTGATTCAATGACTGGTTCGGTTTTAAAAACATTGCGTTTAACTAATGACGTGATACTTTATAAATTATGTTAATGTAACATTATCACTTAATAATAAGTGAAAAAAGAGTTCAATTTTTATGTACTGTCAGTGTAAAATTGTTTACATTATTAACTAATCAGAAATTACTGCTAAGTATGACATTTAAAGTAGTTAATATAAAATGCAACAAACTTAATATAGATGTCAACTTGTGATTAAATAATAGTGTAAAAATTCTATACACTATCAGTGTATGAACTATTTTCTCGTAAAAAAAAATATGGAGATAATTAATTAATAAGAAATGAAACTTAAATAATTTTTTTGGTAAGAATTAAATTCATAATTTGAGAAATTCACAAGAAGGAAAAATATATTGACTTAAATATGTTTTTAGTATTTTAAATTTGAGGTAAATTTGTTTTTTATCTCCCAAATTTAACATTGTTTTTTTAGTCTTGTAATTTAAAAAAAAATATTTTAGTCTCTCTGTCTAAACGTTTAATTTTATTCATTCCATCCAACAAGTTAACACTATTGTCATTTATTGATCATAAACATCTTATGCCTAAACATCATCAAAATGAATACTTTGAAAAGAAAATACACATGTAATAGGGTGTTTGATAATAAAAATGCGAGATCAAAATGAGTTGTTATATAAATGACTTATAATTTGTTAGTTATGTAAGTAAAGTCTCTAACGAAATATTTTTTTTAAATTATAAGACTAAAAGGATTAATTTTAAATTTAGTAAACTAAAAACAAAATTACTCCAAATTTTAAGGAAATAAAATCATATTTAAGCCAAAATATATTTAACCCATTTCATTTTATTCTCACTTTCCATCTACGTGCAAACGAAGCAGCTTAGGAGTTGAGAAAAAAATCAGATCATGAGTTGATGACATATAAATTTGGAGAGTGAAAAGCGCAACCTAGCGACAGGAGAAGGGTGTAATTGGCGCGCGCGCTCGAGAGAGAAAGATGGAGGAAGACAGAGAGTGGAGCGTGAAGAAGAATGGAACCGCGACGCGACCATCTCTAAAATCCGATTCTCCACTCAACAAATATCAATTATGGAAGCAGAAGGTCGCTCCCTTTCTAACTAACCAACTTCCTTTTCTTTTCTTTTTTTCGATTTTTGGCAATCATAAGTTAACCGAGCGAGTTGGGTACGATTCGCAGTTGAGGGACAATTGCTACAAAAGGGTGAGAGAAGACAGAACTCGCTTACTCTGGAAATTCAGATGCAATCAACAGGTTCAGTTCACCTCATTCCAATTCTATAACATTATTGTCCCTGTTGTTGATATTATTATTAGAATTGTTACTTGGTGGCAGGAGGATGTTGTCAAGTCTGCATTCCAGGATATTGTATCGGATGAATTCAACAAAATGAAAAACACGGATGAGCTGTTATGGGAGTATGAAGGTCCTCCTGATACTACTTACCAGGGTGAATGTGAAGACATACTGTTAGAAATGCAAAGGATATTTTATGAAGATCTCAAATCCCAACCACCCATACAAGGTATGCTACTCACTCAAAATTGCAGCTACTCCTTCCTTTCTTTTATTAAGCTTTATATAATATATGATATGATATCTAATAATCTATCACCTTCCCTCTTATTTAATATTATATCTCTTTAGGATGTTAAATCCTCAATGAGTGAATGTGATTGCATTGCATGTGGCTGGCTATACTTATGTATGGGTGAGTGCGTGTTTATGTTTGCTTCCATTTGTTGTAGTACTGGATTGTGCCAGAAGAGTAGATGGGAAACAAAAGAAACACCAAAGCTATTAAGAAAATCTTTTAAAGGGGCATGTGGTTGTAGGTTTACTTTGCTATTCAAATTGCGCTAACTCGCACCTGTTTTTAATATAGAGATCTTACCTATCTACCTGCAGATTTAGAAAGCGATATTGAAACTTGGGAGGATGAAGTAGATGAGTACTTGGCTGGTGCAGTTTATGAGCATATGCAGCTAAATGCAGATGAGGTATACGATTCAAAACATGACAGTTTCCCAAGTTATATTCTATTAGATACTGGCAGCTCTCAATAGCAGCAGTCTTAGGCTTTGAATTTTTTATTCTGCATCTATTCCTCTCTTTTGTCACTGGATCTCAAGCATGGTATTTTTCCTGCCAATATATGTATCTGTAATATAGACCAAAGCTCAAGTATCCTATGGTCATTTCTGCATATTGGCTTCTCACAACATAATCGGGGACATTTTCCACATTGAATTGATTAGAGAATCAATATCCTGATGATATTTCTGTACTATCTTGCAAAAAAAAAAAATGTACTTATTTGTAGTGTTTTAATACTATTTTCAATATAAAAGAATACAAAAAACCTTAAAAATTAAGTTTTCATTTTTTTCATTTAATTGGAATGAAGTCTCTTATTTGATTATGAAAATTGATAATAGGCCCATGGGAAAGAGATTTGGTGTCCTATTTGTAAGCAAGGAGAGCTTAAAGACAGTCACAATCTTATATACTGCACTCGTTGTGAACTTCAACTAAACAAAGCTAGTGAGGTACTTATATTTCCTCCCTTTGTTAACCTCTCCAATGCCAACACAATTTAATACACCTTCATGAGTCAGTCTCACGTCACCAAAATTTCATGGAGTATAAGAACTGAAAATATCCCTCTTGGATGTAAAATGTACTGAAGCACCACTGTCAAATCACCCAGCTAGATGCACTCAATAGATTTATGTAATTAACACCAACTAATGTCTAATAAAAAACAGACTTGTGTTGTTGTATGTAGGAGTGTTTATGGGTTGGATTGATTCAGGTTTAGGTTAAAATTAAATCCAAACCGTGATTCTTGACTTTCTTGCTTTTGGAGAATATGAGGGTGGTTTATATATTTATTTTGGAACTTGTTTGAGCATCAAGGGGCAATGAGGCTCTACATTTGAGTAGCCTAGCGCTACATTAACAATTCAATGCAGTGCTATGGATTATACAAATGAGTTGAATGTCAGACTAAAATAAACATTATGCTTCTGGATCTAACTTCTATGCATAGATAGAAGATTGACTGCTTCCTACTTAGAAGTTACTTGCTCAAGTTTTTAAAATTTTTTCATATTTATATTTTTTTTTTTTTCTGAAAAACTTAATAAACTTTTTGAAAACATTGTTACCAAAATTTAGCTAAAACTTATTGTTAGGCACTCCTATGCTAGACCATGTGAGAAATATGAACAAGGGCAAGGGGGGATTTACATAGGATATAACTAACTCATCTATGTGGCAACATGTGTGGGAAGCAATGAGTTAGAGTTAGAGGTTGTGTGGGACATAAGGGAAAGGGGGGTGGGGGATGAGAGAGGTCAACAATTATACAGTGAGGATTTGGGGGAGGTTCCAGGTCTCTTGAATGACTTGTGATATATTTTCTTTTCTGTTTTATGGAATTCTAGAGATCCATCTGTGTAAGAATCTGAAGGAAAGAATGAATTTTTATTGATGAGCCCTAAATCCCAATTGCTATGCCAATATGGCAGGAGCCTTTGGCTAGGGCTGAAGATACAAAATGAGTTATTTCCCTTGATATTCGAGAAACTCGGACTCTCCCCACTCTGAAAGAGGCTAATCCTTTCTCAAATGGTAAAATGATTTCTCTCTCAACCTTCTCTCTTTATTTATAGGCAATATGCCTTATTTCTTCTGCTATCTCAGCCTGCCCAACCAAAGATTATGGTATCAATGGAACTTCATTTCAACAGCCACAATCAAGTGAATACCCGCATGCTCCTTTAGTGCTCTGTTTTCTATGGTATTTCTGGCCATGAAATAGAGCATCAAAGGCTCTTTAATTATACTGAGATCCCATAGCTCCCTTGTGAACTCCATTACTGCACATGGTTGCACCTGATGATTATTAATATCCTCTACCTTAATTTATTTCTGAGGTGGGTTGATTGTACTACCCAAACCCAACACCTCTTTTGTTGCCATTGGTTCAGTCCTTGGCTCTCCCCTTGTGCCAAACATTGGGCTTCCCTTAATTTTTGCCTCCTCTTTGCAACCCCCAAAAAAGACCCATCTCCATGTCATCTCTGCCACCATGCTTCTTGATCTAAAGAACTTCATTTTTGCTTCTGTATTTTGATTCTTTGTCCATAATGTTGTTGGGTTGCTTTTGTTGGATTTCTCCCAATTCTTGTAGCTTGTATTCAATTCTTGCCTTGAGCTGTTCGTTCTGTTCTGTTCTCTCTAAACCTTCATCTTCTCTTTTATTTTCCAACACTCAAGGTTCTTGCTCCTCATCTTGCACCTGCACTAGTAGATCTGGATCAAATTCTGGTTGGAATTCTTTGAGCAAAACCTTCAAGAAGTTTCACCATGATGCACTTGGATGGTCCTCTTTCCACATAGACCACCTATCTAAAGCATGTCCTGACATAGCCTTCCCCACTCTTTGTATTGTTACAATATATGAAAATATCTTATCATATCCTAGAATATCTTACATAATGCATATCCTAGAACATCTTAAATATGAAAATATTTTATCATATATGTTATCGTACATTTTTTTCCAGCTACTAGTCATAATCTGCTAATCTATAGCTTTCCATTCTTTAGTCATTTGGAAAGGTCAAAGATTCTTTATTTTGAGTTGCTAACAAGATAATGGTAAAGAGTAAATTAATAACCTCTGTACATTGACAGATGGTAAATGTAGGAAAATAAAGCCTATAAATTGGAAGTTCCTTCATTTGTTAGATGTAACATCATCAAGAAGCATCTCACCCGGTGTAACATCTCATTTCTTGCATAGGACAGTTGGTTTTCTTAGATCTTTTATTTGTTTATTGTGAGAGTTGAGTGTATACACCTGTGAGAAAATATTGAGATATTTGAGTGTATTCTTTGGGATTTGAGTGAAGTATAATATTTTGTAATCATCACAATATTTCTTTATTGAATATATACAGTAGTCGTATCTGCATGTGGATATAAGTTGTAAGCTAAACTACATTTGTTCCTACACTTTTATTTACACACTTACTATAACATCATCTTTTTCTTCTGAGATTCAGCTTACTTTGGACTTTTTGCGGGACCGGCTGGCTGAAGTCCACACAGAGCATCTTGACAGAGGCTGCAGATTGAAACCCAAATTTTGTATGAAGACAAAGTTTAATTTAACTGCATTGTACATTTCATGTGAAGGTTGTGATACATTTGAGGTTGTAATTTAACAGTTTCGTTGTTATTCGTTATATAAATATCAGAGGTTCAACATATGTCAGGGTTTCCCCTATCTTTCTTGTTTTGCTTCATCTTCTTTGATTTCTAATATGCATGGGGAAAGGTAATGTACTTGTAGAAAAAAATATGGTAAACCTAGAACTCTTAAAGAATACAGAAATGGAAGTATCTTGTTTTAAATTTTTATAAAAAATAAAAAGAATGGAACTCAATTTACCATATGAAAAAACCTACAACTTTGCTCCTTGCGACAGAAAGTGCCTTATTATTCTTTCAAAATAATTCGTATATTGGTCGTGCCTTTAGGCTAATTGGCCTTTCTGAAAAATCCTCCGAGTAATACAGCAGCTAATTATTTTCAGGTCACCGCCATTCAGCAGAAAAATAAACAAATTTGCCCGGAGTTTACAATAAGCATTCAACTTAATGAGTATGTAGTGCATAGACGTTCTGAGGAACCTGAATGCACTATTTAGGAGATTTATGAAACTTACAAACTGATGTTGGAGGAATTTTTGAAAGGCACTTGAGACTCACAAAAACAGTCACAAAAGGGGAATAAAGCGTGAACCCTCGCTAAACGTACCAGTATGTAACTGTGGCACTTGCCGATAATTGTCGTAAGAGGAATAAATATGCATGCAATGTCAATATTGGATCCCAAAGAGCTAAAAAAATGAGTTCACTTCATCAAATCTGTCTTTAATTTATCTAGCACTAAGATAATTCTCTTTATCTATTCCCACCCCCAAAGTGTGTAGTCCACAAAGATGTATAATACATTCCTAAATTAGGAAGATAACATGTGGTACTAGGCATTAGGAGCTAAATAATGAATTCAAATGCTTACAAGCTTCAAATTCAAGCGACTACACTAGGTAGATACAGGATGCCAAAACGATACAGGTTATCACGAAAGCCACTGCCATGACAATAATCTAAATTGACCTACAAAATTCACCCTTTCAAAAACTAAATTTGCAACGACACAAAATTGAACATTCAAATCTCCCTGAAAACCTTCTCGGCAGCGGCTATTGTCTTTTTTATGTCATCAGAAGTATGTGCCAAGCTGGTGAAGCCAGCCTCAAACTGCGAAGGTGCCAAATAGACACCCTCCGCCAACATTCCCCAAAAGAACCTAGCAAACTTGGCCGTGTCACTCTTCTTGGCATCTTCAAAATTATACACAGGTCCTTCTGTGAAGAAAAACCCAAACATCCCACTTATGTGCCCACCACATATTGCATGACCTGCCCTCTTCCCAACTTCAATGATGCCTTGAACAAGCTCTCCTGTGATTTTGTCCAAGTACTGGTAAGTTCCTGGCTCCTTAATACGCAGCAGTGTCTGTATGCCTGCAGTCATGGCCAAAGGGTTCCCACTCAAGGTCCCAGCCTGGTACATCGGTCCAGCCGGTGCCACCATCTTCATGATCTCCTTCCTCCCTCCATAAGCGCCTACTGGCAGACCTCCACCAATGATCTTTCCTAGGGTTGTTATATCCGGAGTTATGCCAAAATACTCTTGAGCACCTCCATATGACAAACGAAATCCGGTCATAACTTCATCAAACACAAGAAGGGTGTCGTTCTCCTTGGTGATTTTTCGCAAGAAATTAAGAAATTCAGGTTTAGGAACAATGAAACCTGCATTTCCAACAACAGGTTCGAGGAAAACCGCGGCAATTTCTCCTTTGTTAGACTCAAAGAGCTTCTCAACGGCCAAGATGTCATTGTAGGGGGCTGTAAGTGTTTCATAAGTGGCAGCTTTGGGGACACCAGGGGAATCAGGAAGTCCTAAAGTGGCAACTCCACTACCCGCCTTGACAAGAAAAGGATCCGCGTGGCCATGGTAACACCCCTCAAACTTGATGATCTTCTCTCTTCTGGTATAAGCACGCGCCAGACGGAGCGCACCCATGCAAGCTTCTGTGCCTGAATTGACAAACCGAACCATTTCAATGCTCGGGACGGCATCGATAACCAGCTTCGCCAAATCGTTTTCCAGCTCACAGGGTGCACCAAAGCTGGTTCCTTTCTTCATGGTTTCACCCAAAGCTGCAAGCACCTGTGAGTGTAATTTCAACAAAAATACATTTAATATGAAGTTTAATTTTTATACAGTCAGTATAAAGATTTGTACACGATCAACTAATCAGAAATCATCCTATATTATACACGTCAACCTGTGATTACACTTTCTAATTAAATTCTTTAATATAAGCCTACCCTTTTTCCATTAGAATTAGTTTAATGGGAAATGGGAAGGTTTGTTACCTGATCATCGGCGTGACCAATAATTGCAGGACCCCAAGAACCGACGTAGTCAATGTAGTGATTGCCATCGATGTCCCACATATGAGACCCCTTCACTGAATCAATCACAATTGGTTGACCGCCCACCGATTTGAAGGCACGAACTGGAGAGTTCACACCTCCAGGCATCAGCTCCTAACACCAAAATCACAATCAAAATCAAATAAATTCACTGAAATGATTGAATAGTCAATATAATTCCATTTCCAAAGGAAGAGCTTACCTTGGCAGCAGCAAAAGCTTCCTCGGACTTGGTAAGAGTGAGTTTGTTGTCGGTCTTGTTATCGACGGATACGGCCATTGTGACGAAAGGAGAAGTTCGAATGCGTGCGGGTGTGGGAAAGGAAAGGGGCATCCCGAGGGTTAGCCTCGCTCCTGCGATAGCCGAAACAGCCATTTGATTTGGGGAATTGGGAATGAGAAGAAGGGCGAGATCAGAGAGACAAATGAAATGAGATAAGACTAACTGTCAAATGAAATGAGATACCAAAAACCTTACCCTCTCGCCATCCAACGCACTCCTCTATCTCTTTATATATACTACTGCTACTGTCCCATGTCAAATTATAATTTTTTCTTACAAAATAAAAATAAAAAAATACTAACTAACCAGTTAAATGAATAAAATATTTAAATTAAATTTAAATCAGTCGAAAGATATAACAAATAGTACCCCAAAATTAAGGATTCAAATTCATATAGAAAGAATAATTTTAGAAATACGTTGAAAAAATTAATGTCAAAAAATGCGTTATTTTTTTTTTTAAAAGAAAAGTAGAGACTGGTACCTTATAAAATAAACAATAAAAACTAACACCCAAATAAACGACAATTATACATTTATTGCATGTTTGTTCTTTCATCTCATTTAGAGGATAATTATTTTTTTAATGATGCTAGATAGTACAAATAGTGAAAATCCACTAGGTCGGCCAATGATAAAAGTTTAAGTAGTTTCCATAAGGTTTTAAATTTTGTTGTCATTGTTATACAAAAAAATAAATAATAAAAATAGTGTTTGTGCAAATTTAGTAGTAAATCTAATTTGTTTTATTTATTGTAAAAATGTTAAATTGTAAAATAAAAAAAAGGTATTGCCAAAAAATTAATAATGGTTAGTGATAATAAAAATTAATTATGATATCATGTAGATATATTTTTTTATATGAATCACATATATTTTCTATGAGAGGTAATTTTACTTAAAGATAAGACTACTATGAGTAGTAAAGTTCTCTTTTTGTATATTTAACACAACTGTATATCTTTGCTTAGTGTTCAAACTTGAGACCATTGATTAAATTGAAACAATACTGCACAGTTGATTCACGTGCTCAGCAATTAACATGGATATCTATTTATCATGAAAAGAAATTAATATTTCCAATATATTTGTACATAAAATCAAGTTTTACGGAATCCAAATGATAATAAAAATGATTTTTAATAAAATAATTATGCTTAAAAATTATTATAATATAGGTTCATTTAATATGCATGTGATTAGATAAGACTTGATAATATAATATATAATATTTGATGTGACATTACATAAGATATTATATTGTATAAAATAATACTATCCTATATTTACTAACATATATTGTATAATATCAAATAAGATAACAATTAATATTTTTGATAAAAAAAAAAATCTTACACTTAAAAATACACTTTGTTGTTTGACAAATATTTAAAGCAATTGGAATCTAATTTGTCATGAAGTATATGCATATGTTAATCTCAAATTTATTAAAATATTCTAAGATTGTTGAAATGTTAAAGATACCTTTTCGAAAACAAAAAAGCACAAGTAAAAGTTCATTTTTGGAAACGCAAAAAAGACCACCGAAACCAAAAAAATTCTTAGGGTACCAATGTTTTTTAAAATACTATGGATTACCTTTTCGAGCATTTTGAATAAAAAACAAGTAGTTTTCACTACACAAGACTTGATAAGTTGAAGTTATATAGAGCTTAATTTTGAAACATAAAATGACTCATCAAGCACGTCCGCTAATATTAAAAACCAATTGTTTCTAATATATTAAAAAATAAAAATTTTAATACAATTAGAAAAAATCCAATAAAATTCTCCACCTCTAGGACCAACAACCCAGGCGGTAAAAATAAATAAAGTTGTAGGAAAGATTTTAGTTATATACACATAAAGTGGAGAGATAGTAACACTTTTTGACACACTCCTTCTAATATATTTTTTATTATTAGTTAAAATTTATTAAAAACTATAAAATCATCAGTAAGACTTAGTACATAATAAGAAGTAAAATGCACACACTTTTGTAATTTAAAAAAAAATAGTTAATAATAAAGATTTTGTTGTATAATATATTGCTAGCATTTTTCTTACACAAAAATGACATTGACACTTGTTAGGATGACGAACTTGGTTCAATCTATTGAGTTGACATGTTTAACTTGTTAAATAGATTTATCTTTATATCCTACTACAACAAGATTAAGAACTTATTCACCAAGTATGCAAATCTCCTAAGATTTAGCAGGCTCGTGTCAATAATTTATTGAGAAATTAGAACAACAAACAATTTCCACAACTCAAGAACTCAGAAAAAGAAGAAAGGTAGGAAAAAAAAAACCATAGTTCAAACGTCTATTTGTAATGCATTATAAAATTTTAATAATTAAAACTAAATTTCGAAATGGTTGTTTGAACTTTATGATAATTTAATCCAAAAATAAATTGTATTTAATCCATAATTAAAATTCAAAAACTGAATTAGACATTCATTGAATTTAAATTGGAAATCAAAAGTTTATTTTTTTATGTACAATAGGCGTACTGAGATTAGAACATATGAACACATGCATATTACTCTAACCATTTACCACAAGGCCGAAAGGTATTTAAAATTTAGAATTAAAATTTGTATGCATTGTACAAGGTTAACTTGACCTAATCTCAAGCACTGTTTGGTGCAATCAAATAAACTAATCCAATTTATTCTTAAAAATAAAAATAAAAAATTAGTACAAAAAATTAACCATAACCCTAATTTCTCACATCTCATGAACCCTAACCATGATCCACACTCAAAGAAATTAAAACCTATTTGGCACCACCCTAATCAGTATGTGTATGCATATACATATTTAGATCCAATTATTCTCATATATGAAAATAAAATTTCATTGGGTTACAAATGAGAGTGGGTATATGATATGAAGATGAAGCATTACACTAATGCATTAAATAAACAACATATACCAGTTAATGACATGCTATATGCAAACTGTATAGGAATAATAATACTTGTTTTGTTTCAAAGATTTCTATTATTTTGAATTGTATTTTCCACTCAAAATCTTAATGTAATGTTTTTACTATTTGATTCTAAATGATAATATGGGGATTTAGAATCAAATCCTTAGGGTTCTGGTAAGCCAATAACATTTAGCTTTCCGTTGATGACATGTATATGAGTCAAAACCTTAATTCTTTTATTTCAATTAAGATCTTGATTACAAACAATGTTAAAAAAGGGTTGGATCCAAGAGGGGGGGGGGGGGTGAATTGGATCTTTCAAAAATTTCAAGAATCCCCAATTTCTTTTCAATATTGAATAACTAGATTTTTCAAAAACTTTGAATCTTATTGATTTGGTTATACGAATGAAATAGAATCAAAACAACTTATCTTGAACTTTTCTATACAAAGAGCCTTATGATTTTAAATGCAAGTGATCAAGATTCAATATGCTAGCAAGATGATAGAGAAAAGAAGAGAGCAAACAAGATTTATACTGGTTCGATTACTACCACTGTGATCTACATCTAGTTTCAATCAAACTAATTGGTGTTATCACTAAGTAATTCAAATGTTTACAAACACTATGCAAAAACATAAGAATTACAATCAAACAAACAACATAATCAAGTTTCTTAAACCCTATCAAGAAAAACTTGAATCCTTTCTTGTGGAACCCTACCATAAGGAAGATATGAGAGACACCCTCTCAAGAATGAAAATCAAATTAAAAAAATGTTAGATATCACCTTGGTTTGTAATAGATGGAAAACAATGAAGAACTAATCAAACTTTACCCTAGAAAAGACTTTTCTTTATTCTCAAGGTTAATGCATCATGAGCTCTTTGATTTTTTATCCAAAACTTGTAATGAAGAAGAAGAGTAATATAAATTCTCTCTAAAAAAGCTCTCACTCAATTTTAGAAAAGTGAAATTATGCTTAAAGACTCACTAAGGTTTACATTATATAAAGAGTTTACTGAAATAACTAGTTGTATTGACTTGTAATCAGTTATTTTGTTATTAGAAATATGGAAATAGGAGTTTTAATAGATTTAACTAGTTATTTTTGCTTATAACTAATTAAAACAACATGTTTGTGCTTTTCTCTTTGCTGGAATAACTAATTACATAGCTTTGTAACTAGTTATTTTCACATAAGACAAAAACAGTTTTATATTATGTAACTGGTTACAAAATTATGTAACTAGCTTACAGTAGAAATAATTGATTACATAATGTTGTAACTAGTTAAAACAGAAAAAATGTAACTAATTACATATTGTTGTAATTAGTTAAAATAGTGTAAATTTCCACTGTTTATGCGAATTAAAACGAATTTAACCGATTACAAAACTAATTTAACCAATTAAATGGTTCTTAAACATAAGATTGAATTGTTCTAAAGCTTTAATATGTAGCTTTGACTTCCTATCAATTTAAAACTATGTTTTATCCAATTATTCCTCTTTAAACTCAATTTTAGACTTACAAAAAACATGTTACCACTTTGTTAAACTTTTAAGTCTTAAACTTTGAGCTCATCATCATCAAACCATTAAGGATAAAGATAAATCATGCAAGACTCAAAACCACACACTACATGCATAAACACACATTACAACTTTGCACTCATCAAGAGGCTAAATTATCAAAACTAAATTAAATTTCCTTGGGGGCAAGAATAATCTTCTTCTTGCTTCTTCAAACAATATGTAACCTGCTGACAAGTCGAGGTAGGTTGGCCTGCTAGGCCATTATTTTTTTAAAAAAAATTATGTTACTTTTTTGTGTGACTTTGTGTTGGTAAAGATCCTTATTTCATACTTTTGCACTCTTTCTTTTCTTTTATTAATATTAGTAGGTTTTATATTCATATTCTTTTCTTTTATTAATTTTAGAAATCAACTAAGTATTATGCATATCTATGTATATCACGTGTGCAGGTCCAACTTTCATCTTTTTTTTCTTCTTCAAATTGAATCATGTTTGTTCTCTTTTATATATGTACATCAATAAGGATCTTTAATTAGGTACCTTTGTCATTCCACTGCATTGTTAATTTATTCTTCCTTAACCACTAAATTTTTCTGTTATCCTATAATATTTCATTACCTATAAAAATGATAATTAAGCAAGCTTTCAATTGAAGTTTCCCTACTTTACAGTACTATATAGTAAATAGCTTTTAGAAATTGGCTAAAAGGTTGGCAATTGTAGTTAAGAAGCTTGAATTCACCTTTTTTTTCTTTATTTTTTTTAAATTTTTGGCAGGCTAGCCCCTAGCTCGCCACTAAACGAGGCGGGCCAAAACTTTTAGCCTACCCAAAGAATCGAGCCAGTTCACACCAGCTTGTTTTTGGCAAATTGGTGGTGAGGCTAGCCAAAATGAGGTGAATTGGTTTGCTTTGCTACTCCTACTCCCTTGTAAGATGCTCACATCAAGTGTAGCTATTAACTTGTGTTTCCCATCATGCCTCACATTTTTTTGTCTCCAAAAGTATCCATCCATGAGAATCTTGTGAGGCACTTACTATTATTTTCTATTTCTATACTTAGAGCAAGTTCAATGGTGAAATTTAGGTAGAGGTTTTTAACTCATTTTTTGTGAGTCCTATCATGACATATCAACTTTAAGAATGTTAGTATTTTTTCATTCCAATAATACAACCATTTAAAAAGTTAAAATGAGTTATTAGTTTCATATATTACTTCACATCTTCATACTTTTATTTATATTTATTTTTTAATATAATATACCACTACTTTCTAAGATGCATTGAACCTAACTATACCAAATATCTAGGTAACTTGGAAAAATAAACACTAAAGAAGCTCTTATCTCCAAAAATATTTCTATTTTCAACAATTCCCCTCAAGTTGAAGAATAAATGTTTTTCACTCCTAGTTTGCATATAGTTCTTTCAAAATTTGAATCGCAATCCTTTAGTAAGAATATTTACAAGTTGACTTTGTGAAGGCACATATGGAGTACAAATCAAGCCACAATCGAGCTTTTTCTTGATAAAATGCTTGTCTACTTCTACATGTTTTATTCAATCATGCTGAACAGGATTATGAGCTACTCCCTCTGTTCCATATTGATTGATGTTTAAGGTTTTTTTACACAGATTAAGAAAGACAATAAATAAGTTACTTAGTGAAATAATTTTGCTAAAATATCCTTGCTTCCCTTTTTGAAAATTGATAGGCACAACATTCAAAAATCATTAGGCTTATGTATTTATTTAGAGCAAATTTGAAATAAAAGTGTTAATATTTCATTGAAAACTGAGAACATCAATCAATATGAAATTTTTTTGAATGCTAAAACATCAATCAATATAGAAAGGAGGGAGTATGTTGATAGTTGATTTATTATCATAGTAGAGTTTTATAGGTCCATTCCATTCATCTTACTCTTCTAAAATGATTTTCCACCAAAGTAGCTCACAATTACCTTGTGCCATAACTCAAAACTAGACTTCAACACTAGACCAAGCCACAACATTATGTTTTTTACTCCTCCAGTATCCAATAATGGATCTCTATCAGTCACTCACCTTGCATAATCAGTATAAGTGTAAGCCTCAAGAATTGCATTTCCATTCATTCCATATAATATTCTTCTTCATGAGGTTCCTTTAAGGTATTGCATAATTCTATGAGTGACATGTAAGTGAACTTCTTTTGAACAGTGCATAAATTGACTAACTAAACTTATAGCAAATGCACATCTCTCGGGCAGCGCATAATGGAAGCTTCGACTATGCCTCCATTTATTAAGGAAATCTACTTGAATGTTGCAACTAGCAAATGATGTATGCTATCAATTTTCTTTAATTTTTTTTTGGTATACACGCACATACTATCTATTATTATTACCATCTTAAAAAAGAAAAAGAAAATAAAAGAAAAGAAACACTAAACAAGTGAAGGAAATAAAACCATATTAGCAAATACAGAACTGCTCCAAATTTCCGTAAGGTTTCTAATCATCATGATATTGTATTCAGTTTTACCTGAGAGTCACCTTGTGGATAATAATTATATCTCCTGAGCAAGTGCACCAAATCCCTCATGTACTATAACTTAAAATATTTTCTATCTTTTCATCAATTCTCACTTTCTCATCCATCAATAATTGCAATCAACTTTATCATTAAGCTTTCAAATCCCTTCAGCTTTCTTCCTTAACAAGTCTAAAGAGACTTAGGGTCTACTCTGAAACTAGAGGAAATAGGAATTTTTTTTTTTATTCCTTCCTTTTGAACCGGAATTAAACCGTTTTCTTATAGTTGAAGGCACCCTGATGCAGTAAAGGCAACATAATATAAGTTATTTAGGAACCACCGAGATTTCCCACTCCTTCAATTTTAACCACGTTAGAAATAATAAAAGTATAATAACGTGGAAAAAATGTTTTTTTTTTTTTTGGCAAAACGAAGGACAAGCCAATTGAAGAGAACATACCCTATTCGCCCAAGAAAGCCCACAAGCGTTGCAAAGCGATCCTGGACCAGATGGCCCTCGCCGCATCATAGGGGTGCATTTTGAACTGATGCCACAATACGTGCATCTATACAAACAAGAAATAAGGACAATTGTTAGGGCGAAAAACAGAGACAAACGGTGTAACTGTTAGATAAAAGTGGAAATTTTTTAGGAGAGTATAATTTTACCCCAAACTAAAAAATTATGACTTGAAGCCAGAAGTCTAAAAAAACAGATAGCATCTCACTAGAGATAAATTATGACTGATACTAGTGCCTTATTTCATGAATCTAGATCTAGGTTACATTTGGCTCAGTTTTTTTTTGGGGCTTAAAAGTTACTTTAAATTTCTAAATAAAAGTTTTAAAAATAAAATAAAAATTATTTGGTAATTTTTATTTTTTTTAATTTTAAAGCTCCTTTTAAGTTAAAAGTTGTTTGGTGGCATCTAAATTAAATTTAAAGAATAAAAATTATAAATATTTTAAAATATTAAAAATTTATTTAACTATATAATTTACTCATTTCATTAATATTCTTTTATTTTATGAAAAGAATATTTTAAAAGTTAAAAAAATAAATAATATTTTTTAATTTTCTAAAATAAATAGTTTAAAAATAAATTAAAACCTTAGAATAAATAAACATAATTTAAAATAAATTAATATATGTAAGTATTATTTAACGAGAAAGCTGGTGAATCACTAAACAGTAGAAAATTAAAAAAGATGGTATTTTTGGCCTCGTTAGAATTGGAAGAGGAGATTGGGAGAAAAAGTTCTGTATAAGCTGAAAAAAGCTTCTCTTATCAACTTAATTATAAGCTATTTTTTTTCAAATTTTATTCAATGAAAATAAGTAGCTTATTTTTTTAAGAGCTTTTCATGAAATGTGTCTAGTTTGGTTTCTCCTTTTAAGGAGAAAATAAGCAAAACAAAAAAACAAAAAAAAAGGGCCAAATACACTCCTAGTATCTAGTTTTACAGAAGTTGGGTATCATTTTACGAAAGATTATTGATGCATAATTCTAGAAATGTCAAATTATTATTTTCAAAAAAAGCATTTAATAAAACCTCCCAATTAAGCAAATGGTTTTATGTGTGGAATTTCTGAGTTCTGAGCATTAGGCCAAAATAAAAATTGTTTTATAGGCCCCGAGAAAGTATTCATAAGGATTCAAATGAAACCACCAGAAATTCATAACAAGTGAGAAAGTGTCAAGGAAGAGATAGGTTACAAGATTTTCTGGGTGGCAAAAAACTCACAAAATTTCTGACTGAATGTCATCTTGCCCTGACTCCTGGATTGCCTCCAAACTATTAGGTCCATCATGCATTTTGGACAAAATAAGCTGGGTCTTACTACGATGTACCCTGCATATAATGGTGGAGCATATGAAGAAGTTAAATAGCTACAACCATGAACAATAAGAAAAATGCAGTGCATACATTAAAAGCAGGCGACATCAACCAATTCAAAATTCTTATGCATTTCTCTCACTTGTTCATAGAGTGAAAGATATCCTTTTAATTAGGCAAAATTAGTGATGGTGGCTAAATCCACCTCCTCCGGCACACTACAACGAATGCCTCATTCAAAATAAAACGAAGTTTTTGACATACATATGTGTACCATGCATACTGAACTGACGAATATCAAGTGGAACCTAAAATGACCTTTTAAGAAGCAAAGAAACGAAATGCATTCTCCATCTCTAAACAAACAACATGACCATATGCAAACGCAAGATATATCAACTTGTGTATTAAGTAGAAGTCTAGTATAGCATAGTATGTTAATGTTAGTAAGGAAACATGACCTGAGGGCAGCTTCTTGACGTGTCCTATATCTAACTTTGTTACCAAAGCATCGTTGTTTCCTCTTTTGCCGGAACCTTTTTAATGAGGCTGCTCGTTGTGATTGACTACACCTTCCAGGATAAGGGTATTCCATTTCTATTGCGGCCTAGAGCAGAGCAGCATGCAAACGATCACGGTTACGGAACATTGAAATTAAAACTTCAGTTATAGTAGTATCAAGGAAATCATATTATATTACCCGTTGGTTTTGGTTTTGAGGTGGTGTCTCCACACACTCTGATACCTGCCAAAGCCAAACTCACATGGAAATTAAATTTTAATCTAAAGCGTTCAGTTTAGGTAAAGGAAATTTGATAAATAATAAATGAGGAAAGAGCGTAACAGAAGAGTGTTGGGCAACGTTAGGCGATAGCATAATTTGATCCTCCACAGCAGGAGTAGTATCAGCATCTTCCAGTTCCAGGAAGTTCAACCACAGATCGTCCTCTTGGGATATCAAACCATACACAGAAGTGTCATCCTCCATGTCCACGGGCTCTGCTCCATCGCCCATGTCCATGCTTCCACACTCACTCACACTCGCACTGTGAATACTGAATGCCAGTTTCGTGCGCCTTTCTTACTTTACCCCTACCACTACACATAGATTAGATAGATACAAGTAATTTAATATAAAACTCTCTTACCGAACGTCACTTTTTCTGCAGCTCATGTGTTTTGCGGCGACCAATTGTATTTGTATGACAAGAAAATAGAAAAAGAGAAGAAAAATGTAGAATAAAATGTTTGATGCAATAAAAAGAAATAGAGAAAAAATAATATGGCAACAAGTATTAAATGAACAATATAGTTTTCTTTTATAACAAATATCATCTCTACATTTTTATTACGACTCTATTTATAATATTATTTTTCCTCTTTATTTCTCTGTATGATATTAATCATTTTATATCACTTTTCTCTTATTTTTTTATCTGTATGATATTTCTCTTTGTTGTACAAAAATTTATACATGTTTATAATATAAATATAATTCCTCTTCATAATATTATTAGATATTATCACTCATGTCAACAAAGAAAACCTGGACACAAAATTAAAATGGTTTGAGTTTTATTTTTTAAGATTGCATTATAATTTTATTTTATTTTTCGTATAGACAATAGTGCGGGTAATCTTGCAAAAGCTAGGAAGGATCATTATGGGCAACAAAGCCTTCCCTTTGAATATTTAACACAATTACATACCTAACACCTTTGATCTCTATTTGGACTTGATGAAAAAAATGAGATCACATCTTATGGACTCGTTGAGAATAATTATGATCTAGTTCATGGCCTATTAGAAGTAAAAGGTGCTCTGGTGGGATTCTCATCGATAGAAAAAGATTGCAGTCAGTTTAATAATGATTAGGTGACATTGCTTCTTCAACTTGAACCAAAGAATCTCTTAAATATGATTGAAAATGGATCTTATTCTATCATTGATTAGAAATTCCTCTTCGAAAAATATGAATTGGAGTTTGAAGAAGGGAGGGGAGAGTCCTTGACCTGCAACAAATAAATGAGGATTAAAAGTTCAAAGACGGTGATTACCATTGCATGGTTAGACTAGAATAACTCAGTGTCAGTTAATACTATTACATTATATATAAAGCCAACATCCAATACACATTATTAAATATTTTTCATTACTCAAATAATTTGTGTTTTATTATAATAAATGTTTTATTTTATTTATAATCAGCATTTTATTTTAGTTTATTAATTAATACGAACTCTTTGATATTAGTCTTGCATATAATTGTAATTTTGACCTCACCGCCAGATTTTTTATGCAAAGTAAAGAAAGTTTTAAATTTTATTAATTATAAGCGCAGACAATGAGTGAAAGAAAGCAATATTAAATAGATAAGGATATCTGTACAGACAAGTCTACAGATTTCACATAACAGGAAATAAAAAAGTTGAGAAACGGATAAAAATCTACGAAAAAAAAAATTAAATTTTAACTTGTTAAAATATAACAATACATATAATCATATCATATTATTTTTATGACACTCAATTTTTTCTTAAAAGTTTTGATGCAGCTAACAGTACTTTAATCAATAGTTGTTTTTTTTTTAATTATAAACAGTTTTCTAACTAGAGCTACTCTTTTAGAATACCATGCTATTTAACCGAGTATAGATTTATTTTTATTACATTAATAGAAAAAGGGAAAGAAGACGAGCTATGAAATTACCCTTACAAACATCAAAATAACATTGGCCAATACAAAATAAAACATTTTCCACTGCATCTAAATGTTGCCGTTTCATGACAACCTAACAATGAAAGGAAACTATTTGTCCACCCTGAAGCTGTACATCAGAGACCCTCAGTATGACCATGACATCAGTTCTAATTTTATTTTTTTTTCACAATATTAAAGCAATAACAGATGATATAAAAGTTATACATAAACAGGATATGCACAAAATGCAAGCTTTAGTTTTCTTCAAACAAAATGCAAGACAATTCCGAGACTCTAATCAGGTCAATTAGTTACAAAACAATACGAAGATTTCAAAAGATTAAGAAAGCAAAATGAACCTTTCTCTTCTATAATTCTATCACCATCTAAACACATTTTCTTCCTTTTTTTCCTGGTTTTGACTAGAGTTATAAAGAAATCAATTATACAAAATATCAAATAATATCTAGCATGTTTCTAAACAAATATCATCGATAATAATATACATGAGTTCTAAAAAGAATATATCTAACCCAATCACTCTACATTTCATGTGGTTCCCGTTTTTATCCCTCCACTAGTTTTCATGTCCATGACCCTTTTTATACTGACCACTCATTACATCTTCAAAATCTTCTCTCCATCACCTTTGAACTTTGAATCATCCAAATCTGAGTATAAAGAGGGTTATCCGGTACCACCACAAGTATACACCTGATCTTCCACACTGCATGAATAGTAATTACAAAGAATACATTTCTTACACATAAGACCAAAATGAAGAAATCGCATAAAGTGGTTCTTTCTTCCATGATAGGATTCCAAGGTGCCACCAGAACAGAGGACAGCAGATTCTCCAAACAGACAATATACAGACACCAAACATACTCATATTTACTCGTATAAATTTGAATTATTTGGCACGGAACTCATGCCGAAATATGGTGAGATTCTGAGTAAACTTATCCCTGTTTTTTGAATCTATGCTTAGAGTAACATCTGCCATGAGTTTATCGAAGCATGAAGAAAGCCGCTGATGCTGATCCATTGGCTGCAAAAATTAACCAACCCAAATCACACAACATAAGCATAGTGGAAATACACAACTCATGGTTCCAACCACCCAAATACATGTAAGATATTATAACAGTAACAAAAACTGAACCACTATAGTCTTCTATTAGCAAGTTATTGCCACCACTTTGATGTATTCTCAAGTAAAGAGATAGACACAATAACTATGATCAGTGTCCCACTATAGTGGAGTGATATTTAGGGTCCTTGCATCTAGTCATGTGTGAAAAATAAGAGGCTGCATTCCCTCAACCATGTATACTCAATACCTGATCTGTAATCCAGATCAAAAAACAACAAAAAATTTAGAGCCCAACTTTGAAGTTAAGAGTGAGAAGGAAAATACCTGTGATGACAAGATTTGAGCTTTCAGATCTGAGAATATCTGCAAGCAAATATCATAACCAAGCTTGTTACATATACAACTGTTTGCAGTAAATGTATGGAGAATAGAACACAGATTGAAAAGGTCCACTACCTGCTCATTAATGAGTATCAAGCTCAACATTGGCCTACTCAGACTCCATTGGTTGCCACAGTCTTCAAACAATATGATCTCAAATAGGGTCTTCAAAATCTTGACATGCAAAAGAGAGACACCCAAGTCAAAAAAACTAACGAGTATGGTACCCCACTCCCAGTTTCACAGCAGGAAAAATGAATAAGATGGGCATATTTCATAAAAAAAAATGGTAGTTTGCTTTCTCAAGTATTCTTGAATAAGTTACGCACACAACACATAACTTCTATTCTATGATTTGAAGGTTTGCACTCAATTAATATTTGAAAATTGGGAGTCAAAAGAGGACATAACGTTATTAACAACAGCTCAATTTTCCAGACTCCAGACAAATAATTTTATAAATAAGTTTAGAGCAAAATTTATGAATTTTAACTGAGTGGTGAACAGTAAAATAATAAAAAAATTATACTTCTGGAAACAGATTGGGACACTCTGCAATATGATGAGCAAGATTGACAGATGCAGGTAAATTTGGAGCCTCTCCCATAGTGATGTTGTTAAAATAGAAAGCAGCCAAATTATCAACAGCAGATGCACACTGTAATCAGAAATTAGAAGAGTTGGACAAAGGCATAGTTACAAGAAACCAAATACATAATATTTACATCAACCCTTAGTTTGAAAACAGGAAGATGGAAATGAGATGTTGTGGTCATAACCTGTGATGAGATACTTGTATCCAACCCTTTAAGTCCAGATTCAAGGGAGCCAACTATATGCATAAAGGTGTTCGTGTCCAAGTTTAATACGAAAGTGATGTGGCTGTTGAACAAAACCTCCAAGAATGCAAAATACGCCCTTGTTAGCTGCATAAAAGCAAAAACTAAGTTAGATTCACCTTAATAGTATTCGGCAAGCTGACACAAAACTAGCCCAACACATAATTCTGAAGCGAGATAAAACAGAACCTAGATAAACTGTTAGATGAAGGCTCGCGGATGGTTTTATATTTAACATGTTTCCTCATGCAAGAGCCCACTGGGCTTGATGCGTGGACAATGCATAAACCACTGTGCCTAGTGCTGAAATTCAACTTTTATTTAGAATAGAGGAAGAAAGGGTAAACTCATAACAACTTGGTCATGGAGGCTTTGATACCATATCAATCACCAACGCTCCCAAAAGTTTAAGCTGTTAGGTAGAGGCTCGTGAATCGTTTTATATTCAAAAGTGTCAAATATAACCCTTGAGGGTAAGGATCTTTCAAGCAGAGGCAATTTTAAAGAACCTAACATGTGTAGGCTAGATTACAATCAATATGTACATAACTATATACATATACGGGCGTGATATCTGGAATAACTTGTTTGGTGTTTTGGTGAATATTAAGTTTGCCCAAGGATCTCCAGCACTTCCCATGTGTTAATTTTAGAGGATTTGGCAGTTGGCACCAGCAGAGATGCAAAAAAGCTTTGGTACTGTTCTCGATTTGAAATTATTTGGTTGGAAAGAAACGCTAGCATCTTTAATGGTCATAGATCACCTCTTGAGTTCATATGGCACCAATTAGTTTTCCTAGCTTCTTTATGTTTTGATAATGATCCTTGGGGGTGGTGGTGGTTATATTCCCCTTCTATTCTTGGTATAGTTCTTGATGTTGAAAATCTCACATTGACTAATGATATGACCAAAATAATTTATATAAGTGGAGGCAACCCTTACCTCATGATCTAACTTTTGGGGTTGAGTTAGGCACAAAGCTAAATTCTAAGATAGTATCAGAGCCTATCTTAGTGGTTGTTGTTAGACCTATCGGGCCACTTGTTATCGGGACTATTATCAAACCACCTACAAATGTCCAATCTTGCAAACTTCATGCTTAACATGTCCAATCCTCAACATGAAGGGGGGGGGGGGGGGTGTCGCAGATCCAACATTAACTAGTGATATGAACCAAATAGTATATATAAGTGGGAGGCAACCCTCACTTTATGAACTAGCTTTTAGGGTTAAGTTAGTTCCAAACCCAAACTCTAAGACTTGAAGATTTCTCATCCTCTTGCATAAAAGTATCATTATTATAAAAAATTCATTGCTCATAAAATAAGTTTTTTAAAAAGATTTTAATCCATGCAATCATTTAGTTTTCTATCCTTCACTTTATTATTGCAAATTTAATTTGAAGAAGTGTACATAGGACTTATATGGCAAGAAAATAGTTTGCATACCTTCCTATAAGCCAATATATCAGACATAGGAATTGACAGTGTCATCTTTAGAGCAGCATCAAGAGCGTCAGATAGAGCTCTGTCACCATATAGTTCAAACACACCAAAGTTGACATAATTTCCTGAAAGGGCTGTCATTTGATGCAAGATATTAAATTTAGCTCGCCCACATACAATTTTGCTAGTACATCAATCAAAAGACATGAATTAACAAGGTCATGAATGATGAAAATTACCCCTCATCATATCAAGTCAATATCAATTTCATAATATTTAATCTCTATTATCTCCTTTTCCTCCCTATATACTTAAAAACCCATGATTTCTATAAACATGAATAGCCCAACAACTCAATCATAAATTCATACTAATATGTCCAAGCTAAAGCTTGCAAATACTTTTAAGTGCATGATAAAGAGAATACAACACGGAGAAAGAGAACCAAAAATATGAGAAAAGGGATATGCCCCAAGACTATGAGAATCTAATCAGTCATATCATTTTCATATGAAAAATGTCATTTGTACAACAAAGAAAGAGAAAGAAAAAGAGAGAAAAATATGAGATGTAATTATAATGTGATAGAGAGAGATAAAGAGAAAAAAGTATTGTTGTACGAACAACACAACTCTTTTCATATATTAAACATCCAAAACTAGGCAATGATGAAGCTAGCAAGACAAGTGATCTTAAATCAAATAGAAAAAAGAGACGTTCAATTAATCTCAAGCAAAATACACCATTTTTGTGGATTGAAGTTTAGAGTGAGGGGAGGCTCTCCCAATTCACCAAAATCAATAGAATCTCCAAAAAGAAAAAATACAAAATCAACTCAATTTTTTCTTTTGGGTGACTAGATCTTCAAATAAATGACTTTGCTACATAAAAAAAAAAAATTGCCAGACTCTTGTACAAAGTGACTACCCAAACTTAATGATTGACCTCGCTTAAATTATATTGGCCTCATCCAACTCCTAAATCAGCAGCATTCAAAATCTTGACTCTTTTTTGTCATTACAACAGCACCACTAATATTATTATCCAGCAAACCATTCATGAAAAGAAAAGGAGACAGCATAAAAGAGGAGGATCAGTAAAATCCCTAATGCAGTCAAGCCTTACTCCCTACCACATTTCCTTAGTAATCAGCCCTAATTTAGGAGCTGATGAGAAGAGATATATTTTATGTACACTTGCTACTGTAATATATGATGGCAACTGCACACTTAATAATTTCTCCACTAACCAAGTAGCCTACATAAAATGTAACCTAGGGTTATGATTAGATTCATTAATCCATTATTTCTAAATTATTTTCTTTATTGTAAATGTCAGCATGCAAATATTATTGTTGTATATATATCTCATTCAGCTGAGTGTCAAAATCCTCAAGTAACAAAAACAACAACAAAGATCTTATCCCACTAGGTGAGGTTGACTACATGGATTGCACGACGTCATTGGGATCAGTTAAAGACTAAATTGTCAGGGATATTATTCACAATGAGATTAACAATTTCCTCCAATCTCCTTCTTAGTCTTCCTTTCCCTCTTTTCATAGAGCAAAAAACCATGCAATCTACTCTCTAAAGTATTCCGTCTCAAGCAGAACACTAGACCATGCTCCAGGAATAAAAAGAACCAAAAACAGGGATAGGATTTCACCTCTTGACAGTATTGTTAAACAAATCCATATTCCTTTGTACTTGTACGTATAAATATCAGCAGCATTTGGAAGAGACAGAACTCTAGATCCATAAGCAACAATCAGTTTACTGACTTCCCGGAAGAGAAGTATGCCATTTGGTGAAGAAGAGTCAAATGTCAAACGTTGAGCTTTATTTAGCACAAACTCAGCCATGAACTTTAACAAAGGGGTGGTAACCTGCAGAATCAAGCAAACCACAGGAAGAGGAACATACATCAGAATATATGCATCAGAAGTAATTCCACATGCAAATGACAAAGTGCATTTGTAGAGGGAAAATTAGAATCCAACATGTTTATTATTGCACATTTCTATCACTCTCATCATCAAAACTCAAAGGCGCAAGAGAAAGAAGCACAAAATAGGAAAGGAAGAAAGCAGCAACAAGAGTGTCTCTACAAAATAATCAAGTTACTTCATGAACTTAGGTACAAAGGAAGGAAAAGGAAAGAATAGAAACCAAATACTTTGAAATTATTCTAATACATAATCAAGAAACTTATTTTTTCACATATTCAAATATGGGTTCCAAGTTGTGTCTCTAGTCTCTACTACTTTGAGTCTTAAGTATTTTGTTACCTTTTTTGATGACTTCTACAATATACAAGGTAATTTTTTATGAAAGTACATTCAGAGTTATTTCCATTTTCAAAGCCTTCTGTAAAATTAAAAATCAGTTTGGCAATTCAATTAAGAATTTCCATATTCAAATTATACTTATTATTATTTGCTCTTAACAAATTATACTTATTATTTACTGTTCACGTTAGAGAGTACACTTGCCAGAGACCCTCAAAGCCTAGTGAACTGAAGAGTCCAGTTAGCATCAGTAACATGCAACCTGGGGTGTATAAGCTGATCAGGCTTATTTAAAATGGGTTTCCCCAAATTAAATGTTCCCGCGATTTTCAAGAGACAGTGCAAAGGGTGCCTTAGCTAGATTCACGGGAAGGATGTGGGAACTGTTACATAGGGCCTAGAGGTTCAAGGTCCATGAACTCCTTGACGTGTGGTATCTCTTCAAGTTGAAACTGCACAAAGGTTCATTGGCCACATTAGTAGGTCGGCTATACAAGGCCATGTTAGTAGGTTGGTCATACAAGGCCACCTTAGCAGGTCGCCCATATAAGGCCACATTAGCAAGTTGGGAATTTAGTCAGACGATCTACAGCCCCTCAGCATCAAGCCTGGAAAGGCGAAGGCACTTACTGTAGTTGGCCCTGGACCAAACGGTCCATAGCCCCTCAACATCAAGTCCAAAAAAGCATAGCCGCTTATTGTAGTTAGCCCTCGGCTGGACGGTCCACAACCCCTCAATGCCTCCATAGGCAAGTTTTTTTGATAAATTTAATCTTCCAGTTCTTCACATCAACAAAGGCTCTCTTGACAAACACATTTGGAATTGGAAATTTTGAACACCTAAGGTCAAGACATCACACTGCTCTTATCACAGGAAAATACTTCCAATCTTAAACATTTCAATGGTCTTAGATTAACTACACGATAATAACAGGCACACCACCACTTCCACAGTTCATTTGCACTAGAGCATGACTAGCACTTGCATTATTAGCAGTCAAATATTAATGCTCTCTAGAAATAAAATGTTTAGCTTGGGTTGTAAGTTCTGATTTTTGTAGATTGACCAACTGATAGCTTTTTCTTCTATACCAACCCTAGCCAAAAAAATCTTATCTAGAAAAGCATTAGCATTTGAATTCAAATAACGTAACTGCTAGTCACAATCCAATGTGAAAGAACCAATAATAGTAATGTCACAAGCCAACAGAGGGTTGAGGGCGGCAACCCCACATCATGAATTAGAAAACCCACAAGAAAAGCAACACCACATGGCTGCCTATTCCGTATTGAGGTGGCACAGGACATCTAAGGTGCTTGCGGTTTGCCCCATAAACCACCCTCGTTTCCTCAGTCACCTGCAACACTAAGTCTAAAGATTTGATTAAATGATTTGTGATGATAATGCTAGCTCACCATAACATAAGTCATGATAGGAAAGGTTACTAGTAAATATAGCCGAGGTAATGCTGGAAAAGTTACAAAACCCAGTTGCTGTCAAGAGGACTGCAAACCATAAATTATGCCCATGTTATGATACTATGTAGTAATTTATGTAATGTGCTAGCATCTACAGAATGATATTTCAACATCACAGATCTTCAGTTTTACGTGAGTGAAGAATGATGGGACCAAAACCAACCATTTGAGTGTGTATGTAGGCATAAAAAATTATCCACAAGGTTCATTACCTCTGGGGTGTCTGTCCAATGAGAGATGCCCTTTAAGAGTAGAGGCATGTGTGCAGGATACAACCAATCAAATAGAAATCCATATGTTCGGCGGCTAAGAAATACAAATATGAAAAACAGACAGATCAGTTTAATTGCTTCCCTCAGAACTTGAACAACAGAAACAGCACAACTACCAACCTGTTTGTGGCCATTGCAATTCCTCTGAGGTCCCTCATCAAACCAACAAGTGCATACCTTACAGCATCTGTTCGAAATACTGAATCAGGAGTTGATTCCAAACTGAGAAAAACCTAAAAAAAGAGAAAAAAAATCATATGTTGACTTCATTCAAAACCAAAAAGTTTAAACAAAAAATTATAAGAAAAATCCTTCCAGATGCCGTAATTAACACAATAGAATGAACAACAATTGCTATTATCTTTCACTAACCAATAACATAGGAGATAGTAGAAAAGCTAAGGCATAAGCATACTCATGTCCGTGTAAAATTTTACTTTTCTTGAAATTATATAAAGAATTAAGAAAGTAACAAGTTAGCTAAAGAACAGAAAACCAAAAGGAATACAACAGAATCCCCAATCGAAATAACAACACCCTCCAGTCATGCTGAGTATCAACGCTAAAAGCCAATCCAATCAATCAAAATGAAATCTTACAAACATTGAATGCATGTCCAAGCATCAAACCATCACTAAACAATCTACCATATAAGTTCCAAACAAGCACCTTTCAATAGTGTTAGAAAAAACTATTTACTTTTCTGTATTTATTTTTGCTGACAGCAAAAGCTGTTTTTCATCTGTGTTTATTGTTACCTATTTACTTCATGTATCCTAGATTGTACTAGGCTTTTTATCCTCTGTGTAAAAGCTAAAGCTTGCACCTTTCCTTTATATATAAAAAGGTTTCTGCTGAATGTGTCTACACACTCAAGCATTTCACAAAAACATCTTTGTTTCAAGTTGGTATCAGAGTGGGTTCGGTCCCACTCTACTATTTCAAATCAACTCGTCACCATCCGCCACTATCAAGTCATCGGCGACCTAGTGGATCTGGTGCGCCTCCTTGTGCAAAATTCAACCTCGAAGATTTCGGAGTCAAAAGCATTGTCACGCACCCTCACGCGCAGCTTTTGTGCGCAATCCTAGCAGGCGTGTGCACTTCATGCATCGCCTTTCAATCACCAAAAAGTCGTCGCGCCGTCGCCGTTCTGCTCGTTGGCTCCTCCTAACCCATTTCCAAGCATCATCTCCCATACTCCTTGTGTTTGGAGAGTGGGTCCACTTCTTTCTCCCATCTCTGGTGCTCCTACCATAACCACAGAAAAACTTAATGGTAAAATTATTTGTCTTGGTCTATCTTTGTTGAACTTTGGTTCCTTGGTCAAGGTTATCATGACCATTTGGAAAAGGACATTAGTGAAGTCTCATCGGAGAATAGAGAACAATGGAAGAAGCTAGATTTTCAGCTTTGTGTTCTGTTGTGGCAATTTGTGGAACCCAACATATTGGGAACTCTTAGAACATTCAAAACCTGTAACTCTTTTTGGAAAAAGGCACAGAGTATCTTTGCAAATGACATTCAACGTTTCTATGCCTAGAAGTTGGCTTCTTTCAAGCAAACTAATCATGATATGATCTCCTTTGTTGCTCATGCCCAATCTGCTGTTGAAGAACTGAAAATGTTCTTGGAAGCTGACTCATTGGAAGAAATTAAAAAGAGACTGGACAAGCTGTAAATGGTGATGGTTTTTGGTGCTATGAATCTAGATTTTGACCATGTTCGTGATCAAATCTTGACCGGTCAAGAAGTCCCTTCGATGGAGAATTTACTAACACGACTTCTTTGTGTTCCTACTCCTAAGAGTGGAAATCCTCTTGATCCTACTGAATCTTCAGCAATGGTTCCCACTCGTGGAAGAGGAGGTTGTGGCAATCGAGGAGGACGTGGTGGAAGAGGTGGCCGTCCTCAGTGCTCCTTTTGCAAGAGAATAGGTCATACTCAAGAGACTTGCTATTCTCTACATGGTTTTCCTAACAAGACAGCAAATGTCTCTAAATCCGAGAAAATTGGGCCTAAATTTTTCGATGAAGAATATCAAGAATATCTGAGATTAAAATCCAACATCCAAGCTCAAACATCTTCAACCCCTAGTATTTCAACAGCTTGCATTTCTCAATCTATGGACAGTCAAGGTCCAAGGATAATTGATTCAGGTGCTTCGAATCATATCTCTAGTAATGATTCTCTATTCACCTCTGTCCTCCCCAAAATTTCCTCTTTTGATTACCATGGCAAATGGCTCTAAGGTTACTTCCAAGAGCATTAGTCAAGTCTCTCTGTCTCCTTTGAACTTGGAGTCTATTCTTTTTATTCCAATTTGTCCTTTCAATCTTATCTCTTTAAGTCAATTAGCCAAATATTAAATTGTTCTATAATATTTGATGCCGATTCTTTTTTTATACAGGAACATGGTATAGGTCGTCTGATTGGCATAGGACATGAATCTAGAGGACTCTATTATCTTGAAACCAGCTCTTTTGTGTCTTGTTTTGTAGCTCCATCTCCAAAACTTCTACATGATCGCTTAGGTCATCCAAACTTGTCAAAATCGAAGAAAATGATTCTTAGACTCGACAAACTTCAAACATTAGAGTGTGAGTCGTGTCAACTAGGGAAACATGTTAGGTCTTCTTTTCCAAAGCAAATTGAAACAAGATGTAACTCTACTTTTTCTACCATTCATTCAGATATTTGGGGTCCAAGCCGTGTCACAATCTTTTGGGTTCAGATATTTTGTTACATTTATTGATGAATATTCTTGATGTACTTGGGTATATTTAATGAAAGATCGATCTGAACTTTTGCCTATTTTTATGTCCTTTTTCAATGAGATTAAGAATTAGTTTGGAATGATGATAAGCATCTAAGCACTTGGGGAATCCACCCTTAAAAGCTAGCTATTAAGGGGGGAGAACCAAGCTACTTAAATACTCCATCGAGCATCCTATACTACTCGATATGGGACTTAGGCACCCCATAATACCCAAGTCCCTATCATAGCACCGCCCTTGAGAGTCGATGTCTCGGCGGCTCACACTCTACAACATTTCACTTGGTGACACTTTACTCAACTTCTCGTTGGTCAGAACCCTCCACTGGTCAGAACACTCCGTAGGTAGCCCTTTCCGAGACATCAATAACCAATTTTGATACCAATTGATAAGTATCTAAGCACTTAGGGAACCCATCCGTAAAAGCTAGCTATTAAGAAAGGAGAACCAAGCCACTTAAATACTCTATCGAGCATCCCATACTACTCAATGTGGAACTTAACCACCCCATAATACCCAAGTCCCTATCAAATGACAATTAAGATTCTCCGAAGTGATAATGCCAAAGAATATTTTTCTTTTAATCTCTCCTCTTTTTTATCCTCACAAGGCATCTTACATCAATCCACGTGTCCACATACACTACAGCAAAATGGTATAGCAGAAAGGAAAAATAGACATTTAGTTGAAACAACACATACCTTATTACTTAGTGCAAATGTCCCAATTCATTTTTGGGGTGATGCTATTCTTACTGCCTGCTTTCTGATAAATAGAATGCCTTCCTCATCTCTTGACAATAAAATTCCTCATTCAATTCTTTTTCAAGTGAACCCTTATATCATGTTTCTCCCCGTATTTTTGGTTGTATCTGTTTTGTCCACAATGTGTCTCCAGGTCTGGATAAGCTCTCAACAAAAGCCATCAAATGTGTTTTTCTTGGATACTTTCATCTTCAGAAAGGGTACAGGTGTTATTCTCCAAACACTAGACGATATTACATGTCTGCTGATGTTACCTTCTTTGAGGAGACTCCTTTCTTCTCTGCTTCCATGCAAGACTTCAATTCCATTCAACAGGTCTTACCTGTTCCTTTCCTTGATTTGTCACTGTCTCCTACCCTGAGACTTCTACTCAAGAAGTAAATCAGCCTTATTGTCCAATCAACAATCCACCTAGATCATCTCCAACTCCTCTCATCACATACCAACATAGGACACAAAGAACTGGTCCAACATTACATGAAAAGCCATGTGATTCATGTCCTTCCATATTAGCCGCTCCTACGATGGATCCAAATGATGAGAACTCTACTTGGTCTATTGCTCTTAGGAAAGGTATTCGGTCAACTTGAAATCCCCGTCCTATTTATAATTTTGTGAGTTATCATCGTTTGTCTCCTTCATATTTCTCTCTTGTTTCCTCTTTGTCTAATGTTACTATTCCCAAAAATATTTGTGAAGCGCTTGATCATCTTGTATGACGACAAGCCATGATTGTTGAAATGCAGGCTCTTGAAGATAGTGACAGATGGGAGTTGGTTCCTCTTTCCCTGAGAAGAAGACAGTTAGGTGCAAATGGGTTTATGCCATTAAAGTTGGCCCTAATGGTGAGGTTGATCATCTAAAGGCTAGATTAGTGGCAAAGGGATATACTTAAATATATGGTCTTGATTACAGTGACACTTTTTCTCCTGTGGCCAAAATCACTACAGTTCGCCTTTTCCTTGCTATGGCTGCAATCCGCCATTGGCCTCTCCATCAGCTAGATATTAAAAATGCCTTTCTTCATGGTGAATTAGATGAGGAGATTTACATGGAACAATCTCTTGGATTTGTTGGTCGGGGGAGTCTGACCTGGTTTGCAAACTTCGTTGCTGTCTTTATAGGCTCAAACAGTCTCCATGAGCCTAGTTTGGGAAATTTAGTCACATTGTGTAGAGTCTTGGATTGAAACACAGTGAAACAGATCATTCAGTCTTTTATTGTCACACTTATCCTAGAAAGTGTGTTTACTTAGTCGTTCATGTTGACAACATAGTCATTATAGGAAATGATGCTGCTAAAATTTCCCAGCTAAAAAAGCACTTATTCAGTCACTTTCAAACTAAAGATCTTGGCAGTTTAAAATACTTCCTTGGTATTGAGGTAGCTCAATCAAAGGAAGGCGTTGTTAACTCACAGAGAAAGTATGCTTTAAACATTCTGAAGGAAACAAGCATGATTAAATGTAGGCCTATTGATAGTCCTATGGACCCAAATCAAAAGTTAATGACAAATCAAGGTGAACCTTACTCAGATCTAGAGAGATATAGAAGACTAGTGGAGAAACTCATTTACCTCACAATTACAAGACCTAACATCTCTTTTGCAGTTGGGGTTGTTAGTCAATTCATGCTGGCACCTCATGGTGATCACTGGAATGCTAGTGATTCGCATTCTCAAATATATCAAAAAGGCTCCAGAACAGGGACTGTTGTATGAGGATAAGGGAGATACCCAATTTTTTGGGTATTGTGATGCTAACTGGGCAAGATCTCCTATAGACAGGCGTTCTACTACTAGATACTGTGTATCTATTGGAGGAAATATTATCTCTTGGAAGAGCAAGAAACAGAATGTTATTGCACGATCTAGTGTAGAAGTAGCATATAGGACTATGGCTTTAGTCACATGTGAACTTGTATGGATCAAGCAACTCCCTTCAAAAACTAAAGTTTTGTGAAATTTAGCAAATGAAGTTGTATTGTGATAATCAGGCAGCTCTTCACATTGCTTCTAATCCAGTGTTTCATGAGAGAACCAAACATATAGAAATTGACTATCACTTTATTCGAGAGAAGCTACTGTCCAAGAAAATTTGTACTGAATTCATCAGCTCAAATGATCAACTTGCAGACATTCTGACTAAGTCCTTAAGAGGATCCCAGATTGAGTTTATATGTTCCAAGCTTGGTGCATACAATTTATATGCTCCAGCTTGAGGAGGAGTGATAGAAAAAGCTATTTACTTTTTTGTATTTACTTTTGCTAATAGCAAAAGCTGTTTTTCATCTGTGTTTATTGTTACCTATTGACTTCATGTATCCTAGATTGTACTAGGCTTTTTATCCTCTGTTTAAAAGCTAAAGCTTGTACCTTTCCTTTATATATAAAAAGGTTTCTACTGAGTGTGTTTACACACTCAAGCATTTCACAAAAACATCTTTGTTTCAAGTAATAGATCGATCATAAAGCTAATAATATCATAAGAAATTTTACTTTTGGTGTGATAAAAGGATTGACCAAGCTGACTGACTTTCCTAATTACTTTTTTTGTGCTATATTATTCTCTTCCTAGTTAGGGAAAGAGAATCAGCTATTACAGACCAGTAGTGAAATAGCCTAGTCTACTAACTAGGCTTTTTGAAGGACAACTTCTCATGTGAATGCACACAAAGGGGACTAGAAGATGCCCACAATTAGATGGCTAGAGTAGCTGACAATACTATGGTCCACACCTACCTCCTCATCCAGCTGCGTTAAGTGGTCATTTAACATGTTATAGTAGCCAACTATACCATTTCCTCAATGAGTTTTACAGCCAAAACCTTTCCAGACCTATAGGAAAGAAACATAGTGTATCTCACCATCAAACAAGAGAATGTTATCATTTGGAATAATACAAAACAATGGTTTTAACAGCCAATATTCAATCCTTGAATCAAACCCCTAAGCCCCCAATCTTCCTACACATATTCAATCAAGGGTAAATATTCTTACAGCACTCCACAATAATTCCTAAAGAAGTCCTAGGATTCTGACTAAATGATAGAGGAGAAGTGATTCCTGGTCCAATTTGTCCATTTAGGAATTAAGTACTTGTACAACAAGCCAAGGCAGGAGGACCTCAATCTTATGCCCATGGAATAGTATACATGCATGTGAGGCAATGTCATTTTTGTTGAAACCAAAGATGTAGAAGTGTTTAAACTCTCAATGTTTTGAAGATAACATGTTTATTAATGTTTAAATCTTGTGTGTATAGACTAACCCTGTCACAGCTAAGAAGACCGTCCAGTAAACGTATTAAAAACCGTCCAACAGACGTGTTAACAACTGTCCAGTAGACGTATTAAAGATTGTCCGGTAGACATGTTAAAGATTGTCCAGTAGACGTGTTAAAGTACTGTCCAGAAGACTCGCTAAAAAGGACCTACCAGTTGAACAAATTGAAGACGATCGTCCGATGAATAAACTCATAACAAGCCTCCAATATCATATATTCAAACAACTAAGTTTTTTTGTTTGAACGTCAATTTGATTTATGCTAAATCTTCTCGTAATTGACATATTACTACTTCTGTGAACTAACGTTCAAATTTGTTTGAAACATTAAATAACATCAACATCATTTCAGTGCAAAAGCGCAGCAGAATAGATAAAGCAAGTCAACTTATCAAGCTGCCAAGACAAATGAATAATGTTCAGAAAAACAGACCACCAACGCAATCCTGCACCTTCCTTTTTAGTACAAGTCTAAAAACTGCCATGCCTGACCTTTCTGAAAAGATAGTTTGCACGCTTCTCATTGCATAACAAGTCAAACTCTCTACAACGGATCTTTTTCTTGAAGACTATATATATATATGCATGCACCAACAAAGAAGAATAGAAGTGCGAAGTGAATAGAAAAGGCGAAGTCTGTGAAAAAGAACAAATACATAAAGTCTTTTGTAATACTTTGATAGAAGCGTCCAGTGGACGATAGCAAATATCTTGTAAAGATCCTTAAAGTGATCTTGAACTTAATCTTTCAAATCCTCACTACGTGAGTTGACCTTTCTTTTTAAAACATTTGTTGTGTTGTGAAAGCTTGGAAAGGCTTACGTAAAAGAATACTTTGGTTAAGCAATCTAAGGTGATTGAGTTGTAAAGCCTGAAGAGGACCACGAACAATACTTGTAACCTAAGGTTGGTTAGTGGATACCTTCTGGGTAAAGAGACTGGACGTAGCTCAAGCTAGAGTGAACCAATATAAAACTTTTTGTGTTTTCTTTTCTCTATCCCTACCCTTGAAAACGTTTTCCAGACTAATCTACTTGTTTCGAAAAAGTTTTAAACGCGCAATTCAACCCCCCCTTCTTATGCGCTTTTTTCTTATTTCAATTTTATACCTTTATGTTATTCTAAATTCTAATGAAAAAGCACAAACTACTCTATTCTCAACAAGGATAGAGGAAAAACCCCAAAAATATTTCCGAGCTTTGATCTATAGCAAGAATATAGAATTTCTTCATTTATCCCCCCACCCACATTCTCTCTTTTAATTTTTTGAAATTCATAAAATATAAACCGACAATTAAAAAACTGATATAAACTAGGTCAAAACAACAATTTAGTACAAACCTTGTTAAAATTTATATATATATAAAATATATATGCACATAACTAGCTTTAATTTAAAAATTTCTCAACTAATTTTTCTAGCTTGCCAAACATCCCCTTAATAAATGAAAATAAGGGTAATTTGGATGGAGAATTGAGGGCAGTAGATTCTTTCCTCTTCATCATCTAGTTTGTGACTCCATTCCTCCCCTCACCCATTTTTAAGCTTATAGATAACAGGTACTATTTTTACATGAGAGGGAAAATCACCAGCTATAGCACAAATCCCCATTACTTCTGTCTAAAGATTCTTTCTCCTTATATCAAATTTATGTTATTTCATATAGTTAGTGTCACGTCATCATGTTCAGTATTTACTCATTCAGATTTAGTGTGCAATTGAGTGTTAGAACCTATATCAAGCTGTGAATAAATAAGAAATTGCACCAAGATTAACAGCCCATGACAAGCAGAACATAAATCCAGTCATATTTATGCATCTAGTAATGTTAAAATATTTTATTAACTGCACAATCCAATTTGCATCAATTATTAGAGAGGCATGAGATGAAAAATGACTATACAAGCATATTAATGAGATGAGTGACGGAGTACCTGCTGTAGTGGATCCATTGATGATTTAAACTTCACAGGGCTATCCTCCATGAATATCAACCAACCAATAGTGTAATAGAAAGTCGTTCTGCTACGAGTGCATCTCTTTGCTTCCAAAAATGGAAAATGTTCCCTCTAAGATCAATTTTAGTGAAAAAAGAATTAGAACAAAGATACAAAGGAATTTAACTCTACAAAAAAGAAAAGTGGAGAAATACAACAGTGCAGAGAGGAAATGCAACACTCCGTCCAATCTAAAAGAATAAAATCAATGTATATCATCTTTTTTTAACACAAATAGAACTTCATTAGAAGGAAAAGAATAAAAGGAGAGGAAAATTTCTCCAAATAAAGAGTACAAAGTACTTCAGAAAGTAAAAATTGCAGCAAGGCAGCCCTAGTCTCTTCATAAATTTAAAATGGAAACTCCCTTGAAGCAAACATGTGCCAAACTCCTTAGAAAGACCATAAAACAACACTATCCCAACGTTGAGGGGCAGATAGATGCCCCTAAAGTTGCAACCATTTTACTCCAATCAAATGCATTAGAGGACACATTCTCCCATCTAGCCTCTGGTTAGCTCAAAGCTTACAAGATACAATTACAACCAGAAGGAATTCTAGCTTGCTAGCTTCCCTGTCAATTAGGACTCTGGAAATGAAAATTCCAAAACAAAGGAGACTCTTAAGAAGAAAGCATTAATAATTAAACTATGTAAATATATGGAGAAATCAGGGGGAAAGCCTAGATGAAAACAACACTTCTACCCATAAGGATCCTCTCATCCTCACAAAACCTTATGTGAGAACCAGCACCTACATGTCAAAAATTAGTATTATAAAATAACTAAGTGTATCCCTGAGAGGTCATTGAGTTGGTATCCCACCCATTCTGATTTAAAGCTTAAACTGTATTTGTTATAGATTATTTGGGAGCTGGGACCTTAAGGAAGCATTTGAGGGAAATTGCCATAGTCATTTAGCCACAAAAGCAATATTTTTCTAAACCAGAATTGCAAGACACAAACTTTTCGTTCTTGAGTATGCATTGGATCTCCCAGCTAAGCCAACAAGATAATATATTCTCTGATCACCCACACCCTATAGTACCAAGGTTTAATAGAACTTACTTTAAATGATTTTGACAACAACAAACCTTTTGAGTACTAGTTTAACGATTTAAGGTCCTAGGCTTACGTTTTCATTATAAATTAAAGTTCCTTAAAGATGCTTATTGCAACAATCCAATCACTATGATACTTTATTTGTGCAAAAATTTGGTTACATCAAGTACTTTCAGGTATCACAGTGCCAAAGGATGATATCAAGAAAACCTTCATTGATGATGCCCAACCCTAAGATAGGTAATTTTAAAGAAACTATTGAAAATCAAAATCATATATTATGTATTTATTATATAGCGGTTTATAGGCAACTCATATTTAGTTTATAGGAAACCTATATCTGATCTAGAGGAACAAAATCTCCTTTAATTATATATATTTATTGTAATAAGCCTATATAAACCTAGCTCTGTGGTATAATTCAAACACACTTATTCACTCAATCTTATCTCATTTTCTCCCTTTCAACATGGTATCAGAGCCTAAGAGACCCACTGCCTACCGCCTGACTTTTCGACAAGTGACAATGACTCTTTTGTTGACTTTCCCGTCTGTCACCGTTGACTTTTTCAGTGACACCTTGTGCTAGTCTCTGTTTAGCCCGATGATCAACCCCAAGCAACTCTCGCTACTTGTGAAGGTTTCCTCTCTTTCAAGTTTAAATATTTTGGGTAGATTTCTATTTTTTTGTTCATTCATAATGCCTCCGTTCATCACCTCAACATGGTTGTTTGGCTCTCTTGGGATATGTTTGCCGAGATGCACTGGCCTTGTCTTTGTCCCAGATGCACTGGCCTCATCTTTGTCCTAGATGCACTGACCTCGTCTTTTTCCTAGATGCACTGGCCTTGTCTTTGTCCCAAATGTACTGGCCCCGTCTTTTTCCCAAATGCACTAGCATTGGCCCTTTGTCCCAAATGCACTAGCCTCATCTCTATCCGTGAAGTAGTTGTAGACCATGGGGTTTGATCTAATCGAGAACCATTTTTTTCTGGCAACTATTTTTCAGTCCAACCACTGTTTTCGTGGATATTAGTTTTATGTTTTTATGTTTTATTTAACAGAGAATGTATTGTTTTCGTGTAACAAGCTAAAAGCTTAGTAAGTTTTAGCTTGAGGGGGAGTGTTGAAAATCAAAATCATATATTCTGTATTTATTATATAGCGGTTTATAGGCAACTCATATTTAATTTATAGGAAACCTATATCTGATTTAGAGGAACAAAATCTCCTTTAATTATATGCATTTATTGTAATAAGCCTATATAAACCTAGCTCTGTGGTGTAATTCAAACACACAAATTCACTCTATATTTTCTCATTTTTTCTCCCTTTCAACAGAAACAATCCATCTTCCAATCTGCTTATTACAAAACACAAAGCACTAACCCAAAAGCAGAGAGATCATCACTAGCAAAACATACCATCATCAACAAGAAAATTTCAGCCATGATGACAAGAAAGAGCTTAAGATGGGAACAAGAAGCAATGTCACATGAAAAGGGGATAAATAGCAAGGAATGAAACTCATCCATCCTTGAATCTTTTTTCTTTGAGCAATTTACATAATATTGGAACATGAACACTAATTCGCATGCAACATAGTTAGACCAATGTCCTATAGATTAGCTTCTGGAACACTTAACAACCAATGCTAGATATTTTAAAACAGAAAGAAAATAAGTCTTGATAGTACCCATCCAGTTAAATTTTTAACCAAAAAAATAACCAAAGTATAATCCTGATCAACAATTATGCATTATGCTTGGTGCATGAAAAAGCAACAGCTGACTATATACAAGATAACTCCAAATTAGAATCTTAGTTGAGTGCATTTGTGATGGATTGTGTCACGTAAAGCTTAATTTCTGTCTACAGTTTACATGTCAGTGTATCTGCTGCTTGTCAGCTTTAGCTTGTGCACAGTAAATGATAATCCAAGAGAAATTAAAGAGCAAATGACAAAAAAGATGTTCTACCGTATGATTGGCAACAATAAATTTCACTGTGTCCAACTTCAGAAGTAGCTTTCCAGTCATGTAGCTGTAGCAAGAAAATTCAATTAATTTGGGTGGCTGTCATAACTACAAAAGAAGAGGTAGCTAATACTCTTAAATCCAACGAAAACAAACCCGGATGCAAGCTCCAAAAACAAACTCAAGGTGTGGTCAATGACCTCTTCACTCTGAAATTAGCATGAACGCAATTAGTGTGTTAAAATCAGGAAAGAATTTTGAGATGAGAAAACAAAAACACAAGCTAAAAAATCACCTCTGTGTAGCACTTGAGGTTAGTCACAATCTTGCCAATAATCACATTCAACAGTAATAGATGATCATGTAGGCCAAGAAGTTCAGATAACCGGGCGTATAACTGCTGCAACATAAAATATATAAATGAACAGATGCATAGAAAGCTTAATTTATGTTCACCACGTCTTATTATATCTGAAGCATGGGTACTTCAATTTGTGAGCCACCCGTACCAGGTACATACCGCATACAGGAACGCATTGGCTATGCCTGGGTATGTACCAAATTTCTTTTTTTTTAAAAAAAAAAGGGTTGGGTATGGTTTCAGTGTAACTGGGTACACCTGGGTATGCCTCAAGTACTAGATGTAGATCATTTTCAGTTAAAATTAGATAATTTTTTTTCCCTTTCTTTCAATTTCCCATTATTCTACATACTCAATTAAACTCACTAATCCTTATTTTCAAGTTGAGGGGAGTGCGTCTCTAGTCACACGCAGTGGTGACAGTAGGTTGGGACAGTAATCCAACTAGCACCAGCAGTGCACAATTGGAAGGATTATCACATGAGTTAGCTAACTTTTTTATTACAAATATTTTCACAATTCACAGATATATTAGTCCATTTACGTTTTTTAATTAAAAAAAACACACACACCAACATCAACATGTGTGTGTGACTGTGAGAGATGATAATAATATAACAACAAAATAAGGTGAGAGAGGGGGGCAAAATTAGTAAAATCAGCAACTATGGCTTGGCTTATAAGTCCCAAAACCCTAATTCATTGCTGTGGCTGCTGTATGAGCTAGTGTGGGAGAGGAGCAGAAGAGAGGGGGGAAGAGAAAATGCCGTCTTCAGTGTCGTAGACGAGAAAACAGTCTCTGTATAGCAGCACAGCTGCACCGCACACCTGGATCACGGCCACACGAGCAGGATTGCAGCGCTCCGCCGCACCTAGATCACGGCCACTCCGACCACTTCACCAAACCAAGATGCAACAGTCTCTGTATAGCACCGCACAGGCCGCTCCGTGCAGCTACAGCGCGTGATTAACTACTAGGTATCAAATCCATTCAATAATTAAAATATTTTATTACCTTGGAAGAATGAATAGCCTGATCTCCTACATAAGACTTTCGGAAATGCTGAAAGAAAGTAAGAATTGCCCTATCTAGTCTTTGTTTGCTTATCTCACCATATCTCTGTCAAATGACAATAACACGAACAAATAAGAAATACATTCTTATAAAGCACTTCATTTATCATCATGAAAAACAATACCAAAAAAATAAGATAAAGACAGCGAAGAGAGATTTCCATTCTGTAATTGCATTAATAGAAAAATACTAGGTCTGGTAGTTCCCCAAAAGACCAAGTGATTTCCACCAGTTGCATGTGAACTAATCAGTTACAATGAGAAAATAAGAGACATTAGAAGGCACTTCATTTATCACATAAGAATCTTACTTAGCAATAAAAAATAGAGTAAAACCATGTTTTAGTCTCTGGAAGATACTCTAGTTATCAACCTCACCCTTTATAGGTTAGTTTCATCAATTTGATCCCCCAAAGTTCAAATGTTTTGGTAGAAAGGCCAAATTTGTGGTGGTGTGCACTTCATGCAATCCTTTGGTGTTGAAAGCCCATGAATTTTACAAGGACTTTACCATCTCCAAATTATGAAATTCTTAGTTTTTCTATTGTTCTTCTGCACCTTTTCTTTTTCTTTTTTTCTTGTGACAGAGGATGCCTTATGCTCACCAACTTGGTACTAGTACTCCCCTTCTCTCTTTTTAATAAAAATCATTTTCATACCAAAAATTACTTATACTAAAGAAAACAATAGATCACCCTTCAGCCAATAACATAAATACAAATTACTAAAGACATTTTTCAATTAAAGTTTTTTGTCGTGATGCAAATTTATAGCTTTAGCGTTAAAGAATAAAAAAAAATAAAACAGATAATTCATGTTCCAAGCCATGCCAAAAGCTAATGTTGTGCCAGTATACCTGACTGTGTATTCCACTGTCGGTTACATTTATCAACTGTAAAACCCGAGCTGAAAGTTCAGCATCAAGCACTTCCTGGGATTCCATACTGCATATAAAAATGTTACAAGAAAATAAGACTACAAACAAGTTGATACTTGATATGCTATGAATACTGCTCAGAACTTCTTTCACAATCTACAACATTCCAATAGACAAAGGCAAGAGCCAAAAGGGTTTTTACCTACAACCAGTGCATTGTTTTATCTTAAGAATTGCAGCAATGATATGAACAATCCAAGCAAGTTTATCTTCAATCACAGTGAGATCACTGTTATCAGGAACATGTAATCTTGCTCTTTCCTATTCCAGTCATTAAAAACAGTTAAACCTCAATAACTCATTTCTCTCGACAAAAAAGTACAAAAGGATAAATGGCAGCATTCAGTGAAAGTTATAACCACACCGTGTATATTTGCAGGACTGGCTCCATTATGTTTATTATAAATAAACTACTGCTTTCATACTGCACAATGAATACAAAGGAGTCAAACAACCAACATAGTTCAATAAATTGCAGCAGAATTACAAAAATTTATTTAACAATGAAGAAAGAGTTTCCTATGTTGGAAGCTAGATTATCTTCAGCAAATGAGTAACAATCATCACATGATATCTATCCTATTCCTTGATCAGACACAAGATTTGGATTCAGTTGGATGAATTAAATCAAAGTTGTCTCTTGATGTTATAAACAGGAACACTCTCTTTACCCTTTTTTTGTTTAGCTTGATAGCCAGTTTGCTCAGTATAATGAATTTCAAGAGAATATGATTTAATTTTATATATAGACCAAAAATAGTACATAAACAGAAAAGAATAAGATATCCTCCATAATAAGGCTACACAATAAACAGAGAAAAAACAAACAGCCTTATCAACAAAGTAAGACATTCCAATTTCTTTGCATATAAGCTAGGAAGATTCCCTCAAGGAAACCACCACATACCTGATTTCCATGTGAACTAATAGACACTGTAGAAATGGAAATTCCTCATTTGCAATTTTCTGAGGGAGATCAGCATAATTTAACAACTGCTCATACTCGCCATCAGATTTTTAAAGACAAATCTGACTTGAAACTCAATGTGGCAAAGACTGGATAGTAGGTATTGATGTGAAGACACAGTTCCTTAAATCTTGCAACTCTAATCATGTACTTGTGTGTCAGATTGGGGAATGATTGTGAGGAAATTGTCAGGCTGTTTCTTATTGGGACTCTATGATTCATAATATGTCAGGATTTGGAAGGGAGCCTCATTTTTTTGGGGGGGGGTCAACTTGCTCACAGGAGAGAGAAGATTTTGGCTCTTGGTAATTTGGTGCCCAGAACCATTGCTTCAGAGTATTAACTAAAGGTATTTTGTGGCACCAGGCTGTTAAAAGTACATCTAGTTTAAACCATATTACGTGGAAGGCTAACCGCTAACCTAGCAATAATCATAACTCATTCCAAACGTAAAAAGTTCATTTTTATGAATGTATCTCTTTTAGACCACTAGCTTTTTTAAAGGTAAGTTAATAGCAATGAAGTTAGATTTTCAAAGGATCTTTCAAAGATACATGTTATCTTTACCAAGGCTGTCCCGCTCCTTTACCTATCTTTCTTCTTTATAGCATTTTCCAATTCTAAGCTTCAAGAAAGTTTGAACATTTCTTTTGTTACAACTTCCTTTTTTCTCTCAGTAACTTGGATGACAGAGACTTTGATCCAGAATCACTTTATCTGGAATTCTACAGTACCCACCAAGATCAAATCTTTTTACATAGACAGAGATGCACCCATTCAATAGGATTATATCAATTCTTTATCACACTTTAAAACAAGCACAGGAGCTGGAAAGCAGTTTTGTTAAAATTCCTGTTTTGTCTTCTACTGCTTTAGAATCCTTCTTGCTTCTAATTAAATTTCTTCTTTTATTGAAAAGAGAAGAATGAAAATATTGAATATGGATGATACCTGAAATCTACATAGGTATGGGAAGCAGTCTAATTGATCCTGAAGAAGTTCAGCATTGTCCAAGGGGTTCTCAGAAAGATCATCAGGTAATCCAGCCTATAAAAAACAGGCAGAAGGTATTATGTTTATGACAGCTGCCTTATTAACAGAAGTTTTAAATTATGTACATACAGCCTGGAAGTATGCAGCAGGCAACAAGTAAAGCATGCATGGATAATTGGAAATACCTGCACAGAGTTGAATCTTGATGTGATGAAACTTTCAGTAATCTTGGGAACAAATTCATCCAGTAAGCTTGGTGCATCACCTTTTAAATATGGAACAGAAGACACCAATCTAGACCACAGCCCTAACAGGTAGTACACACTATTGCTTGCCCACTGACAACAAGGTATCAGCTTAATCAATATCTCAATATTTCACAATACACGTGCAAACAAACTAAGTTGAAATTTTATTAACTCATGAAATATATCTTATTGATAATTCTCAAATGATGTCATCCTGAATTTTGTTTCCAAAGGAGAAGGTGGCAGTGCCACCATTGTCCCAAAGATAAATTGCTCAAAAAGACATCAGAATGTGATTTTTAAGCTGCAATATATCATGTATGATGTATTCTCTGGAAAATATTTTAAAGCAACACAATAATTAACCTGCCATGATTGCAAAGATTTGAGAGTAAACTCTGCAACCAAACGTATCCAATCACTGTAGCCTTCCACATTAACAAGCTCTGACAACTGCAGCATATTTAGTTTACAAATTTAGGTAACAAGTTCAAGGTAATTGGGGAAAGGAGGTAACTGACAGACCAAAAGGGTGTTTGGATGGAATAAATTATAGAACATGCAAATATTGCTATTCCTCCAAATTTTATCAACATAACTGTCAGTGTATTGTTAGTGTAAGAAAACTAACAAATCAGAAGAAGTCAATTTCCTACTTTGGAGGCAGCAGTTTTGGGGGAGAGATAACATTTAAGGTTGATTTTCAGGTAGCATTAAATGCTCGTCAAATTTGAATACCAAATTTTTAAACAGTAGAATAAATATACAGTTATCAGAGAGACATAAAGGACAAGCTACAATTAAAAAAGTGGGACAAGGATCAGATGCCCCTGTGATAATTGACTTGAACTGCCCCACTTAATAAGTACAAAATTATACATTTATGCAGGTAATTATTAGGATAGGACACAAAAAATAAATATTTTTTATGAAATTGTTTCGAGTGTAATGAATGAAGTATTCAAAACAGTGCCAGAGTAATATAGAAAGCAATGATAAGTAGATTATAAATATATTCCAGCTATCTCTTTGATATGCTAATTACATTAAATTTAAATGATATGCTAGCTAACTACAATAAACAGAGGCAAAGTCATTATAAAAAATATTGTCAATCTTTGGAGTTACTCTCCTAGCATGGTGTGTATTAAGGTTTAAAACTTAAAATCCCACAAGTATTACAAGGGCCAATTGTATGATGCACACAGTACAGTGCCCTTCTAACTTCTAAGCCAAAGTAAGTACCTAGCCTCCACTGCATGAACCCCATGTCCCTGCTTATGTACATTTGCATTACTACCAATTAGAAACAAAAACCAGTAGATAGACCATAAAAGGAGAAAAAACTACACATAAGTCCACCTGATAATTCACTCTGAACCGACCAAGAAGACGACAAAACTCATGGTAATTATCATGATCTGCAAGACCTGCTTTCCAACACAGTTCAAAATTATAAATGCATGACCTACAAGAAGGCAAAAACAACGAAATGGAAATAAAGAATTAGATAGTGCTTAAAAATGTATATGCAAGACTGGCCAATATTTGTCATGTGTCTTAGAATTTGGACTTAGGGACTAACTTAACCCCACAAAATCGGCTTGTAAGGTGAGGACAACCCAAGCTTTATATGCTTCATTTAGGCAATATCTCTAGTCGAAGTGGGACTAAACCACCATCCTTGAGGCTACAATTAAGACAGCCCCCAAAGAGACCGCAACTAAGGTGGGCTAGAGGTGACCGCACTTAAGGCAGCTTTCCAACACTCTCTCACGCCCAAGGCTACCGGCCTAGAGCATGTCAAAAGCAGGTGGCCCAACAATCAATCTAAGAATCTAAGATAGGCTATGATACTATCTTAGAATTTGGACACAGGACCTAACTCAACCCCACAAAACCGGCTTATAAGGTAAGGACTGCTCAAGCTTTGTAAGCTCTATTTAAGTCATATCTCTATCAATGTAGGACAAAACCACCACCCTTGAGGCTGCAATTAAGGCAGCCACCAAAGAGGTTGCAACTAAGGTGGGCTAGGGGCGACCACAATTAAGGCGGCTTTCCAACAATGTGTAACTTCTTTCTTCACAACATTTTTTGCTTTGCTGAACCTAGAGGGATTTACTAGGGCTTTCCCCTTTCAATGCTAATGAAAAATAGAGTACAATTGGATCTTAAATTCAACTAATCTATTTCCTGACTAATGGTTTATAAAAGACAACCACATGTCCAGCCCAATTTCAACTGTGATTACAAAATCTCACAAAGAGCTTTTACCCAGGTCAAGTAAGAGCTTCTACAAGTTACCATACAACCTACTGATGCAAAAATTAGATTGAAACACTCATTTCCTACCCTGGCAGGAAATAACTGACTGGTTTGTTGAAAGGCAGAAAGATTGAACAACCCAAGGCAGAGATAAATTGCCATGATGACAAATGCATGCGTAAAAAGAAAGTGAGATAGAGAGATATTCTTTTATTTAATGCTGCTCATAATCAATATGTAACAAGAAATCCAAAAAAAGGGAAACAAAAGACTTTTTTTTCCTTTCGTGTATAATAATGGAAGATAACATTTCCAGTTTGTCATTACAATACAAAACAAGTGAATAAGTAACAAGCCTACAACACCTTGCCCTGTTTGCAGGATTACTTTGGTTCCTGTCATTAAATGGGCCAAAAATTTAGAACGGGCAGCATCATTTGTAAACAAAGAACGTCTTACAGACGCTAGTCGCACCAAGCACTCCAGTGCCTAGAAAGAAAAATAATTAATACCTAAGAGAGAAAGAAGGTTCAAAAGTACAAGCTGGTGAACCATCAATAAGAACATTTCACAAAACAAAATAAACATTAGCCAATCATTAGTCAAGAAACACTTATATTGTCAATTTTCTGAAACGAACAACATAAACCAATAAGAAAACAAATTGTCACCTAATAGAAGTGATAATATCAAATTGAAAAATGTTCAAGAAAAGACACCTTATTTAATACCTAAAAGAATTTTATTGTGGTACTCAATTTTCATGCAAAATGTAATATAAAGGAAGAGGTAATGTTGAATAATAACTTTTCTCCATGTGGTGCATTGATTTATTTCGGAAGCAACTGTAATTTTACACTGCCCAGCAGCCATTCACTACCATACTTTGGTGAAGCTTAGGGTGTTTACTTTGAAAATTTTGATACTAATCAAAAGGTTTTGGCAGTCCTTAACAAAGGTTTTCAAATTTCAAACAAGACTACTTGCTGGCATCCCTCTTGACCTTGCCGTTCCTCCTTGTCACACATGCCACGAGATTAGAGAGTCCTGTATTTATGAGTTTGCTTGTTTTCATTTCCCTTTTCTGTTTTGATTTTTATTAGTCTGGAGGTTGCAACAGGAGTCCCAAGACATGATGAAGGCAAAGAGAAAGATAGGCTAAGTGCGAGATACCTATGGAAGAAGGGAGGCTGCTAGGCTAAGGCTGTCAGCTGTATATGCTTTATATCTTTTGCCTTATGATGATTAAGAGAACAAGTCATGTTTTTCATTTTATTTTTTTCAAATTTCAATAGACATTGACCTCTTTTTTTGCATTCCTTTCTTCTCCCTTCTAATAAAATTATTTTTTCATCTTACAAAAAGAAAGAAAAATTATTGCTCCTAGGGAAAAAGTAGATCATCTTAACTATTTTGCAATCTATGAACTGGACCTTCAGTTGTTTATCTTTTTTCTATCCCCCAAAAAAGAACACTTGTATTATCTCACTGATGTTCAACCATTGCCTTCTTTACAGAATAAGAAATTGCTGCAGTAACCAAAAAGGAGTGCCACCAGAATTTGGCCAACAAGTGTCCAGTCATCCTCTTTCAGAAGAGCAGGTTTTTGTTTCAAACTTACTAATGTATGGTCACTATTAAAAACATCAATTATGCTCACTTTTGCTTCATTGAAACATTGTAATCACTTATTCAAACATTTAGATAGCACCTTATCATGCTTTGGCCAACACTTCTCCATTCTAAAGGCTTTGTCATCATTGCCAGTCTCAATTCTCAAATAGCTAGCCTAAATATATAAGTTCAAAGTCTAACAAGTGGCAGGTTAAAAACTACAAATAGGCCACAAAAGAAGAAAAACTAATGAACATTGACGGTTTGACAAAATTCTTTGAATGAGCAGAAAATTAAATAAACCCAGAAAAATATGAAATAAAATGGCAGGAAATACGTCATATATGCCCATGATATGTTAACACTAAGCTTTGACATTGATATTAAGTAAAAGGAGTGGCTATAATCAAATTTTGATCATTCATGTTAAGATAACACTCTCACTTGATATCTTTAAATTAAGGGAGCTATAATCAATGTAAGTGGTACACAATTTCCCAAGAACCAAAAAAGATTCAAATTTTAGCAGTTAATTAGAAAACTTCAAGGTCTAAACATTAAATATACAATCGTAGAAACAAATGCATGTACAGACCTCCTTTGAAAGAGGAGGCTTTGTAATGGCATAGTAATCAAAAAATATTTGTAGTGTTGAAGAATCCTCCAAAACAGGCTTCCAAGGTGATGGAATCTGCAAATGACCATATTACAAGATAGTAGATGAACCAACATAGAAGGAATTCATGTAGGACTTTCCAAAAATTAAAATTTTAAATAAAAATAAAACAAGCAGATACCTGAACTGTGCCAAACTCGTCTGAACTTTCATCAACCGATGTCCCCACAAAATCAAATGATAAACATTTCAAAGAAAGAGCAAGAGCCAATTCTTGCAATTGATTGACAACTGCAAATAATATATTCTCAACTCTCAAACTCATAATCAGCAAAAGGTAATAAACATGGTACTAAAGAGAGGGACAAAATTTTAAGCATGAGTATAACCCTTGTTACCATCATTCTTCAGTTGACCCAATGATGTTAAAGATATCTGAAATATCTGAAAAAGATATTGGTCCCTAAAGGAGCAAGCAACCCTTCGATGATTTGTGGCAGGCATACCAGCATTAGCCTGAGGAAGGATTTAAGAAAAAAGAAGAGATCTAAGCACAATAACAAATGCATAAAAGTAATTTTGAAACAGGTTTGCCAAATCAGATTATTTTAATTATTATTTATTAACACAAACCTATCAAAAAGCATCAGCAACCAACACAATTATTTGAATTGCATAAACCTTGGGAACGTGTTTAGGAAGAATTTCAATGATGACCTCATGAAGCATACGTTGGCATATGACCAGTGCTTTAAACTCATTAATTAATATGTGACAGTATGAGAACTCATTAAAAGCACAATAAAAACAAAAAGTATTAATTAAAAAATTTGCCAGTCCCTCAGCTCTATCCCTCAAGAAACATTCAAACAGATACCATTACTTGGGCACGACTAAGAAGGAAAAAAAAAATCCTATATCCCAGAAATTCCAAGAGTAGTACAGGAATATTTGAGACTTTTTCCCCAACCAAAGACACAAATACTTCCACAAACTTCAAAGGGTCTTACACTGCTTTCAAATATCACCTAGATAAAATTTCATATTGTTATAAACAAAAAAAGATATCATCAGTGACAAGCAAATTGTTTTCAATAAAAAGAAGCACAAAAAGATTACACAATCTATGAATATGAATACTCAAGTAACTCACAATGTACAGGCAGAAAAAAGTAAAATAAGGTTATTAAGACAGCTGAGGGCAAGCCCCGGCACAACAGTAAAGTTGCACCTTGATGACCGGTTGGTCATGGGCTTAAATCCGGAAACAACCTCTTCGCATATGCAAGGGGAAGGCTGCGTACATTAACCCTCCCCCATACCTTCGCAAAGTGAGGAGCCTCTGGCAGTGGGATACATTAGTTTTTAAGGCTATTAAGACAGCTGCCTCATCTGATTACTTGAAATCTCCATATGGTATATCAAGGAATCTTTTATCTGTTTTTTGTACAACTTTTCCAATAGTAAACCGCTTGTTATCATTCAACCCCCCTCCCAAGGCACAGAACCAACAAAGTCACAACCCCTTTTTTAACTTCAACTAATTCAACCTCCAGATCATTGGATGGACTCCATGAACAAACACAGACAAGAACTGACCCACTCAATACGATAAACTCCCCACAGTATATTGTAATGTCCACACTACACAACACACCAGCACCAAACATATTCAAGTAGCACAAGTTAAATTCTAACCTGATTCATCTCAGAGATAAGCTGACTTAGGATCTTCAAACCAATGGCATAATGACCCGGCGTTGCCTGGATTGAAAAAATATGTTATGAGCAATATGTCCCAGAAAAATTAATGTACCAATTGAGATGGTGCGTAAGGCAACAATTTCACATTAAATACTGATTTCTGGTTAAGCTAATAGGATTTAAGAAAAAAGTTGCAGAAACCAAAGCAACAACTAGAAGTGATAAAATTATAGATCACCACATAAAGAATAATAGCTTATTTTTACACAATCAATACACATCAGAGAAGGTGAAGAAATCAGAAGTGGGATACAGGGTTACTACTTCAAGTAACCTGAGACAAACCTTTTTTATTTCAGGAGATATAGACCTACACTTGACTGCTGTGCAAAAGAGGATAAACTATATTACCAAAATATGTATGACCGCTATAATTTTTTTTTTCTCTTGAACAGCCTTGATAGGATGTGGCTGTAACGTAATGCAAACATACACAGTTGCGCCTTTGTTTTATTTGAGTCCAGCAAATCATCCTTCGATATAAAATACCGTATATTGCATACAAATTAAACAATCACGTTTACGTCACCTGACTCAAGAAGTTCATGGATTCTTTGACCAGGTCCCGGAATCGGTCATCATCAAACCATCCGAACTTTGTGACTCGACACAAAAGTTGGATCAAAGAAGCAGTCACAAAGGGCTGTAACTCGGGTCCTCTGGTCGCTAGATAGTTTATGAGATAGGTCCCTGACATGCATTAAAAATAGTTCTATGAATTCCAGCGTTTTGAGTCACCGAATAGGGGCAAAAATGAAATGAAGAGAAATAATACATATATCAAGGCGAAGCTTCAAGGCAAGGCTATGTTCGGTGACTTGTTTCAACAAACTGGAACTAGCTAGCATCAATGCATAGGGTGTCAAGGCATGATCGAGAATATATTGGCATTGGGAAATGTATTCAGTGTTCATGGAGAAGCATTTCAGTGTGTTCTCCGCGTGAGCACGTTCCACCGAGTCCTGTGAATTGTACAGCCTCTCACACAATGCTTCTAGTTGTGCCAACTCCATCGCTCATCAAGATTCGGCACACGCACAGCACAGGTCTGCAATCTCAGATTCCCCTGCGGACGATGATTAGGGTTGCGACGCCAAGAACTACACGGCGGCGATGACGAGGGAGGTGCCGCCGGCAACCGCGAGACGACGGTGAAGGAGGAGAGGAGATTAACGAAATCAGAGTAGAGAGAGGATTTGGTTCTACCACAACTGCGCGACCACGATCACATCGCATTGGCAAAACGGAAGAAATTCTTGCTCTTGATCCATCTAGGTTTTCTCAATCTCTTTCTTCGTTCTGGAGGAGTTTTTCTTTTTTCTTTTTCTCTCGTTTATGTTGTGCGTGAACAACAAAAACCGTTTAAATATATACTTTCCGTTTTTTTTATTCATGCACCGATATTATTTTTATTTTTTAAACGCGAAATTTGTGAATTAATATAGGTCTTTAAGTTTTTTGGTTTAATTGCACTTTTTGTCTTCAAAATTTTATAATTTTGTCATCTCAAAATTTTTTGCAAATTTTATCCTTCAATTTATAAAATATTGTGAATTTTGTCTTAACATCAAAAACTACCCCAATTAAGATATTTTGTAGCGGTTTTTCCTATAAACCGTCACAATTAAGATAATTTTGTGACAATTTTTTTTTAATTATGGTGGTTTTTCTACTTGTGTGCAAAATTCACAAAAAAAAAAATTAGAGTGACAAAATTTACAAAATTATAAAACTTTGGGACAAAAAATATAATTAAGCTAAGTTTTTTTTTATTTTCTACTACATTAAAAAAATTATTGAAAAAAATATTTATGTATTCCTATATTATAAATCTGAATTTATATAAATCTTCATCTTAAATAACTAAGTTTTAAAAATTATTCTTAAATGAAAATGTTCTTTAGAGTTATTCTTAAATGAAAGTGTTTTTAACTCACCTTCATTAAGTCGTATATCTTATCCTAATTTTATATATTCTACATTTTATATCTTAAACATTTAGTTCTATTTTTTTATTTTTAATTCTTTTCAAATATATTTTTTATTTAAATTTTAAATTTACATTATTTAACAAATGGCCCCAAAAAAATATAAGCAATATGTCAATATCAAACAACTCTCCTTCTATGTTTATTTGTATATGTAATTTTCATAACCGCATCTCTTCTAATCTACCTTTTTTATTTTTACTAGCATTTTAGTATGTACAATAGACAAGATAAATATTTATTTTTATATAGCTAAATATTTTTAATATATGTAATTGTATTACAATTAAAATTACAATCTTCTGTATATATAAATTAGAATAACTATATTAAATGAGAATATTTTTATGATCTATTTTTTAACGATAATGTTTTTAAAAAAATTTCTTTAATGAAAACACTTTTAGGAATCTTTTTTCCTCTTTCAGTCTCTTTTTCACCTTTTTTTAAATTAAATTTCAATATTTTATAAAAGAAATTATCAACGGTTAAAAATAAATTTGTATCACAATATAAATTGTTTATCATAAATCTAAAAAATAATTTATATGTTCAAAAATATTTATTTATTATGAATTTTAAGTATAATATAATTTATATATTTAATAGTATTTATTTATTATAAATTTTAGTAATATAAAATAAACATTTATCCTGTGAATTGTACAAGCTAAAATATTACTTGGATTTATGATAGAAGGTTATTTTTAATTATTGACAAATTCTTTTAAAAAATTATTGAAATTCAATTAAGAAATAAAGATGAAAATAATAAATTGAAAGATACAAGAAATTAAGAAAATTGAGTATACAAATAACGATAACAAAAAAGTAATTTGAGATGGTTGAAAATTTTTGGGGCTAATATTAAAATCAAATTAAATTTGATACTAAAATTAAGAATATAGTTGAAAAGAATATAAAAAAATGCTCAACATATAGGATTATAAGAAGACACATGATTCAATGGTAGTGAGAATAACTCTTCAAAACCTTTTCAATCAAGAATAACTCCTAAAAACTAATAGACAAAAGGATCTCAAATTTGCTTAATTCTAAAAATAGAAAAGCCTAGTTATAATTAAAAAAAAACTAAAGGAATTAAAATTGTTCAACATGGTGTGGCATAGTTGACAGATAATTTTGTCCTTAAGTATGAGGTCAAGGGTTCAATTCCTAAGTCTGTGTGTATGAAACCTCGAGAGATTAGTCCTTTACTCTCAACTAAAGAATACCATAAGTTCACCCAAAAACAAAAATAATACATAGTCCAAATTAAAGTGATTGAGAGTGTAATTTAGCCCAAAAAAAATGCTAAAATTGTTGCATTTAAAATAAAAATACAATAGCATGTCACATATAAATGCAAATATCAAAAGGGCATAAACTTAGTATGTCAAACTAAGAGAACAGTTAATACGATTTTCTTAAAGACAAATAAAAAAATATTAACTATTAATAATCTTCTTGTGAAATTATTGTAAATTATTAGGTTGTTTAAATTTAACATGCAACTCTTTTATATATATTGGATGATTGGATTCCATACACTGGTTCCCTATTTTTCTTAAAATTGATTGCTTGGCGTGGATTCATTCTCGAGGAAAGTTTGCCCATTTTTGTGTGGAATTGGACCTTGATAAATCTATACCTTGAATATGAAGGTTTACATGCGATATGCTTCAAGTGTGGTCATTTTGGACACAAAAAAGATTAGTGTGTCGAGTTTATGGGTAGTGGTGGCAATACTCAGAGGGAGCAATAACCAGTGACCAATGTTGCCGTAGTGGAGGAGTCAGGTTCCATGCAGGAGGAGGAAAGGCTAACTTTATCCTTAATATTTAAATTGCCCCAAATGGTGAACCTAAGAATCCACCTCAAGATTGTAATGATGGTCCAACTTGTAACATCCTGGGCGCTGACGAGGGCGAAGAGTGATCATCAATGCAAAAGAGATGAAGCACGCATAAGGAGCGGCTCCTAACAGGCTTCCAATGGGAGGGATACATGAATAAATCGAATACACACCGGAATGAAAGGGATTTAGAGGCTGTGCAGGTATAGGACTGTACAGTTGAGGATTGGCTTAAAGGAATTAATAAATGCTACCTATACCAACAAGATGCATTTACTTTTTGGTAGCCTATCGCTTAAGAACTCCACAATTAAGCATGTTTAACTTGAAGCAATTTTGAGATGGGTGACCTCCTGATAAGTTTCCTAGGAAGCATGCAAGTAAGGACAAGGCATGCTAAAAAGTTTTGTCTTGGTTTGTGGAGACAGTCATTGATCTTGAAAGCGACCATGTGTTACACAACCAATGTGGACCTTGGATGATAGTGAGACATAACGGGGAAAAAAAAGGAATAAAAGACATATTAAAGAGTTTTCCAAATCAAATGGAAATAAAATGGTAAGTAATATCGCAAACAGCAAAAATAAGGGGGGACAAGATTTAAGATCCTAGATCAAGAAGTTAATTTGAAGAAATCTTTTGATGAAGGCATTTATTGTACTTCAAATAGGAAAATTTTGGTACAAAATAATTCCAAAACTGATTCAGTGAGGCTATTAATATGGCTTTAAAGGGTGATGTCAATCATGGAAATGCAGAAAACAATGATGGAATCTCAAATAAGTTAACCAAGGTAATTTTGGAAAAAAAATGTATAAGGACACAACACGTGTGTAACGCACGTGGGGAAAAATCCTTAGGGAGGGAAAAAACAAGTGATTCACGCAGTATGAAAAAAGGCTTTTAAAAGCCTTTAATTAAACATAAAGGAAAAATAGGTGAAGGCGTGAAGCATTATATAGGCAAATTGCTGGACAAAACTCAAAAAAAGAAGGAGCCTTGGACGGGTTAATGTTGGAGGGCATGAAGCATATCCAATTGGAGAAACAATGGGGGAAAAGATTGGATGGAATTGTTGCCCATGGTCCATATTCATATAGAGCCTAAAGCTACTCTTTTTGTTCAAAAAATTAGGGAGCAACAGGATAATATTATAGTGAAAGAAAGTAACTTTGTTGTAATGAAGAATAATCAACTAGTTGAAGAAATTGTAACAATTGTATCACATGAGCCCAATGGTAGTGAGGTGTCATCCATTATTGCAGGTTCTTAATGAATATTACTAGTTGGAATTGTCAGGGTAAGATAAGCAAAGGATTCTATACATTAATCAAGGATATGATGAAACGAAATCAAACTTCATTCATTATTTTAATGGAACCACATACTAACAATGATCGTGCCATAAGGATTCTCAAGAAGATTGGGCTTCTAGGATCTTTTATTCAGGAGGCTAGTGGCCATTCAGGAGGAATATAGTGCCTAAGGAATCCATGTTGCTAGAAATTTGATGTGATCAATAACACGCAACTTGTGCATATGAGTGTCTAGTGGCGTAATAAAGCTCCTTGGTTGGTAACGATTGTGTGTGGTGTTCCTCAGCTTGCTAGAAGATAGATTCTTTAGGAAGTTCTTGGAAAAATAGCTTACATGGTGTTTAGGAAATGGGTTATGATTGGGGACTATAATTGTACATTTACCCAACATGAACAAATAAGTAGTACTTTCTAGTATCATAAGGATGTGGATATCTTTCGGAATGTTATATCGAAGGTAATTTAACTGACATATGATTCCAAAGGGACCCAATTACCTAAAATAATAAATGTAAGACTAGATCGTTGTCTTATCAATCTTCCTTAGAGATTGTAGTTTCAAGAGGCAACCATTATTCACTTGGGGTGGATAAAGTCTAATCATAGGATTTTACTTATAAGACTTGAAAGCCCTACCCATAGGAACCTACACACAAGCTTTCAAGTTTAAGGCAGCCTGGGCTATTCACAAAGATTTTCCCAATTTTATTTGTTCTCATTGGGGGCTTGAAACTCATTATTCCATTGAGCCTAAGTTGCTTGAAAATATGGTCACAAATTATTATAAGACCTTATTTTAGGATGAAGAGGAGGATCATCAGTTTGAATTGGCAAATGCCTTCTCGGATCTTGAAGAGGATAATAGAAATGATCTCGCAATGAGGGTCACTTGAGAAGGGATATGCCAGATAGCAAGAAGCATAAATAATTCTTTTGATATGACATTCTTTTGTTATTTAATTAAATTTTATAAAAATTAGCCTATAAAACATATTTTGAAAAAATTCAACTATGTGTGTGTTATTAATATAAATTTACATAATATATGAATAAAAGGATTTTTCTTATATAGTATGACACAATTTTGTTTTTTAATCAAGATTTACAAAAAATAGTTTATAAAACTTATTTTAAAAAATAAAATTTCAAGTATATATTAAATGTTATTAATATAAATTTACATAAAATATGAATAAATGGATTTTTCATATAGTATGACACAATTTTGTTATTTAATTAAGATTTTATAAAAATTAGTTTATAAAACTTATTTTCAAAAATAAATTTTCAAGTATGTGTGTGTGTGTATGTGTGTATATGTATATATATTTGCTAAGTACACCTACTTGTTTTTTAGTTGAAGTATGTTAGCAAGTTACACCATTAGTGTAAGTTAAAATAATCCTAATTATAACTTGTTAAAATACTCAAACTAAAAACTAAGTGGGTGTACATTAGCAAACCCCATAAGCATTTGCTAAAGTACACCCATTTATTTTTTAATAAGAGTACGTTAGCAAGTTACATCATGAGTGTATTTGAAAATATTTTTTAATTATAATTTGTTAACGTACTCAAACTAAAAATCAAATAAGTGTATGTTAACAAATCGTCATATATACATATATATATAACTTGAGAAGAAATATTAATATAGGTTAACGCTATTAATTTAATATTTATATAAATATATAAATAAAAATAATTAGTTTATAAAACATATTTTAAACATCTCTATATGATAACTTTTAATTGGATAATTTTATCTCAAAATCAACTATTGGATTGAAAGTTCCTTTTAAATAGATCATATATACAAAATTTTATATTAATCTAAAATTATTTGATACCTCGTTCATATAAATCAAAATTAACATAATATATACTTTTCCAAATATACTAAAATATGAACCATTTGATTGTCTTCTTATTATTGTTCAATTTTGATAAAATTTCACACAAACAATCAAGGTGTAAAATGTTATAATTCAACGATTGGATCGATAAAATTAACATTTTTTACAAAGTTATTAACATTTTCTATGCTTCTAACCATCAACAATGGCTAATCCTTCGCAAACACACACCATACCTTCCACATACCAATACACAACCTTGCCCACACAAAATATAACACTTACTCTCATCCTTTTTTTGCTGTTTTCCACACTCTGCATGGCTTACCTTCGTCTTGCTCTCATGATCACCAATAGGGTGACAAAAGAATCCATTGTCCATGATCTATTCCATTCATCCATATAAAATCCAATTCAATCCATCCATTTAAAAAAAAAATACTTGAATCGGATTAAATGGATCATATAATCAAATTGATCGAAAACAATCCATCTGATCTTCTTTTGAATTTAGATGGACTATATAATTAACACTTTATGGATCAAAATCAATCCAACATAATTTTTTCATATTTAATTTTTTAAAATTTATTAAAAAAAATTAGAATAGTTTCTTATATATTAATTTTTTGACTTACTCAAAGTAGCTCAATTTTTAAAAAATAACTATTTATTTTTAAAAATTATCTTAAAAACAAATAATCATTTCTTTAAAGTGAATTAAGCAAAAAAAACCTAAAATTTTATTTATTTTTTTAAAAAAATTGTAGATAAATGAAAGAGTATTTTGAAATAATGATAAAAAATATATATAATTTTCAAAAACAATTTTATGAATGGATTGGATATCCATCCATAAAGAAAATGTTAATGGACAATTTTGATGAATTTTATTAAATGATGGATTGAATTTTTTTAATGGAATGTAAATGGAATAATGTATTGTTTTTAATCCATCCATTATAATCTGATAAAAAATTATCTAATCCATCCACTTGACAGGCCTAATCACCATATTAGCCTTATTCCCAATACTTCACTAGTCCATGTCAAGCAATATTGTTACCCTTATTCCCAAAAAGAGGTCATGACCTCCCTTATTTAAGAGATGCTTCAAGAAGGCATCATTGCGCCTAACACTAGCCCATTTCATCATTGACTTTATTAGTACAAAAAAAATGGCTTTTGGCAATTGTGTGTTGATTATTGCGCACAGTTTAGGGTTTTAGGGTTAAGGTTTAGGATTTATGATTTATGGTTTAAGGTTTAAGGTTAATGCAATCACAATAAGAGATTGCTTTCTTATCTTTATGATAGGTGAACAATTGGATGAACTGGGATTTTCTCATGTTTTCTTTAAGATTAACTTACACTTTAGTTACCACTAAATCAGAATGACTTCCATCGACACTCAAAAGACAAATTTTCACACTTTTGATGGTCATTACAAATTCCTAGCCATGTCATTTAGCTTGTCAATGTCCCATCCACTTTTCAATTTGCAATAAATGATTTGCTTTCAAGTAATAAAGTTGCCCCTGACCTCGACAAGATCAAAGCCATTTTGGATTGGCCATTTACTATGTTCCCTCATGTCTCTCAAAGGATTATTAGGCCTTACCAGGTTCTATAGACGCTTTGGGTGTCGTTATGCCACTCTCCTCACTAATTTTTTACATTCAAATTCATTTACATTGGGTATAGAGGCTTAACAGGCCTTCAGAAAATAAAACAACAAATGACTTCAACACGGATCCGTGCCCTCCCAGACTTGTCCTCCATACGGTGATGGAGTTTTCACCTCATTACATATTTACTTTCTTGTATGGTAATGGATTTCCCACTTCATTGCATATTTACATTTCTATATGGCAATGGAGTTTCCACCTTATTCCACATTTACTTTATTGTATGGCCATGGAGTTTTTACCGCACTAGGCAAAATGGGCTCAGGCTAATGGGTCGACCCAAATAGCTTGAAAAAAAGGGTTGGACTGGGCTGTAAAATAGGTGGCTCAAATAAGACCACACCTTTTTGACCCATCCTGTTTAACTCAGTAGACTAAGTGGGCTTGAGCCGAGCTGACCCAATAGCAAAATTTAAATAAAGGTAGTCATTGTTTCGTATCGTTATGTTATACATTTTATTATACCAATAACTTTATATTGATTAATGCAACCATAAAATAAACGGTAGCGTTTCCATTAATTCACTTCACACCTGTTTAATTCCTCGCCCTCATCCTCCTTACACCAATAAATTCATTACTGTGCTTGCTAATTAGTTTAAGGTTAAAAATATAGAAAAATTATAGGCAAAAATATCAACTGCATTCCATGTTTAATTCAAATGCACCCTTTGCTTTTATCTTTTCTTCCATCGCTATTCATCAGCATATATATAAATATAATTCTCTCGACTTTTTTTTTAGGTATAATTCCCTTCACAATGTATATGCACGACACAAATTAAAAATTGTATTTGACAGGTTAATTAACCCTTAAAAAAAAGTAAATGATAGATTTGATGCAGCTGTTGAATTTGTGGTTTTATAAGTTTTATTTTTTTTATATAAATTTGGTGAATATTTAAGAGGCTAATTAGTAATGTGGAATGGTAGAGTTTGTTCTTTCTTTGCCTATTTTTTTTCTTGGGTTTAGCTAATTGTTGACAATTTACCATTATAATTTTTTTTTTGGCTTAAATACACTTTTGGTCATTTGTCTTTTAAAAAAAATTATGTTGGTCCTTTATCTTTTAGAATCATTGATTTGATCCTTTATCTTTTTAAAATGCTCCATTTTGGTCCTTCTGTTAAGTTAGAACTAATGTTGTTAGTGTTTTATGTTTAAAACAATTAATTTTAAACATAGTGATGTTTTTAACCACTACTATTTGTAGAACCCTTAACAACCCTAAACTTCTACGATTTCAATTACTCATAATTGGAGCAACTTTTTCAAAAAAAGATTGAGGATTTTTCTATGTCTCTTATAGGCGATCAAAAGCCCTCAAAGTTTGCAGCAAATTGTTTCTTGTATCGAGAAAATTTTACGAGTATTGGTTGCTAGTGTGTGCATTTTTAAAATTTAATAAAATAAATTATTATAGCAGTAGTTAAAAATCGCCACTATGTTAAAATTAATTATTTTAAAACTCAAGCTCTTCTTCTTCATTTTCTACTAGCCAAAACAAAAAGAAAAACAACATTAAAAAATGGATCTAGGAAGATGGTGCGGGGAGATACAAGAAGAGAAGCAAATCTAAGAAGTTTCTAGAGCGAGAATAAGAAGTGGATTTTGTTGGGTTTTTAGAGAGAGAGAGGTTTTGGTTTGATGTGATGGTGGATGATTGTGGGAAGAAGAAGAGGTTGGAGTTTTCTATGGTGACTGTAGCTTCGATGAATGATCGGAAAGGTTGGCGACGCGTTGGTGAATCTCTCACATGGAATGACAGATCTTGAAAGGAGGAAGAGGAAAGAAAAATGGGAAAGGCAAAGAGGGGGAAGAGAAGAAAAGGAAAGAAAAGAGAGATTCTTTTGTGGTGATTTTCAACCACTGTTTTTTTTAAATTCAAGTTTTTTTCTGTTATCAAAGTTAACATTGCTGACGGAAAAGATCAAAATGAAGCATTTTAAAAAGATAACGAACCAAATCGACAATTTTAAAAGTTAAAGGACCAAAACAATTTTTTTAAAAAAGACTAAAAGTGTATTTAAGCCTTTTTTTTCTTTGGATTTAGATTTTTTTAATTTTTTATTCATTTTTAATTTAGGCTAATTTGGCTTGATGGCCTAACATTGGACCAATTTGGGCTTAAAAAGCAGCAGCCCATAAGAAATATAACCGGGATCAATTTCATTCTTTGGCCTGTTGGGCTGGATCAAGCCTTTCGTTTTGCAAGTTCTGGTTTCTACCTCATTCCATATTTACTTTCTTGTGTGGCAATGGAGTTTTTGTCTCATTGCATGTTTATTTTTTGAGTAAATTACACTACATCCCATGAGTTTTTTTTTTTTCAGATTGCACACGATACCCCTCCTTTTTTAATCCCTACACTAACCCCCTTAATTATTTGAAAAACATTACACTAACACCCCTTATACATTACACTAATCCCCCTTAATTGTTTGAAAAACATTACATTAGATACCCCTATAAGGGAATTTGTTGTAAACGTTAAAAAACACAGGGTAATTATATGCAATCTGAAAAAACCTCAGGAGGTGTTAGTGTAATTTACTCTTATTTTTTTGTATGGCGATGGAGTTTTCACCTCAATACATATTTACTTTTTGGTATGGTGATGAAATTTTTGCCTCATTGCATATTTTTTTTGTATGGTAATGGAGTTTTTGCCTCATTGCATATTTCTTTGTTGTATGGTGATGACGTTTCCACCTCATGCCATATTTACTTTTTTGTTTGGTAATGGAGTTTCCACCTCATTCCATATTTACTTTTTGTCTGGTAATGGAGTTTTTCCCTCATTGCATTTTTATTTTTCAATACGGCAATAGAGTTTCTACCTCATTGCATATTTATTTTTTGTATGGTGATGATGCTTCCACCTCATTGCGTATTTACTTTCTTATATTACGATGGATTTTTTGCCTCATATCATATTCACTTTCTTGCATAGCAAAAGGTTTTTCGCCTTATTGCATATTAGTTTCTTGTATAATGACGAGTTTTTGCCACATTGTATGTTTACTTGTCTGTATGGTGACAAGTTTTTGCCTCATAGCATATTCACTTTCTTGTATGGTGATGGAATTTTTGCCTTATTTCATATTTACTTTCTTGTATGGTGACAAGTTTTTGCTTATTTACTTTTCTGTATGGTGATGAGTTTTCGCGTCATTGCATATTTACTTTTTGGTATAGCAAATAGTTCCTGCCACATCGCATATTCACTTTTTATGTATAACAATGAAAATTTGCCTCATTGCATATTTACTCTTCTGCATGGAAAATAGTTCCCAACACATTGTATTTACTTTTTTGTATGGTACACAATTTTGCCTCATTGCATATCTACAAATTTGATTTCCAATTTTGCAAACTTGCGATCCATAGCGAGTTGGTCTACATAGTTATTTTCATTAAAAAAACGTGACTTGTATCTTGTTGCTTTGAAAAGGGGGGGCGGGGGGCAGAAGGAAAGTTTGCTTTGCACATCTATAATCACATTTGCATTCTTCATTTATTGTTTCGACAAAACTGAAGTTCATGTCTTTACTTTTTATAACAAGAATATGAACAATCATTTTTTTTTTATATTCTTTAATAAGAAAAAAGTTTGCTTTGCACATCTACAATCACATTTGCATTCTTCATTTATTGTTTGGACAAAACTGAAGTTCACGTCTTTACTTTTTACAACAAGAATATGAACAATCATATTTTTTTTTATATTCTTTAATAAGAAAAAAGTAAATAGAGACAACCGTGAACACCCAATCTTGCCCGAGAGTAAAATAAGTAATCTTAATTGTTGATGAGAAAATCAATAATTGATATTTTAATATACTTTTTGAAACATTGATTATATTGCATTATTTTCGAAATTAAAAACAAAAAAAAATTGCAGCTTATCTCCTTGTGCACAATATCAACAATTTGACTAAAGTATTTTATGTGTATGATGGAATTGAATATGGAGTGTAATAAAACAAAATTAAGGTAAAATTCTAATTTCTTTAATAGAAGGAAAAAAAAAAAAGAGAATGAAAAAGGTTTAAAGAACAATAAAAACGAGGTATAAAAAATATTAGGATTTATACCTTTTTATATAAGAGGGTATTTTTAATATAAAGCATAGTTATAATTTATAATACTAAGGTTGTGTTTAGCCCAATTTTTTTTGGCTTAAAAGTTACTTTAAAGTTGCAGCTCAAAATAAAAGCTTTAAAAATAAAGCATAAGGTTATGTTTGACGAGGCTTTCTTTTGACCTAAAAGCTACTTTATAGTTAAAGTTCAAAATAAGAGCTTTAAAAATAAATTAGAAGTTGTTTGGTAATTTTTAATTTTCTTAGTTTTAAAGCTCCTTTTAAGCCAAAAGTTGTTTGATAAAAAACTTTTAAAATTTTTAATTTACTAAAAATCAATTGCCCCACTCAATAGAATAATATACATATTGATAAAATAAAAAATATTATGTGAAGTTAATTTTTAGTTACAATTGTGTAAAATTATTTTAATCAACAGAAATTTATTTTAATGACAATAAAAATATATAAAAGTATTAAAATATATAAATTAAATTTTTTAATTTTAAATATCAAAAACTATTTTAATTAATAAAAGTTAATTTTAAATATGATTTATAAATATTTTATTATATATAATACTAATTACAAAAGTGTTATTTTAAACATTTTGTATTATTGTTCAATAATATTTTCAGAAGATAAAAAATCATTTATTTAAATAAAATTCAATAATTTATATATATATATATATATATATATTTATTTATTTATTAAATAGTATTTAAGAAATAATCCAAAAAGTATTTAATAAATATATTTTTGTAATTTAAAATGAAAAAACTTAACTGCAAATTAGAAATTAAAAAAATCTGAATTTGAATTAAATTTAAAGAATAAACATTATAAGTATTTTTAAATATAAAACTTTTATTTTATTATATTATTTACTTATTTTGGTAACTTTTTTTTATTTCTGTAATACATATATTTAAAATTTTAAAAGTATAAAAAATCAATTTAATTAACTAAAACTTAACTATGAATTAATTTTTTTTAAAAAATATCACATATAATTAAATTTATAGAATAAAATTTTTAGATATTTTAAAATAGAAAATTTTATTTTACTATATTATTTATTCATTTCATTATTGTTCTTTTATTTTATGTAATGAATACTTAAAAGTTAATAAAAAATAATATTTTTTAATTTTCTAAAACAAATAATTTTAAAAAATAAAACCTTTTAGTAAATAAACAAATTTAAAATAAAATAATATATGTAAGTATTATTTAATGGAGAAGATGGTGAAATACTCAAATTAGAAAAGCAGTGAAAAATTAAAAAAAGATGGTATTTTTAGTCGTGGTTGAATTCGGAGAAGAGACTGCAAGAACAAGCTCCATCTAAGTTGTAAAAAGCTCCTCGTACCAACTTAATTATAAGTTTTTTTTTTTTTTCTGTAAAAATAAGTAGCTTATTTTTTTAAAATCTTTTCATAAAATGTGTTTGGCCCTGACTTCTCTTTTTAAGGAGAAATAGGCAAAAAAAAACTGGGCCAAATACACTCTAAATTGTTTATACAAAATTTTAAATTTACTTAAAAGGAAAGTATATTTAGTAAATGGAGGGAGTGTAAATAGCAAAACCGAAAGAAACTGTGTTTTTGTTGGACCCAGATAATAGTCGTTATAAAAACGGTGATAAAGCCCGTAAACGAAGCCCAGAAACAACCCTAAAAGCCCCTGCTCCCACTTCCACCTTTCCCTTCTCGTCTCTCTGCCTTAGCCGCTGCGCGCTACTACTCAATTGCAATGGTTTGTATCTCATCTGCTCAAGCTTGAATTTGTATGCACTGTGTGATAGGCGAGTAAATCTAGCCAAAAGTAATTGTGTTTTATGTCGTGGGTGCTTTGATTGGGTTGTTTCGTTCCTTAAAAGCTAAGCTATATTGTGCGTGTAATGCAATGCCCCATGGGGGTTTAAGTACCTAGCATATATTGCACAGCTATCCATACATGCTTTAAGACAAGAGCACTAACAACGTTTGTTCATGAATTAAAGGCATATGTTAAGGCCCAGAAGTCAAAGGCCTACTCCAAGAGATATCAAGTGAAGTTTAAGAGAAGAAGAGGTTTATAGTCGTTTCATTTTGTCCCTCTCTACCATATTCCATGGCTGACTTTTTTCTTTTTTGCTAAAAATTCTGCAGAGGGAAAGACTGATTACCGAGCTAGGATTCGCTTGATTAACCAAGACAAAAACAAGTATAACACTCCAAAATACCGCTTCGTGGTTCGATTTGTATCCTATTATCGATTGTTGATTGTTGGTCTGTAGGTTAATGTTTTAATTGTATTTATGCATTTTATTTATTAATTGTCATGCTTGCACATAGCATTTGAACGGTATCATTTAATAATTTTAAGTCAATTTCGTTGTTAATTTTTTATCCCTTTCAGTAAAAAGCCTTAACCACATTACTAGACAAACAAGAATATCATTGCTCAAATAATATCTGCTAGCATTGCTGGTGACATTGTTCTTGCTGCGGCTTACTCACGCGAACTGCCGCGTTATGGTCTTGAAGTAGGCCTTACAAACTATGCTGCAGGTGCTTATTATATGCAATTCCTTTCTTGCCTTCTATCTAACTTAGAGAGTGTGTGTTTGTTGCCCAATTTTTTTTCATGTACCACAATGTTTTATACTTGTGATTAAAAATTACAAAATGTGGCCAGCCTATTGCACTGGACTCCTATTGGCTCGCCGAGTTCTTAAAATGCTCGAAATGGACGAGGAGTATGAGGGCAATGTAGAGGTATCTATGGTTTTGCTATACCTATTTATGTATCTATCTAGTCATCTGCTTTATTCTATATATGTTGATTGGTGATATCATATTCAGGCTACTGGAGAGGATTTTTCAGTTGAACCTGCTGAGACCCGGAGGCCATTCCGTGCTCTCCTCGATGTTGGTCTTATTAGAACTACAACTGGCAATCGTGTCTTCGGTGCCCTCAAGGTACTTGAGATTTTGTGTAAGGATGGATTACTGTTGTCCTTTATTCTTTTCATGCTGTTGGTACTGAATAGTTGTGATGGATTGCAGGGAGCTTTGGATGGGGGTCTGGATATCCCTCACAGTGATAAAAGGTTTGCTGGTTTTGACAAGGAGAAGAAAGAGCTAGATCCTGAGTTTCACCGTAAATACATCTTTGGTGGGCATGTTGCTGCCTACATGAAGGCATGGGAACAAATTTTATTTGGTGCCTTTCAATGTGAATTTGTTTCTGCATTTATCATAATAGTGTGACAACATTTGTGGTACTATTTGTAGACTTTGATGGAAGATGAGCCAGAGAAATACCAGTTACACTTCAGCGAATATCTCAAGCGTGGACTAGAGGCTGATGGACTTGAGGAGCTATACAAAAAGGTTCATGCTGCCATTCGTGCAGATCCCACAATCAAGAAGTCTGACAAGCAGCCACCGAAAGAACACAAGAGGTAAATCGTTATGATGTTTCCTAATCCATTCAGACTGATTAAATTGTGTAATTCATGTGTCTATTCGCTGATCTGATGTATATAGCAAATTGACTGACGTTGCTAGATGAGCAGTATTTCAGCTATCTTGTGACCATATAATTTTGCTTGACAAATGATTGAATGATACTATTTAGTAGGTAGTTTTGCCATAGTACTTCCTGGGTGGACCTGTTCCTAAAGATATATTGTTTGGCCTTTTGAGCAGGTACAACCTCAAGAAGCTCACGTACGAGGAGAGGAAGGCAAAGCTGATTGCACGCTTGCAGGCTCTTAATTCCGCTGCCGGAGCTGCTGAAGATGACGATGATGAGTGAAATTGCATTGTGAATGCAGCCCAAATTCTGCATACCTTGAATTTATAACATAAATCTTCAATTCATTTTCTTGAAAATTTTGTTGCTTTTACTGTTTCATTTACAGGCTACAAATTTTGGATATTTTGAATTAGCTTGGATTGATGTGTTTTCAATTAACGTGGTTGGTTTCCTCAAGATAGTTTTTTACCATATATATATATATATATGTATGATGAGATCAAGTATTACAAGAGCAACTTTGAGAGTTAATATATTTAATAACTCTTGATGTATATTAAATTTCAACAATTCAATCATTCAATATTTTGATATTATATCCATGATCGTGCACATTAAATTTTAGTTAAATTGGACATTTATAGGTAATTAATCTTATAGTTGACATTTACTTATAATTTTAAAAAATATATTATACGTTGAATTTGTTTAATAAAGTATCAAATAATTTTCAAACTTTATAAAAATTTATAAATTTGATCAATTCAATAAAATCTTATAATTCAACGATTAGATTGTTAAAATGTAATATGTATTAAAAGTTATTGACTAGAGTAATTATATACATATATGTGTGTGTGTGTAATGGTTATGAACTGTTAGTATAAAATTTTATATTGCTAATCAATTAAAAATTATTATTGGTATAATTTTTAAATTATTGTAACAGTCAGTAAATTTATTATATATGATTGTTTGTAATAGGATGGTAGTGTAAAACTGAATGCAAAGCCTACTTATTTTCTCTCTCTCTCTCTCGTCATATATATATATATATAGATTTGTTAACGTATTTTCTAAAAAATAAATAAGTGTATATTAGCATATATATATATATATATATATATATATATATATTTTAACGATCAACTTCATTAAATAAATTTAAACAAGCAATAACATGTTAGCCCATTCAAAGATATTAATATCAAAGCAAGGATGAGTTTAATTAAGGCATGAAATAGAAGAAAGAAAGCATTATAGTGGTAGAGGAGTGACTCACTTGGACTGAGAAGAACCTAAGAAGGGATGGAATAGAGTTGGGGTAGTTAAAAAGGGGAAGGAGGACGAAGTGCAGAAGCTTAGCCCGTGAACATAAGAACTCAAACCAAAATATAAATACAAATCTCAATATCAAACCAAAACACTACATAGAGCCACACACGTGGTGATCTCCACCCCAACTATGCCTTTTATAGACATGGAAACTCAATACTTACACATAACAAACTTTTGGCTTCACATTCAAATTTCAAAAACCTATCAACAACAGTGACATTCATTTATGGCTAGTACTATGCGAATTTAAAACTTCTGACCATAACAAAATCCAACTAATTCAATGAAAGAATGTTTTTCCTAAGTAAAGCATGAACAAAGCAAAAAAACATGTCCAGGTTCATTGGCCTACACAAAAAATACATTAACAATGGCTGTACTTTCATACACAAAAAAAGAAACATAAACAGTGCCATATCTATTACAATGGACATATTATTAATAGACCAAGAATACACTCAGCAAACAAACTTGGCCCAAAAAAACCCATTCAGTGCAGTGCCCATCATCATTCTCTCTTGTGAGTCATATCCTATCCCCCTGCGCATTGCTCGATGTCCCGCGGCCTTGTATCAGACATGCTTGTTCGCTGACGGTGGGCTCGAAGATGTGCACCAATCTGTAGCTAGTTGTGCTTGTGTGCATTGAGAGTTGACTTTAGTTTTAGGGATTTTTTCCCTTTCTCTACTTTCGTTGGATTTGGGTTCAATATAGAGTGTACTTACCTGTTCACGCCTTACAGCTGTTAGTAGCTTTTAATCTCCCTTACGCTCTGTCTGGTAGCGTGGATGTATCAAAGAAGAGAAGAAAAGTGTGACGATTTGAAGAGAAGCGAAAATTTCTTTGCATTTGATTGGGGGGAAGTAGGTAAGAAATTTTTAAAATTTATGTGGCTCCCACGTCAAATTCAACCCCCCCACATTTGCGAAGTTCTCTATTTTATTAAACGCCCCTGCAAGAAATCATAATTCTGTAGGACGAAGAGAACAAATATGTAAAACACATATTTGAATATTAGTTTTAAAATCCGAATTACGATTTTTAAAATTAAAATAAATATATAAATAATTACTAATACATATATATATATATATATTCAAATATGTAATAATTCATGTGTGTGAAAAGTTACACACATTTTGGTAGTATGGCGCTACATATATTCAAATATGGTAATCACATAATCAAATATATGGCACTGTTATGGTCATATATTCAATTATATGAATAGCATAATCGAATATATGTTTTTTGGACAAATAACGCGATCAAATAAATAAGGATGTACGTGTTATTTTATTCTTTTATTCAAAATACTTAAAAGTCAAAAAGTACATTTCCACTCTATTTCCTCTCTATTTCTCTCAAACTAAACAATCTTTACTTCTCTTATATTTCTTATATATTTCTCTTCTCTTTTTTTCTTTTCTACCTACTCCCTCTTCCTCTATTTCTTTCTTTTTTATCAAATACAGTGTTAGTTTTGAGTGGGCTACTTGTTCACATAGTTTCTTTTGCTGTATTGGGCCACTCTAGTGAAGCTACTGTTTTCCTTTTTGGGCCTTTCTTGGCCTTGATAAAGAATTCTGTGGACCCAAAAAAAAATTAGAATGAATGAAATAATATTATTCCAATGAATAGTAAAAAGTGTCCGTTGACTTTAGCATGCTTGTAGAAATTATAGATAGATTATCCTACAGTATATATTTTTTAAAATATAAGTAAATACTAACTCAAAGATTATCTAACTACAAATGTTTACGTTACATAAAATTTTGTATGCTTGATCATTAAGATAATATCAAAATATTTAATGGTTAGATTGTTGAAATTTAATATATACCGCAAGTTATCAAAATATTTAATAGTTGAATTGTTGAAATTTAATATATACTGTAAGTTATTGAGTGGAGTAATTTTATCAAGAGTTACTCTTAGGGTGCGTTTGGTAGAAAAGAAAGTTTTTCATGCTTAGGAATCATGATTCATAAGAATGACTAAAATTTATTTGGTTGGTCATAAATATTCTTGAAAATATTTATATTTGTTACTTGAAAATTAAATATTTTTACGTTTAATGTTAATAGAACTTTTCCATAAATTTTAATTATTTATCATCTTAAATGAGCTAATAAAGGTAACGTGATATTTTTACTACAATAATTTTTTTTTCCAATTCAAGAAAGTTAGATTCTCACCTCCTCTCATGAACATAATTTCGTGAGAAACATAAGTAAAAAAAAATTCCTAAAAAATAATGTTTCCAAAAATGTTGTTTTTTAAATAATAAACCAAACATGAAAAACAAACATTCCTACTTTTAGATTTCTAAAAAACTAAAAAAATTTCTTATACCAAACGTCCCCTTAAAGTAACTTGAGTCACTTAATCCCCCTTTCCTACCTATGAGTGTGTGTGTGTGTGTATATATATAAGACATATTTAGTGAGAAACTCTTTTTTTTTATGTGAGAATGAGAGGAATAAAGTTGGGCCGTTAGATCTTTTATTAATTGTCTCTTATCAATTTTTAACATGACTTTGCGTGAACCTTGTATTTGGATTTCTCATTTAATGGGCACAAAGATTTGAAAATAATCTTTCATGTACGTAAGATTTATTCCCTAAATCAATGTAGAAATTTTGGGGCCGGTTGATTATTGTTTTTAAAATCATTCTGCTTTTATAAACAAAATTTGTTTGGTTAAAATTGTTTTTGTGCGTCTCACAAACAAGTTTTAAACATCTGTATTTTTAAAATAAGAAAACAAGAACAATGAGGGCTATGTTTGGTTTGGTGGTAAAGGGTGAAATGGAGATAAAATGTAAGAAGTTATTGCATTGTTTAGTTTGTAAAAATAAGGATGGAACATAATAAAAGAGGATGAATAATGATTTATTCTATTAATTCTATTTTTTTTTTGTTGATTTGGATTGTACGTAAAAGCTTTTGAATTATTAAATGACTGCTTTATTTTTAATAATTTTGCCCGTAAACATGCTTCCATTTCTTCTTCGCACATTCATTTTCTTCTTTGTGAGCGCAAGGGAAAGAAGAGTAAGATCTTCTAGCAAATATTCTGGTGTATAGTGGTGTTCCTCTTCATCGTGCTGGTCACAATTCTTATAATATGGTCAATCTTAAGACCCTTGCAACCCTCCTTCATCGTTCAAGATGTCAGTGTCTATGCCTTCAATGTCAGCGTTCCAAACTTAACCTCCAACTTCCAAGTCATCCTCTCTTTATGTAAACTTGTTTACGACACTAATGTTCCTGTCACACCTTTCAATTTCATGGGTCTCAACCGTGACCAGTCTAATGGTAACGTCCTCGTCACCATCAAAATTGAAGGTAGGTTCTAGTGGTACTCCATTAATGTTTGAACTTTTTAGTTTTAGCGCTTCACACACACACTAACACACACACTAATTTATTGTATTTTTATACGTACATAATATTCCACTGTTGTTATTCTATGTGTAACTTGACTGTATATTGATCGCTAACTGTTATTTATCGAGAAAGAGTTATTTTCTGACAAAATGTTTTTTTCTTGCTTGTAAACATTTTTTGGTTGTAAAACATTTTTTTGAAGTTATTTTCTTACAAAATATTGTTTTGTAAGAAAGTTTTTTTTTTAAGTAGGGATATAAAATAAATAAAATATAATATATTTCTAAAGTAAAGATAATATAAAAATTAAAAAGTTATAATTTATTTTGTTTCATCCTTTTTTTTCAAATGATGAAATGAAATCTTTATTTTATTCCATTATAAAATATCAAAACAATGGAATGATATTTATTATTTCATTCCATTTCAATTCATTCTATCCCATTATATTTCAATTCATTTTGTTTCATTCTCTATCACTAATTCAAATATAGCCTTAGAGATGCTAGTAATACACTTTGAACCATTTATTCCATCTTTATTTATTTATTTTTAGAAAAAAATTATTTCATATCTTGAATTAAAACTTTCTAGACAACACCAATTATTTTTTACTTAAGCCTTTAACTTAACTTTTAAATAATGGGTTTTATTAGGCTATGTTTGGATTAATGGTAAAGAGTAGAATGAAGAGAGATGGAGTGGGAGGAGAAATTGTTTTATTGTTTGGTTTGTAAAAATAGAAATGGAACATAATGAAAGAAGATAGAACATGATCCATTCCATCACTTAACTCTAATTTTCTTCCTCCCAAATTTGGGATGCATCTAATGGAATAAAGTTTTTAAATTATAAAATGACTTTTTTATCTTTACAAATTTTATCCTAATCATTAGTCTCTTAAGGATAATATAGGAATTCAAAAGTTATAACCCATTCCGTTTCGTCCTTCAAACAATGAAATAACATTTTTGTTCCATTCCATTAAAATATCCAAACAAATGAATGATATTTTTATTCATTCCATCTCATTCCATTATATTCCGATTCATTTCATTCCATTTTTTACTACCAATCCAAACATAGCAATAGTGTCTTAAAGCATTGTTTAAGGAATCAATAATTATTAGATTGTTGCTGTAAAAAAAAATAATTATTAGATTTTTAATAAAATTAAGTTGGGATGTATTAAATTATGGTGATAGTGTGCCAATTATATTTTTAATAATTTTTTTCACATTTGAATTTTTAGCCAGTATACTTAAAATACTAGTTAGCACTTGTCTTAAATAATTTACACACATAAATGAGAAAAATAATTGTGGAAGTCGTTAAGAAAATAATAATAATAATAATTTTAATATATATATACATACATAAATACACACACACACACATATATATATATATATATATATATATATGAGAATATTAAATATATATTTTAAATCTGTAACTAAAGTAAATTGATAAAAAGGGATGCATAAAGTATTTAAATTTTATTGGATATAGTGTGTTGATAATACTATTATATAAAATGACAACTGAAGTGCCTTTTTTTAAATGCTTTTGTTTATCTTCAATAAAAATTAAACTTGTCTTAGTAATTATCATTAATCTTAACTGCTGATCTTTTTGTTTAGGTTACTTCAATTTAATTAGAAAATAATATCAAAAGTATTGTGTTTTGTTTGGATTAAGAGTGAAATAGAAAGAAATGAATAGAAAAGAAAGAATAGGAAGGATTGAAATAAAAAAGAAATATAGTAAAAATGATATATTGTTTAGATAAATAGAATAAGAAGAAAGGAAGTGGAGAAATTTCTATCTACTCATTCAAAAAAGAGAATAGAAATAAATAAATAATTATATAAAAATATTTTTAAACTAAGCCAGGTTAGGTTTTTCTAGGGATGGAAATAGACTAAGGTTACGTTTGGCCCAACTTTTTTTGGCTTAAAAGTTACTTTAAAGTTAAAGCTCAAAATAAGAGCTTTAAAAATAAAGTAGAAGTTGTTTGGTAATTTTTTTTTTTAATTTTAAAGCCCCTTTTAAGCTAAAAGTTGTTTGGTGACATCTAAATTAAATTTAAAGAATAAAAATTATAAATATTTTAAAATATTAAAAAATTATTTAACTATATTATTTATTCATTTCATTAATTTTTTTTATTTTATGTAAAGAATATTTTAAAAGTTAAAAAAATAAATAATATTATTTAATTTTCTAAAATAAATAGTTTAAAAATAAATTAAAACCTTAGAATAAATAAATATAATTTAAAATAAATTAATCCATGTAAGTATTATTTAATAGGAAAATTGGTAAATCATTCAAATTGGAAAAACTGGTAGAAAATTAAAAAAGATGGTATTTTTAGCCTTGTTGGAATTTGAAGAGGGAATTACAAGAATAAACTTCGTATAAGCTAGAAAAAAGCTCTCCTTACCTAACTTAATTATAAGCTACTTTTTTATCAAATTTTATTTTATGAAAATAAATAGCTTATTTTTTAAAAAACTTTTCATGAAATGTGTTTGGCTTGATTTTTCCTTTTAAGGAGAAAATAAGCACACACAAAAAAAAAAAAACTAGGACAAACACACTCTAAGCCATGTTAGGCTTTTCTAGGCCTAAGTCTGACTTTGGTTAAAAATAAATGGCCTAAGTTTGGTTTGTTTACTTGTCATAAGCCTTTTTTAGGGTCTGACTTAACCTACATAAAAATTTGGCTTGTTATACAAGCTTATTTAAAAGTCTACTATGTGATAATTTAACACTAAAATAGAGGTAAAATATATATGTTAGGCTTTATAAGAATTAAATATAACTTGTTTATATGATATAAGCATATTTTTAAGGTCTAATCTTATATTCATGATAACTTATTTAAAAACATATTTTGCTATAAAATCTCTAAATAGAACATAAATTTATCTTTCAATAAATTTATAAGTTTGACTCTTTATATAAGTCAACATGCTTAACATTTAAAAAGATAAATTAATAAATTATTTTAATTAATACATTATAACAAATTTAATATAATAATAATACTAACAATAAATATTTATTTATATTATTTAAATAGTTTGTTTGTTAACTTAAAAGATTTTTTGAATAACTTAGAATTTGACCCTTTTAATTAAATAGATAATAAGACCTTGGCCTGATTTATTTTCTAAAAGAGTCTCACTTGACCTTGGACCTAATATAAATTAAGGTATAGGCTTTTGTCAAGTTACCTGACTCATTTTCACTCCTAAATCCTACCATAATCACCTCACGAGGAAATAGGAAACCGCAGCAAACCATGCTTGCAACTGTGGTGCCATCAATATCCTTTTGGTCAACACATCCTCAATACACAAATTAGATCAGATTCACCCCTATAACGAGGCGCACCGTTGCAAAGCCAACATTGCATGTTTGCTTTCTTACTCTCTGTGCCTTCCATTTCCATAACCTCATTAGTCTCACCACAAACCAGGTATGGCTATTGGCTACTACCATATCAAACTTGAACCTTCACCACCATGAAACAGGCGTTGTTCCACTTGCATGCATTTTGTGTCTGTATGCCAAACATAGAATCAATTCTTCCCCTGATAACAGTCATTATAAAATTTGTTATTAATTACATTCAACCCTTTGTATCTCTTGCATTTTTCGTTGAAAAGAAGAAAGTGTCATCCTGTTTCTTCCTCTAAAAGTTGTTTCCAAGTTATCAAACAGATTTTTCTTTTCTTTATCTTTTAAAATTATTAAAAATTGTTTTACAAAATAATTTTTATAAACAGAAACTAAAATACAATCAAGCAGTCCCTTTTATTTTTCACTGGAGTCGGTTAAATTCATCGAACCAACTCACAATTTTGGCCCTCCTCCATAAAGATGAGTTTGAAATCTTACTTTTATATCAAATATTATTGGTTCAAATATGTTTTTGTCCCTATAATATATTATTTTTTTAGTTTTAGTCCTTGTAATTTTTTTTAAAATAGTCCTTGTAAAATTTATATTTTTTATTTTGGTCATTGTTATTTTGTTTTAATCATTGTAATATATTTATTTTTTTGTTTTAGTTCTTATAATATTTTGTTCATTTCAAGTTAGTCCCTTTAAAAAAAATGGTAGGAACTAAAAACAAAATATTCACATCTTGAAAAATAAAAATGAAAAAAATTAGTATATTACAAAGAGTCTAATGGTCATGCACTGTTAATGTAAAAAGTTTTACACTGTCGTCTAATCATAAATCACCATTAATATAACTTTTAAAGTATTTATTATAAAAGTCAACAAACTTACAATAAATAGTAATTTGTGATTGAATGATAGTGTAAAATTACTTTACACTGTCAGTGCATAACCATTAAACTTTATTACAAAAGGGTCAAAACAAAATTACAAGGACCAAAATAAAAAAGAAGTTTTTTACAAGAATCATTTTTAAAAAAATAATTTTATAAAGATCAAAACCAAAAAAATGGTATATTACATGAATCAAAAATATATTTAAGCCAATATCAATTTTTCTATAATCTATAACAATAATAAAGGATCCAGTCAAAATAATAATAATAATAACAATAATAAAGGTGATATTTCATTTTAGTGTGCATATTAATTTTATTTATTTTACCTTTAACTACTATAGATGTAACTATATATATTCTCTCATTTTCTATTCAACCTCAGTTCTTCTATCTCTCCTTATTTTATTTTATGTCTTATTTTAAATAATAAAAAAATGCGAAAAGAGAGACATGACAATTTCTGTCTTTCCGCTAACCTTTCATAAAACCTTTGCTAGAAATCATTGACTTTATGAGAATATTTTTTTATTTTTTGTTGGTATATCAAATATAGATACTAATTCATTTTCCATGACGAACTTTTGCTATAAATTAACTCAATAAGTATATATGTTCATTTGTTTCTTTTTCAACACTTTCTTTAAGTTCAAGACCCACTTAACTACTTTTTTTTTTTTTTACAATAGTGACATTGAATTTAAAATCTATGACCTCATGTATATTACTTAAACCCTCCACCACTAGGTCAATCCTAGTAGTTCTACTTAAACCAGTTAGTTTATAAGTTGGAATTTTATTTCTTGAAAATAGTATAGTTTAAAAGATAAAATATAAGATAAAACGTAGAATTATAATGGTTGACTTAGAAAATTAACAATTAAAAATTTAATCATTTCATAATTTACAATATATATATATATATATATATATATATATGTGTGTGTGTGTGTGTGTGTGTGTGTGTGTGTGTGTTTTAATTAGTAATATTCATTTACTTATCATTTGTTTTAGTAGAAATTAAAAAAAATGAATTGAAAAAATGTGAAGAAAAGTGAATTTTCTCCTATTTGATTTGGGAGAGAGACAAAAGGTGGGTTGTACAAAATATCTCTACTCTGGTGGAAAGAAAATAGGAGAAATATTTTTTTTTGTATGAAATAACATATTTGCCGCTTAAAATATTTATAATGATAATAAGACTTTTAAACATTCTCCAAAAAAAAAAAAAATTTAAGAATGTCACGTCATCTTTTTTCCTCTTATAAAATGAATAAATGATAAGACTTTTAAGACGGAGATGCTACAAATAAGAAACTATTAGAGCATTTTCATTCCAGCATTTTCTTACACATTTTAAATGGATTTTATCATTATACATCATTATTTTTTATTTTTTATAATCTAAGCACTTATTTTTTCTAACCTAATAATTTAAAAATTTTACTAAATAGATCCCAAAAATAACTCTACATTGTTACATTTTATCAAACATTAATTTTTATTATTTTTTAATATTAATTGGGCCAAAAAAAAGTTATGAAATGGATGCTTAAATAAGCTCTTACTCTTTGAGAGATGCTTAATAAGCACATACTCCAATGAAAAGGTCTTATTAAGCATTAGTGCTTGATGAGCAAAAGTAGTGTGAGCACCTCCATTGAAAGTGGCCTTATATAGGAAATGGTAGGATTAAACTTGTCAATGCGAAAGAAATAAAGGATTGAATTAAAAAAAAAATAGAACTTCTTATATGAGCAACTCATACAAATACATATGAATTTGAAGTGAGAAAAACACGCAACTCCTATCTAGTTGTAGGGATAAAGGTGTTTTACAATATCACTTAGTGAGTAGATTAACTGACATTTGTTATTTTAACTTAACTAATAATTTCGAGTTTAAATTTTAAAAATATAATTATGTTAAATACTTGAAAGGAAAACTTGATCATCCATAGTAATTTTACCTAGTTTGACAAGATTGCTTCTCATAGAAGATACGTGTGATCTTATAAAAAAAAAGTGTTTTACAATTATAAAGAGTTGCATAGTTTTCTTAATTCAAACATATGTATATGATTCTCGTCTTTTAATATACAATAATTGCTTATATAAATAACACTATAAATAACACTCTTTTTGTAATACAATTCCAAGACTCTTAAGTTGAGTATTGAAGTTTAAAGACTCAATTTGAGATTCGAATTGAGATTTTTTCACAAGATACCATTGTGGATATCTTTACTTCTTATATTAAAAATAAAAAAAAATTATAAGTTAAATAAGTTTTAGTTCTTATAAAATAAACTAATTTTGGTTTTGACCACTAAAACATTTTTTCTTTGATTTTCATCCCTATAAAATTTCAAATAATTGATTTTGGTTCTTCTAAAATGAACAAATTTTGATTTTGGTTCTTGTATTTTTTTATTTAATTTCTTCAAATTTCAAAATCATTGTTTTTAATCCTAATATTCATTTTAGGACAAATAAATAGTATTTATTTTAGGAATAATTTTTTTTTGGAGTCATGTGTTGGTATAACACTGCATTATTGGGTGTCACATTAGATGATTATATGACCTTTGGTTAGATACATAAGTAGTTAATTAATGTCATAATGGTAGGAACTAAAAGTATTAATTTTAGAGGAATGATAATCAAATAAAAGCTTTTATAGAGACCAAAACCAAAACTTGTTCATTTTATATAAAGTATAAACATATTTATTCCAAAAATTACTTAATATAATTATATTTTCTCTCTTTTTTAATTTTTTTCTCAATACAAAAGAAAACATTTCTTTTTTCCATGTAAATAATTTAAAAAATTAACTTTCTTTTGTTTATTTCTGTTCTCTCAATTTTTTCTGCCGTCTAATATAGCTTTTATATGGCGGTTCATGACAAATACTAAAATCTTACGGAAAACTGTTGACGAAATAGGATAGCACAAGTTTAATTCCATCTTTAAGCTGACAGAATATTCCAATTACATTTTTCTTGTCGTTTAGGTTTCTAATTTTTTTTAATGTTTCCTTCGTGGCTTGATTGTACCAGTCTTAATCAGAATTATTTGAACAATATTATTAAATTATTTTCTTTAAATTTTAAAACTATAATTAATTTACTAAATCGTTATCATTCAAATATAAATTTACAAATATTCATTTAACACAATATCATTTATATCTAAGTAGACGATTGTCAATTTTGTGCTAGAAATAAATTTATAATAAAAAATAGGACACTAGTTATGGGTTCTGCCAATAAGTATTTTAAAACATATCATTAAGAAATTAATAAATAAAATATTTTCATTTAACTTACAGTGGTCATAATGAACTTTAGTATACCACTGAGTGCATAAATTAGTTGTGTGTGGTTGTTTTAACTTAATCAGTAGTCTTAAGTTCAAGTTATAGGCATGTAGATGTGTTAAATATTTAGAGGAAGAGTTTTGTTGCCTATAATAATTTTACCGTCTTAAGTAGAATTGTCTCTAATAAAAAAATATAGAGGTCTATATATATATATATATATAAAAGACTCTTAGTATCAAATGATTTTTATGTCACAAATTTTTTCTTTGATTTTATTGTGATATGTTTGATATATACTATTACTTAATACAACAATGGTATTTTTTTGTTTACATGTGTAAATGGTATATAAATACGTTTTCATGTTATAAGTCAAAAATTAAATTATTAAAAATATTAAAGAATCCTCATATTAATATAGTATAAAATATTGTATTTTGCATCAATATGTCGTTAGTCTGAGTGAAACTAAACTCAAATACTTTAAGTAAAGTCTCAGGTTCGAGTCTTGTAAATGAAAAAAAATGGTTGAGAAGGGAGACTCCACTAAAGTGGTCAACTAGGTTTCTTGATAGAAATTAGTTATCAATAAAATTGGTAGATACTTCACACCAATGATAGGGTGAACCAATAAAATATGGCTTTTGCAAGCATGTCATATATTATAAATCATCTCTCAAGCATATCCCTTCAAAATTCAAATTAATTGATACTTCTAATTTTTTTAATTCAAACATTTAATTTTCTAAATGAAATTCAAGACCATTGAAGCAATCAAAATCAATTATTCAATTAATGTCTGTCTAAAAATAAAAATGTAGATAAATACAATAGTATCTGCCTTTTTACTAATAAAAATAATTATTTATCTTATGAACAAAGATTAAAATAATAGTTTGTTAAAAAGATAAAACTTAGATATAGTACTTTAAGTACTGTTGTTGGTGTATATGATATCACAATTCTCTCCTATGATCACTGAGTGAGTGAATAAATTAGCTATACTGTTAAATACTGAGAGTCAAAGCTGTACTTCAAATTCTGTTTTGCATGGATGCTAATATCTTGTAAATTTTCCACCCTAAGGTTATGGCCGAAGTGTGCGTACTCCACTTGTCCTAAAGCATCTGATCCTCACCACGAGTGTGATGAAAGTTGTTAAATAGTACGTAATTACGTTAAATATTCTACTATTAAATTAAATTATACGGCTCTTTTGCTTTTATATTTAACTAATTTTTTTAATCAAGCATTAACGAGAAAGCCTTAAAAAATGGTCGTTGTTGGCGCGCGAGTGTCTAGAAGGCAAGACTTTGACACAATATATGTACATTTTTTATTAAAATTGAAAATTTTCAAAAGGTTGATTCAAAAATCAAAACTCGTCATTATGGAATTTAAATTGGTCAAACAAAAGTTTGCAGTACGCCAATGGCAATATAATGAATGGACTAATCAATAAATGGGCACAACATTTCTCATTTCTCATTCATTGCTGCTACTATTGCTACCCGTCGCTGTTGGAAACTAGGAATTGCTTTAATACTTTATCCCTGCCTGTTCTTGTTTTGCGCTTAATACACGTTCGTAGCCATACAACTAGAAACGCTATTTATTGGAAAATAGCAATTGTGAACGGACTTTAAATTTATTTGGATTTTTGGTTGGTGGCACAGGTTCGGTCAGAAGCAGATGGCTCCCAACTGTGTACATCTTTCTAATCCTTACCACCAATGCACCCAAGCTTGCTCCCAAAGCACCAACCAAACCAAGAAAACGCACACAAATAACAAGAAGAGTTCAGGTTAGTTATTTTTGTTCTGCTTTTCTCGTCCATCCTGTGTGGTGCTATGTTGTGTAAGTAATTTTTAACCATTCACACACTGTTCTGCATCTGTTAAATACTTAGGGCGAGAGCTCTACTTCAAATTCTGTTTTGCATGGATGCTAATATCTTAAAACTGGTAAATTCACCCCCCCCCCCTCCCTAAGGTTATGGCCGAAGTGTCACAGATGGTCAGCTTGGCAAAAAGATAAATGATCACAAACGAACGTACTCTGGTTGTCCTAAAGCATCTAATCCTTACCACATGTGTGATGACAATTGTTACAAAAGATTATCGGATTCAGGTACCCTTTTTTCTCTCTGCTATATATAATATATCTATCCGCCTTTTAATGATATTGGTGATCTAAATCAATAATTCTCTTCCTTCATGTGATCCAATCTAGGTTCACAAAATTAGAATCACATGAAACTAGTGGGATTTTGAAGAATTAATGAGTCATCTCAATAGCAAATTAAACCTGGGAAAATTTCTAATTCCACTGTTGTATTCAATCTCAGTCTTCTCATTTAAATTATGTCATGGAAAACAACATCTCTGATTTAACTTAAAGCTATGTGAGATATAAATAGAACTAATTAATTTTGTTTAGAAATAGACCGGGTTAACTGAATGAGAATAAAGTTAGGTATTATTAACTATTTGTAGCCATTTTGTTTGACTATTTAATGAATTAGTTTTCTTTGACAAAACATTCTATCATTTACATGCATGCATATTATCTGTGAGACAATTTTGTGAATGGATTACTGAGTTCACAAATATGAAGTCGCTGTCCGTGCCAGAAGCGTATATAAATAACGGTGCCTTAAGCATATACATCAAATGATGACTACTATAACATGAGGATTGATATAACAAGGCTTTTCTGATAATTTTTTATATGATGACTAATACAGAAAGGTTTAAATATGCTTTTAATTCAATTGAATATGATAAAATTAAATTTTTTATATGATGACTAACGTAGAAAGGTTTGTCAATAACCGATAATATGGATCATTTTAAAAAATTTAAATTAATGAAAAACAATACTGACAAAAATATTTTAGCAGATTAAAAATAAATTTAACCATAATTATAATTATATAGGGACTAGGGTCATGTTTTACTGGTATTAAAATTTGTCCTTGAGTTGATGATATGAAAAATTTTCACAGCCGATGAACAAATATATATGTTTCTGATTCCAGTCCATTTTAATTGCAGGTGCCCTCCTCCTTTAAAGTTAGACAGGAAAAAGAAGCTAGGTTCTAAGCCAGAACCCCCTGTTCTCGACAGTGTTCCTGCCTCAAAAGTTGGGGCGATTTACCTATCTGATGCTTCATCACCAATATCACATAATTCTGAGAAGAAAAGCGTGGAGACAGAAAACGATGAGCACGTTCCCTCTGAACCAATTGCTGGACAGACACATATCCCAGCTTTAAAGGTAGTGGTCACTTATTTGTCTCATGCCATTTAATTTTTGAGCTAAGATTGACAAACTCATGTCATGTCCTGCATTTGTGTTTCTTGGCAGCCTGTCAATCACAAAGACCAACTAAAGGATGTTGTTGAGCACATTGCCAACCCAATGCTAACAAATCACGAGGACAAAGTTGCTTCTCATAATGTTGTTCCAATCATCCATGTTGATGACACTGAAGAAGCACTTACTCCTTCAGCTGGTGGATCTATACATTCTAGCCTCTCTGGTACTCCCCGCGGAAATGAAGGAAGTGATGGAGAGATCGAGTCTGTGACTTCTGAACCCCGTCTTCAAGTTGGAAGTTATCAAATAAAAGAAAGTTTTGCTTCCATCTTGCATTCTATCCTTGACAAGTACGGGGACATAGGTGCAAGCTGTCACTTGGAATCAGTTGCGGTGCGCTCATATTACATTGAGTGTGTATGCTTTGTGGTGCAAGAGTTACAATCCGCCTCAATAATGCAATTAAGTAAGTCCAAAGTCAAAGAATTATTGGCTATTATTAAGGATGTAGAGTCTGCTCAACTTCGTGTGGCGTGGTTGCGTAGCGCCCTCGATGAGCTAGCTGAAAATATTGAACTCATTAACCACCACCAGGAGGTAGAGGCAGAAAAGGATAACTCTGGTCGCCAAGTGGAGTCACTGAGAGAAGAGCTAGAATCAGAGTTGGAAACTTTGGCTCAGAAAGAACAAGAGGTTGCTAATATTAAAACACGAATTCCTCAGATCACGGGGCGTTTGAGCGAGCTCGAGCTCCAGGCTTCTGAACTGAACAAAAGCATGCTGTCTATCAAGTCCAAGGTTGATAATTTGCATATCAAATCGTTGGTAGATGAACTATTATAACTGTTTAGCAAATTCATCTGCGGTGCACGCATATTAATAAGTTGTAATGCTTAAAAGTAGAATAGGTCTGAATAAATGCATGCGGTCTAGTTTAGTTATATATGAACACATACCGACATACGATACACAAATGCACCCCCTCCATTGGTTTGGACTTTCATTATTTGTTTCTAGAGTAAATTATACTGACATCTCTTGAGGACTTTTTAGATTGTACATAATATTCATATTTCTTTTAATATTTACAACAACATCTTTTATAGAAGTACACGATGTAATGTTTTTTAAATAATTAAGGAAAGTTAGTGTAATGTATAAAAAGTGTTAGTGTAATGTTTTTCAAATAATTAAGAAAATTAGTGTAGGAGTAAAAAAAAAGATATTGTATGCAATTTAAAAAAATTTCAAAAAATATCAATATAATTTACTCTTGTTTCTATTTATGCCAACGATAGTGTTGATGACGTTTCTGTCATCCGGTGGAACTTTGTACCTCAGTATACACATTACATGCCTGTAAATTTAATGCATGTTTTTTTATTTGTAATTTTTTGTCCCTAAAATTTTATAATTTTGTTTCTAATTTTTTTTTTGCAAATTTTATCTCCAAATTTACAAAATATCATGAATTTTGCTTTCACATAGAAAAATTATCACAATTAAGATAATTTTGTGACAATTCTTTTTTTTGAACTATCACAATTTTTTACATGAGAACATGATTTGCGATATTTTATAATTTATAACTTAAGTGCAAAATTTGCAAAATATTATTTGAGAACAAAATTCATAAATTTGTGAGATTTTGAGAGTAAAAGGTGCAATTAAACTTTTTATTATTATTCTTAATGTACAACTTATTTTCCGCGAAGGGTGGTACCTGTTAATTGGATACGTAATCAGAAAATGCTAATAGTTTAAGAAAGGGGAAAGAAAAAGAAAGTGTCAACCTTTCTCCGTTGAGAAATTTTAATTTGCCTATCAACTCTCATGAAGCGTGATCGGACCCTTTTTTCTTTCGATTGATCGTACGTAGCCTAATGTGTAACATCAAATGATTGGGTAAATTTGTGTTCAGAGTTTGGTTAAATTACTATATTTTACTATATTTTCTAACAAATATTTACAGCTCAATATTTTTTTTATCGGACTCTCTATTTTTTTTTTAAAATTAATTAAGTCTTTGATACCTTATTGACTAAATTGGATCACTTTTATAAACTATTTATCGATTTACGACTCTTTTGAAACATATTACCAAAGTGAGGTGATCAATGCTGAAATATGCTACATGTCAGCATTTTTATTATTTTTTTAATTTAAAAACACTATTGTCACTGGGGTATCTCACGTCACTTGGCACACAATTGGCAGTGTTGGTGGACATGTGTGGAATATGTTAGTACTATTAGTGTTTTTACTTTTTTATTTTTGTTTAAAACAGAAAAAAGGTGACACGTGTAGAATATGCTAGTACTATTAGCGTTTTCACTTATTTATTTACTTTTAAAAAAAATAGAAAACGCTAGTAATACTAGAGTTTTTGCCTTTTTATTTATTTAAAAAAAACGAAAAATGCTATTTTTAAAATTTTTATTTATTTTTTCAAAATTGAAAAAAATGCTAGTATTACTAGCATTTTTGCTTTTTTAAAAATTTTTAATTAAAGCTGCCAAGACATGTTTTAATTAAAATGCCTATCTATACAACTTGCATCTTAATATTTAAAGAAGAAACAAATCTCTATAATTAAAACAATATTTTAAATTTAAACAAAATCCCAGAGATTTAAAATTAGAAATTTGAATTGTTTCCCAACAATTCCTCCCTCAATTAAATCTCCCAACTTTCCCTTTTAACTCTTGCCGTCATGGATGTTTGTCGCAATCATCTCCATGCTTCCGCTCCGCAAACATTGGTGTGTTCTCCATCTCTGCATCGTGAGTATTAAATGGTGACGCTTCTTGTACTTGTACTGCTGTTAGCTTCCAGAACATGCTGCTTGACTTCCCTATTGCCAAGAAGACTTTTGACATAAGAATTTGTACCGCTGTTAACTACCAGGACACGCTGCTTAACTTCCCATTTTCAAGAAGACTTTCGACACAATGATCCCACATGAATCTGCCATCAGCTACTCATCTCACAGGTCACCAAGCTGCACAACCTGACTCTAATACCAATGTTGGGAAAACATACAAACAACACCACCAAATAGAAATAGTGGACAAACACAATTTTATTTAACGTAATTTGGCACATCTTGCCTACGTCCATGTAAACATCCCAATTTATTCATTCTCTCAAATGATTACATCCCAATAAAGGTTTTCTGGACAAACTTGTGAAACCCTCCATGACCCCCCCCCCCCCCCCCCCTTTAAAGGCCGAGGTGACCCCCTTTATAGGTCAGGTTGTTCTTCTCATCGCAAGACCCCTATTTATACAACTTGCATCCTAATATTAAAAGAGGAAACAAATCCCTAAAATAAAAATAATATTTTAAATATAAACAAAATCCTAGAGATTTAAAATTGAAAATTTGAATTGTTTTCCAAAAAAAATATCTTTTAATTAAAATTCATAAAAAAATAAAGATCTTTAAATATATAAATTATATTTTAAATTTACATTGAACAATTTAAATTATGATATAAGATTAATTTCAACTATTAACAATTTCTTTTAAAAAATTATTGAAGTTCATTTTAGAAATAAAGATAAAAGAGAGTAAATTGAAAAAGAAAAGAAATTATGAAAAATAAGTGTACAAATAAATATTTTTGATTTTTTTAGGGTTATCATGTTATAAGTACGAAATATTTATTGATTTTGTTGATGATTAATCTCTGTTAGGGAACCTAGTTGACCACTTTTAGTAGGGTTTTCCTTTCCAATTACATTTTTTTCATTCACAAGACTCGAACATGAAACCTTGCTTAAGAGATTTGAGCCCAATATCACTTGGATCAACATAATGTTGGTAATAGAAATGTAGTTTAGGATAATTGAAAGAATTTTTTTTGGCTAATTGTAGACAAGTGTGTGAAATATAATTTTTTAGCTCTTTTAATTTAAATATAAAAATAGATAATTTAACAAAATTTAACAACTGGTTAACAAATATATAAATTATATTTTCAATTTGCAATGAACAATTTAAATTGTGATATAAAGTTATTTTTAACTATTGATAATTTCTTTTAAAAAAATTATTGAAATTCAATTTAGAAATAAAAGATGAAAAATTTAGAGTGACATGCAATTGTAAATATCAAATATACAAATAAAAATAAAAGAAAAGTAGTTTGAAATGATTGAGAGGAATTTTTTTATTTAATTATGAAGAATAATGTATGAAATGCACGTTCAAAAAAATAATATTAAAAATATTTAATTAAGAGAAGAAGAATCTCATTCTTTAAATTGCACACACTAATTTATATTATGAAAATAAATTAAGAAAGTTCAAACAATATCCTCAATTAAAGGAATGATTATCAGAAATGTACACTCAATTATATGTCGGAGTAGATATTCCAGTTGTAAAATTTAAAAACATAATATTTTGACTTTATTTTCAAATACGTCACACTTCTCTCCTTTTTTATTTATTAAGAGACATCTTAATAAGATATTTTTATTGTTAAATAAAGCTTATAGAAAATTATTAAATAAAATATAAAATTCGTTAAATAAGAATAAAATTCACATTTTTAATAGAATTTATATATTTTATTTGATAATAAATATAATAAATCCATCTATTATATATTATAAAACAAGTTTTTTAGCCCATGCATTGCATAGGTCTAGGTTAAAATGTAAATTTAATAATTATAATTACCATAAAAAATATGTAGAATTATTCATATCATATAATCAAAATAAATAAATATCAAATGACCACGATAAAGTTTAATAACTTTGTTTGTGAAAGAACATTAAATATGTCTCAATATAATATCTATAAATATAATGTACCAAATAAAAGTAGAATTTAAGGATCCTTCTCTATCTTGACACGTTTCAAGGCCTTAGTAGATGAAGCTTGCGCCGAAGGATATTCACTTTGATCAATGTGGTCCAAATTTGAATCAAGAGTTCTTTTTAGAGGAGTGACATCCATATGTGAGAATGAATCAAAATTATTTTCACGTATAATAGATATACAATCCTGCAATTCAAAGTAATAAAATTATTAAGGATCAAGATATATATAAAGATAAATTTAGAAAGGTTGAAAATCTTACGATGTCCACATCATGCTCTTGCATTGATTGTCCATTATGTGGTGAAATGCAACTTTTCTAAACAGAATCCTAAACTTTTAGATATATAAGCACTAATACCTTTATAAATTAAAAAAATAATAATAAGTATATAAGACCGTAACACCAAAATTTGACGTACCTTATTTATTTCACCATTTGACATAAACTCTTTGATTAGATTTTCATCATCAGTCATTTTGTAAACATTAAAGCTTTTTGAAATTCTTCCACCTTTTTTATCCTCGATTTTTATCTTAAAGATAAAAGATTTTCCTAAGAAAATATTCAATGCGACAGGGGGGATATCTGGCAACTCTCCAGCCTACAAATTAAGAAAAAAAAATGAAATTACATTGAAAAAATATATTATAATATATTAAATCATGCTATGTAAAGCACTTTGCAATGTTAAAAGGAATTTTTCATTACAAACTTTATATTTGTGGTACATACCTCGTATACTTCTTTTTTGACATCTGCAACTGACTTTTTGATCCACTTAAAAACTTCATGATCCCAAAGAATAAACTCAACACTATCAACATCATCTTTGACCTTAATTTGAACACGATATCTACAAATTTAGTAATGTTTAAATTAGACATATTGTTATGCTTATATTGTGGAATTTTTAAAATAATAACAATATAATTTATCTAAACATATATAATAAGTTACTCTAAAAAAAAAACATAGATAATAGGTTGAGGCGATTACGATATACTAAAATATTTATTAGAAGGAGAACATGCCATTCAAAGATGAGTAAAGTAAAACACTTATTTTTTTGCATCCAAACGTCTGTTTCAAGTATTAGTTTATCTTGGAACAACAAAAATTGGTCCTTTATCACGATATTGCCTACATTTGGGAATATTAAGCTCAAACTCAACTTTTTTTTTTTGCATATGGAGCATCCTTGGTACCACCAGTCATAATTTTTTAATAACTTTTGAACTGTTCCTAGAACATTCCAAACTCCAACCTACATCAAAATAGTACACATTTAGCACATCAAATTACAGTAAAAACAATGAATAATATTAACAATTTACACTTAATAATAATAATAATACATGTCTTAATTGTTTGAGTTCTGCTATTGTTTTTCTATTTGTTGAGTTTGACCAATCCTTTTTAACTTCAAATGTAGAGCTTGTTGATAGTTTAGTAGATTTCAAAGATGAACTACCATCAGAAAGTTGTAATCTATATAAAAAAAAGTTAATGAAGTATTGTTGTATTTGTAACACTAAATATATTAAAAAATATAACAATTCAATAATATGTATGGAATGCCTCTTTTTTAATTCAACCACTTCCTCCCAATCAGGATTGATAAACAATTTTGAACCAAACATAATATTTGATAACTCAAGATTTCTTACATGACATTTTTTTGAAGAAAAAAATTTCTCATGCAAACAATATATTATAACTTGATCAAATTAAAAATGTGAAAGTTTATTAAAAATTTTACCTCTAACATCTCGTATGAGAGCCAAATGTAAAGCAACCACTAAATCATTAATATCACTTTTATTGAACTTTAAACATATATCCTCAGCATATTTGCCCCAAAATGTACAAACTATTCTAGTGTTACTGTATAAGAACATTCACGTTGGATTGAATAACATATGTAGTATAATAAACCATTGTTAAAGAATAAAACAAATATAAATAAACATGATAAAGTAACCTTGAATCTTCCAATTCAACTTTTATCTTCCTAGTTTGATTTATATTTCGAGGAACATACTTATCACTCTTAATATTTACCACTCATGCAAGGATATCTACAAAACTCAAATCAATTGAACTCAATATGAGATCCAAACTCATCACTTTGAGAATAATAAAAATTAATAAGAATAAAAGTAATACAAGAAATTCATAGTACCAATGATCCATTCACATTTTTAATAGAATTTATATATTTTATTTGATAATAAATGTAATAAATCTATCTATTATATATTATAAAATTAAATAAAAAATCCTACTATTTTTACATGTTTAACTCATCAATTATATTTACTTTTTGTTTAATATATCTTTATTATATATTACAAAATTTATTAAAAGGAATTTGTGAGAAATATAAAAAGAAAACTCATTATAAATAAAGTTGAAGACTTCTATTTTGACAGCACAAAATGTTTTAGAAAAAATAAGTTATATATTGGCATCCAATTATAAATCACCATATATAATAAGTTTATTGATTTTTATAATAATTATCTTAAAAATTATATTAGGAATAATTTTTGATTGGTTAACAATATAAAAGTTTTTGTACTAATAATAAATAGTCATTAAACTTAATGTTTTAACTAATTATTATTTTTATTTTTTTGGCAAAACTCAAAAGACACTAAGTCAGACATAACTCCACAAAGTATTTCCTTTCTATTATTACACTGTTTATTATGTTTTATTGGCAAGTATTTTACCACTAGGTTGTCGAAGGGAATACAGTTCCTACTACCGTTACCGTAACTAACAAATGCGGTGCCGCTCCCACTTCGGTCCGGGACGAGGCTACCCCTTTGGAGCCACGTGATCGTGTGACATGAGAATACATATGGTATGCCACTCTTAGTTGGCTATTTCCTCGAACCCCTCCACTTTCACCCTTCAGCTTTCTTCTTTTTCAACTTTTTGTGGGGTTTGGCCCATTGGTTGGGTATCAGTCCCACTCTTTCGAAAGCTGTGAACCCTTGCCTCTGTATAGCAATTTCTCGCATACTTTTACTAAAGAGCCCGATGCTTCCCCCCAAAATGCCCTCTCTTGGCTACTCTTTACTGACTTTGTAGCTGCCCGATGACACATTTTATCACATTCATAATGCCCCCCTCCCACCCAGTTTAACCATCTAAAGTTGGGAGGCAATATGCCAACACATTTCTGATAATACATTATTACTATTATATAAAAATAAAATTTTATAACTATTAATAAATTTTAGTTAATAATAAAAAATATATTAAAAAATATGTTGCTAACATTTTTCTATCACTTTAGTGAAACTCTGCCCTCTGTCCTTAATATGTTAAAACAATTACTAGTTGAAAATTTTAAAATACTGAGAAAGTTATTCTTTTGTTTATAGATGATGTTAGTAATAAAGATTTTTGCTTAAAAGTAACTTTCATTTTATCATAACGCACAGTTTAATAATTTTCTATCTTATTAATTTTAATTAAAATATATATTATTTAATATTATAAATATTACAGTAAACTAAATTAACCAAAACACCAACTACTATAATTGTTGATTGCTTAATTATTACGTCTTCCAAATACTTTAAACATTCTTATCTCTTCTCAAATGTCAATCTATAACAACCCCTTTCATTCAATAATTACACATGGTAGTCTTTCACTCTCGTTCTTCGAAAATCATTATCATTTAAATTTTGAGTTATGTTCTATTTTATCTCTCAGAACTCGATTAAGTCCAACTTCAAAAATGGCAAATGCTGCTTTATTTTTATACATTTTATATAAAAAAGGATGAATACAAAAAGAGAATAAGACGTGTAATATAATAAAGAAATATAAAAACTAATTTATATATAAAAAATATTGCATAAAATATTAATTCCTTAAAAATTACAAGGCATACGATTAGCAACAAAATTTCTTTCTGTGAGAGCTGCACCTGGGAGAATTTTTAATGAACTAATCTAATAACAATCACACTTAAGTTGGTAACATTTACTCTTTATTTGACACCAACTTAAATATTACTTTAAAGTCGGTAACATTTTAACAAAATTAAATAAACATTTTAATGAAAATTAAATAAATTAGATTCATTATTAATTAAACAAAATTAAATATAATAAATAATTTTGTACTTAAAAAATTATAAAAGAATAAACTTTACATAAAACTATAATAATTTTAATAAATTGTTCTAATAAAAATAGAATAATTTTAGGCTTAGTTATTATTGACAACAACTATAATTAACACTAATCATTCCTATAAGCCTAAAATAAAATTTTGGTTTCTCATCTAAAGTTTTCTTTTCAGTTTGATCTCCTAAGTTTAAAAAGTTTCATTTTGGTCCCTTAAAATATATTTGTTAAATCTACTAGGTCTTCTCGTTAGTTTTCACCACTAACTTGATCGACTTGGTGACACATGACAAATTATGAGAGATGCCACATTATTTAAAATTAACATTGTTAATGTAAAAAAACTGACAGAAGAATTATTTTGATCTAACATTGACACTTTATGGAACTAATGTAAAACTTTTTAAATTTAGAAAACTATACTATAATTACCTTATGGTTGTGTAGGTTATAACATTCAAGTTATTTTAGCATTTTGATTACTAGTTTAAATTGAATTTTAAAGTAAATTTTTAGTATTTGATTCATTATAACGCTGTTTCAATATTTTGATGATATGAATTGATGTTTGGTTTATTAATTTCTCTTATGCAATTAGCGCAAGTTTTTTTTCCCCTATATTTGAGACTAGAGAAAGTACATTATAAACACAACCTCTTGCCTATTTATTTTCTCCGTTTTTTTTTACTTGTTGATTTATTAGAAATTTTTTGTTTTTATTTATTTGTCATTTTTAAAGTTCAAGATAACATTAATTATTTCTTTGTTAGTTATACCCTTACTTCTTGCTTAATTTTTAATTAATTTGTACATTTCCAACTAATATACATTTATTGTGAAATAAAAATAAAAAACTTCACAACTATTTTATAAAAAATAAAAAATATATATTATGCTTTTTAATTTGTGTATAAAAATGTTAAACGACAATTAAAAAAAATGTAGTAAAATTTAAATCGGGGAGAACCTAGCATTATTTTGTCTCGGAAGTTTGCATATTAAAATTACGTTTAAATAATTGAAATTAATTCTTCTGAAATCATTTACTTAACTTTAAAACATCCCAATCTTGAATTATATAATATTACCTTAAACTATAAGTACTAATTTTACGATGAAATTACTTAACTATCTTCCTAGAAACAAAAACGTGTCAAAGCAAGGGTACAATATTCACCTCAACATAAAATAATATTAGAGTTTAATGATCATGCACTGTCAGTAAAAAATAATTTTATACTATTATCTAATCACAAACTACCTACCATTTATTATAAATTTGTTAACTTTTATAATAAATACTTTAAAAGTCATATTAATGTTGATTTCTAGTTAGATAACAACATAAAATGTTATTATTGTATGACCATTAAATTCATAATATTATTTATACAATAATTCATATAACATAATGATGAAAAAAATAAACACAAAAAATGTTATTATCAGACATATTTATTAAGAAAATAAAATGCTTGCACACTCCAAAATTTTTACGAGCGATTGAACAAACTATAATAATAATAATAAAAAAAAGGCATCCTCAAGTAATTAATTTGTAAGGGATCATCAAAACAGTGAGTTGTGCGGTCTCCGGTTCACGGGATTTTTGGTTTTGAAGTATGAACAGACAAATGAGACAGGCGGTTGAGCAGGGGTAAAAGGAACAACAAATTTATGTTACAAAAGACGACGCACCGCACTACTCATGAACGACTATCCACACACTACACATACAGAGGCAACGATAGCAACTAGGAAGTAGTAGCATATTTCAGATCAAAATATAATGTAAATAACGATCATGATCTCATACAAACAAACCAAAGAAATAAATAAATAGTAAATTACAAGTGTTAAGACGAAGAATTGGTCATCATCATATCACAGTCTCTACATCATACGCATACACACACACACACACACGAAGCGAATAATAAATTATGAACGCAAACACAAAAGCTCTATCCTATTCTCTGTTCTGTTCTTCATTAACTAGTTGGTGGGGTTGCTCCGGAACGACCCCAGTGCCTTGATAGCCGCCGCTCTCAGTATGTACTGGTGGTATGCAGCAGCCGCCAACGCTCCCACGAATGGCCCAACCCAGAAGACCCACTGCAACCAAATACACCATACAATAAATATATTAATAATTAACTCGCCAGTTAATTAAAATAACACAAGCATGCACGCTAGAGACATACATGGTCATCCCAAGCTTTGGCATCGTTGTAGATAACAGCAGCACCGAAGCTCCTAGCTGGATTAATGCCGGTACCAGTGATGGGTATGGTCGCCAAGTGAACCATGAAAACGGCGAAGCCAATGGGCAATGGGGCCAAAACCTGCACAACACAGTTATTATTACAAACAACAATTATAGCAACCTGGTCCCAGCGAGTAATTGCGGAATGAAAATGAAAACATACGGGGACATGGGAGTCACGGGCGCTTCTCTTGGGGTCGGTGGCTGAGAAAACGGTGTAAACGAGCACAAAAGTGCCGATGATCTCGGCTCCCAGAGCAGTGCCTTTGTTGTAGCCAGGAGAAATAGTGTTAGCACCGCCGCCAAGGGAGTTGTAAGGGTGCTTCATGAAGGCCTTCACCAAGCCAACACCGCAGATAGCACCCAGGCACTGTGCTACCATGTACAAAACGGCTCGGATCAGAGACACCTTACGCGCCAGGAACAGGCCAAAAGTCACCGCAGGGTTGATGTGTCCACCTGAGTGTGTGCTCGCAAAAGAAAACAAAAACCGTTCAGAATGTTGACAAAGTTAGAAAGAGAAGTAAAATGCATGATGTGGGACTGTTGGCGTTACCTGAAATACCGGCGGTGCAGTAGACGAGGACAAAGATCATGCCACCGAAGGCCCAGGCGATGCCGAGAAGGCCAACGCCGTCGCATGGGCCGGTTTGTTTCTTGTGGCCGATGACGGTGGCGACGGTGACGTACAGGAAGAGGAGTGTGGCAATGAACTCGGCGATGAGGGCTCTGTAGAAGGACCACAGCTTAATCTCGGCCAAGTCGATGAGAGGCGCTGGAGGAGGGTCTACGTAGTCCTTCCTCTGCTGCCCTTCTTCGCTCACTTCCTTCGACATTTTCTCTCTCTAGTTCTCTCTGTTGTGTTGTGTGAGTGAGTTTGTTTGAGACTGGAAGACGGAGAGGGGTTGGTGCTTTTTATGGGCGAGGAGAAGGGCAAAGGAAAAAGAAACAGTAACGTTGAGTGAAGTGTGGATAAGACAAGGGCAACTTTGGAATTTAGAAAAAAAAAAAAGGAAGAGAGAGAGACAATGTTACAATAAAACAGTTGGAAAGAGAGAGAGAGTGTGTGGGACATGGTTGAACAGCGTGACCATGTGAGCGCTAATCATCTAATGGGTAGCCACCACAGAGGTAGGCCTCACCTTGTCATGTCAGCCTGGCAAGGCAACCCCTACAACAACGGTCATCTCTCCTATCCTTCACAATCTCTCTCCAATTAATTATTTTTCCTTCCAAATAATAAATAAATAAAGGATACAATTCCAATAAGTTGCATTTAGGTTAAACATATAATTTCTGCACGTGTTCCATATTTTCAATTTAGTTTTTATATAAAAAATTTATTAAATTAATCTTTATATGTGTCATGAATTTTTAATTTAGTCTTTATTGTTTACAAATTTTTAAAAATACGTTGTAGATATAAGAACTAAATTAAGAATGCATTATATGTAGAAGGACTAAATTAAGAATGTGTAAACCGCATCATGACGATAGGTACCAAATTAAGAATTCACGACATGTATAGGGATTGATTGAAGAAGTTTTTACGGATAAGAACCAAATTGAAAATTTGTAACAAGTGTAGGGACTAACTAATGCATTTAACCTTGTTTTTAAATGTATACTCCCTCTATTTTTTTTTATTTGTCGATTTTTTAGAAATTTTTTATTTTTATTTATCTATTACTTTTAAAGTTCAAGATAATATTAATTACTTTTTTGTCAATTATACCGTTACTTCTTACCTAATTTTTAATTAATTTATACATTTACAACTGTTATATATTTATTGTGGAGTATAAATGAGAAATGATATAGTAGGAAACTTCAAAACTATTTTATGAAAAATAAGAAAATTTATTGCACTTCTTGATTTATGTATAAAAATATTAAACGACAAATAAAAAGGAACAAAGGTAGTAATATTTAAAACGATAAATGCTAGAAACATTATATTATTTTAAAAGTCTTGCTAACAAATGTCTTAAGAGTACTAGTTAAAAAATTAAAAAATAAAATTAAAAAATTTTATTAGAAATCTAGGAAGAGTGCATTATTACACTTTTTAATTAAAATTTTCTATTTTTAATTCCTTAACCAGTAGGCACTGGTTATTATTTTTCTTCTTTTAAATACACTTTTTTATTGTTGACATTTATTAAAAATTATAAAATTTTGTGAGTAGTATCTTATTTAATGAACATCTCTTAACATTTTATAATTTTTTATAAATTTTAACATATAATAAAAAATTATGTTAAAAAAATGTGTTAAATATTATGTTGATAGCACTCTCCATCTAAAATAGAAAGAGTACTAACAACATATTCTCTAACACATTTCTTCCAATACACTTTTTTTATTGGTTAAAATCTATTACTAAAAACTACAAAACAATAAGACTCATATAATTTGATAATTTTAAACAAATTTCAACGTATAAGTAAAAAATATGATTGAAAGAGTATGTCAATTTTATTACATTTTTCAATTTTTTTTTATGTTGTTTAGTGTAAAATTGAACGAAAAATAGCATTGTTTTGGATGAAAAGGGTAACATTAAAACATTTCTAAAAATTATGAGATTTAATTAATTTTTTAAAAAAAATTATGAAACCAAATTAAATATTTTAATAATAGAGAAATTTAATTAAATTAAATAAATAAATTAAGAGACTAAATTAATAATTTAGTTTTTTAATATAATAAAAGTAAAAAATTCTTATTATAAATTTTATTTTTAAAAGATTATAATATTAAACATTTTTTTATTTTAACTCTTTACCATTTAATTAAGAGTTTAATAGTTATGTATTGTCAGTGTAAAAAATTTTACACTATTATTCAATTAGAAATCATCACCAATATGATTTTTAAAATATTTATTATAAAAATTAACAAATTTACAATAAATGATGATTTGTGATTAGATGACAGTGTAAGTGTATGATTATTAAACTCTTTAATTAAAAAGAAAATAGGAAAAACGACCGCAAGGCAAGAAAGAAAACCGTTTTAGGTCTCAACCTCGAGAAAACGAAACGGCCTTTCAATTTTCAAAGTTTCCGTTGAGTAAAAGGATGATCTGGTTCTGGTCCTTTTCTGGTCAGTGGTCTCTCACCTCAACCAAAATGTTTCTGGTCTGGTTTGGACTGTGGTCCCTAATGAGGCAGTCGCATACGTGTCATAACGTACAACAACTGCTTTGAAAAAGCAATGATAGCCAACGCACCCTTAAATTAAAATATATTAATGTAATAGTATCTTATGTAATTCCATGCACTTTCATCACTGCAGATTAAAATAATAACGGATTCGAGGAGGATTGATGGGCGACCAACATGCCCTCACGCACATTCAAATGTTAATATGTTATAAATATTTAAATATCATAATCAAACTGCTTATTTGAATTGTCTAGTTCTGTTCAATCATGGATTTAAACATGATATTAATTTTTATTTTTATTTTAGGCTTCTGGATCTATTTATGAATGGGTTTGGGAAAGGAGCCATTCTCTGGCTTTGCTTTTGGCTATCTGAATTCTGAAGTGAATTCTTATATGTGAGAACCATCGTCAAACTTGTCCTCTACTCTGCCATCTATTGAATGCTTTGTCCTTGTCCATCAACGGCATCATTTTTTTAATAAGCACAGAGATTCAGTGGGGATGCTTACCATTGAAAATGATGTCATTTCCATCAATTATATACTTCTTTCTAAGTTAAGAAATTAATGTATTAAGCTAATACTTCTTACCAAATATTATTGCTTATCACGCTAAATATATATATATTACCAACTACTACCATGCTTGTTTTTACAAAACTTAGATAAATGACTGTTTCCATAAAGGTAAATACAATATTAACTAAGAAATTGAGAATTGACGCTTGGTTCAAATATAATATCACGACATGACATTGTTGTATACGGAATTTTCTTGTCATGGATTACTGCAATTTATTATTTTTCTTTTAGAGTCCGTTCGAAAAAAAAAATAGAATTATAATTTTTATTTCAATTCTATCGAGATTATAATTACTTTGAAATCATGTTTTGTAGTTTAGGTTGTCTAACGAATTGGATCATATAATTATAATTTTAAATTGACAACAAAAATGGTGGTGAGTAGTGGGAATGGTAGTAGTAGTAATAATGATTACAAAGAGGATAATAGTAATTAATTAATAAAGGTGAATTATAATTAAGGGTCCTGCTAACCAGTGTTTTAAGAGAACAAAGTAGAAAGTTTTTTATTAGGAAATATGTTAGTACACTCCTTCATAATTTTCAATGTAACTCTAACACATTTTTTAATAAAATCTTTTTACTTTTGATTTCTTAACTAGTGTTTTTAAGACACTAATTAGCATTTTCCTATAATTAATAGTGACTGTAACAATGATAATGATGAAAACATCGTGGAGATAAATGTGACAAGGTGAAGGAAGCTGTAATATGTAGTAGTAATAATAGTAATGACTAATAAGAGAGGTGGTATTCCAATCAAAAAAATTAAATAAATAAGAGAGGTGGTATTGATTATAGTAGTGACAATGAAAACAACAACGATATTAATAAGAGTAGTAGCCATTGGAATGACAAAAATAAAAAGAATAGTTGCAAAGTCTAGATTAGTTGGGAGTTACAATTTAGAAAATATGAGTTAGGAGTTGGAAATTATTAGTTTTAATTATATTATAATTCAATGTAATTAAACCTTTGAATTATGATTTTAATTATAAAATTACTTCTACACACTACAATTACAATTCCAAAGCCAAAGTCCAATTTTAATTTCAAATTTCAATTTTATATCCAATTCTATACACCAAACAAACACTTACACTATGGCTGGGTAGAATCGTGAAAAAAAGAAGATGAGAGAATGGAAAAGTGATAATTTCTCTTCTCTTCCTTTGTTTGATTTCACAATAAAAGGGAGGATAGGAAACAATTATGTGGAACCCATATAAAAAAAGCCGTTCTTTCCAAATTGGAAAGAAAGAGAGAGAAATAGACAAATTTTATGTAAAAAGACACATTTAATACTATTTTTTCTTGTTAGAGATATTTATATCACTTTATATACATGTTTATTTTTTCTTTCTACTTTTTATACAACCAAAAAAGAGGAAAGGAAAATTTTAACTTTTTTCTTTCATTTTTTTCCTACCAAAAAACTTAAAAATCATCTCACTTTTTTTTTTTTTATTATTCCTCTCACTTTTCCTTCCACTTTTTTTTTATAAACCAAACGTACAATTAGAGTGTGTACCATTAGAGTCTGTTTGGTAGAAAAGAAATAATAAGAAATAGAGAGTGAAAGAAAATTAAACAGAGATGGAAAATGAAGAGTGTTTGGTAGGGTGCAAATGAATATATAAATTATATTTTATATTTACAATGAATAATTTAAATTATGATATAAATTTTATTTTTAATTATTTACAATTTGAAAAAACTATTGAAATTAAATTTAGAGATAAAGATAATAGGAATAATTTAAAAGGGATAAACGGTTAAAAAGATCAAGTATACAAATATGGATAAAAAGATTGTAGTTTGAGAGAGGGATTTTTTAATTTGTTTCGAAAGTAATGTGTAACATGCACATCTAAAGAAAAAATATATTAAGAATATCTAATTGAGAAAGTAAAAAATAATAATAATCCCACTCTCCAAATTATATATTTTAATTTATAATAAAGCAATAGATCTTTATATACTGAATTAAAAATAAATGGAGACAAAATTAATGAAATAAACTTCTCCGATATCTTAAGATTAATTACCTTACGCACAAATTAAAATCACTTTTCAAAAAAGTTAAATGAGAGAACCTCTATAAATTAACTCATGCTTAAACTAATTTTAGCTTATGAAATAAGCTTACTTGTCTTTACTTTCTTATTTTCTTCTTTTATAAATGCATATGAAGAAGTTTATTGAAACACGACTTTTATTGCCTATTTTGGCTTAATTGCACTTTTTAGTTCCAAAGTTTCACAATCTTGCAATTTTTGCTTCTAAGTAATTTTTTTCACAAATTTTATCCCTCAATTTATAAAATATTGTAAATTTCACCTCACCTACAAAATTGTGATTGTTTAAAGAAAAGATTAGTATAAAATTGTTTTAATTGTGGTAGTTTAAAGGAAAAATTGTCTTAATTGTAACAGTTTTTTTGTGTGGGGACAAAATTTGCAAAAAAAAATTATTTGAGGACAAAATTCATGAAATTGTGAAATTTTGGAAGAAAAAGTGTAATTAAATCATTTATTTATTTTTTATCTTTACTTCAAATTCAACTCTAACGCTTCATTTGGTTGGCAGGAAATAAAGGGAGAGAGGAAGAAAAAAAGTGAAAGTAGAAGAATGTTCGTTGTGTTGGTAATTGGAAGTGTAAGGAAATGTTTTAAAAAATAGGTGGGACCTACCAAAATTTTTTTCACACAAAACAGCAAAGAAGTGCTTGGAAATATCACCCGCTTTCTATCAAATTGATTTAGTTGTGCTCCTAAATCGATTTGGTAGCTTGCTCGTCCCCTCTTTTTGCATTGAAATCAGTTTAGCCCTCCTTTTGTTTTCAACAAAATTGATTTACTTGTCCATAGTAGGCTTCCGTTGAGGGTGTTTCATTATATAATAATAATAATAAATATTATTATTAATCATAAAAATAAATCATAATAATTATTAAAATAAAAATTAATTTCAACTATATTTTTCTTCAACCAAACAACCCTAACTTCTATTTTATTTCTTACCTATTTCTCTTTTTTTCTTTTCTCACTTCCCCCCTTCCTCTTTTTCTATTTTCTTTTTCTCTACTAAATACACCATCAACTTGCCTTATCCTTGATGGAAATAGGGACGGATCGGGTAGGACAAAATCCGCTTCTCCATCGCTTCCTTTATCATCACGCTTAATTTATTTCGCTAAGGTTTTAGGAAATATTCTCTAATGAACACTATGATATGATTTTTTTAATTTAAACTCCAATAGAATTTATAATTGTTTCTAGTCTATATATTTTAATTTAAGAATTTAAAATAAATAAAAATTTAAATATCAAAACGTTACAATCATAATATTTTTGTAAATTAAGTGTAAAAAATAAATAAAAATAATATATTTTCGAAATTAAAAATATATTTCAATATCTTCTTTAATATTTATCATGTGTGAATACCTTTTTTCTTCGTTTATATTGAACTTTTATGTCCACACATCAGATTCTTTTTACTTTTTTTTTTTTGGATAAAGACTCTTTTTACTTTTTACGAAGGTGTAGGACTAGAGCGGTATAAAGTAGTAATATATTGTACTTCACATCAAAAAGTATTAAAGATGATAAGAAAAATTGTTTCATATTGATCAAATGAGATGACAGGTTAAACATGATCGGTATTCGGTAAAGAAAAATGTTTTATAAAAAATTAAAAAAAAGCGAGGGCTAAAATAATTATATATAATATTACAGATGATATTAATTTATGTTTACAAAATAAAACTTATTTTTAAACTCTAATTAAATATCAAAGGAAAATTTTATTCAAAAAGAAGAAAAAGATGAAAATGACTAAAAGAAAATAATACTACAACCATAAAAGTAAACAAGATTTTTAACAAAATGTATCGATGATGTAAATGAAGCACACAATAATAAAGTTTATTTTTTACGAAACACAAAAACAAATCTAAGAATAATCAATTAGTAGATAATTTAATTAAAATATATTAATAGCACAAAATTTTACAGTAATATTTAACTATAAATTGATATGTATGATAAAATCATTAATTTATATTAGTTATTTTAAAAATCATAATTAAAGATATTTTTTAATTAATTCATAATAAAAAAACTTTTACACTAAAAATATATCAAAAATAAATATATTAGTAAATATAAAAAACTTGACTCTAATGATTTTCAAAAACAAACGACCACGAAAAAAGTGAGTGAAAATTAAAAAAATGCAAATTACTTGAAATACGAATCCATTTATCGAAAAAAAAAAAAGGATAATAGAAATTGGGATGAGACGCCTCGTCAAGACCCAAGGGACTCCGAATAAAGTTTGCCTTCTATTTCATTTGAATAATGTGGCTTTTTATACACTTAAAATGTAAACTAAAATTATATATATATATATAAAATGTAAACTAAAATGATTACATAGTCTTTTGGATTCTTCTTTGGAGAATTCAGGTTTAATTTAGTAAATAAGTTAATATGTTGAATCTCATTTAACAAGTCTCTTTTCTGTTAGATGAAATTTATTAAAAATCACAAATTTTAGTAAGTTTTACTTCTCATTTAATGAGTCACTCTCTTGATTTAAAAGTGAAATATATGTTTCGAAAACCAAACCAAACCGGCTGGTTAGACCTAAAAACCCACCGAGAAAGACCCATTGAATTTTGTGATTATTTTATGTATTATTTAATTATTATTATTTTATTAATATTAGTTCGACAATAGTTCAACTATGATTATGATATTATCAAGTTATCATATTATATTTTTTAATATTATTTTATGTATTATTTAATTATTATTATTATTATTATTATTATTATTTTATTAATACCAGTTCAACCACGGTTCATAGTTGAGCCATTGAACCTTGAAACAATGCCTTGGCCGGTTCAATGATCGATCCAATTTTAAAAACATTAAGTGAAACCCAAAAAAAATGTGATTTCTAATAAATTATAGTCAATAGTAGATAATGTTAGAAAAAGAGTATTAGAAAGAGTAACCTTAACATTCCTCTTAGGACCAAATAATTAAACTTCCAAGATACATCATCAAGAGCTTTCTAAAGTGAATGAACTCCAACGTGGATGTGAAGCATAAGATTATAACTCATAATTTGTTAGAGGTAGTGATTCTGTTGTCATTTACATAAAGCATTTTTCATGCCAACTCACATAAGTAACGTCACAATAATTAATCAGAAAACAATATAAATAGATTCTATAGAATCTAAAGTACACCACTAGAACTTAGCTTACACATATTTGAGGATATTTTGTTCGAATATTCCATCTCAAATAACTCATGCTAAACACATGGTATTATTGTGAAAATATGGATAATAAAACTTAAATAGGTTAACTTTAAAGTATAGAAAAATTAATATTAGTAATATATTTCCTCTAGTAATTTTTGTAAGAAAATAGAGTATATTTTTTAAATTATAAGAAATATAGTTTAATTATAGATATATATCTTAAGATATTTTAATTATTAAATTCTTTTTTGTTTTGACTTTAAGACCGATGCATTGATAACGTTCATCACATTAAAAGTATTGTCCACTTTGATTTCTGTGAATCTTAAATGGCGCCTAAGTGGATTAAGGAAATAAGGTGTTTATAAATTACTTTTAGCCACAATTCCTAAGAAATGTGTGGCTTTTTTTTAAGACAAAACACTTTTATTGATGTATTTTATTTATTTTCCATACAAGTAAATGTATTTAATGATATTTTTTTGGTTTTTCATAGGTTTCCTCCTTCAAAGTCAATCCTATTGAAGACACGAGTGAAAAATGTGGGCACATCTCTCAATGCGATTTCGAACTTTGGTTCATCACGTTGTGAGAGGCTAGTAGGATTATTCATAAATTGATCCAATCTAATAAAAATAAAACCAAAAAATTGAAAATCAAATAAACTGAAAAATTGAACAAATCAAAAATTGAAAAAACAAAAAAATGCATTGGAATGGATCATATTTTAGATTTGATTTTTAAGAACCAATCCAATCCATTCCAAACTAAACTTATAATCATGTATATATTTTTATTTATAAAATTATCATACCACTCATGTTTACTTTTTTTATTTCTTATATATTTGTAAAATTATCACATAACTTATACTTACTAAAGGAGAAAGAGACACTTCGTGCTTCTATTAAATTTTTAAAAAATAAAAATAAAACAAAAGAGAGAGAAGGTATAGTGAATAGTTTAAAGTAGTTAAAGGATAAAATAATAGATAATTTAGATGGTAATTAAAGGGTATAGTAGTTGAATAAAAAGTTGAGATCAAAAGAGGATATTCTCTTAATTATAGTTATAGATTATGAAAATAATATATTTAATTAAAGATAATATTTAAATATTTTAGTGACTATTTGGGTGAATGTATATAAATAATTATCAAGTTGTGTAAATTTATTTTTATAGTCTATATTTAAAGAGTTCTACTACTGTTAGCTATATAATAACTTATAAATGAGATATTTGATATTTTTAATTATCTTTAATTATGTTTTTTATATGTATTATTTATTTAATATTTTTTTAAAGAAAAATAAAATCAAAAACCTATTCAATCCAAACTACTTTACATTAAATTAGATCAAATTTAAATTTTAAACCAAACCCATCGAATAATGAATTAAAAAACTCGAAATGATTAGATCAAATCATTTTTCTCTTCAAAATCAATCCAATTCAATTCACAAATACTCTTAGAAACTAACACCTTTTGTTAGGCCCAACCTCTGTTGGTCAATCTTTGATGATTAGTTATCGAAGCAATTTTTTTACATCAAATACAACTAGTGATAAAAAAAAAATGATGGATTTGAATTAAAAATGATTAAATATATAAGCTATAACTTAAGTCATTTAATTTTATAAGTATTTCTTGAAATAAAATTTAAATTTATGATATTATTAATTAATTAATTTTTTAAATATTTTTTTATTAGTCTTAATAAATTAATTAATTATTTTTTATAAAAATTAGTAAAGAGGGTATTTTTCTTTTGAATGATAAAATATGAATATTCATATATATCAGCCATTCTATAAACATTTATTGTATATCTGTATCTCTATATTTCCTATCATATGATATCATCTATAATATTTGTAGTTCTTTGTTCTTTTATTTTTATATTTTTAGGCCAAATTGTACTTTTGGTCCCCCTATAATATTCAATCTGTAAATTTGGTTTATTAATTTTTAATTCTGCGATTTTAGTCTCCTAATTTTGAAAAATTTGTAATTTTGATGCAATTGTTAAATATTTATTTGTTGACCATTGAAATTGTAACATTAATCACGACATAGCAATTAATATTTAATAATATTTAGACTAAATTGCACTTTTAGTCCCCTATAATATCCAATATGTGATTTTGGTTCCCTAATTCTTTAATGACGCAATTTTAGTCCTCCAACAAAATTTATGATTTAGAAAATGTTAAAAACAATTGAAGGTTGATTTGAACCCAAGACCTTTCCCTTCTTTTTCATAACCTAAACCACTAAGTCATTTACTTGTTTAAATCATTGTACAAACACAATATTATATATCACAAAAATAAAATATAATTTTTTAGAAATACTTATTTAATGTTAAATCTAGTTTAAAAATAATAGATAATAAATTTATATAGAAAAAATAAATATAAAATTTTAATAAATAAATCATATAATTTGTTATTTAATATATTTTTGGCTTAATTGCACTTGTTGCCCTCAAAGTTGTGTAATTTTCCAAATTTTAGCACCAATTTTTTTTTTCGTAAATTTTACCCCCCAATTAACAAAATATTGTGTATTTTGCCTCCAAGTAAAAAAAATGGCCACAATTAAAGAAATAATTGCCACGAAATTGTCTTAATTGTGACAGTTAAAAGGAAAAACTGTCACAAAATATCTTAATTGTGGTAGTTTTCTATATTAGGGCAAAATTCATGAAAAAAAAAATTAGAGGGATAAAATTCACGAAATTGTAAAACTTTGGGAGCAAAATGTGTAATTAAACCTATATTTTTATACAATAAATATAAATATGTAATTACTTTTGTCTTTCATCTCCCTTGTTATCCCATTTTTTCTCATCTTTTTTTTTTCCACATCACTAATATTATATTATTTATTTTAGGTTACAATTATCTTTTTAACAATTAATGATGTGTTAGAAAAAGATAAGAAGAAAGTGGGGTAAAAAAAAGAGATGGAAGACATTAGTAATTATATGTTTATATTTATTGTATGAAAAAATATATTAAAAATTAAATTATATAATTTATTTATTAAAACATTTTATATAAATAATATATTATTATATATTATTTATGTGTTGAAATTCTTCTTTAATTATTTTTACTATTTTTAAATCATAAATTTTATTAGAGGATTAAAATTATGTAATTAAAAAATTAAAAAACTAAAATCACAAAATTAAAAATTAAGAAACTAAAATTATAAATTAAATATTATAAAGAGATAAAAAATATAAACAATAGAAAACGTTTAAACATTCTCCGGAATGGAAAATGTCTAGAAAGTAAAAAGCTCGATGCTCGATCCACTACCGGTAGGACATCTTATCTATAATGGACATAATCTAGAAGGATCATGTCACGTGACATTAGCTGGCAGAGAATCAGGCTGCATGCTGCCACTTGCGTCTAGACATAGAGTTTAATAGACATTTTTTATACATTCAATTAATTATAAATTATTTTTAATATAAATTTTAAAATTATTATTATAAAAATTAACAAATTATATTATATATATATATATATATATATATATATATATATATATATATATATCAATTTGTAATTAAATGATAATGTAAATTTTTTTACACTATTAGTACATATACTATTTATTACTATTTATATATGATCATATTATATTTAATACTTTGTGTTTATACTTTTTTATTTTTAAAAAATAAAAATAGGATGCAAGAGTTTTTTTTTTTTGGTTGTATCATTTAACAAAATATGAAAAGTAATGTTATCAATACACTTTTTGACATATTTTTTTTAACACACTTCTTCTAACATATTTTTTATTATTCATTAAAATTAATTGATAACTAAAAAATCATGAAAGAAATTTATTAAATAAGATGTGAAACCCATAAATTTTTGTAACTTCTAATAAATTTTAACAATAAAGGAAAGTATATTTGAAAGAGTGTGTTAGAGAATATATTCTTAGCATTTCTCAAATATGGAATAATTAAAAAAAAAATGCTTTCAAAGGACATGTTTAAATTGAAGAAGCTTTTGTAAGTTTCTTGATGTGAGGTAAAAGTAAGTTTGTCTTGTAAGTGCTCTTTAAATTTGAAGGCTTTTCGTGTCTTAAATCGGTGTTGGAATTTAATATTTCAATAATTAATGTGGGCTAATATTATAAGACAATTATGTTAGTTATTTAACATTAATGAGCTTTATTTTATGTGGTCAAATTAAGTGAACCTATTAGACTAGTAAATAAGATGACATTGACTAGGGGTATTCATGACCCGTCTTGTCCCACAACCTGACCCGACCCAAAAGGACTTTTGACGGGTTTGAATTTAAGAAATTAAACTCGATGCATTTTGAGGACAAGTTTGAGTTATACTTCAAATCATCTTAACCCGCTCTAATAAAAAATATTATTTTTTAAACAATTATGTATTGATAATATAGCTTTTTGACTTAAATAATATTTTGTTTGGCATGATATTATATTTATAATGATATCATTTATCTTAAAATATATATTGTAAAACATACCTTAATTATAGTTGTATAATTCTTTAATTCTATGATTTATCTATATATAATGTTAAAATTAATATATTGTGTCAACGAGACAGGTTGACTCGGTTCTTGTCCTTAATGTTGTTGGGTCTTGATCAGATCTGGTTTAGGTTTACAAAATTGACCCTATCAAAATTTCAGGCTTAGTAGGGACATAGGTTAACTCATCTTAACTTGTCCCACAAACACCCTTAATATTGGCTTAAATGAGCAAATGTTACTATTGACCCATTAGGGGATAATGAAAACCTTTTAAAGATAATATATTATAAGAAGGTTGTGGGCCCTAATATACTAAATCATTAAAAACTCATTCTTTTAAGGTCCCATCAGAAACTCGAGATTTGGTTGAGGAAGAACACAAAACCACCAATTCCATTTGTTCGTGTTCGCGATCAATTGCCGCAAAGATTTCGCAACAATTATTAAAGAACGCTTAGATTGGGAATCGACATTGGATCCATGTATTTATTCTAATCCTTAATAATCAAACATGTTGTATACACGAAGACTTTTAGTGAATTGTTTTAGAATATGTAACTGTAAAAATTTTGGCTTCCACATAAAAAATAAAGGATTATAAATAAAGATTAAAATTCCAACAGCTGGGGTACCATCCTCTCTCCTTAATTTTTTTGTGACAAAAAAATTGAAGAAGCTTTTGGACGGTCAATATATAATATAAATAAATACTTTATATAAGATTTTATATAAATAAAAAAATTAATTAGATTATAATTAGAGTATAAAAATGGTTTATATTATTATTTAATTATGGATTAATATATATAGTAAATTATTAATTTTTATAATAATTATTTTATAATTTTTATCTTAAATAATTTTTAATTAATTGATAATATAAAAACAAATTTACATTAGCAATGTATAAAAATAAATTTCCATAAAATAGAGGATATTGTTTGCCACAAAAAAGGTAAAGCATATTATAAATGTATTATGAATCAAAAAATATTATAAATGTATTAATTTCAAAAATACAATTAATCTACTCCCATATTGTACTAACATTGTGTTGGTTCAAGTGAAATTGGAATTAGATATTTTAAGCAAGATCTCAAGTTTGAATATTGTGGATGAAAAAAATGCGCCCGAGAGGAGAGACACCATTAAAGTTGGTCGGCCAGGTTTTTTGGTGAAAATTAGTCATCAACAAAACCAGTGAATACATTGCACCTATGACATGGTAACAAAATAAAACCTACTCCTATATTATAAATTTGAGTATTTACTTTAGAGAAAGAGACTTCCACTTTCCCTACTCTCATAATTAACTCATGTTTTTTTAATATTTTTTCTCTTCTTTTATTGTACAATGATATTCACACATAACTTATGAGGGTGAGATTAGTTTTTTAAGATTTTACAATTTTTTTAAAATTTAAATTATTTTTATTATGAATATGTTATTATTTTTTAAATTCAAATTTAAATTAAATCAAATCTTATTTTAAATTATAAAAATTACTATTATTTTTACATTTAAATTTACTACATTAATTTTTATTCTTATGAGCACGATATTATTTTAAAATTTATATTAATTTTTTTTATTTGAAGTTATAAATATCCTATCATCATTAAAACATTATTGTTATAATTATACTATTATTTTCAAATTTAAATTAAATTATATATTATTCATATATTTTTATATTAATTGCATTCATTGGAAGAATAGTATAAAGTAATTTAATTTATATTATTAAATAATTGTATATAAAAATAATTACCCATACATTTAAAAGAATTAAAATGCTAATTCTGTTTAAAAACAATCAATTTAAGAGTTTCAAATTAGAGTTAGGGACAAATCTAATGAAACGGATTGGTTGGCCCAATCTATTTGTCACCTGTAATGAAGACTGAGCGGGAGACAAAAAAAGATGGAGGAGATTAAGCATAGAAATGGATAAGGCAATTTCTAAAAACTTAAAGTAAGATTAGAAAACTTTTTTTCTTTCTATTTTCAAGAATGAGATAAAATGATTTTAAAATTAGTTTAAAAATTATCTCAACTTTTTTTCTTAAACATATTTTGTTTTCAAATTTAAATTTAAAAACAGAAAACTGAAAACTAACAACTTCTCCCGAACGAAGCCTGATTAGTTTAAGTATCATCATGTCTGGTTCCTATTTACTTTGCCCATTTTTAAAAAATTTTCGGTAAAAAACTGAGAGTATCTCTTGTTAGATTTTAAGAAACAGAGAACCCTTACGATGGATTAAGGAATATTTGGTGTACCAAGTGCATCTAGATGCATGATAAATTATGAATATATTAAAATATTAATAGTTAATTTTGTCATTAATAACTTAAATTACTTATTTTACAGTATTGAAATATTAGTAGTTAATTTTGTCATTAATAACTTAAATTACTTACTTATTTTACTCTTCTACATTGTAGAGAGGTTAAATATGAATATATTATGCAAGTGACACTAGGCTTGAATCTCTTAAACAAAATCTTGAGTTCAAGCCTTGTAGATGGAAAAATATGATTATGAGAAAATATCCCATGAAAGATGGTCAGCGGATTTCTAACAAAGATTAGTCATCAACACAGCCAATAGATACTTTGCATATATAGCTGCATATCATGTCAACTAAAAGCCACCACATCGATAGTGGCCACAGTCAACTTGTACAAAATATATGTGTTCCATGAAGGTTCAATATAGTGTTATAAAACTCGGACCAGTCATCGACTCAGTTAGGGCACTAGGTCATTGAGGGTCACTAATTGAATCGCATGACTCGATCTCTATTAAAAAATTTGAAAGTATTCATGACATGTAAATTTCATACCTATAAAATTTATTAAATTAAATTTTAATGGTGATGTGTAACCCATAAATAAATAAACAATCAACAATTATATTTAAGATGGGGTAAAAAGACTAGAGGTTACGCATTAAGGGCAAACAAACAAGAACAAGTGAATAAAGGTTATGCATTCATGTTAATACAAGAGACATTTATGTCATACGCATACCTGCATTTATGATTTTGGTGATTATTATCATTAGCAAATAAATATTTTTAAATATGTAAATTATATTATAAGTCAAAATTTTTATTATTTTTTAATATTTATAGTTAAAACGACGTCGTTTAATACTTTAAAAAAAATAAATTTTTTGAACTGGTCCAGATCAGTTGACCGATTCGACCGGTTGACCCATCGAGTCAAACTGGATTGATAGCGTATCCGATTCAATCACTGGCTCGAACCAGTTGTATGTCCGGTTTCTAGTCCGACCAGCCGATCTGAGCAAGTTTTTATAACACTGGTTTAATAACAAGGAGGCGAACGAGTCTTCAACTTTTCAAGGATTATTTGGCAAATATGAGATTTAACAAGGACTAAACAACAACAACAACAAAAAGATAAATGTCCTTATCCCCTAGTGGGGAAAAGAATATTTTCCTCATCATAAAAGGCACCACAAGCAGGTCCAAAACTAAAAACGAAAAAAAAAAAATGATATTTTCAGTATTTTATTTAGAAATTTTTGGAAACGAAGAGGATGAAAAAAACCCAGAGGCAATTTTAATTTATAATATTTATAACGTTTTTTTTCCCTTCTCACTTGTGAACCCCTTTCTCTGCAATATTTCTATTACATGAGTTGTTATCCTATTTTCTTTCTTTTTGCTTTTATGATGAAATTAATGTTGTCTGCCGTTGCATCTTTTCTTTTTGAAAGTTTGTTGTTGTCTTACTTTTTCTATTGCGGCTTTCTTCATTTTCATCGTGACCCATTGCCTATAAATGTTACGATGTCTATGGTGATTGGTGGGTGGTGACTGCTAGGACTTTTGTCAATAGATATGATATGATGAGGACGTGCTTGGATGCAACATTTTAATGTCCTCGATTGCTACACATCTTAATGTGAAAATGCACTTCGTTGTAGGGGACAATGATAGATATATTGTAGGCTCACAGGTTTTTGTTGCAGTGGCAATTCTAATGGAACAATTATGTACCAACACAAAAATTGGGGGCCTTTCCAGAATCCTTAATGCTAGTGGAAAATTCTGTCAGGCTAGGTCAGTCTGGAGTTTATCAATTCAGCACACCTTTGCTGATAACGTGGTCCTTTGTAGTCACGCAGTAAGTGCTGGTCCTAATTGTCAAGGGATGTCTATTACATATTCAACATTTTTGTTTCCTCTCCCCTCTAAGGTCAATTTCTCTTAACAACACTGGAACATTGCTCAACATTTTTGTTGGAGAAAATAATTGCTTGTGTTCCATTGGGTATGCTTTACTAGTGTTCATGTTCATTGTCCAAGAAGAAGGATATGGACCTTTGCTAGATATCATTCAATGTAGCCTTAAAATTAGTCTACCATTTATACATAACAAAATTTAAAAATGAGTATGAATCACGGTAAACATAATAAAATGTCATAATTCATGTAATTACGTAAATTAGCTAACTTTCAGCTTGTTTAAGTACATTAAGATGTTTGATAGATAAATTTATTTCACTAATTTATATTTTATAGGTTATAAGTTTGTTATCAATTTATCAATTATCAATCTGATGTTTTTATTCAATAGTCGTACGCTTAATTAGGTTACTCATTCATAGAATTTATGATTGATAAATTGGTATAGATGTTATTATTTACAAAAAAAATAGAAAATGATATTTCTGAAAATTTAAACGTACATATAGAAACAATTAGGGTATTGATTTTTATTTTTCTTTGAGGAAAAAATTCAAATTAGGGTACCGAGTTTATACACCTGAGATGATGACCATTAGCGTACCCAAATATTTCATACTGATTTTTGCAAACAATTGCCTTAAAAGCAATGACTAAAAAATTGATATATAAAAAGTTATATTTGATTTTAATTGTTAGTGTAAAAATTTTAATAGTGTTAACTAATTAAAAATCATTTTAAATATAATTTTTAAAGTAATTATTAAAAAATCAATAATTTTAACATACACAATCTTATAATTTTAATATACATGAGATACAGACTAATCTTTACATTATCAGTATATTCTCATTAAATTCAGAAGTTATTATTAGAAGTCAATAAGAATACATCAATAACATTAAATATTATATTTTTTAATAAATTTTTTCTATTTTAAAAATTTTTATGCATATGAAAAACCAAATTTATATTGTCGTTTAATAATGTATTATCCCATTATTTAGTGAGTACAAAAATTCTTTTACATTGATTGAGTATCAAAATTAATATGTGAATCCTTCATAACTAAACATCTTGTACCTAACATCTCATCCGTGTATTGCATATAAGCACAAGAATATTTTTTATTATTAATATAACTTTTTAAATAAATAAAATAAAATAATAATTATTTATGAAAAACGAAATGAAATCAAAACATTTTCTGAAATAAAATAAATGGTAACATTCCCGTTTATCTAAACATGTCCTACGCGTGAGAGGAAAACCGTGCTGCAAGGAACTATGTAATTCTTTTTCTTTTGTTCACCTGAAAAGATTCAATGAGGTATTTTAACCTTCTAAGACAATACAACCTGGGCCAGCCCAACCGAAAAGAGTGTGAGCGTACGCACTAGTACACTGCCAATTAAAAGCTCACTCACTAATAGTACGTAATGAAAATATACTGTTGAAGTCATGGAAAATTCGAAAGTACACCTATACAATTCAATAAGCACTTCCGGCTCGATCTTGAAAGAACTTGGCTGCAATGGTTTTGTTTGCTTGTTCCCTCTTTTCGTCGCTGTACTTCGAATATATATACACTATGAAAGACAATGCATGACAATCTAACAGCAGTTGAATACGAGGACGTTATGTGTGGTCAAAACGTGTCACAATCCAGTGTATCTGCAAGGAATAAAAGTAAAATAGTCAAATTTCTGTTGAGGTTACCGGGAACATTTTCCAGCATAAAGCAGCATGCAACAGTATCTTACAATGTTGTTTTCGGGTTTAGTCCAATAAAATCCTTGAATAGCAATCACGACCAAGTTTGAAGACACAAGGACAAATATACTCAAAGAGTGCTTTCCCATCCACTCGAACACAGCTGTCAAAAGCCTGTGTCCATGAACATCTACCTGCAGCAGGATAAATGTATTACAATTTAGTCATATTGGGTTTCTTTCTAAAGAAAAAATGACCCCTATAAAAGAATGGCAGCGATAAACAACATCAGAAAATGGAGCTAGTGCAAAAATAAATGTTTCAAAGCAGGATGCATACGGCAGGAATAACGTAATGAAAGATAATGGCCAAGAAAGAACACTACACACTGAAGTCAAAAACTAAACTCTGATCAATGGCATGCACGGTCCTCTACACAATATATAAGCCATTAGGGACGAGATAGTGGTCAAAAGTTTGGAAAATTGCAAGAGATCATAGGTTTAACCTTCATGCTAACATAGTACCCAAAAAATAAAGCAGAAATTGTATATAATATCTCTGTCCGTATAGTTTGCTCTTGTAACAGCACTTAGCACTCACCAGAACATATAAAGCCATGAATGTGAGACCAGAACCTGCAGAAGTTAGTAGCATATAACTGACTGTGTACAGCGATTTGTTTAGAGGAATTCCTGAAAACAAAAAGCAAAAAGTTAAAAAAAAAAACAATATAAACTTTTCTATGGCATCAACGAATATAGAAAGAAGTTGATTTGCTAAAAAAACAAACAATCATGATTATGAAGAGAGAATGCTCAATATATTATCAGTAAATAACTTCTAGTAGGCGCTCCACAAAATGAAGAAGCCCACAGAATGTTTACAGCACGGACCTATTAAGGCTAGGAACAATCCAAGAGCCAAAAATGAAAGGGAAAAACGCATCCAGTTGTCTAGGCGCCCTTTGTGGTCCTGCATGACAAGCATACAGAAAAGAACTATTGGATGTGGCAGATGATTCGGTGCCAAAATAGGCTACTAAGGGAAGTGCACTATTAGACCATAGAGTTAGGATTTTAAAGAACTCATATCTTGAAAATGCTAAAATTTTACAGGCCCCTGAGGTTTGGAAACTTGATACATGATCTCACCTGTAGATGGGCAAGAACGTGACCATATTGAAGTCCAATTATGCATGAAACCGCAGCTGTTATGGAGCTGTGAACAAGTGAAAGAATTACAAACTGTCTTCTATCAGTACCAGTCAACATAACTTAAATACTAATATAAAACCTACAACCAACATAAAATTTTCTGTTCAATGAATATTTTCTTTCCAAACTATCAGTAAGAAATCAGAAAAGAATGTAAGCACCAGGAAAAATGAGTAGATTTTATCAATATCTACAATTTATTCTATAGAAAACAAACCTTAGTTTTAGGTTTATCATACAATCATGGAAACTAGAATGCAATAGAAGGAACTAATGCATGAAGCAAACACATCAATAAGTACAATAGATAACAGTTACAGAAGCTTGAGGTCAGTCAGGCAAGACTGTTCCAAAGAATGGAGACCTCTACATGAATATCAACTGAAAGCACATCACAACTTGGTCCTTCCCAAAAGTAGAAACCTTTAAAACTCTTGAACAAAAAAATATTAATGTTATAGGAAGATGCCTGCAAAATTAATTGGAATAACTTATTTAAGTTTGATGATTGAACCTGTCCTAACAAAGGACTCCTCAATCAAAGAGTTTTGTAGAGTTATTTTTAGCATATATCAAAGAAGGAGGCCATTCTTTTTATTACGGGTTCAAAAAGAAAAATCAACTGGGTTTGATTTAGAATATCACCTGGACCTTGTTATATTGTCTCAAAAATCTTTAATGGAATACTTTGCTTAAAGGAGATTACAAGAAGGTACATTTTCAAAAGCTTCCAGATCAGGGGTCACACGAGTCTGATTTTATTTAAACAGCATGCTATCAGCTCTATTTTACTTATAGGGAAGTGTATTTGTTATTCCATGAGATCACTGATAAAAAAAGAGATCATTTTAATCTGCAAAAGTAGCTTCCGATTGCACACAGAATAACTCTGTCATAACTTCACAAGATAGAAGGGCAACTCTACATGAAGGAATTTAACTGATGGAATCACAGGGAAATATCAGAAGTTTAGACTGGTTACCTCAAAATGCCTTCTGGATCAAAAGGAGCATGACACCACGAAGGTGAACTATCTGAAACTTGACGCTCACCAGACATGTTGCACTCCTGGAAGTTGGATCATCATTCATCAACAAGGCATTAACGTATCACATTAAGCTCTAAACTCTAAAGCATTGAACAAAGAAAAGGGATCGACTATAAGATACCTTAAGGTTTCTGTAAACAGGCTTTCTATACAGATGGTCAAGACCAAGAATATAGCGATCAATCATTCCAGCAGAATTACAGGCAGGTCCAAGATCCCCTCTCACTGAACAATTCACCTGATATTAGGTAGAGAACATTACAAGCATTATGAACAAGATATTTTGAATTCCACCACCAGTATATTCTCAAACAAATGAATTTTAAACATGAATAAGCAGGTAAAGTTTTTGACAATTAACACGCATTGGACTGCTATCTACTAAGTAAAATTTGATAAAAATTCAAAATTTAAAGGCTACAGTAGGAAAGTTTGGATATCACTATTAGAAACATTTGATCATACATCAGCTGTAGCTTGAACAATACAGCATGTACATTTCCACCCTAAGCCTAGGGTTAGCAAATAGTAACAATTTTCTTTAACCATAAAATTTTCAATATTAAAAAGCATGAAAATCAAATGCAAAACAAAAATTGAAGCAAATAAAAGATAGAGGAGTGAGGAATGACGGGTGCTGAGCATACTCTCACCGTGTAAATATCACCACCACCAATAGGAGCCAATGAAGAGGTTGAGGCTGATACATCAAACTGCCAATCTGGAACATACAAACCATACAGTAATGCCGAGTAAAGTGCCAACAACATTACTGCAACAAACCTGCATAAAAATATTTGTAAAATTAAGAGCAAAGGAAGACTACATAAGTGAAATATGAATATACAGATTGCAGTATTTGATTAATATAGTTTGCCGACTTCAGTCACGGTGAAATGGAATAATCCTGCTATTTAAGTGTATTTAATTTTCTAGTAGCATTTTTGGGTTAGTACTTTGGAATTTGGAATGTGCCAGGCTAGATGTTAAGTTCTAGTACTTTAAACATCCTGTGGTAGCAAATAGGGGTCTGGGATTATAGTTAGGATGATTTTGGTTTAGAGACAATCTTGCTTGTCAGATATAGACACATGAGGGCCTCAAATTTAATAGTATGGAAAACAAAGACTGACATGGAAACCTTACCAATGCCAGTAATAACTTTTGAAGAAACCGAATTCTTTACATCGTGGAGCTGGAAGCCAGATCTCGCATAAAGCTGCAACAATGTATCCAATAGATATCCTCTGGATTCATAGATCATCATATCAAATTCGTTAGCTACTACAAGTAATATGCATGAACAAAATATCGATATCAAGTTATTAACCATTAATTATGTTATGGGGTACAGTCATTATCCTAATTATATTAGTTACATTTCTTTGTACAAGCACGAAAAGTAGTCAACAGATTATGAGAGATTATGTTATGGATGAAGTTACCTGCAAAATGCCCAGCCATCGAATTCTTTCAATGTCAACACCAAAAGTCAAGGAAGTTATTCCGTGAAAATAGCCACCTGAAATGAATACATCATGTTTATTTAACTGATGAAACTAGAATGACAGAAACAACTGTTGGCTAGTACAGCAAAATTGGGTGAACATGGTCTAAATCCATCAACATATATTCCACATGGTCTTGTACAGACATAACACACACAGCAGACTTTAGTTCAGCTTAATAATGCCTTCTTGTGTCTATCAGTGACAGAGCGGAGCCAAGTTAATTGAAGAACACAGTATCATCACACTGAATATAAAAGACTAAGAAGATGATACCTTGAAGAACAATACCAAGAGCAAAGAGTTTCACCGCTCTAGTTAAAGCTTGCAATGTAGCTTTTGTTCTCTGAGGCCTTCTCTGACGTTTTATTAGGAAAAGAAAAAAGAAGCCTTTAATCAATGCTATTTGGTATATGGAAGGAGCGCAGAATACGTAATTTGAAAGAGTGGCATTAGCAACAATAGGTACCTTATGAACAAGTGCAAGAGAAATTCCAGCAATAAAGAGAAAAAAAGGCATGACGAAATCGGCCAAGCGAATCCCATTCCAGGGGGCATGCGCAATGATGGGGAGAATGGAACCCCCATAGTCCACCAATATCATAAGCTGAGATTCAACAAAGGGGTAGCTTTATGTTTAAGCAAAGTAATAGAAAGCGAGGAATCAATTTTCAGTTCACACAAGTTGAAGATCTTTGTTTGAAAATTGAAACGAAACAAAGAGAGGCGTTGACAGAGAAAGAGGGAGTTACAAAAACAGAGAGGCCGCGGAAGACGTCAAGGGAGGCGACTCGGGTAGTAGCTCTGGCCTTTTGAAACTGAGTTGGCTCGGAATCGTTCAGCAGCAGCGGCTGTGGATCAGCCATTTCCTCCGTCAAAGTACAGAGCGTGTTTCATCAATATTAGAGCTGAGTTGGATTAGAACAAAACAAAAGGTGCCACTCCAAATCTCGACCACGATGATTGCTTTATCAATTGTTTTTGGTTTGGTTTAGCTTAGTTTTGGTGTTGACTCTACCACAACAGTCTAAGAAGGGTAAGCGAGAAGAGAGCCAGGCGCAAGAGCCTAGGAATATGCTTATGCTGTTCGTTTGTCTTTGACAGCGTGGCGCCAGCTGATTGGGTCCCTTGGAATTGCTGAGAGAACAACTACTACCCCAAGTACGTTTCCAACTTCTTGTCCCTTTGCAATGTTTTGAAATTTTTTGACACATTTGAAATTGAATTAATATCACAACCCCCACCACCAGCGTGATATTGGGACATACATATGATATGACTTTCACCAACAAGTTTAGGGACGATTTCAATTATTTTTTTCAGTTTCAACATTGCTAGTGGACACTGGACAAACCCGGTGGCAGTCAGTGTGAAACTATGTACTCTGTAAAATATTTCACGGGGCCTAATCCTTCTTTTTAGAAGGGGCCAAATATATAAATAAAATATTAAAAATATTTTAAAATCAATATATTCAATTTAAGCAATTGTTAAGTGATTCACAATGATTATTGTTTGTATAAAATATTACACAAAAATACTTGTATAAAGTATAAATTAAAATAGTGGGGAACATGAGAAATTGCATTGGGCATGAAATTTAAAAAAAAAATGATTTAAAGGAGCGTTATATTATAAGTACTGGCAACTGGCAAAGCTTGAACAAAATGTTAGTATGAGGTAAAACAAAGAATCGAACGTGTATCTGTCAAGATTGGCTCAAACACTAATCGGATCTGTGCCAAGTTCCTAATTAGGATACGCCAGACATATGTGATTAGGATTAATCATCTTGATAATTATTATTGGTAATTAGTTAAGGATTAAAAATACATTACCCCTTTTTTGTCCAGTTTGTTTCCTTGGGACCTCTATTATAAAGTAGACACTCTTCACAGAAGCAAAACACAGAATCCGACTGACAAGTAAGACTTTGCTATAACTCTATATTCGGTAATTTGGAGCTTTACCTTGACCTGAAATATTTGTGACCCACTGTGGGGTTGTAGTAAACCGGCCTTATACGAAGATATTTTTACATTCACACCTCCTTCTACTTTGCATCATGTTAGAATTCCTACAATACTCTAATTTGAGATCAAGTTATTTCTCGAGTGATGCACTACATTTTATTCATAATTTATTATCCTTTCTCTATATATTTTTAGGACATTTAAGCATATTTACCTAGGAAAATTACATATTTTTCTGTTTGGTTCGTTGCTCTATTTTCCATTTATTTTTTATGTAAAAAAAAGGAGAATTTCAACTTTAAACAAAAGGGAGCTAATTAGGATTAATTGAATGAAAGAACCACAAAACTAGGGAGCATGTTGTGGAGTGCACAATAGTTGTGGAGCACCAAGAGAGTAGTTTAGAATAAATTATTTCATGTTTTATTTTATCTTTGGCCCTTAGCTAGGAGCATTTTATATTTTGTATTTTAGGCTTTAACAAATGACTTTTTTTGTTTTATTTAGCATTGGACCCAATTTTTAAACCCTAATTAAAAAAATGATGTAAAAACACTACGGGGACATTTGGTATATAGAAAATTTTTTCATTCTTAAGAATCATGTTTCTTAGGAATTATATTTTATGAGAATCATGCTTTTTGGTAATGTCATAAATATGTTGGGTATGTCTAAAATATTCCCAATAATGAAAGACATAATTATAGTAAAACTTTTTCCCTTCTTGGGAATCTAAGATTCCCTCCCCCTCCCATTGGAAAGTTTTAATAAAAACTTAATTAAAAAAATGATTCTTGGGAATGTTAGATTTTTGGGAATGATTTTTAAAATTATCATACCAAACATAAGAATTTAACATTTCTAACTTAAGATTTTTGAGAAACTTAAAAGAATTCTCCTAAACACCCCATTAAGGAGAACTTTTGCCACTTTGACGACTCACTGTGACAGTAAGGTTAGAGTTTTTTTCTTCTGATCTAGTTTTCTTTTCTTTACTTTGTATTTTCATAGCTCCTATGAGAAGTTAAACATTTCTTTCCTAGTTCAAGGTTAATTAAAGCATAGAATTTTTATGGTTGTGAGGTCTTAACTCTTAAGGTCTTAATGTTCTTCAACTCTTTTCTATCTCTAGTTAATATGGGACTTGAATTTTTTCCTACTAGACCCCTCACGGCTAACAATATTGGGCTTGGTGCGTGGATAATATGATAGGTAGCCCAATGATAAATCTCAAAACAAAACAAAAGGTACCGCTCCAAACTTCAATAGTGCTTTACTTTTTGTTTTGGGTTTTGCTTGGCTTGGTTTGGTTTTTGGGAGCAATGTTTTGTGAACACCACACCTTTTCAAATACCTAATTAACACTTATTATTTCTTTCTATCTCTCTCTTTCTGTCACATCATTTCACTTATCATACCTATATTTCTCTTTCTTTTATCTCTTTCTCACTTAGTGTCAAATAGGTTTTGGGGTATCCAAAAATCATTTTTGGATTTTTGGTGTTGACTATTCCATAACAATGTAAGAAGTAACGAGTGAAAATATGAGGTTGAGCGAGAAGAGAGGACGGCGTAAGAACCTAGGAATATGCTTAGAGCAACTCCAATAGAGTTGCTTAAGTTGGTTCTAAAAATTAAGCAACTTGAAAATATCATTGGAGCAAATGAGTTCTTGTAGAGTTCTTACAAAAGTTACTTTTAAGCAACTACAACCAAGGTTGCTTAAGTATTAAAAAATATGTTTTCAAACCAAAATAGGAGTTATTGTGTGAGTGGAAAAATAAAATGAGATTCTTTAAAAGTAAGTTAAGAACTCAAGTTGAATTTTAACATTAAAGTGAAAATTAGTGAGTTTTTTAAGATCTTACATGGTAATAAAGAATTCATTAAAAAAAGTTAAGAACTCAAATTAAAATCTTGCATTAAAGATGCTCTTTGTTTTTCACAGTGTGGTGTAAGCTGATTGGGTCCCTTGGGATTGCGGAATACAAACACCTATCCCAACTATGTTTCAAACTTCTTGTCCCACAAATAAGGATATATGTAATTCATGTCTTTTTACAATGTTTGGAAATTTTTTGAAACATTTGAAATTGGGTTAAATTTAATATCACAACTACCACCATGAGTGTGATATTAGGACATATGATTCGACCTTCAGTCCTTCGCCAACAAGTTTAGGGACAGTTTCAATTATTTTCCATTTCAACATTGCTATTGGATAATGGACAAACCCGTATGTAGCAGTGGCAGTGTGCAACTATGTACTGTGTAAAATATGTCACGTGAATACGAGACATCCTATCACATGTAGACCTAATCATTCTTTTTAGAAATTATGGGTTGGATTGGTTTAGGTATAGTGTAAAATCAAATTGAATTTGTTTGATTCGAGTTTTAATTTGTTTTTGGCCAATTTGAATTAAACCGACCCAATATTGAATTGGATTGGTTCAAATCAGCAGGCTATAATAAAAAATAAAGGTTTAATTACATTTTTTATTTTTAAAGTTTTATAATTTCATAAATTTTGCTTCCTAATTTATAAAACATCGCAAATTTTTCCCTCAAGTAGAAAACCATCACAATTAAGATAATCTTGTGGCAGATTTTCCTTTAAATAGTCGCAATTTTCTATGTTGGGACAAAATTCGTGAAAAAAATTTATTTGGAGCAAAATTTGCGAGATTGTAAAACTTTGAGTGTACAAAGTGCAATTAAACCAAAAATAAATTATTATTTTTAAATTTTTTATCTCTAATTATTGTCTATTCTATTTAAATTTTTAATTTTATATTAATGATATTTTTCTATTGGGGTGTTAATTCTTCTCTTAACACTTTTATCAATATTTTCAATTATGAAAATAAATAAAGACTATCAATATCAAAATGTTTACTAAATCTTAAAAAGGTTTTAAGATTAATATAATATATTTTTTCAATTCATCATGTCCTAAAATTTTAAATTTATTTGATTCAAATAAAAAACTAAAAATGGTTTCATATTATAAAAAATGTTCAAATCAAATTTGAGTAAAAGAAATAGATTAATCTACTATTTATAAAAAAAATTCAATACATTACATTTAAAAAGAATCATTGGAAAACCACTATATGACTTTCCATTTTCAAACTAATTACTCATACTTATACTTCCAATTAGTAATATTGAAATAATAATTAGTAAAAACAAAATGGGACCTAAGGTAATTGCTTGAATCCTCTTGCACTCCCTACGGCTAAGAGTTTGAATTGGTGTAGCTACCATTAACATTACAGTAAACAATTATGATTTCCTAAAGTTGGTAAAATTGGTCCATTAAAATTTTGGTCCAAAGAAAAGGCCAATTTAGTCCGATCCAATGGGCTTGACAGCTAGCCCATAACAAATTCGGGCTAGTCCGACCCAATATTGACACTTTGGCTTACTGGGCCGGGTTGTTTTGCCAACTTTATGATATCCTCTTCTTTTGTAAAATGGGAACACTGTTCCTTGCACTAGCAACAACAATGAGTTGGCCCACAAAACCCTAGTTTTGGTCCTCTAATTTTTTTTTTAGAATATGTAGGTTGGGGTTCAAATAACGCACATAATAAAAGACTAGAAAAAAATAATATGTTAAGAAAGAAGTTGAGTGAGGTGGTTTGAGGGCTTTAGTCCATTTTAACAACTCTAATTTTTAGGTCCTTTATTAACAGTATTTCCCATCCCTCTTTTATCTTCTTCATATGGGAAAATCCATTTGGTTATTTCACTTATTTGAATTAGATTTGAATCAATAGCCTTGTAGAGAGATGAACCTATTTGATATACGTGCATGGATCTATTATACTTGATTGGTTTTTAATTTCAACCAACTTTTACTGAAAAATGAAACTTAATTAAATTAAAGTTCATGTTTTTTATGAATATGTACGAGTTGAAGCTTACTTTGTAAAGGACGAAAAAAATTCTATTTTGGTACTTTTTTCTTCTATGATTGACCAAATTGGGTCACTTTTATAAACTATTTACCAATTTAGGGTTGTTTTGAAACATAACACCAAAGTGGGTGGTCAACAATAAAAAACGCTAGTCAAATTGGGGTATTTAGTGTTATGTCAGCCTTTTTATTCATTTTTTTTAGCCAAAAATGCCATGTGTTTGCCACGAGGGATACCTCAGTGGCATTAGCGTTTTTTGAAAACGCTATGGTATGTCACTAGTATATCCCATGTGGCAGACACATGACATTTTTTAGTGGACACATATACAAAATGCTACTGGTAATAGCGTTTTCACTTTTATTTTTTATTTTTTAACTATTGACAACACTTGGGTTGGGTGGACAGGATAGTATAGAAAATGCTAGTATGAATAGTGTTTCTATTTTACTTTAATTTTTTTAAATACTAACAAAAGCTGAACCGATTGGATAAATAGTATGGAAAAAGCTAGTAGGAATGATGTTAAATAATAAAATAGAGTTTTGTAGTTTTATAGTTCAACTGAACTAAAATAAAATTATAAATATTAATCTTTATGGTGTGCGAACTTGTGACGTGTTTCATCTTGAAATGAACAAACATGTAAAAAAGAAGGGAAAAATAACCAGCATCCATGTCACTTCCTTTCTTAAACAGTATAAGCCACTAGCAAAGTTTCAAAAGGATATACATTTAAGATGGCAGTATACTAGTACGAATAAAACGCTATTCGTACTAGCATTTTCCATACTATCTGTTCAGTTCCATTTTTGTCAGTATTTAAAAATTAAAAAAAAACACTATTCGTATTAGCGTTTTTTATGTTGTCTTGTCCACTCAACTCAGGTGTTGTCAGTAATCAAAAAATAAAAATTAAAAGTGAAAATGTTATTACTAATAGTGTTTTGTACACGTGTTTGCTGAAAAATGCTATGTGTCTGTCACGTGAGATACCTCAGTGGCAGGCACATGGCATTTTTGGCTGAAATTAAAAAATAAATGAAAAAACTAACGTGACACCAAATATCCTAGTTTGACAAGTATTTTTCACGATTGTCTCACTTTAGTGTTATGTTTCAAAATAACCCCAAATTGATAAATAGTTTATAAAAGTGACCCAATTTGGTCAATCAGCCTCATATAGAATGTAAATTAAGAAAAAGACATATTAAAAGTTTTTTTGAATAATTTTTTTTAGGTAACTATGCTATAGGTGCAAAACATCTACCAGCTTTACCGATGATTAATCTCCACCAGGAAACCTAGCTGGCTACCTTTAGTAGAGTCTCCCTTCCCAATCACCTTTTTTTTTTACATTCACAAGATTCGAACCTTAAGGGATTAGAGCCCAGTACCATTCAGACCAACGACATGTTAATAATTTTTTAAAAATACGTATAAATAAGATTATAAAAAGGAGTTGTCTAACTTACCCCAAGTAAAAATGGGGTTAAACGACACTATCAAAGATGATTGGTGTAATTTTTGTGTTATATCAATCATCTTTAAATATATAAAGAATTCCACCAATCATTTTTGATGAGGTTGTTTAATCCCATTTTTACTTAGGTAAGTTAGACAACCCCTTATAAAAAAACTAATAAATCTTTTTTTCATAAATTAAAATAAAATTATCATCACATAATAAAAATGTTGGAGTGCAATCCCACATTGAGTAGGAGTTGGCAAGTTGAGTAACAAATAAGTGAAAAGGACCCATAAATCTAATGTCTTAAGGTTTTAGGTTAAATGTGACATCAAATTCACTTGTGTAATTGAATTATGGCCTATTGACAAAGTTCTCTTCAGCATTTTATCCTCTCATATTTTCCAACAAAAAATCTGTAAATCCAAAGTCTAGTCAAGCTAAAGTACATCGGGGCTCAAGAAAACATGCTAGCTACAAAGTAATATTTTCATGAGCAATTATAAACGTTCATCTAATTTTGAGATGGATTGAGATGAAAAGAAAAGAGATATGAGAAGAAAAGAGAAGAGAGAAAGAGTGGTATAAATGTCTCAAGTGATGTAATGAAAAAGAAAAATATAAATATAAACAAAATGGAAGAGAAAATTGATATATATCAAATATTTTCATATTTTAATTAGTGCAAAGTAATCACACGTGCTGAATCTTTAAATTATAGCATTCAAACAGGATCACAATCAATCCTAAATAAGAAATTAATACACTTGAAAGCTCCTTCATAGATTTAGTAAAATACAGTTGATCGACTGAAATATGTCGCATAAATCAATCATGCCTAATATGCTTGATTGCGGATCCAATTAAACTTGTAGCAATCCATATATATATATATATATATATATATATATATATATGTGAGCTTCATGGTCATGTATTTTTTATACTGTCATCAAATCACAAACTATTATTTATTATAAGTTTATTGACTTTTATAATAAATATTTTAAAAATTATATTAATAATGATTTCTGATTGAACGATAGTATAAATTTTTTACACTTACAATACATGACCATTGAACTATATATAGATATGTCAAATATATGCATGTGCAAGAATCACTAGCCAAAAGTAAAGCCACCGTCAACCCTAAGATCAAGACCAGTGACAAAGGCGGAGTCATCAGAGACCAGAAACAACACGGCGTCTGCCACGTGTTTGGGCGTGAGCACCACTCCTTGCAGTCTCGCGTTTTTCCGGTAAAGCTCTTTCATCTCTTCCTCGCTCATCCCTCGCAGTTTACAAGTCAACGGCGTTGCCAACCCATTGGGTGAGACGCAGTTCACCCTTATCCCGTGTTCCGCAAGTTGCACACTCGCCGAACGCATCAACCCCAACACCGCGTGCTTCGACATGATGTAGTCTGTCCCGTTTGGGCCACCGTGGCTGGCAGCGACGCTCGCGGTGCACACTATGCTTCCTCTCACGCGCCTCTCCAACATGGCACGCGCGGCGTGCTTCACGCACGTTCACCGCGAACAGCCTGTCAAGTTGGGCCATGTCGAGTTCGGGCACGGTCTGTTTGGCGGGACTAGCAATCCCGGCGTTGCTGAACATGACGTCCACTTGTCCGTAAGCGTTGACCGTTGATTGGACGAGGTTTTGGACTTGATCTTCGTCTGCCACGTTGCAGTGAACGTAGGTGCACCTGTGCCTGCCAATGGACGCAGCCACTTGATTTCCCAGCTCGTCTTGGATGTCAGCGATCACCACCATACGCGCGCCTTGCTCCGCGAAGACACGCGCCGTCGCTTCGCCGATGCCGCTGGCACCTCCGTTGACTATGGCTACTTTGGTTGTTAACCTGAGGCCGCTGTTAGTGGTGGTGGTGGATGTAGATTCCGCCATTTTTCTTGGATGTAAATGGTTGAGCTAGATATATAGTATAGCTTATTTATTATGGAAGTTTGGCCCCTAATTAGCTAACCATTCTTCTTACTTTCGTTCCTCACCAACCCTGACTTTGTCTTCTATCAAAATGCACGAAACAGAGACATTAAAATATACAAATGGTGCTGCATCTTATATTACAATAATAAATGGCCAACATTAGTTGAATAAACAAATGATAATAATTGTGTGTATCGAATGACCAGATATTGAAGCCAACACATGACTCTTATATTGTCGCCACCTACTGACCAGAAAAACTACGCCATTAAAATATCAGTTTACTAGCTAAGCATATTCAATTATGTATTTCTCATATATAGATATATATATATATATGTGTGTGTGTGTGTGTGTGTGTGTGTGTGTGTGTGTAGTGATTAGGTGTGAAAGTTAATCAAATTACCACTTTAATTAATAGCTTTTTTGTAGAATGTAAATTTAACAAATTTAACCGTTGAATTTGATATTTTTATTAATTAGATTAAGTATGTAAAATTTTATACAACTCCAAAATTATTTAATAGTTCATCAACTCACTTTATTTTAACATATAATATAATATTAAAACATATGTAAATATTCAATATTAGATAACATATCTAAAAAGGTTCAAATTATGTGAATTTTGATATACATGATCATGAAGATAATATCATATAATTTAACAGTTAGATTGATTAAATTTACATTCTAAAAAAAGTTATTAAATGTGTAATTTGATTAACTTTAACATCTGGTGTTAACAAATTCTGACCATATATATGTGTGTGGTAGGGAACAAGTTACTCGAAGAGTAATTCTTGGTAGAGTTACTTCACTTAATAACTCTTGATATGTATTAAATTTTAACAATCCAACCATAAAATATTTTGATATTATGTCAATGATCATGCACACCAAATTTTAAGTAAATCAGACATTTGTAGCTAGTAAATCTTATAATGGACATTTACTTATAATTTTTTAAAAAATATTATACATTAATTTGAATCTATTTAATAAAGTATCAAATAGTTTTTAAACTTTATAAAAAAGTGTAGACTTGATCTACTCAACATAATCTTTTAATTCAACGATTGGATCATTGAAATTTAACACATATAAAGAGTTATTAAATGGAGTAACTCTTAATAGAATTACACTTGGAATAACTTGATCCATTGAATCATCGAAATTTAATACATATCAAGAGTTATTGAGTAGAGTAATTCTACTAAAAGTTACTCTTGTAGTAGCTTGATCCCCACCCATATATATATATATATATATATATATATATATATATATAGTAAGAGAGCCATTTTTATGTGAGAGTGAGAGGGTTAGATCTAGACCATACAATCATACATGGATGGTGAACATTTAACACCATGTGATCACTTAAAAAGTCATGTGATTTTTTAAAAACTAATATGACTTTGTATGTTTTAAGCTTGACCATAAATGACAAGATCTAATGGTCTAGGGATGTCAAACGAGCTAATCCCACCTAACTCGTCCTTAACTCGTCAAAAAACAAGTTAGGTTGGGTTGAACCCATTTTGTATTCGGTTTAAAATCCCAACCCAACTTGTGGTGGGTTGGCAGGATGGGTTGGGTTAACTCGTCAACCCATTAAAAAATTTATAAAATATTTAATAATTTTATTTTCCTTAAACTTTCTCCAAATTTTATGCTCAAATATAATTAAAAAAAAAGAAAAAAGTTATAAAACTAGCAAATCATGGAACCAACTTAATACTATGGTGTTTATTTGTCTTAAATTCTAATCACCACAAAAATTTGTCTTATTAGAATTTCACATATTTAAACAAAAAAAAGTTATAATCTCAATTACTCAACCTTAACTTAGGTGAATGTAAATGTGTTACACCACTGAAAATCCTAATATAAGTAAAAAAAAAAAAAAGACAACCCAACGAGTCAACCCAACCCAACCTACCATTTAACCTATTGGGTAAAAACCAAACTCAACCCAACCCGTTTAGGCGGGTTATACAGGTTGATTCGTTGGGTTGGACCCATTTTGACATCCTTATAATGGTCAATATTAACTCCTCTCGTTCTCACATAAAAAAGGTTCTCTCACTAGATATGTTCCCTATAGTCAATATATAAAGGATGTATCATGTGAGAATGACCTTCTTAGGTGAGAATGACTAATCTCAACCATTAAATTAAAATGGAAGACTTAGATTAAAATACTTAAAAATTCAAATTAAAACCTCAAGTAACCATCAAATCTCTAAAAGATTTACCAAACAAAAATCAAATCTTTAAAATATATCAATTATCATCTCCTAAAATATATCAATTGTTACGTCACTCTTCTTCAAGATTGTTGTTAATCTATCACTATCACCATTATGACCACCGCCACCACTACTATCATGACTATCGCCACCATCGTCATCGTTGCTATTGCCACCATTGTCGTCAGCAGTGGTGGCAACAGTAGCGACGATTATGATGGTGGTGGCAATGACAACGATCATGGTGGTGGGGGCGACGGTGGTCATAACGGTGGTGGTGATGTGTTAACACCATGATTGTTGCCGCCATCGCCGTCGGTCATGGTAGTGGTGGCAGCGACAATTATGGTGGTGGTGACGACAGTCATGATGGTGGTGGTGGCAACAGTCATGGTGGTGATGGTGATTAGTTAACGACAATCTTAAAAAAGAGTGATGTGATAATTGAAACATTTTACAACATAATAATTGAGATCTTTAGAGATTTGAGTTTTGTTTGATGAATATTTTAGAGATTTGACGGTTACATGAGGTTTTAATTTGAATTTTTAAATATTTTAACCTAGGTCTTTTATTTTAATTTAACGATTGAAATTAGTCATTCTCATTCTCATATGATATGTCCCCTATATATATATATATATCCAAATAAAGCTAGTTAATATTATGTTAAGCTTATGTGCTTTTTTGTTTATACATTATTTAAATGAATTATTAATCGTTAATATTTTCTAAAACCATCTTACAGACATTTTATGTATAATTAAAAGGGATCTTCGAGAAAAGTTATGCCAATCCCGAGAAGTGCATTCATTTACGGACTTGAGTTCTCATTCATAATTTGCTAGCAATGATTTTCCACCATTCAACCAAGATGATATTTTTGTTGCTAATAGAAACCCATGAAAGTCTCAAATATCAACATGGGAAAGTTTGTTATAATTAAACACTTCATGATACGCCACAATCGTATCTTCTTGATTTCTATGTAAAAAATTTGATCTTAAAAAAAATCACTAAATAATCTTTTCAGGATCATAGTGGGAGTCTTTAGTCATTTTTTCTCTATTTTTGACACATAATAAACTCTTCAGAAAATTAATATTGTGTATTAAATTAGTCTCTGACACTGTTAGGAGAGGTCAATCTCTTAAATGGATCTCCATATCTCGAGAGTTTAGTCTTTGACTCTCGGTCAAAAATGCCTTGAGCAACCAAAAATTAGTCTTTGACAAAATCATCAATAGGCCTGTTTGGATAAAACTTTTCTATAAGTACTTATGGGAAAAAAAAATAAGAACAAAAAGTAAAATTAGCTTCTCCATAAGCTAAAATTAGCTTATACATAAGCTAATTTGTAGAAGCTTTCTCACATTAGCTTATTCAAAATTTAATTTTCAACTTATGCATAAACTAATTTTAACTTATGGAGAAGCTTATTTCATTTTTTCTTCTTATTTTTTTCTCTTACAAGTGCTTATAGAAAAGTTAATCAAACAGGCCCAATGACCCAAATTGGTAAATCTTAAACGTATAGAATGATTAAGGTGTCTCACATTTATAAAAATGAGGGATTAATTTTTTTTCTAAGGATGAAAATGTCTTGTATGCATTTTTTATGACCAATTTGGGTATTTACTCTTCAATTTAAATTAAATTAATTAAAATGTGTTGACAATATGTAAAAGTCTTTTTACATTAATTGTCATTCAACTGTGGATTGTTATGTATGATAAAATTGTTGATTTTTGTAATAATTACTTTAAAAATCATATTTAGAATGATTTTTAATTAGTTGATAGCGTAAAAATACTTAGTCTTTGACAAGTGTTGGGAAGGCTAGTAGATGTACAATTTGTATCCTTGAGGATATATGGACATGCAAATCCACAGAGGGTAGGGGCCTTTCAAACCTATGTCGTGGTGATGACCAATTGTTGTGTACATGATAGTAGGCTTTCCAACAATTCCTACAATTAGAGATAACAATTCGATTGTCTTTACTTGATATATATCACTCTATCATAAAGACTAATTGTCGTGTACATGATAGTGTGAATAACACTCATTAAGTGAAATCAACAATGTTCTGAATCAATCACAACAACAATAAAGAATTAAATTAAACTATAGGTAAATTTCTCACATCTCATCTTGTCCCTTCTTCCTTTCACTCACCCTTAAAGATTAAAATTTATAATTTTGTGCTCACCTTTATTAAGTTTTATGGCAAGGCTTTTTCAAAATTAAATGGTTTTAATCTTATTCTCATTTAAATTTTGTGGGGCATCTCACCTTACACTTTAATCTTCTTACTTTGTCTTAAAATAGTTAGAATTATCCTCATCATTATTAACTATTATAATTGTTACTATTGTTATTAGAGGAGTGCTAGCAACACCCTTCTAAGTTCTAACACACTCTCCATTATTAATTAAAATCTATGAAAACTACAAAATCACGAGTGAAACTCAATAAATGTGAAGTGAGAACTACAACATTATGTAATTTTCAATAAATTTCAACTAATAAGAAAGAGTGTGTTTAAAAGAATATATGTTGTTAGCATTTTTCATTGTTATTATTAGTAATTTTAATATTAGGATTGTTGTTATTCTTTTATTAATTATTATAATAGATTTAGTCGTTATTTTATTCATCTAAGTCTAAGGATTACTAAGGATTACATTCATTAAAAATTTCATTTCACTATGTGCATCTTATAATTGTTCATCTATTATAATTTTTTTAACCTTTATTTCGTTTATTTAATATTTTTTATATATACCAAATTCGAATTATTCTTCAAATAAATATTTTATTTACCATCATCATTATTATTATCATTATTATTATTATTCTATTACTGATTCTATTTTTTTCTTTTATTATAATATAATATATATTTTTTGGTTCTTATTATCTTTATCTAAACTAGAGGTGTCAACTGGGCCGACCCGACCCAGTCCAACTTGCCAAGCATATAAAACAAGCCAAGTTGGCCCAACCCAATTTCCTTACAGGCCTTGTTTTTATTGGCCCAGTTAAGCATGTTGGTCCATCTCAAATTGGTCCATTTATATTTTTTTTCTTAAAATAATGTAAATTTTAAAAGAACAATAAAAAAAATAATAACACTGACTAATATTTCACTAGCCTGTCTAGCCCACTGGGTTTGGCCAAATTGGTCAGGTGTTTTTCCGGGCTTCAAACATAAAAGCCCAATGCCCGTTTAGACTATCAAGCCATCGAGTTGTCCCACCAGACTAGACCAATTTTGAAACCTCTAATCTAAACTCAACTAATAGATACGTTATTTATAGCAAACTCGCAAAGATGTTGTTACGTTTGGTTTTATTTTTTATTTTATCTATTTAGGATGGTTTAGATCAGTGTGAAAACCGAACCGAACCAACTAGTTGGACCAAAAAATCGGTCACCTAACCGGTTTAAATAAGCCACAAAATTGGCTGAGAGAAAAACGATCAAAGAATCGAAAAAATTGGCAAAAAATTAGTTCGTAGCAGGTCAATAAAAAATGCCTAATACAACATCATTTTGATTTTTTTTCTTAAAAAAAATGAAAATCAACCTAAAGTATTTTTCATTTTCTTTTTAATTCTAAATACAAACTTGTTTTTATCAATAAATGTTGATGTGTATTGTTAAAACTTAGACTTAAGTATTATAACACATTTGATTTGAACTTTTGTAGGTATTGTAAATGTGAAGAACCTATAAAATTATGTTTTATTTTTAGTTTTTAGTATTATAAAGTTATGATATTATGTTTCTTTAACATTATTTTATGTATTATTTAATTATTATTATTATTTTATTAATACTGATTCGATCACGATTCAATCATGATTGAACCATCGAACCTTGAACCAATGTCTTAACCAGTTCAATGACAAGTCCAATTTTAAAAACATTAGTTTAGATAGATTTGTGTCAAACCAAATTTTAGTCAATCTAATACTACAAAATTTCTTTCAGCCCCAGAACATAATTCTAGCCCAAAATCTTCCTCACTGGCCTTCTACCCAACGTGTTGTCCTTAAAAGGGTTGGTGTGTCGCTCTTCAATATGTTTTTGTTGTGGGGTTGTTTACGAGTTAGTTTGGATAAATTTAGAAAGAAACTAAATTCAAACCAAATAATTTTCATTGATTCAAATTTGCTGAAATTTTTTAGACAACCCAAACCAAACTAACTCGAACAAGAATGGGTTGGTTCAGATTGGATCAATTAAATCCTTTGCTACAAAAATATACGAAATTGTATTTTGAGAAAAAATAAAAACATACATGATTTTACCTAAACATTCACACATAATCCTATCATTAACGGGTGTACACAACATATTTTGTTGTAACTGACTTACACCAATTAAATAATAGCAAAAGAGTTACCAAGTTTGAAGAATGTAACACAATAAAATAAAATAAAAATATTAAAATATATGTTTGGTTCAGTTCAGGTTCATTGAATTTGCAAAATCCCAACCTGATACCGAACCAATGACAACCAAATTAGTTTAGTTTGGTTCGAGTTGGACCTGATTAAGTTGAAAAATTCAAATCTATTTAATTGGTTCAATTTGGATTATTGGGTTCGGCGGATTGATTTGAACTGATAAATACCCCTACTATCAAGCATACTACTGTCATTTTTTTTTGTCTCCTTCCCATTTGGACCAATCCTCCACATGCTGCACAACCTTCTATCCTTTTTTTTCTCCTGAAGTATCACTCACCAGCCACAATATTTCGTGTTAACTGCACCAAGGGATCAAAATACCTCCCAGCACCCCTCTCTCTCTCTATGTTGTAAACCAAATATAAAGTACATTGAAATTTCACCCTCCCACATGGAGACGGAGCCGGACTTGGCTATAAGGAGGCCGATTATAAAATCAAAGATTATTCAATAAATATTTTTTATTCTCCACAAGTATTTTAATATATATATATATATATATATATATATATATATATATATTAATTTTCATACAAAATATTAATAATTATGTATTTTAAAATATCAATAACATAAGTAATTTATCAAAATATCTCTCTTGCATGTGACAAAACTCATTTATAAATAAATTTATATTAAAAAATTTAATAATTTTCTTTCAAATAAATATTTTTCTAAACAAAAATAGTATAATAAACATTATTTCAACACATTGAAAATGATCTTAACTAAAGAAGAATAAACAAATTATTTTAACTAAATTCTAGTTTGCTTTTTTAAGATTTACACATTGGTGTGTGTTTAGATATGTGCACTCAAGGTAAGAAGCATGTTAAAGCCTCATAAACAATGCCCACAAGATAAAGATGAGAGAAGAAAAACATAGAAAATATACAAAGAATTGCGATAAAGAGAGAGAGAGAGAGAATAAGTGTTCATAAGTGAAAGACTAATAAAGTATCAAGCTATCAATCTTAGGGCCCGTTTGATTTGTTAAAAAACATGGTCATGGACAACACAAAAATAACCGTTTCATGTTTGATTTAAAAAAAGGTCAAGGGACAACACAAATAAAGTGATGAAGGACAAGACAAAACTTCACTTTTTTGTTATTCAACAAACCATAGGACAATTTTTTTTCCAAGTACAAAATACTCAAAAGACAAAAATACCTATTTTTATTTCTCATTTAACAACTATATTTCTCTCTTTTGTCACTCTTACACCACCATTGCAACCGGCGCTGCCACCACAGTTACTGTCGCCACCATTATCTTCACCACCACTACCACCACCATTGTGATTGTCACCGCTATTTCTCCTTGTTGCCGCAGCTACTACATCGTCGTTGTTGTTGTCACCACTACTATTACTACCGTTGTCACCACTGTTGTTGCCATCACTGTTGTCATCGCCATCGCCACCATCGTCACAGTATTAAGATAATTAATATGAATTATATAAGATAATTAATATTAAAAGGGTATTGTAGTAAATTTTACATTATTTTTCTTGTATTGTTCTTTGTCCACCAAACAATGTATAAGATAAAAAATTGTCTTATAACTTTAGTGTCTATCATGTGCTGTTCTCCTTGTACTATACCTTAGCATATATCAAATGCATCCTTAATATTCATAAGCTTGTCAAAGGTTAATACAACAATCTTTAATTTTCAAATCAATATAAATAGAAGATTATTAAAGCCGTTTGATTGCAAATTGATCTTTAAAATACTATAATATTTTGTCTTAAAAAAGGAAAAAAATGCAATTATGTCTACAATAAAAACTATAAAAAAAGAAATAAAATATTTATTTAACAAGAAAAAACAAAATATCATTATCTTTATGATAAAAACTATAAAATAAGAATAAAATATTTTATTAAAAAATAAAAATAAATGACACTTAAATACTATTTTCTCTAAAATCAAACTTCACTAAATAAAAATAATTACTCTAAGATTATAAATAATAATATCATCTATACTAAAAATATTCAAATTAGAAAAAGTTCGGGGACCTTGGCACCTCCAAGGCATATTATACATCCGTCCCTGCTTCTACATTCAGTTCATTACGTCGAACTCGTGGGGAAAGAAATCACCATTAATCTTTGAGATTTCACACTCTCATAAACCAATTTAACAACTTAATCCATAATCATCATGAAAAATAAAAAAATAGAGAACCACACCCAACATTCTGACATTATAATCCAAATTTGAAGCACAATGAAAGGAAACAAAACAAAGCACACATACAAGTTGTCACAGGGGTCTTGACATTTTATGTATCTGGAATGAAATAATAGATTAAGCCCTTTTACATACAAGTATTTTAAAATATAAATATATTCTATAAAAAGAATAGATGCATAATTTTATTAAAAATGATAAATTTTATTACATTAAGCAAATAACATAGTTTTAACACGTCTCAAAAAGATATATTATATTTTTCATCAATTTACTCCTATATTATCGTTTATCATGAGCAAAATATTTTTTTTATTCATAAAATTGTTGCTTATCACCTATAAAATAAACTACATAAATTATTATAAAAAATAGTTTCTTCAAACATTTTGAGAAGAAAAAAATACTAATGATAACATTTACATTAACACTTTGTTTTGTATAAATCGAATTAGGATGAAAGGAAATATAAAGGATAGAAATAAGATGGAAATTATTAACATTAATATCTTGTTGAAATTTCTCGTGCTCTTACTTTTCTCTAAGTGTGAAATCATTTTTTAATTCTTTTCAAAAATTCTACTATTGAAATGTTTTTTGTTTTAATTTTTTTAAAAATTAAATGAATTTTTTTATAGCATAATATTTTAAAAAAATGATAATAAATAATTTATGTTAATAAAAAAAACAATAGAGTAAAAAAACAATTTTTTAATTAATATAAAAAATTATATAATTTATTTATCTCTTTCCATTTTTTTTTTCACTCATCCAAACAAACAAGTGAATAGAATTTATTTATTTTTACTTCTTTTCTTCTTATTTTTATCCATCCAAATAACACATCTTTTTTATTCTATTTCTATTTTATTTCTATCCTTATTTCACTCATAATGCAATAAAGCACAAAAGATATATATTTTTTGATAAATGCATAAATTATATTTTTTTAATACCATTTCTTCTTTTAAAAATAAACTAGTATTATAGCCTATGCAATGCACATGGTAAATTTTATTTTATATATCTAAAATTTATAATAAATAAATATTTTGAATATATAAATTATATTATAATTAAAATTTATAATAAATAAATATTTTTGATGATATAAAATATATTTTAGATTTATGATAAATAATTTATATTGTGATACAAGGTTATTTTTAATTATTTATAATTTATTTAAAAATAAATAAAATTTAGTTTAGAAATAAAAATGAAAATAATATATTGAAAAAGATAATAGGTTGATAAAAACTCTTAAAAATGTTCTTGTTGAAAAAGCTAAGAGGTTAAAAACACTCTCTTTGAATAATAGTCCCCAAAAACACTTTTGTTCAAGATAGTTATTTTAATTTATATATATAGTAGATTAAGGTAACTAATGAGTTTTTATAATAACAATGAATAATCATCAAACTTTTTACTACATATGAAAAATTGAAAAATAACTATATAACTCACTATAGCTAAAAGATAAACAAAATTAAAAATTAAAAACACTACAAAATTAAGAGTTCAAAAATATTGAATTTTAGAAACTTATATTGTAAATTATTTTGAATGAAAAATCAAAAGTTAAATAACCTTTTTTCTCTTTAAAATTGTTAAAAAAAAATGAGCTCTTTTCAATTTTGGACCTTAGGCCATCGTCATTGAAGATCACCACAAAAGTACATGTAACATTAGACTTTTTAATCTTCCAATAAATTTAAATTAAATATATCCAGCAACTACTTATTAAATTTGGATAAATAACTTTAATTAAAGATATTTTTGTAAAATACAAAAGACATTATAAATTAATTCTTATAGAAAAGATTAAATAACACCTTCAATTTGATTCTTATAAATATAATTGAAGGGGATGAAACATTATTCTCTGTATTTATGTTTCTCCATTTCAACATTTCTCACAGTTCTCTCTCGCTCTCTCCTACAAGATTAAAGTTACCACACGAAGCCATAACTTCGTCCCCACCTTAATTGAAGCCCGAAATTACTTGCTCTTCCTCGCACACTCATTCCAATCCGCTGCACATCTATTCCGACGCTCATTACTTGAACTCGCAACCCACTCTCTCCACGGTACTACAATTGCAGTAGCTGGGGTTAAGTTACAGAGAAAGAAAGAGTTTGGGAAGGAAAGGGTGAGATTCTCTCGATTGAAAGCGTGCAAAATCCCCGATTGATGGTGTCGTGGTGTGCCCCTTTTCTTCTCTCCTTCAAGAGCTTGCAGATGACATGGCAGGTGCCCCCTTCTGGTATCACGACGACGACCAACAAGAATGGAGAAGAGTGTTCTCTGCCAACTCTCATCCGACGGCCAGCCTTCGCACAACATCTCTAGCCACACGATTTCATTCCCCAACTTACAACTTTTAGGGTCACAGCATCCAGCCCACAACGGTACAAAAAATATAAAAAATGAGAGAGAACAAAAAATATTGGGCTACAGAAAGCTACTTGCAGTCCAGTAAACAAAAGAAAAAATTACACACTTACTGTTCACACAAAAGTGTCACTCAACCCAATTATTTTAATACTAATTCAATATAATCTAATACTAATTCTCTCACTTAATTAATCAATTTAATCTCACACTCTCTAATAATTTAATTAAACTTCAATTAATTATTTTTCATACACACATCCAATAATTCTTAGGTTTCTATTAATCAAACTTTTTAATATTTTACTTACAAATTTTGCTTTAATTTACATATTTTTCCTTAAAATAACTGCAGTAATTTAATTGAAAAACTTAATTTGTTTTAATTCCTTTTTCCAATTTGGTCCTAAACAAAAAAATTTAAATGGGCTCAAATTGGCCTACCTTAAAAGAGATTAAAGAAGTAAAAAAAAAAAAAGGATCAAATCGCCAAAAAAAAAAGGGTAAAATTTGATCTAGGCTAAAAAAATAGAGTGCGGCCCAATTTAAGTCTAACCTATTTTAACCTACTAGGCCCACACATAACATGCCCAACCCGAAGCCCATCCAACCTAACGATCTATTTGGGTGAAAATGAGTCTAATATATGTATGTCACGGTTTGGGCTTTATGGGCCAGAACCCGCCCGCTAAACACCCTTATTCTTAACCTAATTTCTCTCTCGGGGTAACAAATAACTTGAAGGCGATAGGATAAGGTAATCATATTTTATTAACGCATCAAACAACTAATTATAACAAGATAGAATAGTTATCTTATCCTATCCTATTATATTACGGCCACTAAATAGGCCCTTAGGTGATCAATAACTTGAAGTAGTAAAAGAGAAATATGATGGAAAATTATAAAATATGCAAAAATGATGTTATATGAGATGTAATCAAACACAAAAACTAACTATATATGAACAAAAACAAAACTTTAAATGTGACAAAATAGAAAAATACTCAAATGGAAAGAAAGACAAAAATTAAGACATAAAGTGAAAATAACTTCATTAAATTTACAATGAAGCTACAGGAAATGTAAAAAGTATGACAAAACTAGAGTGAAACCTTAATCTTTGGTTTTTCTTTATCTAAGATTTTAGGTGTTTTGCTAGTTACCAACCTCGATTTTAGATAACTTTATATATATATATATATATAGGATTTTTCTAAAATGTGCATGCATGCATATGTTAAGAATGATATTACACTAATTTATTTATTTTATTTTAATCATGAAAACTAACTTTATCTCTTTTAGTTCTTAAAAATGAAAATGTTATCTCTTTCATTATCTCTTCTCCTCTAATTATCTCTCTCCCTTTACCTCCTATACCCGAACTTGCAAGCAATGACCATCTGACTTCGCTACCTGCTAACGCATCACTATGGGTGATCACAAGTCGATTTGGTTCAATCTTAGGGGAGAATAGAAACCAAACCAATCAAAATTGTTTGGTTCAACTTTGACAAAATTTTTCGCCGAACTCGAACTAAACTAGCCTAATCAGGAACGAATTGGTTCAATTATGGTCTATCAAGTCCAATATTATAATAAAATTTTAAAAAGATTTAAAAAGTCTAAAAATTCCTATATTTTTTTTCCAATTTTCAACAATTTAAGTCAAATCTAGAACCAAGATTTAAAAACATTCAAAATTTAAGTTTAGAGGTTATAAAAAATAAAAAATATAAGAAAAAAATAAATAATAAAGGAAAAGGAATGATAAAAATAAAATAAAAAATGATGACTAGGTCAATTGACTCGGTTGTATAATATAAATCTGATACCTAAACCAATGAAGACTAAGTTTTATTGGTTTGGTTCAAGTCAAATTTGATCAAAGAAAAAAAAACCAACTTAATTGGTTTGATTCATGTAGTTTGGTTGGTTGAGTTGAACTAAATTGAACCAATGAACACCCATATGTGTCGCCCTGCCACTATTCCACTATAACGATGCTACAACATCCTTTGCGACCATGCCACTTTAATTGGTCTGCCCCTGCAACCAGCATCCCTTGCAACTGCATCATCTGTCGATTTGTCTCTTGTTGTTGGTGATGTCTTACCCCTCTGACTACAACGTCTTCATTGGAGGCCTTTGGTGATCATATGTTGTAGAGCACAAAGATAACACAAGAAGGGGGGGTTGAATTGTGTTATATCAAATTTTCGCAATTCTTTTGTAAACGATGTATTGTCTGAAATAAGATCAAAAGAATTTCAAATTTGTTTTAAAAGACAGACGAAAGCTGAACGATAAAACCGGAAAACACACAGAAATTATACTAGTTTGTCTCACTCCAGAGACTACGTCCAGTTCTTGGAAACAACCAAGTTCTACTAACTTACACAAGTTACAAGTATTCTTTCCACAAACCTCTTCAGGCTCAACCCAAGTAGTCTTTCAATTGCCTCTCCAGGCAAACACCCAAGTATTCTTTGAATCAAAGCTTCTTTAGGCTTCCATCAATCTCGTTAAGAAAAAGGTTTATGTGTGGGTTTACCTCACTAGGTTTAATGTCTTATCAGATGAATATACAATGAAGTACAAAAGGAATTTTTACAAACAGAGTTTAGAAGACCTTTTTTTTCCTTCTTAAAACAGTTAAGAATTTTTAGAATCAACAACAATAATCTCAACAACAATTATGATCACAACGCCGCGCTCAAAGGAGGTCTCTTTTTCTATTTATAGGCTTCTAAAAAGAATCCGTTGAGAGTATCACAAAAGATGACCTTCGTCTGATGATAAGAGTCGTTGGAGCATTAATAATGCCTTTTACCAACTTGTCATATGATAAGATAAAACAATTTGCTTATCTTTTCTATTCTTGTACTCAATCTTTTAGCAGTTGTCATGTTCGCTTTCTCATTTTGACATTCGTACACATATTCCTTCCTTTTTATTGACTTTCCTTGAGAGTAGTATAGGCATAATACGTTTCGAGGTAGCTTACGCTCTGTTTGATATGCAGATTATTTTAGAACGTTGTCATCGTCTGTAAGATTTGTTAGTTATGAAGTTTATCTAATCAAAGGATAAGACGATACTCATCTTACAAACATTAGACGATTGTATGCGAACGAATGATCAGACGATTATGCGAAGACATATATAAATTTATCTATTTGTTATTATCAAAATATTTGAGGGTTATAAATTCATCCTTTGTCTTAACATATGTTAATTTTGAATTTTAGTCACTAAAGGCCCTAACGAGGACGCTACTAATGGAGGGGCAAGACAACATCAACAACTGAGGGCTGACTAGTGCACGGTGTGGTTGAAGGGCATGCTATAGAGTTGTCAAACCAATTGTGGGATGGCGGTCTGACATTAATGATTGGGCAACGCGTTAGCAGGCAACAATGTCAAATGGTCACTAGTTGCAAGTGCAAGTATGTGTTTTTCAAAAAGGTATGACTTTTAAAAATAAGAGATAAAGGGAGGGAGATAATTGGAAGAGAAAAGACAATGAAAGAGATAAAGGATGAGTTTTAAAAAAAGTATTATGTTAGATAAAAGGACATTTTGTACCCCTCACATGTTTTGTAAACAACAAACTTATGTTTAGGTTTTTATATCGAGTTTTGAGGATAACAAACAAATACCTAAGTTTTAAGTTGATAGACTAAACTAAAAGCACAAGTCTTATAGACGAACAAATCGTTATAACAGATGAATAAATAAATGTCAAGTTTTGTTGTATGAATTGTCCTACGTCATATTGTTTGCATCATTTTAACACCTTTGTAGGTCAATAGAAATGTTTCTGCTTAATAAGTGCATAAGAGTATCAAAGAAGCTTTGATATGGCACTTTTCAAAGTCAAACATCTTTGACTCACCTATTTTATTGAAAGGCGTGCATATGAAAAGCAAAAAGCATACCAGTGTACTTTATCTAATAAAGCAAGTTTATCCTCTAACTTATGGTTGTAGTACGAGAATATAAAGATAAGCAGAGTGTTTTATTTTATCATACATGACTAGTTGGTGAAGGCATTAAGTGTCACAATTAATGCTCCAATGTTCAATTTTCATCAAGCTTGAAGAGAATCATTCAACAGTCTTCACCAATATACTTTTCATCTTATATAAAGCTTAAAGAAAGGAAGACATATGTAGAACTTTTGCACAAAAATATGAACAAGAACACAAACTTTCTCTCGTCTTAAAGCTTATCATTGTATAACCTATTAAGTTTGTGAGTGTTCTCTGAGTGAAAAGAAAGACTAAAGACTTAATTCGTATATTTGTTTGATATGACTATTGTAGTTTGCTAACTTTATACTTAACCGTTTCTTAGTGAAATTGGTGGAAGCTAGGAAAGGCTTTGTGTTCAAAGAATACTTAGGTTTTAGCTTAGAGAGGCTTGTGTGAAAAATAATACATGTGTGAATTATTTGAAGAAGCACATAAAAAGAATACTTGTGGTTGAGCCTAAAAAGGCTTATTTATAGAATACTTGTAACAGTTCAATTTGTTAGTAAAAATCTTGGTGGTGTACCAAAGACTAGACGTAGTCTTGGGTTAAGACAAAGCAATATAAAATTCTTGTGTTTTATCTTCTTTAACCTATCTTTAAAGTGTTGTATTCTTTTTAAAGAAAAATATAAACGACTAAGTTTTGGATTAAGTTATAAACATTTTATCTCAAAGAACCTTTCGTGTGATAAAACTTATCTTTTGTCCTACCATAAGACTACATGTTTCAAAGGATTTGTAAAAATGTTTTCAAAGCATAATTCAACCTTCCTTCTTATATTTTTTTGCACATTATATAGGAGATAATGAAAAAAGATAATAAAAGAGATAAAGCTTTTATTTTAGAAATTAAAAGTGATAAAGTTAGTTTTCATGATTAAAATAAACAAATAAATTAGTGTAATAATACACATGCACATTTAGAAAAACTCATTTATATATAACATAACTACCCACGGGCATAATCTACTGCCATGGGCCTTTAATAAACACCCACTACACCACACTTGAGTATTTGTTTACAACTACCGCAATCTTATAAAAATAGGCCTTTTGAAACTCTTGGTACTTATTTTAATAACTCAGTACTTCTAAAACTTCCTTATGTTTTTAATCTTATCTAGTACACATCCTTGTAGACACAAAATCTTTATCATTCAATCGTAGACTCAACTATCAACAAGAATCTCAATTTAAAAAATATCACACAATATCAATCACATATCTTTAACTGACAATAACAAAAATTTTAAAGGCCTAGTGTCAAACTGACAACAACAACAAAAAAAGCCTAACTCAATTCAAATAAATAAAGGTTATGTTTGACGCTGTTTTTTTACTTGAAAATTTTAGTTTAAAACAAGAGTTATAAAAATAAAGTACAAAATATTTAGTAGTTTTCATTCTATTTAAGTTAAAAGTAATAACTCAAGAAAGAGTGAGAAGAGATAAAAGAGAGAAAAGAGAAAACGTGAGATAGGAATAAAGATAAGAGAAACTAACTTTTTATCTAAAAACTCGTTCGTTCAATTTTTTAAAAGCTATTTTTTTATTCTTTTAATAAAAAATAAGCTTTTAACTTTTTAATTTTTTTTCAAAAAATACATTTTGTTTAACTTCTCCCTTTAAAGAGATTAGAAACTCAAAAACAATTAGACTGAACTCTATTTTGTTTTTTCTTAAAAAAAAACACTATTTGATTTCTATTTTCAAAAACTATTTTATTTTTCAAAATAGAATACTGAGACTCGGACAACTTGTGGAGGATGGTGCAAGGTACATAATAGAGTGTGAAATTGATGGAGAGATTAAACAGGATTAAACAGAAGAAGATGACAAATCATTTATTAGTTGCTTCTGTTTTTTATTTTTTAAAACACTTATTTTAGAAACAATTTTTAAAACTTAATAAATTTTAAATGAAAGAATAATTACTTGATAATGTAAAGTTATTTAAAAAAACAGTTCTTAATACTAGAAAGTGAGAATGGAATCTAACAGCCCAAAATATCTCACATAATATTCGGATTTCGGTAGTTTGATTTGACGAAAAAAAGAAGGTAATCACAAAAAAAATTTCGGTCCTTTCTGTGTGGACCAGGTTGACATGTGGTGACTGGCTGTGCGGAGTGTGCCGGACACACGCCAGCGCATGGCCTTAGTACTTTAAAAAGTGGGCGATCGTGTGGAAAGTATTTGTTTTTTTGTCCTGATCCGGGGTGGGAAAGTACTTGTTTCGCATTGGTTCGTTGAATGTGGACTTTTATGTCACCAAATGTCCAAATCACAGAACTCCAACAACATTTTGTTGGCCCAATAAAGACACTACCTCTCTAAAAGTCTACAACCACTAATATATATATATATATAAAAGTCTACAACCACTACCTCTCCTTCTCTCACATTAATAAAATAAATAAATAAATTATATTCTTGCTCAAAATAAAGTAGAAACCCTTTTTTTAGAGATTATTAGATTAATCATTTGAGTTCTCAAAAAAAAAAGAGAGAGAGAGAGAGATTAATCATTTGAACCAAAGAAGTAAAAATCCAAGAGACATGCATTTTTTTATCCTATTTCATTTTTATCATTGCTCAACATTCCATGTCCCTCGTACTAACAAGACACACTCGATAAATGAAAATTATTAAACATAGTGCACCAGTATAAGAGTGTTTTTTTTCCCCGTTTAAAATGATTGTCTTTAAATAAGGTTTAGTCTTCATTCACTCTGATGATATGTGGTTGCAAAATCAGAACAGGAAGAATATATGTCAATCTTTATTAATAAGCTTTTCTTGAATAGATTTCTTTTCTTCTTTATTTTCCCCTCTTTTAGTACCTTGGAGGAGTTTTTGAATATTTTATTGATTGCAAGTTATATTTAACAAATCTTTCAATAAGCATTAGCCAATAAACACTAGCCAAACTCGTCATGAATAAAATATCCACAAACCACAAGCATTGCAAGACTTGCAAGTTTCAACTTGTGATTGCCTGCGATTGTCAAGGTTTGTGAAGCCACAAAATTTCTTGTTGGACCGGAGAAAAATGACAACGGCGTAATACTATTAGTTGTACGCATTAAATTGTGAACGATAGTCATGCTACAGTTGATTTAGGAACTTTCTTCATACCATTTGCTGTGATGAGATATTAATATTTAGTGATTGTTGCTTTCAAAAGGGAATAATAAGGGACTGTATTAATTTGAACGACCAAATCATGGAAACATGAGAAGAATATAGATACACATTTGCATCTTATATACCACACACTACAAATCCAAGTAAATTCGAAAACTGCAAATTTTCGTTAGTATAAGTCATGTAAATTATCGAATTTGAGCATGAATTCCACCTTGTCAATGGTTTCAATTTGATAGTTGTCTTCTGTCATTCTGTGACGTAAAAGGTGTGCATAGTCTTTTTTTTTTTTTTTGAAACTATGTAATCTCTCCATTTTTATATTTAAATTGAAAATAAATAAACACATATACTGATTCACACCATTTTTTACAATGTGCTAATTTTATATTGCTAGTCAATATATGTGAGTATACAGAGTGGTCTGGTATTTTATTTTTTTTATAGTTTTTCAAGTTTTTTAATGATTTTTAATTATTTATATTTTTTATTATTCAGTATTCAAACCGGTCTACTAACCTAAGGGTTAAGTGAATAAGACGGGAACCACAAAAAAAGATATTTATTTAGTTTAGCGAATTAATCTGAGGATGAGGAGTAACTCTTTTAAAGTTACTCTTAGAGTATTTTGATCCTTTCTTGAAAACTAAAAAATTTCTCCAAAATTAATGAAAAATATAACGACTGTGATGTTAAACATTAAATAATAATTCATATTTAAAAAAAAAGAATAAAATATAAATAATAAAACAATAATTCATATTTTAAAAAAATAATTGATCTGCAAGTTAGTTCAGTAGTCCATGAAGCCCAACCCGTATAACTTGTGGGTTAAATGAACAAGGTTAAATAAAATTGTGTTTAAATATATTAGCATATTATTTTTGGTCTTAAACTGTTTATGATCTATTTCCTAGGGTGAAAGAAAAATAATGAAGAAGAGAAAAGTTTGAATTTTTTTAAAATACAAGACAAGTTTGAAATTTGAATTAAAGAGAAAGTAGAAGAAAATAAAAATTTTAAATTTTTGTTTCTAGAACTCATTTTTTCTCTCTCATTTCTTTTCATCTTTCTTCTTAACCAAATAAAAGAAAACAAATTTATTTGTGTTTTTTTTTTCTTTCATCCAAACATACTACTGGTTTGTGAGTTAAAGGAACTATTCATAGATCCAAACTCAAATACTCAACTCTACTAGTCAATGTAAATGCGAGCCTTGTTAAAATTGCACAATTTAATTGATAAAAATAGAAAATTTTGTAAAAATGTTTAATGCAATATCGTGGTGTAGATAAATAATTAAATTTGAAATTAATTATTATGCTAAATTAAACAATTTTCAAACTTAAAACACTCAACATTTTCTCATATTAAATTTTGGCTCTTTTAAGCAAAATTTAGAGAATATATTTTAATAACTTTACAATTTATTATACATTCACAAGAAATTTATTACAATTTCAATTTTAAATTTTCAATCAACAAGTATAACTTTATATTTTATCTTCTAAATTACTTGTCACTTTATAAGAACTAAATTCTACATAACAATATAAATAAAGGCTTAAATATTATTTTAATCCTTATAAAATGAGTGAGTATTTATTTTGATCCTTGTAATTTTTTTTTTTTGGTTTTTCATCCCTCTAAAAATTTAAATCATTATTTTTAGTCCTATAAAATGAGTGAATTTTATTTTTAATCCCTATAATTTTTTTTTATTTTCATTCCTCAAAAAATATAAAATCACTATTTCTAGTTTATAATATTCATTTTAAGATAGATAAATAACATTCATTTTAGAGATCTAGAAGACATTTTAGAAGTGTCACATTAGTGGGTGTCACTTAGGATGGTTACTTGACTTTTTTGCAAATATTTAAATAGTTAATAGGTGTCATATGATAATAGGGACCAAAAACAATAATTTTATATTTTTGAGGGATGAAAACTAAAGAATTTTTTTTTATAAGGATTAAAATCAAAATTTACCCATTTTATATGAACTAAAAACATATTTAAGCCTATAAATAAAAATGGGAACCTAAATTACTCATCACTTTATTTTTTATTTTTTTTTCATTTTAGAAAATAACATAATGTTTTTTTGTTATCATTTTATAGATGCAAAGTATTAGTATGCTTTGTTGATTATTAATTTCTACCAAAAAATCTCACTGACTACCTTTAGTGGAATCTTTCTTTTCAACTACTTTTTTTTATCTACAACACTTAAACTCAAGACTTTATTTAAGAGATCCAAACCTCTCACACCAATACAACGTTGGTAGAAAATAATAGAACTGTAACAATTAATGATTAAAATTATAATAAAATATGTAAACACGTATAATAAATTTTGAACTTATTTTCTTAATTTTCTCATGAATAAATAATAATTCTTTTTTTAAATAAATCTCCCATTTTAAAAGAAGCCAAATCCATAAAATTGACGTTGACTCCAAAATATTTTACCCATTGAAACATAACTTTTGAGAACTTGGACGCCAATACCAAGAGTTTAATTACTATATAATGTTATTGTGAAAATTTTTATATTTTCAACTAATCAAAAATTACTGTTGATATGACTTTTAAGATAGTTATTACAAAAATCAACAAATTTGTCCTACACGGTAATTTGTGATTAGATGATAATATAAAATTATTTTACATTGTTGATGTATAGCTTATTTTCTCATACTAAAGAGTTTAATGACTATATACTATCAATGTAAAATTTTTTACATTGTTAACTAATCAAAAATTGCTGTTGGTATGACTTTTAAGATAATTATTATAAAAGTGAATAAACTTATCATACACGATAGTTTATGATTAAATAATAGTGTAAAACTGCCATTTTTCTCACACCAAAGAGTAGGGTTTATAATTTTAACTTTAAATTACTGAAAAAACGATAGAAACAAAAAGGGTAGGGTTAGGTAATGGGCCGTTTTATTTTAAGGGAAGAATCTGTGCTGAGGGGATTCATTTGTGTTTGGCCGTTTTATTATTTCATGGATAGGCTTCTATCATCGTCTTCATCCCCTACCCCTACTTTGAAAACTTTCAAGTCTTTCACATTTCTCAGTCGATTTGAATCTGCAACTGCAAGATTCAATTTCTCTCCATCAACACGTTCTGATTTGAAGCGGGTCACCTCAATTTGTTGCAAGCATGAAAACCCATCTCCTTTTTCGTCTTCCACTCCCTTTCTCGCTTCTTCCCTGCACCCCAATAATTTTCAACCCGTTTCCTCTTCTCCAGATCGGTTCACACCTGAATCCCATGCTCTCAATCAAATCAAAACTGGGGCTATCCAAAAGCCAAAGGTATGATTATGCTCTCAGTAGTCATTCTTGTTAATTGTGTATCATTGGTCATTTTCAAGTTGATGTTTCATGATGATATTCCATTTGGTTATAGGATTGTTAAGCCACTCTTTGATTGTTTAAAATGCCAGGGAACCTTACCATGGAATTCGAATTTGATATGTGTGCATAAATATGTTATAATTTAACTGATGCCTTTCAGCCAATTTGAAGAATCCTCCTTAGAAACTTAAATTAAATGCCATGTTTCTTGTAAATTTAGTTTAGCCGTTCTTTTACTGTTTGAATCTATAACCCTGCTTCTGTTTTTTTTGTCTTCTCTAACGTACCCAAAAAAAATAAAAAAAAAATCTATAACTCTGCTTTGGGATTAGGCATGTTGTTAGCTTCTTGGTGGTCTTTAGATGGTTTTTTATACCTTGACCAATTTCTGTCATTAGTTACATACAGGGGCGGATTTATACTTGAATGAGGGTGTGCAAATGCACCCCCTCAATTTGATAAAACTATAAATAAATATGTTAAATTTTTATATTTTGCCTTCCTATTTTAATATATTTGAACCCACTATTAAGGGTAGGACTTATAATTAAATAAGAAGTATGTAAATGCACTTTCTTAATTTGTTAAAATTACAAATAAATATGTTAATTTTATATATTTTTCCTTCCTTACTTTTATATATTTGAACCCACTATATTAATAAAATTTTATGATTTTAACATTTATGTCTTTATGTTTATATATATGATAATTATTATTATTATTTTTTATTTTCTTAAATAGATTGTCTCCACTGACCCGGATCTTGGATCCGCCACTGGTTACATATTATTTTGTGTCAATAAAACATGATCATCAAGTTACTTGTCGAGTTATGTGTAATTGAACAGAGACTTAGATATATGGAAAGTTATGTGTGGCAGTATTTCGGTTTATTGTTTTACTTTGGTTTTGGATGATATTCTTCACGATAATTGTTGCCACAGGGGGTCTATCTAGACTCAACGTACACAGTTGAGTTGTTTTGTCCTATATCTTTTAAAATTCTGGTGTATAAATAGATCTTAAGATAAAACATCCTTTATGCTTTTTGTCTCAGGCAATAACAGCTCGGACACTTGTAATACTCTCTGTTCTTGCTGTGATCTTAGTCCAACCAGCTATTGCACCGGCAGCTTTTGCAACCTTTCAAACTGCTGCCAAGACCGGTGGTCCTGCTGCTGCAGCAATTGGTAGAAAACTAATCCACACTGAGCTCCTAAGTAGTGCTTGGACTGGTTTCTTAGCTGGCTGCTTGCACACGCTATCAGGGCCTGACCACCTAGCTGCCTTGGCTCCCTTGTCAATTGGTCGTACCCGAATGGAGAGTGCTGCCGTTGGAGCCCTTTGGGGTTGTGGCCACGATGCCGGTCAGGTTATCTTTGGCTTAATATTTTTAATCCTGAAGGATCAACTTCATATTGAGATTATCCGAACTTGGGGCACCAGAGTGGTGGGTCTTACCCTGCTAATAATTGGGGCTATGGGAATTAGAGAAGCTTCAGAAGTACATACCCCACGTGTTGCTTTAGAAAGTGGTGAATGTGATGTCAACGTGTATGAATCACTTGATAATCCAACAGTAGGCAGAAAAAAGATTGGTTTTGCTACTTTTGCCACAGGGATAGTTCATGGACTGCAACCAGATGCTTTGATGATGGTGTTACCTGCCCTTGCTTTGCCTTCTCGTTTGGCTGGTGCTGCATTTCTCATCATGTTCTTAATTGGAACTGTAATTGCAATGGGAAGCTATACGGTTTTTATTGGTTCATGTAGCCAGGCACTAAAGGATAGGGTACCCAGGATAACTGAGAAGCTCACTTGGGCTTCTTCCCTTATTGCAATAGCGCTTGGATTTGCTATCATTATTAGCCAGTTTTTTGGGTTTAGTCTTTATTAAAACATCTTTAGCCAGCAAGGTACTTTTCGTTTTTTTATGAAATGGTTTGGTATTTAGAAAAAGTAGAAACGTTAGAGAAGTTTGTTTGTTTAGAGCAAGTACATCATCCACGCAAGATGTGAAATTGATTGTCAATTATTTGACTTTGCATTTGAATATGTAAGTTCAATGACCCTGCAGCTGAGAACTGCGTAGCTCTATTGCGATATTTCTCAAATTGATTTTATCAATGCTGTTGAGTTATATATGTATTATCCCTTGGAGTTCACTACAGTATTTCATTAATGTTAGTTTTTCCAACAAAAACAGGATGATATATTAGCCTTTTTCATTTCCTAACTATCAAAATTAGTCATTTGAAATTCTCATAAATATGGTTGGGAAGAGGATTCTAAGACTGCTGCGTGGCAGTTCTTTAATCTAATGATTCTGGTTTTCAAAATTACATTTAACATTGTTTCGTACCACACAGTAAAAGTCTTTTTAAAGGTTTGGATCTCTTGCAGTTTTATTTTTTGGAAAAGGGATAAATACATTTTTGGTCTTCTAAAAATATGATAGAATTTATTTTAATTTTTAGAAAAAAAATTTCTTGAATAAAATCCTTTTAAATATTAAAAATACTCTAATTAGATCTCTATATTAAACTTTATTTAACTTTTTATTAAATGATGGTCACATTAACTTTCAAATAAAATATTTTATTATATGAAGTGTCTAGTAATAATTTTTAATAAAAAATTATATAATTGCTTTTGTTTTAGAACTAAAAAAATGTGATTTGGGATTAAATATATAATAATTTTATTTAAAAAGTATGTTACTAATCTGATCTAGATATAACAGTTGACATGAACGATCACATCAACAAATTAATGGTAATTGTAATGTTAATGTGACTATCATTTAATAGAAAAGTTAAATAAAATTTAACATAAAAATCTAATTAGGATATTTTTAATATTTGAGAGGCTTTATTTATTTATTTTTTTTAAAATTAAAACTAATTCTGTCATATTTTAAAAAGACTAAAAATATATTTAATACTTTTAAAAAAACAAAAAGCTGCATGTGTTCATTGTCTGAAGTGGTTTGTACAAGTTAGAGGCCGCCATCTCGATGTTTCCGGTAAACGTACCTGATGAAACTCTGTCTGTCCTACTTAAAGGTCCTGTTAATTATGATGTTAGTAAAGTACATACGGCTCCCACTTTAGGTTGACCTAAGGATTTGTAACTAGTGCGGAGGAATTAACCTTCAGGCCTACTTCGTGATGTGCCATGGTTTTTTATTTTAATTCTCATGATTTAACTGCAGCTTCAATTAATATTTAAAACTAAATTGATTTTCTGTGTCCAATATCATCACCAAGTGCTTGCAATATAAGTCTTGATTGGATGTATACACAAAATCATGATCCCCAGTTCCTGACTAAACTGGTGTAGCCCTATCCTACAGCAGATAACATAGAAAATAAATAGGAGATAGCAGCAGTCTTTGTATTGATAGTGGTTAATATAAAAGAAATGAATCCTCCCAGGATTTGTATACACGATGCAAATTCAGGTTCTTTAATTTAACATTATTCTGTTTCTCTCGTTATGAATCATACAAAAGGTCCGAGAGGGAGGATACTACTTTGAAAACTGAAGAAGATCAGGGTGAGACGAGTAATTCACAGGATAAGAACCTCAAAAAAGCAGGCAAAATACTACCTTTCCTTGCTGTAATAGCATGGAAACCGAGTTCTGCTACTACAATAATTACAATGTCAATCAACCCCGCCACTTGTGCAAGAATTGCCAGAGATACTGCACTGCTGGGGGACCACGAGAGACGTTCCTGTAGGTGCTGGTCGCAGGAAGAACAAGAATTCCACTTCTCACTATCACCAGATAACTGTTTCTGAAGCAGCACTCGAGAATCCTCGAACGGGCTTGCCCAATGGAGCACATCATCCTTCCTTAAAGTTCAATGGCACAATCCTTACATTTGGATCCGATACACCCTTGTGTGAATCAATGGCATCTGTTTTGAACCTTGCTGATTAAACAGTGCACAATTACACAAGAATTCCTGTTCCCCATGCCAAGTGAATCTTCATTTCTGTTACCTCCACATAGTCAATGGAATGGAAGGTGCAAGCACCAATGGACCCCAAGAACAAGCTATTAGGGGTGAGCAAGGGACGGGTTTATTTTTGTTTTTATCTAGCTTGAAATTTTGAATGGACCATTTTTTCAAATCTGAATCCGACCCGATCAAGACTCGAAAGACATGAGACAAGATCGGGTCAACTCGACTTTCTAATACAATATATCAATCTTAATATTATGTATAGTTAAATTGTAAAATAAAATAAGTACAAACTTAAATTAAGGTACATTTTATAATATCTATTTTAAAATAAATAATATCATTATAAATATGATATCATGTTATACAAAATATTATCTATTAAATTAAAAAGTTTTATTATTAATACACAATTATTCAAAAAACTTATACGTTTTAAGAAAATATAGGACACCAAACCAGGTTAGGATGACCCGAAGTATAACCTGAACCTTGTCCTTAATATACACTGGGTCTAATTTCAAAACCCGAACCCGTCAAAATCAACTTCGGACTGGGCTGGGTTCGAGGGTTGGGTTGGGTCATGCTCACCCCTACAAGCTATGTAGAAATGAATTGTCACCACAGGTTCCTTACTTTCCTAGGACCACCACCTGCTTTTTGTCCCCTTGGATTTACTATGCCATTCTATCTTGCAACAGCTTATTGGGGTTCTGCTGTGTCAGGGGGTGGAACATCCCATGGCTAGCACAGCCGTCATCACCATCTAACACTGTCCCCAACTCCCCAACCCTTGGAAAACATTAAAGGGAAGACAACATGCTCAAACCAAATGAGTCATGTAACATCCTCTTTTTACTAACTTCTTTTAATTGAAAAATAATAAATAAATTAGTACTTTATTTTATTTTTTGCTTGTTACTATTTTAAATAATAGTTTTAATAATTGTGTTTACAATTATATTTGAATTAAGTTATGATAATTAAAAGAAATTATACTATTTAGTTTTGAAAAAAAATATTGTGGGTTTAAATAAATTAAAAATTTGTGTGTAAATTAAAATAAAATTTTAAAGTTTTAATATTAAAAAGAGTTGTTAATAATAATAATAAAAAAGGGTTACAAGAATTATTGTTTGTGTATAAATTAATATTTTATTTTAATTGTTTGTCATTGTTATTGATTATTTATTTAAATAACTGTATTATAATTATATTTATGCTGAATTAAATATAATTAAAAGTGAGTCATAAAAAATTAGCTTAGAAAAATACTAGGAATTTTTGTATGTGTGAAAATAATTAAAGTAAATGATTAGTTGATGGTTAAATTAAATAGGAGAGTATAGGAATAAATTAATTAAATGGATAATTAGAGAAAGGTTAAATTAATGATTAAATAGGTGTGAAAATTTAGTTAATTGATTAGGTAAAAGTTAGATTAAGTTAATTAAATGTGTGTGCAAATAAATAATTAGAATTGAGTTAGTAAAATAATTAGTTAGGTTGTTTTCTTCTTTTGGGCTTGCAAAACTATAGACCCATATGAGTGAAGATGTGTGTAGTGTTGATTTTTCTTTGACAATTGCTAAATGCACCCTTGTAATTGTTAAGTACACCTCTTTCCTATTTTTTTTTTTTACAAAAATATCACTTTTTGGAAACTAATTTTCAGAATATTTGCCATTTCAAAAGCTATGATTAAGAATGTAAACCTTTGGGGTGGTTGCAAGTTGCAAGTTTTTGGTTTTGAAATTGAAATTTGAAAACAAAATCTATTTGGACAACAGGGGTTGAAATGGTTTTTAAACCAATTTTAAAACCAATTTAACTTAGTTTTAGAAACAACAAAACAAGGTTTTTTACTTTTGGTTTTAAGTTTTTAACCTTTTTCAACATCCTTCTAGTTCCACCCTTAACATTTCATGCCTGAATCGATTACGTCTGCTAAGCCTTTCGATTGTGCTCCTCCATTGGACAATGATGCTCTGGTTGAAGAATTTGTTGGGATTCAATGGCCAACCCTCACTGGGATTCAATCTTCACTGCTCCCCTCCCCACCCACCACGTCTTTGATGACCATAAATCCAATTGTTAACCTTCGCTAGGATTCAATCTTTGGTGACCCCGCTTAGTGAGTCCAAGTCTATTCTAATCTTGATTCCATCAAGTATGCTCAATGGCACTTTGATGTTGGCGCGTCTGTAGGGCTTAGGGGATGAGGGTGAGACTTATGGTTGTTTGAAAAGGATTGATATTGCCATAGTTTGGTGTTGGTTTTGGGTGTGTTTGTAAGGATGGTTCATGTTCATGGAATGTTGTTGCTCAATTGCGATGAAGCAATGATGCGATGATGGTTTGTCTTACGTAAAATTTATAGAGATTCATGGGTGTTGGAGGCGTGAGGAAACGATTTGTGTTGGTGCATCAGTGCCTCACTGGTGTGGTGGGCTTGGACCAAGGTTGATGCAAGGTGGTGCTGACTTGTTGTGGTTTGAAGCATGATGCTGGTATGGGATGATGTGTAGTAGCAGGGTGTTCTATTTTCCTTTTCTATTATTCTATTATTTTTTAATTTTTTATTATGTATTTTGTTTTCTAGAACAAAAACTACTATAAGATCAGTGAAGATACAATGGTTGCCTTGTAGAAGTGATGTTAATCTTGGTTCACCATTATTGATATATCGTTAGTAGCTATAGTTAAAATGCTATTGGTGATGAAATTGTAAAAGAAAATTATAAGGCTGATAACTTTTTTTTAAAACTAGAAACAAAATAAAAATTAGAAATTGAAAATTGGTTTTAGTTTTTAAAAATTTAAAAACTTAAAACTAAAGGAAAATGTATTTCGGAAAAATGTATTCTAGAAATTAGTTTCCAGAAAAGGGGTATTTTTGGGGAAAAAAATGCAAAGGAAGGTGTACTTAGTAATTAGAGAGGGTGTATTTAGCAAATTCCTTTCTCTTTTCCTCATTTGCTAGGCCGAAAACACACCTGGCCCAAGGTGAGTTAAAAATGAGTTGATCCCATAAAAAACCCTAAAAAAATCCGATGGACTAGAAGAGTGATGAACCTCCACCATTGGATTAAAATCAGAATAAGAAACCTTTTCTCTCTCGTTTCAACGTAACAGAAGCTTCCCCTCTTTACAGAGAGTCGGTGAACGTGGAAGGAAAACAGGGGCAGGTAGTCATGGTTTTCTTTTGTTAAAAAGTAACAGATATCTATCTTTTTCTTCCCCCAAAATCCCATACTTTCCTCCAAGCTCTCTATTCCAAAACTCCTTTTTATTTTATTTTATTTTATTTCTGTTGTGCGAGATGTGACGAAGCGGAACTGAATTTTGCCTTTATTTGTTAAATAATTTGGTTTTGATTGAAGTTTGCTTGTAGAATTTGTTTCGTTGGATTTGTTTGGTTGGGAAATCATTTCTTCTGTTTAATGATTGGTGTAGAAACTGTAATTTTTTTGTTCTCTGCAGTATGGTGTTGATTATTTGATTCTCAAACTTTGGTGAAATTCTATTCCCTTCTCTTATGTTGATACCATTGGAAACCTTCTCTTGGGACTTTGTTACTTTTTCTATACGTGTGGTGGTGTTTACCAAATAGCTGGAATTTTTTTTTCTTGTCCTGATAAATTGGGAATGATAGAGTAAGAAAGATGGAGCTATTCTCATTTTCGTAAGTTACACAATAGAGAAAATAGCAACAATCAAATGAGCAAGAAAGACATTGGAAATTTTGAGCCAATTGAATTGTGCTTTTTGAGTGAAACAAAGGGTTGAAGGATGAGAACCTGGAAATCCTATTCTTACGCGTGAATGAGTGGGGGAGAAAGAAAGACAAAAAAAATTATTGACACATGCTCAAGTGGGCCCAATTTATTGGGCTGGAACACTTCCATAGACCTTAAATCAGGCAGCCTTTTCCTATTTGCACTCTGTACTTACTAAGTATACTCCTTTTCCATTTTTGGTATATAATTTTACTTAAATATCCTTCGTTTTTATTTTCGAAAGTAATTTCTTGAATTATATTTTTTATAAAAAAAATGGTTCCAGAAATTATTTTCAAAATTGGAAGATATTGTTTGGTAAAGCGATTTTCGAAGCTGTCTCTTTTGAAAAACATAGTTCTAGAAAATACTTTCAGAATTGGAAGATGTTATTTTAAAAGTGATATCTAGAAATACTAATAGAAAATGAATTCAAGTGCAATTACTGAATGCACGTTTTCACCTTTTGTTAACATAAAATTAGAAGTAAAATTAAAAGGAGGCAAATGTTGAGAGAGGCATAGGTTGATATATTGACCGCACACAAATCAGACATTAAGAGGCAAAGGTTGATAAATTAATGAATGCATGTTTTTGTAAATTGAAACATATAATAGATGAAATTGATGTTAGACGTACCTTAGAAAGCAGTGTCATGTAGAGAAAAATGTATGGTATCACATAGAAATTTGATGAAAAAAAGCATGTATCAATTTGATGGGAAATGTAACATTATGTAATTAGGGTTTAAAGAATGATGAATATACAGTGAAGATGAGAGTTCAAAATTAAGGTTTAAAGAATAATAAAGATGGGGGGGTATAAAAATAGGATTTAAAAAAATAATAAACATGGGGCGTAAAAATAGGCTTAAAAGGATATATTTGGTGATAAAAAATATAAAAAAAGGGATGGGATGTACTTAGTGAACAGGGGGTGTAAATAGTAAAAGCTAATCACTCAAACTAAGGTGGAATAACTGGTGGACTTTTACCATCAGGACCATAAGTACCTATGGATACTTAAAAAAAGAAGAAGAAGAATAGTATAACAAAGCCAATCCGAATACTTTTTTTAGGAAGGAAATGTCCTACTAGAATACTAACTAGTAGTTATGTTAATAACTACTAGTTATTAACAACAACAACAATAACAACAACAACAATAATTATAACAATAATGAGAATTGAATACAATTTAATATACATTAGGAAGCTAATTGTGGGCTTTTGTGGTTTGGACCACAATAAATAGGTAAATTAGAAAAATCTTTAAAAGAATTACTAAAATTTATAAATTATTCACTAAATATTTTTAAAGACACTAATTTTAAAAAAATTGAGCATAAATATTAATATAATACTTAATGTTATTATTATATTATTTATATTTCTAACTTTTTCTATCATCTTTTGGTGGTATTAAATTTTATTATAATTACTTTTTATTTAAAATATATATATATATATATATTATGTTGAAAAGTCATACATTTAATAAATATATTACATTTAATAAATATAATATTTAATACTATTTAAATAAATATTTATTTATATATTTATAAAAATATTACATTAAAACATTAAGTGTTACATTAATACCTATGTAATAAATATTATTAGTGTAAACAATTTAATTCTTCATTAAATAAAGTTAATTCTATTAAATTTTATTAGATACAACTGCTATTATAAAGTTTTAGTCTCCATCAACGACTTATAAAAGTTCAAGTCTCCTTTACTATATATATAGATACAGATATAGATATAGATTATTTGTGATAGAATATGAATTCTCTGATTCATCATGTTTCATTGTGATTGTATGTTGGATTAGGTTTTGTGGATGTTTATTACCATATTGATGTCTTAAGTTAGAATCTCACTCCCTCTTCATTTGTTGTGTGTTGTTTCCTTTTCCTTTGCCTGTAGGAGCTTAGTGAGATCTTCTCAACGTTCTCCTATGGCAACTCTCTGCCACTTTAATTTCTTACGAGTAAACTTTATTTCTTAAGTATGGCCAAATTTAGAAAATTGTATTATTGTATTTTACAATTGCATATATCTATTATTCATGATGTAATGTAGAAAAAAGAAAAAAACACTTCATATTTGTGAGCATAGAACATATGTTATGATATATTATTATTAATATATTTTTATTATTTGGGGTGTTACAAGTTAGGTGGTGAGGATGAACATAGGAAAGAAAACAACAAAGAAAAGTGCCTGCAGGTACCACAAACTTTGAGGATTGATGACTTAGGAGAAGCAACAAAAAGCTCTACATGGACAACACCGCAGATTAAAAACGATAAGGCTAAGCATTCCCTTCAAAGCATGATGAGAAAAATCATTCGATGCAAGCCACGCTAGTCTTGCATGTCAATCTACTGTTGTTGTCGAGACCACTTTTGTGAGACCTCATAAACATGTAGATTATAAATTTGTGTTAGGGGGAAACAAATCCTTTCACACACAAAAAACACAAAATAAAAATAGCAAAACAACACACATTTAACATGGTTTGACACCTCTTGTTTACGTTCACATAAACATCTCAATACTTATTCATTATCTCAAGTATTGTTTTTCTAGACAAACTTGATAAAACTCTCCCTTCACACAACCACCTTTTCACTTAGGTAGTGACCCCCTCTCTATGTCGGATGGTTCTTCTCATCTCAAGAACATTTATTTATACAACTTGCATTATAATATTAAAAGAGAAAACAAATCTCTAAACGCTATTAGCTACTAGGATCCCATACAGATCTATCATAATTTCATCAAGCTTCAATACTCAACTTATAGGTCACTAAGTTGTGTAAACATTAGCTTTGATACCATTGTTGGGAAAACAAATCCCTTTACACATAAAAAACACAAAACAAAAATAGCGAAAGAACACACATTTTAACATGGTTCAACACCTCTTGCCTACGTCTATATGAACATCTCAATACTCATTCATTATCTCAAGTATTCACCTCATTACAAGTTTTCTGAACAAATTTGACAAAACCCTCCCTTCACATAACCTCCCTCTTACTTAGGGTGGTGACCCCCAAGTTAGGTGGTTCTTCTCATCTCAAGAATATTTATTTATACAACTTATATTCTAATAATAAAAGATAAAACAAATCTCTAAGATAAAAATAATATTTTTAAATCTAAACAATATCCTAAAATTTAAATTAAAATTTGAATTATTTTCCAACAATTTGTAATTGTGTTTTTAGGTGTATCAAATTGATTTGGCAATGTTTAACCGTTCTTGAGGGAAACACAAATTGTTAAGCCACATTGGTTCACTAGCCTTTTTTGTTAGAAGGGTTAGTTCTGTTATCAGCCAACCAACTAAAGAAAGAGCAGGATGGTTCTTCATGCATTTCCTTCTAAGGTGAAGGAGCATTCTTGTGTTTACAGAGTATCTCCCGTATCTTAGATGATATCTAGGCAGTTTCACCCTCTTCCCTTTCATTCAGATGGTTTTCATAGTTCATGTACATATATATAAGTTTCATATGGCATAGACCTCTTGTGTATATAAATAAGAATAAGAATGGGATTTCAAAATGAACTTCTTGTTGTTGACTTGTGGTTTCTTTCTTTCAAAATGTAACCTTAATGATTTTCATTGACTCAACTAGTCTGCCTTGGTTTATAATCTACATATTACTATCATTGAACGAGATGAGAGATTCATTTGTATTATAGAGAATACAAGTGTTGTATTTAGAAATTCACTTCATGTAGTAAAATGTAACTAACAAAATGGAAAAAGAGAATATTTGCATAGCTGTTGGTCTTCATTGGTTGTTAAAGAAAAATCCCAAACTACAATTTGAAAGAGTACTCTGACTGAAGTTTCATGGGTCCAACCTCCTCTAAATGAAAGACAATATATCCAAAGGCATCTTCCATGAAGGTGCTTGAATCTAAACCACACAACAAACCATAATGCCTTTATTTTGAGGTCAAGGGAATTGAAGAATTTGTACTCAAAAGAGTGGGACACTCATCTTCCTTCGTTCTGTCTCTAAAGTATTCCTTGTTGTAACTTCTTGGAAACAAACAAACTTGCTAGTTTGACATTTGCTAGGGACGGTTGATTCAAGGTAAACTCTTCCAGTTCTTTCATCTCTTGTTAAGGTAGCTTTTGTCATCTAAACAAAACAAAATGGAATAAAATATTACTGAATGGTAAGTTGGTAACTTTAGAATTAAACGCCACCCATATGTTTTGTTCAACAATTGGCACTTATCAAAAAGAACATGACACCATCTTCAATTACATAAATATTCTTATTCAATTTAATGTTTGTTTGAGTGTTTTGAAAATGAATAGAATAGGACCTTTTCTCTTAATATGTCATTTTATTATAATTATCATTTAATAATTTAAAAAATTATGAGTAAAATATATAATTTAGTCTATTTAACTTAATATGATTAATTTGATTGTTATAAACATATTTTTAATTACAATATATGTTATAATTGTTTGAAATTTACTAAATTACCCTTCACTTGACATCTTATTTTTATTTGCAAATTTTGATGTGTAACCCCCTTCAAGCTCACCTTAAAGGTGCAGAACTCATCCCTCACCGTGAGCAGAACATCCAATAATCAACATGACTAGATGGTCACTCTTAATACTTTGCTAGTAGGAATGTAAAATATAGAGTCCATTTGAATAAATTTTTCAACAAATAATTATAAGAAAAAAAAATGAATCAAAGGGGTAAAAAAAATGAATTAAGAAGGTAAAAACTTTAGCGTAAGTTAAAATTAAACATATACACCTCAAACTTTTTCAGAAGCTTTTCTGTCTAATTTCTCCATGATCACCTGCAAACTTATAAGGGTTAAGTTACTTGGTGAAAATGAATCTGCACTTTAATTTCACCAAGTAAACAATGATCAAGACATAGAATTTGTACGCGAATGGCCTTCATTTTCTGCATAACTAACTCTCCAATTATATGATAAGTTGAGACTCTTCAACTCTTTGAAGGCAAAAAATCTGAGCGGGAACTCAGCCAGAAGAGCCTTTCCCTTGGCTACTCAGTCTAAATCAGATTATTCTGTGTTTGTTGAGGCTGCCAACTCTCACCTCACAATTTTATTGGTGTATGTAGATGACGTGGTGCTAACAGGTGATTATATTGAAGAAATCAATGTTGTCAAAACTTACTTGCATGCACAGTTTCACATTAAAACATCACCATTCACCATGCTTATTGGTTTAATCTGTATTGAAACATCTTTAATCAGCAAGGTACTTTTTATTTTTTTTATTTTTTCTACAAACATCGTTTTGGTATTTAGAAAAAGTAGAGACGTTAGAGAGAAATTTGGTTGTTTAGAGGAAGTACATCATCCAGGCAAGATGTGAAATTGCTTGTCAAATACCTGACTTTGCATTTGAATGTGTATAACTATATGTAAGTTCAACGACTCTGCAGCTGAGCACTGCGTAGATCGTTTGTCGATATTTCTTTAATTGATTTTATCAATGCTGTTGAGTTATATGTATTATGCCTTGGAGTTCACTACAGTATGTCATTATTACGCGAGTGTTTTACAACAAAAACAGGATGAAATATTACCCTTTTTCTTTTCCTAACTATCAAAATTAGTCCTTTGAAATTCTCTTAAATTGTTGGGAAGAGGATTCTAAAGAACTGCTGCGTGTCAGTTCTTTTATCTAATGATTCAAGGGTTTGGATCTCTTACATTTTTTTATTATTTTATTTTTAAAAAAAGCTGCATGTGATCATTGTCTGAAGTGGCTTGTTAAAGTTGGAGGCTGACATCTCCATGTTTCGGATAGCATGTGGATTGTCTGCAGCAGAAATATTCACCATCAGATTTACATCCAACGACGGTTATAGTGTGTGCTTGGAACTTCGTCGGCAACGCAGATCGCCGTCCCCTCTTCCCATCTATCACTATCAGAAGTAGCGAAAAGTAGTTTCTGCATCATTTGTGCGTGTTGACATGATTTTTGTAGTGGATGTAATGTGAGGATGTTGTTCCAAACACACTGATGAACGGCTGTAGAGAATCCAAACTCGTTTCTGATAAGCGTACCTCATGAAATTAAGTCTGTCCTACTTAAAGGTCCTGTGAATTATGATGTAAGTACATACAGCTCCCACCAAAGGTCGACCTTTGGATTTGTAACTAGCGCGGAGGAATTACACTTCAGGCCTATTTCGTGATGTGCTATATTTTTAATTTTAATTCTCACGATTTGGGTGCAGCTTCAATTAAAACTAAATTGATCTCGTGTGTCCAATATCATCACCGAGTGCTTGCAATATAAGTCCTTATTGGATGTATCCACAAAATCATGATCACGAGTTCCCGACTAAATCCTAAAGCAGAAAATAAAAGGGATGCAGATTTCATGAATCAATACCTTTTGTAATAACAGTGGTTAATATAAAAGAAATGAATCCTCCCAAAATTTGTATACACGATGGAAATCCTGGTTCTTTAATTTAACATTATTCTATTTCTCTCGTTGTGAATGATATAAAACTGAAAATGTAAGCTTGATTACCCTCTACAATACTGAAATTTCTATTGCTATTAACCTTAGTTCAACACTTCAACTTGGTACTGTAAGGGAAAGGCAGGGGATTCGTAGTCATACAAGAAACTTCGGTTCTTCAGTTTTTTGTAGATGTCATAAAACACATCTTTTTTTTCACCAAGAATATTCTCCCACCAATAGTCAGTGACTAATTTTTTTCTAGACATAGAAATCGCTGAAGTGGATTTTGCCTCTCCTAACAAAGACTTCTCTATTCATATGGCCAGGAATTGAACCCCATGACAACATGCTTAAGGAACCCAACTTTCTATCAACTGCTTTGGACCTTGTTGGTATAAAACGCACCCATCTGCTGCTGTCTACGTTAGAAAACACAGACCTGAAGACAGACTAAAATGTAGCGCTTAAATAGGAAACAATTGAAAAATAAGTCAAACGCATAACATGAACACAGATTTTTTTTTATTTTAAAAAAACAAGCATTAAAATTATTTGTTTGGTATACTAGTTTTTATAATTAATTTTTTTTTTTTTTGTAATATGAAGAAACTTGCGAATTGGAGTTTACTTGGAAGAAAGATATATTAAATAAATATTCTATGCCCATAATTTCTTCATATAGCTAGAATGGAAAAAACAAAACTTTTAAATCAATGATCAAATCATGATATTAAATTACCGTGCCGTGCGAAAGAGTTAATAAATCCAAACTCAAGCTAAAGAGCACCGAGGCTGAAGATAACATGGTAGCTACAAAGCAATATTTCAGAGCAAAGTAAACTGCACGAGCTGAATCTAAATCCGAGCATTCAAACAGCATAACAGTCCAGCCTAGACAAGAATTAAGCTTGAAAGATTCTTTATATATGCAATCATCAAATCAAATATTTTGCATAAATATATCATGTCCGAACCTGAATAATATTTATCACTTGCGTGATTGCCGTTCCAAATAAACTTGTAGCAACTAGGAAAGAAAATATTATCATTTGCAAATTAATAGCTAAAATCTGAAAAGTGAAACAACTGAGCAAACAAGATGATCTAGGAAATCTTATGGACATTTAAGATGTTAGAAGTTAATTCTGAAATTTCTAATGGCATAGTGGATATTTATGATACAATACTAGTTTCTAAAAATAAGACACTACACTAATTATTTAATAGTGCTTCTTTAAATAAGACAATATGTATTTATTATTTAAGTTATAATTCTTGTTTCTTAAGAGTCATATCAATAGATGATGCATGAGATGTAAAGTACGATAAGAAAAAAAAATTCCCAACATCCTCCTCTCATCTTTTTGCTCCTAAGATCTTATATCTATCTTTCCTTTACTATTTTAGAATTTCTAACAGTGGTATTTAAAGATGGTTTATAGATCCACTTTTGCTTAGAATCTTATGGCTTCACCTTCAAATCTCAATACCCTCTTTCAATATTTCCCAAGTCAAGTTTTCATCTTTTTTCTTTTGAACTCATGGTATTTTCCAACTTAAAATTAAAGACTAATCCCTCGAGATATAAGGGTCTATTTAAGGGGTTGACCTCTCCTAATATATACTTTTTCATACACACAGACCTGAGGATTGAATCCCTGATCACATGTTTAAAGGGCATGATTATCTATTAACCATACCATACCATGTTGATCGAGTTCCTATCTTTGATGATGAATACAATAACTATTGGAGTGATCAAATGAAGACTTCTTTTGTTTTCCAAGATCTTTGGAATATTGTGGAAGAAGGATATTTGAAATTAAATTAAATTCAAAATAAGTTAACTAAAAAAAATGTTAATTAAAATAAATGAATAAGATTAAACAAAAAAAATTCCAAATTAAAAGAAATAAATAAAATTAAATGAAATATTAATTAAAATAAATAAATAAACTTAAATAAAATATTAATTATATAATATATTAATTATAAAATAAGTAAATAAATAAAATTAAATAAAATGTTAAATATACAAACATATTAATTATATAAAATATTCATTATATATTATATTAATTATATAAAAATATTAATTATATAAAAATATTAATTATATAATACATTAATTATAAAATAAATAAATAAGCTTAAATAAAAATTTCAAATTAAAATAATATAAAATATATTAATTATATTATTTAAATAATTAATTATATATTAATTAATTATTAATTATATGAAAATTAATAAGTAAATAATACCACATACACACATACACACACACACACATATAATAACGAACATAACGACATACTTAAAAGCAATGAAGAAATCTTCTAATAAGTTACAAATGAAAAAAAAAAAAAAGAGATGCATCATGCATGATGAACATTTACATAATAAAGTCAGCTTTCAAAAGGCATGCATTGTATTCGAAATTTTTTTCTACAAGATTTTCTTATGTCACATTAACTCTTTGCCATCACCCATCATATTTTTTATCAACTAAAATAAATTAAAATAAATTCGACAATTTTGGAGTGATATTGAAGGTTATATTGAATGTTTGTGGAAAATGTAATGGTATGAACAATTACACTAATAACAATTTTAACTACTCATTTGTTTATGATAACTTACATTTAATGGAGGAGATGACATAAGAAAGAGGAAAATTTGGGCATGTAATATAGTTGACAATTTGGCCTTAGCTCAATGAGCCGACTTGAACAATTTGAAATTCACGTTGAGCTAGGCTCTTAAATTATAGGCCCAACAAAAAAGAGTGTGTTTGTGTGTGTGTATATGTTAAGGCCAATTTGGCTCATTTGTTAGGTATAGGACTAGGCTAAGCCATAAAAATCAAATCCCAACCTACCCCGATTTTATGTTCTGGCTTGGCAAGCCTAGGACTGGTTGCCGAATTTGTCACCTCTAGCCTATGACCGAAAGAATGTTGTTCAAATAAATGATGTTTCAAAAGCAAAAAAAAAAAAGTTTACTATTCATGTAATAGTGACGTCAATGGATTGTGTTCAGATACTCATATTCTTTGATTACATAGTTAGTAAGATTTTCTATAATTAAAAATATATTATATAATATTTTTATATAATTAAATTTAAAATTATAGATTATGATTATGTATTTTCCTATATATATTATAATTTATTTATTATGCAGGCAACGTTAATTAATTAATTAATTAATTTATAGTTATGTATTTTATTATACATTTATTTATTTTATAATATATATTTATTATATTATGTATATTTTACAAAAAATTGTCTCGTGGACTAGAAACATAAGCGAGGTAGACTTTTCTTTCTTTTTTTTTTAAAAAATGGATTTCATTCCATGTGCATGCCACGTGGGAGATGTAATCCATTTTTTTTAAATAAGGAAAACCCACATAACATTGAAAATAACCACTTGACTTAATGACTTCTAGATGGCATGGCAAAAATAATTCCAATTTAGTAATGTTTCAAGATTATTCAAAGGATGGAAAGAGAAGACTCTATCAAAGATGGAAAGGGAGACATTGATTCCGTCAGTGGTTCAAGCTATTCCCACTTACATTATGGGGTGCTTCCAATTACCATAGTCCTTGTGCCATGAAATTGAACAAATGACAACCAGATTCTTCTGGGGGGAGACTAAGGATAGTCACAAAATGCGTTGGATGAAGTGGGAGAGTTTGACAAAAACCAAAAATGAAGGAGGACTTGAATTTAGAGTATCTCGTGTTTTTAATAAAGCTCTTCTTGCAAAACAATGGTGGCGCATAATGAACTATGAAGAGTCTTTGATGGTGCGTGTTCTTAAGGCAAAATATTTTCCATGCTGTAGTCCTTTGATGGCCTCAAAAGGGCATAATCCAAGCTATGTTTGGTCAAGCATAATGTCTTCAAAGGATTTAATACAAGAAGGTTTATGTTGGAGGATTGGAAATGGGAGGCATGTATGTGTTTATGTAGACAGATGGTTGTGGAATACTGCTGATAATCTTGTCAGGTTACCACCAAATGTTCAAGTGGATACTAATCTCATAGTGGTGGATCTAATTCATCATCAAACACACTAGTGGGATGAGGGAAAAAATAGCTACTTTATTCCCTGTGCATGTGTGTGAAAAAATATTGGCGATACCTGTGGGGGAAGTGAACATACCTGACAGGTTGATATGGAAATACACACAGGATGGGTTTTATTCTGTAAAATCTAGTTATGGAATTGCTATGCCAGCGTGAGCAAAATAATGTTGGATCCACTAGTGCTGTCCCAGGCAACCTATGGTCATAAATTTGGAAAGTTGATTGCACCCAAATGCAAGCATATGATTTGGAAAGCCTGTTAGGGAATTATTCCAATAAGAAAGAATTGGCACATAGGGGTATTAACGTAGACCCAGTTTGCCTTTTTTGTGAAATGGCTGAGGAGACAATTGAGCATGCACTGTTGAATTGTGAAGGAGTCTGGCATTTGTGGTTTGTTTCAAATGTGGGGGTCAGATTAACCAATGATGTTGTGAATTTTGCAGACTGGTTATATAGTTGTTTTTCTTTGAAGGATACAGAGTTTGTGGCTAGAGTTTTTGAATTTGTTTGGATTGTACAAAAACAGAGAAATTCCTGGGTTTTCTCTAAGAAAGAAATTCTTGTGGTGCAACTAGTAGAGATGGTAAGATCACTAAGTAAGTACAGAACACCTACTGAACATGTGGAAGACTATGAACAGGTTAAATGGAAGCCCCCTCAGTCTGGTATCATAAAAGTTAATTTTGATGCATTTGTGAAGTGTGGATCACGAACAAGGATGGGTGTAATTTTATGAGACAATTCAGGACAGGTGCTAGCTGCAGCAATCTGTTTATTGCCAACTTTCTATGAACCTTTGATTGCTGAGACTTTGGCTTTCTACTAGAGTATAAGATTAGCTTTTCAACTGTGTTTCTAGAATATAGCTTATGAAACGGACTGCTAGCTTTTATTTCATGCATGGAAGTGTAGACATAGCAAGGAAAGAACGTATCATGCTGAACTTCTATGTGAATGTGCTTGGCTGACTCATAAAGGACCAAATTTGCATCTGACCTTTACAAGACGTGGTGGGAATGTTGTTGCAGACAGACTAGCTAAACTGACTTTTCAAGTTCAGGAAATGGGCTGGCTTGAGGATGTTCTTCACTAGCTTTTATCTTTTGTTCAAGCTGATGTACCTACCAATGATGGTTCTCTTTTCATTTAATAAAATGCAGGTCTTATTTCAATAAAAAAAAATACTCATTTTGATTAATGAGCCATGGGTAGAGAAGGAAAGAGGTATTTAGATACTAATGTTCGGTTTGATGATTTATGTTTTTTTTTTCTTTTTCATAATTACTTTGGAAAATAAAGTAAACCAAACATTTAACTCCATATGTTATTTTAATATTTTATATAAAGAAATATCTCAATTTTTTTATATAGTAAAAGAACATAAAGAGTGATACCAGGAATGTATTTATTTAAACATACTTTTTATTATGAAATAAAATATATACAAGTCTCAGGAAATAACAACTAAGAGATATTAAATAAGAAGTGAAACTCACATTATTTAGTAAAATATAAAATAAATTTTACTTAAAAAACATGTTAAAAAGAATATACTAAAACAAATGCACTATTAACATATTTTATTAAGTAAAACTCAAAATTAGTGAACGAGAAATAGAGTGAATTTTTTTTAAAAAAAAACTTTACTTTAAGCTCTAGAATCACCAATATTGGTCATGCAATCATGCTAGTTAATCTAAAAATAATATCTCTGGGGTCTAAAGACTGATACAACTGACATTTATGATTTTAAAAAATTAAGGCAAGATATTTATATTTTAAAAACTAATATGTCTGCTACGGTGCTACCAAATGTTTTAAATTGATCATATGTATTTTTTCCAACAAAAAATGACTTACTTTACTGAAAAAAAAACCTATAACAAATTTTCTTTCATTGCCAAGAGTCTTATAGTAAAGCTAAAAAATACTAATTTCTACGGCATAACCCGGTTCATATGATTTTTATAAAAATTCTTAAATTGTGATTTTACGATTTAGATAAATCGTATAATGAAAAAAAAAGTTAAACTAAATTAGTAGTTGGTTTCAATCTAACGTTTTTTTTTTTATTGGATTCATTAATTTTCTCCACTGTTTATCTTATACTAAATTAAAATGAGAATAAAAGAGAAAAATATAGAGACAAATATTAAAATATCATTCTAGAATTTTCTTTTAATTTTATTTTTCTCCTATCTCAAACCAAAGCAAATAAAAATTGCAAATGGCATTAGGGGTGGCAAAGTGGACAGACTCGCCCTAACCTGCCAAAAGCAGGGCGAGTTAACTCGTCGACAAGAAGTGGGTTAGAGTATTCAACCCTTCCCGCTTAGCAGTGGGTTGGCAGGTTGGTCTGCCAAGGAAAAATGAGCAGGTCGACGGGTTGTATAAAAACGCTGGTTGGCGGGTTGACCTGCTAAAATGGGTTGATTGGTTTAAAAGGGTGGGTTGGCGGGTTGACTCGCCTCACTTTCAACCCACCCAACTTTTTTTAAAATAAAAAAACTCAATTAAATTTGAATATTTTTTGTTATTATTTAATTGAATTGGATTAAATAAATTTTATTTTAATACACATTATATAACTTTGAATCTTTGAATGTTTAACATATAATTTTATTATTATTTTAATACACATTAAATATATGAAAGAGAAATTATATTTTTTTATTCAAAAGTTATAAAAATAATTTACTTGAAAATAAATACACTTATCATGACATTTGAAAATAAATAACACTTTTCATTCAAAATTGTGAGGAATTATATTTTTTAGTATAACATTGAATTGTATTTAATTACAAGTAGAACTAACTCTAGACGCATGTGTCATTGTTGTAATTATATTTTTTAATATAACATTGTGAATGCGGAATAGTGTGTGCGGAACATCTTTTACTTTTCTTTTTTGTTAATGTCTCTCATACAATAACTAAATAATGGGGGAAAAAAAAGTGGTGGGTCACGAGTTGACCAGTCGGGTTGGCGGGTTGGTTGGGGTGAGTTGGCAGGTTTTATAAGCTTATCCATCCTGTCAAAATTGGCGGGTTAGGCGGGTCGACCCTGCAAGTCAAACCCGTTTTGCTACCCCTAAATGGCTCATAGTGAATGTTTAGATTTGCAATATATCATCCAAAGTCATGTTGAAATGGCACATGTTTTTTTCATGTTGAAGAATCAATTATGGGTCTAAAATTGATTTTGAGTTAGAAGTAGTTTTAGATAGTTTTTGTATTAGATAAAAAAAAAAACATTAAATTTTACCACTCACTTATTTTTAGAATAAAAATAATATTCAACAGTAAACCATTTTATGTTAAAATCAATTTTACAAAACTCGGACACACATGAACTTCTTTTTGTTGCTTTTTCCAGTTAATCAAGAGCATTTCTGCAGTTTTTATTTATTTCTTATGCTTGGATACAACATATTTTCGTGACTGCTTCTATTATTTATGGAATTGAAAATTGCGCATAGTTAAAATCATCAATCCAAATAAAAAGGTTTCTATTTCACTTAATTAGGAATGCGGATGGTCTTCAGTAAGAAAATTTTCCAATAGGAGAGAGTTACATATAAAGAAAAATGATAAAAAAAAAATCTAACACATTCATTTTCTCTGTGTATCTCTCTCTTACCGAAAATTTTCGGTACACACATCTTAATTGGATACACGAATATTACATCTTATTTCCAGCAGATTTTTTGGTAGCCTCATTTACAATTGACAATGTTGTACATTCCGATCAGCTCCTTACCTTTCTCTACTTCAATCTTAGTAGCATAACTGATCTCAAAGTGAAATAAAGAATAATGATATATTTTTCTACAATTTCTCTCACAACTCTTTTTAATTTTAAATTTTTACATTTTTTTCTTATTAATCTTCTTATTGTTTTGGTTTATTTGGTAGCATCGAAATAGCAGAGAAATAGAAAAGAGGGAGAACAAATAAGTAGGAAATGAAAAATTTAAAGTGTTTGGTTGTGTGAAAAAAGGTGAGGAAGGAAATAAAAAGATGTAAGTCTCATTGTTTGTCTGTCTCATACTTTTTTTATTTCCTCCCTGATATGCATGAAAATTGCACAGTAACTGCGTTTAAAACAAACAATAATGATCATTAATGGGGCATAATCAATTATCTTTTGTTTTTCATACATGAAATTGCGTGTTTTTATGATTTAATCAATTAAATCATAAAAACAATTAATTATTTAATTTAAAAATAGATTTTAATTTTTTTTATTTTCTTTTATTTCTCTCTTTCTCATTTTTTTCATGTTTCTTTTAAACCAAATGCTCTTGTTTCTCATCTATTTTCATTCACTTATGCCTCTCTTCTTTATTTCCATCCACTTTACTTGTCATTTATTTCTTTTCATTCTACCATACACATTGAAACACTTGAATTTTTTTATATATATTTCTAAGACAGTAAGTATATTTATTTTTACATTTAATATTTTTTAATAAAATATTAGGGTGACTGATAGGAAAATATTGCAAGGAATTATAATATTATTCATATTTTATAAAAAAGCATTAAATGGAAAATAAACGTATTTTATAGCTTAAAAAATAAAAAAATTAATACTTTAATAATAGTGCACCATTAGTATAAAAACTAATAAGAAATCATGTTTAGTATCATTTTTAAGAAAATTGTTATAAAAGCTAACAAATTTAATATAAATAACAATTTATGAATGAATGGCAATGAAAAGATTTTTATACTATCAATGTATATATTATTTATTCTAATATTTTTTACATTTAGCAAATAAAAAGATTAGTAAACAAATATTATACTTGATTACTTTCATAAGTAGTCAATGACTTAATTTTGTAATTGATTACATGTATTAGAAATACAACACAATAATTGATTACCTTATACTAGAATCAATTACTTTAGCTACGAGATATAATTTAAAAGTAATCCATTACACTAATGTGTTACTCAATGATTACTTAGAGATTAGTCACAGTTAGCCTAAATGACAATCATAAAAGAATATATGAATTTAAAAATATTTTTCATAAAAAATATAATATCAAAATATATTTTTCAAAGAAATTCATGCCAAAGCTATTATAGATAACTAAAGATAAGATTTAACTATACAATAAAAAAAAAAACTCAAAAGCACTCAATATTCAATAATAATAATAATAATAATAATAATAATAATAAACAACGGACATCAAAATAAAAATACAAAAAAAAAACGCATAAACTCTTGGTAGACAACATCATCTACAAATACATCTTATTTCGTGCAGATTTTATGGTAGCCTCATTTACAATCGACAATGTTATACACTCTGATTATCTCCTTAACTTTCTCTACTTCAGTCTTAGTAGTATAACTGATCTCAAAGTAAAATAAAGAGTAATGATATATTCTTCTACAATTTCTATAGTACAAATATTTTTAAATTTTTAAATTTTTGCTTATTAATCTTCTTATTTATTAAATGAAGAAAGTCTTAAATATTTTTTTTTTATATTTAAGATGTTAAGTTTATTTATTTTATAATAAGAAAATATTGTAAGAGGTTATAATATTATGTATATTTTATAAAGAAAATATTAAATAAAAAACAAATATATTTTATATCTTTGAAACATAAAAAATATATAATATTTTGAAATTAATATATATTTATTGTTAGTATAAATTTTTTTGTTAACCTATCAAAAATTATTTTTGGTAATTATTATAAAAATCAAAACTTATCGTCTTTAGTATCACTTTTAAAGTAATTATAAAAATCAACACGTATCATATATGATAGTTCGTTCGTAATTGAATGACAATATAAAAAACATTCACATAATATTCTAATGCTTTTTATATTTAGGAAATAAAAATATTAGTAAAAAAATATTATAAGACAATTTAAAATTATTCATATATAAATAACTTATTTTAATGTTACTTTTAAGGAAACAGGTGGCCTTATGAACAGCTTTTAAAGTGAAAATACTTGGAAAAACTAACATGACACAAAATCAAGAATAGACCATTCATCTGTTTAAAATATCTAGGAAATTGCATCAAGCATGAGTAGACCATTCGTCACCGACCTGCTATCACAAATCCCTCTTAATGATGATACATATCCGATATCATCCTAAAATTTACTTTTAATTATAAATTTGCGATGGAAATATCATCTAATGTATAAAAGGCCCAAGTATAAAAGGACATTTGGAAAATTATGGATATTCAGGCAAACAAAAGCCGCCAACAATTGATTGCCAAACTTAAAAGGTTATCTGCACTTTTTTTTTGGTGTAATGAAAGAGAATCATAATTCATAAAAGAGGCACGTCTGATTACCAAAACCTAGAGAAAGAATAGAAAAAGAGATAAATTTTTGTAATATGAAAGGTAGAAATTCTTTTGCTAGGGTGAATACCACAGAAGTTGTCAAGTAAAGGCAAATATCGATCTTCTGACTGGAAATCTTATAGCAATTTTTTCTATAAAATTATCTCATTCAAAATATCAGCCTATACAATCAGAGTCTCTATGCTAGACTTTTTGGGCATACTACAGACAGGACAAACTTGCAGAAAAGCCTCACAAGTTTTACACGAACAAAGGTGCCTGCAAGGAAGAAACATAAAACACAATTTTGAGAATTACAACATTTGCAATTCATTGTCTTTTTCCTAATTTGTTCAACCTCTCCTACCCCACCACGGCACAGGCTGTTTTGCCCTTTTTCTTCTTCCATTGCCGTGTTTCTCATGTTATCGTCGCAACAGGACTCTGCATCTTCTGTTGTCATTCGATAGAGTGCTCTTTCTTTCATCTGTTCTAAGGTGTTATGAAGAGACAATACCATAGCCTCGTTTTCCTGAGCTATCTTTCGCCACCATTGGTTCTCTACCTCCAGCCTTCTTAAAAATTCTTTTAACTCCGTCGTTTTCTTTGTTGCTTGCGCTATTTCTTCATCTTTCTGTCTCAACAAATAAAGAGCATTTGATTCCACCTTCTTCAATAGCTCCGCCACCTCTTGTCTTCTTTGCTCTTGCAACAAAATTCTCAATTTTTCATTCTGCACAAACACAACAAAAAAATACTAATTAGATTAGATTTGACACAAACTTAAACTAACAAAACTTAAACCAAAAAACATTCTCAATTTTTCAATAACAAAAAATACAAGTTTTTAAATTGTAGTTACACGGTTGCAGTTTTATCACATTTTTTGGTATTAGAAGAAATCACAGACAAATGCAATTGATGTGGCCACAATTGCGGTTGCGTTATGTGCGTGGGGACCTCTCAAATTGCGGCCGACGTTTTTAAAACCTTGAAATTTTTTTGGCAATGTAATGCAAGCAAAATTCACTAATGGATTAATACTGTATGAAACTAACCTGTGATCTGATATAGCGATCAATCTCGCTCTGTTCATCAAACTCAATAGCCAAGCTTTGAGGATATGAGGCTAAAGGTTGAACGTTGTGATTATGCTTATTGACGGCGTTCTGGACATTGGAATTGTAAAAAGAAGAAAAGCTGGGATCAACAAGAGACATGTTTTGATTCATCTGCCTGGCATGGTGTAGATGTTGTAGGCATTGTTGTTCTCCTGATTGCGCATGATGCTTAAGACTACATGCTTGAGAATTCAAACAGGACGGAATACTGTCTATCATTAAATTCTTTGACCCACATAATGGAAACGCAGCATTGTTGGGATACAGTTGTGCTTCAATTGCCATATCTCCAAATCCAAATCCAATCAGAATCAATCAAAGCCAACTGTTAAAATAAACGCTGAGCCTGTTCATCAGAACCCCTTCTTCACCACATACATTTGTTTTGTTGGCACGATATAGAATACACAAACACAAGGTTAAAATGATCAGAGGACTTGATGGTCTAATTGGGTGTCTTGTGATTTCGAGGAAGACGCGTGGGCAAGAATCAGAGTTGTCTATGTGAGGCAGTGGCAGTGCTTGGTATGTAAGTATACATATTTATACTCACGAGAATATAAAGTGGGGGAATAAGTTTTGCATTAAAAAAGATGTGGAAATAAATTAATGGATAGATTTTGAATGAATGGAAATAGTAACTGAAAAAGTTGAAAAGGAAACCAAGAGAGAGAGAGCCTAGGATACTGCAGGGTTTCTCTCTCTCTCTCTTCTTTTATAACTTTCTTCCTCTTTTTCCTCAATTTATCGTCTAAGCATTAAAGAAAGAGGAGTGCAGGACGCGGTAAGCAACGACGCACCACATGCAGATTTTGTGACTTAACTATCGGGTCAGAGGCGTTTGTTTGGATTTGAATATAAGAATTGAATTCGATTTCCAAGTGTGTGAAAAACTGACATAAATAAACCTGTGAATGTGAAAAAGTCAGTTTCCATTCAAGAGTAAAAATAAAACAGTCAGATTTTTCAGCAGTTTGATCGTTTGCAAAGGAAAAGGATTGAAAGCGTAGGATTTACTGACCAAAACTGAACCGTGTGGTTCCTCTTTTTTTTTTGTCGTTTTTCTTGATTTTTAACACTTTTTCACGAATATCCTTGCTGATTCTTTTCCTTGTATATAAGTACAACAATGCACCATCTTTTTTTATAAAAAAAATATCCATGGAATCCTTTTTCCCTTCCATAATTCTAAGATATGCAACCTACCCTGTTTATTATTGATTTAGGACATTATTGCGCCTTAGAAGTTACCGATTCAGGTTTTACCAGGCGTATTAAGAAATTAACAAAACAAATATATATTAAATATGAGATGATTTTCTTCAAAAAAATAAAAATGAGAAGATCATTTATAGCTATTTTTTATTATAGTATAAATTAAATTGAAATTATAATTATGACGTGAAAAAATGCATAACAAATCATATACAATTACCGTGATATTATTTGTAAATAATAATTTGTCTATAGTATATAGAATGACAGTTTCTATGTATATTGCCAAATTGTGTTTTAGTCAAAAATCTTATTAAAATAGGATTATATTACTTAAAACGAGTGAACTTCTTAATTTGACATAATTGTATTAATCAATAATTTCTTTTATACAAAATATATTAATTTTTTAATGCGCAATAATGATGGTCAGGGGCTAATTTTTCTCAAATAGGCATTTGGTGTATGAAATCCTTTTTCATTTCTAGGAATCATGTTTATTGAAAATTATATTTTACAGAATTATGTTTTTTAAAAATGTCATAAATATATTTTTCATATCTAAAATATTTTTAAGAATGAAAGACATAATTATAAAAAAACCTATCCCTTTATGAGAATCTTTGATTCTCACTCACTCTCATAGAAAAATGTTAGTGAAAAACATAATTAAAAGATGATTCTTAAAACTATTAAATTTCTATAAATGATTTTTAAAATTGTCATATCAAACATAATATTACATTCAATTAAGATTTTTAGAAAACGAAAAAAGAATCTCTGTACCAAACACTCCAAAGTGTAGAGACTACAAAAGTAAGATTTATTTCTTTCCATATGAATTTTGTTGGAGAAAAATACATACAATTCCCTGGTGCATTTCTTTTTACAACAAAGCAACATCCTGATATTCAATAAAAGGAGAAAATCCAAATAATTTTCATACAGAGACCAGAAAACAAGTCTTGGTCAACATATTTAAATGCAAAATAAAAAATAAAAAATAACACTTCAACTAACTAAATATTAAAGCTATCTTGTATGTCAATTTAAAAATAAATTAAATAACTCAAAAGGAAAATTTAAATCTTAAAAAACTAAAATGAATTAGCTGAAACTATTGAAGGTGTTTTGATTTCTATAATGAATTTAACATCGTTTAATACCTTGGTTAATTAATACGGATAAGTTATTTACAAATTTCAATTGATCAATAAAATATTATTTATCTAATCATTATATTATTTTTAATTATATTTTAATTATTTTTATTAGTTCATAAATGTAATAGTTTTTACAATATCAACCAATCAGAAATTATTTTTAGTATGATTTTTAATGTAATTATTATAAAGGTCAAGAAACTTATTATACGTAACAGTTTGTAATTGGATGACAGTATTAGCATAATGCATATATTGTTTATTTATTTTAATTAAAATGTATGACTTATACATGTCTAACATGTTAGTTTTTTTTTTTTTTTCTTAATGTTAGGTGTTGACGTTGGTATATCACCGTTTTAGTATATATTTAAAATTTAAAAATATTTAATATTATTATTCACATAACTAAATGTTGTTAGAAAAAATATATTAATTTGGATATTATAACCATGTTGATATGAATATATAAGCAGTGATGTGAGGGAAAAAAATGTTGTAAATTTCATTCACAAAAAGATCTTTTTTTTTTTAAAGAAATTTTATCAGCGTAAAAATGGTTTCGTTCTTTGAGTAATATCAATCATTAAGGTTGACTCATTAACAATAAAAATAGTTATTTATTTATTTTTTACTTTTTTAGCAAACTTACCCTCCCACACACTTAATGGAACACCGTAATCCCTCATTAATCATTCAAGTGTTCAAAATTATATACATATCTCATGTAATTTGTGTAAAAAAATCTCATGAAATCAACTCAAACTATTATAATTAATATATAATAAATATATACATATATACATGTATAGGGAACATATCTAGTGAGAGGGCCATTTTTATCTGAAAGTGAGAAGAGTTAATCTTGGCCATACAACCATATATGGAAGGTCAAGATTTAATGTTATATAATCACTTAAAAAGTTATGTAACACACAGATATATATATATATATATATTTATATATATATTATATTATATATATATATTTTACAGTGGTCACATAATTAACTACTTAAAAATAACTTCATTCCCTCCAACCATCATGCAACCAATATCATATCTAAACCCTTAAATTTGTTGTTATCCACTAGTTAGCGAGGAAAGAGACTATATAATGAATAGTTGTGATTTTGGATGAAGAGACGGATTGACGGAGAGACTCAAGAAGATCGGGATTCTAAAAAAAGACCATTTAAATATGATATAATGATTTATATTTGTAGTTTTTATTCCTCATAGTAAAAACAATTCTCATTTGATATGCTACATACACACATATATGGGAGTGTATCAATTTAGTTTTTTTTTTATTATGAGAAATAAGAACTAAAAAATATAGACAATTATATCTTATTTAAATGGTTAAGATTAAAAAAAAGATACATAACTTTTTAAATAGTCATCTGACTAACCATCCATATATAATTGTATGATTCAAATTTAAAGTATTCACATAGAATTATTTTCACCTAATATACCTCTTATATATATACATATAGGGCTAGGATTCGTTGACACCAGGTGTCAAAGTTAGTCAAATTACACCTTCAATAACTTTTTGTAAAATGAAAATTTAATCAATTTAACCCATGAATTTGATGTTCTTATCAATTAGATTAAGTATACAAAATTTTACACAATTCCAAAATTATTTAGTAGTTTATCACATCACTTTATTTTAACATATAATATAAAATTAAAATATATGTAAATATTCAATGTAAAATCACATATCTAGAAAAGTTCAGATTTGGTGAAATTTGATATACATGATCATAAAAATAATATCACATAATTCAACGGTTGGATTGGTTAAATTTGCATTATACAAAAAGTTATTGAAGGTGTAATTTGACTAACTTTGACATCTGGTATCAACGGGTCCTGACCCATATATATATATATATATATATATAAATAGTGAGTTTAATGGTCATGCACAGTAAGTGTAAAAAGTTTTACACTGTCAACCAATCAAAAATCACCATTGATATGACTTTTAAAGTATTTATTATAAAAGTCAACAAATTACAATTAATGGTAATTTGTGATTGAATAACATTGTAAAACTACTTTACACTGTCAGTGTATGGCCTGTTTTCTCATATATAATTGCCTATGATGGTGTGATGCCACAACAGATAATGAATTTAATATGAGTCCTGCTATTAGTTGCTTTATGGAAAGTGACGAAAATATTTAATACAATATACATTAAATATTCTTATTCATTTAAAAAATAAGTATTAATTAATTAAATATTTATTTATTAAATAAATAAAATATTTAATACTCTTTCATCACTTTCCCTACAACAATTAATAGCAAAGAAAATAAGTATTGTATTTAATACAATAAAAAATAAGTATTAAATAATTTTATATTGTTAAAATAATAAATACTTTATTTTCATCAAATACTTATATTATTAAACAAAGAAAATTTTAAATACTTTTTTATTTTTAAAACATTATATATTTTTATTTATCATTTTCTTTGTATAGTAATAAGGGATAAACGAAAGAATTTTATTGGAGAATATAACAGTACTATACTTAACATTTACCTAATTATTAAGATAATTAAACTCATTAAATGAAATGTAATAATGTATCAGTATAAAATAAATGATAATATAATATAAACATATTGATATTGTATCAAAATTAAATTTAGCATATAATGTAACTATTCGTTAAGGATATTCCTTATCACTCATCAGTTTTTATTTGAAAAAAAAACACGATTTCAGCTTGAGCAATTAAAATAGTTTACGTGTGTCTTGTTTCATGAAAGATTTTCTTTTCTGTCTTAAGTGATCTTCTTCAGATCAATTAGGGCATCTGTGGCAACAAATTGATGATAAAAAAATAATGTGCTACACCATTCAGTCAATATTGCCAAAATGCAAAAATAAATAAATAAAATAAACACTAATGTTGCATGCTAAAACACTAATGTTTGAGGTAGTTTTTAGTTGTAAGTTTCAAAAATTTCAAAAATTATAACCAGTTTTTAGTTTTTAAAAATTAGTTTTTGTTTTTTGCTTCTAATTTTTAGTTTCAAAACTCACTTTGATAGTTTCCTATCTTGTTAAAATTAATTTAAGAGTATGTTTGTATGGTGGGTGCAATGGTAGCGATAATGATAGTGGTGACGACAACAATCATGATAGTGGCGGCAATGGTGGCAGTGCCAGTGGCAGTGCCAACGGTTGCAGTAGTGACAATGTTGGTGATGGTGCCAATAGTGGCAACAACAGTGGCGGTAACAGTGTTGGTGGTGGTAATAGTGGTGGGAGTGTTATTAGTGGTGGTAGTGGCAGTGGTGTCAATGGTTGTGGTGGTGGCAGTGACGATGGCGAGAAGGATCATTTTGAAACATAGTAAAAGTGGTTTTTTAAAATTAAAAACTAAATTTACAATTTTTTTTTTTAGTTTTGAAAATGAATATAAAAAGATTTTAAAATTGAGTTAAAAATCATTTCAGCTTCGTTTTAGCCAAACACATTTTGTTTTGAAAATGTACTTAAAACTAAAAATCAAAAACATGTAACCACCCTTACCCCAAGCGAACTCTTTAGATGGTGTAATTTAAACATATGTGTCAGCTGAAATGGAAAGTGAAATTTATCCTAATATTTATTTAATGTTAATTAAACCTTTCGTAGTCTTCTTGATTTATTATATACCAAGCAGAGTTGTTGGCCACATAAACTAGCTTGTAAGTCATATATCATTTTCTACAAATAAGTTCGATTGGAGCAACAACCTTCATCTTGTTTTGAAGACAAGATGCACGTTCTCAAATTCTCAGCTAATCATTTATGCAGAATTTTTTTCATGATGATGTGATTTTTAAGCATTTTTAACCTTTGTTACAGACCGCTTTCTGAGTGGTTGATAGTGTGTACAAACCTTCTCATCCACCAAAAGCCAAAAGCCAAAAAGTACACATAATAACCTTCAGTTATATATATAGCTTTGTTTTGAGGAGTGGGAGCCAACCAGAGTTTTTAGCTATAACTGAAAGCAAAAGACTGAAAGAGTTTATTATAGAGAGAGCTTATATAATGGCTCATAAAAAATTGATATAATGACTCTTAAATATTACAGCATATATAATGGACCATGATCTCTGTTGAACTTTGGACGTTATATTGAACCTATCCTTTTGGAACTGCACATGTAATCACAGGAAGCCATGAGCATGACCCACCCTGCTTTGGACGCTTATGGTGGAATCCCAAATCACGGAAACATTATAATAGTTATGTCAGCCAACACCGCAAATACCAAAGAAAATAAAATACAATTAATGTTTCATTTCCCTAGGTTTTTGGGAAAAGTCATCGCGACTATATTTTATTTGATTTCTTTTGGAAACATTAAATTTGTTTTGGTTTTTGGTTTAGAAGCATAGTGGAGAGCGAGGCAGATGGGGAAAGCAGAAACAGTGATGTGTGGGTTGAGCATATCTGAATGTTATGGTGTGGTGAGAGGTGATGGACCCACGTGCAGGCCACCCACTTTGACCCCATGAACTCGTCACTCTCTGGGGCGGCTCATGCGCAACCACAACCAAAGGTAGGGTGCAATCCATGTGAAACCAACCTATATTGCTATGCCATAATGCCAGTACCACCCCGTATTGACTCGGTTTTATAATTGTTACCATCACTCATCACTCTTCTCAAAGAAGACCCATCTTTCTCTTTCTCTCGTGGAAAATTGGGTTTGCTTTTGTTGAAACTAATTATTAAAGACGGGGATGTTCCATTACGCATAGCCCATTTCTCGTATTTGACGCAAAAAGTCTTTGCAGCAACTTCTCAGCTACTTGTCTTTGTTTTTCGTTTTTGAACCTTATGCAGTAAGGCCAGTCCCACCTCCACTCCACCCCCCAAGTTACGTGTCCGTAGTGGACTTAAAAGAAACGGTCAGAAAAATCAAGTCGTTCAACGTCAAAAATAATTGCTCACTTTTGGACTTTGATTTTGCACACGTAACTTATATGGTTGATTTTGAGCCAAGGAAAATCTTTGGTGGAGACTGGAGAGAGTGGACAGGGACAGGGTCCCTTCATAGTGTGATTATTCCATCTACACCAAGATACTATTACATTGTTGTGAAAGTGAATTCAAAGTCTGCGCAATGGCACAGTCCAATTAACTAGCTTGTACCTACTTCTGAGCCACCCTTAGTCCAAACCTTGCGTGAATTTAATGGGTTTAATTTGATGTTAAGGATACAAATTAAACTAAAAAGAATTTATTATATTAAAACATAAGTCATTCTTTGTTTTTTTATCAAAATTCTCTGCTTCCTATATGTCTACCTAGTATCAGCCTTAAAATCTAAGGATTGACGTTTGAAATTTAATTAGCTTTGAATCTTGAGTGATAATTAACTCTCAGTCTTAAACAGTTAGTCAGTTGCCAAACTCAATAAGCTAATCATCTTAAGGTTTCTTTAATCTTTTTATTTTATTATGTGTGTGCTAGGCAGCTAAGAATTGTACGTTAGCATTTCGCATAAATAGTCACATATATATACAACTAAAAGTAATGCTATCTTTCCAAAAACGGTGATGCAAATGTAATTGGAGTTTCCTCCATTTAATTTTACGAGGGCAACAACACTAATTAAGCACCGAACCTGCTCACCTCACCAAGTTATGCTGTTACTACATCAAAACCCTGTGCCTACTCCACTACCAATTCGAGTTGAAAAGAACCAATCTACTTTTGATAGGTTTTCATTGATCATGATATTATATATATAACTTGAATGGGTTAAAGCAAAGGCCATTCAATGCTTTTGGTACTGAGGACCACCGCCACAGTGCAAAATTGAAGGTAAGTTGGTGAATTTGTCCGTACACGCCTTGGCTGAAACGTTGCCGTGGGAGTGACAAACAAGTTGCGTGGTCTTTGGGTCACAACGATGAGCTCTGTTTGTTCCTTTTGTTCGTATCTACAATGACAGGGATATTAGATAATTCGTTTTTTGCGTTTTATTGTTAGTCAATCATGTATTCAACATCTACCGATCTGCGTACGTAATTCTAATGTTTCCCTATCTTTAGATAAATGAGAAAGCAATAGAATAATGTTGAGTTCGATCATTGTGATGTAAATGCCTTCTCTACAAAAGATAAAGCTATGTGGCTCTATACTAATATTTTTTTGGCAGCATCATACATAATTAAATATATTCTGTTGAATCACTAATTATATACGCAAAGTTCAATAAAATTTATACATTATCGAAGCTGCAATCTTTTTAATACGCAACATCGGTGTATAATATATAACTACACAAGTAATAACAAATTAGCATGTGCACAGTAGTTTATTGCCATTGCCTGCATGCATATGTTTTTGGTCTTTGTGTCACTAGAGATGTGCATTAGCAGGGCTAGTTTTCAATATTAGCTGGCAACTTAATTAACGACAGACAGGAGAGGGTTAAAAGAGGTAAAGACAAATTGATTGAATATAAAATTTATAGTCGGTTAACAGATCTACTATTAATTTTAGTGTAAATTAATCAGAGCTTTCTTTTATTTTGTATTTTTTACACAATTTTTTTATTTCTAAAATTTACACAAAACTCTTCTTATATTATAAATATGATACACTTAAATCTAAAACTTTTATTTTTAAATGAAATTAATTACATAATACCCCTTCTATTTCTTAAATATTATACTAAACTCCCGTCTTTTATATACATTACAATTAAATACCTCTAAAACTTTGAAATTATTAGTATTTAAACAATAAAAATTTAAGATAACATTAAATGATAAAAGAAAATAAACAAAAATTATTATTAATAAAATTATCAGTATCAAATATTATTTCAATATTATTGCAATAAAAAAATTAATAAGAATTTAATCATATGAATAATTAGATTATTTTATTTTTTATTAATAGTAAAACCTGAATTTTCACATTATAGTGTGCGAACTCTTACGTGTAACGTTATTCATGTTTCTCTTGCCATTAATTAATAGACAACAAATAGTAAATCATCCGTGAAAGTTACCCAACATTTTCCCTTTCTTTTGCTTTTGGTTTGATTTTGGTGATGGTAGTTGGGGTGCTGCAAATGAAATTGCAAAACAACCCATTAGCTCACAATAAATCACTGTAGAAAGTAGAAAACCACAGTATTTTAACATAATATGAAAGCGCAAATCAATTCCCCACCGCGTAGAAGAGGGGGACCTAAGCTTTTTTATTGTCTAGTTGAAAAATGGGTGGGATAGAAAAAGAGAGAGAGTTGGTTAGTGTGATCATGTCAGGATTGATTTCTACATTGGAGCCCGACACACGCAAGTCATGTGAATTTTGAAAGTGTCCGTTTGCGGGGGAAGGACCCATCTCGATCCCATGCATGCTTTGCTTGCACACATCTTGTTGTTATATGGGGTCGCTTTTCCATGCCTAACCCAAAGCAGAGAAAGGAGAGAGCTGATGTGCTTTTGAGTGCTTCTCGTGCAACATTGACTACAACACCCCCCACTATATGTTCCTTTATTGTTTACCACCCAGTGAGTCAGTAAAGTCGACATGGATTTGGATGATCAGTCTTTGAACCTGCATACCCCAATGCTTCTTTCTCTCTCTTATCATAAATAACTTTTCTTTAAAGCAAATCTAGACCGTGTATATCTTTTTTCACCTTCCTTCTCATTGACTTGTTGTTTCCCGGAAAGTTCACAATAGAACAAATTTTGTATTTATCTTTTTCTTCTGCCGCCTTTAAAGGTGAACCTCTAAAAAAAGTTTTACCTGTAAAATTAATATTAATGAAATTAGATAAATGAATGCTGCTTATGTGATGAAGAGTAATGTTATAAATTGATTGATCTCTTAAAGAAAAGAATAATTATTGTTATGTCGAGATGAATACGATGAGGAATTCAAATTGAATTGTTGAGTTGTTCAAATTAATCGTTAATTCGATCAAAATTACTTCCAAACTCCTTAATTTTGGCAAAAAAATCCTATGAAACTGAAGTACACGAACGAAGGGTGGGGTACCTATAAAAAGTACCTCGATGCTCAAGTCAATAATAATATTATTAGAATAACAAGATATATTAAATGTGTACCTAATACAATGACGGTACCAGTTTTTATGAGTTTGGAGTGGACTGGATTCCTAAGATCAAGGACCATGGTCTTCTTACGAGAAATGATACGTTGTATAAGTGTATTATAAGGTCATTTTACTCTCAATCATATAGTTGACTGAAGCCAATGTCTACATTTACGAGACAAATCCTAAATTCAGATTGGGCCATGGGCCTAGTCCATAACAACTGCCCCCTAGCTAATATAGTTGAAGCTTAACTATGTCGAGTTATAACTTAGTGTTGAAATTCCTTCTCTTATTCGAAATAGAAGTTTTTGGATTCATATGTTGTTTTCTTTCATGTCATTTCAAATTCTCCTGATCTTCAATAATGACGAACGTGGCGTATTTTGGTTGGTCAACTTCTTATATAAGTTATGATAACCACCATCGAGTTTTATGCTAAATGTCATTTTTAATCGTGTAATCTTTCTTTATAAACAACATTTAAACCTTGCTACTATTCACCTTTCGTCTTCCTATTTCTTTTTTCATTCGCCTTTTGTAATTTGATAATCTTTGTCTACCATTTTTTTCAATCAAGTTTCCCAATTTTCTTACCTTCATGCATTTTTCCTTTCTTCCCCTTACTTTTTCCTTTTCTAATAATTAATGTACTAGGACATTCCTTTTTATAAATCTTTATTTATCTTCTTCTACTGTTACTTCACACTTCTTCTATCATTCAATATACCTTGGAAAAAAAAAACTTATTTTGTTTATCTTATGCTTGTATCTTTTTTATCTTCATCGTTTCTCAATCCTTGCAAATTAGTTATGAAGAAGGCGAAAAAGATTTTTATCATACCAATAGGTTTGAATCGATATGATTGAATGGACCAAGAAATACTTCAGACTCTTACTTGTTTCTCTATATATCATCAAGATTGTTTTAGGGAAGTAATAATTTTAACTTTGAATCCTAAGGAAAAAGACAAGTATCTATTGGAGGTTCCTTGAGCTAGTAATTGAGTTTGTGAATTATTTGAAACCTCTTGTTATTCCTTTACTTATGCATATGATTATATGTTTACTATTCTAGGCACTTGAATTCCTTTTACCAAATTCAAAATTTGGGCTCTTCAGAGGCTTTCAGTTACTCCATCTCCACTTCACCCCCAATGGTTGGGGTTTCCTAAGGGATTTCCAATTATTATGTTGACATCTGGGTCAAATTCTTTTCCTATTTTCTTCAACTTGTTTGACTTCATCGTCCTAATGAAACCTATGTCAGTTCTTAGGTTGATCTTAAGTGTATATTTGATCATCTAATCATGTCTTTCTTTTCTAAACTTATGTTAAAGAAGGCATTCCTTTTACAAAATAATTTTATAAAATCATTTCAACTTCTAAGAGAATTACCCCATTTTGGATGTCAATCAATCTTTTGTATAATAGCATTTATATTTGTCATTTTTTGTATATTAGATGTTAATCGTTCCAGCATACTGAATCATTATAGTGAATGTCAATTAATCTTCCTTCAATTATTTTGCCTTATTAGCATCAATACCTGTCATTTTAGTTAATTTCTTCCTTTTAGAACATCTTTGAACACAATTCTAAGCATATTTATGCAGTATTTGTGCTACTTTTGGAACAATACTGATATATCTTTTAAGGTCCTTGTTTTGTTTGCATCTTTTGATCATATATAGCTTTTGATCTTGCTATCCATTGATCATCTTTTGTTCAAACGCTTTCTTATGATCATGCTTCTAATCATATATAGCTTTTGATGTTGTTGCACTTTAATCTTTTGAAAGCATGTTCAATATACTATATGCTTTTGGAAGCTATTCTTCTAATGTAGCTACTTCCGAAGTGCATACTTTGACATCTTTAAGCTTTTGGAGATTTGCATACATAAGATTGATGCTTCCTGAACTTGATCCATGTTCTTGGTGATGGGTTCCTATGTATTATGGCTAGTCTTGTACTTTATTCACATTCTCAATAAGGGCTTGACCTCAACAGTAGTGTAATCCAACTTTAATTTCGTCCATCTAATATGTCAAAATAAATTTAAATTAAATGAAAATAACTCAATAGAAGAAAGATAATATTAATGCAATTAAAGGGATCAAAATATAGGGAAAGAGACAAGAGTAATTCAATGAAGAAAAATTTATAACTATTTGGAACAACAACAGTCTATTGGAAAATGTTGTAAGGGAAAAGCAAATAGAATAAGATTAGGAAGAATAAATACTCAATAGGCAATAGAATGCAAAAAAAATAAAGAGAGAGAGAGAGAGAGAGAGAGAAATATCATGAGATAAGCATTCCATACTCATATGCACAAAAGTTAAAAAATAAAAATAGAGAACATAATGTCACCAACATATTACCAATAAATATGGTTAGATTTTATTAAAGTTTATGTAGAGGAAATACATTCCATAATTGGGTTTGGCAAATTATATCTTCAAAACACAACGGTGAAGAGTGCCATTTAGTCATTAAGGAAGCATTGGAGTTCTTTATCACATAAGCAAAATAACCAAAAGAAAAAGAATATAGAAAATTCCATGAAGGCATTTTACCTTAGGGTTTGGACTACTTTAGTTGGATATAAGCATCCCAGAGCAAACGCTTTACAATTCAAAAACAAAATATGAAAAACCAAGTGAACAAGGTTAATGGAAGGGAGACAAAGCATCACGCCATTGAAACCATTATTATCCTTAAAAAAAAAGGTAAAGAAACTAATTACCTTTAAGTTATGAGATATAGTCGATATTCGGTAGATTCAAGAAGGGTGGAGCAAAGTCAATGATTGCAAATGGAATGGCCAAACTTTGAAATGTTAAAAGACTCCTAAGTAAGTAACCTACGGGCAAAAATAAAGAAAAGAAAAGAAGTAATTGGTACCCTGGGGAGAATATATTTGAGATAAGGGTATAAGGAGAGTCTATTGGAAAGAGAAGGAGAACATAGGGTGTCCATTTTTTTTAAAGAGTGAGGGAAGCTTTGAAGGATATTGAAAGTTACTGAGATAAAGATAAGGAGCACGTTATGTTTGGAATAATATTAATTATGATGGGAAAAGAAATTCACATATGAGGGAAAGTGAGGAGAGTTTGAGATGCAAGTGAATGATGAGTTGTAGCGTGAAGTAAACCAACTTTGAGAGAGATAAATCATAGCATGAAGTACACGAGAGCACCAAAGAGGAAAGTTTAAATGAAAGTGAATAATAAGGAGAGTAGAGAAAGTGAAGTTCTCACAAGCTAGATAGGAGATTCAAATTTATATAATAAGGTTGATAAAGTGATCTACTTCTATGCTATAAATTAAAATACACAACCTGAAAAGTAAGTTTCTTTGTCTTCCTACTCTCTCAATTAGACATTTTCAATATTATCCCTCTTCCTTTATTTGGATGTATTTTTCATACACTAACTTTGTAACTAGGTAAATAAATTCTCTCATAATAATCTTAAACTACCTTTTTTTTATATAATTATCTATATACTTAATATTTTGTAACAATTTATCTTTTTATTTTTATTTCTAAACTAAATTTTAATATTTATTTTTAAAAAAACTATTGTAAATAGTTGTCAATAATTAAAAATAACCTTATATTATAATTTGAATTAATTATTATAAATCTAAAATATAATTTAAATATTCAAAAATATTTATTTCTTATGAATTTTAATTATAATATAATTTGTATATATAAAAATATTTATTTATTATAAATTTTAATTATATAAAAATAAATACTTGTTTATAGAATGCACAAATACTAGTTATTATAAATTTTAGACCCGTCCTATCTTAGATATAAACATTCCGCGTATAAAGCCAACAAAAAATAAAGGTAGTGCCCGCTTTTTTTTGGGTTATGTTTGTACCCCTTCCTTTTTTTTTTTTTTTTTGAGGAATGTTGGGGGGTGGGGCTGTACCTTTCACAAAACCTACAAAAAGAAGAGGAGTGCTAGCATGATACTCTCAAATACATTCTTTTGAACACATTTTCTTTCATTAGTGATTTTTAATAAATTTTAATCAATAAAAAAGAATATAGTTTGTTGCAATTAGGGTCGCGGCAGAACGGCAAAAAAGGTTTTAAAAAATAGGGAGTCGTCATCAATATTTATTAAGGAAAAAAACATCGGAAAAACTTAAAAGAAAATAGTCTACGAAATCAGATTTTAGGCTCAGGAGTCAATTACGTGTAGGGAATGTATTAGCATCCTACAATGTCTGCCATAAAGACGATTACCTCTAATTGATTAAGCAAATTATTAATGACTTTTAAAATATTTATCTCACCTTAAAAATAATTGCAAGAAGAATTTTGTTATTAAAAAAAATATTTTTATTTTATCTTAAATTTTAAGATTTTTTGAGATTGACAAGAGTGAGCCCCCTGCTCCTGTGTATCTCCCAGTGCAATGGAAAATCAGACTCACGTAGTTTTGTTGATAGAAAATATTTGTGTGTTGAAATATTTTAATTAATTTTTTTTTAATTTCTATTTTAAATTTTAGGATTTTTAAACCGTCACAACTCATACACCCTAAAATATAAAATTGACAGAGGTGTACACCCAAGCCAATTTATTATTTTGATTTTAGTCTTAGTATTTTATTTTCATACAATTAAATTTTAGTTTAACATTTTATATTCAAGAAAAGAGTTTTAAGGCATCAAACTATACAGCTTGTGTCTCAAAAATCTCAGAATTAAAAAAAGGTCACATCTAATTAACCCATTCTCTATTTTAGATTTTATTATGAACAAATTTCAATTAAATTGGAAGACATGATTTAATCCTTTATTTTTCCTCCTTATATATGAAAAAAAACAAAGTTAGAAACGAGTTTTTAGACAATAAGTTGTACAACTTGCATCCTTAAACTTTAGGATTAAGAAAATGTCACATCCAAATAATCCTTTTTCTCTATTTAGAATTTTGTTTTCATCAACCTTTAATTAAATTGTAAGAGATAAGAAAATTAATTCCCTCTTAAAAAAACTTCTTAGAAAAGAGTTTTTAGACAACAAGTTGTACAACTTACATCCTTAAACTTTAGGATTAAGAAAATGTCACATTCAAATAATCCTTTTTCTATTAGAGAATTTTTTGTGATTTCATTAATGTTAAATAAGTTATAAATACTAATTTACAAAGCACTATCTTTAAATTATTTTGCTACTATTATTTACTTTATTATTTCATTATTATTTTATTATAAAAGGAAAGCCTAATATAGGATTCGAAAAGTTCACGTTTTTTTTTAACTTTGCAATATATTTTCTTTTCATTTGTTATATTATCATTTGCAAATCCTAAAATCCTTTACGTGTGAATTCAAATCAAGCTCGCAACCCAATTTATTTGGCAACAACACAAAATATAATCCACAGTAGAGTATCAACACCTCCACGTGAAGTAGGCCCAAAATCAACCCGTAAAAAAAAAAACAAGCCCCGAATTCCCCTCCAACGGACCTGATTAAAAGATAAAAAGAAAAAAATAATAATTGAGAAAAAAAAAGGAAAAAGGCTTTAGTGTTTCACGAAGCTTCCACGTTCAACAGATTGGGTTTCCCTTTTTTTTTTTGGCTTTGGTCAGTGCGGTGCTAGAGGAAAGGGGGCAGTTCTTACGCCAAAGCTCGCAACAGCAACGATGTGGCCAGGCGGTGATCTCCTGCGACGAGGTGTGCAGAAGAATGAAGTGAGTGATGGGTTGCGAGGATGACCTAGCAATGCCGTCATGTCCGTGGCGGTCGTTGGCCGTGAACCAGCAATAAGCTGAAAGGAGAACAAGAAGAGAAGAAGAAATGGAGAAGATAGAGAAGAAGAAGAAGAGGAAGAACGGTGGTGCCTTCTCTCCTTTTTTCTTCATTTACTGCTGTGGCTCACTCAAACATTTTTATGTTCTATGTTTTTTTTTCTATTTATTATATTAATGAACAAATGGAATTGGTTTGCCTGAGTACATGTCTCACAGAGATTTGGTTTTGGATCAGTGGTGATCTTTGTGTGTGTGTTCACCTTGTATTCATACACAGCATTACTTGAAAAAGATAAGATAAAATCATCATACACAATGAAACTGAAATTGAAAGTGAATGAGTGATTATACCAATTTTGCACGATTGTCTTGTGATGATTTTGCTACTGCTTGTATATCCCCTTGACTTCCTTCAATGTCAAACACTCACAAACAAACTGTTTTGTTTTACTCTCTGTTTCTTCTGCCAAAATTTTTTCAACCCCTTGGTCAATGTAGCTTATGGTATTTATAGCCTAAAAGTGTTCTAAGTTTGCCTGAATTGATTTGAAAGTCTGGCTGATTGAAATGTAATTTGCAGCTATAATTAAGGGAATTGGATGATTGTAGAAGCAATAGGACAATTTGTAGCATTAGCTTAGGGACTTGGTGAAATTTGCAGGTATGGTGAGAAGCTTGCAGCAGGAGGAATGGACGGTAGTCGTTGCTGCCACAAGAAAAAAGGAGAAAAGACAGAAAATAAAAAAGGAAAAAGGAAAAAAAGAAAAAAAAAATCCCTTTCTTTTTGTGTTTTGATTATAAAAAGAAAGGTCCAAAAGAAGTAGACAAGAAACAGATAAAAGAATGGGCCAAAAGTACCTAGTCTAGTAATAAAAGAACAAGAAAATAAATAAATACATAAATGAATATTTTTTTGAATTAAATTAAAATAAAAAGAAAAAAAGAAAAATAATAGGAATCATAATAAGAAATGAGATTTTTAATTGAGTGTTGTTATAAGTAAAATAAATAAACAATATAAAAGAACTTGAGTTATTGAACAGATATTAATTTAAATATTTAAATTATATGTACAAAGTAATAACATAAATAAAAAAAAAGATAAAATATATAACAAAAATGGTGGACAAAATTAAGTGTTTACATATTTTAAAGAAAAGGGTGCACAGCCTTTTGTATTTTGGTCCACAGCCTTATTTACCAATCTATTAGGAAAATAGTAGTTCAGCACCTAATAGATTTGGTAATTGGCCCAGCATCCCCTTCGGGAACTTCCTTCATTCTCAAACATGGGTCACGATGAAGAAAGAAGCACTGTTAGCGAAGTATTACTATACTATGGCCCAAAAAAGTTATTAGTCTTTTCTTATTCTTTACTTCTTCTTCTTTTTTATCAGCACTGCACAACGTGTGTATGATCGACATTTATATATAGATTAAACTATTATATTAGTACACCATTATTGCATTAAAATAATATTACATTGTTATAATGTTATATATATATATATATATATATATATTATAAAATTTGACTATTATAATATTATATAATATATTATTATAATTACAAAGTTATATGTATAAAATCAATTTATAACTTAGATTTTAACACTATAATATTTTTAAACTAAAATCTTAATTTAGTTTTTGTAAGATTCACTTGAAATTAAGTTGTTTTTTCAAATTTCTGTGATATCAATTAAATCTTCTAAATATTAAAAGATAAAAAATAATTTTCTTTTAATTTTAAAAAATCTATTTGACATCTTAAAATTTTGAAAGAGAAATCTAAAATTATATAAATATTTATTAATTAAATGAATTGTAATAATCTATTTTTTAAATATATAATAATTTGATTGATATCAACCTAATTTAATATTATGTTGTGTTGTCAAAATAAAAATGACCAAACAGTTCAAGCGAGAACCGGTTACCAAAGTGGTTCATTTAACCATGAAAACTAACCTTATGAAGAACCAATATAATCGATTTAAAATCGGGTAAAACAAGGAAAAATGGGGCAAAAGCAGTTTGAACCAATTTGATGGGAAAACTATTTTACTTTTCAATTAGAAATCTAATATTATGATAATTGATATAATTCTAATCTAATATTATAATGATGAGTGGGGATCAAGTTACTCTAGAAGTAACTCTTGGTAGAGTTATTCCACTCAATAACTCTTGATATGTATTAAATTTCAAAGATTCAATTGTTGAATTAAAAGATTATATTGAATAGATCAAGCCTACAAGTTTTTATAAAATTTGAAAACTATTTGATATTTCATTAAATAGATTCAAATTAACGTACAATATACTTTTCTAAATTATAAGTAAATGTCGATAATAAGGTTAACTAGCTACAAATATTTGATTTACCTGAAATTTGGTATGCATGATCATTGTCATATAATCTTGTAATTTAACGGTTGGATCATTGAAATTTAATACATATTAAGAGTTATTGAGTAATGTAACTCTACCAATAGTTACTCCTAGAGTAACTTGATCTCCATCCTATAATGATTGATATTTATATTAATTATATTTATGTAGTTTTTAATTGTAGTTGCTAATAAATATTATTGTGTAATATTAAACTTAAATATTATGACATATTTGATTTCATTTTATGTTTAATTTTGAATATGATAAGATTTGAAATTCATAAGTAAAGTTTAATTTTTAATATAATGAAGTTACAAATATTATATTATTTTTTGTTTAATATTAATTAATATTATATTAAAATTAAAATGATATTACTTAATTATTACCTGTTGAAGTATAGTTTAACTATAAATAAATTATTAAACTTGGAATCAATGTCTCTACCGATTCCATGTTAAAAACCTTCACAATATAATTAATTAATTTCAAGTTTCTCTTAAAAAAAAATTCAAGTTATTAATAGTACAAGAATAAAAAATATACATATACATGTATATCACAAGAATCTACAATCTACTTGTACCAAAATCAACATTTATTGAATTATTGTCTTCTCTACCAAAATGAAAAGTTGTTTCACACTCATGTTTTTCTTCACCAATCCTTACCTCTTAAAGGATTTAAAATTGAATCAAATCATTTTAAATTCTCAAATCAAACAAAAATTAAAAATTAATCAAAGTGAAAATAATAATAAAACATTTTATTATTTTATTCGGTTTTTTCTTTTTATTATGGAAACCAAGCCGCACATTATATTTTTGTTGATTTTTCTTTCATATCCCCATATAAAATCTCATTATCTTAATCTAAGTCATAACTCAATTTTGATAACGATGATATGTAATTCCATATATGTTAGACATTTTTTAGTTATGTTCAATTATAAGTTTATGACATTTAAGGGTGGAAATAGACTGGGTCGAATTAGGCTTTTCTTAAATAGGTCTAACTTGTTTACAAAATTTAAGACTTAAGTCTGACTTGTTATTTGCTAGAGGCTTTGTTTAGGCCTCACTTATTGTTTGTTTTGACTTGTTAGCCTACTTAAAGACTTATTTCATATTAAAGTGTTGAGATAGACTTGACTTATCGCTATAGGCTAATTAGATAATAAGCTAATGAGAAAAAAAAAACTCTATACAAAACAAACTATAAATTATAAAAATTAAAATTACTATTAGTTAAGGCATGAGACAAGAGTGGAAATAGGCAGTCTAGACTTTATTAGAGCTAAGTTTAACTTGTTTATATGATATAAACCTATCTTTAAGATCTAATTTGACCATTATGGTAGTTTATTTAAAAGCCTATTTTGTAGTTAAACTTCTAAATATGGCATAAATTTATCTTCAATAAACTTATAGGCTAAAAAAGATAAATAAATTTATGATTTTAATAGATTACAAAATTTTAATATAATAATAATATTAACAAAAGATATCATTTAAATTTACTTAAATAAATCGACCTATTAAGCCTAAAAAACTTTTTAAATGACCTAAAGTTTGATCTGTTTAACCAAATAAACTTTTACAAAAGTCTTAGCCTAGTTTTTTTCTTAAAAAAGTCAAGTCTGATGTAAGTTAGGGTATATGCCCCTATTTGCAACTTAGTCTATTCCCACTGCTAAAGACATTGTCAAATGTATGACTAATTGAGTATGAATAATTTTTAACATTCTTCTTTTTATAAAGGTTTGTAACTTAATTATCATCATGTGTATTTTTTTGTTACTTTATTACCTATAGTTATATTAATGTCATTTTTAATGGTTGATTATGACTCAATTTGTTATTAGATTCTACATTGTGCAAATTATTTTATTAGTTGTCAAATTAAAAATAATTTTAAAAGTCATATAATTAAAAAAATTGTCTAACCAATACAAATCAAATCACAAAAGATCAAGTGGTTCGGCACTTGAGCTCCTTAACTAAGGTTTGGGACTCGATCCTAGCTTGGGCATGGAGTCACAACCGGAGGTATCACTTTACTCCTAGAGAGGCCAACCCAGTGAAATGGGGGATTAGTTGGGTGTAAAAAATAAGCCTCAAATACCTCCTGGTCAAACCAAAAAAAGATCAATATGATTTGACTTAAATTTGATATCAATTCAAATCGAACTAAAGTAAACCATATTATTTTGTATTTGATTTAGATGACTTTTTGTCAAAAAAATCCAACAAAACTGCACTGCGAAAACATCTTTGCTTTTTGAAAATTATTTGTGTTGCTTAACGTGCAACTTTTTTCCCCTCCTTCAATGTTTTCTTAAAGAGTTGACAAGTTGTTTACCTTTTGGCGCTTGAATGTAGTATGAAATTAGTCACTTTTTAGTCTCCCGTTATGCCTGAATGGTTTGAAAAGGTGAGTAATTTCAAATTTTTAGGAACTAAATTGCACAAAGACATACATTTAAAGATTAAAGATAAAAAATTTACCACTTTTAGGGATTAAATTGTGTATTAATTCCATAAAACTTTAAAAGTTAATATAAATTACCAATGCAAAACTTTAATTTTGATTACAAAATAATATTAAAAATACCTATAATTTTTTTTAAAAAAAAATCCACAATCCATTATATTTAAATTTGATTTTAAAACCATATTAATTATTTCTTAAATTACAATCATACTACTATATTATAAATTAGAATACATAATTTAGAGAGTAAAACTCACATTCTCCCTACTCTCTCAATTAGATAGCTTTATTATTCTCTCTTCTTTTTTTGGTGGGGGGGCGGGGGGTTGTGGATGTGCATTTCACATATCCCTCAAACTAACCAAAAAATTCTCTTTCAATTATCTCAAACTATCTTTTTTTTTAATCTATACTTGCATATTTGATCTTCATTGTATATGTTTCAATCTAGTCTATTTTATCTCTATCCTTAAATTGAATTTCAACTTTTTATAAAAAAAATCAGTAATTAAAAATACCTTTATATTATAAGTTAAAATATTCATTACAAATATAAAATATAAAATATATTTAAAGATTTCAGCAAAAAAAATATATTTAAAGATAATTATTTATTATAAATCTTAATTACAATATAATTTATATATTAAATAATATTTATTTATTATTAATTTTAATAATGTAAAAATAAACATTTACACAAGTTAAAATGCTAGTTAGAGTAACGTCAACTAATGATCCGTCGACGTGTCCCTTATTAAAAAATGGAATTATCTGAGTCCACCATTCGTATTTCTTTAAATTCCAACTTTATTCTACTTTTAAATCTTTTCTAATTTAAAAAACAAAAACGAATTTGAGACCAGTTTTAATGTTTTATCATACTTTTCTTTTTAAAATCACATGCACGTGGTCCTCTGCTCCACTTTTCTTCCGTGCCAATCTCTTTTTCTAAAGTATTATTTCCCTACTTTACTTTGCCGTTTTGGACGAGCGTTCATGGAGGCAACAGAAAGTATGAAGTCATCCATGCTTGTCCTGTTCTCTAAATAGCTGATTGTTTCCTTCTTTCTTTCTTTCTTTTTCTCCCTTTTCCCCCCCTCTTTTCTGCATAGCGCTGTTGAAGGACTATGGGCGTGTAAGAGAGTGGAAGATATTTTGACATGGGCAAAGATGGAAGAGCATGGAGCATTGAAGTAATTTGCTGTTATATTTTATATCTACAAATTTTTTAATTGAGATGCTTCTTCTATTCTATTCCCAATCGCCCAATCCATCAGTCACAAAATCAACCTGCCTTCGATACATTACTTGGTTCTGTCTTAGTTGAATTTGCAAGTTAGGAGCGTGAAAGTGAATGATATACTGATGATATGGGAAAAAGTATTCAATTTAAGTAGCTTCCACCGTCATGCCTGTGCTGTGTTCCACAAACACAGCATCTCTAGAGATGGACACCATCTAGCAAACTGGTATCAGCAGATGTGGTTTAGTAAAAAGCTTAATTAAACTCCTTTTCATTTTAAGCTCTTATCACATAATTCATATATTCAAACATGATATTTATTTAAATAAAATAAAATAAAATCTTTTTGATAAACTTAATTATAAAATTATCAAAATTATGAATTATTTTCGTAAGGTCAAATTTGGCATCATTTCAGCTACTCACCCATGATAGAAAAGACCCGTGGATTTTTTGAATGATAAAAAATTAGAAAGAGAAAACACGAATAAAAAAAAAATCATTGAATAATAGTGTACCTTTTTTATTTATTTATGAAAGGGCCAGAACGGCCAAGAAACAAGAAAACAGCTATAACTAACGCATAAGTATAAGAGAGATGTGTACCAATGAAGAGTAGGAAGTAGGAACTTGTACGAGTTATTGGTTAAAATTTACAATAATGATCATTTTAAACCTTACGAAGTAATATATATATATATATATATATATATATATGATAAGGAAAATAGAAAATAGATGTAAAAATAAGAGTGTAAAAAATCATTATGAATATATTTATTGTCTTCATACAAGATTTTTTTTAAAAATAATTTTTTATATATAATTATTTTAATTTTCATATCATAACTTGATGTTACTATAATATTATTTACTAAAGTATAAATACTAAATTAAAAACAACAATCACTTATAAGAATAAAAAAATATCACATATTTTGTTTATTTACATAATACTTTTTTCATTTGATTTTTATATAGTAAGTTTATGTTAAATACTTACTAGGGTTGGCCTAGTAGTGGATTGTTTAGGTAATATATTATCTATAAGGCCATATGTTCTAACCAATGCGACTATTGTACACATGCAAAAAAAGTAAATTTATGTCAATGTGACAATGTTATAATGTAGGTTAAAATATATTTTGGTTCCTTATTTTTTTTATTAAAATTCGTTTTGATCCTTTATCTTTTAAAAGATTAATTTTGGTCTTTTAACTTTTAAATTTGGGTTAATTTTGTCCTTCCAAAACATTGATCGTTTTTTATTTTAAACCCTTTTTTGACTTATTTAAGATGTGAAACTTGTCCCATTAGATTCACTTACATGAAAACTATAAAATCCAACTAATGTTCAAACCAAAAAGGTCATAAACACAGTGAAAATCGCGTGAAAAGTGAGTCCACAAGCAGTCAAAAAACTAAAAATAAATAAATAACAAATTCTTTTTCAGTTGCTTATGAGACTCACTTTTCGTGTGATTTTCATTGTGTTTTTGGCCCTTTTTGATTCAAACATTAGTTGAGTTCATAGTTTTTATATAGGTGAATTTAATTGAATAAATTTCATGTATTGAATTAGTCAAAAAAAGATTCAAAATTGTGTCTCAAAATAAAAAATGATCACTGTTTCCAAAAGACAAAATTAATTCAAACTTAAGAGTTAAAAACCAAAATAAATCTTTTAAATGATAAAGGACCAACACAAATTTTAATAAAAAAATAAGAAACCAAAAGTATGTTTTAGCTTATAATGTAACATAAGAAGGGGTGACGTTAAATTGAATATACAGGGATAAAAATAGAAACCTTTTGTATTCAAAAATTAATAATAAGTGTGTTTAAGAATTAAAAATAATTTAATTTCAATTATCTATAACAATAATAAAAGTGGTACTTTTTTGTGTACACATTTTATTAAATAATTTTACCTTGTAACTGCTTCTTTAGAAAACCACTTCTCTCTTTTTATCCAACTTTTCCATCTTTGATTTTAATCAACTAAAAATTAAATTAATTAACTGAAATTAACATACACGTTAATATATAATAAAAAGTACTGTTACAATACATCAAATATAACTTCTTATTTAAAAATAAATAAATTGTAGACAGACATATATGTTAGTGTCTGTCTTTTCGTTAGTTTCATGTAGTATTAATAAGACGAATACGATTAACGGGTGGTTGTTATATTTTTTCATAAAAAATTAAAGTTAAAATAAAAACAAATAGTCAATGAAGTGTTTGAAACACAAAAACTACAATTTTAAATTTTTATAAATGAAAAATAACTTTTAAAATTTTTAATATTTCATTAAAAATTAAAAAAATCAACCAATATGAAATTCTTTTTTAAACAGTCAAACATCAATCAATTTAAAATAGAAAAAATACTATTAATAAAATATTGATAAAAGAGAGGTGCTTATGAATTTAGGTGTGAAGATTTATTTGGAAAATGGTAATGGATACTCGTACTGCAGTTGTGTGGGGCAGGCACCAGCCTTGTCCAGATTCAAAAGCAGTGATTATGATTAAGATAATTATTGGAATTGGGTGGGGCCAAGCCAGTACTACCGCACCCACGCGCTGTTAATTGTTAATTGAAGACGCATTGGAACGGGCACAGTTTCGTTCGGGGTGCCCAATTGTCTCTTTGGGCGGTCATCGATTTCGAAACCATCACCACCGTCCAGTTAGAGATCGGGACACGTGGCCTCACAGATCTCATCCTCGTGATTCATTGTGTGTGTTTTGTTTGTTGCTTGCTTATAAAGTGACCAAAAATCTCTCGCTCTCACACTATAGCATATACCAGACCCTTGTCTGGGTGTCTGTCTGTCTGTCTGTCTGGGCTTAGAGTAATATCAGATATTCGAATCAAATCAAGCTTAAACGATTCGTTTTGTTTGAAGTACCACAAAATGGGTGCTCTGGATCACATCTCTGAGCTCTTTGACTGCTCCCATGGCAGTTCCAAACTCAAGAAGCGCAAGCAATTGCAGGTAACTAACTAATAAACTAACTCTATATATCAGATCTACATACAAGTACAAGTGTTTATTGTTACTATTATTGATTGATAAATGATGAATTAAATGGATCAGACGGTGGAGGTGAAAGTGAAGATGGACTGCGAAGGTTGCGAGAGGAAAGTGAGGAAGGCGGTGGAGGGGATGAAAGGGGTGAACGAGGTGGAGGTGGAGCGGAAGGCGAGCAAAGTGACAGTTGTGGGGTACGTGGAGCCCTCTAAGGTGGTTGCCCGCATCGCTCACCGCACCGGCAAAAGAGCAGAGCTCTGGCCATATGTCCCCTACGACGTCGTTGCTCACCCCTACGCGCCCGGAGTCTACGATAAGAAAGCCCCCTCCGGTTACGTCCGCAACACCGATGACCCTCACTATTCCCATCTCGCACGTGCCACCTCCACCGAGGTCCGCTACACCACCGCTTTCAGCGACGAGAACCCCTCCGCTGTGTCGTTATGTGACCCTTTGAGTCTTCCAAAACTGTTGTAGAATTGTATATTACCATCACCTACTCAGCTCCGGAATTAATGCTTAATTATATGTATGTGTTGCCAACATCCAATTTCGCCAAATTTGTTGTCTTCATTGTATATTATTTTGGTTTTGGTTTTGGTTTTGAGAATCCATGGTGATTGAATGAACTTTTTTCAAATCCATGTACTTTTAATTTGTTTCGTCATATTAGCTTTTACCTGCATTTTTGTTGGCAATCGGATGCTCTGTTAAACTGCAGTTTATGTCTTTTTGTGGTGTATTTATTATTATTTATAATAAATGTTACCTTTGGATGAGAACTGCACCACTACGCAGTTGTTTCTTAATTTCATTTCCGATCCATTGGATCCTAGTCCTCTGTTGATGCTCACCACTAGGCAGACAACTCATTTGCAGTTTTTAATTGTTCTGCTCGCCCATCATCATCAACTTTGTATCGCGCATCAATGGCAAATAAATTATTTAAAACATGATTTTGTTTTTTATTTTTTTAATGTGATGCATATTATGACGCTGCATTGTGTTAAAACAAAGACTGTATCTCAAATGGGAGATAAGTTTTTAATTTCTTTGATCAGTTTAAAAGTTTTGATTAAATAAAGTTGGTCAATAAATAAATTTAAATTTATTTCAATATTGTAAATTTGAATACTTCCGCTCATAGTGGTCCACTAGTTCGAACAAAATTACTTTTTGTGGAAGATAATTGCAGTTTATACAAAAAAAAATACTCAATTTTATCTTAATTATTTTTTTAATATTATCTTTTTATAAAGTGATCTTTACATACTATTTATGAGAATATAACTAATTTTTTAAGATTTTAATTTTTTTAAATCAAATTATTCTTATTAGTAGTATTTTATTATTTTTAAATTTAAAGCAAATCATATTTTATTTAATATTATAATTAGTAACTAATGTTTTATCTTATGCAATGCACATGACAAATATTTATTTTTAGAGTTAACCCACAATTTGGTTAGTGAAGTTTGAAAGTAAAACTTGATTTAATTTTGGTCCCCAAATGTTTTGTATTGCACAATTTAATCCTTGACTTTTTAAATATGCTCACTTTTTATTACTTTGTCACATTTAAGCACTACATTTAGGAAAATAAATAGGACCCTAATTATTTTTAATAAAATCTGATTTATTCAAATAAGATATTCAATGTTGCACAATTTATAACAATTTTGTCAATATTTGATACTTTAATGAGATGGAGTTGCTTGCGTGACACGTTAAATACACCGTTGTCCCATTAAATTACACATCAGATGCATAAATGAATTAAAAAATTACGAGGACCAATTTGTGAAAAAAGGTGAAGTTCCAAAAAATGGAGAAAATGCCACGGACGATGATTGAGCTTTTGTCGAAGAAAAAGCAGCACATGTGAAGGCAAACCCACTTACATTTCTTGAACTCAAAGAACTACCAAGATGCAACATTTTATCATAATCATGGCCTTCAGTTTATGTTGATACACTATTCGCATCACTAGTTATATCCACTTCATCATTGGTAGACTTAAAGCTTTTAGTTTCAACCCTATAAATTGACTTGTCCTTTGAGTCTTCAACACAACTATTTTCACATACTTAATACTTTGAACTTTCCTCCTTTGTGTCTTTGCGTGAAACATCACCCAAATTTATATTCAAAATCTCTGTTGCAGCACTAAAAGATGTTGGTACTAAATCATTAACTTCAGGGTTGTTAACACTAAATGACTCATTGGATGTCAAAGAATTTTTCCTTGAACTTTCAATTTTTAGCCATTTTTTCTTGCTACATAGACACATCCATTGGTGAACAAATCTCTAAAGAACCTTGGAGTTCTTCTTGGGAAGCACTTTCTTTAAAAACAAAACCTAGTCCTTGCCACAGTTGGGCTAAGGTATAATGCTTCAATTTTTCTCTACTTCTTTTCATTCTCACTATGCTACCTTTTTTCATGAAGTTTTCCTTCTTTACCAATTTTTTGGTGCAACTGTTTTAAACCCTACAAAAGATGAGCCTAAACTATCTTGTTTACCAGTAAACACGAATTTTTCCCTCTTGCTAACTTCAATAGGTTGAAAGAACTTAGAGGATGAAGCTTATGCAACACTTTGTGACATTCCAGTGTCTTTTGAAGCAACTTGAGCACCACCACTTGCATCTCTTTGGTGGATTCCCTCCATAAAAAAATTGCACAAATTCGATTCAACACAATCCTCCTTCTTCTCCTTAACTAGGTTTAACTTATCCAATTTTCTCAACAAATTTGCCTCTTTTTAACATTTTCCAAACGTTGTCACATCAACCTCACTCTTGCAAACATTAATACCAATAGAGTCATTCACATTCTAATTCTTCATTTGGTATATAACTTCATTCGTTAAGTTCTTAGCAACTACATTACTACCTCCTTCTTCTCTAATGTTCAATTTAGTCCTTGAAAATATTCAAGTCATAATTACTTAATTATAACAAAATTATAATAACATTTGGGGACTAAAGTGACATTGAGTTACAATTTTAGGGACTATAGTGACATTGAATTAAAATTTCAGGAATTAAATTGACATTGTATTACAATTTTAGGGACTAAAGTGACATTAAGTTACACCCATATGACCCTGTGCCAACCACGTGGTGTCATATGGGTGTGTCACGTGACACCTAACATATAAATCACGTGACATGATTCATATAAATCAAAATGGACATAATATATACTTTTTAAATTATATTAAAATATAAATTATTTGATTTCCTTCTTATTGTTATTCAATTTTGACAAAATTTGACACACAATCTTAATAATTTGTAATTATAATTCAACGATTGGATTGATAAAAATTACATCCTATATCTAGTTATTGATGGTGTAATAGTTAGTGTAAGTTACACTAGTGTAATTTAAATATATGTATATATGTATGTATATATGCATATATGTATGTATATATGAATATATACATAAAGGATGGATTAGCATGAAAAAAATATTACACATTCTTCATATTTTTTCCCCTCTTTTTGGATATATACATTTCACACATTACTCACACTATTCTCATAGTTAGTAAAAGAATTTCTTTTTTAATCATCTTAAATTACTCTTCTTTTATCTTTATCTATATAATTGACCTTCTTAACCTTCTTTTACTTTTAATCTACCATCTTTTATTTTATTTATGAATTGAATGTTAATATTTTTTTAAAAATGTTAATAATGAAAAATAATCTTATGTCATAATATAAATTGTTCATTGTAAATCTAAAATATAATTTATATATTTAAAAAAATTATTTATTATGAATTTTGATTATAATATAATATATATATTTTAAAATATTTATTTATGATAAATTTTAATTATATAAAAAACATTTATCTTATGTAATGCACAAATTAAAATACTAGTTTAATAGAATTTACTATTATATTTATTCTGTTATTTACTATAAGATTGCATGTGTTAATATAATGAACTATTTATTTAATCAAAAATTTCTCACTTAATCATCTTAAACTATTTTTCTTTTATCTTTATTTCTAAATTGAATATTAATAGTTGTTTTTAAATCTCAATAATTAAAAGAAACCTTATAATTTAAATTATTTATTACTAGGAGAAAGAGAGACACCTCTCTTCATTTTTTTAAAAATAAAATAAAAGAGAGAGGGTGTAGTGGGTAGGTTAGTAGTTAAATGGTATTATAGTAGATAATTTAGAAAGTAATTAAAGGATATGGTTGTCTAATAAAAAATGGAGACCAAAAGAGAGTATCCTCTTTATTATAGTTATAGATTATAGATAAATCCAAAATATAATTTATTTAATTAAAGATATTATGTTTTTAATTATAATATAATTTATATATTAAAAAATATTTATTTATTTATTCTAAATTTTAATTACATAAAAATAAATATTTATCATGTATACTACAAAGACTAAAATACTACGTACAATCAAACATAATATGAATCGAAAGTTAGCTAATGACTAAAATTAATCAGGTGGGTTGTTTACTTGTCTTATAGGTAGGGCTGTAACATGAAATTATTCTCATATAAAATACAAAGTGTACCTCATTTCAAGAAATTTAAAATTTTCTTTCTTTTGTGAATTATTCCATCAAGAATTCTATATTTCAATGTGTCCTTCACATCAAAATATTTTCTGTGTATTAGGAGATAGTATTGCTGCTACAAGTGCTCAAATACAAATTTTTACAAAAAAACAATTTTTTTTAATGCATGCTATAGATATGAAATAGGCATAATTATGGTCACACTAATACTGTAAGGCTGATTAACCATTTTGGGGCACTTTTAAAAATAAAATACCAAAATAGGGCTATTATTAAACATATTACCAGCATGGGGCTCTTTTGACCGTTGACTGGTCAAATTCTCTAGTTTGACTAGAGAGAATTGGTCCATGTAGGATTTTTTTAATTTTTTTAAAAAAATTACCTGCAGGCGGCTGACGTGGAAAAAAAATTACAAGTGGCAGTAACAGAAATCATAGGACACTAACACGTGGCGGCACCCTGTGATTTTTGCTATTGCTACTAGTGGAAATCACAAGGCGATGCCACGTGGCATGACCCTATGATTTCCGCTAGTAGCAGTAGCGGAAATCACAGGGTGTCATCATGTGTCGGTGCCCTGTGATTTCCACTACTCCTACTAGTGGAAATCACCCGGTCAAGCCATGTGGCTTTGCGCGTTACGAAGGCACTGCCATGCACACCAACAAGACGTGGACATGTGGCGCGTGGACACCATTTCTGTTACTGTCAGTAGCGAGTCTTGTACATCTGCAGCACTCACGCAACGCGAGGCAAGCCAGTGTGTAGTCAAGTCACACTATAAATAGCTAGTTCCAATAGCAAGAATGGATGGTAGTAAAAATTAAAAAAATTATTTTTGTCCCCCTTTAAATATGACTGTAAGCCCCACAACGCACCCCACAATGAAAGTTACGACTTGAGTGGGTGTGAAAGCGTTGCTATTTTGTTTTTGAAGTGTATTTACCATATTCAAATTATAGGTAATTATTTTTTTGTATACATTTTATAAAAAATAATTATTTATTTAAATAATAATTCATTTATGAAAATTATTGACTTTTAGTTATTTATTTTTTTGTGATACAATTTATAATGTGTACTTATATTTCATATATTTATTTGATATTGTCTAAATTTTTATGTTATGTAACATATTGTAATTATTTTATTAATTATATATATTATTGTATTCTAAAGCGGTGATTTTGTTTAATGAATGATTTAATTTGTTCAATAATAAATTTTATTGTATATTTTATTTAATTTTAATAATTGATTATGTTTAATATAATTTTCTTTAATTTAATTTTTGGTTTGCATTAATTTTAATAATTGACTATGTTAATTTATAATTTCGTTCATTTATTTTTTTATTTTTGTAATATAATTGTTTGTAATTTATGTTTATATATATATATGGTTATTATTATGCGTTAGGAAATTATATGGGACCATGTCTTTTTATATACACAAAGAAGTACACACTATTTATTATGGTAAATGAATATTAATTTTTTTTTATTGTTTTAGTATATATTTTAAGTAATGTTTTATTTATGTTTAGTGATATGTTTATATTTTTACTAACATTACCTTTCTTAATAATGTTAATACAGTGGAGATTTTATTATTTAGGACGATAATAATAGAAAATAATTATTTGTTTAGTTACTTATAAGAAATTTATTGACTAATTATATATTTTTCTCGATTAATTTACGCAGTGTTTTTTACCGATCTTGATAAAATGGCATCTTCTTCATCTTCCAGCACAAACACCATTCATTCCGGACCAATTGATGATGAAGTCTTATGGATGCAAAGCATGCATGTCTCATAACATGTGTGGAATGGTGAACCAGAATGCAAATTAATTGTTAGACGGGCTCTTCCTATGCATAATGGAGTAGAAGGTGTTTCGAAAGCAATTATTGAATTCCTTACTCAATCTGGCTTCTATTGGGTTTCCAGAATGAGTTTCTTAAAAGTCAATGCCGGTTTGGTGAATGCTTTGGTGGAAAGGTAGAGACCTGAAACGCATGCATTCCATATCAGATTTGGAGAGTGCACGATCACTCTCTAAGACATCACAATTTTGTTAGGGCTTCCTGTTGACGGGCTGCCTCTTATTGGGGCAACATGACTTGATTGGGGAGCTCTATGTGAAGAGTTGTTGGGTATTCAACCAATGTAACACCCTATCTTTTACTTAATTAATTGTTTTTCTATTTATTCTATATTTAATTTTGAAAAATCAAAAAGGAATCTAAAAATTATAATCCCCACAGTTAAACTCAAAATATCAAAAACTATCTAATTGTGATTTTTAATAATTTTATGAGTCAGAGCCGGAAAAATTAGAAAATTATGATTTTGTCCTTATTTCTCAATATTAAAGGCTAACATGAGAAAAAGATTCAATTGACATTAAAATGTCAATTTGAGTTTAAAATCATGCTATATGTATTAAAATATAATTTAGGAATTTTTCTGGGAATTTTTTTAATTCCGGTACAAAAATATCCCTAGTTGTCAGATAAACCAAAGCAGTATTGGTTTGACATCTACAAATGGTGAAAATAATATTTTTAGTACATTTCTAGGTAAAATATATAATTTTAAAATTTCTATAAAATTTTGATCATTTATTGAATTAAAATGGATTTAATATGAAATTTCTAAGTTTAAAATATACAAAATATATATTTATAATTCGAAATAATAATAATAATAAATTAAATTTATTTTTAGAATTTTTCGTTTGGATGAAAAATACTACATTTGTTCAGATTTATATTTAAATTAATTATTTTGATATTAAAAGTTAATTTATTCAAGTTTAGGCGATTTTATCGATACCGACTAATTAATTAACAGTAAAAAATTATACTGAGTAACCTTAGGACAGCTGGCATACCACGTTGAGCTCTAGAAGGGAGGTGATTCATCACCTAATTTGGAGATGTGTCCCTTAGGTTCAAATAAAAATAAATGAAAAATTATATTTATTACATAATGCATGATGCATTAAGTGGACACCTAAGGCTTTTCTCTCTTCTATAAATACCCCTCCATGGAAGCTGAAATCTTCATCCCTTCCTCTCCTAAGTTGGACAAGCCACTCCTCTATAGCCATCTTCCTCCATAATTTTTTTTTTCTGACACCAAAATTCTATTAGTTTTCATTAACTAGTAAAAATCCTCTTCCTAAGAGCTTTACACCAACAACTTCACCAACTCTTTGAGGTATTGGGGAGAGTGGGGTTGGTTCTAATTTTCAATTACTTTGCATGTTGGTAGGAAAGGTTTTCCCCTAAACCTTTCAATGTTTAAGTTTATTAAGTTTTATAATTGTTATAATGTTTAGTATTAAATTTAAACTTTTACTAAGTTGTTATATTGCTCAATTTTAGATAATTAAAATACACTTATTAAATAGTTATGATGCTCAAATTTATACAACTATAGTATAATTATTAAGTTGTTATACTGCTCAAATTCAAACAATTATAGTAGAATTACTAAGCTGTGATATTGCCCAAATTTAAATAATTTTTTTATCTATTATATTAAATAATTAAATTGTCATACAACCAAATTTTAGTAAAACTTAAATAATCTAGCAAAAATAGGAAAAGAAATAAGTGAAATACTTCATAACATAAAACTAAACAAAAATTTTATTTAATGAGCTATTTATGAATTTATTTTTATAAAAATACTATAAAAATTTCAGTTTAAGTTCTTATTGTTTAAGTAAGGTCTAGACACACTAATAGACTATTTGTAAAAATTTCATAAATTTTAAAACTTATTTAGTACTTCTAATTGTACTCTATAAGTGTCTATAAGCACATTTTTCTTAAAAATACTAAATTTTTAAAAAATTTCTAAAAATTCATGATAAAATTCTAATAATTTTTCTTAGCTTAAAAATTATTTTTATGAATTAACCATTCTATGATTTATTTCTTAATTATCAGTCTTTATTTTAATTTTTATGTCTTTATTTTTATTGAATTATTGGTTATGTGTTTTAATTTGAATTATAAATTATGTGAATGATATGTATGGATCAAATATCTGTAATATAAGATAGAGATATTAGTAGAAATTGTACTGGTGCTCAAATTTTTGAGACCAGAGTGAACCTTTAGAAATTAATAAATTAGTGAGTAATGTAAAGCAAGTGACATGTAGTGGCATGACACCTTGCTAGGGAAGCTATAGTCTGGTACCCTAAGGAATAAAAGACAAGGACCCATTTGAGGAGATCTTGGGGGTAGGCATCGAGTGGTGAAGGTCCCAATGGCCAGGGTAGTGCCCTCGAGCTGGGATATTCGCCTGACCAAACTCGATAACCCCGACAACTGCTCAGCATTCTGGGACTGGTGTGAGAGTATACCTCTGTAAATGGACGTCCTAACTAATATTTGTTCCTCATTGATGATGAGGACTATACCATGTAATGATGTTGATGAGGTATATGTACTCTCAATCACTTCTTAAGTTATGTTGAGAACTATTACTTACTAATGGGAAGTATGGATCCATACCAAATCAAGGATAGTGTAGTATAACTTAGAATAAACCCTAGGTTCCCTACGTTAATTGTGTTTTAATTCCTACCGTATATGTGAAAGTGATTTTAAAACAAATCACATCACTTCATTGTTTTCTTTCTTGTATGATTGATCGTGATTATTGAATATGACAGCAATGTCTGATGATGCTGAGGATGAGTCAGAGGATACTCCTCCAGATTTGTAGATATAGTTTATAATATTTTTCTTAAGGAATAAGGTAGATAAATAATGCTCTATATAGGATCTTTTTGATGTATATATTGGGTTAGGTAGTATATGTCTTTTGATGTACTTTTGTTTTTTTTTTTTACTATTATGTATTACTCAAACCATGATGTACAGTTGGATACACACACACACACACACATAAGTAGTTTTTATCATTTCACTTCTATTTTCAAATTCTGTTAAATTTAGAATTTTTCTATTATAAAATCGAAAAAAAAATTACTCACGTTTTCATCTACTTAAATTAATAATTAAATTAATATGAATTATATTTAAAATTAAAGGAGTGTTACAACCAGCGCACTTAGATGGTAGTTTTGTTAAATTAAGCTGGTTGGCTGAACATGTTGATAACATTAGTCAACATGTCATCAATGAGGAATAGTTGCATAGGTATGCTTGAGCGTGGATTTTAAGATTCATAGGTAGTGCATTATTAGTTGACAAATCAAGTAGTAAAGTCTCGTTAAGATATCTTCAATTTTTATGAGACTTTAACAAGACAAGGACCTATGCATGGGAGCTGCTTGTACTTAGCTACTTATATCGCAAATTTTGTTTAGCCACTAATTATGGGATGCAATCTATTGGTGGCATGTGTTTATTATTGCAGCTTTGGGCATGCGTGAGAAGAATCTAAGGTTGACATCTCTCCTCATTAGGGTAACTCCAATTAATGTTTGTATTCCAAAGTGGACGTTGAGTTGCACCTACATAACATTGTTTAATTATTGGTTAATAAAAAAAATGTAAATACATCCATTTTGTGAAATAAGATGCTAATTTTGAAAAGAAAACATTTGAAAATAACAAAGACAAAAATATTAAACTTATATAAAATTAGAATATAACAAAATATTAGTAAATAAAATTTGACATCAAATACAAAATACACAACATAAAAAAAAATTTGTACTCTATAAATATAATAATCATTCAATAAATGATAACATTAAATAAAAAAATACAAAAGGTCAAATAAGTAAAGACTGTCCTGGAGGGAATTTATATCCAGCGTAATAAACACATACATACTATAATGAACTTTGATTGCGATAACAACCCACATGGAACAATCGATCTACTATATTTCTATGTGACACTAATTCCCTGCCACCAGTTACTATTTCATTCGTTAACTTCATAATAATTGCTAAACATAACAATGTCTATAAATTAGTATGAAAGTCCTGAACAAAATAGTTCTACATGGCAAGGAATTAATGTCACATAGAAATATTATACTCCAATTATCTCAAATGCAAGGCGTCACAATTGTAAGTTGATTATAATATGTAAATATTTACTTCCAGTGAATGTAATCCCTTTAAACATTGTCTTAACTTATTTCAACTTTTGTATTTTTTTTATTCAATATTATTATTTATTGAATGATTATTACATTTATAGGGTACCAATTATTTATTTTTATTTTATTTTATTTTTCATTTTTCTGTCAATTTTTATTTACTAATATTTTATTACATTCTAATTTTATATAAGTTTAATTTTTTTTGTCTTTATTATTTTTTAATGTTTGCTTTTCAAAATTAGTGTCTTATTCCACGATAAGATACTAATTTTGAAAGGCATATGTACGACTATTTTATATAATAATTTTTAACTGCCTATTTGTATTTAACTTCATCAATAAACATTAACTAATTACACAATAATATAACAGTATTATGTTAGATAAAAACATACCTTCCTCATATTGATATATTGACAACGGTTCAATCATGTGTCAAACGATTCGTCATTAGAAATATCATCATTAGATGATTCCTCAACATATGACTGGGACACACAATAATCGTCGTTGTCATCATCATCATCGTCATCTACTTGTACCTGTCTACACATCCCAAATGGTACCAATGACTCATTCCACCACCTTCTAACGGAATTATAGAACTGCCAATCACTTTTACTTCAACATACATTTCTATTATTGACATTTCATCTTGTTGCTGAAATGCATTAATCATGCATTCTACATCTTCACCATCACTTATTTGTAATGCACTGTATTTACCTTTACTTTTTGAAATTAAAAACCTACATGTAACGGAAGATATAACTTGATTTGCCTGTAGTTTAAATTTGTCATGAATCTTTCTTTTAAAACATTAAAACTAATGCCATGTCTAATTTGTATTGCTTTCTTTATCCCTTCAAATGTTACTCCTTCGACACCTTCATACATCCTTCCATTTACATACACAAATGCTACAATTGGATTCATGACTCTACTCAATGTACCTATACAAAAAAAAAAAAAGTAATATTGATTCAGTAATAGATAAAACATGACATAAATAAGAGTGAGAATACTTATTACAAAAATAAAAATTTATATATGAATATTTGCTAAATTAAATGCATAATAAATCCATATACAACAAAAAAAAATTTGATTGATCTATAAATCATTTATTAAAAACATAGATAAAGCATGGCAAAATTTATATATACATAATTATATATATATATATATATATATATATATATAAACATTTCTATACATATAAATATAAATATATATACAAAAACACACATAAAATAAAAAAGGTAAATTTACATACTACAACGTATATAAAATACGTAAATTTACAATCCTATACTAAAACGTTCTCTCTATTCTCTCTGTCTATATATATAAATATAAACTATATGTATAATTATATAAAAATTATAAATAAATAAATAAATAATATATATATATATATATATAAACAATATATAATTATAAACTAACTAAAAAATATAACAACACAAAAAAAATTGAACGTAACTAGCAATGCACAAGTCACGTTGTGAGTGGAGGGTTAAAGAAGCTATATATAGGAACTAAAATTGCTATTGCGAATAGCGAGAATGAGGCCACGTGGCATCATCCTATGATTTCCACTAGTACTATTAGCGAAATATGTCCACATCAGCTGCCTACGTGTAATTTAAAAAAAAAAATCCTACATGAACCGATTCTCGCTAGTCAAACTAGTGAATTTAACCAGCCAATGGTCAAAAGAGCCTCATGCTGGTAATATGTTTAACAACAATCCTATTTTGGTATTTTGTTTTTAAAAGTGTCCCAAAATGGTTAATCAGCCAATACTGCGATATTAGTACAAATGTGAGATTTTATCTTATCCAACTAATAAGATCACATATTTATTTTCTAATGTAAAATTGGGTCGTTATTGAATATTGAAAAGCACAAGATCTAATTTTTTCTCTCCATTTTCTCACATGCAAAAGGAGAAATAAATTTGGAGAAACCTATAATGCAAGGGGATAGAATGATGAATTTTAAAAGAATGATTCTTGTGACATAATAATGCCCAATATAACACAATCATATCACACAAATTTAATTAATGGAGGTTTTACTAGACGTGCACTTGGAGAAAAACTTGAATTTATAGTTGTTAGTTTGATCTAAGACAAAATTTTGAATTTATGGTTGTTACCTTGATCTAAAACCATAAACAAGGAAATGAGGGAGGATTCTTCTTTATCTTGTGGCTAATGTTTTTCACAATATTGTGCATTCTAAATTGTCTAATGGACACTATTGGTTAGTTTGGTTTCATGGAAAATGGAAGGAAGGATTGTGAGTAGAAAGAAAATATGACAATTTTTAATTTTTCCATTATTTGAAAGCCTCAAAATGAAAGAAGGAAAGAAATAAACAAAAATTTCTTCCCTCCAATTTGAGAAGAAAAGAGAGAATAGAATGTGTATAAATATATAAGAACAACATTACCTTTACTTATAGAGCACATCTTTTATTATTATTATTATTTGGGACATTTATGTCATTTAACATATATAATTTTTTTTCCTTCCTTTCACTTTCTCTCCTACCAAACAACTTAAATTATCATTTCACTTTCTACCTTTTTTTTTTTCCTTTCTCGTTCTTTCCTTTACTTTTCTTTTCTAAATCAAACATACCATAAATGTCAACCCAATTCATCATAGGTCTATTATCTCAAATAACTAATATTCATTACTTAAGACATAAGAAAAAAAAATATTTATTCCCATAAATGATTTTATTTGAAAATTCAAAGACAAATCCATCTCTTCGAAAGGTCCTTATAATAATTACACAACGATTAGAATTGATAGACCCGAAGTGAGAACCAAGAAGTACTTTCATCACATGTTGGATAGTTGTTAGACATTAGTTAATAGAATTGTGTTTAGTTTGAGGCAGCTGTCTGTGTGTATTTGTTTATTTCTCTCATCTCTCACCAAAATAATGTCTAGGTGTTTACCCTTCCCTCCACCAGAATACGCGAAGAACGGTTTACAGGGTGAGGCACTCCTAAAACAGTTAGAGGTTAGTTCGAACGTTTTTATTAATATATGTGCTCATTACCTCTTCAACCACGCACTAGATCGTTCTATTGTAAAAGATTTTTTTTTTTCTTTATGTTTTTATAGATTTTGCTTCAATTATCAAATTACGTCAAAAAGTTTATTGGTAATGGAAAAGCATGAGCATCAGGTTTTTATTTTAAACGAAACTTCATGTATTTATTAATTATTTGTTAATTTCTCTATTCTTGAAGCAGTAATGGATAACAAATCCGTGATTTGAAAATATTTTTCTTTTCACATGAGTGGAATAAAGCTTTGTATATTATATAAAATAATGTTTCATGCTTAAATGGGCATATTCTTTAGGAGGCCAATGAACGATAGAAGTCAGTATCTTTTTTTGATGTAAGGAAGTTCATTATCTTTAATGCTTATAAAAAATTTTCAAGGCTATTCAATATCTCATTGATTAACTGATTATGTTGATTTTTGTCCTGCTTCACGTGTCTGCATGTCACACCAAAGTACATAGTTGTAACAATACAACCACAATATGGAAATAACTGCGAAGATTGTGTAAAATCTACCGAAATATTAATGGTTTAGAGGAATCAAGGAAAAAAAATTGTACCACTTTGGTGTTAGTTATGAGTGAAAATAGCACTGCTTATGTTGTTGAGATCATGTTATTGTTATGGATACTAAATCAAGAAACCATTAAGCATGAAAAAATCTAATCACACAAACAAATCATGAAACCACTCATATGATTGTTACAATTTTATATTAAAGTGTGTCTGTACAAAGTCAGATGCAGACAAACTTTTCGACAAGTGAATTTCATTTTGAACAATCTGATTATGACTTGTTCTTATCATTTAAAAGCAATCTAAATAACTGGAAAAATGTGTGCACATTTTCAAATTTTTTATATGCTAACTCTTGTTTTCTATGTTGAAGCTCCTTAGAGAAAGGGCATTGTCTAAGAAGAAAAAGAAGGACAGAAAAAGAAAGAGGAAACACGGTTGCAATGGGGAGGAAGTTAGGCAGAAGAGAAGTGAAGATGATAAGGGGAAGCACAAACACGATAGGAGCACAACTTGTCGGGAAAAAAATGACAAAAAAATAAGGAAACATGAGAATCCTAAGATTGAAAATAGCACTGTTCCAGCGGAACTTGGACAGCCTATCACCCTAGTTAGTGTTAATGGCTATTCTGATAAACGCAAATTGGGTGGTATATTTGGAAAAGAGAAGTCCTCTACTTATCCGTCCCAAGTTATGGTTATAAACACTCCTCATAAAAGGAACTCTAAATATAACATATATCAAGGTGGTTGCCTAACAGGAAAAAGAGAATTTGATTCAAATGAGAACTTGCAAATATCTAAGTCGACTTCTACTAAAAGTGATGTGTTGGAGACAAAATTGGAGTGCAGAAAATTGATTAACCTTCCTCCGTTGCAGATGGTTCAAACTGACTTTGAAGATGAAAAGTGGTGGCTACCCAAGAAGAATCTGTCCAAGAGTGAAAGAACACAACCTAAACATGATAGCAATGGCACTAGTATCAATCAAGGAATTCAACCACGTGCCCAATATTTGGCTGATGCTGATATATATGCTTTGCCCTATGTTGTACCATTTTAAACCATCTTGTATCCCTACTTTTTCTTTTTTTTTGTGCACTGAGGATTTTTAAAACCATCTGTTCGACACAAAGTTTGAGCATTGTATTGTGGCAAAGTTCACATTGGATATTGTGAGTTTGATTTCTGTCCGTATTCACATGTATTTTATAGCTAAGGATGAATCGGATGACACTGAATGATAGCTGGACTGTCCCAGATTTTAGACAAAGTTCTAGGTCCGAGTTTGCAATGACCAGATATTGAGCTCACATGCATCAATCATACGACAAGTAAAGGACTAATCTGTCACACACTGGGCCTGAATTTTTGCCAAGAAAATGCTTAAAATATGTAAATTAATCCTTACTATGCCAACTAACTCCTAATGTGCCAATTAATCCTTGATAGGCCTCAACAACGGTATCTTCCCATATAGACCCACCCACAATGAGCAAACAAAACACAACTATGGACTAAACAATGTCAAACTTTGGGATCAATTCCACGCCCAAAGCTCAGCATTAGCTAGAACATTGGCGCTCATCATGGGGCTTGATAAAACTCTTCTCGACCACACACACCTTAACATTTACCAACATTTTTGACAATCTGCCAAAGATCAAACGAAATCTAGCATATAAAACAAAAGTTAAAGACACAAGACATATGCAAGAAATACATCCACGTTTTGGACGATGAACTTGAACGACGTCAATAAAGTTTGGAATATCAAAATTCTTGAAGAGGAAGCTTAGGGGTGAAGAAGTCACCAGGATATTGGAGGATAAAGTTTCTTCTTGGAATTTAGGTAATTCAAAATTTCTTTTTGTTTTATTTGTTTATGCTATGTCATTCACTTGACTTTTGTATCTTCGTTAATGGGTAATGAAATTAAGAAGAGTAAAATTTATATCTTGGAGTAAGAAAAAGCATCCATATGATAGCTAAAAATATTTTAGTACCAAATTAACAATTTTTTTGTGGATTAAACATTTATTAATTTATGTAAATAATGATAATACTCTACATGATAACTTGACACAATTCCCTCATTAAGGATAAATTAATGTCAAATTAGTTTTGAATTTTTTTTTAATTAATGGGAAAGTATTATATTTAAGAGTTTAGTGGTCATATACTATCAATGTAAAAAACTTTTACACTGTCGACCAATCAGAAATCACCGTTAATATAACTTTTAAAATAACTATTGTAAAAGTTAACAAACTTACCATACATGGTGATATATAATTAGATGACAGTGTAAAACAACTTTACACTGTCTGTGTATATCTTATTTTTTCTATATTTAATTCTATTGCTTTATCTTTTCCTCATATTCATTTACCATAACTATTATATTCCAATTATGAATGATATATTTATCTCTTCCCTTGATTATCATTATATTTTTTTACTAGCATATTATTAATTTTTTATATGTAACCTTAAACATAATATAAGTAATTATATTTTTGTATGGTAATATTTTTTTGTTGTTTTTATTCGCTTTAAAATTTCTACTAAAACTAAGGATATAACAGTTACTAGTATTTTAAAAAATTTAATTCAAGATTCACACTAAATATATTTGATTGCATTAATTGGTTTTAAATTTTCTACTAAATTCAAGGATGTCATAAAAGTTAGTATTTTAAAATTTTTGATTTGATGACTTTTCTTTTTAAGTTTTTAATTCAGGTTATACTTAATATTTTTGATTGCATTATTTGGTTTTAAATTTTCCACTAAATTGAAGGATGTTATAAAAGTTAGTATTTTAAAAAAATTGATTTGATGACTTTTCTTTTTAAGTTTTTAATTCAAGTTATACTTTATATATTTGATTGCATTATTTGGTTTTAAATTTTGGGCTAAATTTAAAGACAGTATTTTAAGAAATTTGATTTGATGACTTTTTCTTTTAAGTTTTAAATTTAGATTTCATACTTAATATATTTGATTACATTAATTGGTTTTACATTTTGTTCTAAATTTAAGAACGTTACAATGGCAAGCATTTTAAGAAATTTGATGACATTTTCTTTTAAATTTTTAATTCAAGCTTCATATTTAATATACTTGATTGTACTAATTGGTTTTAAATTTTATTCTAAATTTTAAGATATCATAACAATTAGTATTCTAATGTATTCGAAAATATTTAATGAATTTTTTATTCATGTTTTACATTTATTAGTTTTAAACTTTGTGTTAAATTTGATTGTTATTATTACAGATAATATTTAGCTAAATTACTATAGTTAACGACAAGCAAGAACCATTCTCTTTTTCCAATCATAGAGTTCAGTAAGCTTCCGCTTTTATTTCAATTGATGGTTTCCATGTTTTTCACATAGTATTGTTTGCGCGAATGATTGCTAATGAAAATTCAAACTAGACAACAGGGAAAAGTGTGAAGGCTTGTACAAATTCAAAGCATAAATCGTATATAGCTCGAGCTCAACTTCAGTCCAAAAACGAAAGGGTCGTTTAGTTTTGTTTTTATCTTCTGTTTTTATTTTTTAATTACTCTCTCTAGTCCAAAACTATTGATGTTTAAGGTTAATACACGTGTCTTAAGAAATATTTAATACTACTTATAAACTAGTATATTTAGTCTAAAATACTCTCATTTAATATTTATTATACGAGTAATTGTGGAATAAGACATAATTATTAAATGAGGGTATATGTGGAAAAAATAATTAATGGGACTTGAAATTTGTAAAACATCAATAATTTTGGAACAAAAAAGAAAGGCTAAAACATCAATAATTTTGGACCGGAGAGAGTACAAAAATGTCACATTATTTTCAATTTATTTCTTATTTTCAAATATTTGTACAAGAAACATTGAAAACAACTTTTTTTTTTGCTTTTGTTTTTGTTTCCTGTACAATAAAAACAGAAAACAGATTAAAAACAAGATCACAATTTTGTAATTAAAAAGTGAAAACAAAAAATAAAAATAGGAAATGAAAAGAGAAGTAAATGTCTCATGAACTCAACCTCACCAGGCAAGCAATAATTGAAATTGTTACCCGTAGTGTGCCTCAACCCGCTTCTCAATGGAAACTTGGTCCCACCGGACAAGCAATAATAGAAATTGAGATCAATGGTGTACCACCCAACATCAACTAAATTGTTACTTGACCTCCCTTGGAAGTGCACCTAGAAGGAAGGTGTTGATTGTCAAAAACATAAGACCTAGGAAATATACATCAAAAGACCTAAGTGTAACCTCACGTCAAGTACTACGGTCAGTCCAGCTAAGACCTAGATACGACTATAACCTACATATAAGTTATATAAACATCTTTCTTTTCTAAAATATTCCACAATATTTCTCGACACTCTATCATATTTTTTTAAGTCAATGAAATCATATACTAGATGGAAAATTATCTTCAAAAAATCATTTTTATAATAAAATTATAAAAAGAAAAGGATTTGGATTTATTTATAATAATTAGTTTTATGTTTAAAAATAATCAATTGTTAGAAATCAAATGAGAAAATAAAAAATAATTAAAAAATATTCTATTAACTTCTAATCATAATCTCTAAGTTTGCTTATTTAAAAAAAAATCCTTCTTAATAGAAATAATTCAAGATTATAATCTAACTTTTGTTACTATTATCACACTAGAGAAGAGTTTTTATGAAAATATATCATAATCACTAATTATAATCCATACCAAACATGCTCTCACATGGAAATATATAATCACTAATTATAGTCACGCCCCTGACAACAAATTGTTTAAATTGTATACATCTCGCTGCTTATACACAGGCCCCTGAGCTGTTATGTACATGAAAAGATTTATTTCCAACTTCACAACAACCAAGGCTAATATTTTAAATAAATCCATCAGACAACACAAAAATCAACTGAGATTTCCAGTTTGGCCAAAATTGAACCGTTATAAATTTCCGAAGTATAAAGAAGTTTCATTTGATAGTTTAACCTCTTGCCTCCAAAAATTGATAACAATGAAGTAAATAATAGAATCAAATTTGATAATGACTGACTTGGCATAGCGAAATAAAGTCTTCATTGTGAGGTTATGTTTAGATTAGTGCTATAGAATGGAAAAGGATGAATTGTAACATAAAAGAGGGGTGAATTCGCATGTGGTAGGAGTTTGATCATTAGGTTTGTGTGTATGAAAAAGTTTTTGTTGAGAATATCAACTTCTTAAACAGATCTCAATATCTCAAGCGATTAGCTTATGGCTCTCGGCTAGATGTTATCACAAATTCACAAAACATAAAGAGGGGAATAAATTGAAATGGAATAGATTAGGGATGGATACAAGTCTGAGTCCATCCGATGACCCAACTACCTGAACCAAATGGAAGAGAAAAACATAGGTTGGTTCGAATCATCATTTCGATTTGAATTTTAAAGCTACAAACTAGATGACGTTGATTTGAGTATCGAATTTGAACAAGAAGAAGTCAAACCAATCCAAGCCTATACTATTTTAGAAAAATTTTAATTTTTTATGTTATGTAATTCTATAATTATATAATTTTATGTTGTGTGATGTTATAATTCTAGGTTTTGATATTATTTATCATCTTTTTTCATTTTATTACAATTTTCTTTTTTTTTCCTATTTTTTCATTTTTTTCTATTATTTTATTAGGTGACTCAATGACCTAATCCAAACCAACCTAAATGTAATCAAGTTAGTTTGGTTCAAGTTGTAATTTTATTTTATTTTTTGAAAAAAATCAATCCAACCCAAACTAATGAACATTGATAGGTTTGGATTTAGACATCTATTAAACTCGAATCAACCAATCGTGCTCACCCCTAAAATAAATTAAAATGTCATTTTATTGTTTAAATATTTTATAATGAAATAAAACAGATTTAATTTTGTTGTTTGAAAAAAAAAACAAAATGAATTATAACATTTAAATTTTCATATTACTTTTACTTTAAATACATTAATAAAATTTAAAAATGTTATTTTCTTTTACTAAAAACCAAATATTGACATTTGACACAATCGAGATAGTAATAAATGACTTCACAAATGGCTATGGTAGCAAAATTATACTCTCTCCAGTCCTTTATATAAGACTCAATTAACTAATTCACAAGAAATAAAGAAATTAGTTAATTTAGTTAATAGCATTAAATTTGTCCAAAATTTATATATTCTTTCCAAAATTACCCTTAAAAATTAATGATATATTCTTATTTTTTTTCAAATATTTAATTTTTTTAATCTCTCATTAGTAATATATTTATTGTCTTGATTTTTATTAATTATGAATGTGGAAACAATAAATTTTTCAAAATTCTCTTCATACAAAACAAAGTTAAACTCTAAGGAGCCTAACACATCAATGTAACCTACCTAATATTTATTGAAGAGTGCTAGCAACACTCTCAAATACACTCTTTTTCATTAGTTAAAATTTATTAAAAATCACATAATCAAGAGAAAGAATCATTAAATAAAATGTAAAACTTTACAAATTTTGCAATTTTCAATAAATTTCTACCAATAAAAACATATGTTGCTAACATTTTTCATTTATTAAATATAAAGAAAAAGACTCATAATTAAAGGTATTTTTATAAAAAAAATAATTAATGCATAACACATTTTAGATCAATTCTTATATAAAAAAACCAAACCAAATTCTAATTTAATTCTTATAAAAAAGACAGGAGGAATTACATCATAACTTTGTGAAAGGCTTTTTTTATTCAAGGGAGAAAACAAATAATTAAACTCGAGGTTGGTAGACTTGAACTTAAGATGCCCCAACAGAAAAACATTCATGTTATTTGCCATACTCTAATGAAAGTTTTATTTGCAATCAACTATTGTTGGAAGAAATATTTGTGTACACGTCTATAGAAAACATTTCGTCTAAACTTGACAACTTGTTAAATTCCAAGCGCAAGACCTGCACTGTGCAGAGCGGTCGAAACATGCAGGGGAGCAACACAACAGCAAACACGGCAGAAGAGGATGAGGCGGAGGCTTGAGTAAGCAAAGTGAACGTGGGAGAAGATGAGGTGTGAAGAGAAACTAATATGTTATAATAAGCTTAAAAAATTCAATACACAATAAAATATTTCAGTCCTTCACAATGCTCCAAAATTAGAAGAAAAATGACTCTAAATAATGGAGTGAGATAGATCCAATTTCATTCTTTTTTAATGAGCACGTCCTAATTTACAAAATTTAAACAACAGTATCACTTACTTTCCCGTTCCATCTCCGTTGATTTCATTTTCTACTATCAATCCAAACATATCCCGATGTAATTTGACATATTGACAGAAACTACTCTTTCAAGTGAACCATCAAAACTTCTAAGGGCACTAACGTACACCATATTACCACCACCTTTCATGCAACACATTTTTGCTCAATATTAGTGCTCAACAACGAAACTAGGGCAGAGCAATGCAGAAATTTCAGAAGTCTTCATCCGAACTTACAAGATCTAATTCAATCATCTTTCCTGTACTCTTCGTGGTTTTATCAGCCAAAACCTGCCCGTCTGGTTTTATTCTTTTTACATCCAACTGTTGGTTTCTTATGACTGCAGAGGATCCCACATTCGAAAAAGATGATTTCCTGAAGACAATAACAAGTGAAATTGATATGCTAGACCTCTAGCAATGACATGCTCAAGATGCAAGTAACATCAAACTAGAATCCTTTTTTTTTTGCGACTCACCTCTTCTCCGTGGATTTGTTTTGTTCATTTGGAGCCTTTGGTCCTTTATTCTTCATTTTTTGATCTGACTTGCCTGCATATAGTAGCAAAAGCCAGCTAAGAATACAATAGCATGAATACATTGATGAATGTCATTAAAGTTATAAGATAATCCAATCACCTGCAACCTCAGAAAGAAACCTAATCCCTTGCGAATGAGTAGTTGTTGTTACTTTCCCTGCATTGCTGGCATAGACGTTATTATTAACACTCGACTGCAAAAGAATTCAAGTGCAGTAAAACATAACCTCGAATGTTCTTGCAATATAGCTCAGCAGGTACTGGGCCCATGTTAATAGCGACAAACCTCAATGCCTTTCTGAGACCATCCACAGACAATAATTTCACTGGCTGAGACTTCTTCAAGTTTGTTTTGTCAGCAAGAGGGTCAACTAAGTAAATTCCTTCTGATTTGAGGTAATCCCTAGGCCTAAACGCTGTTCTTAAGTTTCTGCTAACAAAAAAAGCATGTTTATGTCACATATGAGGTGAAAGCAAACAAGTTGAATGCAAGCTTTATGCTAGCACTAGCAATGAGAAATTGAACCTTGAAAGAACTAAATACCCACCCTCCCTTGAGTTCACTTCGCATCGTGGAATATTTCTCTGATGCTTTCTACAGGAAATTATATGTAGTTAGTGAACTAATTAATATCCTTGTTACAACAGAATAGACAAGAAAACCTGGAAGAATTAAATGCTACTTACTGATTTATGATATTTACAATATGTCCCATGACGTCTGAAATAACCAAGATCAACGGTTATGAAGTCAATCAATCAGCATATGAAAAATACTATGATACTGTCAGAAGGATGGTTTACGAGGAAGAGTATTAATTAGAGAGATATCACAATGTATACGATGTTATTCTATATTTCCTTTATCAATGAGTCACCTTATTGGATAGTTTTATGGGCAAGTCATTTACTATTAAACGTGGTATACTCAAGAAAAACAGCTTAACAAGCATGACAAGCACATGGATTCATGTTACAACTAACATTGCTCATGCTTTGCAAATCTGAATTTAGCAAAGTGAATTCTTAAAAAACCATAGATTGTTAATGAAATGACGGTACCTTATAAAAATCTAAACTATTTACTCACCCACTCTAGACTTAATTTTCTAAAGTGCACCCTAGAGAATCTTTTCCTACAGATGTATATTACAAACTTACAATACACATTCTGCAACAACACCTAGTACAATCTCACTTTTTCTTGTTCGCCCTTAAAAAGTGCCAGTCTATGGCTATTAGTACCTAAAGGTTGTCTACTTCCTCTTTTCTATTAGTTGACAGAGTGAAGAATCAAATGTGCTTCTCGTGATTAAGGTACTTGGACTCAAACACAGCCAAATTGCAATTTAAATCAGGCATATTCAATAAAGGGATCATCGGTAAAAATGTAAATAAAAAACCTATGATCATAACTCCCTTATCAAATATAGGAGGACCGGATTCACGTAATTAAAAAAAGAACCGTATTGCGATTTCACATGCCATCATATCCCAAAAAAAAAGGAGTAACTTGGTCGTTTGCATACTTATTTATGACCAGCGTACAAGCCAGCCCATCTGTTCTTTTCCCTTTGCAAACTCCGTAATCAACAGAGGTGCCCATCTTCATAATTTGTCTAGGGGAGTATATACTCAAAGAAAAACCATTACCCTGCAAAAACAATAAAAAAGGAGATTGCAAAACTTTTGGCAAACCTTGATGAATTTAAAAAAGAAAAAAAAAAAACCAACTCATAACAATTGAATACCACAGTATCCTTGCGGACAGAACAATTAAAGAGTGCAAAGACCGTTCCCGCCTGCTCTTGCATGTTCTTCTGATAAGCATCCCCAAACAAGAAAAGAGAAACAGTATTTTCATCCAAAGACCCAATTTTCCATATACAATAGCCCTTCCCTGATGAACTCGTCTTCTGAGTCCCCTTCTCGGTCAATACTCCAACAGTGGCCCAACTTCCAGAAAAAGTATCCCCAGTCAAAGAATTCCTGAACAATCCATCGAATATATTAATTACAAAAACCATTAAACATAGTAAGACTAAGCAGAAGAGGAGGTGAAGAAGATTACTTGATAACTGATAACCGAACAAAACGAATGTCTGAAAAGTGTTCCCTAAGCTCGGCAGGAGTTAACAATTGGTTCCTAGGCAAAAGCGAGAACAGAGAATAAGTTGCACTTCACCTGGAACCATTTTCATCTCAATTACGCGTAATAGTGAAATGGGATAAATAAAACCTTATTCGAAGGCCTGAAAACTTTTCAAGCTGGGAATCATTGGTAACGGGTTTGTTAGTTGGTTTGGGGGGATCGTAGGGAAGGCAATCCTGAACAGCGTTTTTGAATACGGACATGTCGGGCTTCTCCCTTTGCTTAGGCGATTCATCATCGGAGAGGTAACCTGACACAAAATGAGAGTGATAGATACCTGGTGAGGGTGAGGGTGAGGGTGAGGGTGAGGGAGGAGTGTCGGCAACCCTATCAGTATCGTGAAGGGAAAGGAGGAGATCGAGGTCGTCGTCGTGGCTTGACATCATGCCTAATGCTCTGCATCGCAACTCGCAACGCACTAATACTCATAGAAGAAAGAAAGGGTTAGGGTTTTGCTGATTTTCATTTTGGAGGGAGTCAAAATATTTTGGAGGGAGGGAGGGAGGGAGACGATTCACTTCATAAGAAACTCCAATTATTAATTTAATTTAATCCCTCCACTCTCTTCCCAAACAATATTTGGACTGGATTCTCACTTCTCCGGACATTCATCGACCATAAAATGTTACAAATATATAATAGAATTTAATATTTTAGTTTATATATTGCATATGACGAATATTTATTTTTATATAATTAAAATTTATAATAAGTAAATATTTTTAAATATATAAATTATATTATAATTAAAATTTATAATAAATAATTATTTTAAACTATATAAATTATATTCTAAATTTATAATGAACAAATTAAATTGTAACATAAGTTTATTTTAATTATTGATAATTTCTTTAAAAATATTCAAATTTAAATTAGAAATAGAGACAAAAAAGAGAGTATATTGAAAGAAATAGAGTGTTAAAAAAATCAAATATACAAATAAAAATAAAAAGAATATAGTTTAAGAAGGTTCATGATAAATATTTTGGCTAGTTACGATAATTATAGAGTATGGAATATATGCCCAAAGGATTCTAATTTATAATATAGGAATAAATATATATTATAAGAGTTTAATTTTCATATACACTTTGAGTGTAAAGATTTTTTAATTGTCAATCAATTAAAAAAAAACTTTAGGTTTATTTTTGAAGTAATTTAAAAAAAAATCAATAATTTATCTTCCTGTTAAGACAAAGGATGAATTTGTAGCCCTTAAATATTTTGATAATAACAAACAGTGAAAATTATATCTCTCACTCACATTATCATCTGACGTTTTTCAAATTGAATATCGTCTGATCTCTAGTACGCATTATATCGTCTGACATTTTTCAAATTGAAAATCGTCTTATCTTTATTTGTATAAACTTCGTAACTAACAAAGCTTACAGACGATAGTCTAAAATGATCTGCACAATCAGAGCGTAAGCTACCTCGAAACGTATTATGTCTATATACTTACTCTCGAGGAAAGTCAGCGAAAAGAAGAAATATGTATGCGAATGTCAGAATGGGAAAGCGGACATGACAACCGTTAAAAAATTGAGTACAAGAATAGAAAAGATAAGCAGACTGCTTTATCTTATCATATGACAAAGTTAGTAAAAAGCATTAAATGCTGCATTTAATGCTCCAACGATTCTTTTCATCAAACGAAGGTTGTCTCCTACAAAAATCTCAACGGATACTTTTGGAGAAGCCTATAAATAGAAGAAGAGACCTCCTTCGAGGGTTAGTCAAAAAAAAAATTTACAAGTGTTGTTGATATAATTGCTGCTCAATCTGAAAATTCATAATTGCTTTGAGAAAAGAAAAAGTATTTGTAAAATCAGTTTGAAAATCTGTTTTGTAATCCATTGTATATTCGTCTGATAAGACGTTAAACCCAGTGAGGTACACTCACACAAACCTCCTTTACGAGATTGGTTGAAGCCTGAAGAGGTTTTGTTTCAAAGAATACTTGGATGTTTACTTGGAGAGGCAAATGAAAGACTACTTGGGTTGAGCTTGAAAAGGCTTGTGAAAAGAATACTTGTAACTTAAAAAGTTAGTGGAACGTGGTTGTTGTCAAAAATTAGACGTAGTCTCTAGGGTGAGACGAACCAATATAAAATATGAGTGCCTTTCAATTTTGATCTTTTAGCTTTTGTCTATCTTTTAAAACTTTTCGAAAATCTTTCTAATCTTTTTTAAATCTTTACATTGCTTAGAAAAAGAATTACAATATTGGCTTTAACACAATTCAACTCTCCCTTCTTGTGTTTATTTTGTGTTCTACACTTCCATAATAATTTATGATTAAATGACATTGTAAATTTTTTTACATTATCAATATGTTTTAATGAAATTCATATTATAATTCACTTTTCACATGTTCAATTGGGTTCTTGTCTAGCAAAAGAAAAAATATATATTATTTTTTCATTTTAAAATATACTTATTTATATAAATGAATAAAAATTTGCATCCACAAAAAGTTATTTCGACCGTGAAATTCTTGTTTAGATTCATCGATTTAAAATAATTTACTTATTAAAATTTTAAATATAAAAAATGTTAATTGAAATAAATTTTAATAGTCAAAACTCAAATCCACACAAAAATAATAAGTAAATATAATTGGATTTAAAGGAATTTTCATTCTTTTTTTATATATACTTAAGAGTTTAATAGACATGTATTGTAAGTGTAAAATTTTTTATATTATTAACTAATCATAAATTATTCTTTATATAACTTTTGAGATAATTATTATAAAAATCAATAAACTTATTGATATAAAATTTTGTAATTGTATAATAATATAAAAAACGGTTGATTGGCCAAATTGGGTTACTTTTTTAAATTATTTACCGATTTAGGATTCTTTTTAAACATATTACTAAAGTGTGGTAATTCATGCTAGAAAACGCTAGTCAAACTAGCATTTTTAATGGCACGTCAACATTTTTATTATTATTTTTTTAATTTAACTTTGAAGATGCCAAGTGGCTACCTCGTGGAATACCTTAGTAGCAGTAGCTACTTGAAACACAGTTGATAGATTTTGTGACACATGTGGAATATGTTAGTATTACTAGCATTTTCGCATTTTTTTTAAATGAACAAAAAGGTGATATGTGTGAAATATGTTAGTACTATTAGTATTTTTACTTATTTATTTATTTTTTAAAAAAACGAAAAATGTTAGTATTATTAGCGTTTTAAATTATTTATTTATTTATTTTTAAAAATAAACAAACTGAAAAATAGACAAACTAAAAAATAGATATGTGTAGAATATGTTAATACTACAAGTGTTTTCACTTATTTATTTATTTTTTAAAAATAAAAAATGCTAGTATTACTAGTATTTTTAATTTTTGAAAAACGGACAAACTAAAAAATCCACACATATAAAATATGCTAATACGACTAACATTTTCATTTATTTATTTATTTCAAATAAAAAGAAAGAGGTTATTAAAATGTCTCCGTCTGTTTCCCTATATATGGGAACCTCATTTATCATGTAGACGCTCTGATAGGTTTTGATTCTCAACAGAGAAAGAGAGAGAAATGGCTTTCACGGTTTCCAAATCTCAATCAGCTTTCATAGAGAGAGAGAGAAGGAGAATATTGATAACTTAGAGGACAAAGAGTGTGCAACAGAGGGTGTCATCTCGAGCGTGTATAAAAAAATTAAAAAGTGAAAATGTTAGTAGTAATAGCAAATTTCACATGTGTCTGTTTTTTAGTTTGTCTATTGTTCGGTCTGTCTGCTTTTAACATAAATAAATAAATAAGTGAAAATGCTACTAATATTAACATATTTCACATGTGTTTGTTTTTTAATTTGTCCATTTTTCAATTTGTCCATTTTTAAAAAAAATTAAAAAATTAAAAACACTAATAATACTAGCATAACTAGCGTTTTCTGTTTTTAAAAACAATAAATAAGTGAAAACTCTAGTAGTATTAACATATTCCACATGTGTCACCAATTTTGTCAACTGCGTTTCAAGTGGCTGCCACTTAGGATAGTTCAATGGTAATAGCATTTTTTAAAAACGCTACTGCTACTAGGATATCTCACATGATAGCCACCTAGCATTTTCAGAGTTAAATTAAAATAATAATAATAAAAATACTAAGCGTGGCACTAAAAATACTAGTTTGACTAACATTTTCCAGCATTAACTATTTTACTTTAGTAATATGTTTCGAGAGAGTCTCAAATTGATAAATAGTTTATAAAAATGACCCAATTTGATTAATCATCCTATAAAAAGCTCTTATACTATTGATGCACATATTATTTATCTTATACTTAAATAATAATGTTTGATTTACATCCCATGTAAGGTGGGAAATAGGTAAAAAGAAAAGAAAATAGAAAAAGGTATGTGATGATAAAGAGAGAGATAACAAAAAGAAAAAATAAATATAAAAGAAGAGTGCATAAAAAGATTTAAAAAAAATATATATATATATATATATATATATATATATATATATATATATATATAGTTTAAACAGGCAAATAGAGGTTTGGTTTCTTTTTCAAAAAAGCGTAAGGCTTGGTATTTAGGAATCGAGTAAGAAGGAGAAAATGAAGGCGGCGAAAAGGACGACGTGAATGTGATGGGCATGGAGAACAAGAATAGCGCGAGCACTAGCTTGAAGGTCCACCGATGATTCGTAACGGAATTGAAAATGGTAAGCGGAAGAGCGAGGTTGTCTCTGAGGGCTTAAACGTATATTTGTGTCCCTCCTATAAGAGGGTCGCCCGTGCAAAGGGTTGAATCAGCTTCTGGGCATCCTCTACCTGAGAAGGAGGATCCCTGTTTCGGCTCACTCACTCCCAAACCGATCCCTTCGATCTTCTTCTGGTGCAATGGATCGGATCAATATTCTTTTCATCACCTTGCTTTCCATCACCATTGCCGCTGCACATGCAGACGGTAATCAGGATAAGCATGGTCGTCATATGTCCGCTAACAATGTCACTTACGACGGTAAGTCACTCTTTATCGACGGAAGGCGCGAGATCCTCTTCTCCGGTTCCATCCATTACACACGAAGCACCCCAGATGTACGTCCATCTCCTCCCATATCATAATTAATAATATTATATTTGCATATTGATTAAACACATGATATATTCACATGCAAAGTAGTAATTGTGTGCATGCATGACATGATTATGCAGATGTGGCCTGACATTCTTGAAAAAGCAAGACGCGGAGGCTTGAACGTCATTCAAACTTACGTGTTCTGGAACGCTCACGAGCCAGTGCAAGGCAAGGTAAAAAATAAAAAATGTCTCTTAATTAAATTGTATTGGGACCACAATTACAAAGCATGCCGTTGTAAACATTAATTATGATGTACAGTTCAACTTCAAAGGCAATTATGATCTGGTGAAGTTCATTAAGCTCGTTCAAGCCAAGGGAATGTTTGTCACCCTCAGGGTTGGGCCTTTCATCCAAGCAGAGTGGAACCATGGGTATGGGATCCGTTAATTAAGTTTTCAAATATATGATTTCCTCTCCAATTCATTTTAGAGAGACACACACTCAAAAACATCAAATAAATCCTGCACTTTTAGTATTAGGCTTATCTGCCTGCCTTATACATTACCCTTTCTGCTTCTTTATTATTCCTCTCTCATTCCTACCCTACGTGTTCATATATCAGAGGACTTCCATATTGGCTTAGAGAGGTGCCGGGTATCATATTCCGTTCGGACAATGAGCCCTACAAGGTAGTCTCCATGTATAACTTGCGAGCCCTTAATTTCAGGAAATAATTGAATACATAATTTGAGAATTAATACCGGATTAATCCTTTGTAAATTGAAGAAACACATGCAAGCATTCGTGACGAAGATTGTACAAATGATGAAAGAAGAGAAGCTCTTTGCTCCCCAAGGAGGCCCCATCATCTTGGCTCAGGTTTTGATTTTGTAACTTGTACATGACCCTTGTGTACGTTTAACTTCTGCTCAGTATTGACTGCATATAAACTTGTTACCTGTTATTCAATGACTGCAGATTGAGAACGAGTACAACCATGTTCAACGTGCATACAGACAGGGGGGAGACAGATACGTCCAATGGGCCGCAAATATGGCAGTGGCATTGCATACTGGAGTTCCATGGATCATGTGCAAGCAGAAGGATGCCCCTGATCCAGTGGTAAGTTATGAAATATATAGTAGCAATAGCATAGCCACAAATTCTCTTCCATTCAAGTGAGGCTTGCGTATTAGTGTCTGTATTACTATTACCTCTAGTCTTACTTGGTATGATTTCATTTGGCAGATCAACGCATGCAATGGAAGACACTGTGGTGATACCTTCTCGGGCCCAAACAAACCATACAAACCAGCCATATGGACTGAGAACTGGACCGTTCAGTAAGAAATCGCTTAATGTTTATCCTTAGTGAACAATTTTAAAATTATGAGCCATCCTAATACATTTGTTGTTAATTAATTTGCAATTACAGGTACAAAGTAAATGGAGATCCACCATCCCGCAGATCCGCAGAAGACATTGCCTTCTCAGTTGCCCGCTTCTTCTCCAAAAGTGGAAATTTGGCTAACTACTATATGGTGCTGCCCTTAACATCCAAATCTTCTATTAACCTAACTGGTGGCCACAATTATTTACTGTTTAATTTCTAACTCAATGTGCAACTCTTGTAGTACCATGGTGGAACAAACTTTGGTAGAACAACCTCTGCCTTTACAACAACCAGTTATTACGATGAGGCACCTCTTGATGAGTACGGTCTGCAGAGAGAACCAAAATGGAGTCACCTGAGGGACGTGCACAAAGCTTTGCTCCTTTGCAGGAGGTCTATCCTTGGTGGCAATCCCACTGTCCAAAAGTTGAACAATTTTCATGAGGTAAGCATCTGACACAGCTTTTCATGTCGCTTACAAAGTGTCGCAGACTGGTTAAGCTAAGCTAATTAAGGTGCTACATATATTATACATGCAGATAAGAACCTATGAGAAGCCTGGATCTGACATATGTGCTGCTTTCATCGCTAACAACCATACCACCGAGCCAGCCACCATTAACTTCAGAGGCACAAACTATTATTTGCCTCCACATTCCATTAGCATCCTCCCCGATTGCAAGACCGTGGTCTTCAACACCCAACGTGTAACTAACCAACTTGTTCATCCCTAATATATTACAAGCAATACTTCACTCACATTTGGGTTTAAATTGATTCTTGTTCCATATAATTAACTATTTGGCATATATAACAGATTGTTTCACAACATAATGAAAGGAACTATGTGAGGTCAGCCACTGCAAACAAGTTTCAGTGGGAGATGTTTAATGAGGCCATTCCAACGACCAAGAAAATGCAAATAAACCAGAAACGTCCTGTAGAGCTTTACAGCTTGCTTAAAGACACCACCGATTATGCTTGGTTCACCACCAGGTGAGCTTGTGAGGATTATTTAATCATTGAAATTTTGTCGTATTTCACCTTTATATAATTTTCGAAACGCTGGGGTATTTTACACAACTGTTGCCTGCAGCTTCGAGTTGAGTCAACAAGACTTGCCAAACAAAGTTGGGGTACTCCCAGTTCTTCGTATTAGTAGTCTTGGACATTCAATGGTTGCATTTGTAAACGGAGACTTCGTTGGTAAGCACACAAGTTTCAACAATATTTCATTAGCCTTCTAAATGGAATCAGGTTCAAAACTATAGATAGATTAGATACGTGGCAAAGTGTCACTGGTCTACGATTATTAGTAAGAGACGGGGTATTAATGATAATGTCTTGCTTGTTGTGTGAAAGGAACTGGTCATGGTACCCATGTACGGAAAGCTTTTGACTTCCAGCGACCTGCACAGTTCAGGGTTGGAACCAACTATATTTCCATCTTGGCTGGCACAGTTGGACTACCCGTAAGAGGCTTAACTTTTTTCTTCTTCGAAGTTTGAAGAACATCCAAGATTTAATAAGGACAATAACGTTGTTATATCCCTTCAAATGTTGAACATACAGGACAGTGGATCTTACATGGAACATAGGTACGCAGGACCAGATTCCGTATCCGTCCTCGGTCTCAACACCAGAAAACTTGAACTTACTAACAATGGCTGGGGTCATGAGGTTAGTAGAATTACTATTCAATAGATGACATAGGCTAGTAGAATTATTATTCAACAGATGACAATAACATAACTGAGTTGGTACAATTTTAATTTGCAGGTTGGTCTCAAAGGTGAGGGCATGAAAGTTTTCACTGAGGAAGGATCAATGAAGACAAATTGGAAGCCAGTCAATGCATCTCCACGGCCTCTCACCTGGTACAAGGTAAGAAATTGATATCACATATGGCTGTTCAACTAGGACACATATTGGATCAAACTCTTGTATTCAGCAAACACTTCCAAATTCTTTCCTCTATTTCTTTAATAATATTATGGATTCATTTTACAGACAAGATTTGCCACCCCAGAGGGAACAGGTCCTGTTGCCATCAGGATGACTGGTATGGGGAAGGGAATGATCTGGGTCAACGGTCAAAGCATTGGTCGTTACTGGATGAGTTTCCTCTCTTCAACTGGAAAGCCTACTCAATCAGAGTAAGTAAACCACTGATTAAAGTTAAAACTATTGTTGCCCTTGAAATAAAAAAACAAACTCAGTTTTTAACTAACTTTCTTTGGGTCCATTTAAATATAGAAAATGACCATTATACACTCAATATCATTGTTAGCTTAAAAATTGTTACTTGTATCATTCAGGTACCACATCCCAAGAGAATACCTCAAGCCACAAGACAATTTGCTTGTTATTTTGGAAGAGGAGAGGGCAACTCCAGAAAAAATTGAGATCCTAAACGTTAACAGAGATACAATCTGCAGTTTCATTGCAGAGAACGATCCCGCCAATGTCAATTCATGGGAATCTAGGAGCGGGCAGTTCCAACCTGCTGCGAAGGTTATTGGACCACAAGCTTCACTCCAGTGTGCAGATGGCAAAAAGATTGTGGCTGTCGAATTTGCAAGCTTTGGTAATCCTACTGGTCATTGTGGAAGCTTTGCTTTGGGCAACTGCAATGCTCCTGCCACCAAGCAAATAATTGAGCGGGTATAGTATTGCTCTAATTTCTTTGCAAACACGTCAACTCTCCTTTTTGTTTTGTTTTGTTTTTAATACACATGTACAAAATATGGGTATGTGTTCCTCTATAACAAGTAGAAAAAGCTGATAACATTTTTGGTGTGACTTTGAACAGGAATGCTTGGGGAAAGAAGCTTGCTCGGTTGCATTGAACCGTGCAATCTTCAACCAGAATGGCGGGGATGCTTGCCCAAATTTGGTGAAGCAACTTGCCATCCAAGTGAGGTGTTCCTAAATCCTTAGTCGCATGTTTGGTGGTTTGATTTGGCTAATTAGAGTCCAGGAGCTCAAAATGTCATTGGATTTTTTTAGCACGATGCTTGAATTCAATGCCTACGTTGTTTCTTCCCTTTACATCAAAAAACAATATATAAAAATTGCAGAAAGCCAATTTTGATTGTTACTTCTTGTGTTTTAAGCCCGCGCAACGCAAGATAACGAATTTATTTGATTTAAAAATTGTTAATCCGTTTGAATTTGTATTTTAATCCAATTCTGATTATTTATATACATATAGCGAATTTATTTTATAATGTGTATATTTAAATAACATTCTTACTACTTAATTTATTTGATTTAAAAAATGTTAATCCGTTTGAATTTGTAAAATTATATTAATATATCAATCTATGAATAAAGGATAAATAAGTAGTATCTCCTGCATCGATATCAGTATTAGCGGAAGTTAGAATAAGAGTGTAGATATCAGTAACATTTTCAGCATCTCAATCAATAGTATCATCATCAACTTAACATCGATATCAGTATCTATTTATTTTGTCGCTCATATAGCGTCAAAAAAATAAAAGATTTTCTTTTGTTTTCAAAATATAATAATGTACAATTAAGAGTCTTACTGTCTGCTCTTAAATTTCATTTTAAAAAAGCATAGCATAGGAGTACTTAATTTCAATGAATCATTAAAATTTTAAGTGAACAAATTTTGTATATGTCATTCTCTACTTTAATGAAATTTTCGCTAAATAGGATACACAACTACTAGCTCATTCTGTCAAAAAAAAAAAAAAAAACCTACTAGCTCAATTTTTACAAGAAGAATTATTGAAACTAACATTACATAATTCAAAAATAAGGTAAGTAATCATAAGGAAAAAAATTATTGTATGAAAAACAATGCAACCTCGAAAGAACTTTGATTTGCTTGATTGATGATCACACATTGTAGGGGTCTTTTTTCAAACTCGATGACAAAGTTTTTGTAGAAAATAGACTTCATCAAATACGTAGACGTAAAATTCGTAGGGCCAATACTATTCTCTAATATAAGAATGAAAGTATTCTATCTTATTCTATGAAAAAAAAACTTCTCTCTCCCCCAACATTTGTTCTTTATATGGCAAATAATGCTATGAAAACTTTTTTCAGTACCCTAGGAATTTGGTGAATAAAATAGTATATTAAAACTTTTACCGAAAATTGTTCAGTTTATTTAAAGGTAATCCAACAAGTAAACACAAAATATTCCTTGTTTGGAAAATCACGGTCATCATTAGGTGGATATTACTTATATAGTTCATTTGTTGAGAATTTCCATACTGTTTTCTCCTAGGGGTATAAATATTATGGGATAGATAAAAGGCCTAAACTAGATGCATGAGTTAAGGTGTTTTGAAGTATTTTCTAACTTTCTTACACAAAATTAAAATACTTACAGCTCACATCTAAGATGAATCAATTTATCTATTCTTGAAACTTCCATTGTTGCTCTTAAAGTAAAACTAGAAGGGTCTATACATTTGATCACTTTTGATTAGTGACCTTAATAATAATTGCTTCAAATAAAAAGTATAGGTTTCCATAAAAACTTTTTTTTTTCTAATTGGTTAAATATCTTTTTGCGGAAGTGAATAATAACAATGTTTATAAATAGACAAAACATGATTCATAAAAATATATTCACTTAGTTAAGAAGTGTTACTTAGAACACCAAAAAAATTATACATGGATAATAATTTTCTTTGTGGTTGGTTGCAAGTTTTATTTCATTCTTCCTTATTAATTAATCTTCAACAATGCTACCTAGGGTCAGCAATAAGTACACTAAACAACAGCAGGTGTTAATTTTATATAACTAGTACTTGTACCATGGGATGCACGGGATAGAAATGATACTTATTAGTTTTATAAAATTCCATTTTATAATTTATTATTTTAAGTAATTATATAACAAAATTAATAAAAATATAAAAAAAGAATAAAATATCCAAACTTTTAATTATAATGTTTCATGGAGAAAATAAAAACAAATATAATTATTTAATTTGATTTTTAATGTAATTAATTATAAATTAATTAAGCTTAAATTACAAAATTAGATATCTAACCATTTTAGTTTTAATCTCGTGTATAAAAATTTAAGCCAACTAAGGTTCTAATATCTCAAAATAATAATAATTTTATTAAAAATGTATATAATGTTCTAGTATATATTTTCTTATCATATTGAATGAATAATTTGAATTAAAAAAAACTCTTTTAAGAAGAAATATATAAAAGATTAAAACAGAAAGTTATTTATGTGTTTATGTTATAAATAATTCATAATAGTTTGAGTTTAATGGTCATGCATTGATAGTATAAAGTAATTTTACACTGTCATCCAATCACAAACCACCATTTATTATTAGTTTGTTGACTTTTATAATAAATACTTTAAAAGTCATATTAATACTGATTTTTGATTGAATGACAGTGTAAAACTTTTTATACTAACAGTGCATGACCATTAAACTCTAATAATTTATATAAAATTCTAAAATGTTTAAGTTAATCTTTTGTCCGAAAAAAAGGTAAAAAATTATAGACATGCCTCTAAATATATTTATATATTAAATGAAATAATTATGTGTATTTGACACATTTTGGAAACAAAAATTATGAAAGTTCTATTAGCCCAAAACCTACACATTATAATTTTTTTTCGTAAAACAATAAACTAAAATTTCTTTTGATTGCCTTTTCCATGTTAAAATTTATTCAATCAATTTATTTATTTTTCAAATAATCTAAATGATTATTTATTTTCCAAATAATTTAAATGAAAATTTTTCTTACATGTCACCAGTGCAAAAAAAATTACATTATACAATTATATGCTACCCAATATTTATATATGAAATAAGTAAATATAATGAAAAATAGCTTATACATACATGATTTTATTATTATCGTCAATAAATTTCCCTACAAATTAGCAAAATTGATTGATAACAACTTGTTATATTTCAATCATATATCGATAATTGATTGATTTAATTAATTTCATTGATTATATTTTGTTTCCTATATTCAATTCAGATGCTTATTGTTATGCATTACTCTCCCACCATGATCTCTAGGAAAGCGATTATTTTACAAAATATCTATAATTTATAATCTATAACATATAATCCATTTATAATTTATCCATAATACATACAAAAGATAACTTTTTTAGAGTTAAATAATAGATTGTAGATTATAAATCATTTGATAATTTATTATTTATTAAATGTATATTATTTAATAATTTAATAATTACATTTAATAAAAAACTATAAATTATATATCATAATTAAAATTAATTAACTTAATTATATATTTAGTAATTACATTAATTACTTTAATTATGTATCTTAAAATAATATATCTTACTTTTCTTTTTAGAAAATATATACCTCATCATTACCTTAATTAATTAAAATTACAATTTTAATACTGTTATCTTCTTTTTTTTAATATATATATATATATATATATATATATATATATATATATATATATCCCATAATTTGCCTTAAAGTTACAGTTTGAATATTGTTAACTTTTTAAATATTTTTATTGATAAAAATATATAATTATATTAATTAAGGTCATCATGATCAATGGAGGTGTTCACGGGTACGGATAACCTGTTAACCCGAACTAACTTAAATCGACCCAATTATTTCGGTTCAATTTTTTTTGAGCATTCGGATCGCACCCAACCCAACTCGTTCAAGTACAGATCGGGTAACAGGTTTTAATTTACGAATCTATTTACCTGTGAACCCGACCCGTTGAAGTGACATTTTATTTAATTTATTATTTTTTATATATTTTACATACTAATAATTATTAATTAGTGAATTACTAATACTAAATAAGAGTAAAGACACCCCACAGACCTGTGAAGTCGTGAATCCCTGTTAATTTTGGATCACTACATATTCTGTGTATGTTGTTTCTGTTCTTTTTTCTCGACTCTCATTCTAAGTTTCTTGTAAGCTTTATATTAATTTTAGAAACAAGAATGATAAGAAAAAAAAGTCCAAAACTAAATACAATATTTTTATAATGTGTCAAAATTTATAAGATTTTTTTTTAAAATTAACAAATTTTAAATACATGAACCCATTACCCAACCCAACCTAACCTGTTAATAATTGGGTTGCCCGACCTGTGTACCTCCCTAGTCGACCAATATATAGTTTGATCTAATTTAATTAACCTAACTATCACCAGAATATATATATATATATATATATTAAGTAATAAATATTATTTTAAATTAGCATAATTAAATTTACTTTAAAATACATAATTAAAATAATTAATGTAGTTATTATTATATTTAAATTAAGGTAATAAAGATTATTTTAAATTAAGATAATTAGATTTACTTTAAAGTACATAATTAAAATAATTAATATTTATTACTATATATAAACAAAGTAATTAGCTGCAATTATTATGATTAGATATAATATATAGTTAAAGTAGTTAAAATAATTACACTATAGATATTGATTTAGTTATCATTAAAGATAATGAAATAAAAACATATTAAAACCATGAGATATTATTAAAATATTTTTTGTAATATGATATTTGAATATTCAATTTTTTGAATTTTAAAAAATTTGATTATTAATATAAATAATTTAGTCAATGAATTTTAAACCATAGTCTCAAATTATCACTTCATTTGGATCATTCTTTGATATGGTTTTTGCACTTATAGAATGTGAGAACATCATCATTTTCCAACATTGGGCATAAAATCAAGCCTTTGAAGAGCTTAATAAAAAAAATTTAGCTAACAATATTGATTCAAATTGATTCTTTAAAATTGAATCAATTCTACCTAGCTAAAAATATTGAATTTGTACTAAAATATATTGATTTATTGATTAGAATCAACCAGTTATTTGATTTCAAATTTCAAATAATTACAAAATAATAGATTGTTCGAATTTAAAATTATCTCTCTCTTAGTCAATTTATGTTTTAATGAGAAATATCTTTATTTATTTATTTATTTATTTATTTATTCAAATTTAAATTTGATTTGAATTCATTTATTCAAATTCAATTTTGATTCAAATTCATTTAAATTTATTTTTTCAATTCTAATTAGCTAATAATGTAGATGTTTATTTTATTATATCATTCAGTGATTTCAAATAATTATAACTAATTATTATATCTGTTTAAATTTATATATTCTACTTAGGATTTATTGATTAGAATCAACCAATTATTTAATTTCAAATTTCAAATCGTTATAAATAAAATTATTATGAAAATTCTAATTAATGTACCAAAAATCCTAATGTCACTCATTAATGTACCAAAAACCCTAATGTCGCTTATTAATACTTCAGAAACCCTACAAGACCTTACTTATATATATATATATAAAGATATATAAAGAGTAATCAATTTTTATAATCAATTTCAGAGGTAATCAATATAATCAATTTTTATTACAAAAAAATTCAAGTTGATGTTACAATTTTTTAATAAAAAATAATTTTACAATTTAATGCTTACAAAACCCTAATGAAAACCCTAAAGAACCTTATTTAAAGTTGCAAAAATAATGTCTCTAAAATCCTACAAAACCTTTCTTTTATATATATAAAGATTATTATTATTATTATTATACTATATAACAATAGATTATATATTATACTATAACAATATATACTTTAAATATAATATAAAAGTATTATTTTATATATATAATCAGTTTTATAATCAATTTCAGATGTAATAAATATAATCAATTTTTATTACACCAAAATTCAAATTGATTTTACAATTTTTGAACCAAAAAATTGATTTTACAATTTAATGCTTACGAAACTTTAACGAAAACCCTAAAGAACCTTATTTAAAGTTGCTAAAACCCTAATGTCGCTAATGAAAGTTCCTGAAATCCTACAAAATATTTCTTTTGTATATATAAAAATATACCAATAGATTATACAATATGCTATTATAATATATACTTTGAATATAATATAAAAGCACAATTTAATATATATAATCAATTTTTATAATCAATTTCGAAGGTAATCAATATAATTAATTTTTATTATACCAAAATTCAAATTAATTTTATAATTTTTGAATAAAAAAATTGATATACCAATAGATTGTATAATATGCTATTATAATATATACTTTAAATATAAAATAAAAGTGCAATTTAATATATATAATAATCAGTTTTTATATTCAATTTCGGAAGTAATTAATATAATTAGTTTTTATTACACCAAAATTCAAATTGATTTTATAATTTTTGAATACAAAATTGATTTTACAATTTAATGCTTACAAAACTCTTGCAAAAAACCCTATTTAAAGCTGCTAAAATCCTACACCAATTAATACTCTAATACAAAACCTTTCGTTTATATATATAAAGACAAAGATTTCTTTAATTTACTTTTTAAAATAATATACTCACCTTTAGGTATTATAATATATACTATATACAATTTTTTGTAAATTTTCATTACTTTATTTTAAAATAATTACCTTTATTAGAATAATAATCATAACCATAATTATTATTATTATTATTATTATTATACTATTTATTATACTATATACCAATAGATTATATATTTTGCTATAATAATGTATACTTTAAATATAATATAAAAGTACTAAATATAAATAATCAGTTTTTATAATCAATTTCGGAGGTAATCAATATGATAATTTTTATCATACCAAAATTCAAAATGATTTTACAAATTTTGAACCCAAAAAAATTTGATAGCAATAGAATATGTTGAGAAACAATTAAAATTTCAAATCTCTAGGATATTGTTTATATTAAAAATATTATTTTCTATTTTAGAGATTTGTTTCCTCTTTTTTATTAAGATGTAAGTTGTATAAATAGGAGCTCTTGATATGAGAAGAACCACCTAGCCTGGAGAAGGTTTACCATCCTAAGTGAGAGGGGGTTATGTGAAGAGAAAGTTTTGTCAAGTTTGCTAAGAAAACTAGTAATAGGGTTGAATATTTGAGATAAATAAAATTGAGATGTTTTTATAGATGTAGACAAAAGATACTGAACCATTTTAAATAAAGGCGTCTCTCTCCCCAACAGAATAAAACATAGTATTAATTTCATATAAGAACTGAATTGTTAAACTTGTTTAAAGACCATTAGAGACTTATACGTCTGGTTAGACTTTCGATGCACATGCATCATCTATTTAACATTGTCATAACGAACCTAAATGAAAAAATTAGGATTTTTTCATATAGAAACTAATCCATAAGTGAGTATCAAATATGAGAATCAATTAATTAATTTAACCTTAATTTTAATATTATACTCACTTTATATATATATATATAATTGTGAATGCACTTAACATGTTTTAATTAGATATGTAATACTCATACAATAATTTGTACAACAATACTTTTTATGTCTGTCTTTCTCTATCATTATAAGACGTAATAAATGATGTATAGGAAAGAGATAAACACAAAAAAGCATTATTATATAAACTATTGTATGAGTTGTTGTACAAATAACATTTCTCTTTTAATTAAATATTTTATATGTTTTATGTTATGAAAATTAACATAAACTATAAACTATAATTTAGAAGCATGAGAGATGGAGAATAGAAAGAACAATAGAATTGAGAGAATTGAGAATTTCCTTGTAATATTTCCAGCAATGGAATAGCCTATTTATAGGTACAAACTGTAATTAAATGGTTACAAATGGTTTAATAGTATTAAGGCGAAATATAAATAGTCATAATTTACAATGAATATGGACAACCACTATTAAATATTCATAAAACTCCCCCTTGGATGTCCATTATTTGAGAATGTGCCTCGTTAAAACCTTACTAGGAAAAAGCTTGTGGGACAAAAACTTAGTAAAGGAAAAAGAGTACATCATTCTTTAATACATTGTCATATATTGCCTCATTAAAAGCCTTGCCAGGAAAACCCAATGAGACAAAACCATGACAAAGGGAAAAAGAGTGCAGAATGTATTTATTTCTCCCCCTCGTGCAAATAATCATCTTTAAGATGATGAAGGCCAATCTTTTGTACTCGTTACTCAAATTTACTTACTTATTTTGGTTTGTTTCATAAATCTCCAAAAAATTGTTGTACCACTGCATGCAAACAAATATCATGTTTGTGATATATTATGACATGTATAATTAGCAAGATATATTAGTGCTCCGATAGCACTAATGTATGGTACTTTGGGACCAAGTAATTGTCCATCATTTCCTTGAGGTCTAAAAGCATCTCTGTTCACATCTAGAAACCTTACAACCATTAGAGTGCACAATAGATGTAATATGTCTATATAGAACCTTTTAAGCACTCTTGCTATATAAGCTTTTTGATATACAAGAATTCCATCCTTTAAATATTCAATTTGCAATCCTAGGCAATACTTTATCTTTTATAAGTCATTCATCTCAAATTTTTCTTTAAGTAATCCATAGTTTTTGGAAGCTCTTCAAGAGTTCCGATAATAATTATGTCATCCACATAAATATCAATTATGACAAATTCATTTTCAGATCTTTTCATAAAAATACACAAACAAATGGGATCCTTTTTATATCATTATTTTATCAAATACTCATTGAGATGATCATACCAAATACGTTCATATTGTTTTAGTCCATAAAGAGACTTATTCATTTTCATTGAGTAATCTTCTTAAGAACCTGTACTGCTGGGTAAATTAAATCCTTTAGAGAGTTTTATATAAATGTCATTATCAAGACAATCATACATATATAGGCTGTAACAACATCCATCAGATGTAAATTGATCCTTTCATGCACATCCAAATTGATTAAGTATTGAAAAATATTTACATCCACTACAAGTGAATATGTCTCTTTAAAATCAATGTTAGGTCTTTGCAAAAATCTTTGAGCAACAACTCATGCTTTATATCTCATAATTTCACCACAAAAACTAATTTGTATCCAATTGGTTTTACATATTTAGGTGTATAAACCACAAGTCCGAAAATCTAACTAGTTTTACATCTTCAGGTGTATAAACTACAAGTCCAAAAACCCAATTAGTTTTACATCTTCAAGTGTATGGACTTCAAGTCCAAAAGTCTAATTGGTTTTACATTTTTTGTAAGGACTATAGGTCCAACAACCTTTCGCTTGGCAAGCGGGTCTAATTCTGCCTCAATTGAATCTTTCTATATTGGCCAATCATCCTTTATCTAAAATCCCTGATAGACTTTGGATCTTGATCCTCATTATCATTAATTACAATTAGCACTACAATATTTGCAAACAAATTGTCAACGTTGACTTTATTTTGGTTCCATTGTATTTCATTCATGACATACTTTGAGATCTCCTTATTTTTACTAATTTCAGGTACCTGAGTTCTTTTGGAACTAAAATATTAAGCATATCAAAAGAATGTTTGAAGTTTCCATATTCTCAATTTGGCCATCTTTCCTTTTAGCTCCTTTTCTTATTTGAGGATTTTTATCTTTGGAATCAACTGGTCTATAACGCTTCATGCGTGTTTGAGACTCGTTTTACAATATTAGATTATCCAACAGGGACATCAATTTTTATTAGAGCATTAGCAGTTTGTAAATGAATTATCTTTTGAACTTCTAGTTCACATTATTTCGTTCAAGGATCAATGTGATAATTCATTCTAACTAATCTCCTTTTCCAACTTCTTATTTTCTCCCCCTAATGTTGGGAAAAATTATTCAAATGACAATCGACAGACTGAGCCGTAAATAAATGTTTTGTGGATATTCAACATATTTTATTATAGATTGAGATTCATACCCAACATATATTTCCAACCTTCTTTGAGGGTTAATCTTAGTGCGTTGTGGTGCAATAATTGAAAAACATACAACACATCTATAAACTTAAATGGGAAATATTAGGTTGTTTACCAAAAATCAATTGCAAAGGGGAAGACTTATGATAATTTGTTGGCATGATGTGAATTAATACCATAATATGTAAGATTGCATGTTTCCAAATATAAATTGGAGGTTTTGATCTCTTAATTAATGGTCTTGCAATAATTTTAAATGCTTATGATTTTGCAAGTCCATTTTGTATATATGAACATATGCTACATGATGTTCAATATTGATTCCAGTAGGCATATTAAAAGCCTTATATGTAAATTCACCAATAATATTAATACTTATTTTCTTAACTATATAATATGAAATAATGACTTCTAAGTCAGATTAATTGAATAAGTAATCTCATAAACACCTGATTGCGAATTGACAGCAAACAAACATATGATTATTTAGCTGAGGCATCAATCAAAACTATAAAATATCTAAATAGTCCACATGGTAGGTATATTGATTCACAAATATCACGCTGTATATGTTCTAAAAATGTGATAGATTAGTTCTCTATTTCTGTTGGTGATGATCAAATAATTAATTTTCCTTAAGAATAAATAGTTCATAAGAAGTTATTGGATTGAAGAATCTTTTGGCTCTTCAATGAGTGTCTACATGAATTTTCAATTAATCTTTGCATCATAATACACCCAAGATGGCCCAACCGGTCATGCCAAACAATAAACTTATTTTGATTCGTAAACTTCTAGTTTACAACATTATGTGTTTCAATTTGTACTAATATACATGTAGTACAAACTAGATGAAAAATGTGTACTTTTTCTTACACATTTTTTGGTCTAAGTCTCATGATATAAAAACATCTCTCACATTTGAAACTTAATAAGTTTCTATAAAACTTAAAAGAATATAATACAATAACAATGTGTAACTGTGTTTCTTTAAAATATATATATATATATATTAGTTCTTCCAGAGCCTTCAATTATCTTTTTAGTACCAAATATAGTACTAACATTAACTTATTGCATTACTAAATAGGAGAAATAAATTATTGGATATCAGTTACAAAACATTGGAATGATTATATTAAAAATGAAGTAAATTGTAATTAATTTGAAAGTAAAACCATTGACCATTTAATAGCTAATTATAATTTCAAATCAATTTGAAACATTCAAATCATAAGAATCAGTGTTAATTATATCTAATAAAAATTGTATCATTAATAATAATGATTGAAATGCATATATTAAAAATTAATTATTCAAACAATTAATGCATATGCTACCCTATTTACTTTTGGAAATGGAACAATGTCAATTAGCAGATCTTATGAATTTTTTTTTCAAAAGTTTAATATTTTGTTCTTACACATGGAGATAAGAAATCAACTCAAAATATTTCTTAAATCTTTTTTTTTTTCAATATTGCTACTATAGGAGCAAATGAAAAGTGGATAATGTTTTACTGACATATCCTCATCGATTTTATTTTTTTTATACAATTTCAATTGAGAAGTTATTTTGAATATTGCAAAATTATACTCACTTACATATTTAAAATTTTGTAAATATAAATGTATCAAATCATAATAAGCTTTTAGGAGAATCACATTTTTTTGGTAACAATATATCACATATAACATTTAATGTATAATAATAATTTACAATAGTAATCATTTAAAATATAATTAATTGTAAACATTCAACATATAAGTATTACCAAGAACAATACATTGTATAATCACATTTTTTGATGGTCATATCTTTCTTTGAAATTATTCCAACGAATAAATGTGTCTTTAACAATAAGAAACATTTAAATAATGTAAAGATCAAATATTTAACAAATTAATAAAATATAAAACAATAATAATTTGTAATGTAACAAAAAAAATAATATTACAATTTTATGGAAACATTCTACTACATTATTTCTTATAAGTATTGTTATCAAATTATTTCTTAAGCAATTTGTAAATTATTATCGAGTACACAACATCGTACATTTTAAGATCAATTTCATTCTTTTTTTCAAATAAATAATACCACTGCAACATTGGTAATAGAATAAATTCAATGAAATTAATGTTTGAAAGTGTGGTACTATAATATATATGATTGAGTAGCTCACTATAATATTCAACAAGTAAAACTTATAACACAATAAATGTAACACTAATAGTAATTGAATAATAACATGTATAATAATCATTATAAAATATTTATATAACAATTAAAGGTCAAAAGACCTCATGTTCAAATTCATATTTCTGATCACATAAATATTATTTAGCAATATAATCTAGACAAAAATATAAAATCAATTACATGTTCAAATTTAATATACATTTGTCTATTGTGATCCATTCAAGTAATTATTAATGGAGAAACTTTTCAACTAAGTGAGAATAAATTATAACATAATAATAATAATAAATATAATAATTGAGCAAACACGTGGTGGTTCAAACAATACCAAAAGATCAAACAAAATATATTTTCATCTTCTTTTTTTGTGACTTTGCTCATATTTTCTTTTTTACTTTTCGCACTATTTTTCCACTTATGGGGAAAAAATATTTTTTCTTTTTTCACTTTTTGCATTATTTTTCCACTTTTGGTCAGAAAGATTTTTTCTTTCCTTTTTACTTTTTACATTATTTTCTCACTTTTTGTGAGAAAAGCATATTCTTAAAATTTCCTTTCTTGATAGTGTCTTCAAGACTTATTGCAAAATTATTCATAGTTTTTTTTTTCTTTAATAGTCTTCAAGACTCATTGCATCAATCTAAATGAATTTCATATTTTCGTAAACAAAACAATGATACAAATATTCTACCAAACACAATATGAAGAATATGATTAAAGAAAGAGAAGCTAACCTTAAAATATGAATTCAAAAATATGACTTTCTCCAATAAATTCTTTATAAGGCTCTTTCTTGCAGGTTGCAATGCTAGTAGTGAATATGATCAATAAGGGAAAGACGATCGTGCTGATAACATGTTATGAAATTAACATAAACTATAAACTATAATTTAGAAGCATGAGATATGGAGAATAGAGAGAACAATAGAATAGAGAGAATAGAGAATTTCCTTGTAATATTTCCAGTAATGGAATAGCCTATTTATAGGTACAAACTGTAACTGAATGGTTACAAATGGTTTAATAGTATTAAAGTGAAATATAAATAGTCATAATTTACAGTGAAGATGGACAAACACAATTAAATATTCATAACATTACAAAATATATGTTTTATATCTTTATTAATTAACTTATTGAAAGTTGAAACAGATATTATTTAAAAAACTTGTATATGGAGGATCAAAGATTTTTAAATATCTCATTGACTTTTTTAATAATTACACAAATTTATTTCAAGCCAACGTTTTATATAGGCTATCGGTGTCTAGACGATCGCATACTAAACAAAAAGGAATTTGACGAGGCAATAAAAATCAGTACCGAGTTGAAGGTGCTTATTAAGTTAAATGTTTTATACATATTATGATTATATTCTATATTATTTATAGTTATTAGACCAGGAACAAAAAAAAAAGGACACATTCATGCGTGCCCCAAAAAGTAAACAGGAAATTTACAAAAATAAAATAAAATGTAAGAGAGAATTTTAGGGAAAAAAAAGGGAAAATAATAAAGAAAGCTACAAGGAATGTTAAAGAAAGAACAAATTAAAAAAAAAAATGAGCACCAAATATATTAATTATTATTATTTATTATTACATTGTTTTCTTTATAAAAAGTTAGGAAAAAGAAATAAGATTATACTTCGAGTGAAATATTATTTTAGTCCCTGAAAGTTAAAAATATTATTTTTTATAGATTAATCATTTTAAAAAATCATCATTTCATTTTAAAAAATAAAAAGATATATCAATTTAATCCTTTTCAAGAATTAAATTAAAGTCAAAAAAGAGTAGATTGATTGACTTTTTTTTTTTTATACCTTTTAGAGGTGAAAATGATGCTTTACCTTTTACACGGTTAATTAATCAAAAATCAGCTTTAGAGTAACTTTTAGGATGGTTCTTGTCAAAGTCAATAAATTTACCATATATGGTAGTTGTAATTAGATAACAGTGTAAAGCATGCATAGCCTATGTGAGTGGATGCCTCCAAATTGCTTTGTTTTTGGCCTAATCTATTTGGGCCTTTCTTTTTCTTTTGGGCCCTTTTTTGTTTGAAGGGGTTTTTATTGACTTGAAATTAGAGTGTGAAAATCGGGGAGCAACGTGAGAAAGAAAAGAGTCTTTTTTCAGCAAACAAGAAAAACAAGAACGAAGAGAAAACCGTGAGATCAAGGGATCTGGAAAAAAGAGGGAAGCTTGGGTTCTTTGTTGTTGTTCATTTTGGACATAGGCAGGGAAGAACCAAAGGTTCCTCTGTTGTATCCAAATCTGTATTCTTGATTCTCATAATGGAGCTGCTCTCTCCTGTGGATGTAGGTCACATTGACCGAACCACGTAAATCTTGTGTGCACTTTCTTCTCTTCTCTTTTCTTGATAATTTTGTGGATTGATGTTTATGCATAATTGTTGTTTTTGCTGCTGAATTTGTGCATCTCTGTAGTTGTGTTTTATTGCACATAATAGCTACAATCTTACTATTTTTCTGCATAACTGCTGCAGCGTGTTCGTGCATAATTATGCCTATTGCATTTTATTTTTCTGCTTCATTTCTCTGTTTTATGCGTTGCAAGTTGTGTATTTTGCTATTTTGTTTTTTTTTTGGTTTAGCTATGTGCAGAATTCTTTGAGGCTTCCTAATTGGTTTGGACCAACAGCCTATTTTCTCCTTTCAAAAATTAGCATAACCAATTCCTTATCTTCAAAGACAAAAATAGTATTTTAATCATTAATATTTTAAAAAGTAAGCACCTAAATTCATCCTTAAAAGATTTAATAGTTGACACATTGATTTTTTAAAATGTAAAAAACTTACTTTAGTCTCAAAAACTAATATGTCTCGTGCTGAATTTATTTTTATATTAAGATTTTTATATTAAACATAAATTAATATGTCTCATGCTGAATTTGTTGAGAATGGATTTTGAGTGATTACTCATTAAAAAAATATATTAACAAGGTTTATTTAAAAAATAACAACAAATTAATTAAGTAATAAAAAGCTTGACAGTATTTTTACCCATTAGTTGTAAATATATTTAAAAAATATTAAGTGGATATGAATTTCGTAAATTGCTCCAAGCTTTCATATACGACCATACTATTTGGCAATAAATTGCTCCAAGCTTTCATGTTCGACCAATCTATATGGTTTGCTGTAGACAATAGCAAATTAGATCCTCTCTAGCAAGTTTTATATGCAGCCAATATGTAGCCAAATCTCAACCATTAATTGATTAGTGCACAGTAATTTAGGGTAGAGAGAGAATGTGATGAATGGTTTAAATTGTAACAGTAAAGAATATAGTGCTACAGAGGTAGTAAAGGATCTGGCTGTAAATAGATGAAGAAATCCAACATTTTTACTTACATGGTGCACATGAGAAGAGAATTTACATGATTGCTATAAATAGAAATAATTTTGTAAACAGTGTAAATCAACAATGTGGATGTCGATATTATTTAAGAAATGGTTCAATTATTAATTTGGTCTCTTTACAATTAAAATGTTTAATTTGGTCCCTTAATTTTCAAAATCAAGTCAATATTATCCTTACAGTTTAATTGGGGATAACGCTGCTAGCAAACCAAATTGCGGTAGTTTCAAACAGCCTTAAAAAATGCCATTAATGATTTACACATCGTGGCAGTTATTAAAATTTATAAAATTATAATAATTTATAATAAGTTCTACTTATATAATATTCATAATGTCATTGATATAATATTTTAAATTTTTAGTTATACTATTATAATAAGTTATAATAGAAAATTTAAAATATTAATATTTAAAATACAATAAATATAATAAAAATAATTATTATAAAAAATTTTACTTTATTTAATAATGAAATATAATAACATAATATTAAATATTTATAATATAATCAAATTTAATATAAAATTTATAATTTAAATTTTAACAAAAATTTATTTTATGAAATTTTAAAATTATAAGTTAAATCATATATATTATATATATTATATCATAAATATTCAATTTTATATAACTATATTATATTACATTATTAAATATAGTAAAATATTTTATAATAATTAAATTTATATATTCATTATATTGTTAATATTAATATTTTAAATTTTATGTTGGTATATTATGTTATATTTATTATTTTATATTCGTTATACGTAAAAGTTAAAAAAATTATAAACACAAATGATTATTTTTTAAATATTAATTCTAATATGATATAATAGCTTTTATAAAATTTAAAATATTAATATAAATTTTATTATAAATATTATATAAGTAAAATTTATTAAATTTTTATAATTTTCTAAATTTAATAAAATTAAATTATTATATTTTGTAAAATTTTAAAATAAATTATTATAATGGCATTCAAAAGTCGTCACTATGTTAAAATTTTAAAATTTTTATTATTTTTTAAAAATTTATCAAAATAAAATTTAAATGGTGGCGTTTATAAACTGTCACTTTGTGTAAAATTATAGTGCTATTTTTTTTAATGGCAGTTCAAAACCACAAAAATTTGATTTACTAATGTCGTTACTGTTGTTTGGACATAAAGGGCAACATTAACTCGATTTTGAAAATTAAGGAATCAAATTAAACCTTTTAATAATAAAGGGACCCAATTGAACAAATTATATAAATAGAGGAACCAAATTAATAATTTAGCCTTAAGAAATTGACAATGCAATCCTCAATTCATTAAAATGTATTTTTTTAAAACAAAAAAGGATGTTGATAACAATAGTATCAATTTATTAATTTTTTTTTTCAATTTGGGCATGGAAAATGGGCATTTAAAAAAAAAAAAAAACCAAAGTTGACATAGCATTGTCTACTTTGCTTTTTTTTTTTTTAGGGTGAAGTAGACAATGACATTATCTACTTTGATTTTTTGATTTTTTTTTTTTAATTTTAGAAGTCAACAAATTCCACTGTCTACTTCCTTTTTATGTATTTTTTTAAAATATAAAAGTAGACAATGACATTGTCTATTTTCTTTAAAATGTTTGCACACTCTCCTTTATTTATACCGTGTGTGTCGTATGTCTAATGTCTGAATCTATTATGTTTCGCTAGTTGATCAACTAGGAGCATCAACTTATATATATCACAAATATTTAAGGTATAATATTTTTATTTTACTAATTTAAATTAATTGTTACATTAAATTAGATGATTATTTATGTTTAAAATAATTTTTTTCTTAGATGACATTAGACAATATTAAAGATTTTACTTACATTAGAGATATTATGAGTAATTTTAGTGAAGATGGAGGGCTAATTGACCAAATTGGGTCACTTTTATAAAGTATTTATCAATTTGGGGTTGTTTGCAACATACTACCAAAGTAGATTGGTCAACGGTAGAAAACGTTAGTCAAACTGGAATATTCGGTGTCACGTTAGTTTTTTTATTTTATTTTTTAATTTAAAACTGAATATGCCAAGTGGCTGCCACTTGGGATATCCCAGTAACAGTAGCGTTTTCTGAAAACACTACTGCCACTAAGGTATCTCACGTGACAGTCACTTGACACATAATTGGCGTTTGGTGGACACGTGTAGAATACATTATTGCTAGTAGCGTTTTCAACTTTTTATTATGTTTTTAAAACAAGCAAAGTTGCATCGATTAGAAGTGACAACAGGAAAAACACTAGTACTACTAGCATTTTTATTTTATTTATTTTTTTAAAACAACAAAGTAAAAAATTAAAAACGCTAAAAAAGTAAAAACGCTAGTTTACTGTTGTCATTGGTCATCTTTTTCTTTGCCAACAATGAGGCATTTTCACCCATGTTCTTTCCAGAAGAGCTTTGTGCAGGAACTGTCCGCCATGCTCCCTCGAGATGTAGTTCTTCTGGTTCATTGGTGGTCTTTTTCTTTGCCAACGATTGGCCATATTCACCCAAACGTGGATCTGGGCTAGCACCTGGACTGAACGACTAGTAGCTAAATGATCTGTAAACATGTAAATCAACCCCCTAAAACATCAGTATTGAGAACAATGCATAGGGCATTATTCAGCATGAACTTTCAAATATTGGGTACAAAATATATGCCAGACAGTTGTTTAGTCTGTAAATATCAATTTTTAAAAAACATTAATAACAAGTCACATACTTTTACCTTTATAAAAGAAATATATTAAAAAAACATTTGTCATATTGACAAGATATCACATCAGTGTTTTTCATAGAAAACAATTATATAAATGGAAGTAAACCTGAAGACAACTTTTTTTGGTTTAAAAAAAAAAAAAAGTAAAAATGTTAGTAGTATTAGCGTTTTTACTATTCTCATTTCCAATTGGTGCAGCCTTTTCCGTTTTAGAAAAAAATAAAAAAGTAAAAAAACTATTTAGTAATAGCTTATTCCACAAGTGTCCACCAAAACTGCTAACTATGTGTCAAGTGACTGTCATTAAGATATCTCACGTAACAGTCACTTGGCATTTTTGATGTTCAATTAAAAAATAAAAATAAAAAATCTGATGTGATACAGAATACTCCAGTTGACCAACCCACTTTGGTAATATGTTTCAAAACAGTCTCAAATCGGTAAATACTTTATAAAAATGACCCAATTTGGTCAATTAGTCAAGATGGAAAGGATGATATATAGGATGAATGTATTAAGAAAGTGAAAGATGTGTCAGTTCAAGTTAAGCAACTTCATTATTCTATTTGTCTAATATTAATGATTAAGAAATGCATAATTATGAAATTTTCATATGGTAATGGAGTTAGAAAAAGAGGTATATCTCACGGATTGGAACAAGCTCTACTATAACAGTAACATTATTTATTCATATGATCCTTTTCTATTCATTTTTTAATTAAGATACTAACATTAACATTTTATTTTTTTCAGTATTCATTCTTCACTTTAAGAAGAATTGCACAGATTCCCCTAGTGTTGTTGAGTATTGAATAGAAACACTTGATCAAATGACTTAGGCGTTTGGTGTCATGTTGATTACCTATATGACAACCATCCACCATGTTATGCAATAGATCAACAAAAAGCTGGACAAACTCAATATTTTACCATACCCAATGATAAACCTCACTGACAAACACAAGCATACACACAGGCAATAAAACCTCAAGTCAACATGTTTGCAAAATATGTCCCTCTCCCACAACAGAAGCTCATTTGCCAAATAACATTCCACAATATTCATTTCATAACTTTGCTTCTAGTTCGAATTAGTCCATATTTGAAACATCTTTTTCAACACCATTATTAGCTTGTTTAATTTTTTTTAATCTTAAAAAAATGATTTAATCTGCTGTCGACTTTTAAATCAGTTTGACAATTTAAAAGTTTGATTCACTCCTAATCACAATACTTTTTAATCATTTACCAAATATATCATGCATTATACAAATATTTTGAAATTCAAATAAAACCTAAAATATACAAATGTAAATCTAACAGTAAATAAATTATTTCATTTTTAATGAAAAATAAACTAAATAACTAGGGTTTTTAATCTGCTTTCGACTTTTAAATCAGTTTATCAATTTAAAAGTTTGATTCATTCCTAATCACAATACTTTTTAATCATTTACCAAGTATATCATGTATTACACAAATATTTTGAAATTCAAATAAAACATAAAATATATAAATATAAATCTAACAGTAAATAAATTATTTCATTTTTAATGAAAAATAAACTAAATAACTGGGGTTTAATTTATTTATTTTTAAATGTTTAACATCCGACTTTTTGGTTCAAAGAGATAATCGTAACTTTCAGAGAAACACTAGACAATTTTTTAACATCCTAATTAAAAAGACTAATTAAAACAATTTTTTTTTCTCCAAATGAGATTCAAACAAACGGACCCAAGTCACCTTACAAACAATATAGTATATTTTTTATTTTCAAACAAACACTATATTATTGATTTTACTACGTGTGCCAGCTGTTTGTTTTATTTTTATACAGTAAACTTGAGTATATTCATACGCTAGTTTAATGTATAAAAATAAAACAAACAGCCACGCACGTAGAAAAATAATATAATGCTTCGAGTCATTCACTTAACATCAGCGTAATTGTTCCATGTGATGGGCGGTTGACAAAATTTTACAACAAAACTCCAAATGACAAATAAAGCAACTAAGAGGACTATAATGAGATTATAAAGCATAATATTTAAAATTATTTATCTTCCCTTTTACCATTTTTTCGTAAATGCTAACTGCCAATAATTGGACTTACAAACAGAATAATATTTTTCTAAATAAAAAAGAAAATCAAAATTTCATCATTGCTATTTTATTTACACGTTCTAACAGGTAAAATTAAATAAGAGCTCCGTAAATTCCCCTACTCTTTGAAAATGTGGCGACCCGATTCAGCTGCAATTTATGGGGGAAATTCTTATTAGTTTTCAAAAATAAAAAGGAACGAACATGAGAAGAGCCTCCCAGCCACTTTGGACAAAAAAATAGTATCAAATTATTCACGAGCTGCAGCAGAGAGAATATGATTTATCTCATCATAACAACAGAACAGATAGAGATACAACCTTACCGACAGAAAAGGTCAACTCACCTGAACAATTCCACAACCTTGCAATTTGCATTGAGCACGGAAAATGAGACTATTATTCGAGAAGCGACGAGGAAAGCACATCCAACCAAAAAATAACTGAGCCTCGAGAATAAAGTCAATAAACCCTGATCCATCTATTAACATACAGGGTAAGGTTGGTTAGTTTCAGAAACTCATGATAAATCAAAGGATCCCTGGCCTTCACTGATTGCATAGAGTAGCTTGTTGTACATAATTTCCTGTTGAAAATTGGACATCATAGATTAATACCAAAAAATGGAATAGCATAAGTAATGAACATGCTTTAGTGTATTTTAGAGAAATAATTGCCTAGTTTTGCCAGGTTTCAAAATCAGCTTTTAAAAAAATAAGCAATTATTTTCCTAGAATTAGTCCCAACCAAGCATGGACGTGAAAGATAATATAATAAACAATTTTATGATGCAACAATGTTATTTGGACACCATTTTCTTTGCACCATTTCCTTTTGGAGAATAAAACAACAGAAACTCAGAAATACACATTTTTCCCCAAACAGGGTGTAAGAAAAGGTTGTGAAGACAATGTGTTGCAAAAATCATTTCTCACCTTGGTAGAGTAAGGAGGAAGCTTCAGGTAATTAGCACATGTCATCACACTAGGCAAGTCATCATCTGCTGATTCTGAATGTCCATTCCCATTAGAAGAAGTATTAATTGCAGTTGACGAAAGCTGCACCGAAACGTATGAAAAAAGGCCATGAATACAACAGTAACAACAAATATTAACATGCATATATAACCATGAAATTAATATGCAAAAAAGGAAATATTAAAGTACAAGATTAATAAGGCATAACTCCTATATCACGTTATCAAAAATCTATTTCCAAATACCTTCCTCACAATTGTTAGTTTTGGATTTAGAACTGCCAGCCCACCAGGTGGCAGCCTAGGTGCACCAGTAACAAACTGACAGAAAGCACGTTGCTGCTCCGGTGTGAACTCTCCCATAATTTCAAGTAACTGAAAATAGCATCCAACAGGACAAGCATCATATATAACTAGCTCTAATTTTCCATAATACACAATATTCCTTATAATTAGGAAAAGAACCATACATTAACAATGGCAGGGCTCTTTGCAGTGTACCCGTGGTCGAATTTTATATGATCAGCAAGAGTCTCAGCCTGCAGTATTATTTTTAACAAAAAACTATGATTTCAATGCCTTGTTTTGATATTTTAACTATTATTATAAGGAACAATAAAGTTGGGCAAAAATCACCTCCCACAGCTCCCTGCGGCCACAAAGCAAATTATCTAGTTCTTGAGGAGTAAAAATTTGTAAAGATAAGATGTCAAAAACCTGCATTAAACAGCACAAGCATGCAAGTGATGTTTAGTTTGAACTCAATAGAATGAGCCAAGTAACTACTCTCCCCATCAATATCCTCCTTCCTCTCATCCACAAGAGAGTCTAGCAGAATCATAACTACCCACCCATTTCACAAACAATATCTTCAGAATGTCAAAATTTAACATCCAATAACTGAATATTGCAATTTCTATTTTGTGCAGGGTATGGTTGGTGATTGGGAGCCAAAATAAGTAAAAGAACAGGAATATATATTTTATAATCTCCCAAGTGGAATATTCAAGCATGAGATCACGGCAAGATATGTACTGCATCATTTAAGATATGAGTAAAACACCTAATAATTTTCAGTGAAACAGAACAACTCTTAAGAATTTCAATGACATGTTGCCAAATTAATGTCATGCATCAGGTAAACTCATTCCAATCTACAACAACTACAATAGTCTTATCCCACTAGGTGAGATCAACAACATGGATCACATAACAACATTGAGCGCAGTTAAAAAACCATATTCTCAGGTATGCAATGGGAGATACGTATGGGTATAAACAAGGATGACAATGTTAATGAAAGATACTTTCCACTGGAAAGAGGAGGGGGGAACACCTTGTTTTAGAAAAATAACATACTCTGCACCACCAATGTATGCTGTAAGGTAAATTAACTAATTAAGATCAGCATAGAACCTGGTTAAACCCAGCTCTAAATGCTTCTATTTGCTGTGTGATTCCAGTCTTGACAGTTGCATCAACCACCAGGGATATGTACTCCTCCAAATTGTTGATATCAACCTGAGAATTTGAGAGGAAGATTAAAGGAAATTTTTATAACACAAGAACCAAGATCTATAGACTAGCTCAGGGTTTAACTCCATACAATTTCATCTCCTGGTTTCAAGGTGTATTCAGGATAACCAGGAAGTGTAAAATCTAAGCAAAGATCTTCAATCGAGGCACCATGAAAATGTAAGTTAACAATTGTATCAGTATAGCTACCACCAATAGATTCTATATAATGTTTCCGACAAACAATGGCATTCAACTCTTGCAAAGTCTTCCCAAGCTCAGCATCAATGAACAGAATGTCATGCAAATCAAGATCCTGCAACAAATTGAAGGCGGTTAGATACATAGACTAGAATAAATTGACCTTCAGATTAACTATACACTTGAAAATGGTTATAACATCATTATTACACAGTAACATACTTGACCAAGAACAAGCTTATAAAATGCCACCGACAACGGCAGATCCAATAGTCGTCCATCTTGAAGAGCTTTAGCCATAACACGACCTAGCAGCCGAAAATACTCAATGACTTTTGAAAACTGGCTACCCTCTGATGCATGAGAATTTGTAGGCCAAGGCCGAGGAAACAACCCCAGAGGAGCTTGAACAAGTTCTCCATCTCCAGCCAAAATAGGCCCAGAGCCTTCACTACTTTTCATTTTCTTTTCATCGCCATCAACTTCCATTTGATGTTTCTCTGAAGAATACGATCTCCACATTTGCAATCCAACTTTTTGCAAATCATGACTTAGGATTGTATAAAACTCAAGGGTGGGGCCCAGGCCAGTGCCAACTTCACCAAAATATTCTACTTCAAGTACAGCTTTTTGGCTAGAATACATCTCCATAACTTTTGCAGCAGAATCCAAAACACGATTTCGAGAGACACGAACCTTTTGGCGCTGCAATCTCCCGACTCTCACCTCTCTCTCAGCTGTTGATCCATGACCATCAGCACCTTGCTGCTGCTGAAGTCGATACAAAGCACGAGATAACCCAAATGCAGTAGAATAAAAGTACTGTCGTCGGGTCTCAAAAGGAAACAAGAAAGGGCATGCTTTAGTCAACTGGTAACACCACAAGGGAAGACTACCACTGCATAGCGCAAGGGCATCTTGTATTTGCCTAGCCAATTTTGGAGTAAGCTTACCACTTATGAACTCCTCTGGAAGCACCCTAGCACCAGTTGTAACACCTAGCTCATCTAAATCCAAGATTTTTCCCTCAGCAAAGCTATAAGAAACCATTTGGGCCCTCAAACGAGGTGCAAGCTGGTTCAAACCCTCCAGCACACGCAGAAGTGCCAAAATATTGTAGGTAGGATTAGATTTCTCTAGATCACAGGGCAATTCTCCCTGCAATATACTGTCTAGAACAGATGTCTGATACAATTTAGCTTCTGCGCTGGAATTTGAGGCAGACCCAGATTTGGCAGATTTTGAAGTATTTGAACTTGATCCTCCAGTAGAGGCCTTATCTGTCTGGTTTTCTGCCCTTTTATAAGTGATGGTGTAAATATCACCCCACAGACTGCTTCCATCACTGGATACATAGTCACTGCCAGCAAATCTCTCATCATCATCTTCATCTAGCACAAGCTGTCTTTGAATTGCCTGATATACAGTCAAATTCCTATTAAGCTGCTTCCCACCAGCAGTAAAAATCAACTTTGGAGGATCATTAGAACTACCAAACAACAGGCGCCCATGCCTATCTCTGCCACCCCTGAAACCTCTGCTATTAGCATATCCAAGCCCAGCCATAGCAGCAGCAGCAAATGACATTGCACCCCTTGAGCTTGATGAATACCCACTCCTAAAATCAGCAGAGTCAGATCCCCTGGCTGTACCAGCTTTGCTGCTAGAACCTGAGGCTGCATTAGTTTGGCTATCACTTGCTGCTGGAGCAACAGTACTCTCCTCAGCTGAGTCGCCCAATTTCACATCATGTACTTTGTCAGGCAAGCAGACAGGAAGCGAATCATCCCTCAGCACCTGCATAAAAATAAATAAATAAAACAAGTTGATGATGCATTAAATGATGGTTAGTGGAATAATATCGTTTGTGTGTGATAAAATTCAATCGCTAGCATGGATGCAGCTGAATCAAATATTCAAAAGACAGCATCCAATCTTGAAATCAACAATTAATGATTATTAGTGATTATTAAAAACTAAAATATATAAGAAACAACAATACCATTTCTGTTTGATAAAATTCAATAGCTAGAACAGAACAGCTGAACCAAATGGTAGTATCCAATCTTGGAAACAACAATAACATTTCTATTTGGTAAAACTCAATTACAAGAATGGACGCAATAAACTAAAGGACAGTATTCAATCTTGGTAACAACTAACAACTACTAGTGCTCATGATACTGATGATTGTTGAACTCTATAACTACAATAATAGCATTTATATTTGCTAAAATCTTTAAAAAAGATAGAAGAATAACAACAGTGGAAGTAGATATAATGACAAAATACAATCACAGGCAGAAATTTAACATATCAAAAGCCACATTAAATCTGAAGGAAAAGCAAAGGAATTAACCAAACCTAAATGTTTAAATCATAAATGAGATATGAATAAAAGGATAGCCACAACAACAAGATGAAATCTTAGCAAAAGTAGAAACATACATCTTCATGGTCTTCATCGTCATCCTCAGAAATATCATCATCTTCAATCACCAAAGCCTCATCAATTTCAACAGGAGATATATCCAATTCTTCATCCTATCCCATAAAGGCAGTGGAAAATAATGTCAAACAAAACAATAAAAGCCACAACTCAAGTTGAAGATGCTAAAGAAGACACATTAACTGAAAGTAACATTTTATTCCAAATCAGTAAAAGAAAAGCCATCATCAACTAATTATATCAACTAACTATTAGATGAAGGCTAACCAATGGTTTTTTATCTAACAAGAGGGAAGGACCATACGCATAAGTATAAACAAAATCCAACAAAGATTAAATAGTTTAATGTTATAAACCAATTTGGATTAAAATTATACAATTATTATGACTCACTTCCAGAATTTAGCAGCATACCTCAGAAGTTGAGTCACCATTTACTGGCTTCATTTGAGCATCTTTATCAAGTGCTGCTCTTCTGAGCACAGCATTCCTTGTTTGGGGTCCTCGTGCTTCCTCCTGTGCAGGCTTTAATACAGCTTTACCCTTGCTCTTAGATGAGCTCATGCTTTTATCTTGAGGTATTTCCTTTCTAGGTGTATCTCCTATATTAACAGATGATCTGGATCTAGTAGAATGACGACGGGTAGTGGAGGGAGTATAAGGAGAAGGAGATGAAACACCTGCTCCTGCAGGAGCTGTTCCAGATTCAGAATTCTCAGTAGCTACAGTAGACTTTTGACCAGATTCACCACGCTGAACACGAGCCCACAGAAATTCCTCGATGGCTGCTAAACTTGCTAATGGATCAATCAGTACCACATTGGATGAATAATCCCTAAGTGACTTTTCACCCTGAGCTCGACAGAGACGCAACTTTAAGGGCTGAGATAATGCACTTAGCCCAGAGGAGAGACGTGCACTTCCACTAGATGACCGAGGTGAATTACTCAGCATAACAGGGAAACGCTCCAAGGAGGACAAAGCATTTTGAAGCTTCTGAACCAAGACAGTCATAGGAGCAACAGCCCCGTTGTCAATGGTCAAAGGTAGTGCAACAGCTACAAATGACTTGAACCTTGTAAGTGCCTGTTGGCGAAGCTTGGGGAGGCTGGTTTCTGAGATTTGATCTTTAGAGAAATACCCACAAGAAAAATAATTCAGCAAGGCTTCAACAACACCACTACCAATAAATTCAAAAGTAGATACACCATCTCCTTTGCCAAGTTCCTTTAGCATGTCAGATATCACCCCAATCAAATACTCTTCTGTGTTAGTAGAATTATTGTCCAGACCAAATCCAGAAGCTTTAACTTTACCCTTTGCCTTAGTTCTTTGGTCATCAAAACCAGTGTTCAACTTCGTGCAGAGATTTTTCAGATGCAAAAGATCATCACTAACACCCACTTCAACAGAACCGGGATCAGAAGGAAAGTACTTGTCTTTAAAAGCTTTAGCAACTGAGCTAACAGATGCACGGATACTAGAATTAGTTGTTGGAGTTTCTACAGAACTTGGTGGCAAACCAACATTTACTGGAACTGGACTCTTCAAATCATCCAACGGGTTTGCATTGGGAATTGAATTGCCACTGCGCAGGCGATAGCGCCTAGAGCGAGATGAAGTTCCAGATACAGAATCAGTATCCTTCTCAGCAGATGATGTTTGTGTAGATATATTGGTTGAATTTCCAGCCAAAATAAGTTGGTCAACTGCATGGACTACACCTTCTCTGACAAACATCTTAGAGAAAGTTCCAGGAAGCTTTTCCATAAGAATTTCTGAAATTTGCAAGGCAGGAACCAAGACATGTGGATCTTTCCACGCTAACACGCCAGCTAAGAAACTATATCATCAAAGTGACAATGCATAAGTTTTCTATTGAGAACATAGAGCAACAGCAACCCAGTTGAAGTTCTAGATACCTTGATATATTTGTTACACTCAACAAAGACTGGATCATTTCAGCTGTGCTGAAATACATCAATTTTCCAATAACAGAAAGACATTTGTGGCGAACAGGACCATTGACGCTAGCACCATATATCTGTTTCAAAAGCAAGACAAAAAGTAAAGGATATAAAAAATGAGCCAGTTATTTAAAAATTTATAAATATAAATATAAATAATTCACGGAATATAATTTGAGCATTTTAACAATGAAGTAAATTTAAACATTGAACCTGCATTAAAACTGGGAGGAGATCCATCCCAAATTGCTGAAGTAACTCAGGCCGATCATTTAATAATTTCTCACGAGCCGATATCTCATGAACATTTCCATTTGTGTCTTCTTGTATTCCAGAACTGCCAGAAGGTGATCTTTTCACAACAGACCCTTTCACAAATAAGTGGGAGCTGACAGGAAGGGAAATGGTTCCTTGTGGCAATGGAGGCAGAAGTTCATTTGCCAGGTTCACAATCTCAAATATCTAAATATTAGAAAAGAGAATTAGGATAAATTCATCATTCACAAAAGGAGAACTGAGAAGTTTTCAAGGATTTAAATGATGAGAACAATGTCACAATCTATCAAAATGAACCATAGAGAGTTAAAACTACATGTAATAGACCAAAAGAACTCCAAAGTACATTATACCTGATCTGCTGGCCTACTCAATGCAGGTGAAATAGAGTGGTTAGAAGAAACACTGGAGCCGGATAGTATATCTTTAAGAATGCCACTAATTCCAAGAAGAAGCAGCGTTTTAGCTCCAAGAGGAGACCCACTTGCACACGTGGAAAGAAGGCGGATCAAACCCTGCATGCAGCAATGAAGTCAAGGATCAACCCACCAAAGGTAAAAATATCAGATTTAGTATCAAAAGATTACACTTACAGTATATGTTGGAGTGCTAAGAGAAGCCTGTCCACCTCCAGAACTGCTGGTAGAAATGAGAGAGGCAGCTTGTGTTACCAGTCCATGATTGCACAATTCATCTAATTTGTCTGGAGATGATGCGAATGCTTCAGCTATTCGAGTCAAACAAACAGAGGCATGTTCCAGGACCTACAAAGATTAAAATTAAATATTTTGAAGACACAATTAGATAATTGACAACATCGACTATAGGGATCATTATTTACACAAACAAAATTTCCTTAAAACTAAGGAGTAACAAGGAAAGCGCAGTTTCCATTTTATGACAAGTATGACAACAAAACATGGCCTTACCTTGGAATCGTGGTACTGAAGAAGGTTTGTCAAAAGAGGAACAGCTTCCATCACAAAGTCAGCTGCATCGGGAGGAAGCTTCTTGCACATATTTGCAGCAGTAGACAATGCCACCCGCTGAAACATATGATTATGTCAATTTAGGCTTGCTGACCAAGGGAAGTAAATGCAAAATGAATCATCACCCTTTGAAACTTATAATCATCCTTAGATGTAGGGATTTCATTGATGAGTTACCTGAACTCCAGTTGAGAAGAAGTCCAAGTAAGAAAGTACAGCCATCAGAGCTCCAGCTCGAAGACAGGCAGTTGGGTGCTCCTGAGAAATCTTCTTTAGAGCTTGAAGAGACTGTTCATATCAACAATCACATCTATCAGAATTCACAACAGAGAACAGTAAGGCATATCAAATAATAAAACCTCGTTTCAAGACAGATAAATGCATCTTCAAACATACTTAAAACAAATGCAATAATGCATACCCTTTGACAGATAAACCAACCTAAGGTTAAGGACTTGGTAACCTCATACAATGTGAGACATATTTCTAAAAAGAATTCAACATTAAACATTGCAACATTTGTTCCAGAGTCCAGATACATAAACTAGTGGCATAAAAGATTTTGACTGGGGAATAACCTGTTCAGCCAAGTCCATATACTCTATTGTAAGTAGTCTCGCGCAGAAGATGGGCACTGCACCGTAATGCACAACAGCAGCACAGGATGAAGGAAGCACATCACATAAATGGGTTAGCGCTCTGGCAGCAAGAAGCATGACATCGGCATTGCTCTCGTGATTAAGCAACCCCACTAGCACAGGAACAAATGAGTCAACCGAGAATGTACTAAGGGATTCTTCAGTGCCAATGGAGAGCATATCACAAAGCTGCGTCAATGCCTCAACCTGACGACCTTCTTCCCCATCAGCACGCAAGCCAGATAAAATTTTCTTAAGCCTACCACTCTGGTGAGAAGAAGACGCAGAACCACCCATAGCCGCAGCAGGAAGCAGATCGTCCAAACCAGCGCCAAGTTTCCGAAGAAGCCCTTGAAGGGCGCTACTGGCAGACGTTAAATTCTGATGTAAAATTCCTACACCGCCCTCACTATCATTATCATCGTCGTCATCCCCAACATCTTCACTCTCCATATTTAACGCCAACCCTCGCTCTCGCTCCGCATCCCTAATCCTAACATCCTGTTCCTTCTCCTTCCCTTTGTCCGAATTGTCCCTATCCAAATTCTTGCCACGGCGATCGCGCCGAGACCCAGAGGATTCATTGGTGGGGTCCATGAGAGAAGCGGAGTTATTAGTCCTGGCCGAACGAGAACGTGTGTTAACAGCAACGGTGTTTGGGATCGAAGAAGAAGAAGAAGAAAGACGAGAACGCTTGCCGGAACGAGTGGTCGACGAGGATGAAGGGGCAGCTGAGGAAGCCTCCGCCCGCTTCCGACTCCGAGTTTCCATACAAAACCCCCACTCACCCTTCAGTTTCTCTCACCTCTCCCCGATCGATTAATCCCTCGCATATCTGTTCTCTCAGATGAATGTATTACAATCGGCGAAAACCCTAAATCCAAGGAAAATCCCCAGTTGGTACTCCTACGAGTACGAAACCTTAAATTATTTAAGATATTCGATGAGGTGTTCGGACAAGGAGTGTGGTGAATTGAGAATCTCCCTTGTCTGTAATCTATCACTTCACTTCCCAGTATACACACAGAGGAAGGCGTTGCATGAAAACCCTAAGGAGCGAAGGAAGAAAAAAAGAACAAAGACACGGCAGGGAAATACCTTTTATTTATACGTAACTTTCTTTGCACACCAAGAGGCAAGGGGAATCCACTCGTCACTCTAAAACAGTGAGTGAGTGAACTCGCTTGCTGGCGCACGCTTTTGGACTGGTCCCTCGGCGTCGTTTTCAGTTGATTGAAAAATATATATCACCGAAATTTTATAAAATAAAATAAGTCTTTTTAGTCTTTTTATAATTTTCAATCCTTTGGTCTTTTTATTTTTAATTTTACAATTTTAATCTTTTTATTTTTAAAAATTCACGATTTTGGTCCCCATATTTTTAATTCCATAATTTTAGTCTTTTAACTTTTAAAAATAAGTAATTTTGGTCCCTCTAAAATTGCAAGTTTTCATGATTTTTAAAATTTTAGTCTAAAATTAGAGGACCCAAATTGTAAATTTTTAAAAATTAAAGGACTAAAATCATGGAATTAAAAATAGGAGGACCAAAATTACTAATTTTAAAAAATTGAAGGACTAAAATCATGGAATTAAAAATAGGGAAACCAAAATCAAGGATTGAGAATTATAGAAAGACCAAAAGTATAATTTAGCCAACTTTTATCTTGCTCCCTTAAAGACGTACCTTTTTTTTGGTTAAATTATTGGTAATTATATTTGCATTATCTTTAAGTTTTAAACTCTACACCTAAAAATTACTTGTTTTAATTTCTATACGAGTAAAATCTTTACGTTAGTCTCTATTATCAAATATCATTTAACATCATTAACTGTGTGATAACATAACGCTGACATGGCATTGATTAATGTGGCATTGACATGTGTTGCACTTGTGTTTAGCCCATGTAATTGCACTATTTTACATTTTGGTTCCTATACTTACACAATCTTTACGTTTTAGTTCTTATACAAGTAATTTTTTTATTTAATTACCTATACATGTCATTTTTATTCCCTTTTGGTCCTTGCTGTCTAAAATCGACTGATGTCGTTTATGTGCAACTTACGTGTCTTCGATGTGTCTCCGTTCACCATGTGGCGCTGATGTGTTCATTGAGGTGGATGGTGACATGGCTTGTTATAATTTAGGAGGGAAAGGACACTTTGGTTTGTCATTTTTCTTCATTTGTCGATAAAATGTGCAAAGCAAGAATCATCGAGAGACCTAGTAAGAACATAGCGACTCTCATTCGTTTTAATCCCGGTTGGCAGTGTTGGGTGAAGCCAGGGTGTTCGTGGGAAAGGTCATCACGTTGAAATCGAAGGTAGAAACACCCATGTCAACATTGAGAAGCCACATCTGCTGCATACACATGATGTTAGTCAATTTTAGACGATAGGAACCAAAACGGATTAAAAATGGCATGTATAGAGACAAAAAAAAATGCTTTTAAACTATAGGAACTAAAAGATAAAGTTTATAAAATTATAGGAACAAAAAAGGTAATTAAACCGTTTTTTTTTGTGTTTTATTCTTTGTCAACATCTCTCCCTCTCTTCTTCCTCCTCCTTCTTCCATTTCCCTTTCTTTGTTTCCTTCTCTTATTTTTTCATATCAACACTTCCCTCCTCATTTTATTTTGTGGGTTCTACCTTTTGTAAATCCTCTTGCATCAACTAATTCTCATTGACCTTAAATCGAAGAGTCTCAAGATTGCAGAGTTCATATGCATTTTTTGGACAAGACGAGATAGTCTACAAGTAGCGATTTGTGTGGTCACTCCCTACAATGGCAATGACTTACTATATCATTTTAATCGTGTTGCATCAAATGTTTGGAAAGATGGAAGTTGCCATTTAATTTGTTTTCTAGATCATGTGTTAGCAAAAGGAAGATGCATGCTCATCGACATGAAACAATGAATGAAATGCTTGGGTTATAAGTTCGTTGGTTTTTATGGAGAGAGAAAGAAGGGGAAAAGGGAAGAAGAGAAGGGAAGATAAAGAAGGGAGAAGAGAGAGGAAGAGAAAAAAGGAAAAAGAAAAACAGAAAGAATAAGGGAAGGGGCTCTGTTGCCAAAAATCGTCTTTGACAGCGGTGCATGGTAGAAGCATTTTTGTTTTCAAATTTCTGGTAATTTAACAACCGTTAGAAAAATTCTTGTAGTTTTACACTGCCAATTTTGATTTTGTGATAATGTTAGAGAACTTAGAGCTAACAGAGTTACATGACAACTGATGGCAATAACTAAAACATAAAAAAAAAAACTCATATTACGGTGGCATAAATACCCAAGTGTTTCATGCAACAAGATTAAAATGATGCAGCAAGTGTTTGATGCATTATATATCTCCAAGCATTTGGTCCTTCAACATTGTATATATCCAAGTGTTTTATGTAGCAAGATTAAAACGATGCAGCAAGTCATCGCCACTGCAAGGAGTGCCCACACAAATAACTACTCATAGACTACCCCATTTTCTCCAAGAAGCGCGTTTGAACTCAACAACTTTGAGACTTTATGATTTAGGGTCAATGAGAATTAGTTAATGCAAGAGAATTTAAAAGAAGTAAAACCTGCAAATAAAATGATGAGGAAGTTGTTAATAAGGAGAAAAAGATAAGGAAACGAAGAGAGGAGAGGGGAGAGTTAAACCATAAAAAAAATTGCTTATATAGGAACTAAATCGTAAAGATTGTGCAGGTATAGAGACCAAAACATAAAAATAGTGCAAGTATAAGAACTAAAATGTAAAGCACAACACATCAATGCCATGTCAGCTTCATGTCATTGCATGGTTAATAATGATAAATGGTATTTTATGACGGAGACTAAAATGTAAAGATTTTTCTCATATTGGGACTAAAATGAGTAGTTTTTAGATGTAAGAACTAAAACATAAAAATTGTGCAAGTATAGGAACCAAATGAGTAATTATACCTTTTTTCATAACATTTTTTTTTTGCTTTAAATAAAACTAGGCACAAATCCTTTGAATAAAGTATTAGGTATACCTTATAGGAGCCTTGAGCTTATATCTCAAGATTGATGATGACAATGACTGTGATGTCAATATCATATTTTGCTACTATATGTACTCCCAATTGCTTCCTTTTTATGAGAATTTGGATATTACTCACAAGTAGTTGGGGGTATGAATCCATACAAAGTGTCTAGAAACTTGGGTAAATTAAGAAAACTTCAAATAACTTAGGTTCCATATTAGTCAGTTGTGTTTTATCTTTGTGTTGTTATGTAGGACAATCCTACATACCTTTCGTGGAAGTGACTTAGAAAACACATCACCTTACTCATTCCTTTGTTTCTTTTTCTTTTATGTGTGTGTTCGATCGATGATATAAGAAGACGGTGCAACTTTCGATCATGATGAAATCTTCTTCCAGTATAGTCCTTTTGGGGAGTGGGTTGAATTTTTTAATCTTTGCATAAAATACGTTTAACTATCTCTTGAGATATAAATATATTAAAATTATGTGGTAGCAAATAACCTATAATAAAAATAAATTAATATTTTTTTTGCTTAATTAAATGTAAATTATTTGTGTAAGAAATATAAAATTTCATGAGATAAAATTTTGCTAAATAAAAAGTGTAAAATTTTCTTACATAGAAAATGTTCAAAATATTTTCAAAAAAACATCAAAGTGAATAAAAATAACATAGAATTTTTTTTTAAAAAGAAGTCTTAAAACATACCTATTTAACATGCTAATTTGTATAAGATGATCATAGTGCTTAATATTATTAGTTTCTGTTATAGGATACTAAAACATAACTTTTTTATTTAAAAATATGTAAAGAAAAGAAAGTACATATATAAAAATAGAGTTTAATGGTCATGCACTAATAGTGTAAAGTAATTTTACACTGTCATCCAATCACAAACCACTATTTATTGTAAGTTTGTTAACTTTTATAATAAATACTTTAAAGTCATATTAATGCTAATTTCTGATTGGATGACAATGTAAAACTATTTTATACTGTCAGTGCATGACCATTAAACTCATAAAAATAAATTGAAATCTTAAATCTAAATAATTCAATTTGGATCTACTGTAACAAAGAATCAATGATAAATAAAATCATAAAATACAAAATTTAGAATATTAATTGGATAAAAGATAGAAAGTAAGCAACAAATATATTTTTTTGTGCCTAATTAAACAATATTACTTTGTCCCTAATTAAATGTAAATTAGTTAATTAAAAATATATGATTTTGTTAGACAAAAAATTGCTCAATAATAAATGTAAAATTTCCTTACATAAAAAAATTGTTCAAAATATTTAAGAAAAAAACAAAATGAAAAAAAAAAGTAACGCATAAAAGATATTGAAAAGTAAATAAAGATATACCTACTTAACATGCTAATTTCCATAAGATATTATAGGATATTGAAAAAAAAAAAAGGTATAGAACTATTCCAAAACAAAACTAAAATGAGTAAAACAAATAGAATGATATACCAATTTAAGATGACATTTTTATTAGAATGATTTACAATTAAAAATATTAATAATAATAGATATATAACAGATTCAACAACCAATATATATATTAACACCTAATTCTATATTAGACATGATTCAGATGGCACAAATTTCTAACTCAGTTAAATTATATGTTCTATTTAAAAAATAATTAAAATACAAAAATAAGTGGTAACAGTAATAAAAATAAAAATAATGTAGAACATATAATGATGATTAGAAATAGAATTATGTAGAATAAAACACACACTGCCTAATACACATTCCATCACAGGAAAAGCCATGATTTTGTGTTTTGAACCACCATAATTAAGCTCTTCCATAAACAACCCCATCATCTGCATCAACCGAAACCAACTTTGCATATGAACAAACCCAGCACCATTCATTGAACCCACGCACACAACCCAGTCACACACCAAAACCCAAACTCATAAGCTACTATACTAAGCCCTCACCATCTTCACATATTGAGCCTCCAACTTGTGTCTTAGCCATGGTGCCATACCCACCACCCAAGAACCTGAAATCATGACTGAAGTCACCCTAACCTCCCAACTCCACCATGGAAGGTCAGTAGCAACAACAGCTGCCACCATCTGGAGTAGCACCAGATGCATACATTAGAGCAGAATTCAGGCACTAGATTAGACTCACAAGCAACAGCTAAAGACATCGTAGTTGCACAAAGTCTTAGAATATGGATTTGGGCCTAACTCAACCCTAAAAGCTAGCTTGTCGGGTGAGGGTTACCTCCCACGTATATACTCTATCTTAGTACTATCACTAGTCGATGTGGGACTTGGGTTTTTCCTAATACAAAGTCCTTCTATGCATTTTTTTTTTCTGCCTTCCTTTTGGTGTAGAGGAAATAAAAGGGAGGAAAGGAAGGAAGAGAAGGAAAGTAGTAAAATGTAGATTGTTTGGTATAGTAGAAATGCTGAGAAATTTTTGAAAAAATTAGTGGGTCTCACAAGTTAAAAGTTCCCTGATTTGTGCGAAAATACTACAACCTTATTTGCAAAATCGATTTTGTGTAGTGACTAACAACATGTGCATGTTTGGACCAGCTTCGAAAATGTACGTAAGACCATTTTTCACATCAAATAATGGGAAAACGTAGGAACTACTTTATGTAGCTTTGAGTTTAATGTGAGTCTAATGCTTGAGAACGTGGAACCAAACACACACTAAATCGATTTGTTTTTGTCCTGTGAATTGAGGGTGTATATTTTTATGCACACTAAATCGATATTTTAAATAAACTAAATCGATTTTGTTTGTTTTGTTTGCAACATAAACGATTATGTTGTTTTTTTTATTTTTCTCTTTTTAATTTTTTCTATTTTTTTCTATATCTCTTAAATCCAACACATTTATTTTCACTTATTTTTCTTCTTTTCTGTTTTCACCTACTTATTTTTTTCTCTCTCTACCAAACACATCCTTAGTGCCTTTTTTCTTTATTTTTTATTTTTTATTGATATTTCATGTGTTGATTTTAAAAGCTGCTTTTCGCTTGTTTAATTTTTTTACTAGTGCTATCCTCTCTCTGATAATTTTGTTCATTTCTTTGTTTTGTGGTTATTCTTTATTACGGGTTTGTATTTTAATGTGTGTGTTGCTGGTTAATTGATTGTGTTTCGGACCATTTTGGGTAAAGTTTTGGGGCCGTCACGTTATTGGGTGCTTTTTCCTGTCGTTATTGGTTTGATGCATAAGCTTTTAGGTGTGCAACTTATGAGTTTGCGTTCTGAAATAATAAGCCTAATCTATCTCCACTATAAAAATATGTCCACACAATCCCTATCTTCGTTTAAATAATAATTTGTATGAAAATTGATTCCAAAAAAAAGTGACGAGCAATTGGTTTTGTTGTTTTTGCCTACTTCAGCATAATAAATAAAATAGTTAATCAAAATAATAAAATGGATTTACATAAAGACTATTTTAAAGAAAATAATGGTTTAATAATTGCCACTTAGAATGCATTTCTAATTTGACGATTACGAAAATCATAAAAGGGTTATGATAATCACTTTGAATACATTTTCAATTTGATTATTGTAAAAGTCTTTTAAATACAATTTAAAGACTTGAAAAGATAAAAAAATTAAATAGACAAAATATTTTTTTAAAGTTTAAAAAATGAAAAAATAATAAAATTAAGATTTAACTAGTAAGAGCCACTTTGGATGCACTTCCAATTTAGTAATTATGAAAATCATGAAAGGTTAATGATAATTACTTTAAATACATTTTTGACTTGATTATCGCAAAAGCCTTTAATTGAAAAAATAAATAATAAAAGATTAAAAATTCAAAATTCAAAATTAAAAGCCTTCACCACACAAAAATGTTTTCTATCCAAAGAACTACATGACTTTGATTTTCCATTACACCCGAGAATACATAAAAGCAAGGGTCCACCCTTTGTTGAGTTGAAAAGAAAAAATAAATATAATAATCCTCCTTTTTTAAATAATAAATTGTTTTCATAATAAAAATTTTATATTCATAAATAAATAAACAAATAAAACATCAAAAATATTCTTGTTTTCTTTTAAGGGGTAAAATAAATATTTTTAAAGTTATATCAATTTTACACATTTAATTAAAGGTAATCGTCTTTAGGACAGACGTCATAGGGTACTAGCACCTTTTCTACTCATAATTAACTCTCAAACACAAATTTGTTTTCAAAGATCATTTTCTTTTAAAAGTTTTTTCCAATGTTTTTCCTTAATAAACTTGGATGACAACTCCTCTATTTTTATTTTTTTTTGTTGATTTGTCATGACTCTAGTTGCGATAGATGGCAACTCCACTAGAAAACTTTAGAGAGTCAAGCCTTAGATAATCAAATATGCAGAATTAATAACTTTTTCTTTATTTATTTCACCTTTCATCTATTGTTTATTTTATTTGTTTGTTTGTTTTTAATTTTCTATTCTTTATTTGTTTCTTTATTTATTTCTTGTAATTGTTAATTGCTATAAATGTGTTTGTTTGGATTAAACCCTTGGATAGAAGACTTTTATTTCTATTGAATATATTTGTTGTCTATTTTGCAAGTTGTTTAGGTTTACCCTTCACATACTACATTTACACTTTTCATACACTAATGAGTGGGGTCCTACACCTGAACCTAAGTGCAGCTTAATATAAGTGAGAGGTAATTAATGATAGTCATTTTGAATGCACTTTCGACATAGTTATCATGAAAGTCTCATATAGAGCGTGACTTTTTCGTACATGTCTACACTTTGGATGCACTTTCGACTTGTGGTCACAATTTGAAATGGGTAATGAGTTTTAGAGACCAAAACACCTTTAGAAATAGAATGACCACCTACTTATGAGGTTTACATATTAGAAAATTCATCAGGCTTGTAGGGTAAAGATCACTCATTCTTGGGTGTACCCATTTAAGACACTATGGGGCATCCTAGTCCATTCTTGTCATTTTCTCATTCTTATTTTCCTTTCGAGCATACATTTTGCATCAAAAGCATAGTTTTATGTTGTTTGTTGGTTGTTTTAATTGAGTGGTTTATGTGGGAGTGTGGAGAAAAATGAATTCCTAAACTTGTAGTGTGAGACATATGCGCATTCAAGACATTTAGTTTTGTTACCCTCTTAGAGGTGCTTGTTTCTTTAGTGGTTTTGACTTTTAGAAACTCAGATGATATTTAACTGCAATACTGCAATACTCACAAGGACCATTTGACACAAAAGGAGACACAACAAAATGGGACAAACTATAGTAATAGAAGGTTGACAAATTCCTCCAAAGTTCTCTTAGCAACGACATATCAGTTACAAGTTTAACAATACCCGTTCAACTCTCAACCGGCGGTGAAACAAGTAAATTCAATAATTTGTGGATGCAACTCACGGAGGAATTTGATTCTAATGCATAACAATGACACGGTAAACAAAACAAAAGGTAATCATACAACACACAGTAAGAGTTAGAAAATGGAAATGAAGAGGAAACCTTGATAGAGAAATTGAGTGCCACCGAAGGATAATAATGAAGAACATTGCTGGCATTGCCTTGTCACAGAGAGAGAATGCAATCTTCCCTGATAGTATGTGGTATGCAATCCAACATGCCCTTGAATTTGCAATGCCCACTCGCCACAATGGCCAAATTGCTTTCCCAAGACTACAACAATACCTTTGCCCTCTCAATTCCACCCCACCCATCATCGTCCCATGCATCAGATCGCGCTTCTTCACCCACAATTCAACGCCTTTTCTTGCCTAATTTTCAATCTCCTCCTTTTTAGGTCATCATCTTCTGCGCTCATCCTTCAATTCGCTGCTACCGCCTCTCTAAGTCACAAAATTTGCTCAAAGAGGAACCAGGTAAAACGGAACGAATGGAGAATTACATAATTGGCTTCTAGAAATTAATTTTCGAAAGTGGTAAAACTTTTAACAATTTCTGAAATGTATTATTACTCAAAAAGTTCGTTCTGAAACATCATTTCAAAAGAGGATATTTAAAAAAAATAAAAAATTAAAAGACATAAAGGGGTATATTAATAAAATGGGGGGTATAAATAACAATTGCTCAATTTGGGTCACTAAAGTTCAAGAGGGAAGCAAAGGTTGGGCCCAAACAAAGTAACACTATTATAGGCTAATATTTTGGCCAATTAGATGCATGTAACTAAGTTTAGAAAAATAATGACTGATATAATCTTTTGAAATTTTATGAACTAAAAATTACAAAAAAAAAAATTGTCCGATTAATAATTGTCTCATAAATTGTAAAATTGAAAACAATAAAATTCCTCTAAATCTCTACAATTTATTTCATTAGAGCATTTACTAAATAATTTAAATTCCTAAAATTTTATAAACTAAAAGCTAAAAAAAAATTCTCCTCTGATTAATAATTGCCTCAAAAATTGCAAAATAAAATAAAATTAATGTTTACAATTTATTTCATCAGATTTTTTACTATTTTTTTAAAATTCCTAAAATAAAAAATTACAATAAAATTTAATTTTCTATCTTAAGTCACTAAAGTTAGAAAATCTAGAGAAATTTATATTATTAATATTAAATATACTAATAGAAATAATGAAAATAGTAATGGCACATCAAGAGAGAAAATAATATATATATGTGCATATAAAGAAAAGGTCTTATGTTTATAACACTTTTATTTACTTAATCATATTTTCTCGTAATTGTTTAAAATATTCTTTATCAACTTATGTTTTTAATAAAACCAACTTTTTTGTTAGTTATATTTGACATTTTACTCATTTAATATTTTTTTATTTCTATTAATACGCATAAAAGTGATAGTTGTTATGTAAATTAAACATAAGAGGAAAAAAATTACATTCTACCTTCCTTCTTATCTTTCTTTGTTACATTTTTCATTTCATTTCAAAAATTACATTTAATGAATAAAAAAACCCAACTTTGTGTATGTGTGTGTGTGTAAGTATAATATATTTATTTTTTTACACATGATATATGAAAATACTTAACTTATATGATTTCAAATTTTTTAAAAGAAAAATATAAAGAAGAGTATGTTCGAAAAATAGAATAAAAATAAGAAATAAAAAAGTGTGAATAAATATATAAAAATTACAATAGCCTTGTTTTGTTAAAGGATATATTAGGGCCAAAATTAAGAGTTAAAAAATGCTTTATCTTTGATCCACATAATTAATAGCTAGAATATGTGTTATTGAGTGAGTTCAATATAGTTTATCTTGAGTCTTTTTTTTTTTTTTTTTATTACATGGTATAATAAGTGGATGAAAAAGAGCTTCTTTTATTGTCATGACCATGAACCGTGTAGGCATTCACGTATATAACAAATGAATAATTAATAAAGGGAACTATATTGAAATTAAAAATAAAAAATATTTATGAAAAGTAAACTGTAATATTTTAAATTAGATATCAAAGGAGAAAGTCAAGATATTAAATAGCCCAAAATATATATTTAAGAAAAAAAATAGATTTAAATATCGTAATATATGTGTGACATTTTTTAAATATGTAGTAACGTGAATAAACAAATGACGAAGTAACAACTATAAAACAAGAATAACGTGATCATTTCCGTTAAATCCTTAGTAATAACTATAATTAATAAGAATAACTATAACTATAACTTTCTTTTATTTGTTTCGTAGAAATAGTCTTTTTTTGGGTAAAACATGGTTTCCATTACACGTTTTGGTTTAAATGTAGGAATGGTGATCCGAGGAGAGCTCATGGACCTCGAAAGTGGCGCATTTGTGAAATGCTTTTACTTTTAGCGAGAGAGCGAAAGAAAGAGAGACTGTGATCAGAGCCGATCTGGTTTGAAACAAATTTGAGAATTGAGATGGGTTTTTTCAGCACCATTTTTGGTTTTTTTGGCTTTGGAATTGGGATTTCCATCGGTCTTGTTGTTGGCTATTTTCTCTTTATTTACGTTCAACCCACCGATGTTAAGGTATGCATTACATGATTTTTAACATATTAACTTTGTTTTGTATTCCACCCAGTTTCTTCTCTTTTCTTCACATGCATGATTTAGTCTGGTACTGCTTGTTTTGTTCATTTTTGTTGATTATGGTCGACCAAGCAATACTTTCCGATAAGTTCTTGTAAATTAGGATTATGGATGGCAATGTTCCTTTTCTTATGTGTCTACTTGGAAGCTAGAAAACTTTGACTTTAGTAGTTTCACTACCCAAAAGTTTTAAAAAAAAAAAAAGGTTTAAAATAGGTAATGTTGCACCATTATATATACGTGAAAAGGCAATCAGAAAAGAAATTTGATTGTGAATCGTTGAAATTTTGACATTTTTTCTTTACATATTGCACTGACACATTGTTGGCTTGGACAGGATCCTGAAATCCAGCCATTGGTGGAAGAAGACTCGGAAACTCTGCAACGAATGATTCCTGAGATTCCACTTTGGATAAAAAATCCTGACTTTGATCGGGTAAGCAACGAGTTATACTTGGTATCTATCTCTTTGCCACCATGCACGATGAGCCTTTTGACAACTGCATTATTATTTATTGGTGTTTTTCTGTAGGTTGACTGGCTTAACAAGCTTATTGAATATATGTGGCCATACCTTGACAAGGTATATACTTTTTATATTTCTTGACCCTTCTCAATTAACATATAACTTTTTGCTTCTGTTTTGTTTGTTTGTTTGAGTTTGCGTTTTTTATTTTTATTTTTTTAGGCAATATGCAAGACTGCAAAGAATATTGCAAAACCTATAATTGCTGAGCAGATACCAAAATATAAAATTGATTCTGTTGAGTTCGAAGAGCTCACACTAGGGTCCCTGCCACTAACTTTTCAAGGTTAGTTGATGTGGGTGTGACGCGTTCATGGATAAGAACCTTTTAGTGGTTTGCGCAGATAATGAAGATATTGCCAATGTGTAAACTATATTAATGTCTAAATTTCATCGGGTTTTCGTTGTTTATAAAGGGATTTAAATCACAATTTGGAAATGAATATTGGTTTTAAAAATAAATCATGCTTTTTGGGGAAAGTAATAAACTAACAAGGAATACATCAAATATTTAAATATAGTTCATTTTCCACTTAAATTTTTCGATTGCAGCTCTAAAATCATGGACTTTATTGGTCTAAAATAAAATATGATTTTGTTAAATATTAAGGTTTGAAACCAAGACCTATCATGCTCATACTTTTTGAGCTTGAATAGACCAGTTGGATACTGATTCTGTTAAGACTTCGAAGAAAACTTGATGTATTAAATTATACATTTTACCATAAATTCCTGTTTGGGCTTCACTCATAGGAGACACCTTTATAAATTTCTCCCTTTGTCAAAATGGCATTTCATCTCTTCTCATAAAAGAAATTTGCTTATGTGTTGCTTTGTACGATTGATTTATTTCTCAATAACTTATCTGTGATTCTATATGAATTTTCTCATTTCTTTTGTTGAATTCATAATTTCTTCTCAATAGGAATGAAAGTTTATGAGACTGATGAAAAGGAGTTAATTATGGAGCCTTCTGTAAAATGGGCTGGAAATCCTAATGTCATTATTGCTGTTAAGAAATTTGGGTTGAAAGCAACCATTCAGGTAATTAATTTGTTCATTTTTTATTGTGTGTGTGTTGAGTGAGTAAAAAGAGGTGCAAGGACGGGGAAAGGTAGATGTTTCTTGATGCTAAAAGTTTTAAATTTTTTCAGGTGATAGATTTGCAAGTTTTTCTTGCACCTCGCATTACTTTAAAACCTTTGGTTCCAAGCTTTCCATGCTTTGCCAATATCTATGTGTCTCTCATGGAAAAGGTTTGTGTTAGATAAGTTTATTACTTTCCCTACCTGCTGATTACTTGAATACATGTAAAGCATTTTACATACGCAAGACATGAGAACTAAAGTATTTCATAGCTTTGTAATGGTCGTGGTTAACTGTATCCAAGTATAAGTGCAAATTTTGACACCAACAGGAATAGTTGTTGTTTGGTATTAATGTTAATTAAAAGTAGTCACATAGTGGATGATAGGAAATTCAGCTGTTAGCGAAAGAAGGAACTAGTATAGTTCATTCATTTTGACATGATATAAAAAATAAAATGCAAGATCTTCTTATTGAAAATGGTTGAATTCTAGATAAACTTTTATCTTTTTCTATTGCATGTATTTTGTATTGTCATTTTTTTCTCATTTTTTTGGAGTGTATAATAACGGCAAGTGGCAACAAGGATTGAACTTAAGATTTTGTATAAGTTACCCAACCTCCACCACTAGGTAAATCCTAATGGGTATTCTTTCTCCATTTTACTCTTGAAGAAGTTAATATTATAGTTTACTCTGCCAATATTGTTATTTGCGAGGAATACAATACTTGGTAATTTAATTCCACACAACTTGAGTGAAATAGACAACCCTTGCACTTGGTATCAATGTTTTTAAAATTAGACCGGTCATTGAACCAATCAAGGTACTAGTTTAAGGTTCAATGGTTAAACCGTGGTCGAACCGGTATCAATGTAAATTAAATAATACATATAAATAATATTAAAAAAATATAATATCATAACTTTACACCACTAAGTGTATCGATTATGCACTTGAGTGATGTGAATTTTCGAGGCCCAAGTATACATACAAAACGTTGTGGTAATTTGGTAAACCAAACAAACATGAGCTGTGAATTATGCAAGTATGCAGTTTCTCTTGTGAGAAATACCGAAATAGAAATTTATCTAAAAGGGTAAGGAAACTGAAACCATTATAATTTTAAACATAAACAAATAAGCACTTACGCAGTCTATACAATAAACATTTAAACTCAAAGTAACAGAGATTAAAGTAACAGAAAGACAATCCATGACCCCTAACCCATTATTAAGCATTCAACTGATTCAAGAACCACAATCAACGTATCAATATAACAGAGATCAACATTTAAACTCAAATACATACCTGCGCGACTCGAGACGATGGAGGAATCACCGACGACTGCGACATCTTCAAAGCTTCAGATCGACGTCGTGGGCCAAACAGAGAAACAGAGAAACGGAGACAAACAGAGAAACGTCGTGGGCTCGTGGCAGAGTTTCCGGCGCTTCAGATTGACGTCAAACGGAACAGAGAAGACGACTCTCAAGTCTCAGCTGTTAGGGACTTACCGACTTAGGGTTCAAGTTTGTGAACGGCGAACCAACACAGGCAACACTGCAAACCGGCGAAAGTTGAGTTCGGAAGTGGGTTTTGGGCCCAAACAAAATGCAACACATTTCAGGTTTTCAGCTTTCAATTTTTATTTTTGACAAAAAAAAAAAAGCAAAATGACGTCGTTTTGGGCCCAAAATTAGTGACCTGGTATAAACCGAGTGGTGACCAATTTTTAACGATTTCACAGGTTTTTAACCGGTTCATGTGTCCTTGGGGCGGTTTTTATCTTGCTCGGTTTCCTGGTTTATTTGGACAGGACACAAGACCGGTTCACCAGTTTTTCGGTTGAACCAATCCGTCCAGTTTTTACAACCTAGCTTGGTATACCAAAATGATCCATCAAAGTTGTTAGAATTTTAAACATTTTAAAGTTGAAAATGTGACTTCCAAAATGTTTTGTGAGACCCTAGGATATATTGAAGTGATGATCATTGGTCAAATTAAGTTTTTGTGAATAAGGGAATCTTGTTCAAATAAACTTTGCTTTCCTTCTTTTTTGGTTGTCTGATTGCTCAAGGTTCAAGGATGCACTACTGTAGAAAACACTTTTTAAATCGGTTAAAAAAGACTTTTTAAATTGGTTTTACAACTGATATAAAAAATATTATGATTTTAAATTGTAAGTTCAACTGATTTAAAAAACACTTTTTAACTTGGTTCAGAGGAGAACCAACTTAAAAAGTGGCACTTTTTAAATTGGTTTTAGCAACAACTAATTTAAAAAGTGTCACTTTTTAAAGATTCATAAATCCATATAGGTACAATCAACTAAATTTTTCTTCTATTCATCAACATATTCAAGCATAGCCTCTAGCAATTAATTTCCAATAACAACAAAATCCAATTGCAAAAAAGCAACAATGACAACACATGCATAAGCAAAAATTGCAAAAATGGAGCTCGAACCTATGCAATGCTAAACTTGGTGGTATTGAATGGAGGTGAAGCGAGTTGGAGCTCGAATCGCCTATGCAATGCTAATCTTGCTCTTGAATGGAGGCGGAGCGCGAGGTGGAGCAATGGAGGGATAGTAAGCTCGAACAACGGTTAAATACGTGAGGTTGAAGCAGCAACAACACGTGGAGAGAACAACATATGCAGGGAGGGAGAGAGGGAGCTTTCCATTTTCGTAATGGTTAGGAGGGAGAGAGGGAGCTCATCGTTTTCGTAATGGTAGGGAGGGAGGGAGTAAGGGAGCTCACCGGTTTCATAATGGGAGGGAGGGAGCTTTGAATGGAGTATGAACTCAAGTTTGGAGGTGTGAGAAAGCTTGAAGGAGCTTGAAAGAGGTGGAGAGAGCTTGAAAGAGGTGGGAGAAAGTTTGAAAGAGAGCTTGAAAGATCGAGTTTGCACAAATGAGTTTCGCGTCTCACGGTTTTGTGTAAACATTGTGGATGGAAATGCTTTTTAAATCGGTTCACTTGGAACTGATTTAAAAAGTCTTACTTTTTAATTCGATTCATAATAATTTTTTAAATCAGTTACACATATAACCAATTTAAGAAATAGTTTTTAAATCAGTTCTATTGAACCCGAGTTAAAACGTCTACTTAAAATTGCAAAAATGCCACCACTTCTTATTTTAAATATGTTGAACATGAATCGCTCTAAAATTTTGCTCTAAAATCGATTTTTTGCAGTAGTGATGATTGTACATTTTTTGGGCAGGTTTCTTCTTTATATAACAATATAATGATTTATAGTTGTAGGAATATAGTTGTAGGAATATCTTGGTGGATGCCTGTGATAATGTTATATGAGGTTATCATTACTATTTTATGGTAACTTTAATGATGTTGTAACTTCTAACATTTTTTTCTCTTATAAATAATTAAATTGTTTATTTTATTTTGAAATCCAAGGATATTTTATGCCTAAGATTGACATCCACTTACAATTTTTTTTCCATGACTTCTTAATTTGTTGTCATTATAGCACTTAAAAGACTATTTGTTGTATTTTTACTTTTATAAATGATACTTACCTTTTCTCTCTTTTGTTTTGCTGTCTTTAATCATGTAGCCACATGTTGACTTTGGGCTAAAGCTTGTAGGGGCTGATCTTATGTCTATTCCTGGACTCTATAAGTTTGTTCAGGTTCATGACCATAATTTTTCATATTGGTTTCTTCATTCTTTCTCCTATTTTTGTGGTTAAGGTATAGAGCTGCTTATATTCTTCTTCTACTTTTAAATAGGAGTAGTCACCTCCCTTTATAATAAATAGTTTCATGTGATAAAAATGAAACAATGGTTACTCATTTGTATCATATTTTAGAATTTTAGAATATGGATATGCGCGCCACTTTCTTAGTGCAGTGTTGACTATTGATTTGTTGTGAATATATATTGCTTATGCACAAAACATTTGTGTAGTAAGATTAGGAATGACAATGGGTAGGACGAACACGAGTAATAGCTACCCACTACTCGTCTTGTTGGATAGAAACTCACCTCGTACCTGTTCCATTACCCGCGCAATATGCGTTAGGTGGATACTTACGGATTTTTTTAATACGCACAGGTAACTGTGAATATCTATGGATATTTTCTATAGAAAAAATAATAAATAAAACAACAACAAGTTTATTTTGTGTGTTGTGAATAACCATAGTGCTGCAAATATCACTTTAAATTTATAAATTAAAGAGTTGTTATTTAAAATAATCACTTTAATCATAGATTTTAATTATTCTAACAATTTTTCTAAAAAAAAAAAATAGTTTAAAGGCCCAAAAAATTATGCTTTTTTTTCTCTCATAATATAATTATATAAGATTTTTTCTATAATAAACAATCGTTTTGAAAATTTAAGACAAATTTTGTGTAATATTATCTATATATATATATATATATATATATATATATATATATAAGGGTATTTAGGTAAATATACAATGGCGGGTAACGGGTATTCGTTGGTAGAGGTATCATGATACTCGTGCCCACCCCGTTAATAAACGGACAGTGAATATACTTGTTTAAACTATCCGCGACCCACAAGTACCTATTAAAACTACTCATTTTTTACCTATGATGAATTTTATCCTCGAATATTTGCGGGCACAGATTTTTTTGTCATCCCTAAGTAGGATGCGAGCATTATCATGGGTGACTATTAGGTTTTGTATGCATTTGACAATATAGAAATTCAAAAGAAAAATAAATAATAACAAACATATTATAAATTCATGGCAACAATTAAGGTGAACACGAAAGAAAAAAAATGTAGTGTAGACTTGTATAGGTTTGGATGGTTTGTGGTTTTGTTCTATGTCACTTTACAATTCATTCATTAGGGATATACATGAAAGGCCTTCTTCTGGAATTTCAAAGTGGTATGATAGTGACAATTAGGTGGTGTTTTTATTTTTACCTTTTATGAGTTGATTGAAAAATTTATGGCTTTGAAACTACTTTAAAGATTGTTGTTTTCAGGAGTTTATCAAAGACCAGGTTGCAAATATGTATCTATGGCCTAAAACCCTAGAAGTTCAAGTTATAGATCCAACAAAGTATGCTTCTACATTTTTCTAAAATATTTTTCATTAATGATTGTGATTATTTTATAAATTATTTTTATGTTTTTCTTAATACACTCCATTGGGATTTTAGAGCCTTTAAGAGGCCCGTTGGAATTTTAAATGCAAAGGTTTTGAAAGCAATGAAGTTAAAGAAGAAAGATCTTCTTGGTGCATCTGACCCTTACGTGATGCTAAAACTTACTGAGGATAACTTGGCATCGAAAAAGACTACCGTGAAGCACAAGAACTTGAATCCTGAATGGAATGAGGAATTTAGTTTGGTTGTTAAAGATCCTGAGTCTCAGGCTTTAGAGCTTCGTGTCTATGACTGGGAGCAGGTCCATGCCTATGTTTATTTCTTAAAGTTTTATCTTCTAGTTTCTAGTTATGCATCTTGACTGAATATTATTGTATGCTTAGGTTGGGAAGCATGACAAGATGGGTATGACTATGATCCCTTTGAAAGAACTTCTGCTGAAGAGCCCAAAGTTTTTACTCTTGACCTCCTGAAAAACATGAATCCCAATGATGCCCAAAATGAGAAGTCTCGTGGGCAAGTTGTTTTGGAATTGACATATAAACCCTTTAGGAGGAAGACTTGGCCAAAGCTTTTGATAGGACACAGTCAATGCAAAAAGCTCCCGAAGGCACTCCTCCTGGTGGAGGTTTACTCGTAGTTATAATCCATGAAGGTCAAGACATCGAGGGAAAGTACCATACTAATCCCCATGTACGTCTTATTTTCAGAGGAGAGGAAAAAAGGACTAAGGTAATGGACTCCATAAAAGTATTATACTCCTGCCCTTTTCCTCTTTATAGAATAAATAATTAAATAAAATGTGTCCTTATCATAAGATTGATAGCTGAAAATATTTAGAAATTAAGTTTTTTTTAATTACAAAAACATTTCATTATTTTTGCTTTGTTATTTGTTTTCAAATATTTGTATAAGAAAAATTTGAAATTTCCTTTTCACACAAAATAATTGAAAATAAAAAAAATAAAAACAAAGAAATATTTTGTTATTAAAATAAAAAATAATTAGTGGTTGGTTTGATTAAGTATAACTTTAATTTCTTTACCTGTGAAGCAAATTCATTATTCTTTTGCATAATAATTAAGAAAAAGAAGATTGCAGATGTCAGAGAAAAGTATTGGTTTAAATAGTAAGTGTATGTTACGTTCAATTTCAAACTGAAGTTAGTTTTTGCATGGTATGATGATTACAATTTACAGAGCATGAAAAAGAACAGGGATCCAAGGTGGGAAGAGGAGTTTCAATTTTTGGTGGAAGAGCCTCCCACTAAAGACAAATTACATGTGGAGGTTGTTAGCACTTCATCACGAAACCTGCTACGTCAAAAGGTACATAATTGATAACTTCATCAATAAACCTATAAAGAGTTTTGCCATTCCAGAAGTTAGAGTAAGAAGCATCTGATTCTGGAATCTACCAAACATTTTAATGACATAAAATCGAAATATAGAAATGTATGACGCAATGTACCAAAAAAAAAAATCGAGAGAAAGAAATGTATGATGCAAGATGATTGGTGATTTTCATGTTCCAAATATTAAAGCATATGAAATTGACTTAATTGTTTTAAGGGATTATTATTTTAATTTTGTGCAACAGATAGAGGAAGAAACAAGATCTTTTCTATGATGATTGAATTGAACATGTGGTGTATTGGACAAATGTTATCAAATTACACATGTTTTACTTCTAAATATTTTATGGTGCACTTTGTTTATGAACTTTGAAGTGTTTCTTGGATTTGCTTTTCATTACTAAAATAGAACAAAAAATTAAATGCATGTGTAAATTTTTTTTTCATTTTTTTCTTGGGGTATTGAATTCAATTTAAATTTTATTGAGTAAATCCTTATATTAATCCTCAAGATTGTAGGTCATACATTTTAGTTTTTGAAATTTTAAAAAACTTCTATTAGTTTTTGACTTTGTGAATAATCATGTGTTTTAGTCTTTTTTAACTTTATTTTATAGTTATTGGCCATTGCAAAAAACTAAAATGAATATTGTTTTATATAGTGAGGGACTAACAGAAGATCGTTAAAATTTGAAAGGCTAAAATGGTCGGCAAATGCAATTTGACTAACATGAAGTTTTACTGAAATTCTTGTCTTGCATGGAAACGTTCTTCAAAAACAACAGGGCTTTAGTACCTAAAAAATATGCCAATCTTTAGTTATTTATCTTTCATGGTACTTTCAATGTGATTTTATTGTTTTGTTCTCCTTCCAATGTTAGGAATCACTGGGTTACGCTGACATTAGTCTTGCGGATGTTGTTGCCAACAATAGAATCAATGAGAGGCACCATCTTATAGATTCCAAGAATGGCCGCATCCAGATAGAGCTACAGTGGAGAGCTTCATAAGCTGATTGATAAAATTCTCCATATGCTTGCTCTTTTTTGTTCTTTTGAAATTGAAGTTTGCATGCAGATAGAGAAGGATGAGAAATAGCATTTCTTGAGGTATAGTTGAGGTAGATTGGTTTATTTGTTAATTAATCATGTACATGCTTGTTAAAAAAAATGTTGGTTTGGAAGCAAACTCACATACATTATTTGGTTTGGACATAAATCATATGATTAATGACACATGACAATGTGAAACGTGAAATTATATTTTGTGTCACCTAGACTTGATTCTATATGTAGGACACTTACCCCATTTGCATAGCATCGTGTGAAGTTGAATGTGGTGACAAAATGCATGTAGCGCCATTCTTAACTGCTTTCTAGTTGTTTGGTCTCAAGATCTTAATTTGTTAAGTGTCAATTAGCAAATGGAATCTGGTGAGTCTCCTGAAACAACATGATTTTGATTGCACGAAAGCCATATATGTCCTTTAGTTCTTTTACAAGACGTGAATGAGAATTATGTTCTAGTGAGGAGTGTGGCCTACTGGCCATGGCAAGCAGTAAAGACAATTAACCATGCTCTTCTCCTCTAAGTCCTCTCTAAGAAAGCGTAGACAAATTTTAAGGAGAAATTATACTTATACAATAAATTTATACAATTTGTTTTATAACAAAGAGAAAGATAAAAAAAGAGAAAGAGAGAAACGTGGGATATATAAGTGGTTTATATAATGCAGAGAGATATAGAGAAAAAATATTATAAAAAGAGTTGTGAAAAAATTACATGAATAATATATCTCAATTTTAAGTCTTAAGACCAGTGAAAAGAATTAATATATCTCAAATTTAAGTCCTAAGTTATTTTTGCCTATCAAGTTTTATAATTTTTAATTAATACATTAGCGAATGTACGTTTAAAGGTATGAGTGGGAGTGATATTTTAAAGAGAAAAAGAAAAGAAAAGGTAATTTTTATTTTGAATAAACTCTCTAATTTAATATTTTTTTTAAAATAAGAACTAAAATTATAGATTAGTATAAATTAACTTAATATTCTAAATTATATTCATTTCTATAAATATTGAATACCTTTTATAATTTAAGAAAAATGAGTAAATTATACTTTAAGCCAACTACTTGAATTAAAAATAAGGTTGTTCATAAGTCGATTTGAATCAATTTTAGGGGAGAATATAAACGAATAAATCAAAATTGTTCGATGTGGTTTGGTTTTGACAAAAAAAAATTCATCAAACTTGAACCAAACCAACTCAATTAAAAATGAGCTGGTTTGGTTTGGATCTATCATGTCTAATATTATAATAAAATAAAAAATATGAAAATTCTTGTAATTTTTAAAAATTTTCGAGCCAAAATTTAAAAATTTTTAAAATGAAGTTTAAAGCCTATATCATTACAACACAATCTACGTGTTAGAACTTACAAACATAAACAATATAATAGTAATAATATAATAATAATAATCTATCATTTGTTGGTATACAAGTGTGAGTAATATAACTAAAAAAGTCTCACATTAGATAAAGATGGATATGTTGAATAACATATAAGTGAGAAATACCCATAGACCTAATGCCTTAAGGTTTTGGGTTGGATGTGGTGTTAAGTTCACTTATGTAGTTGTGCTCATGGCCTATTGAAGGTGATATCCTCGGTGCCCTTTGTATTCTCAACAAGTGGTTTTTAAAGTCGATGGTTTGACCAGGTAACCGGCTCAAATGAGTAGTAAAATTGGCAGTGAATCTATGTATCGATTTATGCATGGAGATCCCTTGTATCGAAAGTTTTCTTGTCGATGTAGAGGTCAGGTAGCCTGTCTTGATGGCGTGAGCTAACAGCGGTGCAATTATCTAGAGTGTGTTGGCGACTAGGCTAAGCTCTAAGGGCTAGTTATACTCATGAATGGAAAAAAAGTTTTCGCTTGAGGGAGAGCATACAATGTGGAAGAGACTCACACTTGAAGCGGAGATTGTTGGTGTGCAAGTGTGTAGAAGAAGTTCCACATTAGATAGAAATGGGTATGTTGAGTAACATATAAGTGACAAAGACCCATAAACTTGATGCCTTAAGGTTTTGGGTTGGATGTGGTGTCAAGTTCACTTATGTGGTTATGCTCGTGACCCATTGTTGATGATCTCCTCGTGTTTACCCATTCATATTTCCAACAACTGGTATTAAAGCTGATGGTTTGACCAGGTGACTGGCTCAAACGAGTAATGGAATTGGTGGTGGATTTGTGTATGGATTTATGCATGGAGATCCCTTGTATCGAAAGTCTTCCTGATAGTGTGGAGGTCAGGTGGTATGTCCTGTTGATGTGAGCTAACGGTGGTGTAAGTATTTGGTAAAGCATATTAGCGGCAATGGCTAAGCTCTAGGAGCCACCATTGAATACTCGTGGATGGAAAAAAGGCTTCTGCTCTTGAAGGGAAGCATACAATGTGGAAAAGAGTCACACTTGACTAGGAGATAATTGATGTATAAGTGTGAGTAATATAACTAAAAAGTCTCACATTGGATAGAAATGTGTATGTCGAATAACATATAAGTGAGAAAGACCCATAGACATAGTGTCTTAAGGTTTTAGGTTATATGTGGTGTCAAGTTTACTTATGTGGTTATCCCCCTCGTATTGCCCAACACCATTATATAAAGGGAATACGACTTTTATCAATTGCTTTTTGGTCTCCACTTTTCTAAGACCATTATACCTTTTATTAATAACTACTACGCATGTAACTACCCATACCATTATACTCTTATGTTTTTTGGTGTACACATTTTTTGGACTGATTTGCCCTTTAACTTCCCTACGTAAACTACTCCCACTCTCCCATTTTTTATTTATCTTCTATTCTCTATTTCCTTTTCTTTTCAGTTCATCCTACTCCTCAAACCACCCTCTTCCTAAAATCTTTATTTTACTCTCACCCCTCTTAGAACACCTTCACTCAAGGCTTTCACACACTTAACCTCATCTTGCTTTTCATTTATCTCACAATTCCTTGATCACACAAAAGCTTTCACACAATGCTTATTATATGCATAGGAGTTTTCTCACTACTAATTATCTTACAAAGGGAAGACACAAAAAATCTCGCACAACTAATTATCATGGAAAGGAAAAAAACATGTATTCTAATATTTCTTTCAATTCAATCATTGTTTTGAAATACCAATAGTATTCAGTGCAATCTTCTTTTTACATGTTTTTTTTTAGTTTTTGTAGAAAAGGAGAAAACAGAGGCATATTTGACTGAAACCGTGTGTCTAAACACACTACGAAAATGTGTTTATATAGGCTTATTACATTAACTACATATAAATAGAGAATATTTAGTTTCTTCTAAATCGAAGATTACATGCCTATAAACTACAATAAATGTAGAATATTTTATTTTGATTTTCAACACTCCCCTTCAAGTTGGAGCATATAAATCATATGCGCTCAGCTTGGTACATATATAGTCAATTATTGGTTCCCTCAAAGACTTGGCAAAGATATCTGCCAGCTAGTCACTAGAGTTGATGAAGCTCGTGGTAATGTCTCTTGACTCGATCTTTTCCTGATAAAATGGCAATCAACCTCAATATGTTTAGTTCTTTCATGGAAGATAGGATTGGATGCAATATGCAAAGCTGCTTGATTGTCATAGATTAGCGTCATTTGCATAGACTCTTCAAACTTGAGTTCCCTAAGAAGCTGCTTCAACCACATAAGTTCACAAGTTACTAAAGCCATGGCCCTGTATTCTGCTTCAGCACTAGATCTTGCTACAACATTTTGCTTCTTACTTTTCCAGGATATCAAGTTTCCTCTGACCAACACACAATACCCAGAGGTGGATCGCTTATCACTGGGTGAACCAGCCCAATCAGCATTTGAGTACCCAACTATCTGAGTGTGTCCCCTGTCTTCATAGATGAGGCCTTTACTAAGAGCACTCTTAATGTATTTGAGTATCCAAATTACCACATCCCAATGATCCTGGCAGGGAGAGTTCAAGAACTGGCTTACCACACTCACAGCAAAGGCAATATCTGGATGAGTGACTGTGAGATAGTTTAGCTTTCCAACCAGTCTCCTGTATCTCCCAGGATCTGATAAGGGCTCCCCCTAATTGGGTAGCAGTCTAACATTAGGATCCATAGGAGTCTCTACTGGCTTGGCATTTAATAGGCCAGTTTCTTCTAGGATGTCAAGAGCGTATTTCCTCTGAGAGATCACCAAACCATCCTTGGATTGAGCAACCTCGATACCTATGAAATACCGAAGCTTGCCAAGGTCTTTAGTTTGGAATTGTTGGGAGAGGTATTGTTTCAATCTGAGAATGCCATGCTGATCATTGCCCATAATGACAATGTTGTCCACATAAACAATGAGATAGATGTCGTAACTTGGTTAAGAATAAGGTGCATTCCTAACCCAGCACTCGTTTCTTGGTTTGGACTTGGATGGCTTTAAGTGAAGAAACAGTTTGAAAATTGTGTTGTACATGATTGTTCTTTTGAAGCATACAACATAGAAATTAGAAATCAATGTGCATAAAAACCTCGTCCATGAATTATGAATTTTGTTGCTGCTATTAGCTTTGTTTTTTGTGTTTGGACTATATTTTGAGTTAGTCTGGCCCCAAATGCCCAATATCATTAATTAAAGAAAGGGAAGGGGAGGCCATGGAGGAGGTGGACGTCTCGGGCTTCTGTTTGAATGCAACTAGAAGCCTTCACTCCTAAATCACTGCCGGAGACAAAAGCTAGAAATTTTTTTTGGCTTATCTATGTTCATCCAATGTGAGGTTATAGATGAATAAGAGGATATTGTTCTTTGGACAACTATGATTAATGGGTAAGTGCAAGTTAATCATTTTGAAGAGGCAATAGCGTTATTTGGGGAGATGTAGATCAAATGTATGAAAGTTCATAGTGGTTACTCTCCTTAACTTTCTCCAATTTTGTACGAACCCTAATCTCTGCACTTTCGTATATGGTTTTATTCACATAAAGGGTAACATTGGGTTCTCACAAAATTTTAGGGGTAATTAGGTCATTCAACATTTACAACTTACAGTTATCTAACGTCGTTTAAATAAGGGTAAAAAAACGGAAGGGTATCGAGCACATTTTAAAAAAAATTGAAGGGGTACGAATATAATTTACTCTAGACATTTTCAAGTGGTGTAGTTTGATTTAATATTTAGATAAAAAATCATCCAAACTAAATATAAAATTAATATATAATTTAATTTAATTTGAATATAATATTAAATTTGAATCAAATAAAATCTCGAACGAAAACATTTTTAGTTGTCATTCTTCAACGAGAGCGTTTTTAAGAATTTTTTTAACCTCTTATCTCTTTTAATCTATCATTTCCAATATCTTTAGTTCTCAATTGAATTTTAATATTTTTTAAAAGAAAATATCAATAATTAAAAATTAACATTGTATTATAATAATTGTTTATTATAAATTTAAAATATAATTTATATATTCAATTTTTTTTTCAATACCCAAAAATATTTATTCATTATGAATTTTAATTATAATATAATTTATATATTTATAAATATTTTCTTATTATAAATTTAAGTTATATAAAGTAAATATTTATTTTGTGCAATGCATACGTTAAAATACATACATACATACATATATATATATATGTGTGTGTGTGTGTGTGTGTGTGTGTGTGTGTGTGTGTATGTTTTTCTTCTACTTGAATGACATTTAATTGAAGATGATTTAATAATTTCAAAATATAAAATTGATCCAAAATATATCATACGTAAATATCTAATTGTATACAAAATGGAGTCAAAATGGGCTCAGTTCACTAAACTGACTCAACCTATGAAAATTTAAGTTCAAGCGTGTTTTGATCTTGCCTGACTCGAATTTTTATTGTCCCAAACTTGGCTAGCCCATGATGAACTAGGCCAAGCTTTAACTTGTTTATTTATTTATTTATTATAATTATTAAAATCACAAATGATAAATTAATGCTACATGTGTTGTTAATGTCCATTTTAAGGTTAATATTCTTTGTCCATTGAGTTTGGTTTTTAATTTCTAGCACTTGTTTATTGATACAATTGATGCACTCTATTTTATTTCTATTATTACATATTATATTTTACTATGTTATATTACAAATTACAACCTATATTTTTTATTTAGATTATACTTTATAATAATTTAAAAAACAATTTATTAATTTATTATATAAAATTAATTTATTTTGATAATTTTTAATTTCTTTTATATTTAAAAAGGTGAGGCCAACTTATTTAACTCATAGCTCGCTAAGGGCTAAACTAAGCTAGTAAAATTTCAGCCCGTTATTAAATTGGCCCAACCTAACTCAACTTGAAAATGTGTTAACCCCGTGACGGGTTAAGTCAAATTCGAATTGACACCTTTACCTGTTACTTGTCGTAGCCTTTTTTAAGGCTTGATCTAACCTTTTTGAAAGTCTGACTTAGTTAAAGGCCTAAATAGATTTTATTTAGGTATAACTCATCTCTAAATAGGTTAATCGGTCAGTGAGAAAAAATTCTATGTAAAACAAACTATCAACTATGAAAATTGAAACCACTGTTACTTAAAACATGAGATAGAGGTAGAAATAGGTAGTCAATGCTTTATAACAATTGAGTTTAACTTGTTTATATGATATAGGCCAATTTTAAGGTATAATCCAACCTTCATGATAACTTATTTTAAAGCATGTTTTGCAATAAAGCCTCTAAATAGGACATACATTTATCCTCTAAATATATCAACATGCTTAATGTTTAAAAAGGTAAATAAATATATGATTTTAATACATTATAAAAAAATTAATATAATAATAATATCAACAAAAATTATTATTTATATTTTCTTTAATAGGTCAGTCTGTTAAGTCTAAAAGATTTTTTGAATGGCAGAAAGTTTGATACTATAAGAAAGGAAAAGGAAGTATGTTTAGCAATTGAAAAGGATGTATTTAACAATTGTCATTACTAAAATTGGTTTCTTAACCGGTCCATTTATTTTTCAAACTGATTGTGTTGGTCCGTTAACTTTGCAAACTCCATTTATTCTCCAAATCCTTCCAAACATCATCCACCATCTTGTGGCTAAGTGTCCGTGATAGCATCAATGACTTTTGTTGTTGGAAATGGCTAATGTTGACATCACCATCTTTGCCCCTAACGCCATTGTTTGAACCTTTTTGACGGTCCAAATGTTCTTCAACAACTTGTCAATGTTTATGGACTCGAAATCCTTCCCCCAACCTCCCATGTTACTCATGAACTCATTGAATGCCAGCAAGTACATTGACGGGCACTACATCGGAGAATAGTTTTTTGTCAACTTCCCTCTATTGCCGTTGTCGCTGCCACCTACCTCATTCTCGAAGCTCTAGAAGTTCATGCCTCAAATCTATGCAAGGAAACACAACCGCCATGTGATCCAAATCATAAATCTCAATTCCCCTACCTTTTCCATCGTTCCAAAATTAACAATAATCCGATTTTTAAATTTCTACTAGAAATGATCGAATATGTTACAAACTATTTACATCCAAATTAAAAAAAAAGAAAAAGAACAAAGAGTAGACTTAAGCTATGTTGAGCTTGCAAGAAACATTAAAGTAAAAAAAGAAGTTCAATTTGTTGTGTGGCATAGTCAGATTGTATCGTAAAAATATTATGTATACAAATTGAAAACATGATGTTTTTATATATAATTTTATTATTAATTTGAATTGAAACAAACACGTATATAAATTTTAAAATAATATTTTTTATTAGATTGGTTGTGAGTGTAGGTGGATATATGAGCCAATTCAGTCCAGTTAGCTTGATCTATATTTAAATGAATCATATTGAGTTATCCCGTTAATTAAATAAATCACGTTTTTGCATGATTTGTGCCCAGCCTATTTAGCCTGTAGGCCAATAGATTGCTCTATGGGTCTAATATAAAAAAATTAAAAATTGTATAAAAAATAAAACATGATTGGAAAATTGAAAATAGTAAAAAATCAATAAAAACTAAAGGGGGAGGGGGGGTTGTGTAGTTTGTTAATTTTTTTTTTGTTTTAAATTTTATTTACTTGTTATTTCATACTTTAACTAAACATTGATAAATGACTTACCACTAAAAACTATATCGGTTTTAGAATTATTAAATAACAAAACTATAAAATAATAAATAGTTAATATTTAAATAATGATTTGGTCAACGGGTTGAGCCAATAATTTGTAAACCCAACCCATATAACTTGTGGATTGAATGAGCCGAGTCAAATAAACTTGCATTTAAATAGATTAACATTTTAATTGATTTTAACTTGTTTGATATGTATGCTAAACAAATTGTTTGTGGGTTCAAGTTCCAATGCTCATCTCTACTCATGAAGGAGGGTGAGATTTTTCCTTTAGTTGCTTTTTCTTGTTCAAGCAAAACACAAGGTTTGTTTTGTCATGACACTTTTTTTTAAACCAAAATTAAAATTGATTTTTGAGAAAAAATATTTTAGAAATTTAACAAAACTAGCATATGCTACCAAACATAACAAAAGAATTTCTTAAACAAAGTCAAAAAACACAAAATGAAATAACTTTAACAATCCAAACTTTAATCTCTATTGAAAAAGGTGTTTACATCTAATGTTTGACTGAATTTCGAACAAATTTACTTATGAAAAAAGAATTTACAAGAAAAAACAAAAAAAATCCAAACTTTACCAACACATTTATGCAGACTATGTGTTTGTGATCTTGTTTTCTTCAAAAATGTTCCGTGAATAATAAAAATGGACAATACACAGTTTTTTTTTTTTTTTAAATTTTGTAATGCATTTTAAAATGTGTGCATAAAAAAAGCAAGAGATATAAATAAGGTTTAAATAATTTTTTAATTTTTATAATATAATTATTGTTTTTTGTTTTAGTCCTATTAAATATTTTTTCATTTTGGATTAAATATTTTAATCCATTATTAACAGAGATTGAGAAAAAACAATGACTAAAATGAAAATATTTTAATATAAAAAACTAAAATAAAAATCTTCTAATATAAAAATTATATTAAAAGTTTACAATTTATAATAATTGAAATAATAACGTTAGAAACTAAAACTAAACAAAAGTAATTTATAAAGATCAAAATAGAAAAAAAAATTAAAAACGAAAACAAAAAAAATATAAGACCAAAAAAATTATTTAAATCTATAAATAATTATCGTGCGCTATTAATTTTCAAACAGATGGAATTTTTTTTTAAACATTCAACGCCAAATGATATCGATTATATATTATTATCAAAACAATTCCCTAATACTGCAAATGTACTTTTTGGAAATGGCATTGGGTGTGGTCGATCGAGTGAGCAGCTGAAGGAGGTGGTGGCTCCTTGGAACATAACTTTGCTTTCATTATTGGATAATCTTCTCCTACTGCTCCTCTTCTCTCTTCTCTTGCTTAACCTCTGTATGTTTTGCTGCTGCCACGATGCCAGGGAACGAGCACGCCTCCAACAATGGCTTCGAGAACCCTCTTCGTTTCTGCGCTTACCTTTTCTCTCCATTTCCTTCCCAAATTACCTTTCAACAATTAATTTTGGTAACTGCCGGCTGAACGGTAATGCAGTTAACGATGGCACCAGCACCCGATGATTTGCTGATATGTACATGAAATATATGAATTGAAGTGATAAATTGGCGTACAAATTAGTAAATCACATCTGTCCATATAATTTGTATTGCTCCTTGGTTTTCAAATTTCAATCTATATTCGTATCAAGCTTTTAAATTGCGGTCAGGAAATTGTGGATTAACGCAGCTGATGTGGCCGCAGTTGCGGTTGCAGTGACTCCAAAAACCTTGACATTGATGCTGAAATTGCAGTCGCGGACCGTTTTAAAACTTTGATTCGTATATCTATTGATTAATTTAAGCTTTAACAAGAAGACATATTGTATTGGTTACGTGTCATGTGATATATCTGTGTTAGAAAGAATGAAAAGTCTTGTTCATCTAGTCTTGATGTATATGGAATTTTAGTGCTCAATTTACAGATTTAATTCAGCATTTTTATTATCTTATCTTGATTTTGTTAGAATAGAGTCTATTCTATTTTTTGCCAAAATTACAATACTCATTGGGGAATAATCTAGTCTCTTTGTCTTCTTAAGTTGCCTTAGTTTCTGATGCCACAGAGGAAGTGAAGGCCATGCATGAGAAGATTACATATGCAGACCTCTACCAGGTGATCACTGTCTTCATTGAGTTTTGATGAAAATCTATGCATCCAGTTTTATTATTGGGATCTAGTTGGAGAAGCAGGAAAGAGAGATTAGAGAAAATGGATAATATTATCTTGTATGTAATGATGTGTTATGATGTGATGCAATACTAAGCCGTAACCTTTATTAATATTAGTACTAGACTTCTTATCCTAATTAAATAAGGGAACAAATTAGGAAATATAATGAAACTTGGAAACCACTCATAAGAGATTAGATTATCTAAGATACTCTGTTTATTCTAAGATACAATAATGATATTATGAGGTATTTATAGATATTCTAGCACATCCATCGTTTGTTTGTGGGCTAAAATAATGAATTGTTACTCTTGTTCTGAATTCATTAGATAAAAATCATAGGATGTGTTGGCTTAACCAGGCAATTTTCACCATTAGGCTATGTTTAAATATCTAATAGTAAGTGGAATGGAGTGAAGCAGAATGGAATAAAGTTACTCTTCCACTGTTTGGATATTTTTATGATTGAATAGGGAAAAAAAAAAGTTTGGTTCCCTCCTATACCCCCCAAATTGGAGGGAAAGAAAAAGAGGCATGTTGTAGCTAACTAGCTATGTATAGAATATTTCCTTATGCTGTGTAATTAGGATTAGACTTCCCTAATTCCCCTCTTACTGTTATTATGTACAAATTTGTAGCCCTAAATCTCTAGGTTAGCATTTGTTTCAGCTATTTTGTATGCTTACATGTATGATGAACCTACTGCTGTAAATTATCAGAAAAATAATATAATTTTTCAGTTCTCTTTACTAGTTGGTATTAGAGATCCCGGTCCAGGAGACTCTGTACGTACACCCTGAAAAATACTAATTGGGGCTTTAAGTTGGTAGAAAAAATAAAGTAGTGCTCCCCATAATTCTGATCCAGAGTATACTTCCATCCACTGATTAAATAAATAACTATTAGGAACGAAATAATCCTTTAATTTTTTTGAAGTCCCTTTTTATTTTACTTGCACAAAAAAGAATAAGATAAGAACGAAAAAAAGTGATCCCCTTTTGATTTTTTGTCTTATATCCATATTTATGGAGATAGAATTCATGTCATCATTTAGAAAATTTAGAAAACGAACATGTAATTCTTTTTCGTAATCGAAAATGATGAGGGAGTTATTGATAATTCTAAAAGAGTATTTTATGGAAGAATTAAGTTATTACTCAACAAATTTAAATTAGGATTTTTTAAAGGATGAGATAAATTCAGAAGTACCTTTTATATTTATTTATTTATTTAAATAAAATGTATTTTTTTTAATTTTTTATTTGAATAGACAGAATTCAATTGGTCTAATTCAAAACCATCCGATAAAATCGAATCTTATATATCTTAGGGGTATATCAAGGGATAAATAATTGGCACGGTCCTTAGATTTTTTTAAGGCTTTAAAGGAGTCGTATGAGATGAAAATCTCATGTACGTTCTGTAATAGAGATGGTAACAGTAATGAGTGGAGTGGAGTGGAAAGAATTTTGGGATTGAGATTTTATATAATTGGATGATGAAAGATTTTGAGAGGAAAGAAGTGGAGTGAAAAGAAGTAGGAGAGAAGAGAGAATGAGTAGAAAATGGATAGATTTTTAAGTTGTTTGGATTGAGAAAGTTAGAAAAGAAATACTCTCTTTGGACTCAATTATAAGCAGCAACAAAAAAAAAAGTTTAGTGGACTCAAATATAAGCAAATTTTAACTACTTTTACCCTATTTAATGATACCATCCTAAAAATACCTTTCAATTAATTGAGATTCTATTTCCAATGACTCTTTTTTATTCTTCATATCAAGTTCTAATGAACGACACTGTAGGAAAAAGTTTATTTTTTAAATGTGATTAATAGAATTAAATGATATTAACTAACTTTTTTAATTAGCACAAAAATTAGTTAATTTTGATTATATTTGAGTCCGAAGGGAGTAGGAGAGAGAGAAAAATGAGCGTGTTTTGTAAAGACATTTTTGTCCCTAAGAATATATTTACATAGTCCAAAATAAAGGGTAAATACATCATTTCAATTTTTAATGGGTCTCACTCTTTCTTCTACCTAAATCTATTCACTTAGGGAAAGATTTTTTTTTATATTATTGTTGTGGGCCCACCAAACTTTTCTATCTTCTCCCATTTCTCTCCCTTCCCAAACAATAGAAAACTTAATTCTCTCTCACACTTCTTTCTCACCTACTTCTTTCTCTCCAAAATCACCCTAAACCAAAACAATGCATAAGTTGCCTTCATTTTAGTCATTGCCACCTTTGTTGCGGCTGATTTTAGAACTCTAGCCGCCTTCAATTCTTCACTATTTTGTGTCTAAACCCTGTACCTGGTAAAGTGTTGATAGAAATGTAGTAGGGAGAGAGATGAGAACGAGAGAAGAGAGAATAGTGTGTATTATTATTGAGAGAAAGAAAGAAAGTTACAATACCATGATTTGAGTGATAGAGAACATATTTATATCCTACTGATTGCTGACTTAGCAGTTAGTTACAAGCCTAACAGAATAGTTACATTTGTAACTAACAGATACAAGAGAATATACAAGAGAATTTTTTATTTTTATTTTTTTGATCAGCAAAAAGAATATACAAGAGAATATTCTATTATCTCTAATATTTCCCCATCAAACTTAGGGAGGTTTTGCTACTACTGTGAATCTGTCAACAATACTAAGTTTGTCTTGTAATAGTTGAAACCTGAGTGGTGAGAGAGCTTTAGTGAAAACATCTGCAACTTGATCAAGTGCTAGAATGTGTTTTACCACAATAATCTTCTGAATCACCTTTTCTCGAAGCAAAAATATGTCGAGTTCCATATGTTTTGTTTTTGCATGAAGGATAGGATTATGTGACAGTGAGACTGTGCTAAGATTGTCATAGTACAGAACAGGCACTTGAAAAGGGATTTTGAGTCCTGTGAGAAGGGATTGAATCCATAGTACTTTAGAAGCAGTGTTGGCAAGACTTCTATATTCGGCTTTAGTGCTGGAACGAGCCATAAGTGTTTGCCTTTTGGACCACCATGAAACAAGATTTGGGCCTAAGAAGATACACGAGCCAAAAGTTGACTTGCTATCATGAGGATTTGATCCCCAATCTACATCTAAAAATGCTATAACGGGTATAGGTTGTTGTAAAGAACAGGGCCTAAAAATCATACCATGGTGAATGGAACCATTCAAGTATCTGAGTATCCTTTTTACCGCTTTCCAGTGTGATTCAAGAGGTTGGGAAAGAAATTGACAATCCTTGTTGACAACATAGCTAATTTCAGGACGAGTAATTGTTGCATATTGTAAGGCTCCAACAATAGAACGATAGAAAGAGGGATCGGGAAAAAGATTTGTCCCAAGTTTACTGAGTTTGATGTTTGTGACCATATGAGAAGGTAAGCCTTTTGCATTGTCCATTTTAGCTTTAGATAGTAAATCTCGAATGTATTTAGTTTGAGATAAGAACAGTGATCCATCTTGTAGATGTTGAACTTCAATGCCTAAGAAGTATTCAAGATTTCCAAGTTCCTTTAGAGCAAAATGATTGTTCAGTTTAGAGATGCAGTCTTGTAAGAGAGGAAGACAATCTCTAGTGACTATGATATCATCTACATATATAAGCATGATAACATGATGGTGGTTTTGAGAAAAAGTGAATAGGGAGGGATCGCACTTGCTGGAAGAGAAACCAAGAAGTAAGAAAGCAGTGGTAAGCCTTTCAAACCATGCTCTAGGTGCCTGTTTGAGGCCATAGATAGCCTTGTGAAGCCTGCAGACAAGAGATTTATCTGCAGCTTCAAATTTGGGAGGTTGCTGCATGTAGACTTCTTCAAGAATACCATTGAGGAATGCATTGTTGACATCAATTTGTTTTATATGCCAGCGCCTAGAAATGGCAAGAGACAGAACAGTACAAATAGTGATAGGTTTAATTGCAAGAGAGAAAGTCTCCTGAAAGTCAAATCCGTGTTGCTGGTGGAATTCCTTTACAACGAGTCTGGCTTTATATTTTGAACAGTACCATTTGGATTTTGTTTGATGCAAAAGACCCATTTGCATCCAATAGCTTGTCTGTGGTTGGGAAGATTAACTAGAGACCACGTTCCATTACGTAGAAGAGCTTGATATTCTACTATTATGGCAGCTAACCATTTTGGTTCAGTCAATGCTTGTCTGTAATTAGAAGGTTTAGCTTCGGTAAGGAGAAGAGTAGGTTGAAGGCGCTGTTTAACAATACCATCCTTCCTTCTAGTGCGCATGGGATGAATGTTGTCTGGATGTACAAAAGGAATTATGGCAGCAATGGAATCAGTGTTGGAGGAAGCTGAATGGTCATGTGGAAGAGTAGCGGTGGCAGCAGGAGTGTCTGAGATGGACGAGGAGGAATGAGAGACAGATGAAGAAACTATTGGCGAAGCGTGTAGTTTTGATGAGGATAAGGCTGGAAGAACTGGTGGCAGAATAGCACAACTAGATCCAGTATTTCCAGTTGATGATGACTTTGTTGGAGATGAGGACGAAAACAATTTTGCATAAGGAAATCTGTGTTCATTGAAGAGAACATCCTTAGAAACAAATATGCAATCATTCGAAGCTAGGCACTTATAGCCTTTGTGAGAAGTAAAGTATCCCAGAAAAATGCACTCTCGAGAGTGATAACCAAATTTGTGTTGGTTGTAAGGACGAAGATGTGAATGTAGTAGGGAGAGAGATGAGAACGAGAGAAGAGAGAATAGTGTGTATTATTATTGAGAGAAAGAAAGAAAGTTATAACAACACGATCTGAGTGATAGAGAATGTATTTATATCCCTACTGATTGCTGACTCAGTAGTTAGTTACAAGCCTAACAGAATAGTTACATTTGTAACTAACAGATACAAGAGAATATGCAAGAGAATATTCTGTTATCTCTAATAAGTGTCAGTTGCCATCCACCATCGTTCTCCAATATCAACCGCTTTCCATTGCTATTTTTCAGACTGACAACACCACCAATAGATTCCCCATCACCAGTTTAGCGAAACCTAGTTGACCCACTGTTGGAAACCATTTCACTCACTCCTACATGTGCTTTTTCTAGGGGTGTTTTGGTGCATGTGATCCACATGCCACCTTTCTGGCATTGTCTTCCACTGTCGTTGGTACCAAGAGGCCTGTTGTTGTCTTGTCTATTTGTTCTGGTAAGTTGCAGCCCTAGCTGTGACCATTGCAACTGTCTTCTCTCAAACCCTAACCTTAGGCACACTATTTGTTATTGTTGGGTGCTGTCATGGTTGAGAGGGACCCAAGACCATTCCATTGCTTACCAAGGCTCAATTGACGCCTTTGAGTTCTCATGACCTTTTGACATTTCCTTCATCTAATTGAGTCAATGGTTAGAACTATCTCCAATGGGCACAATTTGTTAAGGCCTAACTCAAGCTTACAAGATCAGCTTGTAAGGTGAGGACTGTTCAAGCCTTATAAGGACTACATTAGCTGTGTCTCTAGTTGATGTGAGATCTTAACACATCCCTTCACACCTATGTTGCACAAATACAATATGCATATCAGATATGATACGTATCTAATACGACAATACGATTATTCTAAAAATATATAAGATACAATATGTGTAAGATATGATATAAAGGATACGATACGATTATTCATAGCCTTACACCCAGGACTGGACATCTAGAGCGTGGACAAATGTGGGCCTAATAACAACACCACTTCACACTTAGGAATAGACATTTAGAGCATAGACAAATATGGGTGGTGCAATAACGAATCTAGGATAACATCTTTGAATTTAGGTTTAAGGCCTAACTTTGCAAGTGGCCTAATAACACCTCGTTCAAGCTGATCCCTGGTGCAAATAGATATTGAGGTAGAAGGAATGATTTCTCTTGTATATTGCTAAGTGATTTGTACACTTATTTATATGTAGAAAGTCTAAATCAATGTCTAAAGTTTAGGGATTATGATCAAGCTATCTAAGAAAACTAAAATAAACTAAGGAAACAAAGAAATAGAATTAGGATAACATTAGGATGGTATCTCAACATATCTTAACACTCTCCCTCAAGCTAGAGCATATATATCATATGCATCCGACTTGTTATGTGGAGAAATAGAGTGGAGGGCACAACATGAGGTTGGCTTCACAGAGCAGTGAACACCTCCTACTCCCAACAGTGGAGGGATAATAGGTTGCTGCAACCACATTCCACAATGACTTGGTGAGCCCTGTTGCTTGGACCATCACATTTTTTTTTTTTTGTGGAAATCTCTCTCTCTTTCTCTCTTTTTTTCTTGTTGGGTTGTAATATCCATTAAAAAATGGTTACTATCTTCAACCAAGTGCCATACTTCCATATTTTGATGCATTCAATATCTCCCTTTCTCATATCTTGCATTGGCATTGTCTTGTAGTTTTTCTTTGTTACATACCCACAACAACAATATAAAGTTGAGTCTTTTATATTTGAAATTCACACAAAATGTATCTTTTATCTGTAAGCATTTTCTATACGACATTTTCTTTGGCCGAAAGTTTCCCAAACCCAAGAGACGTGTGTTATGATGAGGAAAATATCAGGCGAGACTTCTAATGGACACGTGGCAAATGATTTGGACAGAGGGGGAGCAGTGCGAAGAGTGGTGAGGAGGAGTAACAGAATTACACGGAGGCCGTTGCGCCTTAGGGACTAAATAGGGGGGATAGGGGAGAGTGGATACAAAGAAGAATTTTCCCTCTTAGTATGTGTGTGGAGCCTTTCCTTTGAGCATTCTTTTTTCTTCACCTGATGTCATTTCCTCATTTTCTTATGCATATATTGAATTCCTTCATTGTACTGTTTTGAGTCTTACAAAGTACAATTTCATATGTGCTGTGGTGAGATATTCCATATCAGATTTCTATTGTGCTTGTGTTCTGTGATTTGTTTGCTGTAGATGCATTACATTGGTGTTTTCATTGACCCCTGATGGCGAAAAACACACGGATGAAGGATATGGCCGCTGATATCAAAAGGCTTTTTGAAACCCTAGTGTTGCATGAGGACCAACAAACGGCATCCTATTAGCATTTAGACCGAGTTGAGACTATCGTTGCATCCATTCAACGAACCCTAGACACCATCACCCGCTCCGTCGATCGCCTCACTGTTTCTCTGCCGTTTGGAAATTCAAACTCCGCCCCTCTGCTCTGTCATGTGAAATTGGATTTTCCTAGGTTCGATGGCTCTGACCCTTTCAATTGGTTATTTAGGGTAGAACAATTTTTTGCCTATTACTCCGGATTTGCAGCGTCTCCTCATCGCCGCTGTGCACTTTAAAGGTTCGGTGGTGCAATGGTTTCAGATGTTGCAGAAGGCAAACCAGTTACCTACATGGGCTGCTCTAGCTCGGGCTGTGGAAAAGCAGTTTGGGCTGTCCCAATTTGATTGTCTGCGAGCCCAACTCTTCAAACTGGCCCAAACTACCTCTGTTGTGGATTATTATGGCCAATTTATGATTCTAGCTAACCGAGTTGATGGCTTGACTGAAGCAGCCTTGTTGGACTGTTTCATTAATGGACTGAAGGACCTAATCTATCGTGACGTCATCGCCTAGGCCCCACAATTGTTGTTATAGGACACTGCTCTTGCCCGTATTTTTGATGTGAAAGTCAGTTTGGGTTTGGCCTCTAATTCGTCCAAGTCCAATTCTTTATCTACTTTAATGAAGTTCTCTCCCCAAGATGCTCAATCTTCTACTTCCACCACCTCTAAATTCACGCCCCACTCCCACACCACTTACAAAGCCCTTACCACTAATCAAACGAATGTTGCCTGCTAAGATGCAATTACGTCGGGAAAAAGGTCTTTGCTTCACCTGTGACGAGAAGTATTCTTGGAATCACAAATGTCCTAACAAGCAAGTGATGTTGATGTTGTGTGACCCGAAAGAACAACACGGTGTTGTTTCACCGGACTCCACCCTCGTACCAGACTCAGTACTTCCAGATGATCCTTCACCCTCACTTCATCATCTCTCTCTCCAAGCTTTTCAAGGCTCCCCTGGGTGTGCCACTATCCGATTTTAGGGATTTATAGACGGTCAAGCTGTTTGTGTGTTTCTTGATGGCGGCAGCTCCGATAGCTTCATTCAACCTCGGGTAGCACGCCACCTTCATCTTCCTATTGAACCTGCACAAGGTGTGAAGGTTATGGTGGGCAATGGTTACTATCTCCAGGCTGAGGGAATTGTCCGCAAACTACCACTACACATTAGTGGTCATTTAATTTGTTTCCCTGTTTATGTATTGCCAGTGTCAGGGACTGATGTGGTGATTGGAGCTTCGTGGCTTGCTACACTAGGAGCGCACGTCGCAGATTATAGCTTAGGGTCCATTAAATTTTATGTTGATAATACCTTTGTGACATTGCAGGGCGACAAATCTTACACTCTGTCTGCTGCTCATTTTCACCAATTTAAATGTTTTTGTGCTACTAATGCTATTGATGAAATGTATACTCTATCTTGTTTCTCCTTGGAATTATCTATAGGCAGCTCTTCGGATGTGCCCGTCGATTTGCCTTGGGATTTAGTTGCTCTTTTACAACGTTATACCTCTGTTTTTGAGGTTCTTCATGGTTTACCTCCCCCACGCATGCAAGACCACTCTATACCTCTTCATGAAGGGGTCTCGACGGTCAAGGTGAAGCTGTATCGCTATCCTTTCTCTAAGAAGGATGAGATTGAACCGATGGTCATAGAGATGCTAGAAGGTCTTATTCAGCCCAGTATGAGCCCATTCTCAGCCTCAGTTTTCTTGGTTAGCAAGAAAGATGGCTCATGGCGTTTTTGCACTGATTATCGAGCTTTGAATGCTGTCACAGTGAAAGACTCTTTCCTTATTCCAACTATTGACGAATTACTCAATGAACTACGTGGCTCTCGCTTCTTCTTTAAATTGGACTTACGATCCGGATATCATCAAATATTAGTTCGACCAGAGGATCACCATAAGACTGCATTTTGTACGCATTATGGGTATTATGAGTGGCTTGTAATGCCTTTCGGCTTGACAAATGCCCCGGCCACCTTCCAAGCTCTGATGAATGATGTCTTCCGATTTTTCTTACGCATGTTTGTTTTGGTTTTCTTTGATGATATTCTAGTGTGTAGCTCAACTTGGTCACTCCATCTTGATCATTTGGCGACAGTGCTTGATTGTTTACAATAACACCTAGCTCTATGCCAAACTCTCCAAGTGTTCTTGTGGCAAAACCATACTTGACTATTTGGGCCATATTTTTTCTCACCAAGGTGTAGAAATGGATCCATCAAAAGTCCAAGTGGTGCAAGATTGGCCTTGTTCGACTTCAGTCACTCAGTTAAGGGCTTTCTTGGGTTTGATCGGCTATTATCGTCGTTTTATTAAAGGTTACGCTTCTAGTGCTAGCCCCCTTACGGATTTTTTACAGAAGGATAACTTTCATTGGACCCCAACTGCCTAAGCAGCATTTACTTCTTTATAGCAAGCCTTGACATCTGCTCTCGTATTATCCCTCCCTGATTTTTCAAAGCCATTTGTTGTCGAAACTGATGCATCTGGCCAAGCGATTGGCGCGGTTCTATCTCAAGAGGACCACCCCATTGCTTACTTCTCCAAAAAGCTCTCCCCTAGAATGAAATGACAGTCTGCTTATGTCCACGAGCTCTATGCCATTACTGAAGCTATGGCAAAGTTTTGCCATTATCTAGTTGGCCGCTACTTTATTATTCGCACCGATCAATGCAGTCTTAAACACATTACTGAACAAGTTATCTAGACTTCTAAGCAGGAATCTTTGCTGCCAAGCTTTTAGGCTTTAATTACTCCATTGAATACAAACCGGGTCCCACTAACCAAGCTGCCGATGCCTTATCTTGCTCTTTTTATATGGTTCTCTCGGTTCTTATTTCTTCTCTCATAGAGGACATCAAAATTGCAATCTCTTCTTCTCTGTCCATGCAACTTCTCATTCAGAAATTTCAATCTGACCTTGCAGCCATGCCCCACCATACATAGTGGGATGGTTTGATATTTTCACCACCGGTTACTTGGTTTCTCATACCAACTGATGCTCACGACCTTATTTGCAAAATACTATTAGAATTTCATTCTTCTTCAATTAGTGGTCACGCGGGTTATCTTAGAACCCATGCTCGAGTTGCTATTTATTTTTATTGGCCATGTATGTGTCGCAAATCCATGAATTTATTCAGCACTGTCAAGTTTGCCAACGTGCCAAATCGTTGCAAACGCATCCTGTTGGTTTGTTAAGCTTGTTGCTAATTCCTCATCAAGTGTGGGAAGATATTGCTATGGATTTTGTCACTGGCTTACCATTGTCTAAGGGCTATTCAGTTGTTTTTGTAGTCATTGACCGACTCTCTAAGTTTGCCCATTTTGTGCCTTTACGGTCCAATTTTACATCACCACAGGTTGCATAAATTTTCCTTCATACAGTGGTCAAATTGCATGGAATACCCAATTTAATTGTTTCTGATTGCGATAAAGTTTTCACTAGTTCGTTTTGGCAACACTTGTTTAAGTTGTAGGAGACATCTTTAAGGATGAGCTCGGACTACCATCCCTAAACTAATGGACAATCTGAGGCTCTTAATAAGTGCTTGGAAATGTATTTACGTTTTGTCTCTAACCATCCCAAGTTATGGGTTTCATTTCTGCCATGGGCAGAATTGTGGTACAACAACTCCTTTCACACATCCATTGGGATGACTCCTTTTAAGGTGTTATATGGTCGGGATCCGCAAACCATCATTCCTTGTTCCATTAGTGATGACACTCCCTTTGACATATAGGAGAACTTGCTTCAATGTGACCGTCTTTGCGCCCAACGCAAGCTTCACTTAACCTGTGCTTAGGCCTGCATGAAGCTGAATGCTGACAAACAGCGCACCGAAGTGGAGTTCATGGTTAGGGATCTTGTGTTTGTGAAACTTCAACCATATTGCCAACTTTCATTACGACTATAGCACAATCAGAAATTGTCCATGCATTATTTCGAGCCTTTCAAAATTTTGGAACGCATTGGAACTATTCTTATAAATTAGAGCTCCCTTCAGAGGCCAAATTGCATCCAGTTTTCCATGTTTCATTGCTTAAACCGTGTAAGGGTGATCCACGAGAGCAGTACATTCCTTTACCATTGATTACCACCCCGGAGGGCCCACAAGTTCAACCAGTGGCAGTACTCGATATCCATTACATCCATGTCCAAGATAAGTGGATTCCTCAGCTATTGATTCAGTGGGAAGGCAGTGATACCTTCTCTTGGGAGTCACTCTCTTATATCCAAGATCATTTCCCTCAATTTAACCTTGCGGACAAGGTCCATTTTGATGGGGAGGGTAATGTTATGATGAGGAAAATATCAAGTGAGACTTCTAATGGACTCGTGGCAAATGATTCAAACAGAGGGGGGGCAGTGCAAAGAGTGGTGAGGAGGAGTAACAAAATTACATAGAGACTGTTACGCCTTAGGGACTAAATAGGGGGGATAGGGGAGAGTGGATACAGAGAAGAATTTTACCTCTTAGTATGTGTGTGGAGCCTTTCCTTTGAGCATTCTTTTTTCTTCACTTGATGTCATTTCCTCATTTTCTTATGCATGTATTGAATTCTTTCATTGTATTGTTCTGAGTCTTACAAAGTACAATTTCATATATATTGTGGTGAGATATTACATATTAGATTTTCGTTGTACCTGTGTTCTGTGATTTGTTTGCTGTAGGTGCATTACATGGTGTTCCTAGCTTTTGGAATCTTTCTAGAAGCCAAAGCTGAACCTTTAGTGGGCTTTCAATTCAGCATAACCATTTTGTGATTGTCCTCACCTCGAATGATATAAAACACTTCAAAAAGTAAGGGGAGCTTCTTTTTGCCCAATATTGTAGGACTAATCACACTAAGAGACTTGCTTTAAGCTTCATGGGAAGGAAAAGGTTCTTAGTTGCTTAGGAGGATTTAAGGGTAACACAGAGATGGGCTTATTAGACAGTCTCCAATGCAGAAGGCATGAACAGTGATCAATCAACTCAACCAATTGAGGAAGATACTTGCTCTTGGAAAACTTGAATTGGAGTGCCTAAAATCCCTTATGGATTCTCTCAGTAAGCTAACTGACACTTACTCTTTAGCCATGACTAGTAAGGATTCTAAGTTCGTATCCTTTAATGTTTTTGATACTATGCTTAAAGATCTCTAGATTATTGACTCTGGTGCTACTAATCATATAACACTCCATTATTCTTGTTTTTTGACCTATTCAACCTCATCTAGCAAACAACACATTGTTGCCTATGAGTCTCATGCCCCAATTGTTGGAAGCAGTAACATTTTCCTTCATCCTTCATTACATTAAGTAATGTGTTGCATGTTTCTCAATTTTCCAATAATCTCATCTCTATACAAAAACTCAAGATTTGCAGTGTATAGTGGCATTCTTTCATTCTTTCCTTCTCATTGCATCTTTTAGGATTTTACCATGGGGAGGACAATTGGAATTGCTAAGAAACAAGGCGGGTTATATTATCTAAAGAGCTTGGGGATGAAGGGTAGTGCGAGGCAAATGGTGTCATGTTCCTTTTTCCAAACCAGCTTGGATCCCGCATCATCTATAAGTTGACTCCAACATAGGAATCTTGGTCATCCTTTGTTTAGTGTTCTTAGGTCCATGTTTCCTTTCTTGTGGGAAGGCTTATTTATTTAGCTCACACTCGACTTGACATGGCTTATGTAGTTAGTGTAGTCAGTTAGTTTATGCATGATCCATAAGAGAGACACTTGCAAGCTGTAACCAAAATTCTTTAGTATTTGAAGAGTAGTTTAGGAAGGGGATTGTTGATAAAGAGGGAGGGCAAGCTATCATTGGAGGTGTATACAAATGTGGATTATGTTGGATTGATTGTTGATAGGAGATCCACATTAGGATATTGCATGTTCTTATGTGGTAACTTGGTGATATGGAAGAACAAGTAACAAAATGTGGTAGCAAGGTCTAGTGCAGTAGCTAAGATTCAAGCTATGGCTCATGGAGTTTATAAATTGTTATGGATGAAAATCATACTCGATGACCTTAAAATTAAATATGAGGACTGTATGTAGCTAATTTATGACAACAAGTTAGCTGTGAGCATTGCTCACAATCCAAAGCAACATGATAGGATGAAACATTCGACACTTCATTAAGGAAAAATTAGATATTGGTCTCATGGCTACTACACGTCTCTTCGAAACTTCAACCGATAGATGCATTAACCAAGGGACTTTTGCCCCATTGTCGAATGTGAATCGAATGGCCTCTACTACCTATTTGCCCCACCACAAGCGTGCTTTGCTACTGCCTCTTCGCTTACCATACATGCTCAGTTAGGACATCCTGGTCTCCCCAAGCTTTAGAAGTTTGTGCCCAGTCTCTCCAAGTTGTCTAATTTAGAGTGAGTCGTGTCAGTTAGGGAAGCACACCTGCCACTCGTTTCCTGATCGTGTCAATAAAAGGGTTGCGTCCCCCTTTGTTTTAGTTCATTCCGATGTTTGGGGTCCTTCTTGTATTGTTACTCCTTCCGGTTTTAAGTATTTTGTTACTTTCATTAATGATTTTATGCGTTGTACGTGGTTGTGTTTAATGAAGCATAGGTCTAAGTTGTTTTCTCTCTGAAAAGTTTTATTATGAAATACAAACTCAGTTTGGTATCCCTAACCCCTTTAAGGCTTGACTGGTGGCAAAGGGTTACACTCGAGTGTTTAGGCAGGATTATACTGAAACCTTCTCTCCTATGGCCAAGATGGCATCTGTACGGCTCTTACTCTCCATGGTAGCCATTCGTCATTGGCCTTTGTTTTAGCTTGATATTAAAAATGCTTTCTTGCATGGCGATCTTGCTGACGAAGTGTACATAGAGCAACCACCTGGGTTTGTTGCTCAGGGGGAGTCCTCTACCATGGTCTGTCAACTTCACCGGTCCCTATATGGACTTAAATAGTCTCCTCGCGCATGGTTTAGTAGGTTTCTCACTATCGTGCAGCAGTTTGGTATGATTCGCAGTGAAGTCGACCACTCTATGTTCTATTGCCACTCACCTCAAGGATGTATCTACCTCATTGTGTATGTAGACGACATTGTCATAATTGACAGTGATCAACATGGCATTCTCCACCTAAAGCAATACCTCTCACATCAGTTCAAGATTAAAGACCTTGGTAAGCTTCGATATTTCTTAGGTATCAAGGTAGCTCAATCTAAGGACGGTCTGGTGATCTCTTAGAGGAAATATGCACTTGACATCCTTGAAGAAACTGGCCTATTAAATGACAAACCTATGGACACTCCTATGGATCCTGGTGTCAAACTGCTACCCAATTAGGGGGAGCCCTTATCAGATCCAGGGAGGTATAGGAGGTTGGTTGGGAAATTAAACTACCTTACAATCACTCGTCCAGACATTGCTTTTGCTGTTAGTGTGGTTAGTCAATTCTTGAATTTTCCCTGCTAAGACCATTGGGATGCAGTAATATGAATATTGAAATACATTAAGAGCACTCCGGGCAAAGGACTCGTTTACAAAGACAGAGGACATGCTCGGATAGTTGGGTACACAGATGCCGACTGGGCTGGTTCTCCTAGTGATAGGCGATCCACTTCTGGGTATTGCGTACTGATTGGAGGAAACTTAATATCCTGGAAAAGTAAGAAATGAAGTGTTGTAGCAAGATTCAGTGTTGAAGCAGAATACTGGGCCATGGCTTTAGTAACATGTGAACTCATCTGGCTGAAGCAGCTCCTTAAAGAGCTCCAATTTGAAGAGATTGTGCAAATGACGCTAATTTGTGATAATCAAGCAGCTTTGCATATTGCATGTAACCTAGTTTTTCATGAAAAGACCAAACATATCGAGATAGATTGCCATTTCATCAGGGAGAAGATCGAGTCAGGAGACATTACTACTAGCTTTGTCAACTCTAGTGACCAATTGGCAGACCAAATCCTTGAGGGGTCCAAGAATTAGCTATATATGTAGCAAGCTGGGTGGATATGATTTATATGCTCCAGTTTGAGGGGGAATGTTGAAAATCAGAATAGGATATTTTGCAGTTATTGTTTGTAGGAAAGTATATCTGATTTAGAGGAAAGTATATCTCTTTTAGAGGAAACAAAAATATCCTCTCATTGTGTACATTTAATATTATAAACCTATATAATGAAGTATCCATCGTGGTGTTGAACACACGGTTTCAGCATATGCCTTCCGTTTCTACTGCTTCACAAATTGAATTAGGTGAAGGCTTACTTGTCTTGGTGTAATACCTAATCTGTGAGGTTTTAAGGATTTTGTCAAAGTTGTCATGAGTTCTGCCGTAGGATAAGGAATCTATTATATGGTGAACCATTTTAAGAGAGAAAGGCATTTGTCTGTGTGCTTTTGTGGACTTCAATTTTCTGAAATAAGCATTTGGCTGGTTGCTATTAGAGATATGATATTCTACTGTTAATAGTCTGTTAAGTTTCAGTTAGTTAGCTATAACTGACTGCTGAGTCAGCAGTCAGTCCTTAGTAGTCTATAAATACCTGTACATTTACATTCTCAGTAATGAATCCATTTATCATTTTAGAAATTCATTTTCAGTTTTCTTGCTTTAGTGATCTGAGAGCGTTTGCCTTTTTGCTTTAGTGTCCTGCTTCTCAAATTTACTTAAATAACGCAATTTCATTCACCCTGCAATTCCCCCCAACAATAAGAGGTGGTAGTCATATCATCTGAAGTAAATGTGGCGTATACTTCGAGTGAAAGTTGGTAGTTAAGAAATGTACAAGAGTATGCTGAAACTCAAGCTCCTGTGCTAGTTAATGGGGTGAATTTCAACTGCTTAGGCATTTGCCTGGTTGAGGTCCTAACTGGTGTTTGGTGTTTATGTAACCTGGTGCCTGAGATTCCTACAATGAGGTTGAATGCTAAAGTCGGCAATATACTTTTGTGAAAAATAAGAAATATAAAATTTCTCAGTTAACTTTGTTCAGAATCAAGAAATGTTGCTGGATTTACTTAAATATCATTATCGTATCCAGACTGATGAAACCTGCTGCACCCCGACTCCATTTTCTCTTGAAACAGACAGGTAGGGAGGGGAGAGGGAGGATTACCATCGTGTAAAAGGCATGCCCGGTATAAAACTAGATATACATTCATAAGTAAAGAATTGAACCAACTGTCATATAGCTTATGTAAATTTGAAGAAAAATTGTTTTCTTTCTCCTTGTGCTTCCAGCTTGCTGATGTTGTTACTGTTGAGGTTACTTGGGGTCCTTCTATTGGTTTTGTTGCTGATGTTGTGCCATACTTCTATTATATTGCTTTTTAGGAAATCAGTGCTTGTTAGCTCATGTAAATGTCTATCTCTTTTAGGATTCAAAAATATCCAAGAGAATGGCAGCTTCCTGATGCTAAACAGGGTGAGTTTCCCAAATTTTTGTCAGTGTTGCAACTCATACCCTCAGTTGTGAAGGGGAAATATCATCTAGAGCTCTGACAGGTGTTTTACTTGCTGTTTTTAGTCTAATACACAATCCAACAAGATTAAGAATGTTATATGAAAACATAAAAATATATGAATGCTGTTGGTAGATGTGCTTCTTCTCCATGATATCTTTAAATGTGCGGGTCTTTGTGACAAGGATGTTGTTGCACTGTCCAAGGGACATGTGTTGGTAATTCTCCCTTTGCATTTGCATAAACAAGCACTCACGCACTCTTATTTCCTCTTGTTATAAGGGTATAGCACGTCCTGAGAGACTGGGGTTTGATGGCCCTTGCGCAGAGGATTCTCTAACATTTGATAACCCATACTTAATGTAAGACTTAAGTTGTGAGCAATGCTAGTCATATTTGGCTTAACACAGGTACATGTGTAGATTTTACTTTTTTTATTTTTAGCTAAATATCATTCTGATGACAGGGATTTTTTAAAAGCAGATTCCTGGGGGTTGCTTAAACCTCCAACAGAGAAGGCTTTATTGGAGGATCCTGAATTTCATCATTACGTTGGGCTATATGCCAAGGTATTATTTAATCCAGATGACCATTTCATAATCCCTTGTGATTTATTTGATACTGTCTCCTGGCAATTCATGTTTTTGGATAGCATTCATAAGTCTGTCTATTTACCATTTAATGGCATGAAGCTCAAGCTTGTATAGCTTCTTGCTGTTAATTATTAGATCAATATTCAATACACACCTATTTCTTCTCCCCAGTAAGCATTATACTCGGTAGTTTATTTGCTCTTTTTGGCTATCCTGATGCTTCAAAAGATAAATTGTTATCTCATTTGCCACCTGTGTGGCAAAACTAACAGGTTAATATGTGATCATTTGTATCGATTCTCTCTTCATTATTTTCCCCACTGGTTTTTCTTAGTATGCCAAGTACTGACCATACCATGACGTTGTTTACCTTCTATTGATACTAACGCAGCAGACATTTTCAGCGAAGTAAAACCTGAAAACATATTTCCCATTAGCATGTAACTTCTATCAATACTAGCTTTACTCAAGTCATCCATGAGAAGTTTCTGTATTGATTTAAACTCTATAGTAAAGAGAAAAAGACGACAATAGCTATTTGCTAAGTTTTGACTCTGAAATTGATGCGTCACTGGAATACTTGGATTTGTTTGCTGCCTCATGTTTATAAACCATGTTCCTCTGGCAGGATGAGTGTGCATCTTTTTGAAATTACGCTGAATCTCATATATAAAAAACCTGAGAGCGGGTTTGTGCCAAGTTCAGAGGCAACATCTAAGGATGGGACCGTACTAGCCAAAGTACTGTTGGTTGTAGTTACTGGTGCTGTGGTGATCCTTAGTTACTAGTATGAAGTTTGCAAGAGAGCGAAGTAGACTTGGCTTTGTTGATTTCTCTTGGATGTAGTGAATATGTGACCCATAATGCTGCATTATTGGTTCATTTTTGCAGTTTCACTATCTGTGTATTTGTTCCTAGTGCCAAAAAGAATAATGTAACGGTCATTACAGGCATATGGATAGCTTAAGAGTACCACTGAATATTCCATTTCAAAGCAACCGTTATCATATCTAAATACAAATTTCTTTGGTCCCAGTTGAGCATGCCTGTTCTCGAAAGTAGGAAGGTAGATAACTAGACATGCTCAGAGACAAACTTATTGTATATGTTTTGGGCGAGGAAATCAGAACAACAAAAACTTTGCCAACATAATCCTAGGGTAATATGGATTTTTACGCAAGTTATGTGACCTTATCCCGGGTATAACATACCGTATTAGTCTAGAGAACTTTTCCGGGGGGAGTGTTGATCACGAGTTTAACTAAAGACTATAGAGAAGGGGCTTGTATCAACGGTAGCGTATAAGGTACCACACACGTTATGCGTTACCGTGTTAATGATATATGCATAGTATAAATATGAATGATTGGGAGTGGGGACGTTCTTTATTTTAAATCTAGAAAGGCATCGCTGCGCAAACACCAGAGATGGTGCTGCTTATGATAATTACTAGTTCAAATAAGATGGATCATCTTGTCCTTTAACTTCAGATGGGTCTTTCTGTTACTCAGTTACTTGTCTTTTATTATTTTTCAGTCCAAGATCACATGTATCTTCTCTAGGAAGCGATCATGTTTAAGTCGCAATATTCACATTATGATAAGATTAGTTCTCTTAATAGGATTATTTTTCATACATAAAGTTTGAATACAAGATCTTGTTTAAGAGGAATTGACGTGTACTGCTTAAACTAACTACCTGTTGTTACTCGTGCTCGTATATTACAATGTCCTAATTGAAAAGGAAACAAACGAAAAAAAGATAAAAAGGAGAAGAACGAAAGACCTAAAGAACAACGTGAGACAGGTTGAGATAGATCAGTATCTGCAGTTGGTGTCTGTCAATCACAATAATGTTACCAAACACCATAAAAATTATTGTCGTATGTGAGGAACATATTTCTTGAATCACGAATGATAGCTATTAACTTTTATCCACTCTATAGTCATATACGTGTCTATGAAGCAGACACATCGGAAAAGGTTCGGGTTTGGGGAGACCCACATGGGAAGGACAGCCAAAGAGGTAGGTAAGGGATCTGAGGACAGCCTCCCACAAGTACCTAAGCACATGACTTACTCTTGTTGCTGTGCTGGCTGTCACCGTACAGAAAACAATCATGTAAATGCAAATCCTAGGCCACAGTTTCTTCCTAATCTCTTTGAGTTGAATCCCTTTTTCTTTCATTTTTCATTTTTTCCTCTCAAAATTTGGAGATTCCCATTTGGGTTGGTGCTTGTGTGATAGACTGACTGGGGAGAGGCGCCTTTATGTTGCTCCTCCTTTTTGGGTTAGCTAAGAAGACCATGGTAGGTTGATCCTTTGTAATAATAGCACCCAACCGATAACAACCACGGCTGATACTCAATTTATTAATGTGAGTAGTTATGCGACTTTTCCTCTTTATTATCCATCTATATATCATTATCAGTATTACGCCCACGTTAGATTTTTTATGTTTTATACATAAAAAGTTTAAATGAGTTGGGTCACGGATGCTTACTTACTTGAGTAAGGACATATCTCAAGGTTTAAAGAGAATTTATAAATTACCTATCAACAAAGTCTTTACATCAGCAATGGATTTCGAACTTACGTCTTATGAAATACGAGTTCAATCCTTACCATCTAGACCAACCTTTGTTAGCACCCATTTGTGAGTTTTGTATAAATACATTGAAATGAATAGATTTTTAATGGCTATTTTTTTTAAAATAATATTTTTCATGAGCCTGACCTAGATCATAATAAAGTAATAAATTATACTAAAAATTCATCTAACCCGACCCCAATTCACCCTTAAAGAAATTTATAGAGTGAATTACTTATGATATAATTAAATAAATGTATTTTGTTGAACTTAAAGTATGCAATAATTTTCTTAATTCTTATACAAAAGTTTAAAGTAAAAGTTACTTTAAAATAGATATAATATATGCTCATAATCCTAATTGAAGTGTTCTCTTTTTAACGACAAATAGGGAGGATGACCAGACTTTCCCCCCTCCTCACCCAAAACTCAACGTATATAAATTAGTAAAGTATGAGCATTCACAGGTTAGCCTAATTCAATTTTTGGAGGAAAAAAAATTCTAAACAATCAAAATTAATTAGTTGTTTGGTTTAATTTTATGAATTTGTCTTTTAACAAATTCAAATCAAACCAACCCATTATTACTCGCAAGTTGCAAGTTTAGGGACATCCATATGCTTCTAACGAGGTTATTGTGGCTATTGTCTACTCAGAAGTTGAGGCCAAATGATAGTCCCCCACTCGTGTTCTTATTTTCTTCATATAAATTCAAAAGTAGTGTAATAAAACAATTGCACTGCAATCTAAGAAACCAATAGGCAAGTTTCCTTGGACCAAACAGAATGTGTTGGGTAGTACCTAGCTAGATGTGTGAAGACAAGGTAAATAGGAAAGATTGCATTTCAAAGCTCTCTCCTCGTCAACAAATTAAAAGAACGTAGGCTACAATACTGGGCTAGAGTTTGAGACGTAAAAAGTTAGGCGAGAACAGATATTGGAAGGCAAAGACAAAGATTAGACGAGGAACTCAAAGGCAGATGATCTTACCAAACCAGAAGGAAAAATTTGAGGCAAAATCTAAGATGAGAAAAGGACGAAGATGGGGAAGTTCAAAGATAAATGTTTTCCATATTAGGGACAAAATATATCATTTCTTAATGATTTTTGTATATAAAAAGCTATTTTTTTTGAGCAAAAAAGCTATTAGTTGTTAGTTGTTACCTGTTAGATTTTAAATCAAGAAACCTAAGATTCAAACCATAGTGTATTTATTTTTATTGATTCAGTTCTCCCGACCGTATGAACCAACTCAAATCAATTTATTGATTTGGTTTGATCTTTTATATTTTTGAGATTGGTACAAACCAATAAGTACCCCTATATAAACATGTTAAAAAGAAACTCATTAACATGTCTCTACTGAAAAAAAAAAAAAAGTAGTTGGATTTTGTAAAGTGTGTGCACCTTCATTATTTTGTTGGGAGATCATGCTGTAGTTCAACATGTAACTGAGCGAAGAGTTGGACTAGAATTGCAAGGACTATGAGAAAGAGAAGGAAAAAGGTGGATGAAATAATCAGAAATAATTTCCCAAGTGGACCGAATCTTTTTCCTCTCTATTGCTTTCCCTACTTGAAAGCAACTTTTACCTATGATACTAACTCTTACCATCTACTTCATATTCACCAAAAAGGAGAGAGTGGATATAGCCATATTATATGTATAGAGGAAAATACTATCAGCCATCTCATTTTGAGGTGGATTGGAGTATTGGAGATCTCATTTGAGGTGGATTGGAGTATTGGAGAGACAAAAAAAAATAGAAATAAAAATGATAAATGTGATAAAAAAAGTAAAAGAAATATAAAAAGAAAAGAAATGAAAATTTAATGAAGAGAAAATGAATATATGTTTATAATAATCTCTCTCTATATATATAAAAAAAAATGAAATATAAGAAGAGTTATTTTGATTACTTAATTTTACATGAATTATTTTAACAATTATCTTAAGAATGTTAGCTAGGAAATAAAAAAAAAAATCAATATGACATTTAATATATTTTGTATTTTAAAAAATCATTTAATTTTTTTATTGTGTGCCCAATTGGGTGGAAGATAAGAACAAAAAGGTGAAAGAAACTCTATAGTCCCAAGGTTCCAAGGTTTCCCTTGTGCCTTGCCTAAAATTGCACCACAAGGTTGGGGCAAAAAATAAGGAAAGTGGAAGGTGAACCAAAGTCCATATACAACGACTACCACACATTTATCTTTCTCCAATTTTATCCTTCTCTTCTTTTATCATAATATCATCATCCTTCCTTGAACCCAACTTCCAACTCTTCTAGAAACGTGTTGCTATCATACACACTCTCTCTCTCTCTCTCATGCATGATAAAGCACCAATATAATAAAGAACCGCAACTACCATTACCATCTCTATGCTTTCGCAAATGAATAGCCAAACTACCGATACATTTCTTTCCAGGAAACCCACAACAACCAACTTACTAAAATAACTAAATGTTTTTTTTTTTAGCCAAATCAAAATCTCACTTCCAACACGAACGTTTCGTTTGGTGGAGGGAAAATAGTAAAGAAATAGGGTGAAAATAGAAAAAATAGCTGGAAAATAGAAAATTAAATGTGTTTGGTAGAGAAAAAATAAGGCAGTCTCATACTTTTTTATTTCTCTTCATAACAGTGTGAAAATAAGGGAGGAGATGTGCATCTTACCGAAAACAATCCATTGTTTTAGTTTTAACAATCTATTGTTATTAAATAAGCAATCAATTGTCTTGCATTTTTTTTTTCTCTTTCCTATATTTTTTTAATATCTTTTAAACCAAACATTCGTTTTTCACTCTATATTTGTATTCGCTCTATTTCTTCTTCTTTTTTCTCTTATTTTTATTTACCCTATTTCTTACATATTTATTTTCTTCCTATTAAATGCACCCAAAATAAATAAAAAATTAGCTATTAATGGCATATCGTTTGTTTATAGCTTATTTAAATAAAGAATTTATTTATTTTTATTATGTTAAATGAGATATCAAAGATTTATTATAATAATATTAACTCTAATTTTCATTTAATAAGATTGATTATATTAATAATTACATACGATATTAGTTTTTATTAAATAATATAATAATATATCGTTAAATGTGTCAAAATCAAATTATAATTATATTTGGTGGTTACTTCATGAAATCAGGATAGTAATAGAGAATAGTACGTCTTCCGAAGTGCAGGATAATGAGAATAATTGAGGATGAAATAAATGTAGAAACTTTTGGACCCGTAAATAAACTTTCATTGCATCCAGTTAACCGCTGATGGTTAGCTCTGTGCAGCGTTTTTTTTTTTTTTTTTTTTCAAAAAATTTAGGAAAGGAGGTTGTGCCTTACCAAGTTGAAGGCAGAAAAAGTCTTCAAGCTCAAAGAATGTTTACAATGAAATTTATGTCTACCTAAGAGATGACTCGAGACTTGAACCTACAACTTGTCAGATACCAGACTCTATCTTGTTCTTTGAAATTATTGTGTAGGATACATTTAACATAACTAACAGATAATTTCTTTAAAAATTGGTTAAAAATTAGAAGTTATAAATTGAAAAGTGAAAATTAATATGCCAATTAATTAAATTAAAAGTATTGAATAAAACTAACTATTGAATTCATCAATAAGTATAAAATGATATAAAAAATATATTTAATAAATCTAACTATTTAATTATTTTTTAAAATAATTTATCATCTTAAAAATTAGGATAATAATTTTTTAATTTTATTCTCATTTTTAAATATTTTTATTTAATGAAATGAGATAATATAAATAGATTTATACTATACTTTTGATAATTTTATATTATAAAGAAATAATATTTAATGAGAATGAGAGAATTTTTGGCCCAAAATCAAATGTATCCTTAATGGGATACAATTATGCTCAAGTTGGGCAGGACAACTATGGACGAAAAAACTCCTCTATTGAGTTTTTATTGCATTTGTACATTTAAGTGCTCGAATTTGAGACCTCTAGTTAATATTGAATGAGAGTGAGAGAATGTTAATGGTTTTGAAACATAAAAAAGATATATATTTTTAATAAGATAGTAAGGATAAAAATGAAATAAAATAATGAATTAGAATCTTTAAGTACAAACACTATATAAATTAATATTTTAGAAAACGTTATAAATTAATGAAATAAATTCTTTTATGTACAAATAGTTTTATTTTAATAAAATAATCTTTTAAACTAGTTAAATAAGTTTAAAATGAAACATTGTTTAATATAAAGAGAATCTCCAACTTTTGCTCCATTGATATTAAATTTTAAATAACTAGGGGATGTTTATTTATTTGTTTTAAGTAAAAATACCTTTTTAATTGGAAAACAGGTCAAAAATATTCGATAAGACTCGTTAAACTTAACAAAAAAAATGAAAACACAGAAAAGTGATTTTAGTATCTTTTGAAAAGATTTTAGAAAAATTTTCATCAATTTTGATAAAATAATATTATATCTTCCAATAAATTATCTTATAAATCTTTCTAATATTTAATAAAAAATATTAAATAGAAAGCCTATTATTATCATTACTTATGTAAGCGTACTTATTATACCTATAATTTAAAGTGATTAAATGTAGAAGTGACATAGTCCTTACGATAATAGCAACAGCTTCACATGTTATCAAGCAATTATTGAAAAAGAATTGATAAGTGACTGACTTATTTGTTTTTTTATTTAGCGCAAGAGCAATTTTATATTGAAGTATATAAATATAAATTATATATTTCTTTATCCAAAAAGGGGCTGATATCACATCTTGTCTTGCCTTGCCCATAGTTTAATACCTCCATCCTAACCCATAGCTAATGTCTTATTAACTGGATACATCTTTAGATGCTAATATAGTACTAATAATATCATAAAATCAAAGAGAGAGAAAGGTACCAGCCACTCTCCTCTAACCTATCTCACCAACTCACGTCTAGAAGCAATAAGGGTCATCTCATCACTTCCTATGGGTCAAAAGCCTATAAAAATCACTTGCGAGGGCCGGCCTTATTGTTGGAGCAACACCACAGCACAACCAGAGAGTGATTCCAATCCCAGTAACTAACATTCATTTCATTGGACTCAAAGTGGAACAATAACATGGGAAGGTCCCCTTGTTGTGAGAAAGCACACACAAACAAAGGTGCATGGACTAAAGAAGAAGATGATCGTCTCATAGCTTACATTAGAGCTCACGGTGAAGGATGCTGGCGCTCTCTCCCCAAAGCCGCTGGCCTTCTCCGTTGCGGCAAGAGTTGCCGTCTCCGCTGGATCAACTATCTCCGCCCTGACCTCAAACGCGGCAATTTCACCCAAGAAGAAGATGAACTCATCATCAAACTCCACAGCCTCCTTGGCAACAAGTAAGCGACTCAAATTCAATTTAATCAAGTATGTAATTTTATAGGTACTTTTATGCTATTTAATTTCTAATAAAATTAAAGTTTCATCTCGTATTATAAAAATTTTCATTCAAAAGTCAACATAGATTATCAACATAAACCTCCAATTCTGATTGGTGAACAACACTAAAAATAACATGTTCATAAATAAAAGACTCTTTTTTCTTTTCTTTTAATTATTAGTATTATTATTTATTTACTGATGAAGTGGGTAAAAATGATAGGTGGTCTCTAATAGCTGGAAGATTGCCGGGGAGAACAGACAATGAGATAAAGAATTACTGGAATACTCACATAAGAAGGAAGCTTTTGAGCAGAGGAATTGACCCTGCAACTCACAGGCCACTCAACGACGACGCTTCTCATCATAATCAAGTTCAAGAACCTGCTGCTACCGCCACTGTATCTTTTGCTCCACCTGCTCCTAAACAAGAGGAAAAAGACAACGTGTTCGTGGAGATTATGGATTCCAAAGGACCCACATCGGAACGCTGCCCTGACTTGAACCTTGAGCTAACCATTAGTCCTCCCCATCAGCCTGATCAGCCACTGAAGAGTGTGGGGAGAGGCCTTTGCTTTGCCTGCAGTTTGGGTTTACAAAATAGCAAAGATTGCAGCTGTGGGGTCAATGCTAACTTGGGAAACACTAGTAGTGGCAACGGTGCTGCTGGCTATGATTTCTTGGGCTTGAAAACCAGCGTTTTGGATTACAGAAGCGTGCAAATGAAATGAAATGGGAGAATGAAATCCATTCATTTTGGAATCTCTCTTAATTGCTTTCTTTTCTTCTCCTATTTGTGTAATTAATTAATTAGTTGTTGACTTGTTGATGGATGCAAAGCATACAGTTCCAGCCAGTACAGTTGAACATTCTTGCCCAATGTTTTCCTTTCCGCATCCCTTTTATTGCTATGTTCGTGTACTTATTCCTCCCCTTCCGCGTATTTTCTTAATTCGTAAGTGTGGATAAAGCCTAATATTGATTCAGTGCTGCTGCTCCACCAGCAAAAAAAAATGATTTTAACTACTACGATACGATTTAAAGAAAAAAAGAAAGGTGCCTCGTGCGTAAGACAACAAACTTCTTGTTTATACGATTAGATCTTTCCAAATAGAATGACAACTGTCTTTGTTATTTCAATAAAATTCAATTCATCACTTCGATGATAGAGAGAATTCCTACAATCATTTTAATCTTCTCTGCATTATCTGATTGATTGATTAATTTACATCCTGGGCTTTAGTTCTCTTTGCCAACTATTAGCTACAGCATAAGACATGTACATCTTTTTTTTGTCTTCGATTCGGATTTGGATTCCGATTGGCATCAATTCCAAATAGTTTATATTCAACAAATTAGATTCGTTGTATTTTTTTGGATACGATTGGGATACGTTCTTAGTAATTTTTATCTAATTTAATTTCATATGATATTTTAAAAATTTTAATTATTTGATTATATTTTGTATATAGACATTTATCTCATAGTTAATAATTCATAATAATTTATAGACTTAAATATGTTTTTTTAATCTTTATAAAATGAGTAAATTTTGATTTTGATGCTTGTAAATTTTTTCTTTATTTTTTATTTTTTTAAAATTCGAAATCACTATTTTTTGTCCCTATAAAATGAAAGAATTTTAGTTTTGATCCCTATAAAACATTTTTTTTATTTTCATCCCTCCAAAATTTGAAATAACTATTTTTGGTTCTTAACGTTTATTTTAAGGTAGATAAATAACATTTATTTTAGAGACCTAAAATTTTTTTTAGAGGCATCATTTGCTAATATGGTACTAAAAACACTAGTGGGTGCCACCTGAAATGGTCACTTGACCTTCTATTAAACATATAAGCAATTAATGAATGTCACATAATAGTAGGGGCCAAAAATAATAATTTTAGTTTTTTGAAGATGAAAATCAAAGAAAATTTTTATAAAGATTAAAATCAAAACTCACTTATTTTATAGGGACTAAAAACACATTTAAGACTAATTTATAATTTAAATTAATCAGTTTTACACGACATGTTAATATATTTATATTAAAATAATTTTTCCATTTATTCAGTTAACTAATATGTCAAGGACATCAGTTAAGGATCATTAGATGTATCATATAATGTGTTATATATTTTTTATTACTTAAAGTTAAGCATTAAATATTTTGTTATATGAGATAAATTTTTAATAATTTTTTATTTCCTTAATTAATATCTTTTAATCATTCTTAATATTTAATATTTATTTTTGTCAAAATATCATATTAAATCAATTCAAATTTAATTATTTATTAAAATATAATTGGTAATATCCAAACCTAAAATTAACCCTATCAAAAAATTAGGTCGAGAAAAAACCTATCGCAACTTATTGAAGGATGAGGATTAATTATCCCGACTTGGCCTTATAAATGATAAAACAAATGCCTCAAACATGCCAATTCTCTTTCTTAATAATTTTGTTTTTCTGTTTATTTTGATGATCCATATATATGGACTATGAAAACTGAAAAAACTATTCAGATTCCTTTGTACTTTTGGATGCTTTTGAGATTGTCTTTTATGGCGGCTTCTAAGATGAAAAAACATATTAAATGGTTCATTAGTATACCACTTTTCTAAATCGTTAGATATATGAATAAAATAATAATAATAATAATTGTTAATTAGATCAACAAATTTTAATCATTAATTTTTTTTATTCATATATCGTAGAATTTGCTATCTTTTATGAAGATAAAGGGGGGAAATATGAGACTGATAGTTCTTTATATAGAAAGAGTGAATGGATAGGTTGTGAGAGGAGAAGAAATTAAGATGAAAAGGCAATAAGTAATAACCTACCAGAATTGCTAACGAAGAATGATTTTCACGAATTGTATGAAGTAATTTTTTAAAGAAAAAGCAAATAATTATTTGGATTTGATAGAAATCAAAGTGGTTAAATATATAATATTGACCAATCAAAATCCTTCGTCTATTTTCGTACCATTGGTCTTCATACACTTTAGCATTTTCCATAACCTAATTAGATTTATCTTCCATGCTTCCCCTTGCTAACTCGCGGTAATAGCTAGCTCAATACATTTTACATACTGATATGCTCACTAATTAATAGGCTACCTAAATTGCGTGGATGAACTAACATCTTATTTGTAGTATCATATATCCATCTTATATTCTACCATCCTCCTAACATTAAATTATTTAGGTCATGAGTCAACAGACTTTATAACTTTGGTATGTAACGATATACATGATACGTACTTACTTAGGTTTTGCCATTATTTCTTTTTACTATTTTTCTTTTAGAACTTTTAGAAACCCTTAGATTTCAATTAGTATATAACTTGTTTATGTCACCTAAAAAATACGAACAAACACATAGAAATTACATTTTGGAAGTTCAATGGCATTTGAATAGTTTAGAATTTTACAATTACATGGAAAATGACTTTACTAGCTGATTTTGTTGCAATTATTTCTTTTCCCACTTAAATATACTAAATATTATTATGATCTTCTAGATTTGGTGACACGTTTTAATTTGGATGGGCAGACCTTCATAATATGCTTCTATATTATAATAATTAAATTGAAAAAGACAAGTAAAATGTGTTAGAAAGAAATGGTGGATCTGAAGAAGGTTAGCGGTTTTATATCTGATGCTTGTTTTCAATAAGTTAATCAAACCCAACAACACTGAGTAGTTGCATTCATTAAGTAGCCTTCGATCGATCGATATATATGGTTATTTAAAGAATGTTTTGTGCTAACTTAGGCATTTGGCTAATATAATGTTAACTGCAGAAATGCCTTTTAATTTCTTTGTCATTTGCCATTAAAATCATCTTGTATGTTGCTAGTACTTCTCAATCTAGTTGTGTATTGCCGATATATAAGGAACTTGAAATAGGCAAGTGACACAAAGCAAATTAGTTAAAAGCTAGTAACAAGTAAAATATAATGGATAGTGAAATGATCCTACCAACCATCCAAATTCTGTCTGCCACATTAATTTAGGGTTATGTCATCATAGGGTCAGTGACTAATTTGATTAGACTTGGCATTGGGGATCATGGCCATTCATTTACTAGCTTTGGATGGCTTGGAATCATATGCCATATTTACTCCAGCCTAATAATTAATATGAAAGATTATGAAACTGGCACATTATTTAATTTAATTTGTACTATAAAACTCATAATTTCTCAAACTGTATACAATTTTATCTTTAAATCATTTTATATATTGGTTACATTTTTTGCATAAAAACCTATTATGATGGTATAGTTTGTGTTTCATATATTAAAAATTAAGGTAAAAATAGCATAAACTTATATTTTGACACTCGAAAGAATTTAAAAACTTTAATTTTTAATTTTCAAAATGTTATTACATCAATTTATTCTTTGAATGACATTAAGATAATATAAAAATGGTTGTTTATTGAGCTTAATTAATAGATATATTTTTTATCTGGATTAGTCTCCTAGACTTGGGTAAGCATCCTAGTTTCGCATTTTTTGCTTGGGACGAGATACAAACCCTAGTTAACATAAAACTATCAACCATCATGTCATCATAATGACATGCAAAGATGACGTCCACATCTTGACTATAGAGCCTCATCCAAGACTACCCCATTCCAAGTGGGAAGAGAACATCACCAAGATGCAACTAACAAGATAGGTTAATCTCTCCACCATTTTAGGAACCACTCCCTGATCTCGTCACACCTATTATTGAGTAATTAGACATGATTACAAGGATAACATGGTGATTACAGGTAGTTGTTACGACAATGATGTCATCAAAATGAAGCTTCATTAGGATCTAATATCTATCAACACCTACAAAATAACAAGAGTTGATCGTCCTTTAAATACATGATTCTCTTTCTTTCTATCACTTTACCAAAATTTCTATTGACTTAAGCATTTGAATCTTTCCTTTATAGGAACACTCCTTCTAGCTAGTAGAAGAACCACCACCTCAATACAATTTGTAGTATCCCAACATCAACCAATAAATCATTGGCATCCTTTATCGAAAAAGATAATTTCATTCTCACCTTGGCCTTGGTGAACACCCACTAGGCTTTCTCTTTAACACTCTCAAATGACCCTTAATGGTCATGTGGAAAAGGTCCCCTCTTACTAAGATCTAGGCTTCAACTAGCAAAACCACATACCAATGGTGTAACTAACATATTACTGCATAACAACCCTAAACCCTATGAAAAGGAATGACGTACCATGTTCCATAATGATCCTAGATACAACTTCACTTGCTTCTTGCTAAGCCCAAGTCCAGTTAGGAGTTACAACATCATTAGAGGATGTTGCCACCAAACCCTAACCAAGCCACGCGAGGTTTGGGAGTGGCAAGTGAAAGGCAACTAAAAAGAATGCTATCTCAAGCCCACCACAATTATACTTAGCAAGAGGAACCACAACACAGTTGAGCCAAGGTTCAACAACCTAACAACAACATTGTGTCTCCACGAACATAGAATACAGCTCGATTCTAGTTTAACACCTTTTCACCAAGTGATTGGTGAGTATCCAAATCCTAGAGCGCTTTAAGACCTTACATCTAATTGAGCCTTACACGGGGGAAACGGTCCCTGCAAAGCACCTTGATGCCTTTTGCAACGAAATGTTTACAAAAGCAGTAGAAGGAGTCATCTACAAAGCTTTTCTATGAAGTCTAAAGGGGGAGGCCTTTAGCTAGTTTAAAGTGTTCTTATTGAGATTAGTAAGTAACTGAGCCAACCTTGCATCATCCTTTACTTGACATTTTATAACATCTAAATAAGTTCTTCATACCTCTCACACCTTGGCCAAAGTCATATAGTAAGGCTACAAGCCCTTAAGGAGTTTTTGTCCCAATTTTATAAGGAGGCAACTCCTAGACATTTGTGGTTGGACATATTATTTTATTGTCCATCATGTTAGTTCCTTGGTTGTTTTATCAATAGGGTTTGGACATGTTGGGACCATTCCCTCCCAATCTTGGATGCATTAAATTCCTGACAGTAAGAGTGAATTATTTTACAATATGGATAAAAGCAAAACCTTTGGCAACTATTATCTTGGCCAAAGCGTGCAAGTATTCTACAAGAATAAAGTTAGTCGATTTGGTGTCCCAAGAAGTGCAGTTACTAACAACAAGACCTAATTCACAAACAAAGGGTTTTAGGCATTATTAGAAGGTTTGAGGATAAAATAACACTTCACCTCAATTAAGTACCCCTAAACAAAAGATAAAGATGAGGTGGATAATAGGGAGATACTTAAAACGCTATACAAAAGACTGGGCGAGGTAAAGGAAAACTTGGCTTTGTAGCTTAGCCATATTCCATGGGCATATTGAATTACATTGCATTAATCCATATGAAAATAACCAATTTGGCTTATGTGTGGAATCAAAACTATAATTCCAATCCATTGGAGAACCTTTGTGGCACATCAAAACTTTTAAGGAAGAAGTGAACGATAAAACCATAGTAGAGGTGCTGGATTTCCTTGACAAATAGGGAGTAATAGGTTGCATTTGAGACGAATGTTGAAACAAAGAGTTGTCTTGCGCAATAATAGCAAAATTAGCCTAAGGTGGTTCCATCATAGATGACCTTTTCTTCAAATAGTCGACATAGGCTCGAGCAGGATATCCCAAAAGAAGCTAAAACCAAATTGGGAAGGCCCTTGTGAGGTAATTGATTAACACAATCGAAAATAGAGCATATTGTTTAGAAACTTTCCATGTCAACCACTCCTTTACTATTGGAATGCTACTAACTTGTAAAGATACTACAACTAGATACATGTAATGTATCACTTAATTTGTACATAAACTATCATGAGCCATCATAATGAAAGTTCTTCCAAGTTATTTCAACTTTATTCTTCATTGATTCCTTTGTCGTTATTTCAGCTTTAGTCATCTTGGCACAACAATAATCCTTATTTTATATGCCCACAACTTTCTTCTTAGCCTTTATCAAGTCATCCACTATCTTGTTTATATCTTAAAAGAAGAAGCTATTGAAAGATATACTTTAAGAAGGCATTTTTCATGAAGACAAAAACAAATGGAAGTCTTCAAGAAGGTCTCGATAATGGTAATGGGGAAATTTACTCGAACCTTGGGAGAAAGAGGAAAGTTTCCAACTCTTCCAAGATAACGTTGAAATCCTCGTGCCAAACATTAGGGGCTTCATCTAAGATAAACTCCCCAACCTTTTGTTCTCTTTATCTTCGTAATGTTTCTTATAGGAAATGATGTTATTCCTTTACTATCTTGATCTTTCTTTCACAACTTGATCTCAGACTTTCCTATGTCACCTTAGGTATTGTTAGTTGAAAGTTATGTTAAGGGAGGCACTGCAAGAGTTGTAAGGGCCACATGTGGAATTATGGCAACAACATTGGAAGTTAAGGCATCTATTTCTCCATGGTCCATAAATATTGTAGTTAGAGCCATCCCTAAGGTCTTCAACCTCCTTCCTTCCATATTAACTGTAAAAATAAAAGGAAATTTGGTAAATTAGAGAAAGCAAAAGAGCAAAGATAGATAAAATTATTAGCCTACATCACTTCCTATAGTCATACACAATTACAAGGTCAGGATGTTATCAAAACTCGATAGGAAAAACTTTCTAATAATCTAGAATGACTCTTGGAAAAGCTCTTTATGGTAATATCCTGTGGTAAATGGTTGACTTTTATTGAAGGAGTGATCGTTTGGCTTCCTATTATACTGCTAGATGGACTAGTAGATGAAGATATTCAATTGGTTATTATAAAGGTCCCTAACAAAAAGGTTTTGTCCTTGGCAGAGATGACTTAAAGTACTTCTTGTTGAATAACATATCGTCATTCTTTGCCCTTGGTCTATAAAAAGGACTCAGAGCCTTAATTTTATGGAAAAAAAAATCATATATATACATGAAGCCAGACAAGGTATCTACAATGTGGTAACCTCGCTCTCTATGCTCAAGGGCTTCAAGAATTAGAATTCGAAAAAGTCTAAAAACTTGTTGGCCTTCGCCACTATCTTAGCCAAAGTTAGGTGTTGATGTTATTTGTTCACATAGGAATCTAGCACCTGGTGAAATGCCTAAACATGGTTGGGATGGTCATAAACCTCATCCTTGTGGCACATTCCTTGAAGAAGACACATCTTAATTTAACTTAAAGTTCTAAGGAACCTTAGTCTGAAGAGGCAATCACCATGATGATGGAAGGGCAACAAAAACATCTAAGGAATTGTCACTCATCTTTGAATTGTCCCTCTTTTCATGAACACATGCCATTAAAAACTATAGAAAATAAGTAATGGAGAAGAAATAAGGTACTTGAACAAGATCCCTAAAGAAAAATATTGCATGAATCACTAAAAAGGAAGAAAAAGTGCAATAGAGATGATAACAAAAGGAAAAAAAAAAAGGAACGAAATGATTGAGGGAGGTAGAGGTAAAATGATCATTTACCCTGACCCAATAAGGATACAATTGTCTTGGTGGACCAAAAGAGGTAAATTAGTAAAATTACCATGGATATTAACTACCTATTAAATATGTCATGACCCATCATGGCACGACTTTAATGGGCATAAAAATCAAGAATGACACACCACTCAAATTGTGCCATATGTCCCACTTAAGCTGCCATTTTGAAACGGGGGAATGAAACTTCATCTTGAACTTACCTCAAATCAATGATTAGTCATGGGAATTACATCCTAGATTCCATAATTGTGACCTCTTTACTCCCTCTGTTGTTCTAAATCTTGCGGGTAGGGATTGGGATGACTTCAAACTTAGGCAAAACAATAGAGCACATCTCAATATACCGCCAATAGCTAGCACATAGACTTGGGGGTTGATCTTGACCAATCTTTTTGACTAAGATAGGCATCCTAGTTTAGCATTTAGTGCTTAAGATGGGATATAGAATTGATATGAAAATTATTAACTGTCACGTTGTTACAAAGACATGCAAAGAAGATGTCCATATTTTTTACTAAAGATCCTTATCCAAAACCACCTTATACTAACTAGATGGAAACATCACTAAGATGCGACTAATATAAGGAGTCAATCTCCCTACTATTTCAGGAACTATCCCTAACATTACAATATCTATTACAAAGTAATCGAGTGTGATTATAAGGACATCATGGTGATTATAGGTAGTGGTTAGGACAATGACATCATTATAGGATGAACCTCTGTCAACTTTCCCCATCTACACAACTCCTATGAATAGCAAGAGTGAATCCCTTTTCAAGTACATGATTACAAGGGATCCCTTATTGTCCCTTTGCCAAAAATTCTGCTGAATTGGATGTTAGAATGTTTTCATTGTATTCATGTATAGGAAAATCCCTTCCAACCACCAGAGAACTATTGTCTCAGTAAATTTGAGATATCCCAACATCAAGCATATCTAATGTTACTCATCCTTCCACAATTAAATTAATATTTTAAAAAATAACTATTTAACTAGAAAATTACCCAAAATGTATAGATAGATTTTCAAATGTTAATATGAAAATGATAAAGCTAAAAAGTGAGGTAAAAAAAAAATTAAATGAGTAATAATATCTAAAAAAGGAATATCCTAAAGTAGGAAGAAATGGAGAAATTCTTGTATGTTTTTGTCATGGAAAGAAATTCTTTTTCGAAGAACATAGACACCACCGTAAAAATCTAATTTTGTCAATTTCATAATAACAAGACCCGCGTACACTTGAACAAACAGTATTTCTTAAGAAAATAAGTAACATTTCTAAATATAAATACAAATACATAGATATCAGATTAGCAATGAGCAGAAAGGACAAAATGGGTGGTAGATTATTTGCAGCCAGATCCCTAAATCTATGGCCATATCCACATATAACGGGGAGCGTCGCTTTTCAACCATCATCACCACACTTTATTTTCAAATGTGTTAGGTAGAGACATTAGAAGCTTCCACGAGATATTTATATGTTTCCTTTAAAAAAAATTACGGCTCTGAAGTTTCAAAATATATTATTTTTTATTTAATTATTTATTTGGTCTTATAGTTACAAAAAAAAAGTTTAAATACTTATTCGGTCTTTATAGTTACAAATTTCTTTTCTTTTAGTTCTTATATTTAAAAATATTCTCTTTTGATCCTTACATATATCATTTTTAATATTTTTTAATTCCTATATATATCATTTTAATCTTTTTTAGTTCTTATGATGAGAATTAAAAGAGATTAAAAATGGTATATATAGGAATTAAAATGATATAATTTTAAATATAAAGACTAAAAGAATTTTTTTTTGTAATTGTAAGGACTGAATAAGTATTTAAACTTTTTTTTTTCACTCAGATTTGATAAACAGAACAGCCAGCGAGTGGCTTGGGGTAGGAGAGTTTTGTGATTTTAATTCATTGCTTTCTTTCCCCGTCAACGAGTATACTGATTGTTTGTTCTCTACTTTCTACTTTCTACTTTCTCAATTGTTAAATTGGTTCAACTTCCACCAACATCACATGCGCTTGACTTGTGGTGGGTCCTTTTGTGTTCATTTTGAGACCCTCCCTCCATCATGACGATTTTTGAAACTTGAAAATAGTAGACAAATGCCTTGCATAAGCTATTGCTTGAAAGTTGATATTAGCACTTTGATCCACTCCCTTCTCTTCATATACATGTGTGTGTATGCATATGAATATGGATCACGAAATAGCTCTGATAAATGGCAACACACACATATTGTGTGTGTGTGTATGTGGAAACATGATTAATTAACACTAAATTGGTAACATTTGTAAAAAAAAATCGTTAAATTTAAATTTTGACTATGCTCTATAGCAGGGTCCATCTATAGACACAATTTTTAACACATCTAACGCTCCTTTTGCCTGCTATAGTAAAATTGGCCTTAGCAAAGTTAATCGCTTCTTCTTTATTTTCGTTACTAATTTTTGTATTTTTGAGATGGCTTTATCATGAAACCGTAGTTAATTTTCTACTATTGTACATCTCAAATTAATGGTAGAAAAGAACTTCATACCATTTGGATCGCTAAAGGTTCTATTAATTATATTTTCTTTCTCTATGACTATGAGGTACTGAATATTACAAAAAAAAAAATCATATTGAATTTGAGGTTCAGAGTTTACCATATATAACCCTATCAAATAACTAAACAAATATTTTAAAATTTAATATGTGATGATGTTGAATATCTTATTATTACTAGTTAATCGTGTTTAACGAAAAAGAGTAGTCCTTCACAAAATGATGAATCATGTTTCGACATTCTAATAAAAAAAAAACTCTTATTATTATAGAATAAAAGGATAAAATCCATTTAATTCCTCAATAATAGAAAATATTAACTTGGAGGTTACTATCTTTAGAAATCATATATGACCCAAGATTTGTAGATTCTAGTTTTAAATAATAATATTATACATTAAATCAAATGAGATATGTATTATTATTAATATTAATATTATTAATATTATTTTCAATCATATTTTTGTTTTCATTTAATTCTTAATTCTTTTATACAATAACCATATAATTGGGTAATAAATTATTAAAAATCCTAAATTATTCTTCCACTTATCTTCAAATATTTACAAGGTAAAATTATAATTTTTATTCTTTATGTTTAGGTTTTAGTTTAGTCTTCTAATTTTTTTATTCAATTTTGTCTTTTAAGATATTCTTTTGTGATGTTTTTCTTTTACTTTGTTTTATTCAATTTAATCCTTTGAGTTATTTTTTGTGTCCACATTTTCCTTTAAGTTTGTTCAGTCTTCTAACTTTTGATGATTCAGAGAATATCTTGGTGTTTAATATGAATATAGATTCAGAATAAACCATCAATTTAGTTCCTAAAGTATCATTCTTTCTTTTAAATAGTCCTTGAACTAATGAAATTACATAAGTAGTCTCTATAGTATTGAATATCTATCAATTTAATCTCTGGTGAGGGACTAATTTGAAGAATTTTTCAATACTTGAAGGATTATGTAGCATGATTTCTAATACTTTAGGGATTACTTATATAATTTCATTAGTTTAAGGATTATATAGGAAAGAGAGTGATACTTTAAGGACCAATTTGATAGTTTACTCATAGATTCATAATGATGACGTGCGGATAATAGTAATAGAGATGAAGGTCTAAGATTTGGTTAATGATGGTAGCATGTTAGTTGTTAGGTGTTTAAAATGGAGAACGAAACAAGGATGGGGTGGTTAGATAGGGGCCATATGTGAATGACCATAAAGTGGATATATATAGAAGTTTGAGAGTTTTGAATTGTGATTTTCTGGTGAAATGTAAAGAATAAAAAAGAAGTACTAGTCAAAAAACATTATCACTTAGGAAATTTATGTTAAATTAGGAGACAACAGAATTAGAAAAAAAAAGTAGTACAAAAGAATAATTTAGAAGACAAATTGAATAAAAAATTGGAGAAGAATGTTGTCATAAAAAATAAATTGAATAAAAAAAACAGAAGACTAAATAATGCTAATTATAGTTGGTAAATCAATTACTAACATGACATATTAATTGAAAAGGACATATTCAAAATAAAAATATTATATATAAATTAAATAAAATTAATTTCAATTTTTACCTATTACTTTATATTATAATAATATTAGATTAAAATTTTCTATTTTACAGGTGACTTTATTCTGAAATTGTGAGATAATGATTTCTACTATTGAACAAAGTTTTAAGTAAAGGTATTCACTACTTGTCTTAATTATCTCTTTAATCTGTTACAATTTTATTTTTTTTGTGTATATGGCAACAACGATGATAGAATTTAGGTCCTCATGTAAACTACTCCAACGCCCTAGCACTAAATTGACCATAGTGGTTCATAATCTGTTACAATTTGATACTAATTTTAATAGATTTGGGTTTTAAAAAAATTAAATTTGATATGTTTAAAGATGAGTTTAGGTTTCTTCAAAACAAAATAGGTGAGTTTAGGATAATCTTCAAAAAAATTATGAGTTTAGGATATATTTTAGGTTGTTTTAACCTAATTCAATATCTTATATTCTTTTAATATTTATATTTTTTAAATAATTATATACTAATAATAAGATTATTGACTTAATAAATAATATTTTAAACAACATAATAATGGTGTTTGTGGTGTGGTTTGATTTGATTTTTGGAAGAAAAGTTATCTTTTGTGGTTTGTTTGATAGTTTTTTAAATATTTTTAAACTATTAACACAATGTAGAATTTAATAAATAAATTTATATAATTATTATGCTATATTTTAAAAAAATATTTTTTATAATTTTATTTAAAATATTTTAGTTGAAAATAATACTTTTTTACTGTTGTTTAACATTATTCTTTAACAATATTGGTATACCCTTTTTGTAATATATAAAAGTAAATTGTACACCTTAATTACAAAATAAAGATAATATTATAAATTAGTTTAATACGTATTACTAATAAAGCAACAAAAATTACATATTAAAAACCTCTTACAAAAAGTATATTATAAATCACACACTATAACTATAAAAAATTTAAAATAATACTACATAATGTTAAACATCCATTAAGTAAAATGGATGTAATATGGTTTGGTTTGGTTTGGTTTGGTTTTCACAACAAGAACCAAAAATCGAGCTAAACAGCAAAAGAAGTATATGGTTTTTTTAGTTTTTAGATTTTTCGATTTTCGGCTTGATTGATTTTTAGTTTTTTTGGATCAGTTTGACAGTTTAAAATGATTTAGTTCGGTTTCGAACACTCCTACATAATATTTTATTTATATTGATAATTATTTTTTTTGAAAAATTTATTATAAAATATATAGCACCCTCATTTTTACTTAATTAATTATTTTTCTATTTATTCTATATTTAATTTTGAAAAATTGAGAAGGAATCTAAAAATTTTATCGTTACGGTTAAACTTAGAATATCAAAAACTATCTAACCATATTTTTAATAATTTTTCTAAGTTGGAGTCCGGAGAAATTAGAAAATGACAATTTTGTCCTTATTTCTCAATATTAAGACCTGACATGAGAAAAAGATTCAATTGACATAAAAATGTAAATTTGAGTTTAAATCATGTTATATGTATTAAAATATAATTTAGGAAAATTTCTGGGAATTTTTTGAAATTCCTGTGCAAAGTGACCAAAATACCCCTAGTTATCAGATAAACCAAACCAATATTGGTTTGACATCCAGAAATGATGAAAATAATGTTTTTAGTACATTTCTAAGTAAAAAAAATGTAATTTTAGAATTTTCATAAAAAATTGAGCATTTATTGAATTGAAATAGATTTAATATGAATTTTCTAAGCTTAAAATATACAATATATATATATATATATATATATATATATATAATTAATTAATTAATTAATTAATTCGAAAAATTTAATAAAAAATTAAAATATATTTTTAGAAATTTTTTTTGATGAAAAATAATACATTTTTTCATATTTATATTTAAATTAATTATTTTGATATTAAAAGTTATTTTTTCAAGTTTAGGTGATTTTATCGATACCGGCTAATTAATTAACATTCAAAAATTATACTGGGGAGCTTTGGGACAGCTCAACCAGCACATTTCACTCTAGAAAATAGGTGATTCATCACCAAATTTGGAGATGTGTCCCTAAATTGCATTTGCAAATAAATTAAAATTGGAATTAATACATCATGGATTATGTCATTTGGAGACACATATGCACCTTCCATTCCCTATAAATAGCAACCTTCATGCACCATTTTTCAACACCTCTTCTTCTTCTCCCAAGTTTTATGAAGCCTTCACAGCCACCTTCCTCCATAATTTTTTTTATACCAAAATTCTACTAGTTTTCATTAACTAGTAAAAATCCTCTTCTTAAGAGCTCTGCACCAACAACTTCACCAACTCTTTGAGGTAATGGAGGGAGTGGGGTTGGTTCTAAATTTCAATTGCTTTGCATGTTGGTAGGAAAGATTTTCCCCTAAACCTTTCAATGTTTAAGTTTATTAAGTTTTATAAATATTATAATGTTTAGTATTAAATTTAAACTTTTACTAAGTTGTTATGCTGCTCAATTTTAAATAATTAAAATACATTTATTAAGTAATTATGCTGCTCAAATTTAGACAACTATAGTATAATTATTAAGTTGTTATATTGCTCAAATTCAAACAACTATAGTAGAATTACTAAGTTGTTATACTGCCCAAATTTAGATAAAATATTTCTAGTTGTTATAATAGATAATTAAATTATTATATTGCCAAATTTTAGTAATACTCAATTGGTTTAGTAAAAATAATAGAAGAAATAAACTATAAATCTCATAATATGAAACTAAGCACAAAAATTATTTATGAGTTATTTATGAATTTATTTTTAGAAAGCTACTATATAAATTTTAGTTTACATTCTTATTGTTCAAGTAAGGTCCAGACACACTAATAGACCATCTGTAAAAATTTCATAAACTTTAAAGCTTATTTAGTACTTCTAATTGTGTTCTATAAGTGCTTGTGGACACATTTGACTTAAAAACACTAAATTCAAAAAAATTTGAAAATTTTCTAAAAAATTCATAATAAAATTCTAATAAATTTTCTAAGCTTAAAAATTATTTTTATGAAATTTTTTGACTATTCTATAATTTATTTCTTAATTTTCAGTCTTTATTTTAATTTTTATGTCTTTATTTTTATTGAATTATTGGTTATGTGTTTTAATTTGAATTATGAATTATGTTAATGATATGTATGGATCAAATCTCTGTAATATAAGGTAGCGATATTAGTAGAAATTGTACTAGTGCTCAAATTTTTGAGACCAGAATGAACCTTTAGAAATTAATAAATTAGTGAGTAATGTAAAGCAAGGGACATGCAATGGTATGATACCCTATTAGGGAAGCTACAGTTTGGTACGCTGAGGAATGAAAGGCAGGGACCCATTTGAGGAGATCTTGAAGGCAAGCATCGAGTGGTGAAAGTCTCAATGAGCAGGGTAGCGCCTGTGAGTTAGGATATTCATTTGACCAAGCTCGATAACCCCGACAACTGCTTAGTATTTCACGATTAGTTTGAGAGTATACTTCTATAAATGGACGTCCTGACTGATATTTGTTCCTCATTGATAATGAGGATTGTACCATGTTATGATGTTGAGAGAGGTATATGTACTCTCAGTCACTTCCCCAGTTCATTTAAGAACTATTACTCACTAATGGGAAGTATGGATCCATACCAAGTCAAGGGTAATGTAGTATAACTTAGAATAAATTCTAGGTTCCCTACGTTAATTATGTTTTAATTCCTACCATACATGTGAAAGTGATTTTGGAACAAATCACCTCACTCCATTGTTTTTTTTTCTTGTATGATTGATCATAATTATTGAAGATGACGGTAATGCCTGATGATGCTGAGATCGAGTCAGAGGATATTCTTCCAGATTTGTAGACCTAGTTTATAATATTTTTCTTAAGGGATAGAGTAGATACATACTGCTTTGTATAGGATCTTTTTTATGTATATATTGGGTTAGGTAGTATATATCTTTTGATGTACTTTTGTTTTCTTTTTGACTGTTATGTATTACTCAAACCATGATGTACAGTTGGATATATACACACACATACATACATAAGCAATTTTTATCATTTCACTTCTATTTTCAAATTCTGTTAAATTTAGAAAATTTCTATTATAAAATCGAAAAAAAAAATTACTCACGTTTTCATTAACTTAACTTAATAATTAAATTAATATGAATTATATTTAAAATTAAAGGAGTGTTACAAAATCTACTTAAATTTTATTTTCATACTTCTTTATTTTTATAATTCATAATGTTAAAATTTATATATTATGTCAATAAACTAGGATGATCCAATGCAGTCTCATCTATTATATGGTTTTGATTAGATCGAATTCAAGTCTAAATAAATGATTCTGTCAAAATTTTAAAATACAAATGGACCGAGCTAAACTTGTCATAACCCATCCTATAAACAATCCTAATTTTGGATTTCTCCTTGAAGTAGCTAGGTGCCACTTCTAAAATGTAAAGGTATCTTTCTTTCAAAAATAAGTGTTTGGTAAAATTAGTGGTTAAGTTATGACCCACAATTGCATAATTAAATTACAATATTTAATAAAACTAACTGTTAAACTAATTAATAAATGTAAAATGATATGAAAGAAGAAATTACAATAAAATAGTGATGATAAAAATGAAAAATATTGGAAACTTATAAATTCAAACACCAGGTGGAGAAACATTTCAAAAACCACAATTAAAACATGAAAATTTATTAAAATAAGTTTTTTATTAAATAATATAATTAACCTTTTTTACTAAATAAAAGAGGGACCAAAGTGAAGGTCAGCTATCCATCTTCTTGCTTAAAAGTGGGTCGTGTACTTAACAAGTTGTACATTATTTAAGCTTAGGGAATTCGTTTTTTAATTGAAATACAACCATTTATACTGGGAGATTTGAGCTGTAGTCTAGTCTCAAGACAAAAAGGTAAATATTACTATTTTTTAGACAAATATTAACTAGTACCATAAGTATATAAGGATATTAGTTAAGAAAATAATTGTAAAATAAATTTTGAAATATTATTTATTATATTAAAATATAAAAAATATTTAACACTTATTTTAATAAATAAAAAGTATTTAATATGACTTAATCAATATCTAGTTGGTAAGATCTTTTTTTTTTTTCCTGATGAAATTTTCCTCGTTCGGGACATTACAACAAACACACACGATGAATTAGAGCTTAAAACACAGGAGATGAAATATTCTAATGTTCAAGTAGCACCTTAAAGCCCTTATTGTCCAAATAATTGACCTACTAGCCAGGATTCCACCGCGTTGGAGTCCATGCATATTGTAATTGGATCCTGGAAAGCGAGAGCCCTTTATATTTCTGGCTCAAATTTTGTTTGATTAATATTATCTAATAGATCGATATTAAATAAAAAACAGAGTGTTTAAATAAAAATTTCACAAATCATGAAGAGGATATGCATGCTTGTAAGTTTCTATTTTTGTTCAGGATTAGAGATATTTTTTATGAGAGAGGATCTTATTCGAATGAGAATCGTCATGGTAAGGTCAAGAATTTTTAGCATAGACAAAATTTAAACTTAAAATCTTAAGAAAAATCAAACGTGTATAAAATAAATTAACTATTGTTTGACATGGTTTTGATTGAGTTACACTAGGTTTAGTATTTTATAATTTAATTTGTGGTGTATTTGGTAAAACTAGCTCATAAGCTAACTGAAGCTTATAAACTATAAGCTAAGAGCTGAAAACTTATAAACTAGCTGATTGAATTGGAAATGTTTGATAAAATTAGTTGATAAGCTAGCTGATAAATGTCAAATGACATAAAAAAACATATTTAGCTATTTGATTCCTAAATTGCAAAAAAGGATAAAAAAATCAAATAAATTAGTAAGGATAAAAATAAAAAAGAAAAAAAAGGTAGTAGCTTATAAGCTAGTTCATTTTCATTAGCTAGTTGAAGTAGCTTATGAAAATAAACTAAAAGTTATTAAAATAAGCTAGTGTACCAAACAAATTTATGGTCACACTAGCTTATAAATTAGTCAAAATAACTTATAAACTATTAAAGTGACTTATCAAGCACATTCTAAAGTGGTGATTTAGGCAGGATTGAGTAAGAAGCATATTCTTCTTTAACTAAATCGAACTCCACACAACAAACAAATGTCCTAATTAAATACGAAAATAAATAGCATAATTTTAAAATAGCTTAAAATGCGACACACACACACAAATAATGTAATATAAACTAATTAAAGTCAATTTTGTTATACATATGAATTTTTTTCATTATCTAATTGACCTATCGATTTCTTATTAATCATCACAATGGTCCGTAACAAATTTCATTATTTTTTCATCTTTTTTTTTTTATCATATTGTCAACATTACTATAATGATTGCATTTAAATATATTAATTGGTCATACAAAAGACAGGAAAACATAATTTAAACAAATAAAATACTATATAAATTGGGTTAAATTTTGTTTGTTAATAAATTTCTCAACTCACGACTCAACAGAGTCTTTGTTTTTTTTTTTTTTTTGGTAAGATTACCCAACTACTAAAACAAATCAACCCTTACTTTATAGATAGAGTTGGATCAAAACTTATAAATTCCAGATTGACGTAACTTGATGAAAAAAGGCCAAGATCTACTAGGTAATCATTACATAACCAATAAATGATTAATAGAACATTTCACCCCGAGAGAGAGATTTGGGGAAAAGACAAAAACAGTGCTACTTTGTGAAGTCTACGGCTTTGTATTGCTATCAAATATTTCTACTATCTGGGACCGGGCTAGGATCAGTTGGGCAAATTGGATAACCATCCTCAATAAATATCTGTTGTGGGTTTTATTTCAACTCCTTTTCCCGGCTTGAACAATGAACTGAAAACTGTCAAAGTATATGATGCAACGAACAAATAGCTAGTTGCCAAACGTAACCACTTTTCATGGACCGAAAGGAACATCCTAACCCTTCCCTGCCTGATTGATTTTAAATGCACGAAAATTTTGTTTGAAATTATTTTAGAAGTTCGTTCTTTAGATCATAACAATTTGATTTTAAATAGAGGAAATTATACTTTAGAAATCTTCTTAAATAACATTTACACGCCTAGTTTTTAGACAAACAGTCATCTCTTTTATGTATTTAATAGGTTTAATTGCACTTTTTGTGTATTAAGTTTTACTATTTTGTGAATTTTGACATCCCAAATTTTGCTCTCTAATTTTCAATTTTCACGAATTTTGCCTCCAAGTAGAAAAATCACCACTATTAAAGAAAAAACTGCGCCAAATTATTTTAATTGTGGCGATTTAAAAAAAAAACCGTTACAAAATGCCTTAATTGTGACAAATTTTCTACTTGGGAGAAAAATTTGTAAAAATTAAAAATTGGGGGCAAAATTCACGGAAAAATTTTTTTGGGATGACAAAATCTGCAAAATTGTAAAACTTGAAGAATAAAAAGTGCAAGTAAGCCTATTTAATAAAGTGACATGCATTCCTTACTTTATTTAATAAAGTGATATATACACCCCTTCTTTTATGCTATTTAGAGAAAGTGAGTATTTTTTTATATATAAAACTAGAGAGGATGTGAATGTTATTTAGAAAGACTTCACGAGAAGTAAGCGCAATTTTTTTCTTTTAAATATATTATACTTTCTGGTTGGCTAGTATAGTCATTACTTATTTGCAAGACATGGAAAAGGTAACGACAAAGCTTAAGTTTTTGTTGCTTCAATATTATGGTTTTATAATAACAGTTGGCAAATTAAAACTCTGATGACATTACTTCTCCTTGTGGTGATCAGTTTTAATGCTTTATTTACTGCTATGGGTCTTGTTAGAGAAACTCTACAAATCACTTGGGCCACAGCTGGGCCTCCATCTACCAACTTGTGACAACGACAGGGTTATAGAAGCAGGATTATTGGCACCTGGCGCAAGATAGCAAAAACGTAGCTGGTAGGAAAAGTTCAAAAAGTTTGGTGACATGTCTGTGATTAAAACCATGAGAAGGACACACCAAAAAAAAAAAGAGTCATGAGACGGAGATTTAGATAAGCACAGGAAGAGAGAGAGATGGGGAAAAGGGAAAAGAAGGAAAACGATGCATGTATATCACTGTGCTAGTTGATATTTAGAGAAAAAATAAAAAAAAGAGAAATATAAATATAATAAGTGATATGATTAATAAAAAAAGATAAAATAATATAAATATTAATAAAATATTTGTGATATTGAAATATCACATATTACCCGAAAAAGAAAGGCCATGAGCACAATAGTGTGTAGAAGGGAAATTAAAAGGATATGATAGTGTGCGGCAGATTGGCATGGATTCCCATATTGTTAGGTAGTGGTTAATTGCTTCGGTTTGGGTGACGGTGATTGGTGTGTGAGAGAGAGAGAGACATCCCAAAGTCATCATCCCATCAAGCCCAAGTAGTCCCTTATCAGTCAACTATCTATCCCTTTCAACAAACGGAACCTAGGCCATAAATCTCTTTTTTTTTTTTTTTTTTTTTATAAATTAGAATGTTATTGCATCCTCTTGCCCTCTTACTAACCCGAACCTCATCTTGTCTCTATTTTTGTTCACAAGTCTCACCCGCAACTACCCACCAGCATATATTGCCAACATTATCGTTAAATAATCTACACCCGACTTATTTTATGTTGCGGATCTTCGCAGATCAGGTACGGGTAAAGTTGATGAAATGAAGTGGCCCACTGACAATAACGAATGGTCAAGGTCCTTTTGAATTTGAAACTTCTTTTACACACTAATTTAACTGAACCTACCTCAATACTCTAGTATTCGCTTTGGTCATATTGGTTTAGGCTAGATTTGAGTTATATCAATGATACATCGTGCCATGTGATCTAAAAAAAGGTTTTCTTTTACGGTTATTCGAAAAGACTTTTCTTTTTGTTAATTAGGGGACAAAAGGTACTCAGAAGGTAAGAAATGAATAGGCAGTTCTATAAAATGAAAGACATAATGAGATGATTGATTTGGGTGAGGTTGTGAGCAGCCACGCTTTTTTGTTATAAAGGGTAAGGCGATGAATTTGCAATTCCATTTTGTGGCATGAATGACTTGAATTTGCTGTCCATGTGCTTTACCAAACATTCTTAATTGAAACTTTTACGAGACTAATTAAGATACCTTCATGGGAAGACATTATTATTTTTATAATTATTTTGGTTGGCAGGCAGTATTGTTGTTAATTTGTTAGTGTTAGTTAATACGTAGGGGAAGGGAAGCAAGCATTGAAAGCACGTGTTACATTGTTGTCAGCCATAACACATTATTGTCCTTAGGTAATGGAGCAAATGTTTATACTCCTATAACATGAATTCTCTAAACTTTCTTTATTTGATAATTTATTTTGTTATTTTTAACTTGAAAAAAAAAATTAAAAAAGTAACCATACAAAGGTGGGTGTTACTATTATTTTAAGAGAAGGAATATGTAATACAGGAGAACCGAAAAAATTTCTGGCACTGATGTATCATGTATATTCAAGCTCTTCAACAATATCTTCCTACATTCACGTGTTTCTGTGTGACAATTAGATTGAACTAAGCTCATATTAACAAAGTGAATAAAACTTTAGTTTCATGACAAGTTGACTTCACATTCAACGTACTATTATCTAGTGATTATGACTGAATACCAGATCAAGCAATCACTATAACCAAGAGGCATACAATATGAAAAAACATTTTAGAAAAAAACAAAATAAAGTTAGTAACTGCAATTCCTCTTAGAACGGACCGTAGGGCACTTCCCTTTTAATTTCGTTTATGTATTGGAAAGTGCAAAATTTCCGTTCAACGCTATTTTAACGGAATCCAAACACATACTAAATACTTGGCCTGGCCGAGGAATGCTTTGAGTGTGTTTATATAATCGGAAGCTATTCCATTTTTTTTGGGTATTTCTGTTAGTGCTTTTTTAGAGAATGATAACTGCATTGCATGATACAGAAGTAACAAGGATGAATTTTCCTGCGAAGATTTTACCAAACATCCATTTTGAAAAATACCAAGATTTCTAAATTTCTGAAATCTTCCAATATAATATTGGCCATGATTGGAAGTTTGGTGAATGATCTTTTAGACATGACATTGTCATCACATGCTGTTGGGCCCTTTATCCTACAATTAAACTAAAAGTTCCGAGACATACCAACGATGAGCTTAAATATGATAATGACATTTTAAACGGTAAGCTACAACTATTGGATTTGTTTTCTCAGTTTCTTCAGTTTCACGCATCTCTGAAATCGGTCACACACATTAATATATGAACTGAGCCTTTCACAAAACATAATAATAAAAAATTAAAAAGATACGATGAGAGTATTGGGAGACTATTTTCAATTTCTTGGGCAAGATCTCACTTTACGAGGTGAGCCCCAATTCCCTCAGGCTCGCCACATGCATTCTGCTTGGGAAGCAAGATAAGTCAAGACCTAACATTAACAACTTGCCCACAAACCAGTGGGCACGGTTTAGTTCTACAAATTTAAAATATAGTCTTAGCCTTCTACCAACTAGCACAATTAATCGATTTTGACATCATTACCGTCGCCATTAGATGTTGATGTGATGTGGATTTCGGGTCATATTGGCAAAACATTAAGTACTCTAGAGACGAACTAACAACTTGCCCGTTACTTTCCCATACAGTTTCGTTAATTTTGTCAATTGCGTGTGGAATGGTGTGGTTTATGAAGAAAAGGATGTTCGGGGTACTGATTACTGAAGTTCCAAGTTGATAATATCAGTGAGTCACTAAGCTGGACAAAACTGGGATGATGGCATCACTGTTACTCGAGTCTTCTCACTTGTTAGTAGTTACCACCATCCTAAATTAATCAACCTGTGAATTTTCCTTTTTGGTCCCATAACCTTTGGATTCATTAGTCTATTTATATGGTTACGGGCCCAAATTATAATTGGGCCTTCATTTTACTCTAAGTATTTGCACCCCTTTTTCACCCTTTAGACCCCTCAGATTTTTTTAAAAATTACATAATATTGAAACTACCTTTGCACTCACACCCCCTCCGTTTTCCAAGATATTATTAGTGATATGGGACTATCATGGTCCTAACTAATCTTCATATGATATGTAATTGAGTGTTATTAGTAGGGATGGTAAAAAAACCTGTGCCCGTAGATAAAATTTGTCACAGGTAGAAAATGGATACTTTAAATAAGTACCCGCGGATACTTTAATGGGATATATTCGCTACCCCGTTTATTAACAGGGTAGGTATAGGTATCATGGTACCTGTACCCGCGGATATCTACTATCTACAATTATATATTTACTTAAATACTTTTATATATTAATATAGATAAAATTAAATAAATTTATTCAAAATTTTCAAAAAGATTGTTCATTACGAGAGAAATCTTATATAATTATATTACAAGAGAAAAGGAACATAAATTTGTGAGCATTTGAACTATATTTTTTTTAGAAAAATTGTTAGAATAATTAAAATTTATGTTCAAAGTGATTATTTTAAAAAATATATTTAATTTATAAATTTAAATTTATAAATTCAAAGTGATATTTGCAGCACTTTCTAATTGTCCACAACATACAAAATAAATTTGTTATTTTTTCAATTTTTAAAAATATTCACGGATATCTACGGATACTCATGCGGATAATGGGACGAGCACGGGTACAAATTTTATCCGGTGAGGTAGGTAACTATTACCCGTGCCCGTCCCGCCCCGTTGACATCCCTAATTATTAGTTCTTTCTTATAAACTGAAAATTTTAAATACATGTCACATAGAAATTAGCAAGACCATAGATAGAGGTAGTAGTCCGAGACTACCAAATAATTTTCTCCACTTCCCGCACTCTCTCTCATGCACCCCCTCATCCCCACCCTCTCATCTTCTCATTTTCATCCACTCTTACCCTCCCTCTTTTTTATGTGAGTTCTCACATGTCTTTCACTTCCCCATTCTGTCATCAGTGCCTATGTTTCATTACTTCTTTTATTTTGCACATCGCCAATTTGATAGAAACTAATTTTCGTTATTTATAACTACATAATAAAAACTAATTTTTGTAAAGATATTTTTGTAAAAAAAATTACAAAAAAATGGTAGGCAGTGCAAAGAGCAACAAGGGAGTGCGAAATAGCAACCCCCTTTCTCTAATTTGCCGGACTCTTTTGAGATGAGATGATCACAAACCTAAACTGGGCTCCTTTTATTCACCAAGCCTACGAGTCGGGCCTCATAATTTAGAAATGGGCTTTTCGTGGCTTGTAATGGAAGGGAGAGTCATAAATAAAATAATAATCCATGCAGGCAGTCTCGTGCCGTTTCTATTAAGATAAAGGGAATGTGCAATGCCTGCGTACCTGTTATAAAACTTGGAGTATTAATAGGCCAGCTCAACACTTATTTAGATTAAAATGAATTTTAGAAGAGACCTTTTCAAAATAATTTATTAAAATTATTATAACTTTGTTTATTTATTTTTTTGAATCTTTTGAAATCCAAAATTATTTATTAAATTATGATAATTTATTTTATTTAACAAATCCTTTTTAATTAATAATAAAGTTAACCCATTTAATATTTTTAAGACACTATTGAGTTTAGGTAAGATTTTATTAATTTTAATTTCGAAAAACTTTGTTTTGTTAAAGCAACAATTACTACATGAAATCATTAACATTATTTTATAAGTTATTATATATACATTTACAAAAGAATAAAGTTTTTTTATGTAATTAGGTAAGTCAATTAGTGCACTATTTTTCACTTGTATAATTTTTTAAAGATTTTTAATTCTGAAAATAAACCCAAGAGTGTGTTTGACAATTCATTTTAATTGACTTATAATTTATTTGACTAAAATAGATATATTTGGTAAACAAACTTATTTTACTAATTTATAACATTTTTTTCAAACATTACCTAAAGTAACATTTACGTTTATGACTTATTATTAATTTTCTATTTTTATTCAATATTTTAATAAAATGCCTCATTTACTGCCTCCTTTAATATTATACTTTTTATTTTAATTATTAGACTATTGATTTTAATTTTTATTAAAATATTTTATCTTTAAACAAAATTATATAAGGGTTCAAAATTAACTGAAAAAGATTTAAAACTATAGTTACTTAAAAATATATTGTTATCTACAAAATAAAAATTATATAAAAATCATATAAACATGTCCTTCTATTTTATTTATTTTTATTTATTACTTCTAATTTAATATTTTTTCTTAACAACTTCTAATTTTCTACTAAAATTAAAAGATAGTTATTTTTAACTTTCTACTTACTTTTCAACTTTCTACCGGTTATTTTTACAAAATATACTCTTATTCTAAGACACAATAACGATATTGTACTATTGAAAAAGATAAATAGAATGTTGACAAAGAAAAGAAATAAGGCAAAAGTCACTATGGTATTATTTTAACTAGAATTTGGAAAAAATTTCAAAGCCAATAAAGAGCATAAGTGGGTTTTAGAGTTGATATTTAAAATGTTTAATGATAAAAAATATATTCTATAAAATATATATTCTTTAATTAAGATTAATTGTATTGAAAAGTTAACTCAAAATATAAATAGAATAGGTAATTTTAATTAAGAGAGAAATGGATAAAGAGAAATGCTAAGAACGCACTCTTTAACACATTCATTTGAGCATACTCTCTTTTATTAGTTGAAATTTCTTAGAAATTATAAAAAATTATGAGTCCCACATCTTATTTAATGACTTTATCTCATGATTTTGTGGTTTTCAATAAATTTCAACCAATAACAGAGTGTATGTTAAGAGAAGTGTATTAAAGAGTGTATTGCTAACTGTTCTCGGTTGGTAAAATGAGAAACTTACTTTTAAGGGGGGAAATTCACTTTAAATAATAACCTATTAACTAATTAATAACTTTCTTTTTATCTTTTTCAAAAAGAGAATATAAAAACAAACAAAAAAATTAGGACTTTTTATTTGGGGGACTTAATTAAAGCAAATGCTTTATGCTTTAATTACTTTAGGCTACAATCAACCTGTGTTTGAATCTATTGGTTATCCTATTTGTTAATTTCTCTTTTGTTTAGATTAATATATTATTCTCTAAATTTATTTCAGTTTTAGATGTTACTTCAAATACTTCATGTAGGGCAATAAGGAAAAATTATTTGGTAGTTTTCATTCCTTTTAATTTAAACGAAGAAAATAATAATAAAATAGAACAAAAAAAAGGATACTTCAAACTGCAGGCAAATAACATGTATTGTTGGCTGTGTTTCAAAAAAAAAAATTTGAAAACATTTCATGGACAATTTCAACTAATAAGTAGTGCTGCTATCAGAAATTAATCTAAGACGGTTTAGGGGACTGATATGAATGCATGTCGCAGTAATAAAAGGAAAGGAGGGACCCATAAGAAACTGTAGAATTGATTGAATTAAGATGAGCGTGAAGTAGTTAGTAGAACATGCTTGTTTACAGAAAGAACACCTGTCAAACTACAAATAGTTAACAACTAACTGGAATACTGGATCTAACTACAGCTGATACAACTATTCCGTTACAAGTTACAACTTATACAACTGAATCCAACTATCGTTACAATTCCGTTAGCTGGCCTTGGGTAGGGAATGAGAATGGGCATAGACGTAAAATCGAAGTGAGCATGTATTATGCCTTTGGGCCGGCTAGAAGCTATGGCTCATAAAGTCCTTATAGAGTCTCAGCTTGTTTTGGGCCTAATGTTTTGTTTATGTTTTTATTAATTATAATACTATATTATACGTAGAAAATAAAACTATAATTTTAATGATAAATACACAATTTATTACTTTTTATCAGTCAACTACTATTTGACACTCGTTTCTTATAATTTTGTTGTATAAATTTTCAACTTTCTTATAATTTTTTTTTAAATAGCATCTACTCACTTTTTATTTCTTTAACTTAAAAGAAGAATACTCTTGTACATTGTTTTTATATTTAATTATAAAAAATATCATTTTTTTAAGTAATTTCAACTGCACTCACACGAAGCGTTCTTCATCAAGTTAAAAAATGGGGTGGGTTCTGGGGAGGAGGGAGTGGTATTTTAGATATGCTGGGAGGAATTATGCTCCTTGTTAGTTCAGTCCCCTAACTCTCCCACTTGAGTTATCCAGGGGAGACAATCTCTCTTTCCTTAAAATTTTCTAATTAAAAAATTCCCGTGAGCCAAATCTGTGAAGCAGAGCACATACTATATAGATGATTATTGTATCTGTTTCACGTGCTTGTGTGGCAGTGTTACTGTAGATCCATTGCAACTTGCTCACTTACACCATTTTTTCTTTTGGTAAAGACGCAAACGCAATTCCGCCTAACTACTAGAATCTTAGCTAGCCACATCCAGCATGCTAATTCGTTTCATTTTTCAACACATTCTACATCTCCCTCCCATACCAGATGCCTAGATTGTTCCATTCCAGCCTGTTATGCGGTGAATACAAGAGTAGGTCTTTGGTGAGCTTCCACGGTAGTTATTTACTTACAAGAACTCTGATGTTTAAGTCAGTAAAGATATAAGTGTGAGTATGATAGAGAGCATATATACCTGATGAGTGTGGAGTCTTTTATATGAAGTGTTTTGGAAGAAAATTCTATTAGAACTAAGTGTCACGTGACAGTGTGCGTTTGGATGTCTTATTACACACTTTCCTTGCTAGCGCTTCCCATGTTGTGTCAGGATAAAAGTAAAGTCAGACCAAGGTAACAGGGAATTGCTATCCAAGGTATCTATGATCGTGTCAGCCAGGGTAGGCGACATGAAAGCCGACTTAGAGTTGTGTGTCCGAATGACCTTTAGAATACAGCCCATTATGTTTTCTTTCGTTCGTCTTTTTTTTTTTTTTTCTCGTTCAACTTGCTGTATCTAAAAACTTGTGAGGGATCACTCCCCTAGGAATTCTCTCCACATAAATTTGCTTAATTCGTCTATTAGATATATCTCCACATAATCTCAGAATGGGCCATTAATTTCCTACTCCTTAATATATTCCTTACAATATGGTGGAGGAATTAGCTTCTCATTCCTTTCCCTCCTCGCCCTTTCTGCAGCATCGATCTGCTTTTATTCTTATATTTGTGGAATAGGATCCCCTGCAGTTTCAAAATGAACTGCAGTTCAAAAAGATTAAGGACGTGCAGCATACGATGGCATTGTCAGAGTCTCTCAGACGAATTCTAGAAACAGTACGCGTAGTTGCGTACGTAGTTGACCACGACTTGTAGTCCTTTTTGTTTTTTTTTCTTAAAAAGAATCTGCTTCAGAAAATTAAGTTGATACTATGTAATTAGTTAACAAATTCGACATATATAGTATTTCCGTGACAAGTAACTTACCCCGTATTAATTCATAATCATTATTGAAGTATTCAATGTAATCTAGACGGAGTTGAGCTACGACCCCGAAAGGAAAATTCGCACGCTCTTAATATTCATGCATGCAACTGTTATTATCCATATATAGATTCCATAACTGAGAGAATTGGAGTGAATGTGTTACAAAATTAATTTGTTTCGTTCATTTCCGTTGAGACAATAATGGAGGTTCTTCTGACCCACAAGGTCGCCCCTTTGTCCCTTGAAGGGGAAAAAAAGGAGGATTGGATCAATTACTTTGTAGGTTTGGTGTCGATCACTTTTGCTTCCGACTGGGGCCAATGGAAGGTTGCCTTCCATCATAGAATCACAAGCACGTCCATGTGCCTCATCATACCCAGTGTCAAGGTGGGCTTATCCAGCAGTCCTCAATCCTTGCCTTCTTTTCCATTCAAACATGCTACAAACTAATTTTTATAAATGAATTAGAATGATCATTATCAAGATTTGAATCCAGTGCCCTTTTAGCAAGGTTATTATTAGGCTGGTCTTTTTGTTTTGGTGAATTTATAGGCTGGTCTTTTATTGACTTATCGTATTTCAACTCGAATAGAATGAAATCATTAAATATATTAAAACTCATTCTATCAAATTTTGATGCAAGTTTCAAAACTCAAACATTTATTTTTATGTTTTATTATCAAATTAAATAATAATATGCGTATTAAAAATATAATTAATATTCTTATTTACAGTGCATTTTGATTTTTGGCTCATCAAATCTACCGCCACATGCATAATTTGGTGACAAGTGAAACAAATAGTCAATAATCAAGACTAAAGAGACTCTATAAATTAAGTTCGTTAAATTTAGTATAAATAGACTTCTAGCCTATAAAATACAAGATGAAGTGAAAGGAAACCCAAAACAATTTAAACAAACTAAAAAATATGGAACTATTTCCCGCCATAACTAAACCGCAAACCAGCTTTTGCCCTTACTCATAACTTCAACGTTGCCACTTCTTCTAGAGAGGGGCAATCGACAGACACACCAGCATCTAAAACTTGGAGGGTGGGTTGGGGAAAAAAAAAAGCAAATAAGAACTATAATAATTAATAAGGCATCTTTGTCCTCCTGTGCGGAGTTTGACGAAGAGTCACATCGACTAAAAGGGCATGACCGAAAGTTTCGCCAAATTTAAAGCGGTTGAACTTGAGTAACCACTATGGGGCTCCGAACCACGTGCTTCCCATCTGTCCACGAAAGCGACCCGAACACCGCCCCGGCCTGACCCAGCTCCAGATTCCGGGCATCCGCCGTCACCGTCACCACGAAACTCCGCTTCTTAACTGCCTCCGAAAACACGAGGCGCGACGGCCTCACCGTCACCATCACCCCCTCAGCCTGCGACTCCACCCGCACCCGATACACCGAATTCGGCGCGCCCACGTTCGTCACCGTCCTGAAGAACGTCTTGCTCGACGACGACGAGACCGGCAAGACCGCCACAAACGACGGGTAATTCAGATTCTCCGGCAACGGCGTCCTCCGCGGACAATTCGGCGGCGACCGAGTAATCACCTGAATCAACCTGGGCCCGTAACCAATAGCACAGAGGAAGGTAAGGTAATCATCGTTGGTAATGTCGTAAACCAAGCCAGGGTCCATGGCAAGAGCGAGGTTGAGATGTCCAGCGCCGAAATCATAGGGCGTGGAGCCATTCCCAGTTGCTTGATCAATCATGGGGCGGTTGGTGTTGTCAAGAACCGTCGCGGTTGTCATCATCGCAGACCTTACGGCGGCAGGGCTCCAGTCAGGATGCGCGGACTTCAACAACGCCGCAGCGCCGCTCACGTGAGGACACGCCATGGACGTGCCCGACAAAATGTTGAACTCGGTTCTTCTGGTGTCGGAGTCCAACCCGGAAGGCCCCACGGCATGGGTCCACGCGGCGAGAATGTTCACTCCCGGAGCGGTCAAATCCGGTTTAAGTATTTCCGCGCTCAAGCCGTTGGGTCCCCTCGCAGAAAACGACGCCACAACGGGTGCCGGTTTGATTCCAACCACAGTGCCTTTGAAATCGATAGTAGCCTTGGGGTTCGCAGAGGAGGAGATATACGCTTTGATTTCATCTCCTCCGTTAGCGCCAAGGGCACACGCGGGAAGAAGATGAGCGTCCCCAACAAGACCTTCCCCGTTGGATATTCCGTTTGCCAGAATCATTCCCACGCCTCCTGCTTTCTTCACCACCAACCCCTTCGCAACTCTAGGGCTACTACCTCTATCGCATACCACTATCTTCCCTTTCACGAGTTCTGGGTCTAACGAGTTTTCCATGCACAGTGAATCCGTGAGAACCCCTGATTTTCCGGGGTAAACTAACGGATACATTTTCCCCTTCAACGGCACTCCGGAGTAAAGAGACACGCCGGAGAGTCTTCTGCCGTTGCCCAATATAACCTCCGCAGGGAAATCGCGATCAATAGTTCCTGCTCCGACGGTGGTTAACCACGGAGCGAGGTTGGTCACCGACATTCCACTTGGCCCGTCGTTTCCGCCCGAAGAAGACACAAAAACGCCTCTGGAAACTGCACCGTATGACCCGATCGCAATGGGGTCTAGATAGTAAGGGGAAGCAATGCCGTCGCCGCCGCCGATGGACATAGAGATGACGTCGACGCCGTCGGCCACGGCGGCGTCGAATGCGGCGAGGATGTCAGAGTCGAAGCAACCGGAATTCTTCCAGCACACCTTGTACATGGCCAATCTCGCTTTGGGAGCCACGCCCTTTGCGACTCCGTGAGCATAGCCCGCCATGCTGGCTTCGAAAACGTAGCGACCCGCCGCGGTTGACGCCGTGTGGGTTCCGTGGCCGTCCGCGTCCCGAGGCGAACGGAATTCGACGGTGTCGTTGACGGAGGCGCCGCTTGCCTCGTGACCTCTGGAGAAGAATCTCGCACCGATCAGCTTCCTGTTGCAGTTACTGGGCGAGAACTTGAAACCGGTCTCGCAAACCCCTTTCCAGCGTCTAGGGATGGGGCCCAGGTTGGAATCGCTGAAGCTCCGGCGCTCCGGCCAGATTCCGGTGTCGAAGACTCCGATGATGACGTCGGATCCGTAGTCGGTTTCGGACCACAGGCCGCGTTGGTTTCTGAGGCCAACGAACTGAGGGGAGCGAGTGGTGTGTAGTTGGCGGCGACGGTCCTCCAAGACCGCCAGCACGGAGGGGTGCTGGCCCAGAGAAGCGACTTGTTGGTGGGTTAGCACTGCGGAGAAGCCGTGGAAAACGGTGTCGTAGAGATGGACGATGCGGGTTGGCTCCGCGAACTCCGAGGTGTACCAGTGGTAGTGTGTCGGGAAAACTGACGGCTTCGATCCGGAATCGATCCTCAAGATGAATGTTTTGGACACTTGGTCCTGCGCTATGATTTGAGGGAGAAAACTAAAGAGAATGAACAAGAAGGTGCAGGAAAGAAGTGTGGGAGGAGGAGTAGCATTCACCATAATGTTAGCCATTGGCAATAGCAGTGGTGAGTGTCTTGAGTGGGAGTGAGTGAGGAGTAATATAAATATAAATATACTACATAACAAAAAAAATATAAAAAATTCCAATGCTTCCTATTTCTCACTTTCTATTACTTTATCAGGCGTGGGCTAGGGTGGGAGAACCTCTCATGTCTCCTATTATGAAAAATAACATTATAACCGTTAGATTTGTTGTATTTTAAATTAATGGATGAGATTTTTTGCTCTTTTTTCTTTTTTGTTTATCGTTTTCTTCTTCTCTTTATTGATTTGTCCTCCATCACTTTCTTCCTTTCTTTTACCCTTTCTCTCTCCTGCAACCCTCCCCTTTCTCTTCCTTTTCTTCCAATAACCTTGTCCCTCGAATTGAGTTGAAGCTAGAGGTCAAGGTTGACGCGGAGACCAAAAAGAAGGAGAAGTTCGAGGAGTTGAAGCGCCTCGTTAAGAAGCTTCATTACGAAAAAGAGGATTCAGCAAAACAAAGAGAAGTTGCAGCAAAAGTGAGGTTGCTCACGAAGGAGGATTTGGAAGTTAGAGGAACATCGGCGATGCTTGGTGCCATTCCTTCGCTCGTCATGATGCTCGATGGTTCCCCAATGATTGATACGTTGCTTCAATACTTCACCTTTGAAGATCAACTCTTTTTTCTTTTTGCGGTTGATTTTAATTTTTTTTTTAATGTCGTTGTTGTTTTTCAGTGTATTTTTACAAGAATAAAGCATCCATCATCATTTTTTATATATATAAATGTTTTATGGTTAATTTTCAGTACTACACATGATGTTGCCTTTCATTGTTTCTTAAATTTCTTGAATATCTTTAAATGTAACTCTCAATGATTAAGAATCATAATGGCATATTTTTTTAATTTTTTTCAATCTTTTGGGTGTATTGTTACAGAAATAAAATGGCTATTGTGAAATATTGAGAATATGCTTAAGTTGATTAAAACCCCAAATTCTTCTGTTTCTGTAGCAATTGTTGCAAATCTCCTTGGATTGAGTGCTTTGAATTCAAATAAGCACATGATTGAGCAATTGTTGGAGGAAAAGGAAGAAGGAGGGGCGGGGTTGCAAGAAAGAGAAAGGGGAAAATAAAGAAGGAAAGAGATGGAGGACAAATCGGTAAAATGAAGAAGAAAAAGATAAAAAGAAAAAATAACAAAAAAAATCCATCCATTGATTCAAAATACAAAAAATTTGACGGTTATAAAACTATTTCCCATGGTGGGAGACATGAGGCAGTCTCCCACCCTAACCCACGCCTACTTTATCATTTATCACATCTTTAACATTACTTTTTTCCAGTGTTTTGAAAACTGGACCGGACTGGACCGGCCGGTCGGACCGGAAAACCGGTGAACCGATTACCTAACCGGTTCAAATAAACCACAGAACCGGCCTGAAGAAAAACCGGTCAAAGAACCGGAAAACCGGTCAAAAACCGGCTAAAAACCGGTTCACAGCGGGTCAAAGAAAAATGCTTAATACAACATTATTTTGATTTTTTTTCTTAAAAAAAATAAAAACCAACCTAAAGTATTTATCATTTTCTTTTTTATTTTAAATATAAACTTGTTTTTATTAATAAATGTTGATGTGTATAGTTAAAACTTATACTTAAGTATCATAACATATTTGATTTGCACTTATAGGTATTGTAAATGTAAAGAACCTATAAAATTATGTTTTATTTTTAATTTTTAGTATTACAAAATTATAATATTATGCTTTTTTAATATTATTTTATGTATTATTTAATTGTTATTATTATTATTTTATTAATACCGGTTTGACCACGGTTCAACCCTAGTTAAACCATTGAACCTTGAACCAGTGCCTTGACCGGTTCAATGACCGATCCGGTTTTAAAAACATTGCTTTTTTCTTTTCTTTTTTGCTTTTCTGTCTCTCATTTTCTTCAGTTTCCATACCATGAATTTCTTCCCAGACTGGGCCATAGAAAAATCTCTAGTACATAACATTTTTAATTCTCTTTTACTTTATTTTTTTTCTAGTTTTCTCTTTTTATTATCTTATATTACCTATTATAAATCTTTCATTTCTCTATGCTCTTTTCTTATTTCTAACGGGATGTGTACCAATTATTTTCTTAAATAAATTAAATTTCGTTAAGTTTTATTAATCTGATTTAGTGTAAGTTTATTATTATTATTATTATTATTATTATTTATCTTCCTTTTTTGTTCTCATTACATATCTAATTATTTTTTATTTCTCTCTTCTTTTTTCTTTTAATATCTTAAAAAATGGAATATACGTTTATCTTATCACTGTCCTCTTTTTTCCATGTTTCTAATGAATGAAAAGTACGTCCACTGTGGCTTAAAGTTCACTCCCTAATATCCCCTTTCGGATTGGGGTTTCATTAGCTCTGTTACTGTTTGTTTTACTGTGATGATGTATTAGATTATGGAATTAGTGAATTACGTCAAAAAGGAGTGAATAGAAAGAAACTGGGAGAGGATGGGATATTAGGGATAACAAAAGTTGACGAATGGTGCTTCGAATTTCATGGTGTGGATGGTCCATGGTCACTTTCTGTGCTTCGCACTGTTTGCCAAAATTGGAGAAGCAAGATGCTAAACAAAACACTGGCATGGGATTCCCCGATGATTATGCCTTAACTATTCCCGTACGGTCCATGGAAAGGCTTAATTTTGGATAAAATGAAAAATTCAGATAGGTATTTTTTCCAATTAAAATTATCGTTTTATTTTGATAATTATTATTTTTACTTTTATAATTAAAATTAGCAATAATTGTTAAGATGAAATTTTAATTTTAATTTAACAACGACACTAATAATATATATATAATTGTTTTTAAGTTTGTCTTTAATTTAATATTTCAGTTAACATTAAGAATAACTTCAAGAAAAAAAAATATAATATTAATTGATTCGAATTATCTAGAGAACAACAATTAAATGATTGTCTATATTTTCATATTTGACTCACTCTATTCAAAGTGACTTGAGAAAAATTATTAAAGGTGGCAATTTTTCTTATCGAATAACTTTTATATTTTAATATAATAAATATTTTTTTGACACAACTATTTTTTTGACACCACCATCAGTATGGCAGGGTGAATTAAGATGGTGGGAGAAACAAGAGAAAAAAATATAATTATTAGATGTAAAATAAAATTGAGTATTTTTATCTTTTGAGTATTTTGTACTTGGAATAACAAGTTATCCCATTGTTTATCAAGTAACAAAAAGTTAAGTTTTTGTTTTGTCATGCTTCATTTGATTTGTGTTGTTCCATAATTTTTTTTTAAAAAATTAAATATGCAACAATTATATTTGTGTTGTCCAATACCATATCTTTCAACAAATCAAATGGATCAAAAAATAAAATTAGAAAAACTTTTTTTAATAATATCTTGAAAAATTATTTTTTATTTGGTTTAATTACTCATTTGGTCTCTATAGTTGCACAAATTTTACTTTTTACTTCCTACACTTAAAAATCATCTGTTTTAGTCCCTACACAAACACTTTCAGTTTTGTTTTGGTCTCCATCATTAAAAAAAAAAAAAGAAAGCTAATGCTGTTAACAGTGGATGACATGGTGCTGACATGACATTGACATGTGTGGTACTATGCGTTTTAGTCTCTATACTTGCACAACTTTTACGTTATAGTCATTATGCCTGGAAACTACTCATTTTAGTCCTTATACAAACAATTTTTTTTATCAACACCTTTCTCCTCCTCATTAGTTCCTATCAACACCTTTCTCCTTTCTTCATCCTCCTTCTCCTCCTCCTCCTTCTCTCCCTTTGTTTCCTTCTTTTCTTTTTCCTTATCAATACCTCCCTTCTCCTTTTATTTTGTAGGTTCTATTTTTTTTTAAATCCTCATAAATTAGCTAATTCTCATTGACCCTAAATCGGAGTTTCGAGGTTGCAGAGTTTAGTTTCGCTTCTTGAACAAGATGAGGTAGCTAACGAGTAATGATTTGTATTGGCACTCCTTGCAGTGGCGGGGGACTTGTTGCATGAGGAGTGCTAGCATTCCTCTATATAATATTGAAAAATATAAGTCATTGTTCGTTTAGTTTTATAATATTATGTTATTTATTTAGTAGTAGTAAATATATGTATATTTTTTATTTCCACACATTATATATAATATATTTTTCATGTATATGCCAAATAAGTTAAGTGTCTTAGTGATTCTTATGTATGATGTTAAAGCATAGGGTAATAATTTCAAACTTTACCTTAAACACTTTTTTCAATTTTTTAAACATCATTTCTAACTGATGCGGCTATATTTCATTAATTTTAAGAATAGGAGGATTTGATTTGAGCAATTAAAACTACAAAAATTAAAATCCCCCATTAGATAAACTATAAGAACAATAAAACAATTAAACCAATTTTTTATAATCCAAAATTAAGCCACTTAGTATTACTTCAACTCTCAATTTTAAATCTAGAATCAATTATTTAATATAATACCCACATATAACATTTACCTAAAACTACATTAACTAATATTTTAACGTAATTTTGTATTGTCTAACATAAATCTAAACACGCTCTTAACTTATCAATGTGAGTGGGGTGAGACATCACTTCACCATTTTCTAACCCTCTACTAAAATATTAACCGCTCAATAACTCACCGCTAAATCCTTATTGTTGAGTGTCATTCATTATGCCCTTAAATGCTCGTTAATGAAGTTTATTAAAAAGAATGAAGTTCTCATTCGTATAAGTACTCCATATATAATAATGTCATTATATATGACGGCTTACTTCCATATTTACTCTTCTAATACATTGCTATAGCTAGTATTTATTAAGAACGTGGTACTTTATTATTCACTGTCAATCTATTGCAGCGCAGCTAGATATACCCGATCGTATTTAAACTTTAAATCTAATGTGATTGCAAATCTTTATGATAGGGTATTGTGTGAGAATGCTTATTATTACAAATCTAAACTTTTAGTTTATCAAATTTATAAATGAATTGTCAGACTTTTTCTTTCTTTAATTTCTAATTAATATTCAAATATCATTAGCAACATTAGACATGATTAAATATTTATAAATTATCATTAAAGTAATATTCTATTAATTAATTTAACTTTTATATTTTTAAAATTTTAAGTTTCAAATGCTTATATTTTATACATTTTAAGTATATTTTTATTACTAGAAAACAATCTTATAATAATTAAGTTGACCTTGTTGAATTTTTTTTTTTAATTTTTTATATTTCACTAATTAAATATTTTTGTAATCCACGAAATATTTGTTAATTTTAATTAAAACGTGTTATGATTGTTTCTATACAAATTAAGTGGAGTAAAAGCCAAAACCAACTTATATCTTAAACCATCACTAATTGGAAATGTCTAAATTGCTGTCGTAGATGACAAAATATTTTCACTATTTTATCTTGAATTCTTGACTTTGTTCAATGAAACCCCGTATCATGAATGTGCTATGAGTTATCTTCTCACCGTTTCATGTACTTCACGCACTTTGTTTCCGTGCATGAGAATTTGTAGCCTCGCCTTAATGTTTTATCGACACATTACAATAAAGTTGTTCATGTAATTTTCAACTCTTATCTACTTCGAGAAATAAGCTAGGTCTAAAAACACTAATTATCTTATTTCTTTTCCTCCGCCACGAACAAGTATACAAGCACTTGTTCTTTTACAAAGGAAACACTAAAACAAAAACTCATATATTTACACACACACAAAAAAAAAAGCTGTTAAACTTTGTTTTATTGGTATAGATTTTATTTAATTTAATATAAACATAATAGGTTTAAGAGTATGCTGCATTATATTAAAAAAAATTTATTGGTATAGATAATTGATATATATACCATTGATTAATGTTAGTATGATTCAATTCATTTACATTATATTTGTTATTATTGCCGTCATTACCATGATTGCACCCACTACTACTATTACATTGATAATACATTTATCTAATATTTGTGTTTTGTTGCAGTGAAATGTATTTATTTTTTAAAACAATACAATATATTTTAAAAATATTTTATTTAAACCAAACATAGGAATAAAAACTTTATTATTAGGAATAAATATATTTACTACTGCATACAGGACTTTTTATGTCGCTTAAAAATGACTTTTTATATCAGTTGTTGGTCCGTTATAGATTCAGGGGACATGAAATGTGAGCATTTTTTATACTAGATAATGAACAAATGTAAAAAAACACTTTTTACATTGGTTCATGCCTATAATTGATGTCAAAAGTGTCATTTTCTACATCGATTGTGGTTATAATTGATATAAAAATTGAGTTTCTACATTAGTTATAGACACAATCGATATAAGAAGTAGGTTTTTTTTAAAAAAATATACAGTTTGTTTTCTTTCCTTTTCCTCCCTGAAATTACAAAACATAAACACTAGATAGAAGCAAGTTGCTTATAGGCAACCACAAACCGTAACACTCCTTTAATTTTACATATAATTCATATTGATTTAATTATTAATTTAAGTTGATGAAAATGTTGGTATTTTTTTTTATAATAGAAAATTTCTAAATTTGACAGAATTTGAAAATAGAAGTGAAATGATAAAAACCGCTTATGTATATATGTATATATATCAAACAGTACATCATGGTTTGAGGATAATACATAACAGTTAGAAAACAAAAGTACATTGAAAGACATATACTACCTAGCCCACTATATACTTCAAAAAGATCCTATACAGAGCAGTATTTATCTATCCTATCCCTCATACAAAAAGAAAATACTATAGGTCTTCAGGTCCTCTCCCGTTGAAATGTTCTCTATCTCGTACTCAACATCACGAAGCATAAATGTCGTCTTCAATAATCACGATCAATCATACACAGAAGAAAATAATGGAGTGAGGTGTTTTGTTCTAAAATCACTTTTACATGTACGGTAGGAAATCTACCATAAAACAAAGATAAAACACAACTGACAAGACAAAGGGTCCTAAGGTTCATTCTAAGTTGTATCAGACTACCCTTGACTAAGTATGGATCCATACTTCCCATTAGTGGGTAATAGTTCTCAATAGAACCTAGGAAGTGACTGGGAGTACATATATCTCTTTCAACATCATCACGTGGTACAGTCCTCATTATCATTGAGGAAAATAACAGTCAGGATATCCATTTATGGAGATGTACTCTCAAACCAATCTTGGAATGCTGAGCAGTTGTCGGGGTTATCTGTAACACTGATTTTCTTAATGTATGATTTAGTGGTTTAATAACTAAAAAGTGGAAATTTGATATGTAATCTAGGTGATTAAAAGAAATAAATGAATTGTTGTTATGTACGGTATGTTATATGTAGTGATGATTTGATGTTGTTTGTTTGAAATTCTAATTTGAATTTAAGAAATTTGAGATATGTGCTCGAGCCAATTTGGATATGTTGTGAGATTGATTTTGGGTTTTTGAGAGAAAATAGTTAAGTTAGACCAGTTTTGAGATAAGAAAAGTGGCTTGGTGAGGTTTGGGCCTCAGTTGGCCAAAAGTCTGTGTGAGAGCTCTAGGGAGGTCGAGTATATAAAGGAAGGGGAGGGACAAATCCCCTCATTCTCCCATTCTCTTTCTCTCTCTTCAATTCTCTCTAAAAATCTAAAGTTAGCAAGGGTATTAGAGGATTCTGAGCTCAGTTTAGTGATTGTGGTGAAAGGAGGAATCAATCTATGGAAGATTTTGGCTCAAGAACATCAGATTCTCAAAGAACCTAAATTCAAATTTAGAAACTTTTAAAGGTAAGGAAAGCTTACAAATCGTTTGTTTTGTGTTAATAACTATTAGTATGCTGATTTCTTGCCTTATAATCGGTTGAATCTCTATGGATGTTACCATTTTGTTGGCTTTGGGTGAAAATGGGTTTTGGGGGAGAAATTTTGAGATTTGGATGAGAAATTGATGATTTTGTGATGAAATGTTGAATTGATTATATGATTTGATTTGTATTAACTTGGTTGAGGTGGATTGAGATTGTTGGAACACCATTAATTTGAAAATCTATGTTATTTGGTTGAAAAGTTTGAGTTTTCTTCGTAGAGAATCGCATTTTTTCAAAAATCCTCGTAGATAATCAATTATGGGGATCACATAATTCATTATCTGGAGTTTTAGAAATTGTTTTCCTGATTTGGTTTCGGAAATAATCGATTATGCAGTTGGATAATTGATTATCTATTGTTTAGAAAAAAAATTTCTAGATTTGATTTTGGAAATAATCGATTATGGGCATTTGATAATCGATTATCTACTATTAAAAAAAAATTCTAGTTTTTCTTCGGAAATAATCAATTATGGCAACCCATAATCGATTATTTCTGCTGAAAAATGAAATCTGATGCATTTTTGCTACAGTACAAAATCTGTTTCTACAGTACATAATCTATTATTCCAGATCTGAATGTACTATTTCAGATTTTAAAGTTTTCATTTCAAAACGTGAAATTTTATGAATTTTAAGATTTGCTAATCTTCCAAATGGTTTTCAAAGAAGGTTTTGGTTTTCAAATCGTAGTTAATTGTTGGATTGGTTGTGAAGTGGAAGGTTACTTAAATAGGACCTCCACTTAATGTGTATGATATTATTGTATGAGGTTTCTCATGAGGTGGGCTGCTTGAATAGAGCTTTACCTGTTGACCATGCAAGAGGCCGAATTGGGCGTGTATGGAGTTGATGGTGATTGTTGGACCACAGGTGGTGCTAAGTAGGCCACGTGATGTTATGCTGATATATATATATATATATGATAAGATGATTGTTGTGGTTAAGTTGCTGGTTGTGTTGATATGTTGATACACACACACACACACACACACACACACACATATAATGGTTGTTTAGTAGAGTTGGTTTTTGTGGTGATATATGCATTGGCATGCATATGTTGTTGGCTGAAGTTGTGTGGGCCTCAAGCCATGTACGGGCAGGCATGTAAGGTAGATGGTGACTAGAGTTGGTACTCAAATAGGCTTCCAGCCTAGTGCTTGGATAAGAAGTGGGGTTTTAAAGCTGGACTTAGGGGATAAGTGGATGGGTAGACCCCGTAGGGGGCCAAGGCAGTACAGGTCTTGTGTCGCGGTATACCACCACCCACATACACTTATCCTGACAACCATAAGCTTATCCAACTGATCAGAGTTTTGACAGTCCCTGAATGGTGCTAGATGGCCATGGTAGGGAATAAGACCTGACTGATCACCTAAAATGTAGAAATCTCTCGAGAGTTGTGTCATTCATGCATTGGCATGTGGTAGTGAAAGCATGGGTGTTGGATTGAGGCGTATTTAACCCATTCTTGATGAATTTGATTTCAATTTGGCAAATGATGGTTTGATGATATAAATTACATATATGCTATGGTTGTTGTTATTTCGTAAGCTTACCCTTGCCTTGCTGTTTTGTTTTAGTATGGTTGTTGTGGTTGTTGTTGTTGTTGTATGTTGCTGTGCCTGTGATGATCATGTCTTATGACGTAGGAGCAGATGGCTACGCTTCAGTAAACCCGGCTACTCAGAGATGATGGTGGAGCTGCTTACAAGTTAGCTATTTTTGGATGTGTTGTTTTGTATTATATTCGTTTGATGGGATTGTATAGAGTGACCAGCTATAGGGAGTGAGTTTTTGTATTCCTCTTCCCTGATGATGTATATTTTGATACGTTTGATATGGGCTAGTGTTATCCCATTGTTGTGTATGATATGATGATGATAGATATGCATGTATGGCACTAGGAGAGATAGGTGGATCTCTCGGTTGATGTGCATGACTTATATACAGATATGTTATGATTTGACTTTTTTTTTTATCCACTTGATAAGATGTAAGTGGTGTATGTTTAGTATGGTTGTTTAATAGCGACAGTTGAGTTGTTACATTATCGAGTTTGGTCAGGAAAATATCCCGGCTTAAGGGCACTACCCTGACCATTGAGACCTTTACCACTTGATGCCTACCCCTAAGACCTCCGCAAGTGAGTTCTTGCCTTTCATTCCTCAGCGTGCCAAACTGTAGTTTCCCTAGCAGGGTGCTATGCTACTACATGTCACTCGCTTTACATTACTCACTAATTATCAATTTCTAACCTCTCAAGCAGAGGTTTCCCTGGTCTCATTTAATTTGAGCACCAGTACAATCAACATTTTTGCCTTATTTTGCAGAAATTGTATAATACCAAAATTTTAACGGAATAACAATTTAGTAATCATATAAAATTTTAGCAGAATAACAATATAGTAATTATAATTTAATTACTAAAATTTTGATAGAATAACAACTAAATAAATGCATTTTGATTTTCTAAATTTGAGCAGAGTAATAGCTTAGCAAATGCATTTTAATTTTCTAAAATTAAATAGAGTAACAGCTTAGCAAGTAAAATTTAATAATTTAAATTTGAGCAAAGTAATAATTTAGTAATGATTTAATAATCTAAATTTGAGCAGAGTAACAACTTAGCAAAAATTAAAGTTTAACATTGAACAATAATAACAATAATAAAACTTAAGCCTAAACGAGTTTAATGGAAAACCCTTCCTACCAACATGCAAAGTAATAATAATTTAGAACCAACCCCACTCCCCCCATTACCTCTAAGATAGTTGATGAAGAGGATGGAATTGTTGATGCAAAGCTCTTAGGAAGAGAACTTTATTAGTTGGAAAACTAGTAAAATTTTAGCATAAAAACAAAGTAAAATAATTTTTTTTCTAGAGAAAAGCTCTCTAAGAATTTGGCTAGCTTGAGAGAGGAAAGGACGAGTGAAAATTTGAAAACTTTGAGGCCTATTTATAGAAGAAGGAGGGGGGTTAGGTGTCCAAAGATTTACATCATCCATTATGTAAGCATTCTGTCATAAATCAAATTTTTATTTATTTTTAATCCAATTTAGGGACACATATCCCAAATAGGTGGTGAATAACCTATTTTAGGGTTGGGGATGTGCTCCACCAGCTGTCCCAAGCCTCCATGTGTCAAATTTTATCTATAGGTGAATTAACTAGTACCGATAAAAACGCCTAAACTTGAAAAATTAGCTTTTAATATCAAAATAATTCATTTTAATACAAAACTGGACAAATACATTATTTTTCATCAAAAATAAATTTCTAATGATAAATTTTAATTTTTATTAATTTATGTCAAATTATATGTATTTATTTTGTATTTTTAAGCTAGAAAGTTCATAGAAAATCCATTTTAATTCAATAAATACCAAAATTTTTATGAAAATTATAAAATTAAATATTTTACCCATAAATAAACTAAAATTACCATTTTCATCCTTTTTGAATGTCAAACTAGTACTAGTTGACTTATTAGACACGTAGAGACATTTTTGTCATTTTATACAGAAATTCCAGAAAATTTCCAAAAAATTTTCAAAATTATATTTTAATATATATGACATAATTCCAAGCTCAGATTGACATTTTAATGTCAATTGAATCTTTTCCTCGTGTTAGTCCTTAATGTTGAGAAATAGGAACAAAATTGTTATTTTCTAATTTTTCCGGGCACCGATTTAGAAAAATTATTAAAAACTACGATTAAATAGCTCTTGATATTTTGAGCAAAATGGTGGAAGTCAAAATTTTGAAATTCCTTTCCGATTTTTCAGAATTGCATTGTTAAATATTAAAAAAAAAGTTGAAGAATTGAAATAGGATTGTTATATTTTTCACTACTTTTCTTTCAAAATAAAGTTTTTATAATGAGAGATACTTAATATAAAAATTTTAAAATATTTTGAGGTCAAAAAGTCTCTGGTTGGTTCCCATAGTCAACCAGGGGTATTTTTGTCATTTTACAAAAATTATCTCAATAAATTCCAGAAAAATTTCTAAAATTATTATTAATTTTTCTAAATACATTGATGACCTAAAAATAATTTTTAAACATACAGAATAATTTAATATACAAAAGTAGGGGTGTTACACAAACAACTAATATATTTTTTAAACTTATATACTAAGATAAAAAAGAAATATATTTTCTATAAACATTCATAAAAAAATATAGGATTTTATAAAATGGTAATCAAACTTAAAATGGTGCCCAATGAATCATTTGTGTGCCTATTTAGACAAAAAATAGTAAAGGTCAATATGAACATAACAAACATAACTTAACTAATAAATATCAAGATAAACATAAATTAAAAAACATGAAATAGTAAGATAAACATAACTTATTTTCTAATTAATGTGATCAAGTAGGAATGTTCTTCCCTAGAAAACCACTAACCACCTTTTGTTAGAAGGATCATTGACATAAAATATATATATATTTTTGTAGTCAATAATTTATGAATTTTTTATTTACTAAATTATAAAAATATAATGATTTAAAATGTTGAATTCCACACATTGCATGTTAAGCACATATTTTTATATGAAAATTATCATTTAGGATTGAAATGTGTATTAAATACTAAATTGATAAAATTAAAAAATCATTTAAGAAAAATTTTCATAAAAACAAAAATAATTAAGTTATAAATGAATTAAACAAGCAAAACTCAAGCTTTCAATTATACTCGTTTAAATAAATGAGTCAAGCTTGAACTATCTATTTTTTTCACAAACCAAACCGAAACTTTAAGTGTTCGTCTCAACTCGACTCGTTTATACCCGTATCTCTGTATGTAAAAAATTAACCACCATCTATTATGATTTGAACCGGGTGTTGTTTAAATTTTAATTACTTAAAAGTTTAAGGGTAAAATGGTTTCTAAAAGTGTTAAGCACCATCATATGGATCTCTAAAATTGAAAAAAAAATTCTTAAAAGCGCAAATCATCACTTATGTCAGTTTAATAATTAAGTATGATCCGTTAAATATAACGTTGTGCCTACATACCGGATGTTAAGTCCCTATTTGGCACACTCATAAAACACGTGTCTGACAGCTAGGATGTTTATTACCAAAAGGTGCAAAATAGTGCCTTACCCAAAGTTTAATTACCATCTGTATTATAGTTTGAACCGATATTATAACAAAACCTGACTTTTTATTTTTTAGCTAATACTACTTCTTCCCTCTTCCCTCCTCTCCCCCCTTCCTCCCCTTTATTTTTATCTTACCAAACAGAGTGTAACGACACACTGGTGAGCAGTTGTCTATTTTGTAAGCGTCCTTCTCTATCGGACGGTCGACAATTGTTTTAGAAAGTAGAAACATTATTTTGTTTCAGAAAGTGAAGCATCATGTGACGAGATGGACGGTGCAGATTAGACGCCCACGCTCATCACGGCGGAGCACAAGCAGTGTCCTTCGGTAACTGGCAATTGCGGGTCCCACCCCGTAAAAGTAGTCTCCAGTGGTTGAATGCTGACGTCATCGTTAAATTTTCTTCTGTTAATCTGTGCTGGAAAGTTTATATTGTCAGTAGTTGGATTGGTGGGATTTGACGACGACATGAGTTAAGTCCGATAATGATCAAAGAAGAATTCTCCATTATCGCTTACAAATCATGCATGCATTTGACGAAGCTTTTATCATCATAAAACCATATTTTATTTTTATATACTTTTTTATTAATATTAATATAACAAAACTTTATTTAGTAAGTTTTATTATGATCTCTGATATAAAAAAATAGTTTTTGAGCACATGTCTTAGCGATATTATTTAAAATTAAGCTTAAAAAGAACTCATAAAAATCTTATAAATTAATTTCATAAGATAAATTCTTTAAAAGACTCTCATAAGTTTTTTATATAGTTAATAAAAAATAGTTAATTATTTTTATTCTTTTTAATGTAACAAAAAATATTTTATTATTATTCTTACATCAATGAAAATTTTTGAGATGAATTTAATTGTTATATACTATTAGTATAATTTTTTTTATAGTATCAATTAATTAAAAATTATGATAAATATAACTTTTAAAGTAATTATTATAAAAGTTAACACACACACACACATATATATATAATTAAATTACAATGTAAAAACTCCTCATATTATTATTGCATGTACTATTTTCTCTTTTGAGATCAAAACTAGCATTGAAATTTCGAATAAATCAGATGGACTTTTTAATTTTTGTTTGGTCTCCCATCTTATAATTATAATACTTCTTTTATCAAAGCAAAAGTGTCTAAAATTGTAAGTCTAAAAAAAAAAGGTTTAGCACAAAAAGAAAAAAAGAAATAAAAGGTTTGATTTTAGGTACAAAACTGTGATAGCCTGCACTGGGTTGGATAAATGCTTCTTGTAGATCCCGTTAAGACTAGCCTAGCCCAAATTGAATAGCCTGTTCAGTTCAGCTTCACCAGGATTTTGTGTGTTCATAGCCGGATCGGGTCCGTATATTGGATCGGGAATCGATTATGCAATCTTACAAAAAACTAACATAAAACTGGTTAAACTATATATATATATATATATATATATATATATATATATATATATATATATATATATATATATATATATATATATATATATTATTTTTTTTAAGAATTGGTTAAACTAGTTTAAAATCGTGTAAACCTTAAAGTTAAACTTACTCAATGTATAAATTAGAGTATATCACTTGAAACTAATATTACTTTAGTTCAAGTAAAACTGAGTTCAAATCCCTTAAACAAGGTCGTTCAAGTTTTGTAAATGAAAAAAAAAATGTAATTGAAAAGAAAAATTTCATAAAAGGTGGTCAATCAGATTCTCCAATAGAGATTAATCATTGACAAACTTGATGGATACTTCATAACCATAACACAGTGACAAAAAAAGAGAGTATAACTTGGAGATTGAGTCATTCACTTTTTTTATTCTTTAAATCAGATCACTCTTTGCTTTATTTAAGTGTGACTTTCTTTCACAATAACTAATTGTAGAAAAGTTTCTTTCACTCTTCTTATCTTTATGTGACTTTTTTTATTTTAATTTATTTTTAAAATTGCAAAAATTTTAAATTAGAAAAGTTATAATAAAAAATTTACTCCTATATTATAAATTAGAATACACAATTATTACTCTTTCAATTAGATATTTTCAATATTCCTTCTCTCATCTCCTTTAGATGTGTATTTCACACACTACTTTAATACTCTTGCAACTAGCCAACACATTTATCTCTCATTCATCTCAAACTAACATTCATTTATCTTTATCTATATATACCTAATGTCTTTTTTAATTTATCATCTTTTATCTCTATCTTTAAATTTGATTTCAATAATTTTTTCAAAGAAATTGTCAATAGATATAAATAACCATATAGTACAAATTAAATTATTTATTGTAAATTCAATTTCTTTATTATGAATTTTAATTATACAAAAATTAAAATTTATCTTATATTATGTACAGATTAAAATTCTAATTTATTAATAAATTAGAAAGTTTTTTTATCAACACAAAAATTTAAATTTACCCTTATTTAACGTTATCAATGTCATTTATTTATTTATTTATTTAAAATATATAAAAGTAATTAAAAAAGTTTCTTAACACCACAAAAGTTTGAATTTCTTTGTATCTAATACTGTTCACATGACTTTTTTTATTTTAAATTATAATAAGCAAATAATTAATAAATTGAAAAGTCTCCTTATTCTTTCAATGTTTTTATTTAAAATTTGAAATACATTATCTTTTATACTTGATCTTCTTTAACACTCTTAAAAGTATTAATAAAATATGAAAGTTGACCATTCATTGTATGAGTTAAAATACTACTAAGTATTATTTCTTGAGAAAGCAATAATATCATAAAATTTTGGTTTAATTATATTTTTAGATACTTTTAATTTAGATATGTATAATTTTTATCTCACATTTTTTCAAATTAATTAAGTCTTGTTATTTTTAAAATTAAATAATTTTGTTTCTCTATAATACCTATAAACTCTCATTTTTTTTCTCAAGATCTTTATAACTTGAATTATCTTCTACTCAAAATTTACTAACCAAAAACATCTAATTTTCTCTTTGTAGGGCAAATTACATTAATATCTCTGGAGATTTTAATACAATTACACACATTGTGTCTTTTCTCGATATTATGCTTACCTCCTTCACTTCATATTACATTACAAAAAATCATAGAAGATCTTTGTTAATGATTGAGAAGAATATATTGTGTTACGTTATTAATTGTAATTCTGTTAAATTTTAGAGTGTTTATGTATTTTGTCGATATTATGCTTACCTCTACTTCATATTACATTACAAAAATGGGAAAAGTATTATGTGTAATTGTGTTAAATTTTAGAGTGTTTATGTATTTTGTCCTAAGAGAAATGCTAGTAACCCACTCTCTAACATACTCTTTTGAACACACTCTCTCTTATTAGTTGAAATTTCTTGAAAATAGCAAAATTTTGTGGGTTCCACATCTTATTTAATGATTCTCTTTCTTGATTTTGTAATTTTTTAATAAATTTTAATCAATGAGAAAGTGTGTGCTAAAGAGTGTGTTGCTAACATTCCTCTTGTCCTAATTTTTTTTTTTTATCAAAATACCATTAGGTAAAACAATAATAACAACAACAACGACAATAATGATTTTGGTATTTATTAGGTTAAAGGTAGTAATTAAAAAAATCAATTAACAAAAAATTGTTTGTTAGAAAATATCACAAAAATATATTGATTACATTAAATATTATATTTTTTAATTAAAATTTTCTATTTTTAAACCCTTAATCATTGATGATGATGATGATGATGGTGATGATAATAATAATAATAAAAAAAAAAAACTGTCGTAGTTAAGAATAAACATCGAGCAAAAGTATTAATTAAGTCAATCAATATTAACTTAAGAATAAACATAATCCAAAAGTGACGTGTTGGGTATGATAGCACCCAAAATTTGCTCGTTTTCATAATTAAGAGGGATTACAACCAAAAGGTTTGTTGCCTTTTTTGTTTTAACTATTGCATACGCCTGGTAACCACAGTAGATATAGTATATTATTATCATTTAAGATTACATGCCCCACTTACATATGTATCACATTGAATATGCCGGCCAAAGAACTAAATGATAAAGCTATATTATACAAAACGAGAAGAAAGGAGAGCACATATCATACGACCTGCTCAATTAAAACTCAACGGGGTACCACATCTGAAGATAAAAGGATTAACTTAGCCCTCATATTTGAATCTCTGTCTATTTGGCTATGTCTCTAATTACATCGAATCCCATCTCGGTTGGATCGGTGGCCTGGAGTTCATAGCTGATTCCGTCCAGCGCTCTTCTCAGCCCATCCTTCGAAGTTGCGTATAGAATCTTTGCTCTAATCCTTGATGCTGTTGGAGACCTGATTATTCAATTCAATTAGCGAAATAAATCATATTAAATCAAATCAATCTCCCACCCGGGTCCCCCCTCCCTTCTGAAATCATCATATAATTGTACCTAAAAAGAACTTTTATTTCGGCATTATTGAGCCATTTTTCCCTTGCCATTATATGCAACATTATTACTACAACTGTTAGAGACGACATAACTCATAATTAAAATAGCGCCACCAGACACTGAGGTTGGCTACTTTTGTTTGTATGCCAGAAACCACGGATCAGCAGCAATAAACATAGGATAAGAATGTAAAAAGGGGGTTAGGACGGTAATTAAGAAAAACAGATGAAAGAATAAATATTATAGTATTTAATGGGTGAAGCGAGTTAGCTTAGCTAGAGGTATGATAGAGTGGAGCGAGGGACCACCATGCAATGAAGAAGATCTTGCTCTTGCGGCAGTTATCAACGGTGACGAAGTCGAAGTCAAAGACAGCGTATCGGCAATCATCGGTGGGCAAGGCGGCGGTGAGATCATCATAGCCATCGGTGGGGCCACCGAGTTTATCGACGGTGACGAGCCTTGATCCTTCGTCGATCTTGAACACTATGTATCTGTGCTCCTTCTTCCACTTCATATCCATGAACGAGTTCTTGCACTCATCCGTTACCCACATTCCAGTGGTCGCCTGAAGTTAATTGATCACAACCACAAATCAACAACATCTATATAATCTATAATCTACCTAAGTCTAATAGGCAGCACAAAATACAAATTAAGCAGATTAGAGTAGAGCAACATTACCATCTTGAAAGCCATCGCCATTTTTTCCGAAATTTAACTACCGTAAATGGTTGGTCGGGTGGTATGAGAGCAACAGCTGTCCATATATATAAAGTTTAGGTGCTCAAATGCCATTCATGTTCCCTCCTATTTACACTCTTGTCCTAGATTTCTCCTTATCTAAACATTATTTACTGTCTCCAATTCTTATGGTGTCAATTTATCATAATGATAGCATGGGTTGGGAGGAAAAAGGGTAGGTTAGGTTAAGCTTTGATAAGTCTGAGTTTGGTTTTGGTTAAAAATATATGGTCTGAGTTTAATTTGTTTATTTGTTATAGGTTTTTGTTAAAGGTCTAATTTTATCTACATAAAAGTCTGATTTGGTCTTAAAGTTCTATTTTGTGATATTTTAACACTAAGATAGATGTGAAAATAGGTATGTTGAGCTTAAGAAGAATTGAATCTTATTTATTTATATCATATAAACATATTTTTAAGGTTTAATCTAATATTTATGATAACTTATTTAAAAACATACTATTTTGTTATAAGACCTCTAAATAGGACATAAATTTATGTTTTAATAAACATATAAGATTGGTTCTTTATGTAGGTCAAAATACTTAATATTTAAAAAGATAAATAAATGAATGATTTTAATACATTATAAAAAATGTAATATAATAATAATACTAACAGCAGAAATTCATTTATGTTTATTTAAATAGGTCGATCTATTAGGCCTAAAAGGTTCTTTAAATAGCTTAGAGCCTGACCTTTTTAACTAAATAGACTTTAATAAAAGTTTTGACGTGATTTATTTTCTAAAAAAGCTTGGCCGAACCTGAGCCTAATGTAGGCTAGGCCATAAGTCTCTGTCAAGCGGTTTGACTTATTTTCATTCCTACCACTAGGGCAACATCTGAAGATTGGGTAGTTTATACAAGATTTTAGGTTTAAACTTTGTTGTCATTATTGTACATTTTTTTTTTTTATCATAATGACATATGGTTTGAAATTTTAATTATTATTTTTATATTAAAATTATTTTTAGTTTTATATTTTTAAATTAATATATCATTTGATTTATTAATTATAATTATTAAATTGATAGAAAAAAATTAAAATAGGCCAGATAATAAATAATTAAGAAAAAAATAGAAATTTATATTAAATTTTATTTTAATTTTTAAAGATAAAAATATAATTACAAATAAAAACTAATATTATCTTATTTAATTTATGTTATATTTTCAAAATAAAATAAAAAAATATTCTATAATTTGAATTAAAAAAAAAGGTAGTAACATTTACATAAAAAGGAATCTGCTTTTGTTTGTATTTATTTTTTTCATTTATCTTTACTCTGAAATTAACCAATCTAGTCTTCTGAATCAAATATCAATCATTGAATATATATGTATGTATACATATGTATATATATGTATATATATATATATATATATATATATATATCAATTAAAACAATATCTCTGACGATAAAATTTAACTCAACCAAAAGATTTTGAGTTTAAATTTTAGAAATAAATGTTTGATGATGAATCATTACAACTATACGGTGAATACAGCAAGTCAAACGTAAACGTTATTGGACCAGTAGTACAAATAATTAGTTAGTGAACGAAGTTACTATGAATCGACGTGCTTATATATCATTGGATCAGTAGAACAATTAAAAAGAGACCGGATGGAAATTAAGGGTGTGTTTGGTAAAATTAGCTTATAAACTAGCTGAAATTTATAAGCTATAAGTTAGGAGTTGAAAAATTAAAAGTTTATAAGCATTGAATTGAAAGTATTTGATAAGATCAATTGATAAGCTAGCTGATAAATGTAAAATGATGTAAAAGAATATATTTAGTTATTTAATATCTAAATTGAACAAAAAAGGGTAAAAAGAGATTCAATTAAATTAATAAGGATAAAAATGAAAAAAATAAAAAAGGCTAGTAGCTTTTAAATGTTGAGAATGAAATTTTACATTTTTTTGGTCCACAAACATAATCCTATTTTAGGTTTGAGGAAGGGAACATTTACTTCTGTGAATACCCAATTTTATCCGGGTAATTATAACTTAAGATAAATAAATAAATAGAATAATAATAATAATAATTGGGTTAAGCATATTTATCTGTTATTCTTGTTAGGCTAGAAGTGTCCTAGTCTATAACTAATTTCTTGTTAAATTCAAAGTTTTAAACCCATGACCATACATATTCATTCATAATGATATTTTAAGAGTTCATGATTATGGAAAATAAATATAAAATAAAGAATAATAATAATAGGAACAGTCAGGAAAGGAGACAGTTGCAAAACTAATATTGAATATTGGGGTCATAAATGGAGAAAGGGAAAATGAAGAGGGGAGAAACTGTTACAAAGTGGTATTAGATTTTGAGCTTATAAATAGAAAAAAAGGGGGCTACACGAGAGGGGAGGTGGAGACGAAGAGGTTGCAAAATTGGGGGAGGCCGTTGAATAAAAAAAAAAGGAAGCTCAAAGGGAGTGGGGGAGGAGAGATATTTTTTTCATTTTCGGAAACACGGAAGAAAGCGTCACCTTACCAAGTTCTCTCTGCTAGCAAGTCTTAGAGGTATCATTCTTGCTTCTCCCTCCTTCATTTCACCATGTAGAGTTTTTTTTTTCTTACTTATGGCATTCGATAAATATGGTTTGATCCATTCATTTTGATTGATTATTGTTAATAACTTCGTTTCTTCTTTCTTTTCGCTAAATCGATTATTGTTATTGTGTGTTTGCATTGAAATATAATGTTTCTGTCCATCTACTGCTTTGTGAATCTTACTTTACATAGATCTAATTCCAGTAGCGTTCTTCATATTAGAATTTCAATATACACATTTTCGTTTTTGTTCTCACACACGCCAATTTCACACTCGTGCGCCTTACTCATCAGCACTCACTAATGCTCACAGTATGGCATCGTAGCCACCAGAGATTAGTGAATCAACACCAAACAAATTCCAAAACAAAACAGCATAAATAAATAAATAAAAAAAGAAGAGGGATTAGTAGAAAATGGCATAGCAATTTTTTTTTCCGCCATTTCCGCAATCTGAACTCGCGTCGATATTATGTTAGCTTTCTTCTTCCTCTCACTGCCGTCGTGACGCGATTCCGTGTCAACGTCTTCGCGCGACCACCGCGAATCAATACCCCCTCCCCCTTATGAGCCTCCGCCATGATACGAGGAGGCATTGGCGTTCTTCGATCTCCTATCTCTCGTCATTGCCTCGTCACCATTGCAGCGGTTGATGCGTCAGCATAATTCCAGCAGAATATTTGTATACGTTTTGGGACCAGAAGTAATGGGATCGGCGGTGCCCGTGACGCGCAGTCGGTAGCAGAGAAGGGGCTCTTGGATGCGTAACAACGTAAGGAAGAGGAAGAAGGACCCGTGCTTCTTTTCCTTTTTCTTCTTTCTGCTGGGCCCGGCCCGTATAATTTTTCATATACCTTTAGACCCCTTTTTGTGTTCGTTCTCGTGACCTGGGGCAGGTAAATCTAAAGTCTTCAGTAATAGTAGTCATAATAAAGTAATAATAAGACTTTGAATTGCTTACGTAAATAAAGCTCTTTATTTCTATTCTTATTATATTTTGATTTTAGTTTCCTTTTCTTTAGGATTTAGAAGATAAATTAATTCTTAAGGTAATTCGTTAGATTAAACTGAGCCAAGCTTGTTAATTTTCATCTTACTTTTTGTAGAATTAATTGGAAAATTTCAGTTTTCAAGTGAAAATAAATAATCATAAAATCTAATATGATCACTTTGGAAGTACTTCCTGTTGGTCATCAGTAAATTTGACACATCTGAGTTGTACAACTTAGTGATGTTAAATTTAGCAACACAGAAATATATAAAAAAATAATAATAATCAACCAACAAACAATTTTTCTACCCTAAAGAACTACGTGAGTCTGATTTCCTCACTGCACCGGAGGATACGTAGGAGCAGGAGCCCACTCCTGTCGATCTCAAAAATAATAAAAATAAAATAGTAATAATAATAACCCTTTTTTAAATAAATCTATAATTTAAATAAAAATATATATAAAAAATAATAGGATTAATAATTTTATAAGCAAGGGGATAAGACAACTAACATTTTTACACATCAAGTTAAAAGGTAACCGTTTTTATAACGAACGTCATAGGGTGCTAACACCTTCCCTATGCGTAATTGACTCCCGAATCCAATCTGTGGTTCAAGACCATTTTTAGGGTTTTTCCATGTTTTCCCTTAATAAATTATGGTGGCGACTCCTCTGTTTTTAATATTATTTTCGCCATCTAGTTGTGACCCCGGTTGCGACAGCTGGCGACTCCACTGGGGACAGTCTTGAAGAGTCAAGCCTATTTTAACTTGATGTGTGAATATATTTTTTTGGTTGTCTTCCTCTTGCTTGTATTATTATTATTATTATTATTATTATTATTATTCTGATCTTTGTTTTTGGTTGTTTATTGTTGATATATTGTTGTATGTTTGAACCTTAGGGTAGACGACCATGTATCTTATATTTGTGCGTTATTTGTTCTATGAGTTGGGTAGTTTTAAATCATGCTCTCATCACACACTGCACTTACACTTTTCACACACTTTAAAAATTGGGTCCTATGCCCGGACCTGAGTGTAGCTTAGGGAGTGGAGGTTTAATGATTGCCATGTTGGGTCTAGTACTTGCTTGGCTATTGTGAAGACCTCGTCTAGAGTTTGCTTCTTCATGAATATCCCACATCTGTTAGGTCGCCGATCATTGTGGTTTGATATTTTGGAGAAGACTTCAGCTCTAGAGGCCTGTGAGATTGTCTAGAGATACCCACCAAGGTTATCACATATTAGTAGACCCGTAGATCCATGCTTCTTCATTAAGGAAAAATCTATCTAGGACACAATGGGAGTGTATCTTCTTCTTAATTATAAGACATAATCATCATTAGAAATAAAATATGGTATTTTTTTAAAAAAAAATTGAAAGAGAAAGTTATGATTAAACATTAAAAAAAAAAGAAAAAAAAGATAGCCTTATTTTCAAGATTGATTATAAAAACTAACATGTCATTACATACATTTGCATTCCTCTTTATCTCATTTATTTATATTTTATTTAATTAGGCTAATGGAAGTTTGTGGGTTTTTAAAGCTCGGTATGGGATCAAATCAAGCATATGTGTTTTTGAAAAAGTCCATATTTGTGAGGGTCAAAAAGCCGAATGTAGGTAGTTTAAAGGCTTTGGGTCAGTTGATGAAGAAATCACAACGTAGGACGTTCTCCAATAGATATGGGAATATCCTTGACCTAGCAGAGATAGACGTGCCAGAAGAAGCTATTGTGGCTTTGGTCCAGTATTATGACCCCCCTCTTAGGTGTTTCACCTTTCGAGACTTTCAGATGGCCCCTACATTGGAGGAGTTTGAGTAAATTTTGGAGTGTTTGTTAGATAAGAAAAAGGTGTATCTGTGTTCAGGGCATTATCCTGCTCTGGCGAAAATTGATGCTATTTTGAGAGTTCAAGAGCAAGAATTGATAGGCAGAAGACAGAATAGGAATGGTACTGAGGGGTTTCCGAAGTCATATCTAGAGGATAGGGCCCGTTCCTTAGCAGCGGCTGAAGACTAGGAGGTTTTTATGGATGCATTGGCCCTTATTCTGTATAGGATGATTCTTTTCCCTAATATTGATGGTTTCATAGATTTTACTGCGATTGATGTGTTCCTTGCCTTCAAAAATAGGGGTGAAAGTCCTGTGGTTGCTGTATTGGCTGATGTTTATTACACACTTAATTTTAGTTATGAAAAGAGGGGTAAACGAATCTTGTGTTGCTTACCCGCCTTGTATGTCTGGATGGTGACTCACATTTTCAACCACGGATGTAAAATTGTTTGTCCCATTGAGGATTTCTACATGTGTCGCAACAAGGTTAATGTAGATTGGAGCTCTTACTTGGCAAGCTTGGATGAAAAGACTGTTAGATGGTATCCAAAATGGAGGGAAGTGGAAGAGATGATTTGGCAATGCGGAGATTTCCCTAATGTACCCCTTATAGGAACAAGAGGATGTATTAATTATAATCCGATTTTAGCTCAGAGGCAGTTTGGTCATCCTGTCCATGCATCGCCGTCAGAATTTGCACTAACCCCTTTGGTGCTTTATAGCATGGGCCCAGGAAGTGTTGAGATGTTGGAAAAAATTTGCCTGGCTTGGAAAAAGATCATCAAGAAAGGAAAGGAGATCAGGGTAAAAAGTCATGACACTCAAGGTAGCTATTGTCAGTGGTTGAGAGACCGAGTTCAGGAGGTTAAGTTACCATCTCAGAATGTCAATCCAATTATTGAGGAGGAAAGGATGGAATCGCAAGCAGAAAGTGAAGAGATCAAAGAATTGAAAACGACTTTGGGAAAAATGGAAGCTGAGAAAAATAGGCTACAGGAGGAGATGAAAGGGGTCCGCAAAGAATGCGAGAAGCTACAACAAGAAAATATTTTCAAGGCCCAGTCTTTTGAAAAAATGGCAAAGAAGGCCAGATTGGAGGAAGAAAGTAAGCAAAGATATCAAAGTTCGCTGAAAGGTGCAAGCAACGAATTAAGACTGAGGGGGCAAGAGCGAAGTCGAGCTTTGGCTAAAAATAGACGTTTGAAGGGAATGTTGAGGACTATCAAAATGGCTCATGAGAATGAACAAGAACAATTGGAAGAGGCAAGGCAGAGTTTGAAGAAGATTGTAAAAGAGTATGAAGAAAGAATTATGAAAGAGAGACAAGAGCTGGCGACTGTATATCAAGACGCTCTGAGGAAGGAACAAGGAAAAGTAAGAGAGAAAGAAAAAGAGCTAAAAGAGAAGCAAGCAGTCATCCAAGATTTACATGATCAGGGAGTTCTATGGAGGCACCGATTTGCTACCACATTAAGAGGTGGTCAACACCTCCCTCGTCTGCTAGATAAAGCTCAATGCGTGGCGGATCCATTTTCTACTCCTCCAGAGATCCGTGATCTTTTTGAATATTGTGAACACATGATAGAGCTAATGAAGGAGATAATTAGGTGTCGTTGATATGTAACTCACAATGTCTTATATTTGCCTCTTTGAAAGGCATTCATGTAATAAATTGTGAGTTGAAATGAATAAAAAGCAATATGACTTTGTTTTGGTCCCATACTACTGTATATTATTTACTCTTACCCACAAACTTCCAGTGTCCTGGTAAATAAAATAGACAAATAATAAAACAATAGGCAAAAGTAACAATGTTAAAATCAAAAAGGCAATCACTAAGTAAATAATAATAAATAAATAAATAAATAAAACATCTTTTTCTGCACACTTATACCATTTTTTTATTTTTATTTTTTTTCATTAGAGAAATAACCTTTCAAAACGAGGAAATCAACATTGCGGCACCCTTATAGGACCCGTGCTAAAGTAAAGATCATGGAAGATTTGGAACAAGCTCAAGAATCAATGAGGTCTGACCTAAATCAACTGAAAGAGCAAATGGCTCAGATAATGGAAGCGTTGAAGTCCTTAAAGAGTACTGAAGGAAATAATTCTGTAGAGAATACAGATGGAACCCTTCTTTATCCTCCTGGTTTCTACCCTATGCCAAGGCATTCACAGGGGATTAATGTTCAAGGAAATATGGCAAATGCTGCAATATACCCTCCTCAGGAGTTTCAGTCTCAACATTTTCCACCATATGGTCTGCCTCCTAATTACACACCACCAGTCACCACTAACCCACCAAATACTGACCTTGTTATCCAGTCCCAAACAAATATCCGTGAATCACTTCAGGTTTCATTACCTTTTCCCACCTATACACCAGCCAACCGAACAACCCACATTATAGATGGAAACGCAGTTGAGATACCTGTCACCGCAGATTCCCAAAATATTGTTCGACCTCAGGCCTTGCAATTTGTTACGGAGGAAAACTCTCATGTTATGCACTCAACCCATACCGCTATGCCAAGGGCATCAGCTGAGAATATCAAGGCTAAGGAAAAGTTTGATATCTTGGAAGAAAGGCTCAGAGCTATAGAAGGAGGAGGAAATTATGGTTTTGGAGACGCTGTTGGGCTTTGTCTTGTCCCAGATATGGTGATACCACCAAAATTTAAAGTCCCAGAGTTTGAAAAGTATCGAGGAATCACTTGCCCCCAAAGTCATCTAACAATGTACTGCCGAAAGATGGCTTCCCATGCCTATGATGACAAGTTGCTGATACACTTTTTCCAAGATAGCCTGGCTGGGGTAGCACTGAACTGGTATATGCATCTTGAGCCTGCTCATATACGCTCCTAGAAAGACTTAGCAGATGCCTTCCTTAGGCAATATAAATACAATATTGATATGGCTCCAGATAGGTTGCAACTTCAGAACATGGTAAAGAGGGATACAGAAACTTTCAAAGAGTATGCTCAAAGATGGAGAGAAGTGGCAGCACAAGTAGAACCGCCTTTGACTGATAGGGAGATGGTGGTGATGTTTATTGACACTCTGCAAGCCCCATTTTATGATCGTTTGATAAGCAGCGTTTCCTCAAATTTCTCCGATATGGTTATAATTGGGGAGAGAGTGGAAAGCGGCTTAAGAAATGGGAAGATTGTACAAGGCTCAGCTACAATTTCAAATGTGAAAAAGGCCCCAGTTAATTCGACAAAGAAAAAAGAAGGAGATGCTCACGTAGTAGCTTCAACACCGGCTTGGCCTAACTACATACCTATACACCAGGGACAAACCTACCACCCTCCTGTAACACAATACCCTTATGTCGCCAATGTTGTACCCCCACAATACCCTCAACCCTATTATTCAGGCATACCCTCTCAAATACCACCCACTCACCAGACACAACCCACCTCAACTACACCACAACCCAACCAAACATGGAAGCAAAACACCAGCCAGAATGCTAATCAGAAGAAGGAAAAGAAGTTTGTAACTTTCACTCCTCTTCCCATAACCTATACAGAACTATTGCCATATCTCCTTAATAATGCCTTAGTCGCTATCACTCCTCTGAAGCCTATTGAACCACCTTATCCAAAAGGGTATGATCTGAATGCAAAGTGCGATTATCATGGTGGGGCCCCTGGACATTCTACTGATAAGTGTATAGCTCTTAAGTATAAGGTTCAAGGCCTTATTGATGTAGGTTGGTTGAGTTTCAAAGAAGATAACCTGAATGTTGGAGATAATCCCCTTCCAGGACATGGGAATTCTTCAGTGAATGTACTTGATGATGGTGTTGGTTATCGATTGGTAAAAGAAGAAAGAGAAGTCAAGACCTCAAGGCAGTTCATTTTTGAAGAATTACGTAAGCTTGGTATGATTCGAGGAAAATATGAAGAAATAGACATGTGTGGCATGCATCCGGGGAAACAACATTCTATTGAGAGGTGTTAAGAGTTTAGACAGTTGCTTCAAAGACTGATGGACATAAACCAAGTACAAGTTGGTTATGGGGGAGAAACAAAAGAAGTAGCTATGATGCAGTCAAATGAGAAACAAGGGATGGTGGCTCCAAAACCCCTGGTAATTCTTTTCAGCAGAAATGCATCTACACAGACATCTCAAGGCCCAAAGCCTATCATTGTTCAAACACCAGTGCCTTTTTCGTATAAAAGTAACAAAGCTATTCCTTAGAAATATGATGTAGAAGTGAGAGAGGGTAAGCAGAAAGATGAACAGTGGAACAACAATAGTGTTGAAAATCCTGCAGTTACTAATATTTCAGGAATCGGGGGCATAACTCGAAGTGGTCGTTTGTATTCACTGCCAGAATTAAAAAAAACACTAATTAATAAAGAGAAAGAAGGAGAGGTTCCAAAAGAAAAAGAAAAAGAGCTGGAGAAAGAAGGAATAGTAAAAGAAAAGAATCAAGAGAAGAAAGAAGTGTCAGATGGAGAAGCACGAGAATTCCTTAGGTTCATTCAACAAAGTGATTACAAGGTGATAGAACAACTGAATCGTATGCCAGCTAGGATATCTCTCCTAGGATTGCCGATGCATTCAGAGGCACACAGGAAGCTATTATTGAAAATTTTGAATGAAGCTCACGTGGCACATGATATATCCCTGGACCACCATATGATAGCCCGAGTGCTTATTGATAATGGTTCTTCATTGAATGTTATGCCAAAGACCACTTTAGAAAAGCTGCCTTGTGAGGGGATCTATATGAAACCTGGTGCCATGGTAGTACGGGCCTTTGATGGCAGTCAAAGAGAAGTGATGGGAGAGGTTGAGTTGCCATTTCAGATCGGTCCCTGTATATTCCAAATAACTTTCCAGGTTATGGACATTGTACCTGCATATAGTTGTCTATTAGGATGACCGTGGATACATTCAGCAGGGGTTATTCCCTCTACCCTACACCAAAAGCTGAAGTTTGTGATGGATGACAAATTGGTGATTGTAATGGGGGAAGAAGATTTACTTGTGAGTGGACCATCATCCACACGATACATCGAAGCTACTGAGGAGGCATTAGAGTCCTCTTTTCAAACTCTGGAGATTGTCGGCACGACATATGTCGAATCTATTCCTTTGAAGCCCCAATTACCCAACACAGCTTTGATGATGGCTAAGGTCATGTTGAGTAAGATATCTGAGCAGGGAATTGGTCCAGGAAAGAATGGAGGAGGGTCTACAGTCTTATTGGAAGTTCCTGAGAAGAAAGGAAGGTATGGGTTGGGATATAAGCCAACTAAAGCAGATAAAAGAAGAACGTGGGAAGACAAAAAAGAAAGAAACCTGGCTCGATTGGAGGGGCGAGAGCCAAGGGTAGGAAGGATTCCTATTTGTGATATCCGTGAAAGTTTTCAAAGTGCAGGATGGGTGAATTTTGATCAAGTGGCCGTAGTTGAAGATGATCCTACTGTTGAGTGTGCTAATTTCGTGTGCCCATGCACTGTAGATCGGGAACTTAAAAATTGGGAAATCTCTGAGCTTCCTACCATCTTTAGTAATGATTCCATGTAATTTTCATATACAAATCCTTTGGCTTTGCCCAAGGCCTTAAGATCTTTGTATGGGCTCACATGTTTCTTTCCAGTATTAATAAAAATTTATTTTTACTAATTTTCTCCCTCATGACTTTTATTTTATATTAAATAATGCAGATCCAAAAGTGAATCTTATGGGAAAGATAGTGTTGAAACTGTGATGTACAATTTTGATTACCCTATAAACCATGCAGACGAGGGTGATGAAGATAGTTGGGAATTGTCCCCAGAATTGTTGAGGCTGATGGAAAAGGAGGCTAGAGAGATAAAACCATATCAGGAGTCCACTAAAGTGATAAATTTGGGGAATAAGGAAAATAAAAGAGAAGTAAAGATTGGCACTAGCATGAAAGTTGAAACACAAAAAGATTTGATTGATTTGTTGCACGAGTTTGTAGATGTCTTTGCCTGGTCTTACCACGAAATGTCGGGATTGGATGTTAGTATTGTTCAGCATATGTTACCATTAAAGTTTGAATGTCCTCCAACAAGCAAAAGTTAAGAAGAATGAAGCCTGAAATGTCCTTAAAAATCAAAGAAGAAGTAAAGAAGCAATTTGATGTTGGTTTCTTGGCAGCAGCAAAATACCCAAAATGGGTTGCAAACATTGTCCCAGTACCAAAGAAGGATGGAAAGGTTCGTATGTGTGTCGATTATAGGGATTTGAATAGGGCCAGCCCTAAAGATAATTTCCCGCTTCCACATATTGACGTGCTAGTAGACAATACAGCCCAATTTGCCTTGTTTTCTTTTATGGATGGATTTTCTGGCTATAATCAGATTAAAATGGCACTTGAGGATATGGAAAAGACCACCTTCATCACTCTGTGGGGAACCTTTTGTTATAAGGTAATGCCATTTGGACTTAAAAATGCTGGGGCAACATATCAAAGGGCAATGGTGACCTTATTTCATGGTATGATGCATAGGGAGATTGAGGTCTATGTAGATGATATGATTGCAAAATCAAAAAGTGAGGAGGAGCATTTGGTTAATCTACGAAAGTTGTTTGAGCGGTTGAGGAAGTATAAGCTTAGGTTGAACCCAGCTAAATGTACATTCGGAGTAAAATCAGGAAAGCTGCTCGGCTTCATTGTTAATGAGAAGGGAATAGAGGTTGACCTAGATAAAGTGCAAGCAATTCTTGAAATGCCAGAACCTCGCACAGAGAAAGAAGTTCGCGGATTTTTGGGAAGGTTAAACTACATTGCTAGATTCATCTCCCAATTAACTGCCACTTGTGAACCTTTGTTTAAGCTTTTGAGGAAAAATCAAGTTGTTGAGTGGAATGAAGATTGTCAAGCAACCTTTGAGAAGATTAAGCAATACTTGCAAAATCCTCCAATCCTGGTTCCGCCAACACCTGGAAGGCCTCTCATTTTGTATTTGACAGTGCTCGATGAGTCAATGGGATGTGTTTTAGGTCAGCATGATGAGTCAGGGAAAAAGGAGCATGTTATTTACTATATAAGCAAAAAGTTCACTAGTTGTGAAGCGAAATACTCTTCACTTGAGAAAACTTGTTGTGCCCTGGCATGGGCCGCTCATCGTTTAAGGCAGTATATGTTGAGTCATACAACTTGGTTGGTGTCCAAAATGGATCCAATCAAGTATATTTTTGAAAAACCTGCTCTCACAGGAAGGATTGCTCGATGGCAGGTTTTATTATCAGAATATGATATTATATATGTCACACAAAAAGCAATTAAGGGAAGCATTTTGGTAGAATACTTAGCTCATCAACCTATTGAGGATTATCAGCCGATGCAACCAGAGTTTCCGGATGAAGAAATACTAACTCTCTCCAATCAAGAAAGTGAAGTTAGAGAAAAATGGATTTTGTGGTTTGATGGTGCTTCTAATGCACTAGGACATGGGATAGGAGCTGTGCTAATCTCTCCACAGAACCAATATATTCCGTTGACAGCCAGGCTATGTTTTGATTGTACGAATAATATAGCAGAATATGAAGCATGTGTTATAGGGATTTAAGCGGCCCTCGAATCAAAAGCCAAAATTCTAGAGGTATATGGAGACTCTACTTTGGTTATTCATCAGTTACGTGGTGAATGGGAGACTCGTGATCATAAATTAGTCCCTTATCAAACTTATATTAAAGGGTTAATTGAACACTTTGAAGACATAACTTTCCATCACATCCCTCGTGAAGAGAATCAGTTGGCTGATGCTTTAGCCACCTTATCATCAATGTTTGAATTAGATCAGGAGGGAAGCATGCCCCTTATAAAAATACAAAGCCATGATCAGCCAGCATATTGTCATCTCATAGAAGAGTCAGATGGAAAGCCTTGGTATTTTGATATCAAGCACTATCTTAAAGATAAAGAATATCCACCAGGTGCTTCTGATAATGACAAAAGAACATTGAGAAGGCTTGCAATGAGTTTCTTCTTAAATGAGGATGTACTTTATAAGAGGAATCATGATATGGTGCTCCTCAAATGTGTTGATGCAAAAGAAGCAGAGCAGATACTTAAAGAAGTTCATGAAGGCTCTTTCGGAACTCATGCCAATGGGCATGCTATGGCTAGGAAGATATTAAGGGCTGGATACTACTGGCTGACTATGGAGAATGATTGTTGCAGCTATGTGAGAAAGTGTCACAAATGTCAAACCTACGCTGACCATATTCTGGCTCCGCCAGGACCTTTGAATGTTTTGACAGCACCATGGCCGTTCTCGATGTGGGGGATAGATGTCATTGGAGTTATCGAACCAAAAGCATCTAATGGACACCGCTTTATATTGGTTGCAATTGATTATTTTACTAAATGGATTAAGGCCGCTTCTTATGCCAGTATAACTAGGAATGTGGTGGTAAAATTCATAAAGAGAGAGTTGATTTGTCGGTATGGATTGCCAAGTAGAATCATCACCGATAACGCCACTAATTTAAACAATAAAATGATGAAGGAGTTATGTGAAGATTTCAAGATTCAACACCATAACTCTGCCCCTTATCGTCCAAAGATGAATGAAGCAGTTGAGGCAACTAATAAGAACATTAAAAAGATTATTCAAAAGATGGTGGTCACATATAGAGACTGGCATGAAATGCTTCCCTTTGCATTGCATGGATACCGCACTTCTGTGCGCACATCAATTGGGGCAACCCCGTTTTCATTAGTATATGGAATGGAGGCAGTACTCCCTGTTGAGGTAGAAATTTCCTCACTGCAGGTGTTAATGGAAACTGAATTGGAAGAAGCAGAATGGGTTCAGGCTCATCTTGATCAGTTAAATCTTATTGAAGGAAAAAGGTTGGCTGCTATATGTCATGGACAGTTATATCAGAGAAGGATGAAAAAAGCTTACGAGAAAAAGGTTCATCCTCGAGAATTTCAAGAAGGGGAGTTGGTATTGAAGAAAATCTTGCCAATCCAAAAAGATCATCGAGGAAAATGGACTCCAAATTATGAAGGGCCTTATGTAGTAAAAAAAGCTTTCTCTGGCGTGGCTTTAATTCTTATCAAAATGGATGGAGAAGAGTTACCGCTGCCGGTTAATTCTGATTCAGTCAGGAAATATTATGCCTGAAATTTGGGGGCAGTTTATACTATTAGGAGTTGAATTCTTCACTTTCAATTTCCAGGATTCAGTAGGATTTGTTATTATTCTCTTTATCCTTTTATGAATTTACACTGGAATGTAAAATGTGTATTTGAATCATGACATGGAATCTTGCCAAGATGTTTGTTTCGATCCTCCAATGCACGTCCTTAAGGGTCCGCAAATAATGAATAATAGTAAAAGGATAAAATAAAATATTTGTAAATGAAATAAATTTAAAACAATGAAAAGGAAATTAGCTCCCAAATTAATTATTTTCCCGAATAAGTGAAGCTGGTAAATTCATGGAATCTCGGCCATTTCTTGGGAAAGGAAATATGAAAAAAAAAAGGTGATAATAAAGGTGAATTTAGATATTCTTATGGTATAATCATTTAATTGAGAAAGACAAAGACATGAGAAATATAGATCAAGATAATTTCTTTTAAGGCATTCTTCCATCAAACTCACCTTGCTTCCTTTCTCTCATTTCCTACTTCCATAGTAGATTTGAAAGGATTCCAAATTCTCAACATAAAGGAAATGAACATTTTAATAGTCTTTTTTACATATTGGGGCAAATTTTCACACTCTAAACAAGTTTTGAGAGCTAGAAACTAAAGTCTGTTATGTCGAAAACTCGTAAAGGGCGGTCTAAACAAAAGTTAGGACAAAAAAAAATAAAAATATATAAATATATAAATATATAAATATATGTAAAAAAAAAAAGGGAAAGAAGAGGAATAAATGCCTGATGTCTATTAAATTTTTGTTTTAAAATTAAATTTTTGGAAATAAAGCAGTCAGGATTTGAAATGATGTATGGCCATGTTTCTTTATCCAATATATATATATATATGTATGTATAATAATCATCCCTTGCCACCCTTTTTGAGCTTAAAAAATAAAAATTTTCTTTCAAATCATCCTAAACAAGGATCATCCCTATACTAAGGGTCAATATAAAATTCGCATCAAGGCCATTAGTCTCAAGGTAATAAGGAAGAAGCAAAGACAAAAAGGAAAAAGAAAATAATGAAAAATAAAGAAAGAAAAAGTTAACAAATAATGTTGAAAGGTCATGACCAATAAAGTATGACACAAAAAAGAATATAAAAGGAAAAGCAAAAGAATGGAAAGAATGAGGCCATTGATACGAAAGTCGAAGGAAAGATCCTTGTTTCAATAACTTTCAAGCACTTATTTGGGCCTTATTTATCCTTCATTTCATAACCCTTTTAACTCTGGCCACGTTACAAGCCTAATAAAGTCCATAACTGATTAAAGAATGGCTGCTCAGATTTCCTTGACTTTAATTTTAACACAAAAATAAAGTCATACTTTTGATCATCAGTGTTTGTTCAAAAAAAAGAAAAAAGAGAAAAAAGAAAGAAAAAATAGATTAAAAAAAAAAGGAAAGAAGAAAGAAAATAAAAAGCTCTCAAGGTTATATATCCATAAATAGATGGGGCAGTTTGTATGATTATTTGTTGCTTCATAATCCATATTGAGGCAATCCTCCTCGTCTTTTTATAGTCTATGCTTCCCTTTCATATAAAGCATGAATAACCACCACATGTGTCACCTATACTCGTTCAAGCAGTAGTAGTAATCTTACTATTACATCACCAAAATTTAATTACACAATTCATCTCCTTCCTTTTTGTTCTCCAGTCCACCATAATATGGGGAAAATCCTATGTTTCTTAGACCTGGAATTCGCCTATACGTTTCACCAATTAATCAATTTTCTCAAACCTTTGGCCATCTTGTACCTTAAAGTGGAGGAATGCATCAAAAGAAATTACATAAATTCAAAGACATAAACTGATAAATTTCTCAATTAAAGGATTTAAACTGCAAAGGATTCATTTTTTTCCGTCGTGAGGAAAGGTTGGAAAACCAGATTAGCAGATAAAAATAAAACTAATGACATCAAGGGCAAAGAGAATTAAGTGATTAATCCAAACTCGAGACAAGATTTCATGAATCTACTTTTATGGCAAGGAAAGCAAACAATTTGGGGAAATATATCCCTTTCCACAAAAGAAAAATAATAAAGTTTGTTTTTTAATTTCATGGGTGCTCGTACCCTCTGTTTTTAAATTTCACGGGTGCTTGTGCCCTCTGTTTTTAAATTCCTCGGGTGTTCGTGCCTTCTGTTTTTAGATTTCGCGGGTGCTCGTGCCCTTTGTTTTTAATTTCACGGGTGCTTGTACCCTCTTTTTAAAATTTCACGGGTGCTCGTACCCTCTGTTTTTAAATTTTATCGGTGCTTGTGCCCTCTGTTTTTAAATTTCACGGGTGCTCATACCCTCTCTTCTTAAATGTCGCAGGTGCTCGTGCCCTCAGTTTTTAAATTTCACGGGTGTTCGTACCCTCTCTACTTAAATTTCGTGGATGCTCATGCTCTCTATTTTTTTTTAAATTTTCATGGGTGCTCGTACCCTCTTTTCTTAGCTTTCGCAGGTGCTCGTGCCCTCTATTTTTAAATTTCATGGGTGCTCGTACCCTTTTTTCTTAAATTCCGCAAGTGCTTGTGCCCTTTGTTTTAAATTTCATAGGTGCTCGAGCCTTCTGTTCTTAAATTTCACGGGTGCTCGTGCCTTTTATTTCTCGAGTGCTCATGCCTTCTGTTTTTAAATTCCACGAGTACTCATACCTTCTGTTTTTAAATCTCTTGGTTGCTCATGCCCTCTGTTTTTAAATTTTGTGGCTGCTTGTGCCCTTTGTTTTTATATTTCTCGGGTGCTCGTGCCCTCTGTTTTTCAATTTCTTAGGTGTCTATGCCCTCTGTTTTTCGATTTCTCAGGGCTCATGCCTTCAGTTTTTTTCAATTTCTTTGGGTGGTTTACTCTCTTTCTTTTAAATCTCTAGAAAATTCATACCTTTTGTTGTTTTGAAACCCGAATAAAATTGGAGTTCATGTTTTTACTTATTTTCTACTACGATAATATAAAAACATTCAGTTGTTCATATTATCTAGTAGAAACTAAGTAAAGAGGGGCAGCTGTGAACACCCAATTTTATCCTGGTAATTATAACTTAAGATAAATAAATAAATAGAATAATAATAATAATAATTGGGTTAAGCATATTTATCTGTTATTCTTGTTAGGCTAGAAGTGTCCTAGTATATAACTAATTTCTTGTTAAATTAAAAGTTTTAAACCCATGACCATACATATTCATTCATAATGATATTTTAAGAGTTCATGATTATGGAAAATAAATATAAAATAAAGAATAATAATAATAGGAACAGAAGAGTCAGGAAAGGAGACAGTTGCAAAACTAATATTGAATATTGGGGTCATAAATGGAGAAAGGGAAAATGAAGGTGGGAGAAACTGTTACAAAGTGGTATTAGATTTTGGGCTTATAAATAGAAAAAAAGGGGGCTACACGAGAGGGGAGGTGGAGACGGAGAGGTTGCAAAATTGGGGGAGGCTGTTGAATAAAAAAAAAAAGGAAGCTCAAAGGGAGTGGGGGAGGAGAGATTTTTTTTTCATTTTCGGAAACACGGAAGAAAGCGTCACCTTACCAAGTTCTCTTTGCTAGCAAGTCTTAGAGGTGTCATTCTTGCTTCTCCCTCCTTCATGTCACCATGTAGAGTTTTTTTTTTCTTACTTATGGCATTCGATAAATATGGTTTGATCCATTCATTTTGATTGATTATTGTTAGTAACTTCATTTCTTCTTTCTTTTCGCTAAATCGATTATTGTTATTGTGTGTTTGCATTGAAATATAATGTTTCTGTCCATCTACTGCTTTGTGAATCTTACTTTACATAGATCTAATTCCAATAGCGTTCTTCATATTAGAATTTCAATATACACATTTTCGTTTTTGTTCTCACACACACCAATTTCACACTCGTGCGCCTTACTCATCAGCACTCACTAATGCTCACAGTATGGCATCGTAGCCACCAGAGATTAGTGAATCAACACCAAACAAATTCCAAAACAAAACAGCATAAATAAATAAATAAAAAAAGAAGAGGGATTAGTAGAAAATGGCATAGCAATTTTTTTTTCCGCCATTTCCGCAATCTGAACTCGCGTCGATATTATGTTAGCTTTCTTCTTCCTCTCACTGCCGTCGTGACGCGATTCCGTGTCAACGTCTTCGCGCGACCACCGCGAATCAATACCCCCTCCCCCTTATGAGCCTCCGCCATGATACGAGGAGGCATTGGCGTTCTTCGATCTCCTATCTCTCGTCATTGCCTCGTCACCATTGCAGCGGTTGATGCGTCAGCATAATTCCAGCAGAATATTTGTATATGTTTTGGGACCAGAAGTAATGGGATCGGCGATGCCAGTGACGCGTAGTCGGTAGCAGAGAAGGGGCTCCTGGATGCGTAACAATGTAAGGAAGAGGAAGAAGGACCCGTGCTTCTTTTCCTTTTTCTTCTTTCTGCTGGGCCCGGCCCATATAATTTTTCATATACCTTTAGACCCCTTTTTTGTGTTCGTTCTCGTGACCTGGGGCAGGTAAATCTAAAGTCTTCAGTAATAGTAGTCATAATAAAGTAATAATAAGACTTTGAATTGCTTACGTAAATAAAGCTCTTTATTTCTATTCTTATTATATTTTGATTTTAGTTTCCTTTTCTTTAGGATTTAGAAGATAAATTAATTCTTAAGGTAATTCATTAGATTAAACTGAGCCAAGCTTGTTAATTTTCATCTTACTTTTTGTAGAATTGACTGGAAAATTTCAGTTTTCAAGTGAAAATAAATAATCATAAAATCTAATATGATCACTTTGGAAGTACTTCCTGTTTGGTCATCAGTAAATTTGACACATCTGAGTTGTACAACTTAGTGATGTTAAATTTAGCAACACAGAAATATATAAAAAAATAATAATAATCAACCAACAAACAATTTTTCTATCCTAAAGAACTACGTGAGTCTGATTTCCTCACTGCACCGGAGGATACGTAAGAGCAGGAGCCCACTCCTGTCGATCTCAAAAATAATAAAAATAAAATAGTAATAATAATAACCCTTTTTTTTAAATAAATCTATAATTTAAATAAAAAATATAAAAAAAAAATAATAGGATTAATAATTTTATAAGCAAGAGGATAAGACAACTAACATTTTTACACATCAAGTTAAAAGGTAACCGTTTTTATAACGGACGTCATAGGGTGCTAACACCTTCCCTATGCGTAATTGACTCCCGAATCCAATCTGTGGTTCAAGACCATTTTTAGGGTTTTTCTATGTTTTCCCTTAATAAATTATGGTGGCGACTCCTCTGTTTTTAATATTATTTTCGCCATCTAGTTGTGACCCCGGTTGCGACAACTTCCTTTGGAGGCCTTTATCCTCCTTTGTAGACCATTTACCTTGAGTCTATGATTAAATTTTTATCATCTCGAAGATTGATCATGAGAACAAATTGTAATTAAAAGAGAAAGAGAGTAAAGTGCAGGAAATTAAAACAGTTTAAGTTTTGAGAAGAACTAGAATTAAGAAGTGAAAAAGTTAAGTTTCAAGAAGAACTGAGATTGAGAAGCAAAATAGTTATGTTTGGAGAAGAAAAAGTAGGGACAAAGAGATTTGCATAAATGTAAATATATTGTTAGAATTGAAATGGTGGTTGGGAACATTGTAGTGACCCATTGATCTGTGAATGTTGGAGACTTAGGATATGTAAGGTGTTTACAAGTTCCAACCCTTATTACATGGTACAAAGTGGTATTTATAGACAAAGAATCCTAACTACCAGTAATTTTCAACAAACTTCTAGCAAATCTTTACCGTTGATAGCTTTTGTCTTCAATTTCTACTGTTTATGACTTCTACGGTCTTGATTATTTAAATCTTCACTTTTTTGTCACCATCTTATCAAAGTGGAAATAATAGAAAAGCTATATTTTGACACTCAGTCAAAATAATTTACTTCATAGAAATGGTCTATTTGAAAGACCATTTTCGACACTTAGTCGAAAAAATGGGGGTGTTAATAATAAGCTAGCTTATTTTCATAAGCTACTCAACTTGTTTTCATAAACTAGTTGAAGTAGCTTATGAAAATAAGCTAGAAGCTACTAAAATAAGCTTGTGCATCAAACAATCTTTTTTAAGCTTATAAGCTATAAGCAACGAGCTAAAAAGCTTAAGAAAACTTATAAGCTAGCTGAAGCTTATAAGTTATAAGATAGGAGCTGAAAAGCTAAAAGCTTATAAGTTAGCTGGTCAAACTAGTTTATAAACTACTAAAGTGATTTATCAAACACACTCATAATAGATTTTTCTCTTTTAGCAGAGACTTTTTATATATAAGACTTAAATCTAAGCGAGCGTTTGTTTCAAGGTATCAAATTATATTCTTAGAAATCAAAGTCCCAAGAATATTATAACCAGAAATATTATTCTTGGATATATTTAAAAATGTGTTTGGTTATATTTTAATATTCCTAGATTTTTTTTAAAAATTTAAAATATTTTAAATGAAAAATAAAGAAAAATAAAAAGTTACAAGTGTGCTAGAAAATAACTAGCCATGTTCCCATGAGAATATCATTCCTACCCTTCTTCATGGGAATAAAAATGTAGGAAAACATAGTAAAATTGGAAGTTACAATTTTTCTAAGAATCAACAATACCCGAAAATAATATTTCAAAGCTTGCAACAAACATAGATATATTACATTCCCATATTTACATTCTCAGGAATGAACTTTTAATCCATTAAACAAACACACTCTAAGTTTTTAATTAAAAAAATAAACATATAACACTTAAATTTGTTTTTTGGTTATTATGTTATAAGTGTGAAATATCCATCGACTTTACAAAGAATTAATCTTGAGTTAAATATCTTTTTGGTCCCTAAACTTTTTTCAATTTTCACTTTTAGTTCCTAAACAAAAAATTGACCGGTAGTCCATGTACTTTTCCTCTGTTAACGTTTTTAGTTCCTGCCGTTAAGTGATGACGTGGCAGCCACTTTGGTAGCTACGTCATCATTTTTGGTAAATTATGTTTTTAGTCCTTAATCTTTTCACAAAATTCACTTTTAGTCCTTCAACAATTTTTTGACCAATCTTAGTCCTTCATCTTTTTACGAAATTCACTCTTAGTCCCTCAATAATTTTTGGACTGGTCTTAGTTCCTCAACTATTGTTTGTCTTGTTTTTAGTCCTTCCCATCAAGTATCACTATTAAGCAATGATGTGACAACTATGTTGGCAGTCACATGACTTGTCATGTGGATTACTAGTTTGATGTGGGCATGGCAATGAGATTAATCGGGGGCGAGTTTTGCTCTTCTCGTCCCTGTCCCATCCCCACAAAAAGCATGGTGGGTTTGGGTTTAAAAGAGACAAGTTTATATTTTTGAAACCCATCTCCATCCCCATTGGGTTTCATCAGGTTTAGGTAAACCCACAGAAAACCCATCACTTTTTTTTTTTACAATTTTAATTTAGTTATAAATTTTTAAATAAATTATATATTAAGTGTGTGTGTGTAATAAAATTTTGTAAAAAAAATGTAATGGGACACGCACTACAACGAAGCGAGAGGGGGGGGGGTCACATACCTGAACCCGAACCTGACTTTTACAAGTCAGAGAAAAATCGAACCCAATCAAAGCCAATTTTCCTGTCAAAGTCGAGACAGGTAGTTGATTTTTCTTCTTGCATTTCTTTTTCTATATATTTTTTTTTCCAAATTTGAATAGGAAGTTGTTGATTTTACTTACTGCATCTCCTTTTCTATTTTTTTCCCAAATTGTTAAACTCTTTTTCTAGTTGTTTTACACCACTTAAAAATTTGTAGCGCCTCAAAAACTGCTCTAAAATGTCTTGAACCAGTAACATTTTATCACATGATTATTACTTCAAACTAATAGTCCACATAACAAGTCATATGACTGCCAACATGTTTGCCACATCATTACTTAATGGTGATACTTGATGGGAGGGACTAAAAACAATGACAAACAATAGTTGAGGGACTAAGACTAGTCAAAAAATTATTGAGGGACTGAAAGTAAATTTTGTAAAAAGACGAAGGACTAAGACTGGTTAAAACATTGTTGAAGGACTAAAAATAATTTTTTTGAAGATATTATGGTCTAAGGGTGTAAATGGCCCGAGTTGGGTTGGCTTTACCCTTATTTAAGACCCAACCCAATTAAATTTAATTGGGTTGGGTTGGGTCGGGTTGAAGTATTTTTTTTCGCAGTGACCCAACCTGACTCGACCAATAATCGAGTTGAGTAATCAGGTCACGCACAAAAATATGAAAATTTTAGAAAATTCAAAAAAAATCTCAAAAAACTAAAAAAATAGGAAAAATACATCCAATGCGTGTTCAAATTAAAATACAAGTTCAATCACACAAATCCAACTCTGACAAGAAAAATATTCTCCATGTATCAAATGAAATGTGAATAACTTAATTAGTTAATTAATTGAAGTAATAATTTTTTTTATTAAATAATAAGAGGTCGGGTTGGGTTAAGTTAATCGGGTTTGAAATGTCTCAACTCATGACCAAACCCAAACCTAATTTGGTTTGCTAAAAAAATAAAGCCCAACCCAACCCGATGACCCAACCCAACTTGCCCAAATGTAATTGAGTTGGGACAAGTTGGTCAGGTCGGCGAGTTAGGTTAGACCCACTTATACCCTTATTAAGGACTAAAAACATCATTTACCAAAAATGATGATATGGCTACCAACGTGGCTGCCACGTCATCACTTACGGTGGAACTTAACGGCAAGGACTAAAAACGTTAACAGAGGAAAAGTACAAAGACTAAGACCGATCAATTTTTTGTTTAGGGACTAAAAGTAAAAATCCAGAAAAGTTTAGTGATCAAAAATATATTTAACCCATTAATCTTTGTCGAAAAACTTGATTGACTACCTTTGATGAGATCTTCCTTCTCAACAACGTTTTTTCATTAACAATGCTTTAACTCAAGATTTTACTTAAGCGATATGAGCTTAGTTCCACTTAAACCAATGTAATGTTGGTATATAACACTTACATTAAGTGCCCATTAGTAACTTTGTTCACCTTTTAATTACTTAAAATTAATTCTAAATTAATAGGAACAAAATCATAGGCTTCTTTTTCTTTTTTGAAGAAATTGACTGGCTTCCTTATAATATAACATCAATAAGAATTTAGCTAAATTATATTTTTGTTCCTCCTATAATATCTAATTCTCAATTTTGGTCTCTTAATTTTTAATTATGTGATTTTAGTCTCTTAATTTTTTTGGCCCCCCAATTTCTTAATTACATGATTTGAGTCCCCCAACAAAATTTATGAAATAGAAAATAGTAAAATAATTGAAAGGGATTTGAACCCATGACCTTTTTCTTCTCTTTCACCACCTAAACCACTAAGCTATTTAGCTTATTTGAATTATGATATAAACTCTATTTTATATATAACAAAAATAAATATAATTTTTTTTAAAATACTTATTTAATGTTAAATCTAGTTTAAAAATAATAAATAATAAATTTATATAACAAAAATAAATGTAAATTTTTTAATAAATAAATTACATAAATTATTATTTAATATATTTTTTCATACAATAAATATAAACATACAATCATTTTTGTCTTTTATCTCTATTTTTACCCCCATTGTTTTCTCATCTTTTTCTACCACATCACTAATATTATATTATATATTTTAGGCTACAATTTTTTTTTAACAATTAGTGATATGTTAGAAAAAGATGAGAAGAAAATGGATAAAAATTGAGATGAAAGACAAAAGTGATCGTATGTTTATATTTATTGTATGCAAAAATATATTGAATAATAAATTATATAATTTATTTATTAAAAAATTTATTTTATTTTTATATAAATTTATTATTTATTATTTTTAAACTAGATTAACAATAAATAAGTATTTTAAAAAAATTATATTTATTTTTGTTATATATTGTCGCAATTAGGATCACGACCGGATGACGAAAAAGAAATGAAATTAGAGGAGCTGCAACCAAAGTTTATTAAGGAAAACCTTGGAAAAACCTTTTAAAAGGAAAATAGTCTTTAAAACCAAATGTAGGTTCGAGAGTCAGTTATTTGTGGGGAAGGTGCTAGCACCCTACAACGTTAGTCCTAAAGACGGTTACCCCTAATTAAATGTGCAAAACTAGATAGTTTCAAAAATATTTATTTTACCCCTAATAAAATTTCATTTATTTACAAATTTTATTATTTTTTTTATCAACAGAATTGTAATTAAGAAGAAAACATTTTATTTTTGAAAAGAAATTAATTTTATTATTTTTGAGATCAACAGGGGTGGGCCCCCTGCTCCTACGTATGCTCACGTACAATGAGAAATCAAACTCACATAGTTTTTTAGTAGAATATCATTTTGTTGGTTGATTTTTAATTTTTATTTTTATTTTTGTGTTGTTAAATCTGATATCACCAAGTTGTATCACTCATATGTGTCAAATTTATTGAATGACCAAATAGAAAGTCTTTCAAAGTGGTCATGTTTAATATATTTTTTGGGTAAAAAGTATTTCAATTTTAATTTAAAAATTGAACTCTCAACTAAATTTATATTGGCTAGAACGAAAGAAAAACTTGCTTTATTATGCATTTTTTTTAAAACGAAATTATTGCTAAGGGATGACGGATGAAATAAATTAGAAATAAAAACACATATTTTTGATATTCTAATTTCCTGTTAGGGTTTTTAGTTCTTTTTTAAATTGGATTTAATAAATCAAAAACAATCTATTGGGCCAAGCCCATTACCTGCGGACACTAATATTGGGCTAAGCCCATTTTAGCATACACACAACCAAACGAACACAAATTCTAGCCCATGGTGACCAACAGGTTCCAGAGGAACCCTTGACTTCCTTCCCCGCAGGTCTCACTTCTGTGCCATGAGCATCTCCTAATGCGGCGGTTCTCCGAGAACGGCATGCGAGCTTCTCTTCACGGCCTCCCTTGTTTCGCACAGTGCTGTCGCAGCGCATGATGGCCAAACTTCCGATTTGCTCTGCTTTTTAGAGAGTCAGTGTTCCTTTAGCATTGCGAAGACGAGAAGAGATAGGGGTTTTGAAAGAACGCTGAGGCTACTTCGCATCGTGGTAGAATTGTGTAAAGAGAATTTGGTTGATTATTGTTTTGATTTCCTTTTTGTTTTATTTATTATTATTATTATATTAACTTTTGAATACTGCTGTATATTTTGGACTTATGTAAAACTGAATGTGTTTTTGTGCTGTAGGATATGATCAAGGTTTTAAAAATTGCCCCTAAACGGGAAAATCGTCCGCAACAAAACGGTAACGGAGCGAGGCGATACCGTTACGGACCGAAATCATGGTGGGGTTGAAAATCGCCAAAAACGGCCGCAACGTAACGGTGTTGCGGCCGCAACGGACGCAACAAAACGCCGTTTCGAAAAAGGGACGATTTTTACCCAAAAAACGCCGTTGGAAGCCAATAATACAGAGGGATGAATCCAAACAAAAAAGAATCGAACAACAGTGCAAAAAGTATCAAACTTGTCATAGATTCAACTCAAAAACTTGCTTTTTCAAACGAATCAGACCTCAAAAGAATCAATTTGTCCAATCACAAATAAGCAAACAAAATAACAAGGACAGAGGCTATGAACACGGAACAAATTGAATCAAAAATTGAAACTTGAACCTGAAAAATACTGTTCAAACTCTCTACAATTGCAAGCCTCCATTGTTTTCCCTTACCGTTTTTGCCACGCTCGCAGTCACTGACTTCTGCCACAATCGTCGATCTCCGCTACTGTCGTCAGCCTCCACTGCTCTCATCGTCGTCGGCTTCCACAGTTCCAACACAATCGCGTTTGCTGTCAATCCTCTTTTCTCTATTCAGGTTAGCCATTTTGCCTTGAAATCTTGTGTATAAATTTTAAGAGGAAGGGATGAATGGTAGAGAGAACTCAGAGAAGAGAGAGAACATGAAACAAGAAAACAAAGAAGGCTTACAATTATGGTTACGGTCACGGATGAAAGAGAGAGAATTGGTCTGATTATTAGGCAAATAAATGGGGCTTTTGTTTCAAAATTAAATTAAAAGAAAATTTGAAAACTGAAAGTGGGAAGTGAATGGTTCTCGGTGGGAAACTGAAAAAAAAAGTGGGAAATGAAAATGAGAGCTGATTGTGTGACGGGAAAGTGGATATATTTACACCACTAGAGTCATTAATTATACCAGATTTTGACACTTTTTTTTGACAATATTATCTTTCAAAAATCAAATATATTTTTTAAGTATTGCTAGTTCTTAGAACCAAAGCTGGGCATAACCTGTTAATACAATTTTGTGGACTGGTTGAATTATAATTTCATTTTGTAAACATAATTTTTGAAAAATTTTACTATATATAAAATTTCATTAAAAAAATTATAGTATTAATTTTTTTTACTCAAAATTCTGTTAACAAAAATTTTTGAGTAAAAAAATTTAAATAATTTTTGTTAACAGATTTTTTTTAAAAAAAGGTAATTTAAAAAAATTTAAAAAGCAAATAAAATAATGAAAAGACTTGATAAAAGTAATCCTTTATACGTTTTGTGTATAAATTAAAATAAAATAATGAAAAGACTTAATTTTAATTTCAAATTTAACTTGGTTTAATTCATTCAAAAAATTATGTTTATTTTGTAGCTAATAGCTTATATAATTTCTGTTTATTTTGTAATTTAAAAATATGTTAATTTTATTGTAGGTTGGTTGAGTAATGTCTTCAGGAGAACAATTTCCAACTGGTAGAGCAGAAGGTGCTCCTAGCGATGACATTGGTTGGCATTTCGGAACACTTGTGCCAGGTAAAAGTAGAAATAGTGTATCTTGCAAATTTTGTGGAAAAGTGATATTTGGTGGAATTACTAGGTTAAAGGAACATCTTGCACACATCCAAGGAGAGGTTAAGGGGTGTGGTAGTGTCACAACTTTTGTTAGAGAAAATATGATAAAGCTTTTACGTGACAATAAAGCAAAGAAAAAAGATCTTAAGAAAAGAAAAGAAGAATTTATGTCAAGTTTGAGAGGGGATGAAGATGAAATTCAAGGTTTCATTAATGAAGATAGAGGTTTGTGACAAGCTACACAGGAGAGCATCATCTCACATAGACAATGGGAAGACAGGCAAAGATTTAAACAACAAACTGGAAGGTTAGAATCTGTATATGAAAGTGGAGGCAACTCATGTGCAGGTGGTAGTAGTGGAGCTTCATATCAACGTCAACAAAGTGATGCTGAATTCAGATTAAGGGCTGTAGATGTCGATTTGGCCAGAAGTAAAAGTATGAAGCAGCCAAAAATTAGTGGAAGGATGATGAAAACTCTTAGAAAAAAGCTGGGGGAAGTAGTGTCCAAGTTGATAATATATGAGTGTCTTCCTATGAACTTAGCAAATTCTCCATGGTTGTACAATTTGCTAACTGCAGCTGCAGAGTTAGGTCCAGGTATAAAATGCCCTACCCCTTATGAGATTTCAGAGGTGTACTTAGAAGAAGAATACAAGGCTATGCAAAGTTGGATAAATGAACTTAAACCAACATGGAAAGAAAAAGGGGTAACTATAATGTGTGATGGCTGGACAAATAACATAAATCACATGCATATCATGAATTTTTTGTGTATTGCAGCAAAGGAACAGTGTTTTTAAAATCTGTTGATGCCTTTGATGTTGCTAGCAGAAACACTGATTATTACTTAAAATTGCTTAATCAAGTTGTTGAAGAAGTGGGAGAAGAATATGTTATTTAAGTGGTTACTGATAATGAGAAAGCATTAAAAGCTGCTGGTTTGAAACTGATGGAAAAAAGACCTCATCTTTATTGGTCTGCATGTGCAGCTCATTGCTTGGATTTGTGCTTGGAAGATATTGGGAAAAAGTCCAATGTCCAAAAAGTACTTGATGATGCTAAAAAAGTTACTTTGTTTATCTACAACCACATTTGGACTGTAAATCTCATGAAGAAGTATACTGATGGCAAGGAAATTATACGTCCAGCAATCACACGTTTTGCAACACAATTTTTGCAAGTTGAATCAATTGTTAAGCACAAACAAGCTTTGAGAAATATGTTTGATTCAGAGGAGTTTAATAAGTCCAAGTGGGGAAAGGAGAAATCAGGACCTGCATTTGAAGCCAAAAAGATTGTTATAAGCAAAGATTTTTGGAATAAGGCTAATGATATAATTAAGGTATTTGAACCAATTGTCAAGGTTTTGAAATTGGTGGATGGTGATGAAAAACCAACAATGGGCTTTGTTTATGAAGCAATTGATAGAGCTAAGCAAGCCATTGAAAAGAATTGTCGTTACCACACCCATTATAATGAAATCATTGACAAAAGATGGTTTTTCATGCATTCTGACTTACACGCAGCAGGTACATGTTAACATCATTTTTTAATTTTATTTTATTTGAAGTATTTATATTTGATTTTGGAAAACTAATTTTTTATTTTATTTTCAAGGTTATTATCTTAATCCCCAATTTCAATTTGGAGTTGTGCATGGAAGCGATGTAGCCAAGGAAACCATGGATGGAACTACAAAAGTAATAAGCAAATTGGAACCAGATATCAATAAGCAAATAAGAGCTATCAATGAAGTGAGTAACTAATAAATAGTATATTGCATTTAAATTTAGGAACAAGAACTTTATTGAAGACTTATTTAGTATATTGGTGCTTGTAGTTGTTAGTTTTTCGAGAGAAAAGAGAGACATTTGGAACAACACAAGCTCAAAGAGCGTGGTCTCAAATGAATCCTGGTAAGATCTTATAACTTTAATTTTTATCAAATAATTTTATACTAATAATTTATATATTATTTATTTAATCAGCTGAATGGTGGTTCATCTTTGGATCTTGTGCTCCTGAACTTCAAAGTATAGCTGTAAAAGTTCTCAGTCAAACAACTTTAGCTTCAAATTGTGAGAGAAATTGAAGCACATTTAGTTATATACATACAAAGACAAGAAATAGATTAAAGTATCAACAATTACAAAAACTTGTCTTTACGTTTTACAACATGAAGTTGAAGATGAGACACACTATGAGAAAAAGTCGAGACGAGATTCAAGATAGCTTCAATCCTATTAATCTTGATCATATATTTCAAGAAGAAGATCCTTTATCACTATGGCTTGAGGAAAGAGAGGGGTCATTGTTAGAAGGGGCCCAAAACTCAGAATGGCTCCCTATTGATTCTGATGATGAAAATGAAGAAGCAGTTGGTGGAAGTGATTCAGATCCAAGTCAATCACCTAGTCAAAGGGGTGATGGTGGTTTAAGTCCACCCAGCAATAATAATAGTAGTGAGAGTAGTGGTGGTGGTAATATAGAACGAAGTCAAAGAAGAGGTGAAAGGTCATTTCATTCTATCCAAGAAGAACCATATGTAAGGCGTGATCAAAATCTTGTGCTTCATATGACACATGACAGAATGGATGAAGATCTTTCTGGTGATGTAATTGGTGGTAGTAGAAGGGGAGATCGAGCTAAACATGGAAAAGGAAGAAGGCGTGAAAAAGCTACATTAGGTGATTCTTCCTTATCTAGTGTATCATAATCCTTTGGTGATTTTGGTATTGTTGAATCAGTTGAAGGTACACAAGGAAACTATCCACCATACTATCAACATCCTCCTTACATGTCACATGGCTATTATCCATATATGCCAAACCCATCATATTACCAACCTTCCATGAATTACCAAGACTCTTATAATTCATCATCAAATTTTTCCTATGACCAACTACAAATGGAACCACCAAGAAGCTCTGGATTCTTTGATTATGTCTTTGGAGCAACAGGATATAATGATGATCAAAGTGATAATGGAGGTTATGATCCAGCACGTCGTTCTACCATGTGGTGACTTGTGAGGTAATTCTTTTGCATAAATTATATATAGTAGTTATTTTTTTATGATAAATACTTGAGGTTTGATTATGTTTTTGGGGAACAGGATGATGGTCAAAAAGTGGAGGCTATGATTATGCACGTTGTTTATAATCTAGTGCCTGAAAATAATGAATGTGTATAAACTTTTTATATGTAATGGTAGTTTTATGTTTACGACTTTAGACAAATAATTTATATATGAATTTTATTTATTTGTGTGAGTGACTATTAATTTATTTATGTTGTTGAGACATTCAAACATGTATGGGTTTGTTAAATATATTAGTAGTTACTAATTTAGTCTTGTTTTAATATTTTTAATTAGTTTTTTAGTTTGGATATTTCATAATGATTAAAAAATATTAATTATTGGTTATTATAGATTATATAATGATACAAAATATTTTAATATAGTTTTGTGCTAAGTTGTGAGGCATTCACGCCGCAACGACCGCAATCCGTATTGCGAAATCCGCAATACCCGTAACCGCAAAAACCTTAACGCGACCGTGATCGCGACCGCGACCGCAATTTAAAACCTTGGATATGATATTCGAGAAAAACATATATATATATATATATATATATATGTGTGTGTGTGTGTGTGTGTGTGTGTGTGTGTGTGTGTGTGTGTGTGTGTGTGGTGCTGGTGAGGAATGAAAGTGAAAGCCATGAGTGACGGAGTGTGTCGCATGTATATGATGAATGTGTGTGTGTGCTATGCGAGTATCGCTTGTATATATGCAACAAGATGAAGAAAAAGCAAGACAATGACAGAGATGATGATGCTTGCGCAAAGAAAGAATACATGAGACATATTTACATATATTATTCGCATACTCATGACAAGAAAATAAATAGATCAAACACACAGTACAGATCAGCCATATCAACAAGTGAAAATCATTAAAACGACAATGTTAATACCAAGGAGGGAAAAAGAAGAAACAGGCTCAGTTTATTTCATAATGCCAAAGAACAATAGAAGGAAAAGAAGAGTTTCATACCTCCAAAGCTACTGTTAGTAAAAGGATGAGGACGAGGATGACGTGAGTGTAAGAATGGTATGTAAGAGTGCAAAATGTGTATGAGAGTTTTTTTAGAATTTTTTTCAAATTTCTTAATGTAACTTATTTGTAAGCATTATAGTCTTTCAAACTTGTCCTGCAAGCTACTGAAACTTGCTATGCATGCTACTGTAACTTGCTTTAGAAGTTTTCTTAAAATTTCTATTGCTTTTTTTTTTCTTTTACAAACTTGGGCCAAGGATTACCAGCCCAAACCCTTTTATTTATAGAATTTTTATTTTATTTTATTTTATTATTGGGCCATAATTGCTAGCCCAAACTTTATTCTTATTAATTTTTCTTTCTCTCATTTTCATTTATGGGTTTAAAATAGAAAGGCTCAATATTATTATTATTATTATTATTATTATTTTATATATTTTCCTTCTATATTTACTTTTGTTATTTTTCTAATTACTCGGATAAAATTGAGTGTTTACATATATAATATAGAGTTTATATTATAACTCAAATAAGCTAAAGAGTTTAGTGGTTTAGATGGTGAAAAAGAAGAAAAGGGTCATGGGTTCAAATCCCCTTCAATTATTTTTACAATTTTTTAAATCATAAATTTCGTTGGGAAACTAAAATTGCATGATTAAAAAATTGGGGGACCAAAATCACGAATTGGATATAGAGAGAGACCAAAAGTGCACTTTAGCCTAAATATTATTAAATATTAATTGTTAAATCATCTACTGCCACGTCATGGTCAACGTTACAATTTTAACAATCAATAGATGAACATTTAACGGTTGAACCAAAATTGCGTATTTTACAAAATTAGGGAACTAAAATTGCAGAATTAAAAATTGGAAGACTAAGGGCCCGTTTAGGGTGGTTGTGAGTTTTTGGTTTTTGGTTTTTAAATCCAATTTTCAAAACAAAATGCGTTTGGCTAAAATGGAGCTGAAATGGTTTTTAACTCAATTTTAAAACACTTTTACATTCATTTTCAAAACCAAGAAAAAAGGTTTTGTGAATCTAGTTTTTAGTTTTTAAAAAAGTACTCATCACTACATTTGACAATGACTCTTCCCATCACCATCACTAATATCGTCACCGCTGCTGCTACTACCACCACCATGACCATTAGTGCCGCTACCACTGTTACTATCATCGTCATCATCGCCACTACCGCCACCTTTGCCGCCACCACACAAACATACTCTTAAACTAATTTTAATAAAATAAAATAATTTAAAAATGAGTTTATTCTGAAACCAAAAATTTGAAAAAAAACTAAAACTAATTTTTAAAACTGAAAATTAGTTGCAGTTTTTGAAATTTTGAAACTCACAACTAAAAATCACCCCAAATGGGCTATAAAATTGCAAATTGATTATAAGGGAACTAAAAGTGTAATTTAACCATAAAATTTTTAATCATGTCAGATATTCACACACACACACATAGGAAATTACTTAGTTGAGAAGATTGATAATTGTGAAAAATGAAAACAATTAATAGTGATTATTATATTTTATATGAATAATTAAGATTAAAAAATAAATTTGTAAATATGACTTTTTTAAGTGATTATATAACTAATTAATTTTAATTTTAATTATCCATATATATTTATATGATGATATGTGTATGTATTGTAAATGAAATAAGAAATATAAGATAGTTTTGCCTATTAAATAGATTCACTAAAAAACCTATAATTTTTTTATTTTGAATACAACAATAATTATAAAAGATGTCAAACTTTTCTTTTTTTAATTAAAGGATATCTCGATTGGAATTTTATATTTTACTAATTAATGTGGACTAATATTATAAGACAATTATATTAGTTATTTATCATTAATGTGCTTTGTTTTATATGGTCAAATTAAGTGAGCCTTTTAGGCTACTAAATACGATGATATGAACTTAAATAAATAGATGTCAATGTTAGCTCATTAGGAGATAATGAGAACCCTTTTAAGTTAATACATTATAAGAAGACTATAGTCTCCAATACACCAAATCACTGAAAACTCATATTTCTTTCTCCCTATCTGAAGAGAGACTAAGGTCCCATTGAAAACTCAAGATTCGGTTGAGAAAGACCATAAAGCTACCAACTCCCTTTGTTTGTGTTCGTGATTAATTGCCTCAAATATTTTGTGAAGAACACTTGGATTAAGAACTGACAATGGAACCAGGTTTTTATCCTATCCTTGGTAATCCAACATAATGTAAATCCTATGTGAATAGGAATTGGTTGTTCTTGATATATGCATGTTTTTGTGATTGTATTACTTTTGCCTCAAGATCTCTTAGATTAATGATTGAAAGCACGGCCTTAAAGAATTATATCTAACAATCTTCGGATATTCTATAGTTATTAAGAAAGTCCATAAAATGTAAAAATTAGGTTAAATTACTTTTTTGATCTTTTTGTATTTAAATAATTTAATTTGGTCTTTTTATTGTTAAAATGTTCATTGTAGTCCTCTAATTTTTTAAAAAATTTAATATTATCCTTCCGTCTATTTGACAGTAACAACGTTAGTGTGGGTGGACATGTGTTCATTTTCACACACTTTGACACGTGGCGTGCCATGTCATTTTTTTTAACGTCAGTAGTGTCAATTTAGATGAAAGGATAACATCGGACATTTTTTAAAAATTAGATGACTAAATTAAATATTTTAAAAATAGAGGAAACAAATTGAATAATTTAAATAAAAAGAGGGAGTAAAAAGTAATTTAACCTAAAAATTATCATCAAATATTGCTTATTAATCTTCTATATCCAGAAGACCTACTTTGTTTTTCAAGCAAAAACAATTGCAAACATTCACTAGCTAAGTTTAATGGTTACCAATCAAGAAAGACTTATTTAAGAAATTGTTAAAAATGAAGGCACCCTATTAACATTTTTCAACGCTATAAGAATTTATTGAAAAATTAAATCTTTCATTAATATTAATTTTTTTAATTTTTCATATAATTACTATAAATAGTATTTATAGGGATCTTGAAAAATAATTAAATGGGCATTATTATAATATACCAAATCATGCTAAATAAGAATTATGACAATATAATAAAGAGATTAATTCTCACACATTGTAATAATTATTCTAAATATGACTTTTAAAGTATTTATTAAAAAAATAAATAATTATACTATTGACAATCTATGATTGAGTGAAAGTGTAAAAAACTTATACATTATGAGTACATTCTAATAAAATTTTATAATAAAATCTAATTAATGACCACTGAGCGCGTGAATCAGCTAGCGCGGGTTTATTCTAGTTTAATCAGTGGTCTTAAGTTCAAGTCCTAAATATGCAGCTATGTATATATATCAAAGTTGTTTATATATAGGGAGTGTATCAAATGAGAACTCTTCTTATTATGAAAAATGAAAACTACAAATATAGATCATTAGATCATATTTGAATGTCCATATATAGTTGTATGACGTAGATTTATAATTCTCACATTCTTAAAATGAAAACGGTTTTTACTTGATATGGCATATATATATATATGAATCTGCTAACGTACATCTACTTAATTTTTAGTTAGAGTACGTTAGCAAGCTACACCATTGGTGTATTTTAAGATAGTCCTAGTTATAACTTGTTAACATACTTTAATTAAAAAATAAGTGTGTGTACATTAGCAAACCCACGAGCATTTGTAACATGTGTGTGTGTGTATGTATATATATATATATAAAACTGACTTGCAAAATTGGATCAAATGCAAATATACATAAAAAATATAAATTTAGTAAATGAAAGAGAATATTTTATTTGAGATTTATTTTGATTAGTAACTAGCTTATATTCTTAATCAAAAGAAATTTCTATAAGAAATAAAAATTAAAAAAATATTCAGTAAAATAAAAATACAACATACAATTTATTTTATTATTACTAAGGTAAAAGTGTTGATCAAACGAAAGATTAAGAAGTTAAATAGAGTCCGCCCATTCAGTTAAAACAACTATTGTATTAGTTAAGTTATTGGTCTAAAAATTTTCTTGTACAATGGCTTCGAATTAGCAAATAGGCAAAATAGTGTTGTGTATTTTATCATCTTTATGGTCTTATAAAGATCTCTTGATTCCCTGTTCCTATAGGACTCTTAAATGAGCTTAATTTGAGGAAGACTTTCATTTTTTATAGGATTGGGTGAACGAGGAGTGTAAATATCTTGACGCTCTTGATGGTTGAAATCTTCAAATAAAGGAATTGAAACACCTTTTTAATTGTAAGAAAAATCAACCCGTTTCCATGAACTTTTTTTTTCATTAAAATTAACATTTTTACTAATCATAATTAATTTTCCCATTGGAAGAATTAAGTAACTTATAGCTCCTAAAATTTGAGTTATACCCAATGAAAACATACTTTTTACTTTTGTCATATAACTTTATTCTCATCTCTTTAGAAACATGCAAATATGCAATAGTTCCAAAAACTTGTAAATCAAAGACATTAAGCTTCTTACCACTCCAAGTTAATTTCTTGAGGAGTCACCCCATGACTTGTAAATCAAACACATTAACCTTCAAAACTCCTTAGGCATAGTCTTGCTCTTTAGTATGTTTCTGGCCATATTAAGAATATAACTAACTATTCTTATGTTCCGCAACTCTATTTTGTTGTAGAAAGTATGAAACCGTGAGAAAACAATGAATGTCTCGGCCTTGCAAAATTTGTTGAACTGCGTAGAAGTGATTTCTCCTCCCTTATTAGTCCTTAAAGCTTTGATGGCATAGTTAGTCTCAATTTCAACTTGGGGTTTATACATTTGAAAAACTCCATTCTTCTTATTCAAAAAATATACTCAAGTTTTACTAGAAAAATCATTAATGAAGAGTAAGAAGTAGTTGGCTTTACCATAGGATGGTGACTTGATTAGGCCGTAAATATACAAGTTAAAGTGACTTGATGGGATCTTGAAGTGGATTCTTTTTGGAAAAAGTTTTTTCACATGCTTTCTCAAGAAACATCCTTCATATAATTGACTGGGTTGAGCAATGAAAGGTATCCCTTCTACCATATTTTCGTTGTCCATAAATTTAACCCTCCAAAATTTCGACGATTATCTTGTATGTCAAATCCAAGAAAAATCTTTGACACATGTCTTCTAACATTTTGGGCAATCAACTTTGATATTGAGCATGAATATTCTATTCTTTGACACCGACACCTTGCTGTTAAACTATGTGATTCATCTTTTAAAGTACAACAAGTGTATTTTAATTGGATATTATATCCATTTTCTAGCAATTGTCTCATGCTTAAGGATATTTGCTTTTATATAAAGAAGGAATAGAATAGACGATGGCTACGGTGAGAAAGTGAGTTAGGCGGTTTACGGTGGACAAATAAACAATCATCGTCAGATTTATGAATTTAATATTGAATGGTCAGGATTAATTACCGGTAACTTGAATTATCATTTTCCATCTATTAAAATTATTTTTCCCCTCACCATCTTCAACGTTTGGAGAAGGAGAGCGTGAGAAAGAAAGCGAGAGAGAGACAAAACCGAGAAAAGAAGGGTGGTGGCGTCTGCTGCTGCAAGCTGCGGAAGAAAATGGAAGAGTGAAAGAGAGACGGAGGGATGTGTGGGAGTGGTGATGATGACCAAAAAGGACATCTGACACGCTACCAAAATTTTTAAAAATAAATAAATAAAAGGATACCCTTGAGAACCAAACAGTATATGCCCACCTACAAACAAAACCAAACTAGCAGCCCAGAAAAGCCAACAATGACCAGACAGAATTAGTGAGAACAGTAGTAAAAGCCATCCAAGAGATGTCTGCAACGAGAGACCCAAAAATTGAAAGTGGTCAAAATAGACCAAGGGAGGCCAGCGTACTCAATGGGAGTAGCGTTGACGACAACAATGTTGGAATAAATTCCAATAATTAATAAGATAATTATATTAGTTATTTATTATTAGTAAATTTTATTTTATGTGGTCAAATTAAGTGAGTTTATTAAATTTCTAAATAAGATGAAATGGGTTTAAATGAACAGATGTCAGTGTTGATAGTTCATTAGGAGATAATGAAAACCCTATTAGGGTAATACATTATAAAAAGGCTATAGTTTTCAATATACCAAATCACACAAAAAAAAAACCCATACTCCTTTCTTTCTATCTGAAAAAAGGTTAAGGTCTTATCGGAAACTCAAGAGGTTCAGTTGAGGAAAAACTATAAAGTCACCGGCTTTCTTTGTTCATATTCGTGATTAATTGCCTCGAAGATTATGTGAAGAATACTTAAATCAGGAACCAACTATAGATCTAGGTATTTGTCCTATCCTTAGTAATCTAGCATGATGTAGATCTTATGTGAAAAAAAAAAAAATTATTCTTGATATATGCATGTTTTTGTAATTATATCGTTTTCGTGATTTCTTAAATTAAAGATTAAAGCATATCTTTAAAGAATTATTTCTATCAAGTGAAGCGTGAAGTGCACACACACCGGTAGGGCAGCTACATATGTCCAACGCATGTTGGCTTGTGAGGTGCGAGAAGTGCATTCTCTATTTTTTTAAAAATAAAAATAAAAATTAACCTGTACAAAATAATGTAACCGATTAACTTGTGGTATTTCGTCAAAATTTATTGGTCCACTGTAGACCACTTCACTAAGTGTTCTACCGGAGAACTCGTCGGACGGAAAAATAAACTTGTGAAATAAGTCTTTGGCTTCCATTTTTTGTAAGGACAAAAATTCCACCTTCACCTTTAATGAAAACTTTTGAATCACTGCCAAAAATAATTCCATCTTTTCGCTTCAAATCAAGATACATAAATAACTCCTTGTTGCCACTCATATGATTGCTAACTTTGGTGTAAAAATACTACAAGAATTTATTTTCATTGTCTTTGTTGGCTAATCGTAAGAGTAATTCTTCTTTCATTTCCACAAGATGGGTTTCTCCTTAGTTGTTAGTAGCATCAACATTCATAGGAGAAATGGTCACATTGAATATTATATTTGTCATACCTTCTTCCACCACCTCTCCAATAGCCATAACATCCATGACCTCTTGAAGATAGGTAGAGAAATAATGGAATAACACTTAAATTTTACTTAAAAACATGCTTTATTTGATTTCTTAACATAGACTTACAAACAAATTTACTAATACATGAGTATTTTAAATGTATAAGTTACCTCTGGTTACAATGGACGGACATTTAAAAAAACTCAAATTCTATATATGAACAAAGTAATGAATCAAGCTCTTTTCAAAAAAAAAAAATGGTAAATGAATCAAGCTTGATTAGTTTATTTAATAGCTCCGTTTCTTTTCGAAGAAAATGGCACTCCAAGCTCTTCAATCTCGACGTTCCCGGCTATCTACAGCGGGAGTGTTTTGGATAATATATTAGCTATTAGCGATTCTTTTGATTCTTGTAAATTTACATGAGTGCCAAGAAATGCTAATAAGGCTGGCCTCAAGTTGGCTTCGATCGGTAGATTGTTCCCTACGCTACACTGTTGGTTGGATAATCCACCAATTACTGTTGTAGATGCCTTGCTTTCTTATAATCAATAAGTTGTATCTTCACATAAAAAAACCAATATTATTACAATAAAATAATATTTTAAATTAACCAGTAAAAATCACAAAATTCTCTAAAAGGTCATTGGTATGTTCTGTTAATTTCTTAAAAAAAACAACATTCTTGTTAATCATCCCTTCCATCTTCATTAGACATCTACTCCTCTAGCTAGAAAAAAACAAATATTTAGTAACAAAGAATGTTTTATTTTACTATCAATCTTTTAATTTTTTTATTGTCAGTCTTTTATGTCTTTTAATTTATTAAAAAAATTATTTGTAAATTAGATAAAGTTTTAATCTATCAAAATTATATTTATAATAAGAAAAATGTTAACCAGTGTCGAAGGACATTGGTTAAGAAATTAAAAGTAAAAAATTTCTATTGAAAAGTGTAATAGTATGTTTTTCCATGATTTTTAACGCAACAATTTTAATAAAATTTTTTTATTTATTGTTTTTTTAATTAGTGTCATAAGACACTGCTAAGCAAGACCCTTATAATAAAAATTTTAAAAATCAATTTTACACACGTGTAATGCTTGAGAGGCAACGTTGGTTTATTTTTAAAAAATGATGGTTTACGAGGTCACTAAAGTAACTTTTTGAAAAAATAGAACAAAAAGAAAGTGTATAAGTTGACCCAAACTTATAATATAAATGTTGGGTTTGGCAATTAAATCGGTAAGTTGACCCAAACTGATTTAAAGAACTTTTTTTTTTAAGTATGAAACGACATCATTTTAACTATACCATTAAAAAAAAAAAATCCCCAACTTATAATATAAATTACATATTTAAAAATATTTATTTACTATGAATTTTAATTATAAAAAAATAAATATTCATATATGAAATGATAATAATTACCAAAATCATAAATTCGAATGCACATAAGCGTACGACATAAATGTCTCTTGTGTTGACTTGAATGTGTAATCTTCATTCACTTACTCTTGTTTGTTTGATCTGATTACGTAACTTTTAGTCTTTCCTTCCTTCACCCTCGTCTCAAATATCATTGTTGATTTTTTATTTATTTCTGAGCTACACATAACCATTGAAATTTAATTTAATAAATTTTATATGTATGAAATTTATATCATGAATATTTTCAAAATTTTTAATAGAGACAGGGTCATGCAGTTTAATTAGTGATCTTCTGGTTCAATCATTGACCCAGTGACCCAGTGTCTGACTAAGTCGATTATCGGTCCGAGTTTTAAAACATTAATTTGAAAAACTTAAAAAAAAAAAGAAAAAAAACGCTCACCAATGAAGAGGAAATTCAATGAGGGCGGGGGAAACTCACCAGTTAGATTTCCTAGACATTTTACAGAGGAAATTTAACATAAGAGGAAATTTTAACTTGTCGAATAATTTGATGCCGCTGCAACAAGGAAGCTCATCTTTCCTCATCCCATTGGGTCTTGGGTATCTCTCCAGAGTCTGCAATCACTACCTTTTTTCTGGGTTTCCCATTGTAGGTTCCTGCACCCCCTTCAATTGCAAACACAGTATCCATGCCTTGCACAACCTTGCCAAACACAACATGTTCTCCATCTAACCTGGAAAGTTTGCAAGCCAATTGATATCAATTTATCATAGCTAGGGACTCTATAACTTGTAGTAAATTATGTAGTTTCTGCATGCAATATTATCAAAGAACATCTGGGCAAATTCTACTGATGGAAAGTAACATGGATGCCAGAAAGAAACAAAAAACACTGTTCATAACAAATGGTAACAACATAGTTTCTGACCCCCCCAGTTCTGCAGACAACAAGAGTAACCATTTTTGTGGTTGTCGGGAGCGAGAGAAGTTCACAGAAGAGCATAGATGGTCCGAAATGATACTGAAAATAGCCTATATCATGAACTGACAGGACTCAGAATTGTCTGAACAATTTCCATGCATGGTGGAATAACTTACCAACTGGTTTTCACTGTGGTGATAAAAAATTGTGAGCCATTGGAATCAGGGCCTGAATTCACCATAGAGACTACACCTGCAACCGTGAAGTAGATTTAAAAGGAAATAACTTAACGTACACCTCAAAATGGAAGAAAAATGTCAAGTTAAAAAATACTTTTAGAAAAAAGTAAAATCCTTGTATCCAAGCTAATCGGTTACAGACCAGCATGTGAATGTTTTGTCTTGAAATTCTCATCAGGAAAGGTGCCACCATAAACAGATTCATATCCTCTTCCATCACGATGAACAATGTCCCCACCCTGAATCATGAAACCTGATATTATCCTATGAAATGGTGTTCCTTTGTAATGAAGCTTTACACCACTGGCACTCTTTCCTTTCTCACCTACACAATATGCAACACTCATAATCAGTACGTAAACATGATGAGGGTTAAATTAACAAAACAACATGAAGATTCCAAGTACCTGTGCACAAAGCTCTAACATTTTCTGCAGACAGAAAATTTTCAATCAATTAAAATTGCAATGCACAAGGATAGTATAAGCATTACTTATGTTAAATGACATCATATCCAATGAGGTAGCTTCATCAGGCAGATTGAAGTGTTAAATTTACTGAAAACATTAGACATAAAGAATAGCTCACCAACTTTACAATTTCTACTAAGGGATCTGCTCACCCTTGATTAATGTAAAAGGGAACTTTGTATTCCTACTTAAAGAAACTAAGTTACAGACTAAAGAATTGGATTAGGAAATCAATAACATACCCACAGTTTTTGGTACAACTTGGCCATATAGTCCAATGACAATCCTACCTGCAGAAATTAGTGTATTGCAGATGATAAACTGTTGCTTTTATCTGCCTACATCTCCTTCTAACCAAAATATTTAGTAAATCAATTTGGTCCAAATGAGAACAATTGGTTAAAATTTCTAAAAATTGATCCAAACCTAAACGTTGTCCATCAATATCAACATCCAAGAACACTCTCTCCGTAATTTCAGGTTGTTCTTCTTTCTCTTCAACCTACATCAGTAAAGGTGAATTTTACTATTGACAAAGAACAATAACCAATCAAGATGGGAATTGTAAGTGGAAAAAAGTTTACAAATGAATGAACCATCAATTTTCAAACAAATTGTTACAAAAAGAAATATATATTGTGAGGGTTATGGCTTGTTCTCTTAATAAAAGTGTAGAGGCATAAAGGGATGAAGCCAGGTTATGGAGAAAGCAGAATAGGGGCATGAGCCTCCATTGACTTTTTACTTTTATTTATTATTATATTACTGGTTTACTAGTTTTTTTTTCCAACATTGTTTAAGATTTTCCCTCAATAAGTTAATTGAGTTACTTTGATGCCACTAACTATTTCCAAATAAAGGATAGATGAAAATTCAATCAGATATCCAACAACATTTGTCCTATGTGAGCATTCATCAAGCCATTTCCTCAAATTCCCAATTCCTTTCTTCACTGACTCCATTACTCCAAATTTCTAAGTCCCTCACTGCACGTGTATAATATGGTGGAGGAAAGAACTTGCTTTGTATTTCGAAGTTTCAATCCATTAAGAACCAACTCAGCTTAAAGCTTAATTTTTAAGGTTAAAGCTCATGAATGGCTTCACTATATCTCTTGATGCTTCTTCAAGTCCTTTGGACCAGGAGCATGGACAAGCACATTTCCACTGTACCTTTAGCTGAAATTCAACCTTTTCCCATTAGAAGAATGAGGGAAGAAAATATCAAACTTATGCCCATTTGGTCTAAGAGGCTTTCATACCATATCAATGACCAACTCTCCTAACGCCTATCCTAAAAGCTAAACTTATTAGGTTAAGGCTCATGTTGTCTTTATTATAACACACCCCCTACACAATAGTCCTTTGGTTTGAAGCATAGACAATATAAAAAGCCTACTCCATCTTATACTAAAATTAATCTTTTTTATTTGAAAAATGAGAGCTGCAAAAATCAAACTCCTGACCAGTTGGTCAAAGTCTGAAATAGGCTCTAAGACCATATCAATAACCAACAATTCCTTAAAACTTAAGCTGTTAGCTAAATCCTTGTGGATGTCTTTAGTATAAGTCTAACAAGATCTTTATCTAGTATTGGCTTCTGATTACAACTGACAGATTTATTTGGGACACACCAAGGAGTGAAGTGCCCATAAAAGGATTGAATGGTAAACAAACATAAGGGGTTAATTCTGACATCTCTCTCTCTCTCTCTCTGTGGATCAAATTGAAAATGAAATGATATAGATAACTCCTATAACCAAGGTTGTCAAACTTGAGAGTATATGTAAATTCGTGGACTCTGCAGAGTCAACTCGTAAACTAGCAAGAGTTTACCTAATATAAAAATAATATTTAAAACACCTATTTAAAACTGGTTCAACTTATAATATGATACCAATTTAACATGGTTCAACTCAATTTAAAACCAATTCAAACTCAGTCACAACAGTTTAACTATATAATCAATCTAATATGCTACTCAATTGTTTACCAAATTAGTTCGTTGGTCGGACCAGCTAGTCCAGCCCGAGTTTCACAATACTAGTGTCTAACTCAAAAATGCTGTATTGTGGGTAAAATAATGTGACCCAAAAAGTTCTCAAACTCGCCCATGGACTCACAAGTTTATGCAATCTAATCTAAGTCTATCTTGTTCCACCCAAGTCTGCTCATCATAAAGTTTTATGCAATTCAACTTGTTTTCCCTAGGTGGAAATGTAAACTCATCCAAGTCAGCAAGTTGACACGCAAGTTTCACATCAATGCTTGCAACATTGGTTAACCCCCAAGTATAATTTATTTTTCGTTCTTAATGGCAAACTTGACTACAAATTTAAGCAATCCAAATTCAGAACTTCATAGCTTGATGATAAATAACAAGCAAAAGAAGCAAAACATGAAAAAGCAACTTCTATGTTATCATCACACCACCAAATATTTAAATTACTGATAAAAGTCATAACCAAGACTCATGGACACATGGTAGAAGTAGAACCATACATATATTCCTCAAGAATCCAAAGCCCACAGAGGTAGATATAATAACATTAAGTACTCAGCTCATCAGAAGGGTTCTCTTTCATGGTAATACCTATATCTAAGCCCCAAATCAGTAAACTATGTTATCCAAATCAGCATGCAATGGTGATCACAATTCTTCTGTAAGCTACCAAGCAATCAAAGGCATTATCGTATATAAAAGGAAAAATTTTCTAGTGCCGTAGTGCATTATTTAAGAAATTTCCTTCTAACCAATATGTCCCAAAGTCCACTTCCTCTTTTGCTTATCTAAATGCATACCTTTGTGTGTGTACTCTTTGGTATGTTTATATTTTATTCTACTATCATCTGCCCTCATCACAACTTATCAATCAGGAGACTCAACTTACCTATGCATCCCCACCCCCATCATCAGTCAAGCAGCCACTAGAAGGCTATCAAAAGAACATCATCATTCCCCAAGGTAGCCAAAGCCAAACAACTTGCCAAATAAAGGGACGGATTACAATGCAAAGACAGGCAAAAACACGATCTGCCGTATCAAGGCACAAGCCATATCATGACCGAATAAGAATGAATGTACCCACTAAACAGTAAAAGAGTTACGGCAATTACCACAGCAAGATCAAAGTTAGTCAGAGAGCCATACTACATTAATGCAAAGCTAACATCTGATTGCATTTGCTTCAGATCAGAAAGTAAAAGTGAAGAAAGAAATTGAATTGCACCTAAAACCATTGGAACCGAGCATTCAATCAGTGAAATCAAATTCAAACGAAACCCCATTAGACTCGTAGTACCAGATTCAATGACAGATCAAACAATTTGGTCGAAACCCGGTTCAATTATCCGAATCAAATCCACAATGCAAATATTAAACCAAGAAAAAGGGCATACCCATTTGGAACTAGATATTGCGAGAATCAAGAAAATTGAGAAAACAAGGAAGAGAAGGAGGCATCGCGGTTGAACGAGAAACGAAATTGCTTTACGCATTGCTTCAATACCCACAATGCTGAGTTACATCCAATCACAAAAAAATGGCAACTTTGTGATCCTCCATCGCAGAGAGCTTGCTGGGTTTGTCTCGGAAACGTTCTATTCTATCCCTAGCGAAAAAAAAAAAATCTCAACAGTGCGCAATTGCTGAAGGTTGAAGCAGGTTCCAGTTGCAATAAAGGCGCTACAAAGGGCATAAATGTGCAAACCAAATAAAATAATAAAAATTATTTGATTTTAAAAAACAGAGCACAATGTCATGCAGTATCTAACTGATCTGAGGATGCAGTTTGACGAACAAAGCTTAATTTTTTATGTTTCCATCAGATGCTATCATGCATGCAGTCATGCCGAGGTTCGGTTTAACGGAGAAATTCTAATATATGATGAGAAAATAAACTATGTATTGACACCGTCATCCAATCACAAATTTGATAAGTTTATTAACTTTTATAATAATTACTTTAAAAATTATAAAAACAATAATTTTTGATTGATTGATGGTGTAAAATTTTTTACATTAACAGTGTATAACTATTAAACTCATATATGAAAAGGATAAGAGTGGACCCAGTATGCAATGATTTTTTTTTTTTAAGATTTCATTGAAATGGTCGGGTTTTTTTTTTTATATATCTTTAATTATTATAACAATCATATCTACTTGTTGTATCTATATTTTTTATATTATTTTTTTCTTTAACTAACATTATAAATTATATTACTATTATGCTTTAACTGTATAAAAAATTACTCTACTAACTACATTCCAGCTTCTTTTAGACAAAAAACTTAGATATAATTTTATAAGTATTTTTTATGTTGGTCTCCAATTAGATTTGAAGTTTTATCTCAATAATCTACGATTCTATGTTAAAATTTAAGGGAAATCTTTATTATGTACCGTACTAAGGCAAAATTTTAGTTTTAATTGGAAAACAATACTAATAACATCTATGATAATGCATTTAAGTTTTGTCTTTTCGAAATAACTTAACATTTTGATTTTCTATTTAACTTCCAATATCTATTTTTTATTTTATTTTTTAAAATAAAAAATAATTATACACCCTACTAACTACATATAGAGTAGCACATACTTCTTCTTTTCCCCTACTATATATAATTTAAATAACTTTTTTACAATGTTGTTCAAGTTTCCATTTTTGACTAATTTAATAAACTAGTCTTTCATTATTTTTTTTTATCTGAAGTAATCTTTCAAATTTTGAAGCAAAAAGAAACACCAACGACAAGATCTCACAATATTTGAATAGCAAAGTGGCTTATTTATATATATACTTTATTTTTATTTATAAAAAAAAAGTTCAAAATTTGCCTCGTTAATAGACCCATAAAAATCTTGCTTTAAATTAAAATTACATCTGGAAAAATTATGAAACAAAATTCATCTAAGATATAAGTCGGTGTTACTTACAAATTTTTCTAAGTGTTAGAAGTTTGAGACCATTTGAATATGGTCTCATAGACAGATAAGTGTTAGGTTGGTTGGAATTTCACAAAATGGAAAAGAAAGAAGTACCGAGGAAGAATACAACTTAATTATTTGTTTAATATTGGAAAAAACAATATGTTCAAGTGGATTCTTGAAGACAAAAGTAGAATCCAAATGTCCAAGACTGAAGTGGAAAATTTATTAGGAGTCAACCTATTCGAAAGAGTTCTTAAAAAATGAGGACGATGTTTAGGTGTATAGGACTTGAAGTGAAAGAAGTTTTGCTAAGTGTGTAGATGCTTGAAGATATTATAGACATCAAAGAATTCAAAGATTTTGAAGTCAATAGCACATAGAGAAATTACATGTCAATCCAATAGGTTGTTTTATGTGGTTATCAGCACACACTAATCGAGACAAATGATAACACCTTAGATAGCTAATCCTAGGCAATTGTATATGTGTATCAATCTTGTATTTCGACTGTTAGGCCAAAAAGTCTACAAATAGAGAACCAGGGTAGTCATTTTTCTTTGGTTGAAACACTTGCACTAATCTCTATAACACCACACAAACCAATCATTATTGGCTATTGATTCCAAGAGTAATGTGTATGTTCTGACCTATTTTTCAATACAAGTCCTTTACATTGTGATTCGTCTTTAAATTTGATTTTCTGCTTTCCATTTACTTTTTGTGTACTTTAATTGCTTTTATTTTATGTTCCATTGCATCTTTATTACTTTTCCTTTAAATTCTAGTATCATTTTACATTTTTGATTTTTTTACTTTCATTTATATTTATGCAATCTCTCTCTCCCTACTATTTTCTTCTTGAAGCTTGATCTCTTTATATTTTTTGCAAATCTCTTTCTTTCTACCCTTTCTTCTCGGAATTCAAACTCTTTAATTTTCTGCATTGTCTCTTGAATTTCATTTACTTTACTATACTTTATTTTCGAACTCATTTATGTTTTTGCATGTTTAACTTTCATCTCATTTACCTTACGACTTTACTACGCTAATCTATTTGACATATTTTGCAAGATTTCTTGTTGACAATGATGTTGAATTACATTTCTGAGACTATTGATAGTCTTCATTATTAGAATCGAATACACATATTTGATTTATTCTAAATGTTTTGTGTACAAGTTCTCATACTTGTTAAAATCACCAAAGTGACGATCATTATTCGATTTTGCTTTCAAAAATCGAATTACACACACTACATACTAATAAGAGTCTTGATCGCAATCGAATTGAGGCTTTAACTTTTCATATACCCTCAAGTTGAAAAACACAGCATTGTTAGTTCGAACAAAAAATGACTCAAAAATTGAGATTTTTGTGTCTAACTCTCATGAATAAAATTTTATTTATTGGTTAGATTCATCATAAAGAGTCATTTATTCAAGAATCAAGAACTCTTCAATTCTTGAAACAAATTTCCACCAACAACACTATGATATTAATATAATATATCTTTTTAACACTATAGTACTAGTTTGGGAAGAACAAAATAAACATCGAGACGTGTACGCACCCAAAAAGAAAAAAATTCGCGATTGTAATAGGACACTTTGAATTTTACCTTGGTGGTAAAGGGTAATATATCAAGAGTCATATAATACTTTTTATAACATTTTCATAATATTATTTTTCTTTATGTTTTCATCACATCAATTATTTTATCTCACGATTTTTTTCTCTTTTCGTTTTATCTCTTTTCATTGCATAAAATTTGCATAAAAATTTGTCTAAATACAATTTCTCATATAATTTGCATGTTTAAGCATATAGTAAAAGCCGACAAATATTAATAACATCAACAAGGATACAAAAATAATGTGAGATTTTTATGAAGTCTTTTAACGAATGTTCTGAAATATTTGTTAAAATATATTTAATATATTTTGTTAAATATTTTTTTAATTATTTTAAAAAATATGTATTCATCAATTTTTTTGATTATGGTATAATAAATATCTTTTAACAATTTTTTTATCTTTTTTATTTTAAGAATATTAATCTACTTTTTAATTATCACTCATGAATATTGGAAAGATTAGTCTTTAAATTAATGTGAGGTAGTTGGTAGTTGAAAGTTATTAGCTGAAAGTTTTTAAGCTATTTTACTAAATTATAAGTATTTAATAAAATTATTTGTTGAAGTAGATGATATATGTAAAAGGATGAAAATGAATATGTTTATATGATATTTTTATATAAAACTTAATTTTATTTTATGGATAAAAATATTTTGAAAAATTGTAATTATTTTTAATTAATTTTAAACTCTTATAATTTTGTATTTAAAGATCAAATTTTTTAAATCATTATATTTTTTCATATCTATTAATCTTATATCATATATTCCCAACGAAGTTTAAAATAAAATAAAAATAACTTATACTTAAGTAGACGTCAATTGATTAGTATGGTTATAGGTAATACCATTGTGTACTTTTAAATACCATTGCGTATTAGTATTGACATACTAATTGATTATCAAAATCTTGAAGTATAATACTAAAATAATGAAATAAATAATGTAAATAATGTTATGGTTAAAATAAATAGTGTGGTATAAAAGAACCTAAAATATATTAGTAAAAAGAAATAATAAAACTCTATCTTATGTAAAGATAGTAAAAGGTAAATTTAATAAATATGTTAAGTGTAAAAAATAAATAAAATATAAAGAATTTAGAAGCTAGCATTTCAAATAATGCTATTTGAAATAGTGTCTGAAAAAAAGTTACAAACTACTAAGAAAAGGCTTGTGTACCAAACACTGCTAACATAATCAAACAAACTTTTAGCTAATAAAAAAAATGCTAGAAACTAGCTAAAAATGCTTGTAAAACATACTCTTTGACAATTTTGATGAAAAAATATCTAACCGGATGCCATTTTATGGCAAAGTAGGTATATATACTATTGAAACCAAAGACGATTAAAGCATCCAATCCTTCTAAGTTTTGAAGATAACAAACTTATTAAAGTTTAAGTCTTTGTGTGAATTAACGAATTTATAGCGTCCAACCTCATGGCATCCAACGCGCCAATCTTAAACGAGCATCCAATAGACTCATATATGATGACCGTCCAAGAGTAAGTCTCATTCATGTACTATGTGTCTTAAACATTAAACGCTCATATTAGACGCGTCCAGACGTAAGCTCTTTAACGACTAAGTATTTTTTAATACTTGTCCAATTTATACGTCCTTCATATATATCTCGAGACTAATGTCTTACCATTTTAAGATCTAACATCCAAATATTTCAAGCATTAAATGGTAGACAAAAACTTTCTAGTGCAAAAGCGCAGCTATTTAGAAAAAGGAAGTCAACTTTTCAAGCTGCCAAACCAAATGAAGATTATTCAGAAAAGCAGACCGTCAACACAGTCTTGCACTTTCAATTTTAGTGCAAGTTCAGAAATTACCTTTTTTGACCTGTCTGAAAGCTCGATACGTGCGCCTCTTTCTTGAAGACTACATCTATGTCATCTTCAACGGCTCTTTTTTGCTGAAGACTATATATTTATCAAAAAAGAAGAATGAAATGTAGAGACAACAAGAACAGATCAAGTCAAAAGAATAGACGTTATTTGTAAATCTTTTGTAAAGAACACATTGCTTGCTTGCGTTCACTGGGCGATAGTGAAAACTCTCAAAAACAATTATGTAGTGAGCTTAATCTTTTACATCCTCACTTTGTGAGTCGTTTTTCTCTGTAATCAACTGAATTTGTTGTGAAAGCCTGAAGAGACTTAGTGAAAAAGAATACTTGGGTTGTTAAATCAATCTCGGGTGATTGTGTTATAGAGCCTGAAGAGGCCGTGAAGAATACTTATAACCTAAGGTTGGTTAGTAAATACCTTCTGGATGAAGGGACTAGACGTAACTCAAGGTTGAGTAAACCAATATAAATTCTTTGTCTTGTTGTTCTTCTCTATCCTTTGCTTAAAAACGTTTACAAACTTGTTTTAAATTGCAAAAAGTTTTTTTTTAACGCACAATTCAACTTCCCTTCTTGTGCGTTTCTTGCTCTTTCATATACAAGAAATGATACTTAAATTTTGTAAAGCAATTTATATAAAAGAAGGAAGAGATAAAAAGAAAATATAAATAAGTATGCAGTGAGTAAATATATATTTTCTTATTATATTTTTAGTAATTAAATAAAAATATATTATTTTAAAATATAAAACACATTCAATTCTTTTTTCATTTAATAAATAAAAATTTGTGAAATGATATTGGAAGAAAATTTTAAATTATTTTTATATGATGAAATAGACAATGTAATATAAAGAGATGAAAAATACAGTATTATAAAAAATATAATAAAAATATATTATACGAATAATATTACTCAAAAATTATTTAGGTCTCTTTTGTTTATGGAAAAATGGCAGGCTTACCCCACCGCGCTTCTTTATTGTCCCATTCTTGCCAATGCCAGTCGCCCGCGGCCCTTTCTGCACTCTTTTCCCTCTATTTCGGTTTGCAATTTTAACTAGTTTTACATGTCTAATAATAGGTTGCTTGATTCTTTTGTGTCTATTTCTCTCGTTCCCCCTGATTTTCAGGCTACTAGAAAAGGAAAAATAAAATGTAGTTTTGACTATGGTTTGGGGGATAAAAAGAAGTGGAGCTTTTTTCCATTTTTAGATGCAAACGAGCACTTATAAATTTGGGGAGAGGGAGCAATATGAGCATTGGGAAATCGAATAAGGAGGGAGAAGATGGCTTGGTTCATCCCAAGACACCTTCTCTCTTTGGGTTTTTCCTTGCTTATCGTCATTCCCTTTGCCCTTTCCAAGGGCCGTGATGCTGCAGTACCCATGACCCTGACCCACCATGGGGGACGCCTCCTCACCGGCAACTTGAACATTGGCATCTTATGGTACGGCCCAATTCCAGAGGCCCAAAAGAAAGCCATTCTGTCCTTCATCAGGTCCCTCGACAACAACGCCCCAGCCGCTGCCAACCAACCCCGAGTCTCATCATGGTGGAGCATTGTGGCGAGCTATCAATCATTCACCAAAACGCCACCACCCGGCGTCCCCAAGATCCCTGTGAAGGTGGTGAACCAAGTGTCTGATCCAAATTACTCTTATGGGAAAATCCTCATCAAAGATTTTATCAAGCCCCTCCTCCCCAAGGCAACTGCTGGAAAGCCAAACACCCTCGCTCTCATCATAGCCTCCAAGGGCGTCACCGTGCTAGAAATGTGCGCTGGATCATGCGCCCAAAATGGTCTCATTGGTACATATATATATATATATACCCATCTATAAATTAAATAACAATTCAAATGATTTTTGTTTAAACAATTCAATTTTCACACATAAATTAAATGTGGTAAGTCTGGTAGAGAAGAAATTATTATATGATTGGAGAAATGTGATCCTGATCGATCTCCATGTGACATGTTATTACCTGTCACGTGAAGATGGATCCAACTACATATCGTGTTAGATCATGTAATAATTTTTCCTAGAAGAAGAGGTCGATATATTAGTTAATCGGTTGCATTTCAAATTTGCATTTGCAATATATGATGCATGCATGATTGACGTACATATTGTGCATGTGCAATTAATGCAGATAATCAACCTTATGTTGCGGTTGGGGACCCAGAGGAGGAGTGTCCTGAATGTGCATGGCCATTCTTACCGAGCCACGGCAAGGTGGGTGCAACACTGCGACCACCAAGCGGGAACGTTGGAGCAGATGTGATGGTGAAGTTGTTGGCGGGTGGTTTGGCCGGAGCGGTGACAAACCCATACGGGGATGGCTTCTATGCAATTGCACGTGCAGACCGCGTGTTGGAAGCCACCAGCAATTGCCCTGATATTTTCGAAACAAGCAAGGTAACCGTGGACCCCCAAAGCGGTGGAGCCTTTAACGCTGTTGGCGACGATGGCACCAAGTTCTTGCTCCCTGCTATATGGAACCCAAAGACTTCTTCCTGTTGGACTCCTTTGTAGATTGACCTCATTCCTTTCCTTGGTATCATATATATGTACCATTCAAATTATCATTTTTTGATTATGTATAGAGTAAAATTCTTTTGACACTCTAACTTCACAAGCACTTTATTAATATTTATTTATTTTTATTATATCATATTATCTATCGCATCTATATTTCTAAATTTTATTTCTTGCTCTCTCTATTTGTGTCTAGCTAGTAACATGGTCTAACCATATTCATGCATCATTTTCCTAATATAAACTCCAGAGCCTAGATTCTCCACATAAGCGGTGTTTCCACGAATTGTTATCCTTCCTTTACAATGTAGCTAGTATGCACGGGTATATTTATGAAAATGTAAAAAATTGAATTAAAAAATATTATACAAATTAATTTAATTGATGAAATAATTATTTTAAAGATAATAAATATAAATATAAAGATATTTAATTTTTTTAAAGCTTTTAAAATCGCAAAATTTTCTAATTAATTAAAAATTATTTAATGATGGTTTACAAATTAACATCTATTATATTTAATGTTAATTAAAGAAATTTAAGTATTTATTAATGGAATTATGGACAGTAAAAATTTCCTTTGTTTGAATAATTAATTAGGAAAGAAAAAAATATTAATTTGATTGAATTTAATATGAAAATTCATGACAAATGTTAAAACATAAGAAGGATATATGTATATGACTTCATGACAAGAGTCAAATGTACTTTCATAAAAATAAAAGAGTTTTAAGTATGATTAAGTTTCGGAATGAGTATTAGTCTCACAACTAGTCCTCCAAAGGATTGAAGCTTGCAGGATACCTTGGAGTCCCATCAAAGAGCCAAATACCTTAATTATGGTGGTTCCCAAAAAAAATTTAACATATAAATATAAATTTGTTAAACCCAATTTATATTTGTGAAATTACACCCAAAGGAAACATTAATCATAGTTTTTTTACATTAAGAATATCTCTACACAAATAAGTAGAGATCGGCTATGTTTGGCAAGCACTTTTAGCTAGTTTCTAACTTTTTTTACTAGCTGAAAAACTTATTTGACCCTATTAATAATATTTGATAAACAAACATTTTTGGTAGCTTGTGACATTTTTGAGACACTTTAAAACACTAGCTTCTAGCTTCTAGTCTTTTATATTTTATTCTCTTTTTACCTTAAAATATTTATTAAATTTCTTTATTAGCATTTTTTTACATAAGGTAGAGTTTTATTATTATTTTTGTTTCTCTTCTTTTTATACTATTTATTTTAACCATTACATTATTTACATTATTTATTATACTATTTTAGTATTACACTTTAAGATATTTTAACTATTACACTAATTAGCATAATGAAAATATGACATCTATATAAGTGTATGTTAATTTATCTTATTTTAAATTTGGTTGGGAATATTTTAAGATATAATATAAGATTAATAGTAGAATGCATAATATGAAAAAATAATAATAATTGAAACTTAAAAATGAAATTAAAATAACTAATCTACAAATAAAAAATTTCAAGAGCTTAAAATTAATTAAAAAACTAAAATTATAATTACCACAAAATATATTTTATCAATAAAATAAAATTAAAATTTATATTGAAATATCATTTAAACATGTCTATTTCTGTCATTTTACATTTATCAACTATTTCAACAAATAATTTACTAAACACTTATAATTCAATAAGTTAGCTTAATAGTTTTCAGTTTCTAGTCAACAGCTTTTAGCTACCAATTAATTTTTTAGCTTCTAACTTTTCAACTTTCAGCTAACTTTTCAGCTACTTTTGCTCAGTATAACCATTAATTTCTTTGAAATATAAAGATTAATGGAAAGTTTTGATGCATACTTATTTAAGAAAAATATTTTTGTCAGTTTTTTTTTTCTGAATTTTAAAAACAATAATTATTTATTAAAAAAGAATACAAAATTATTATTTAAATATTTTCATAAAAAGACTCTCAAAATCAGCAACGATAACTTTTATTAAAAAAATAAAAAACTAAATTTCACTTTTCTTCTCTTCAACACCCTTATTTAATTTATTCCTCAAAAAGAAAATTCCTTATTTAATTTGAAAATAACACTTCCATCTAGGGGCAAATATATCAAGAAAGAATGTAAGGCCATTTCTAACCTAGGATCTCTCTTCCGGAAAAAAAAAAATTAGGTAATCCAAGACTAATAAATATTCATAGTCCCAACCAATGTGTATATAACATATATTCACATTTTACAATTTACAAAGAAAAAATTAATAACACTTAATTACATGTTATATAAAGATTAATAAAGATCATGGTGATCTAGGACCACCTAATAATTTTTCCTCTTTAAGGTTCTTAAGTAGGTCCCACTTGTACACATTACTCATTTTTACTTTTTTTATCTTAAGCATCTTATAAGCACTTAATCTTTCCAACTAAGCAACCCCAAAAAGTTTACTAAATGAGTCTCATTAATAACCCCAGATCCTTACATTTTATCAATAATTTATTTTTTAGGTTATAATTATCTTATTCATGAAACAAAAATTATTTTATTTCACCCATAATCAACTTCCACTTGTTTCACCCCAAACCAGCTTTCAAATGAATTTTTATTTTTCAAAAAATATATAACACTACTAGCTCACGATGATCAAATAAGAATCGGTGCTTGTAGAAGCACCCAATCCTTAATAAGATCTCACTCTAACACATTGCATCAAATAGACATTGCTCCTTAATTGGAAGGACATGCAATTTTTGTGTTGTGCAGATGACCTAAGCAAAGAGTTGAAAATTAACAAATTTTAACATACACAATTATATTAACTAGTAGTGTATGTGGATATTTTAAAATTTAAAGTAATTAAAAATATATCAAAGCAAAAATATATATTAATATTATTAAACAATAATAAACTAACAAGTTTTAAAAAGCCTAAAATATAATAAAGAGTCGTGTCCTTTTAAGGAGATTTTATTTTTTATTATAAAAAAATAAATGGGTTAAATATGTTTAGTTAAAATACTTTTTGATCACTCTATTTTAAATATTTAATTTGATCCTCTAATTTTTTAAAAATATTCAATGTTGCCCTTCTATTTGTTTTGACAGTAACATTGATAGTGTAGTCCATGTGGCATTTTCACACTTTTGCAGAAGTTTTGATTTGTCAATTAACACACATATTTAAAACAATTGATTTTAAAAAAGCAATAGTTTTTAACTGCCACTATAATAATTGTATTATATTAAATTTTAAAAAAAAATTATTAAATTTTAAAAAATATAATAAAATGATAATTTAATAATTTACTTATATAACAAATTTATGTTATTAAATATAAAATAATTATAATGAAATTATGATAATTTATTAATTTTTACTTATATAATTTTTATAATGTTATTAATATTAATATTTTAAAATTTATAAAAATTAAAAATTATAAAAAATTTTAAACATTATTTGTGTTTTAGTTTTTACATATAAAAAATAGTATTAATAACATAATACAACAATATAAAAATTAAAAAATTAATATTATAATAAATATAAAAAAAACCATTATTATAAAAAAAATTAGGTTACCATATTATTAGTGCAAAATATTCATCGGTTTTGTCGATGACGTTTAGTTCTATTCAAACCAAGGATATGTTGGCATAAAATATTTTACTATCTTTAATAATATAATAATATAAAATTAATAAAATGAATTTATTTTTTTTAAATATAATATAATATAATAATTAATATAAATTTGAAAATATTTATATTAATTAAATAAAAAATATTTTATAAATAATAATTATAATATCATATAAAATTTAAAATATTAATAATAATAAAATTATAAATATTATATAAGTAAAAATTATTAAATGATAATAATTTTATTATAATTTTTAGAAATTAATAAAATAAAATAAATAATTTTTTAAAATTTAATAAAACAAATTTATTATAATTTAAAATTATAATATAAGTAAAAATTATTAAATTATAATTTTTTTATTATAATTTTTAAAAAATAATAAAATCATATATTTTTTTAAAACTTAATAAAATAAAATTATTATCGTGGTATATAAAAATTACCACTATGATAAAATCAATTATTTTAAATGCCTACATGTTTACTGGTGGTTTAAAACTGCCAAAAAATGTGAAATAGAAAGACCAAATTGAATATTTTTAGAAATTAGAGAAATAAATTGAACATTTTAAAAATAAAAAGACCAAATTGAATAAATTAAATAAAAAATAGACTAAGAGTAATTTAAACAATGTATTTTTATTCCCTTAAAAATTGGCAAACTTCGCTTTTAGTCCCTCAAGTTTAAAATTGAACCTTTTCTTTTCCTGTTTTGAGAAATAAAGCTATTTTTGTCCCCAATGGCATTACGTTAAATGTTGACATGGCTAACAGATTGACACATTTTCGCTTGCCATGTGTCATTTCTGTTTCACGTCGCCTAATGGTGTTACATCAAAGGGGCTAAAACCAAGCATTTACATTTTAGAGTGACTAAAACTAAAATTTTACATATTTTGAGGGATTAAAATTGAACTTTTACATATCAATTTATAAAGACCAAAAACATTTTATCATATTAAATGTCACAAACAATAATTTAGCTATTAGGTTGCCTTAAAATTTTCCTTTGAAATTAATAGTCCACCAGAGGGTTTCCTCCCAACTTTTGTTGACCCATGTATATTTCTCACAAATAAATTGTCATAGCTGATCATAAAAGTGGCAATAGAAAGATAAATGGTTCAAACTCTCCTTCATTCCATCACACAACGCACACCTTACTGCCTAAATGATTGTATAAGTGATTTAAGTAGAAAATCCTCCCTAAATGGCTAACAAAAGAATAAATGAATGTTGGGGAATAAATTTATTGTGCCACACTAGCTGATGCCAATTCACAAGAGGTTTTGGAGACCAAATACAATCCCAAGGAAGCTTGATAAAGAACTTATTGCTAAGAGCATTCAACTACATGACACTAATAATTTCCTTTCATTCAAAGGTGGCTTGATTGGCTTGGGAAATATTCATCAAAAGCCTTTACTACATGCCTTAGTTCATGCATCATCTTTCTTAGCTAACTCATTCTCTTAGTCAAAATTTCAAACAAGCACAACTCTCTCCCAACACTGACAAGACTCAAGCCCTTTTTTTTTAAATCTCAAAACAAACCTTCCGTTACCTCTCTTTGTAGGTATATATTCTTGATCTTAGAGGAAAGTTTCATTTGTCTTATATCTCCTCTTTTTTTAGAGAAATAAGAAAGTTAAATTGCAATACTTTGGTGTAAAGAATAATCACAAAAATCGAGATCAAGATGTGGACTTGCAAAGCTATCTCCTAATGGTAGGTTCCATAATTGATAATAGAGAATTTGCTGATGTGGTGTTGAATGATGACATAGCAAACATGTTGCTTGATTCATATGTTGATGTGACTTAATTATACTTTTTGTCTTCTAGGTATTGCAATTTTGGTGCCCCACGTTTCAATTTTAATATTATTTGTATATATCTATTAATTTATATTTATCATGCACCTGACAATTAAAATCAAAATTATTGTAAATATTTTATAAAAATATCTATAAAGAGAAAAAATAATATGAATAAGATTAAAAAAATCACCAAAACATTTGATATTATCTTACCTTTTGCATATATATTTATTACTACTAAATAAACAATATTAATATTATACATAAAATTAATGTTAATAATTAATATTGATAAATATAAATCAATAATAATATTAAAATTAATATCAATTAATACATATAAATTAGTATATCTTTATTAAATATTAATAATATTAAAATTAACATTAATAAATTTATACTAATAATATATTCTAGTAATAATTAATTATTAATATATACTAATAATATTAAAATTAATAAATATATACTAATAATATTAAAATTAATATTAACAAATATAAATTTAAATTAGCATATAAATTAATAAATTTAAATATATGCTAATTATATTTATTAATATTAATTTATGAATATATTTATTAATATTAGCTTGAATATTATGAATTTAATATTAAAAATCGCACAATTATGATATCTAAAGGACCCAATTTGTGCAATTGAAACTTGGGACATTGAATTCACACAATTGTGATACCTAGAGACCAAAAATGTAATTAAGTCACGTCAGCATATGTGTTAGGCAATATGTCAATTGTCATGTCAGTAAAATTTGTTAAATATTTAATAGAAAACTAAAGGAGGAACTAAAATCTCACAATTACAATATTTGGAAGATCCAATTCGCACAATTAAAACTTAAAAGATCAAAATTGTACAATTACAATATTTGAGAGACCAAAAATGTAATTAAGCCTAATTAGTTTAAAAGTTATACTTGCCTTGACATGTGATTAATTGATAATATAATTTTTTTTCCATTATCAAATACATAAAAATTAGACATTATTCTTATTATTAAGTGAATGTAATTATGAAACAAAGATAAAATGTTCTTTCTTCCTTTCTCACTCCCTCTTCGTTCTAACATACGGTGATGAGTGTCGTTGAATTTCTGTTGGACGGCTGGTCTGAAACCGGTTGCTCGCATGCGTAACATGCTAGTTGCCATAGGAAGGAGCCGACAGTCCCAAGTGGACCAGGGATTTCATATTCATGGGTACTCCTGCAATTTAATATCCTTACATAGACAGTTCTTTTTATCTAATAAAATTAAAATAAAATTAAAATGATCACACATATACTTTTTAACGAAAAGAATAAATGGTCCTAGAACACTTTTCCATCCATGCGTGCGTCATACTGTGCCAAGGATCCTAGAGTAAGACACAGGACAATTGGGCAAATAATTTACAAAAATAAATTATTTATAACACAAATCCAAATTTTCAACCACATATATAAAAAAATTATGACAAATATATTTATGGCAAATTCTAACCTTTTCAACAACTTTTTATATTTATTGAATTTCAATAATTCAATTTTAAATATTTTAATATTATCTCAATAATCATACACAATAAATTTTAAATAAATCAAATGTTTGTAATTAAATAATTTTATAGTTGACATTTACTTATATTTTTTTATAAAAATACATTATGCATTATATTGATTTTATTTAATAAAGTATCAACTAATTTTAAAATTTTATAAAACAAAATTAGACTTATTCTATGTAATAAAAGTTTTTAATTCAGCGATTGAATTTTTAAATTTTAATATATATAGAAAGAGTTATTAAATAAAGCAATTCTATTATTAAAAGTTACTCCTGATTTATATAAAATTGACAAAAACAATATGATAAAATCATTTTAATTGTAATTTTTCACATTAAAAATATCTAAATACATAACCCATGTTTAGTTTATTTTAAATGTAGAAAAAATCATTGATAAAAACTCTCTTAACAAATCCTAATCATAAATGACTTTAAATATAAAATAATTCTAATAGTACGCTTGGTTTGGTGAATAACTTGAAGTAATACAATTTCTAACACACTCTTTTTAATATCTTTTTTTAACACACTTTTTAATATTTGTTTAAATTTGTTAGTAAGTACAAAATTATGAGTGAGACTCATTAAATAATAAGTGTGACATACAAAATTTTGAGATTTATATAATAAATTTCAATCAATAATAAAAAAGAATGTTTAAAAGAGGATGTTGAATATATTCGTAGCATTTCCCTAACATCAAACCAAATCTCATACGATGATGGTTGAACTTGAATGTATATGCACGACATCTTATCTTATCCCATCAAAGGCAAAAGCGATAAGTCTGCTACGTCTTCACAGCTTATCTGTGAGCAGGCGGCTGAATACTATAGACACACAATCATGGGCCAGGTTTTTATCATGCGTGCGACGGGAACAATAGACAAGACCCAGGACAGAATAATCAATCAACTTCCATTAAACTATATATGAAACTTTTAGTCTTCTACTTCTGCTAGTTGTTCATAATAAATTACTAACGAAATTTCAGTTAGATCCAGGACAAGTGGACAAGTTGCTTGCAGAAGACGATCAAAATAAGAAATTAAACTGCAAATAAGAGAATTAATTAACCTAATTTTTTGGTTCTGGAGATTAACCCAACACTTCGCCTAAGTCATTTGTTCTGGAGATTAACCCAATACATAGGAGGAATGAAATTAAAACGACTTTCAGCTATGATAATTCCTTTTCTACCTATTATAATACAGCTTCTTCCCTCTTGATAAAACTTGCATTTCCTATAATCAGAAGTATTTTCTTTCGAGTAGAAAATAATATGGCAAGAATATTGATAACAATAGCAATGAGGTGGTATTATACGTATACATTTCATCAATGAGCTCAACATATACTATGCACAGCATGCATTAATTGATTATTTAATTTTTTTTGTCTCCTGCTATATATTATATAAAACAATGAAAGCACAAAATGAACTAAAAAATTAAAATAAATTGTGTGTGTATATAATATTTCTTTTTCAGAGAACAGATGGTATATACATATGTCCAAAAACTGCACTGTGTTTTGGTCCCTATGGAAAGGCCCCACCCGAGTCGATGTTTTTTGATGGTAACATTTGCGATTGCGAGATAGCGTACAGCTCATAGGATTTGGGGCAGTCATAGCCGCGGATCCAACAAATTTCGAAAGCCATTTTTTTTTTTTTGTTTAATTTACGTCAAGTTAGATGTTTACAAACTAATATTGAGAGGGATGATGCATGCAATTAGTAAATTGAAAATTTTAAATTTATTTTATCGGGATAAAATATGAACCATCTGATATTCGTCCAATAATTTTGATTCGTTAATTATATAAATGCGTGAAAAAAATCTAAGATTTCAAATCCAAATACATGCCGATCATGAGCTATGATGAAGTGCGTGCTTGGAAAATACTTAAAATTAAAGCTAGCAAAATTGGCTTGACCCAACAGGCCAAGTCAGCCTGAGCCATAAAATTTTGGCCTAATAAAAATTGGGTCAAAATGGCCTGGCCCGATAGGCCTGCTGGGCCGGGCTAGGCCTAAAAAAATTTGGCTCAGAGGAATAGGCCCAGTGCTATTTTTTTTGGTTTTGATGGGCCAGTCAGGCTAGAAAAAACGTGGTTCATTAAGAATTTGGGCCAAGTCGGGCCGAACTAACCCATTTGACATCTCTACTTAAAATTAGCTTATATTATATATTTTAATATAAAATTTATGATTAGTATTTTAATTTAAACATATATTTTAATTATATTTAATAATTTAAAATTAATTTTATTTAACTTTAAACTAGAATCCAGAAAATTCTAGCATTAATCATCTTGAAAATTGTGTGTTATATTTCCAGACTGGCTGAACATTTATTTAAGTTTAAAATTAATTTTAAGAGTATTTTAAAATATATAAAACATATTAAAATAATTATAATTCTATTTAAAATGTTGAAAAATAAAATGATTTATTAAATTATTGTAATTAAAATTTTTTAATATTTTTTAATCATAAGCAATAAGATATGAGTTTTTTATCTAATAAAAGAAAAGATTAAAAAAATATAATCGTGTTGTGATATATGGATGAAGGGAAGGAGAGAATGGAATGACAAATAAAATTTTTACTTTTTATTATTAGAAGAGATAAAATCATGATGAATTGAAAGATCTTTTTGTAAAAAAAATAAAAATTATTACTTTTGATAAACAAGTATTATTTATCAGGTAATAAAGGAATTACTAATTTTAAAAATTAAAATATTATTATTAGTAAGTACAAATATTTTTATTATCCAAAGTAATGATTTTACTCACCTTAAGGTTGGCCCGACACTATATATGATACAAAATGGTTTTCATATATTCTTCTTAGGAGGGGTGTGCTTTCGTTTAATATCTAACTATATCTAAGCAAAATTATTTCCAATAGCAAATAGTGGGAAAAAAATATTTTCATATGCTATTGTGTTAATTATTTGTAAAAACCAAACGATACCACAAAATCTATGTAGGTTTAAAATCAACGGATGAGATTTTTTATCCATTATTTCTCTTGAAGCCCGAAACACTTTGGACCAATAGTTTCCCCTTATGTAATATATGCACATCAAGAATGCATTGCTGGCAGATAATTCACGTGATTGAGTTGGGGACATGTATTCCTACGGTGTAAGGTTCAATCTTTTCATTCTTGAAAAAACTACCTCCAATTTTCTCGTCATCCTGAATTAACAAAAAAATTATACCAAAATGTGAATCTATTGTTAAGTCATTGTTTAACCAAGACTATTAGCAATATATTTTTTAAAACGCATTATTTTATTAACTAAAATTTGCTAGGACATACAAAATAACATGTATTATTAAAATAAAATTTAAACAGAGTCTTAAAAACTTTTAATTAATATTAAAGTATGTGTCACAAAATGTATATATTACTATGATAAAATTTAAGAACAAAACTTTATGTAATTTTAATAATATTCTTTAGTCAAAATTAAAATTTCACTTACACAGGCCTTTATTATACAAATTTTTAAGATAAAAATTCAATTTTAATAAAAAAAAATATAAAAAACACTTAAGATATTCGACTTAAATTTAATTCATATTATTAGCATTCCTCTTGTGTTTTTTCGTACCGTAGCTGGCCTTTTTTTTTTTTTTTTGAGAAAATAGCTGGCGATTTTGTTTCTACTAGTTACTAATATTTCCATTAAGCAGTCCATTATCCGTTATTTTTCTTTTTCTTTTTTCTTTTTTTTGGCATCGCACCAAATGCGAAAAGTTGGAGATATTTTATTTTGGTCATGTTAATTTCTGGTAAAAATTATCATTTTTTGACAATATGTATGATCTTCAATAGGGTAGAAATAGGAAGGCTTCCTGACTGAGTTATGACGTAGCCTACACTAACCCACGACAGGTTAGGTTTTTAAGAAAAAAAATTAGGCTAAAGCTTTTATAAAACTCGTAGTTAAAAAAGTCAAGCTTTAAACCATTCAAAAAAAACCTTTTAAACACAATAGGCTGACATATTTAAGTAAATATAAATATTTTTTTTTTATTGTTATATTAATTTTTTATAATATATTAAAACCATATATTTGTTTACCTTTTTAAATATTAAATATGTTAACATACATAAAAAGTCAAGTCTATAAACTTATTGGAAGATAAACTTACGCCCTAATTAGAAGCCTTATTGTAAAATAAACTTTTAAATAAATTATCATAAAAGTCATATTACACCTTAAAAATAAGCTTATATCATATAAAAAAAGTTAGACTTGAATCTTATAAAGTATAATGTACCTATTTTTGCCTTGTAAATGCCTTAAGTAGTAGTAATTTTAATTTTTGTAGTTTATAATTTGTTTTATTTTTCCATTGACTTATTAGTTAATTAGTCTATTAAGGGATACATAAATAGGTCTTCAAATAGGCTAACAAGCTAAACCAGACTTTTAAATAGGTCAGGCCTAAAAAACAGGCCTATGATAAGTAACAAGCCAAATTTGGGTCTTGAATTTTTTAAATAAGTCAGGCCTATTTAAGTAAAGCCTTATTTGGCTTAACCTATTTCCACCCTTACTCTTCAACAATCGTTTTGACTCCTCAAGGCTAATGATAGATCCAAAAATTTTAAGTCATGGGACAATACTTTTATGCATAAATTATAATATTAAAATATAACAAATCCTTTTTGAAAGTATAAATATACATCATAATTGTTCCCTGCGAGTTTTCATATTCCAAAAATATTGAATGATTTTCTCATTTTCAATACTATAAAAATTCTCCCTTCTATATAAGTAATTAAACAATCATTCATTTCTCATGTGATTTTGCATCTGATTTTGATGATATTCATAGCAGATAAAGTTCTTTCAATTGTTGTAATTGTCACTAGTAGTATCAAAGCTGACTCTAAAAGCAAATACACCAACATATATACAACCTGTTTTCTGGTCTTCACAAACTTTATAGAAAATTTACTAATCTCCCTTAATTCTAAAAATGTACTGTCAGAGCATACATTTATGAAATAATTTTCAAGTCAACTATCTAGTGCCAAAAGTTCAACAGGAGAAAATTCTAAAGGATAAAATTAAGCAAAACGAATCAACTTTATCAATTAAAAAAAATGAATCTTTTGGATTTAAGCATGCTACACAAATAAGAAACTCAATATACACTCTTATAAAACAATTATTCAACTCTTGAAGTTGTCGATCAATCACTTGATAAAATAATTCAACTTGAAAATGATGGAGATTAAAAACTTTCTCCATTTTGCGCCTTGACATTCCTTGTGTTTGAAAGATGTGATTCATATTTGGAACAACATTATGCTTTTCATAAAATAATGAAATATCATTGAATAAAGAATGCCAACCATCATCCCTTATAGCTTGTAACCTTTGTTTGAACATTGTAATTAATTTCATAGCATTTACAATATCATGATCATTTCTTTGAAATTCTTAAGATAATTCATGAGTAATCCCTAAAATATTTTTCATTTAGCACAAGATGAAAACAAATTCAAAAGATTACATAAAATTCAACAAAGCATGTGCTTCAAACAAATTCACCTTAACAAGCTTAACCTATATCTTGCAAACAATGACTCCAAAGTTAATTTTAATGATAGAGTACTTCCCGATAACTTCCTTATGGTTAGCAAAAATCTAGAAATTCAAGAAAACATCCCTTATTACTTGTTGACATTACACATTATTACCACAAAAAGCTAACCATTGACACAATGAAAATCAAATGCAATTAACTATTGCACTCAAATGAATTTGATGTTCACTTGTAATTTAATCAGATTGCTTACATATGACAACTTCAATGTGTTATTTTTTTTTGTTATCAGAGCTTGACAATTTCTTCATTTTTGATTATGTAAACTATTTGGATCTTTAACATGAACTTGAAACCTGTCACTATTTACCAATTTATAAAACCTTATGTTATAAATGCATTGTCACTACCTTTATGTTTTCTAACATGTGATCTCATAAGATAATAACATAAACAATATGTTGCATCCTCCTTTTGATTATATTTTAACCAACTATCATATTTTAAATATCAATTTGGATTAAATTTATGAAAGGTATTCCCAAATTATATTTGAGAAAATTAATCTCTTTTGGCTGGCAAGGACCCTCTTAGAAATAATATCTCCTAATAACTTGGACGATAATATAATGTTTTCGACTTTAAACCAAGATCATCAATAAGCTTTTTCCAATCAAATTCAAAAAATCCTTTTTCATGGATGGACCCAATGTTCTACGTCTACATTTATCAAGTGCTTGAAGAGAAAATGATTGCTCTAAAAATGATTTTTTTTTTGAAAAATGTTTCTATTATTAAAACTAAAATTAATATAACTGCAATTAATATAGTACAACCACACTTTTTTAACAATAATAAAGCAAGACAAGTTATAAACTAATTATCAAATGATTGAAATGTGGCTATGCAAACTTAAAACATATCCACACTTATTAGGCCAAAAAAAAAATGAAACTAGAAAAATAAAATATAGATCCTCTACCTTTAGTCCTTCATATGGTTATTGGTGTAATAAATTCATCTGATCAGCAGTTTTACCAATGCGATGATTCCCTTAAAGCGACTAACTTGATAAAGGGACTTTATTTCTTGATTGAGTTCCTAATTCACTCCAAAGAGCTTTTTAGTAGTAGTATAACTAACACTCGCTATATTACGTTACTCCCATGAAATTACGGTAAAGAAAATGTTGTAAACTATTGAAAGCGGTAAAGAAAGCTCTAAATAAAGCAGTAAATGAAAGATAAAATGCCAAGAATGATAAATTTGATTGATTTTGATCATGGACTCCAATTACATCATGAACACTCTTATTTATAAAAGGCTTTACAATTATCTATCATTTTCCCTAAGATAACTACCCACTATCCCACATTTTTAGAATATCATGGCTCCAATGGTAACATCCCGAGCGCTAACGAAGGTGGGGAGTGATTGCCGATGCAAAAGAGATAAGGCACGGACAAGGAGCGACTCCTAGTAGGCTTCCAACAGGAAGGGCACATGAACAAATCGAATACACACCGGAATGAGAGATATCCAAAGGCTGTGCAGGTATGAGACTGTATAGTTGAGGATAGATTAAAGAAATTAATAAGTGCTACCTATACAAACAAGATGCATCTACTTTTTGGTAGCCTATCACTTAAGAACTCCACAGTTAAGCGTGCTTAAGTTGGAGCAATTTTGGGATGGGTGACCTCTTGGCAAGTTTCTCAAGAAGTGTGTGAGTACGGACAAAGCACGCTAAAAAGTCTTGTGTTGGTTTGTAGGAACAGTCTTTGATCCGAAAAGCGGCCAGGCGTTACAAAGTGGTATCAGAGCAAGATCTCTCTCCCAGTACGATGTAGTTCGAGGACGAACCAAGCGGAAGTTGGTGGACATGTAACATCCCAGGCACTGACAAGGGCAAGGAGTGATCATCGATGCAAAAGAGATAAGGCACGAATAAGGAGCGGCTCTTGGCAGGCTTCCAATGGGAAGGGCACATGAATGAATCGAATACACACGAAAATAAAAGGGATCCAAAGACTATGTAGGTATGGGATTGTACAGTTCAGAATAGCTTAAAGGAATTAATAAGTGCTACCTATACTAACAAGATGTATCTACTTTTTGGTAGCCTATCACTTAAGAACTCCACAGTTAAGCGTGCTTGACTTGGAGCAATTATGGGACGGGTGACTTCCTGGGAAGTTTCCTAGGAAGCGTATGAATGAGGACAAAACACGCTGAAAAGTCTTGTGTTGCTTTGTGGGAATAATCGTTGATCTTGAAAGCTACCAAGCATTACACCAACTACTTCCACCTCCAATTCTTGCTGCAAACTTGGCTTGCTCATAGGCCAGGGTTGCTCTTGGGGCCCCATTCGCATTGGGCCCACATTAGTTGTCCAAAAATGGTTGTTTAGTCTTCAATCGTTTTTAGTGCCAATAATGGTAAAATTATAAAAACCATTTTATATTTTTTGAATTTTATTATATTATGGGGTGGGGGCAATAATAATAATAATAATAATAAAACAAAGTCAAAGTTAGTGGAGGCAGTTGGCCTCACAATGTAATTCTTAAATTTGTCCTTCTTTGTGAGCAATGATCCCCCACTTTCCAATGACATTGGTAAAGCCCTCGAAATAACCACTTTTATCACTAGAAGTAACTTGAAGCAACTAGAGCATAACAACATTGATTGAGAAATCAATAAATAATAAATTTAAAAATCATGTTGAGCTTATATTAAAATTTTCAGGATATGTATTGAAAGTCTTTTTGTATAGAAACTTTCTTTGGATTTGATTACCTTGAAGACACTTATTAATATTATTTTTAGATATATTGTTTTTTGTGTTTGTTATTTTTTTGAGATGTTATTTATTAAATAAAAAAATAGAAAAGAGTCACAAAATAAGAATAAGTGCATGTTTGGATTTTAGTTGGGAGCAATGTTTTTAAAATCGAACCAGTCATTGAATTGGTTAAGGTACTGGTTCAATGTTCAATGGTTGAACTGTGGTTGAATCGGTATTAATAAAATAATAATAATGATTGAATAATATATAAAATAATATTAAATAAATATATATTAAAACTTTATAACACTAAAAACTAAAATAAAACATCATTTTATACCTATTTATAATCCTTATTAAGTATGTGTTTTTTGTTTATCTTAAAAATATTTTAGATTAAATTTAAAAATAAAAAATAAATTTTTTGAAAAACACCAGTTCAAACCATTTTTCTACACTTTTTTTTTTTTTTTACCGATTTCAATCATTTTAAACCTGTTCTAAAATGGTCCCCTTTTTTTAGAGTTAACAAACCAATTACTAGAGTGATTCTCAATCAAATTGGTCAAATCGGCCAGCCCAATTTGGTTTTCAAAACTATGGTTGGATGAGATCAAAAATACTTTTACTCCTAAAGTAACAAGTTTTTTTTTCTTCATTTTGTGCATTGGAATTTGACTAACATGCCTATATACGTATCCTCAAAAAAAAAAAAAAACCTATATAGTCAAGAATCACAATTGCTTTTTAAGTTTTTATATCTTGGTCAAAATCATGTTAGCCGCATGCTTTTAACTTGTACATTCGGAATTTTTTGAGGGAAAAATAACTTGTCACCGACCTAAATAAAAAATGATATTTATACACCTCGTTTTTACGTATAGAAGGTAAAGAGAAATAAAAAAAAAAATGAGAAAAATTAAAAGGTTAACAAATGTGATGTATAAAGTACAAAAAAAAAACAATTAGGATTCTCTCCATCAAAAATCCCCTCTAGTCAAAATCCTGCAAGATCTAAATTCTTAATTGATTTTTATACAACAAAAAAAAGGAGGAAAGCGTATATAATCAATGGTTCTGATTTTTGCTAGAGTGAAAAACTTGCAGGAGAAGCAGGAAAGGATCCGTACAGAAAAGAATGTGATGTATAACATGATTTGACGGAAAGAAAGATAAAAAATGAAATATAATAGAAATAAAAATATTATATAAATATCATTGATGAAATAGTTCCTATATCGTGTGTTTGAAACAAATTAGATCCACTCCTGTCTATCCGGTCTCTGCAGCAACAAAAATAAAATAAAATAAAATAAAAATAAAAATAAAAGCACACAAAAAAATAAAAAAAATGATAAAGAAATAAGAAAAAAGTAAAGTAAGATAGAGGAGCTGGAGTGAGTTTGTACAGGAAATGATCCAAGTCGTGTTTGAATTTTATTTTATTTTTTGATAAATAAGTCGTGTTTGAAATGGTGTTTACAATACACGTATGCCTATATTTTTTGGGTTAAATCAAAGAAAGACAATAAAATTATAAAAAGTATCTTCACTATTATGTAGAAAATTATGTTTCAAAGGCATTTTTAGAACTTGATAAAAAAAAAGGCATTATTTGACATATAACTTATTAGTTTAATGTATCAGCATAAAAAATTTTACACTGCAAACTTCAGTTTTGATATAACATTTAGGGTGATTATTATTAGAAATCAATAAATTTATCATATATAATAATTTATAATTAGATAATAATATAAAAAAATTATTCTGTCAGTGTATATATATATTTTTCTCATAATTTATTTAAAAACTTGTTAGAAAGTAAGAAATTATATTTAAAATATAAAAACTATAACTATTAACTTTTTAATAAACGTAGAAAAGCACATATAGAATGTGAAACCAAACATACAATACTCGTAGACTTGAAAAAATCACAACAGTTTGAATGTTCGTTAAGGTTTATATATATTTGTGTCTCAGTTTTATTTATTTATTTATTTATTAAGAAAACCTCAACTTGGGCAAGTAGAAAATGTGCAAACGACACAGTATAAAATGATGACAAATATTACTACTTTAGCATGGAAAACAGAATCCCATGACTAAACTGCTACCAGTCTGCTAGAACGTGCCTTTCAAGTTTCGACGTCCCTGGCCCCCGGTAAAAGTCTCCTTTTTTTATTATTTAATGAAAATAAAATAAAATCCCTACAGTGCGTTCGGCTACAGGGGCTGCAGTGAGTACAGTAAGACACGGTATTAGTATATAAGTACGGAATGACGGGTCGGTGAATCGATACGTACTAACTATAACTCTGGCTAACAATCATTCAATTCAAATCCAAATACAACAAAAAATGGGCACTGATTCCACCGCCAGCAAATGGCTGGGCTTCGTGGCGGCTGTGTGGATTCAAGCAATCTCCGGCAACAACTACACTTTCTCGAATTACTCGGACGCTCTGAAATCCCTGATGCACCTAACCCAAATCGAGCTCAACAATCTCTCCGTGGCCAAAGATGTTGGGAAGGCTTTTGGGCTTCTCTCTGGGCTGGCCTCCAACCGGTTCCCCACTTGGGCCATTCTCCTCATTGGCTCCCTCGAAGGCCTCATCGGCTATGGCGTTCAGTGGCTCGTCGTCAGCCAAAGAATCCAACCCCTTCCCTACTGGCAGGTACTAATTAATTATTAATTAGCAATCAACAACATTTCAATGTGAACAGAACACACTAATTTACTAATTGCAGATTCTTATTTTCTGAAACACATGCAGATGTGCATATTTCTATGCATGGGGGGAAACAGCACAACCTGGATGAACACGGCGGTTCTAGTCACGTGCATCCGCAACTTCCGCAGGAACAGAGGCCCTGTTTCCGGCATTCTAAAAGGCTATGTGGGGCTGAGCACCGCCATATTCACCGACCTATGTTCCGCTCTCTTCGCTGACGACCCTGCTTCCTTCCTCGTCATGCTGGCTGTCATCCCATTCGCCGTTTGCCTCTCCGGAATCTTTTTCCTCCGCGAGATTCCTCCCGGCGCCGGCGAGGACGAGGAAGAGTCCAAGTATTTCGGTGTTTTCAACGCCGTCGCCGTCTTCGTCGCCGTTTACCTCTTGGCTTTCGGGTTCGTGCCGAACCCCAGCGCTCTGGCGTCTCGCGCATTCGCCGTCGTTTTGCTTCTTCTGTTGGCGGCGCCGTTGGGAATCCCGGCCCACTCTTACTTCAAGGCTCGCAGGTTGGACCGGTTCAAACCGGCTCTGGATGTGGAGGGGCGGGTTGACGAACCGTTGCTTCGCGGAAACGACAAGGGAAGTGAAAGTGAGGTGAGGAGAGTGAATGTTTCGGCGGAAGACGCGGAGGCGGTGGTGGTGGAAAAGAGTGGACCGGCGGTGGGGGAGGAGCACACGATATGGGAGGCGCTGAAAACCGTGGATTTCTGGATTTTGTTTGTGTCGTTTCTTTGTGGGGTTGGAACGGGTTTGGCGGTTATGAATAATATGGGCCAAATCGGGTTGGCTCTTGGTTACTCGGATGCGTCCCTCTTTGTATCATTGACCAGTATTTGGGGCTTTTTTGGTCGGATCCTTTCGGGTTCGGTTTCGGAGCACTTCATCAAGTAAGTCACTCTAACCCTTTTCTTCTCACGTGTGAAAGGAATTTAGCATCTCTGATTCATTCTTTTAGGTCTACCTCTACCTTTTGTATCTCTGATGACTAATCTCATGCATGTTGACTTGATTTTATTTTATTTTATTTTATTTTATAGTGAGTAGTCCCGTCCCAAGGAGAAATTTCTTGGAATTTGCCTTTGTTTTTCTTTGGAGGATCTTTTGCTTTCATATTTATTATTTTTTTTAGGTTTAAATACTTTTTTTTGCCTCTATGGTTACGTAAATTTTATTTTTTAGTTATTATAATTAAAAATAATCTGTTTTAATTCCTATACATATACTTCTAATATCAATTTGGTTCTTGCTGTCAAGTATGTTTTAATTCCATAAAATAAAATTGTCACAAAATAAAAATTGACAATATAAAATTCCTACAAATTAACATTTTCTGGCTTTTTATATTTAATTTGTAATAATTTAAAATAGCATGGACTAAACTGATATTAAAAATACATATATAAGACTAAAACATATTGTTTTTAATTACAGGAATCAAAATGTAAAGTTTACGCGATAGAAACAAAAGGCAACTAAACCTTCTTTTCATTATTTTTGGGACGTTACTTTCGGGGAAAGGTTGATTGATGACGTCAGTTTCTGATTTAAAAATGTAAGAGGCTTGAAAATGTGAGTCACTCGTTTAACCATAGGTGCTTAATTTCATGCCTATTTAAAAACTCAAATTAGTAATGAGAATTCATCATTAGATAATAGATATCCTCAAATACATCTGCAGGGGAAGCGGGGTAGATCCTCAACGAATGCAATATTTCACATTTAGATTGTCCTAGAGCAAGAATGACGATGGTTCTAAATTTTGACTAGCATTGTTTGTTTTTCCAATTTCCCATGTTTGCAGGAAAGCTGCAACTCCTAGACCTCTTTGGAATGCAGCATCTCAAGTTCTGATGGCCGTGGGATACATACTCATGGCCTTGGCTATGCCAGGTTCCCTTTACATAGGCTCCATTGTGGTTGGCATATGCTACGGAGTGCGGCTCGCAATTACCGTGCCAACAGCCTCAGAGTTGTTTGGCCTCAAATATTATGGTCTCATATACAACATTCTTATCCTTAATCTTCCCCTTGGCTCTTTCCTCTTTTCTGGTCTGCTTGCTGGCATTCTGTATGACATGGAGGCAACTACCACTGCAGGGGGAGGCAACACTTGTGTTGGAGCTCATTGTTACAGACTAGTATTCATAATCATGTCTGCTGCTTGTATTGTTGGGTTCTTCTTAGACATTCTATTGTCAATCAGAACTAAGAAGGTTTACAACAGTATCTCCTTGAGCAAAAACTTCAAGAAAAACAAAGTGACATCAAGTAGTCGATGATCCGAAATGGCCCGTATAAGAGGCTATGGCACTCCTTCGGTTGACGAGCGTTTTGCACAATGATATATCCTAATTTCCACTGGCATGGTTAACACTAAATCAGATTATTAACCTTTTTCTTTTTGGTAATAAAGGCAGGTTAATTTGTTTGTACATCGATTTTGAGTGCTCTGAAGCATAATAAGCCTACGGTCTCTGTTGTAGCAATAGCTATAAAATGGCATGTTTTGAAGCAGGGAGAGTTCTTATAGCAACAATATGGAGAAGAAAATATTGTCGAAGTTTTTTCGATGGATGGAAATGTTTTGCAATTTGTTCTTCTTCTTCTTCTTCTTCTTTTTTTTTTTGGTGATTACAATTTGCAATTTGTTCTGTGTTGATCTGATGTTCTGCTATTTTAGGCGTCAAAAATATTGCACAGACTTTACTCATATTTTATCGCAAATATTTACTTATTTTTCTCTCTAACTTTGCCCCTGTGATGATGTAATTTGACGACAGAATGCAAGGAAAGGAAATTTGATGTGAGAAGAGGCTACTAGGATGCTGTTGGTTTTTTTTTTTAGAAAAACAAAATTTAAGAGAAGAAGAAATATGTTATACGGAGGAGCTTATTAAACTTTTATTTACTGGCTCTATATATAGAGCTACAATGTAACAATTCAAACACTAACTTTATCATAATCTTTAAATCAAACCGATAACCTTCTAAGTGTAAATGATAAGGATAAATATTTTTTCTTTATCTAAACATCATCCTAAAGTTTGAAACATAACAAAATTTTTAAAAACTAAATTATCTTTTTTCAAATTACAAATATTTATCCATATATTTTCAACAGATGCAATAAAAATTCCAATTTAAAACTCATGTCAATAACTTTTTTTTCTTCTTTTAGTTAACTTCCAAGTAATAGAACAAAGAAAAAGAATTGATTGTTGAGCCATATGAGTCAGGAAATTCTCAAGTATGATTCTAAGGAAAGAAATTTACTCACTTATTCCGACTGAGGAGAATAGGTCATTAGATAGGAAAACTCAAAAGTTGTAGAGTCTTAGTTTAATCAAGCCGCTGAATATTGGAAACAAGCTATAGTCCTAACTCCTGGTAATTATATTGAAACACCAAATTGGTTGAAAATCACATAACGTTCTGAATAAGAACACTCTGTTTTTTTTTTCTTATATTCTCCTATGATCTTTGCTAAATTTGAATAGAGACATGATTTAAAACAAAAATATCTAAATCCAAAATTAGCCAAAGAAATGAAAAATTGTGGTCTTTTGTTTAAGTGAAGACAAAGTCCAAAAGAAGCTAAAATCAATTACGCTCTTTGAAGCCGACTAGTAGTATCAAAAAAGCAAGGTGTCATTATCTGGCGGAGCTAATGGCCAAAAGACTAGAGGAACTATGACTTGTTTGTGGTGGGGTGAGAAATAATACATTCATTGCTTTAATAAATTAGTATGTTGAATTTTTTTCTAATCAATTAGTATTTTGATTCATAATCTTGAAAATTTTACATTTATATTTTTCTTTTTTATATAAAAACATAAAAATAATTTAACCATATTCTTGTCAACTACAAAAACATTGATCATCCCCATTAGAGGGATGCTTTAATTGGATGGTTCAATTTATAGGCAAGACGATGTCGGGAATCAAATGCTTCAGAATCTTTATCATGCTACGAAGTTGGTGGAGAATGAATCTGGGAAAAATTGATTGTTGTCCAAATGAATGCATATTGTATTACAATGGTAATTTAGATAAAAGCATAACAAATTACTAATTTTGTGGTAGATATCGGCACAAGATAACCAATAGGATGGGGACCAAAAAGAAGATTTCATTAAAAAAAATGTGGTACTTTCCCCTTATTCTAAGACCAAAAATATTGTATTCTTCAATGATCACCACATCTCACATGAGATGACATAGTGAGAATTAGAGGGACTCAACTTGTCTTGAGTCATCCATATGATGGAGAAGCTTGAAAGTATTTTCATAGGGTGCATCCGAGGTTCAATAAGGACCTTAGGAATGTTAGATTAGGGTTATATGCGGATGGGTTTAATCTTTTTGGTCAATACAGAAAAGCTTACTCTTGTTGGCCAATTATCTTAATTTCATACAATCCTTCCCCTAGGATGTGCATGAAAAGGGAATTTATGTTCCTGACAGTCATAATTCTAGGTTTGTCAAATCCAAAAAGCAAGATTAATGTGTACTTGCAACCACGCTAGCTTATAATGTGTCATTAGGGCAAAAAAATCTTGATGAAGGCCGCTTTGATGAAGAAAATCAATGACTTTTCGACTTATGGGATGTTGTTAGGTAGGACGACTATTAGGACACTTTGTGATGTTGGTCTTCAAACAATTTTTTTGTAGTGTTATAGTAATTATATGATCATTGGCTGCATAAGTATGTTGCAAATTGATTAGTAAGATGTCAAGATATAAGACACAACTCTTTTAAGTTGTAAGTTTAAATCCTCATTCAATTTTAACACCATCCTTAAGCTACATGAGCACTTATTATAAATATCAAAGCTAAGAAGGAGGATGAAACAACTTTAAATTAAAAAAAAAAAAAAAGGAAAACACTTGTAATTTCAATGAGAGTGAACGATGAATCGTTCTTGCAAATCAACAATGTAATGAATGGGTGTAATGAACAAGAAGGACAAAGTAAAGGGTGTCAAACTTAAATAAATAAGTTTTTGCGATCTAATTCCAAGCAACAAAGAAAAATATATTTGTACTAGGAGAGAGGATAATGTTAAAATCTTGGTATATTTGAAGAAACAATTTGAGATAAAAGATAGAAAGAAGGGTTTAGGGAGAGTCTAGTAGGAAAGAGAGAGAGAAAATGAGATGCCCATTTTGTTTCGAGAATAGGTGCGAGAATCTTTGAGGGAAATAAAGATTGAAGGGGACTAAAAGTTACTTAGATAAAGATAAGGTGCCTGTTTTGGTTAGGAAAGAAATACAAAAGCGTTTAATGAAAAAAGTTTGAGCTTGGGAAAGAAATAAGAACTGCAATATTACCCTCATAAGAGATCCTTAATCTCTACAATAATTCTTAGAATTTGGGTTTGCTCCTAACTCAACTCTAAGAACTAGCTTACGCCAAGGACTAGATATCTCGAGTGTAAAGTTTGCAAGTTTAAACATTTGTAGGTGGTCCAATAACGACTTGATAACGAGTGACCTAATAGGCCTAATAAAACTATTAAAATAGGCTCTAATACCATCTTAGAATTTAAGTTTGGATCCAACTCTACCCTAAAAGCCAATTCATGGGGTGAGGATTGTGTCTCACTTATATATACTATTTTGGACATATAATTATTCAATGCAGGATCTCCAGCAGAAATTAATCTCAACGATTTATTCTTAGACTACAAAGATTCCATTATCGTCAATGGTTTTGCATGTGGATTTCCTTCATTATATGTGCATGTTGCAACTCCATCAAGATCGTTGGTACCACCAACACACCCAAATGCATGTGTTAGTGGAAGGTTAATAATGGAAATGGCAAGGACCAAAGTTTTTGGGTCTTACTCTTTCCTCTATAGGTTGCAGGAGATTGACTTATTTGGATATGATTTCAATGTTATGTTCACTGGGTCAAAGGACAACATTGTTATTTCTCTCCTCACTGTTAAATTAAATAGTAATACTGATGAGTAGAAGTGTAAATGAGTTGAGTTATTCATGAATTAGGCTCGATTTTGAATGAGACAAGTTCAAGCTTTTCAAGTTTGACATCAACAACTTGTGAATATGGGTGTTCAAAACTCGTCTAGTCCCACCAACCTGGCTTGATCTGAAGGGACTTTTGACAAGTTCAGGTTCAAGAAATTAGACTCAATGCATTTTGAGAATAGGTTTGAGTTATACTTTGAGTCGTCCTCGGTCTAATGTTATATATTCTCTTAAAAAGTATAATTTCTTAAACAATTATGTAATAATATTTGTTATTGGTGGAAATTCGTTTCGAGAATTGAACTAACAATAACTCTCAAAAGATAACTTCTCAAAACGATTCAAACAAATGAGATTTTTAATCATTGGGACTTAGAATCTAAAAACATTGTGAATTCTTTTTGTTTGAACAAGCAACATAAAGTTTTCAACTTGAGAATATCATATGATTCAATTGCAATGTTGAATTTTAATAGACTTCAATTTTAGTGTTATTATTAACACAAATTACTCGAAATTGAAGTTGGAACGAGTTTGGCAATTTACAAATATTAACAAATAAATAAATTCAAATGAAGTGCATTTATGTTATATCTAACACCAATATATCAAATTATTTGAGAATATTACAAGGAACTAAACTTCTAAAATAAAAAGTGTAAGGTTTGGAGAAGAAATTATGGTTAAGTGGCAAAATAAAGTTTTGAGAAGAATTGGGGTTAAGAAGTGATAAAGTTAAATGTTTAGAGAAGAATTGGTAGTTCAAAAGGGAAAAAGTTAAAGTTTGGAGAATAAATGGAGACTAAGAGGTGAATAAGTGCAAGTTTGAAGAAGAAATTGAGGGAGATGTAGACGAAAGAAGTAAATAAAATCAAACACAAATGAAACGAAAATGAAATTGCATTAAAAGATGGATGAGAACATACACAGGTCCTTGAAATTGGTAGCCATGTAAATGAGGTCTATGTGGGGTTACAAAAAAGTGTACAATGTTTCAACCAAAGAGAAAAATGACTATGTAGTCTCTTATTTATAGACAACCAACCCTAATAGTCGAATTATAAGATTTTGGTATGTATACAGTAACTGATTCATTTGTATCTATGATGCTAACACTTGTCTTGTCTTCGTCATTTCAAACAACTGCTTCTAACTGCTTAAAGTCCTCTTTTCGAGCGTGTTTTGATGCGGACTAAAAGAATCATCCTTTTCAAGCATGTATGCCCTTAATCTCCTCGAAAAGTTATCCTCTAGTAATTTTGACACGTAGATGATTTGACCTTAATTACTCTTTTTTTGATCATTTGCTATTTTTGACTAAATTCTTTGTTGTCCTCGAAAATTTTGTCATTATTTTGGACTTAGAAAAATTCTAACACGACCCCAACAATAATACAACTTCTTGGCTAAATAAATAATATTCTATCTAAGATGATATTATATTTATATTGGTATCATTTATCTTAAAATATATATTGTAAAATATAGCTTAATTGTAGTTGTATACTTCTTTAATTCAACGATTTAACTATATACAACGCTTAAGATTAATGTATTGTGCCAACAAGTCGGTTAACTCAGTCTTATCCCAAATATTGTTAAGTCTTGATCATGTTGGGTTCAAGTTCATAAAATTAACCCTATTAGAGTTTTAAGCCGAGTAGGACATAGATAAATCCATCCCACGAACACCCTTACTTGTGAATAGTTTATATATATATGAATTTGCTAACGTACATTCACTTATTTTTTTAGAAAAGTGTAGCTTGCTAACATACTCTTTCTAAAAATATATGGGTATATGTTACTAAATTCTTGTGAGGTTTGCTTACGTGCACCCACTTTTTTTTTTTTTAGAAAGAGTACTTCGGCAAGTTATAACTTCTATTTCTTAAAATACACTTACGGTATGACTTACTAATGTATTCCATCTAAAAATAAGTAGTGTATGTTAGCAAATCTCATATATATATATATATATATATCATAAAAAAATTAAAATTACATAAATTTCATTATTTGCGTACTTATGTGAACAACATTATATTTTATTAATAACTTAAAATTATAATATTTAATACTTATATATTTTGTGTAGTTAGGTGGACAACATTATGAAGGAGATTATCTAGCAATAATTTGATGATGAGGATTTATTAGTCTTTGTTATTTATATATTCATTATAGAAACATGTGAAACTTTGTGAGAGTGTTAAAATTAATTTTAATTTTTTCTTTGTAATAATCAAAAAATTTATAAATTTTTTATTTGTTGAATTATGAAATATAATAGTCTACAATTTTTGAATTTCACATATCACATGTTAAGCACATATTTCTATTTGTAGATTATCATCCAGTATCAAAATGTTTATTAAAAATTAAATTGATAAAGTTAGAAAAATTTTAAGAAAAAATTTCATAAAAGAAAAAATAATTAAGTTATAAATGAGATAAACAAGCTAAACACAAGCTTTTTTTTTTTTAATATAGTCAAGCTTAAACTTTATATTAGACTCTTTTAAATAAATGGGCCAAACTTAAACAATTCATTTTTTTTTCATAAATTATACCTAAATTTTAAGTACTTGACTCAATTCAATAATGAGGAATTAATGAAAATCTAGATCAGGTCGTAAGAATTAAGAAACAAGGTGAGATAGCATGCGAACACATTCCTTCCTTTCTGCTACTAGTTACACCTTGCTACATGCTTTTTGTCTGTATGTTTGGTATTGCTAGTTACACCTTGCTATATGCTTGTAAAATTTAATAAGTATATATCGCAAGAAATCATTCTTAGTATGATTTTTAAAATAATTATCATAAAAGTTAATAAATTTATTATATATGAAAGTTTATAATTAGATGATAATATAAAAGTCAATACATATATTACTTATGATTTTAATAATGCTATATTTTTGTTGTTGTTTCCATATGATAATAATTAAGTTTGTTCCCTGTTTTTATTGGATAAAAGTGTTTTGTTTGTAGAAAGCATATTGGTGAAGAGATGAAAATATGAAATGAGCAAATTTCATTTTTTAATTTAAATGGATAATATTAAATTAATAGTCAATCTTAATTATTTATGTTTAGTTTGTGACCAAAATTAACTTCTCTTACCTCTCCTCCCAAGTAAATTTATACATGACGATAGGTTCTGTTAGTGAATTGAAATTTGATTAAGAAATATAGCAAATTCTTCTAGTGACAACAAACACAGAATATCATTGAATGAAAAGGACCAATTTCACAAAAGACAAAACCTAGATACAGTACCATAGATATTGATAGTGCTGTTGTCCAATCAGAATTAAAATTTTACATCGATAATCTGTGTATCATTAAATGTCAACGCATATTATCGAGATAAATTATAATTTTGATTAAAAAATAACACTAGCAGTACTTGCATCCAAGTTTTTTTCTTTGACAAACGCCTTACAACATTTGTTCAGACTATACGTGGTTCGCGGAGCCTGCTGTCGTCAGAACCGATAGGAACATACTTGATGGAGTACCTATACCACGTAGAAAGCCCAACTGAGAGAGAAAAGAGAATATATATTGATGTGTTTGTCGTCTTTTTTCCCATATAAATTAACAAATTTAGACAGAAGTTGATGATGCCAAGCAGCAAACAGGGGAGCATACTTCAGTTAAAGGCAAATATGTAATGATCTTCAAAACATAAATTCATGTGGCTTCTGTGACTCATTTCGGTTTTCCCCATTTTGTTTTGTCTATATTGGTTTGCGGTGCCCATGCTTAACGCATAAGGCATTTAAAATTGTGCACATCGTGAGGGGTAATCTGCGTCCTATGGTCCAAAAAAGAAGAGCGCGTGCCAGTTCTATAGTTTAGCTAACGAGTATTCAATGGTCCCTCCAAGTTACATTGATTGCTAAGGAGATAGTGATGGGATCCCAGGAATACAATTTCGGGAAAGTTCACGCTAGACTCTCTTTTGTTTTCATTTCTTTGTCAGAAGTGAAGTTTTGTGCATCACTCTTATGATTTTCTTTTACTTAATAGAAATGTTAGTTTTCTTACAGAACCTAAAATTTCAAACATAAGCAAGCCGTTGCACTATGACTTTATGAAGTTTTATAACATCCACCTAAATTTCCATTCACCCAACAACTTATTCCAAAAGTAGATAACCTGCTTTCGTCCCGAGAGTTAGTAATTAATAAAGGGGGTTTCTTTAGTTTAAACGATCAATCAACGTAGATTCCATGTAATTAATACTCCTTCCATTCTACTTCTATATATGCTTTAACTTTTTAATTTTATTTAAAAATTATTGACATTGTAGAAATTCAAGACTTAATTAATAGTACATTTTTCTATCGATACCCTTATTTAAAATAAAGAAAATTAATGTTGTGTTAATAACATTTGATTTTTATAAGATTAGTGTATTGGAAGAGAGGATTAAAGTAGTTGAGAAAGGCATGGGAATCTAAAATGCAATTTATAATATTTAGGTAGAAGAGAGGATTAATTAAAGATATTTTAATCTAAATATATACTATAAATTAATTATTTCTTAATCTTAAACATCGTTATGTATGGCGAGAGTGGAATTAAGATAGTAAATACAAGAGACTAATAATTAATATTATGAATTCGCTGACATTTGAAATCAACATTGATATATGGACACCTCAATATTACAAATACTTTGATACTCTTTATTTTATTTTATTTTTTAAGAAATGATACTTGTATAACAAAATGTACAACAAATTTTACAATCAAAAGAAAGAAAAGAAAAAAAAATTGAAATGTAATAAATAATGTGATAAAAGAGATAAACACAAAATAATATTGTATAAATTGTTGTAAGAATAAATTGTCTGTATATCACATCCTTTTTTTATCTCTCTTCTTTATCATATTATATCACCTATTATATCTATTTATCACTTTTTTTCTCTACTATTTGCATCTTTCTCTAGGTGTAGATGAGATTGGGTTGTCCGCAAAACATTTGTCATTTGAAATTGATTGGTGTCCTGTTTATTCTTTAACATTAATTTTTCATTCGTTAATCAATTCATTGCATAATGTTATTGTCCTTTTTCACTTGAACAGCTGGACAAGACCCAAATATTAAAGGGCATGATTTTTGGGCTCTTACAGGATGTTTCACGAGTTTTGAACGATCCATAATTCACCTATTTCAATTTATTGCTAAATTATTTAAATATTTATCTAATGTTATTAAAATTGTATATCATCAGATCTCTATTCGGGAAGGATCATGTGATCCAAGACCACCGTATACATTTCTCACATTTTTGAGTAAATATTTTTTTTCTGTGCAAATACGGAACGTATGATGTGGTCTTATAGAAAAGTATGCAAAACTAAGTTGCTAGTTTCTTCTTCTTCTTCTTTTTTGAAAAAAAAAAAAATAATGAGTAGGAGGCCGAATATGAGGTGAGGATCCGCAAGTCCAAGGCAGAAATCCGATATTGGTACGTACTAGGGACGTTTAAATGACTAGTACGAAGCCGTTACCATCATCAATTAACGTTGCAAATGAATCAACTACTGGTAAATTGGTAATTAATGATGCGGCAGAGCCTGAATAGTAAAACGTGCCAACTGCAAACCATTATAGAGTGAGCCGCAGGCTGTATACAATTGCCACCCAATTAACAGTCACATGAATTTATTAGTTCTCTTATTTTTCACGTAGCATGTGGAGGCAGAGCACGGGGCCTTTTAAGAGGTCTCTGTTCCCTTGTGATATCACCTCTCATATACTCCACCATTAGCCTTAAAGTACGATCTCTTTGTCGTCTTTTCTTCTCTCCTCTCTCGTGTTTTCTGGGACACAAGTACTAACACGGGCATTTGTATTTACGCTAAACAGTGCCTTTCACAGTTTTATAACCCTTTTGTTTCTCATCACTAGGAGAGTGACCAGCTCCAATTTCCAAGTCCAAAGATGCAAGATAAGCCCTTCTGTAGCCTTATAGTTTTCTTCCTCCTAATAGGGGCCTCTTTGGTTTCTCCTTTATATGGTTCTTGTTCCTACTCCTTTTTCCTGTTTAGTATTTTGAGAGGCTAATTTTTAAGTTATAAGATTCTCAATATTCATTATTTTGGTTTCTTTGTTGCAGATGGGCCCCTATATGACTCCACTGCCTACACTGAGGTAATTAATTAATTAAAACAAAACACATTTCAACATTGACTTGGGATTACCACTTTATGGGTCTTTGATTCATGTTCCTGACGGCAAATAAGACTTGACTGGTTGACAGTGCAAAGAGAAGCCAGAGGAGCCACTTTATGGAGGAGGAGTTTTCAAGAGTGAGCATCAGTCTCTTCGTAGTATTAAAGACAGCATTGCCTCCTACGTTGTCAACAATAGCTATGTGCCTTCACTAGTTCTGTATAATCTCACTCAGGGCACAATTTACTCTTTTTCCGGTAGGGTTATGTTCTTTAATCTTTACACACTTCTCTTTATGTTACTTCAAAATTTTCTGCTTAATAAAGTAAAAAACTGTACTTGCGTTATTTGCAGTTTTTGATAAAAAAAATAAAAAAAATTTCCGTTGCCGGGACTCGAACCCGGGTCTCTCGGGTGAGAGCCGAGTATCCTAACCAACTAGACTACAACGGATTGCTGGTGTAACATCGAAATGAAGTTTTACAAATACAAAATTTTTTCAAATCTAAATCAATCTCTTTATAACGTGTTTACCTTTTCGATAGTTAGAATTAGGTGGCCTATTGTAGAAATGTTAGAAATGATGTGGGTGCCTGAATATATATTACAGTATGGGTGAGAGTTAAAGATTCAAGTTCAGGTATGATAAGGGCCAGCCTGGAAACGGAGAAAGAGACATATGACTGCATTGGGACAGTTTCAGCCAAGCGTGGATGCTGGTCATTTCTGAAGGGTGGATTTGTTCTGGATTGGCCTTCAAATTTATCCATAATCTTCTTCCAGGTGACTTGCTTTTCTTTGTTATTTTATTCAGTGGTAAAACTCTTAAGTTTAGTAATTGGCTTCAAGATAATTGGTTCATTTCTTTTCATTTCGGTGATTTATGTAGAACGCGGATGATAAAGATATCAATATAGATGTTGCTAGCCCATCACTCCAGCCATTTACTAAGGGGCAATGGAGAATCAATCAACAATATATAATCAATACTGTGAGTTACACTTCATTATTTGAGCAAGTTAATGGAATGCTTAGTTGTTGTTTTTTTTTTCTTTTTCCGACCGTGATCATTTAACCAAACAAACTGATCAATAAGGGATGATGCTGCAAAGACTTTCTCACAACAAAGTAGGGGTAAAAACAAAGTTTTCAAAGAAAAGGGATGTATGTGCTAATATTTGTACTAATGCTATAAAGCGGAGTTTGAGGAAGAATTTTTGTTTTCCACTTGTATTTGACAGAAAAGAAAGCGTGCCGTCACTATTCATGTGTCAGATATTAACGGAAAGAGGTTGCAAGGAGCTTCCATCTGCGTAGAGCAAATCTCAAAAGACTTCCCTTTTGGATCTGCTATAGCAAAGACCGTTCTTGGTAACTTACCCTATCAGGTTTGTATATTTTGTGTAGCCCGCTAACATATTTCACAGCATAGAAAGTAACACAAGAAGTCTCATTCTGTCCATTCAGAATTGGTTTGTGAAGCGGTTCAATGCGGCAGTCTTTGAAAATGAGCTCAAATGGTACGCCACGGAACCTGATGAAGGCATGGTCAATTACACCATTTCAGACCAGATGCTGGAATTTGTTAGAACAAACAATATTATAGCCAGAGGGCACAACATATTTTGGGAAGACCCTAAATATACTCCTGCATGGGTTCTTAACCTTACTGGCATCCAGTTACAATCTGCTGTCAATTCCCGAATACACAGTCTCATGAGCCAATACAAAGATGATTTCATACACTGGGACGTCAGCAATGAAATGCTTCATTTTGATTTCTATGAGCAAAAGCTTGGACCTGATGCCACATTGCATTTCTTTGAGACAGCACATGAATCAGATCCATTAGCAACCCTGTTTATGAATGACTTCAATGTTGTGGAAACATGCAGTGACGTAAATTCCACCGTGGACGCCTATATCTCACGGGTAAGAGAACTGCAACGAAATGGCATCTTTATGGATGGAATTGGCTTGGAGGGTCACTTCACAATACCCAATCCTCCCCTTATCAGAGCTATCCTAGACAAGTTGGCAACACTTGGCCTTCCCATTTGGCTTACTGAGGTTGATATAAGCAAGACACTTGATAGAGATGCACAGGTGAGCCACAGCAAGTCAAGTTCTAGGAAAAAATAAAGTCTTTTGCCCTGTCATTTAATCACTAACTATTATGAATGATAAATTTGTTGACAACGATTTCTCATTACTTGACAAGGTAATTAAAAGTGCATGCCTATTAAGTTCAAATAAAATGATTTGTCATTTGCTTAACTGAATCTCTTTATTATCCGTAGGCAAATTATTTGGAGGAGGTGTTGAGGGAAGGCTTCTCACATCCTTCTGTGAATGGGATAATGCTTTGGACCGCATTTCATCCAAACGGGTGCTACCAAATGTGCCTCACAGACAATAATTTCAAGAACCTCCCAGCAGGTGATGTGGTGGACAAACTTCTTGAAGAGTGGCAAACCGGTCGTGTAGAGGGAGTCACAGATGGGCACGGTTCCTATAGCTATTATGGCTTCTTAGGAGAATATAGAATTAGTGTCAAGTATGGCAACAGGACTACAAAGTCAACATTCTCCCTCTCTCGAGGTGAAGAAACTAGACATTTCACTATTACAATATGATTCTTAGATACTATTTATCAAGCTGCTTAACTTTACTATAAACTTTAGTTTCAAATTCAAATGCTATAATCACCGTCGCAGATGACTGGAATGTACAGTGTAACACTCCTACTTTTGTATATTAAATTATTCTGTATGTTTAAAATTGTTTTTAAGTCATCAATGTATTTAGAACAATTAATAATAATTTTAGAAATTTTTCAAGAATTTATTGAGATAATTTTTGTAAAATGACAAAAATACCCCTGGTTGACTGTTGGAACCAATCAGAGACTTTTTGACCTCAAAATATTTTGAAAATTTTATATTAAGTATCTCTCATTATAAAAACTTTATTTTGAGAAAAAAGTAGTGAAAAATATAATAATCCTATTTTAATTCTTCCACTGTTTTTTATATATATTTGGCACTACAATTCTGAAAAATCGGAAAGGGATTTTGAAATTATGACTCCCACCATTTTGCTCAAAATCTCAAGAGCTATTTAATCGTGATTTTTAATAATTTTTCCGAGCCGGAGTCTGGAGAAATTAGAAAATGACAATTTTATCCCTATTTCTCAACATTAAGAACTGACATGAGGAAAAGATTCAATTGACATTAAAATGTCAATTTGAGCTTGGAATTATGTCATATATATTAAAATATAATTTTGGGAATTTTTGGGAATTTTCTGGAATTTCTGTGTAAAATGACCAAAATGCCCTTGCGTGTCTAATAAGCCAGTCAGTACTGGTTTGACATTCAAAAAGGGTGAAAATAGTAATTTTAGTTTAATTATAGGTAAAATATTTAATTTTAGAATTTTGATACAAATTTTGGTATTTATTGAATTAAAATGGATTTTCTATGAATTTTCTAGCTTAAAAATATAAAATAAAAACATATAATTTGAAACAAATTAATAAAAATTAAAATTTATTATTAGAAATTTATTTTTGATGAAAATTAATGTATTTATCCAGTTTTTCATTAAAATACACTATTTTGATATTAAAAGCTAAATTTTTCAAGTTTAGGTGTTTTTGTCGGTACCGGTTAATTCACCTACAGATAAAATTTGACACATGGAGGCTTGGGACAGCTGGTGGAGCACGTCCCCAACCCTAAAATAGGTGATTCACCACCTATTTGAGATATGTGTCCCTAAATTGGATTAAAAATAAATAAAAATTGGATTTATGACATAATGGTGACATAATGGATGATGTAAATATTTGGACACCTAACCCCCCTCCTTCTTCTATAAATAGGCCTCAAAGTTTTCAGATTTTCACTCATCCTTTCCTCTCCCAAGCTAGAGAGCTTCTCTTTCTAAAGTTTTCTCTCTCTAAAATATTTTTATCTAGTTTTTATGTTAAAATTTTACTAGTTTTCAACTAGTAGAATTTCTCCTCTTAGAAGCTTTGCACCAACAATTCCATCCTCTTCATCAACTATCTTAGAGGTAATGGGGGGAGTGGGGTTGGTTCTAAATTACTGTCACTTTGCATGTTGGTAGGAAAGGGTTTCCCCTAAACCCGTTTAGGCTTAAATTTTAGTATTGTTATTATTGTTTAAAGTTAAACTTTAATTTTTACTAAGTTGTTACTCTGCCCAAATTTAGATTATTAAATCATAATTACTAAATTGTTACTCTGCTCAAATTTTAATTATTAAATTATACTTGCTAAGCTGTTACTCTGTTCAATTTTAGAAAATTAAAATGTGCTTGCTAAGCTGTTACTCTGCTCAATTTTAGAAAATTAAAATGTATTTATTTAGTTGTTATTCTGCCAAAATTTTAGTAATTATACTATAATTGCTATGTCGTTATTCTGTTAAAATTCTGGTATTGTGCAATTTCTGCAAAATAAGACAGAAATGTTGATTGTACTGGTGCTCAAGTTAAATGAGACCAGGGAAACCTCTGCTTGAGAAGTTAGGAATTGATAGTTTAGTGAGTAATGTAAAGCAAGTGACATGTAGTGACATGGCACCCTGCTAGGGAAGCCATAGTTTGGTACACTGAGGAATGAAAGGCAGGGACCCACTTGCGGAGGTCTTGGGGGTAGGCATCGAGTGGTGAAGGTCCCAATGGCCAGGGTAGCCCCCTTGAGCCGGGATATTCGCCTGACCAAACTCGATAACCCTGACAACTGCTCAGCATTCCAAGATTGGTTTGAGAGTATACTTCTATAAATGGATATCCTAAATTGTTATTTTGTTCCTCAATGATGACGAGAACTGTACCATGTGATGGTGTTGAGAGAGGTATATGTACTCCCAGTCACTTCCCAGGTTCTGTTGAGAACTATTACCCACTAATGGGAAGTATGGATCCATACCTAGTCAAGGGTAGTCGGATACAACTTAGAATGAATCTTAGGATCTCTTGTGTTGTCAGTTGTGTTTTGTCTTTATTTTATGGTAGATTTCCTACCGCACATGTAAAAGTGATTTTAGAACAAAACACCTCACTCCATTATTTTCTTTTGTGTATGATTGGTCGTGATTATTGAAGACGACATTAACGCTCCGTGATGCTGAGTACGAGATAGAGAACGTCTCAACGAAGGAGGACCTGAAGACCTATAGTATTTTCTTTTTGTATAAGGGATAGGGTAGATAAATACTGCTCTGTATAGGATATCTTTTGATGTATATAGTGGGCTAGGTAGTATATGTATTTCGATGTACTTTTGTTTCTGACTGTTATGTATTACTCAAACCATGATGTACAGTTTTATGAAATATATGTATATATCTTTCATATTTTATTACCATTTCCAAATTCTGTTAAGTTTGGAATTTCTTTTAAAACTGGAAAAATTTTACACACATTTTTATTTACTTAAACTTAATAACTAAATTAATATGAATTATATTTAAAATTAAATGGGTGTTACATACAGTAATGTCAAATTTGCTAATTCTTCGTTTCTAATCATAGAATGCTTGAATCAAGATGCCGTCTTCAGAAATTCTTCTATTTGGCCACCAGGTGTTTTATAGCTCGTTAATAGAGCTGGCAAAACAGGCCGGCCGGTCCAGCAGGCCAAATATGAAAATTGGGCCGGGCTAGACCAATTCTTAATGGCTTGTGTTTTTTTTTGGGTTCGATGGGCCCATCAGGCCGAGTCATTTTGATCCATGACTTTTTTTTAAAAAAAAAATTATACATTTTACAAAGAAAAAAATATATATATATATATATATATATATCATTAGGCCAAATAGGCCCGGTACCCTTTTGGGCCTATTTTTTATTGCTCCAACTCGACCAGTAGGCCCATCGGGACGAGCCATTTTGGCTTCCTTATTTTTAGGCTGAAATTTTTATGGCCTAGCCCCGCCTTGCTTGTCAAGCTGGCTAATTTTTCCACCTCTACTCGTATTCCTAACAACTGATGTTAGAGCTAGTGCCATTAGACATGGACGACCTTTTTTTTTTTAATTTTATATATTTATATATATATATATATATATATATATATATATATATATTTCTTTTTATAGTTTTATTGTGAGGATAACTAATGATATTTTTATCTCTTTTTAAACAAATATTTTATTTTTCTTTTTATAATCTTCATTGTAGAGATAATTGCATTTTTTTAGACAAAATATTTGAGTATCATTAATTTTTCTTTTTCAATAGTCTTTTTTTATAATCTATTATTGCAACTTTAAAGACTATAAATAATTACATTTGCAATCAAATGACTATATTAGTCCACTTTTAATACTGACTTAAGAATTAAAGGTTATTTATTAACCCTTGCTAATGGGACAAACTTAATGAATATATACGAAATTGACATTTTTAACTTTGAGACACCAACAAATATTTTCTCATTCTATATTTTTTTCATTTTTTTTTCACCTTAGTTAAACAACATAATATTCTTTTTCTCCTCTTTTTTGACAATTTGAAAGCAAATTCTTCTTCAATGATTGTTAGCTACTATTGTCATAAAGGATAATCTCATTCTAATTTAGTATACTTTTATAACACAATTAATAGAACTTTTTTAGTATAAAAATTTGTGGTTGATGTGTATACCAATTGTAACTATAAATTCATTAAGGTTCTTTGTGGCCCGTGAAACTAATGGGTTTACGATTGTCGTCTTTGTAAATATATTTTTGAATGTTTTTAATTGGATCGTTTTCAAAAATACATAATTATAATTATTTTGTATAAAATTTAATGCTTATATGTTGTTGAATAAAATTTAAGTTTTATATTTAATAAAAAAAATTAAAGTTTTATTGTTGGCCCTTCCTGAATTTAAAGCCTGCCTCTGTCCCTACCACTAAGTGACCGACTTATACAAGTATTGACTCATAGTAAAATTGGTGCTAGATCTATGTATGGAGATTCATGGACCCTTGTTAAGTCCAACACGATTTAACCTCAATTTTAATAATAACAAACAAAGCATAAGATTGTAAGTTTGCATAAAGACTAAATATTATTTATACCTACAGATCATTCTATGAAGATCGTTTTATGAGAAAAGACTTACAGAGCATTTATTTAAAGAGGATCAACCGATAAAAAACAGTCTAATAAGAAAAGTATTCTACAAAATGTACTCAAGAAGCTTCATCTTGTTATCCAATTTCAAAAGAAAAAAATTGAAAATAGTCTAGCTACTCTCATACCTCAAAAGACGTAAAACAAGAACAAAAGCAAGCAGACAAAGACTTGCCCTCTAAGCATGTTGCAAAGTTTTAATTAATATAAATTAAATGTATTTTAGTTAAGATTAATTAGTTATAAATCACTTTGAAGGTCAATTACAAGTTCATCCTAAGGAATGGAAATACTATTATGGCTCAATTGCCAATTACTAACACTTCATCTAATCCTAAAACGAAAAAATAAAGAGAGCAGAAAATCACCAAATGTTTAGAAATAAGCAATTCCAAGATTAATTGGAAATCACCAAAGGATAATTTTTTATTAAGACTCTTTATAGAAAACACTGATGTGATTGGGACCAGCCCACAAAACTAATCGACAAAAAAAAAAGAAGAAAAATTACAGAAACTTCAAATAGATGCCAGAAAAATCAGTGAACAGGAGGGAGAAATTTGAATCAAGTAGGCACCGAATTGCACACACAAAAAATAAGGTATGATAGTTGAATAAATTGAACAGAAAATAGAAATATATCACCAATCAAGGTGAAAAATATGTAATCATACAAAAAACAAATAAAACAGAAGAAAAAGGGAGAAAAACAAAGAAATTTACAACAAATGATGAAGCAACTAATTGAAGATTCAAATTCGAAATGAGCAACTAACAGGAGCAAAGAGACAAAATCAAGAAGATCCAAATCTGAAATGAGCCATGGATAGAGAGCAAGAATGAATAGATATAGATCTAGATACCTAAGAAACAACAATGGAGGATGAAGATTACATATCTAAGAGAGAGAGATCCAGATGCCAAAACACTACTTCAAGAAAAAAAAATTGAAATTTAGAATTAAAGTAAAATTTGAATAATGTAATTGTAACCCAAAAAAAAAGATATTAATAAAATATTTAGTGACAATACATTTTCTTTATAAAGAGGGAGAGCCCAAAAACCGAAACTAAGAAACACCAAAATCCATACGTTAAGGGCAAATTCAAAAACTGAAAAAAGTAATTTACATACGTTTAATGACATGATAATACATTTTTTTTTATAAGAGAGAGCCCAAAAAATATTGTGTATTGTCACCCGTACAATCTTCCAAGGCTATGGGTAAGACTAAGAGGGGTTGGGGAGGGTATTCAAAAATTATAAATTAATTGTGTGCGTTAAAGGCATATGGGTAGCCAATTAATTAGTGACAAATACAATAAGGTTATGCTATCCCTAAAAGTATTAACAATGCAATAGAGACATAAAAAACAAAAATGAAGCTGAAGGCACAATTATATAGTGATAAATGAATAAAAAAATGTGGGTAAAAGTAGTTTTTAGTGACAGCAAGTATTGTGTCATTATAGAATGTGTGTAGCTATATGGCAATTTTTTTGTATTGATTTTTCACAGTCATAAATTAAGTTGGTGATACTCAATAATGTATACGAAATAGCCTTTTCTGGAAGATGAAAGATAGGAAAATTTAATGGGTAAGAACTCAATTAATAAATAAAACATAAGAAGAAGAGAATAAAAAAATTACATGTCAACGCATAAATTACAAAAATAACCGAAATATGAAGCTTATGAATAAGAGTAATTGGAAATGCCATAATGCAAATGGAGATTAGGTTAGCGGTGCCCTTAATCCACATTCCAACAATGTCTAATGAGCTAGTCAGGATCATTAACCTTTTCATTTTTTCCAAAGGAAAAAATATTATAATAAAATGTTATTAACCTTTATTAGGATGTATTATAATTTTTACTTATTACCTTCTTTTCGGTCAACAGTATTGATGAATGCAATTTCATAAATTTTATTTATCCATTATTATATTTATAACTTTGCGTAATTGTTTGTTGTACTTTGCCTGGATATACTAATAACACAGAAATAAAATCTCCTCAAATTAAATAGGACAACACAGACTATCTTTAACGGGTACTTTACTGGGTTTTTTCTTTTAATTTTTGAAATTGTATCTACTAAGCAGAGATATGATATCTTTTGCAAACTACGCAACGAAAAAAAAAAAATGAGTCTTAATTTTTTATTTTTTAAAAAGAAGAAGATAGAGAATGTCCATTATTTTATGGTTAAAGTTGGCCCGTGGAGTAGTTGCCATCTCATTTTCATCGTCAACAAGCATCTCCAGTAAATTTCAAAATTAGCATTACATTAGAATTTATTATGATATATATCTTAACAGGTTAATTATAAAAAACTTCCGCCACTAACCTAGCAAATGCACACATCATGGTGGGTTCATTGCTCACGGTAGTTAAAAAAAAATATATAACATATTATAAATTATATATTATATAATTTTTTTAACTACTGAACACGTAGACCAAGTAATACAAGATTATTTTAACTTAATTAGTAGTCTTGAGATTAAGTCTTAAGTATGCTATTACGTTAAAGACTTAGAAAAAAAAAAACTTTACTTATCATAATTGTCCTATTGTTCATACCAAAAAAAATATATAAATTATTATTTAATGTAATAAAAAATATTATTGGATCTGGAAGATTATTTACACATGCATCACGAGGTCCATAATATAATAATTATAACCTCAATCATAAAAAGTTGGTGACACTCGATAATGTACAAGAAGTAGCCTTTTTCTAGAAGATGAAAGATAAGAAAATTTAACCCACAAACATCAACGCATAATTTACAAAAATAACTGAAATATAAGGCTTATGAATAAGAGTAACCAACTTTTGGAAATGCCCTAATGCAAATGGAGATTAGGTTAAAGGTCATAAAGGTTTTGAAGCGGTGCCCTTCATCCACATTCTAATGTCAAATGAGCCACTCAAAGCGTCTTATATTAACCTTTTCATTTTTTTCAAGGGGTAAAAAAGATAAAGATGTTATTTACCTTTATTAGGATGTGTTATAATTATTTATTTATTTATTACCCTGTTTTCGGTCAACAGTAATGTTAATTGCAATTTCATAAATTTTATTTATCCATTATTATTTTATAACTTTGCGTAATCGCTTCTTGTACTTTACCTAAATATACTAATAACACACAAATAAAATCTCCTCAAATTAAATAGGGCAACGTAGAGTATCTTTAACGGGTATTTAACTGCCTTTTTTCTTTTAATTTTTGAAAGGTAAAATTAATCAGTATGCCCTTGAATTATAATTATATGAAAAATTTTAATTAATTTTTTAAACTAAAAAAATTATAATTAGATCCTTAATTTGGTAAAATTTTTATAATGAGATCTTTAGAGTTAGTTCACAGAGATTTAAAATTGTTAGAAAATAATAATTTATGACAGTTTTAAAATCTTAGAGACTTAATTACTAAAATTTTACAAGACTAAAAATTTAATTACAATTTTTTTTAATTTGAAAACCTAATTAAAAATTATCAAATAATTCAGTAACTTTTGATTAATTATATAATTTCTTCTGCAAACATCGCAACCGAAAAAATGAGTCTTAGTAAAAATAAAAAATAAAAAATTGATAGAGAATATTCATTATTTTAGCCAAAACAAAACATGGTTAAAGTTGGCCTGTGGAGTCGTGAATCGAAAAGATAGGTGCCTCGGCATGCATCTCGAGTAAAATTCAAAATTAGCATTAGATTAGAATTTATTATGATATGTTCACAGATTAATTATAAAAAACTTCCGTCTCTAACCTAGCTAATGCAGACACAATGGTGGGTTGGTCGCGGGAGTGAAAAAGCAAGGAGAGAGGTAGAGAAGAAACGAAAAGCAACTTCAATCTGACGTGGCTGTTTGGCCTTTCCACTGGCGAGCCAACTGGGAGATTTGCTTTGTTGAAGAGCGGTTATCCATTAGAGCTGTCGCAGCGGTCTCCTTTAGTTCCTTCATTCGATGAAGTAGCTTCTTCCCATCCTCACCTTCCATCAGATTCTTCACGACGCTTGCAATTTCTTCTCTTTCCACCAACCCATTCTCACCAACCATCGGTCGCAGTGCCACATTGACACCTTCCGTGACCAGAACGGCATTCATCCTCTGCTCCGCGTAGAGTGGCCAAGCCACCAAGGGCACCCCATTGACCACACTCTCAAGCACCGAGTTCCAACCACAGTGGGTCAGAAACCCACCAGTACAGGCATGGCTCAACACCTGGGCCTGCGGGGCCCAAGATGGCACCACCAGGCCCCTTCCTTCGGTTCTCTCCACAATACCCTTGGGCAAGAAATCAAAAGGGTCGACATGAGTATCCGGCTCCGCCGTGAAATAAGAGCCATTGGCAATTTCCTCGTTCGGTTCGGCCTCTTCACAACCCACAGGAACCTTTGCTCACTCATCTCCAACCCCAAAGCAAGTTCGTTAATCTGAGCACTGGACAGGGTCCCACCGCTACCAAAACAGACAAATAAGACACTGCCACGCGGCTGCGCGTCCAACACTTTAAACATAAGCACTGTTCAACCTTGTCCACTCCGGTTTGACCACCATCCTCATTGACGAGCGGTCCAACCGGGTAAACCGGTGGCCTACCCGGTTCTTCCTTCAGCAACAACTTGAAGGTCACCGGTTCGAGCTCTGGGAAGCTGTTCTCTATTATCCCCTCTGCCATCCTGTACCGCTTGGTGTGGTGGAGAAGCAATTTGTAGGCATCGCTTTTCCGGTCCTGACACGCTTCCGCCAAGTCCTTTGCATGAACCGGAACGGAGCCGGGGATGTGAACCGGTTCAGCGAGGTCTCCGAACTCGCATGGAACCTCTTGGTCTAGGCGAGGCACGTACAAGGCGAAGGACAAAAGCATGGCACTAGAAGGGAAGAAGACGTAAGGGGGGCGTTGAGTTCTCTTGCGAGGTCGAAGGCATCGGTGCCGAAAATGTCCACGACGAGGGCCGCGACGCGGTGGACGGCGGAGAGGGAGAGGAGGGAGTGACGAAGAGAAGGGAGGGAACGAAGGACTGCGAGAGAGATGAGAGTATCGATTTGAGTGTTGGGTGGAAGGTCGGAGAGGGTTGCTGGGGAAAGGAACGTGTGGGAAATGAAACGTGGCAGAGAGCTGAGAAGGGTGGTTTGGGCGTTTGATGGAGGGGCGTAGGTGGGTATGAGGAACGTGACGGGGAGGTTGTGGTGACGGGAGAGTCTCTTGGCGAACTCAATCATTGGAAGCAGATGCCCCATGCCTGGGCTTGGCATCATGGTCACTACGGGTGGTAGTTCTTGTTGGGAGTAGGTGAGAGAATGTTGGTCTTCCATGCTGATGGTGGTTGTTTCTTTCGTTTTTTTTTATTCTTATTTTTATTTTCTTCTGATTGATTTATTTCCTCTTCTTTTCCTATTGATTTTTCTTCCTGATTCTAGGTGGTGGAAGGGTGGATTTGGGTTTAGTAGGTGGAGATGTGGTGCTTTCCCCCTTATCTTCCAAGTCAAAACCTAATGTTTTGTACACTGGTTGCAGGTCTGCTGCCCTGACCCACCACAATGAGATGAGTTGCTCTTCTTCTTTCCTATTTTTCCCCTTTCCCCTCTTCCCTTGACACTTTGAGCTTATGTCTGATAGGGATAGCTCCTCAGGTTATTGCACCATTCCCTTACCAGTGATGTGAGTGTGCGTAAGTGTGTGAATAAATAATATTTGATCTGATTTTGTAATATTTAATTTCTAAATATTTTCATTTTTAAGTGTGAAGAAACACTTTTTCGTTCATTGATTCCAGTTTGTCTTCTGAATCAAGTTTTGCAATTTAAACTTTTTAGGTTGATATAGAATAATACTCAATAGATTGCTGTTCAGCACAAATAATGTGCTCTATCCTGACATTGTTGTCGGAACTGATTCATAAACAATATCGATAGTTGGTGAAATAGAAGTAGAAGCTACGGTGCTTGGCCAAGTAAAAGTAACGTGCTAAACAATATCCAGATCTCTGTAAATTTTCATTTCTCTCCTCTGTATTTACAATGTGCGTGTTGTTCGAATAATATCTTTAGACTTATGTGGTTGGAGTTGTTTGGTAAAGATGAATGTACTTCTTTATGCCCCACTTTACTTTTCCCCATGCTAAAGGTACATGCAATATTTACGGTTCGTGTATGAATTAGAATAATCTAACAATTTGCTTATCTATACAAGTCACAAATTCTCCAGACATAATCTGATGTGGGTTCTGATCTAGCATCCTATCTTTTTTTTGCCATGTATAGAATTTATATCCTTTGAATGAGAAAAAAAGTTCTTAGTAAATTCAAGGTATAATTGTTTTTGTGCTTTTAATGACCAATGAGAAGTTATATTTCTTGAATTTGTAACATGTTTCCTTTTATTATTTATAGCGTTTCTGCTGCTCTATGTCTATGCAGGATCTTTTGGAGATAAAAGTTCACCAACAATGTGACCTCCAACCCAACTAGCTATTAAGGAAGGATTATATGGACAATCTGCAAAAGCTACGATAAAGGCTGAGAAGGTTAGTTCTTGAAATAAATTTTTATTTTATTTTGTTTTTACACATCATATATAAGTGAATTGTTCTAAAGTTTGTTCATGGGTATGGATGAAATTTAAGCCTTGTGCAAAATATTGATCTGGTATGTTTGATTGCATATTTCAGTTAGAGCTATGGTTTGTCATTGATGCATAAACCCTGTTTGAGTGTTTTGCTTCATGGTGGGTTATTCTTGAGTCAAGCCAAGTCAAATATTTGCTGGCATAGGTTTTACTTGATTAATGAATGAGTTGAAGCTTAAGCTCAAAATTGCTTGAAGATAAATTAATTAAACCTGACTTGCATGCAAGTTTTGTCTTTATCCTTTCACAAGCTTCAAATGGTTTCAACTCCTCTGAACATTGTTTTCATCTATCAATTATTATAAGACACAACACTCAGGATTTTCCCAAGCTAAGGATAGTAAAATAATCAGCCTAAATTAGGAAAGTAAAGTTGTTAAACAAAGCTCATAGCATACTCACAACAAATATAAAGATAAAACGTCACCACTCATATTCAACAACCATGAACTATAATTTGTGCCAATATGATATCAGCTTTGATAAAACATTACAAATTATGGGAACAAATAAATTTAGTATAAGTGAAGAGGAGACAAAGTACTATATGTTTTTTACGATATATCTATTCTATGAGCATTCAGTATTATTTAATGATTATCTCCAGCATCTATAAGATAATGTTGCAGTAGTGTTATTATAAATAGCATGGAAGGAGATAAAGAAAAGTTGGTTGGAGGTGGACACTTCCTGTCTAATTTGATAAAACTTTGAATAATCTTTTATTAAAAATGAACCGAATTTCTTTGGACATAGCAAAAAGGATAATTTTGAATTGTATGCCGTTTTATTTTTAAGTATTATAATTTTTTTTTAATTATGTTGTTAGGCTGTTAGGTTGTCTTCTCTTCCTCAACATATAATGCTGAAGAGGGATAAGAACAGATAATGTTTTATGTATGCTTTCATAATAGAGATTAGAGAGGGGAAGGGGGAGGTATGTGTAGTAAACAGGGAAGGGAGAGTAACTTGCTCTAATTTTAATTCTGGTTTTATGTTGGAAATTAAACCTGTCTGTGAGTTTCACTGGTATTTTTATCTTTTTCAAAATCATTGTCCTTTTTTTAATATAATTATACATCATTTAATGGATTTCCAATTGAATTCAAAATTTTTACACCTTTCCATCATTAATATCGAATTCCCAACTCCTACAGGCCTTGGCTCTTTGACCTTTTTTTAAGCTGTCTTTTTTTTTTTCCAATTTTACCTTCAAGCGTTTACTTGAGTGAGATAAGGATGCCATTTAGCCAACGCATAAGGTTTAGATGGAAAATTAATGAATTTATCATGACATGTTCCTTCATCTCTTTTATATTGAAACTATAATTCTTGCAATCTCAAATAACAAAATGGAAAGAAAACTATTACTTATAAATAAATTTAAAGAATAATATATGTTAGTGCGTTTAAGAAAAGACAAGTAATCATGATATTTGTAAAATATTCTTACTTAGAGGAATATAAATAAAATATTGCTTTTTAAATTATTTGTAGGATGTGATTATGATTTTTGCTACTGCTGCTGTTATTCTATATATTTGCGTGTGTATTTAAAATATATTTATAACACTTATGATTTTGTGTATATATAACTATTTATTTATAATCATTCTCGCAAGTTTAGTTTAGCTGGATATTAAGTATGATCAGATTGGTGATTTTCAACTCTTCTTGATGAACAACATTGTTCATTTTCTTCAATTTAATCTTTAATGCAATTACCTACTGTTGTGAATCACCCTTTGTCATTTATCAAGTTATTCTTTACCAATCCGTAACTGCCTTACAAATTATTACTTAGTGCAAATAATTTTGAAGTAGCCTATTGTGTTGAATATATTCTTGATCAATATTAACACTTATGATCTTTGTGATGTTGTAACTAACTAACTACCCAGTTCTATATTGATTTTAATTACTTTATATGCTAAATGTGTGTTGAGAATCAAGAGGTAATTTGTCCACCAGATTTTGTATTTAAATGCAGTGAAGGTGGTTTGGGCACTGCAGAGTACATGCATGATTTGCACACCTATGATCTTTTTGTTTAAACTTTCTTTTTTCCTGAATTATGATATTTTTTTGTTTAAACTTTCTTAATGACAGGTGCCACCTTTCAACTGATCACTTGGATGAATCATTGCACATGCTTTGTCTTTCTATTGCAAACCATTTTTATTTTCACTTTCGTATAAGGGATGTGCAAAAATATGAGTATTGCAAAAAAAATAAAAATCCAACATCAGTACAATGTTTGTTTGTCTACATAGTGATGATAATAATCAAGAAAACGAGTTCCACGACTGAAATATCTACATAAATATTCTCTCTTGCTTGGTTCCTTCTTTGAGTTCCTCACTGTCATTTCTTGCAATCTTTCTTTCTACCACCATGATTTGAGTTTCAATTGATTGTGTTTTTGAATCTGTGTATGTGATTGGGGATCCAATGGTTAAAGAATGATCTTCACATTTGATGGCAAATATACCTTTACAAATAACAACTTTAAAGGAATATTGGTTCGTAAATTGCATTGGCAAATCACCAAAGAAACTTTCTAACTGGTTGACATATTAATTCTAATAATGACAGTTATGTGTGCATAATTGCTTTGATTGATCCATACATTTTTTTTTTTAATTTCAAGAGCCTCACCAAGCCTTCAATAAAGTTTTTCTTTTTCTTTTTTATTTCAATATCCATTAGTATAAAGTATTTTACAATGTATCATTTGCTGTACACATTTTTTAAGATCATTATACCGTTTGACTATTACTTTCGTAAACCACCCACTACTCAATTTTAATCCTACTTTCTCTATTTTTATTTAACCTCTTCAACATTTAAGTAGCAAATGCGTCCCTAAACTTCTCTTAAACTTGGAAGCAGAAGCAAAAGGACAAATAAGAATTAAAAGTAGAAAATACTGATCACCCAAGGGTAAACTAATAGCTACCTCTATCTATTACAACCTGGCATTAGATATGTCCTCTAACCTATATATTTTACATGACTTATTTATTGAAAAAAAAAGGAGAGATTTTTAAATATAAAAAGAAAATTATTGAAAAAATAGGCAATAAAATGTCTTTATTTGTTAATTATTTGTTAAGAACGTAATAAATTTAAATATACTATTAAATTTAACCTCGGCATGGAAAGAAAATATTTCACTCTATTAGAACTTTATGATTTTTGTATTTATTCACTCTATCAATTGAAAGAACTATTCTATATCATAGAAAATAAACAGATATGTAAAGTAATTATATATTATTTAAATATAATATTAATTCTATAATTGAAATATATTACTAAATTGTTGGTTTAAATTTAGTCAGGCATATTTCATATTTAAATTTTATTTAAGTATTAAAAATATTTCTTACAACAGGGTACATATTACATTTAAACAACATCAAATTACAGTGAGTAGAGATAATGGATGAATTATTTAGTATTTAGTACAATTGTTCAATTAAATTTTACTAAATATATATAGATAGTATATGCCTAGAGCCGGCAAAATAGGCTCGGCCCGATGGGCCGGCCCGGTTAGCCCGTAAAAAGGGCTCGGCTGGGCTCAAAAAAACTAGCCCATAAGAAACCAGGCCAACTAGAACCGGGTTGGGCTGGCCCGGTTTTTATATATATATATATATAAATTTAAAATTACATAGATAATATTAAATAAATATATGAAGTAAATTACATAGATAATATTTAATAAGATTATTGAGTAATTAAGTAAATTATATATGAAGAAAAATATTTGTTTATACTAGAAAGTATGTAGAATTTAATTTTAAATATTAAATATCATTTAAATAAATTAATTTTATATAATTTTTGGCAAATAAAATAATAATTAAAATAAATAACAATGTTAATCGTATGTAAAAAAATTCAGGCTAAATTGGCCCGGTGGCCCGATGGCCTGCATGGGGCTGGGCTGGGCCACCAAATTACAGGCCGGATCATAAACCGGCCCGGCCTGGCCCGGCCCGTTAAGAACCAATGGCCCGTGCGGGCCGGGCCGGCCCGCACCTTTTGACAGCTCTATATATGCTTAACTTTGGTTCAAATAACTAATAGACAAAGCTAAAAATGCCAATATCGTTTACTAATTTTAACTTAGTTGTCATTATAATTTAAATCATAATTTTAAGGATATAGAATTGTAAATTGTGGATTATGCCAAAAAATTTAATAGGTGAATAGTATGTAGTCTTACTGTTAATTTTCAAACGACACCATGTATATTGTTCTGAGTTATATTCATAATAAATAATTATTAACAATTGTATTTATCATAAGCTTAATAAATTTCTATAATATTTTTTTTACAATTATTTTTATACAATTTAATAATTAATCATCTATGACCGTGCATAGCACGGATAAGTACACTAATATTTATATTTTAGTGAAACTAGGCTTATACTTGGTTCATTTTTGGTTTTATTTGAATTACATTTAGATTCTTTGTTTGACATAAATGTAACGAGTTTTCATAATTAGTCAATACGTAATACTAACTGCAACCGGTCATTATTGTACATACTAATAGATGCAACTGCCACCATCAAAGTGTTCTCACCACGAAGGACCCTCTTCGACCTTATGTTAAGTTCTAGATAGGAACCAATTGGTATGGTGGAAAAATGACAATCGGGGGAAAATGATAATTTGGGTTCTGAGTTATCAGTTATCCTAGTGAGGAGAAATTAATTTGTTCTTCCGTATAAGATGCTGATACGGATGCGTGCATTATTGTGTATAGTGTCTAACCGTGTATATTTTTATTCCACGAACAAGCCGTTTAAGCTTATGAAACCATCCCCTGGTTGGCTGGTTTCGCATTCCGTTCCACTTGTTGACTATTGGGTATTGGTGCATGCATGTTAAAAATGTTTTTAGCTAGCTATAGTCTTCGTTACTGAAGGCTAGATATTTTTGGCCAAGGGTAGATACTAGATTGTGATATTCATAATGGGAATCCCACTTTAATGTTAAATTTCCATGCTGATGGGTCATAACCCTTTCAAAGAGAATCCCACTTTAATGTTAAATCTCCTTGCAGAGAGGCCATAATACTTTCAATGAGAATCCCACTTTAATGTTAAAATTCCAGGCTGATCGGCTATAACCCTTTCAATGGGAAGTCCACTTGCTGCATAATGCTTTTTATATCGAATTTTATAAATTGAAACAAAAAATTAGACTTTTCTCTACCGTCTCTGTATTTTATATATAGTGTCTATTAGTTTTTTAAAAATTCATTTTTATTATTAATTAATAAAAATATTACTAAAATAATATTCTTTATTATTTTCTTCATTCAACTGTGGCTAAATGCACTTTTGGTCTATCAGGTTCGGAATTGTGCGCTTTTGGTTTTCCAAGTTTCAATTGTGTGAATTGGGTCCTTCACTTATTGCAATTGTACAATTTTAGTCTCTCTGACAATCTTCTGTTAAATAATTAATAGATTTAGCTGGTGTAGCAAGGGATGATGTCATGACAGTTGAAGTGGCAACACATCTACCAGCGTGGCTTAATTGTATTTTTGATTCCTCAAATATCATAATTGTCTCCAAGAATCCCATGATTGTCCCTAGTATTAATAAATATGAATTAATAAATGAACAAAACTTAGGTGTAATTCTTTAGGTACTTTTGGTATTGTTTCCCAATCAAAATTGGAATTTTATCTTGGTAATGTACATTAATCTTTAATGCATGCAGATTACGTAGGTGAAACTCCACTTTTGATTGGAGAATAGTACCAAAAGTATCAAAAAACTGCACTTAAGTTTTGTCCTTAATAAATATATACTAATAATGATAAATAAATAAAAATTAATATAAAATAATAAAATAATAAGTTTAAATTAGTATATATTAATTTATTGGATATTAATAATATTAAAATTAATATTAATAAATACATATACTAATAATATATACCAATAATAATAGATTAATAAATATATAGTAATAATAATTAATAAGTATAAACTAATAATATTAAATATAAAATAAAAATTAATAAACTGATATTAATAAATATAAATTAGTATATCTTTATAAGATATTAATAATGTTGAATATATTTTTAAATATCATAAATAATAATTAATAAATTTACAAATATAAATTAGTTTAAATTTGTAATGCCTTCCGTTTTAATATTAATTTATGTTTATTAATATTAATTTATGAGTATATTTATTAATATTAGCTTTAATATTATTAATATATATTAATATTTTAATATTAAATAATTGTACAATTGCAATATTTGGAGGACTCAATTCGTGTAATTGAAACTACGATATCAAAATTGCACAATTACAATAACTAGGAGATCAAAAGTGCAATTAAGTCATCCTAGCATATTTGTCAAGTAAAACACCAACTACCATGTCAGTTTTCACGTCATCATCTAGTGTTAGGTCAGCAAAGTTTGTTAAATATTTAACGGAAGACTGACAGAGGACTAAAATCGCACAATTGTAATACCTAAAGAACTCAATTCACGCAAATAGAATCTGAAAAACCAAAATCACACAATCACAATACCTGAATACCAAAAGTGTAATTAAGATAAATAATTAAAATAATAAAAAGTATTAAATTTTATCCCCATTTTATAGTAAGAACCCATGATCTTAAATGAGCATTAGAGTCACAAAAAATAATAATTAAGTACATATTTAGATTCACGTTAAACCATTCAAAATCACGTTGAAATATTAATTAACGTAATTTTAGGTAATTGTTTACATGCTTGGGCTCAGGTGGAGAAATTCATTGAGTCCAAAATTGATTTTGTGTTGAAACAATTATAAATAACTTTTGCATTAGATAAAAAAATTATATTGATTTTATTATTAATTTAATTGTAGAATAAAAACATTTAAATAAAAATCAATTCACTTCAAAATTAATTTTAACTACTATCAATTTTATAAAAATGAATTTCATTTAAAATCAATCTTGTAAGGAAAAAGTTTAGTAGAAACCAAACTCTATTCAACACAGAGAGAAAAGAGAGACAAATATAAGTATAATAGATAATATGATATAATAAAAAAAGATAAAAAAATAATAAATATAAATAAAATATTTAATATATAAAAATGTCTATATATGATCACTCATCATATAAATGTTTTCCTCACTTATACATATACTAACACTGTTTGGTAATAGAAAAATGGAGCAGAAAAAGGTGGGAGTAAAAGGGCGAGAGTGGAAGTAGGAAAATGGTAGTTGTTTAATAAGTGAGAATTGCAATGAAATATTTAAAAAAAGGTGGGACTCATGCATAAAAAGTTCCCCTCTGAATAGCGAAGATTTGAGTGGAAGTTGTGAATGTTAAAATCATTTTCCAACAGTAACCCTAGACTCCAATGATTCAATATAATCGATTAACATTTCTTTCCAACACTAAGTATAATTGATTTAAAGCACAACAATAAAATCATTTTGTTGGCAAAATCGATTTGAATCACATAGTAACCCTGGGTATATCCATTGTTTTTGAAAAGTAAAATCATTTTGAAGCACAAAATAAATTATGTATTTAGTATAATCAATTTTGTTGGCATATAATTAATTATCAGCGTGTTTGGTAACGCATTGGTGTCTGTTCGGATGTGGATCCGTGAAAGCAACTATGGCTTGTTTCTATGTCTTTTTGTTGTTTTTGAAGCAAAATTAAACAGAAACATGGATCAATGACACCAAAACAAACACACACTATGTTGTGATCTATAATCGATTATGTGAATAGGCATATAAAAAAAACAAAAACAAGTATTTACATTATAAGGAAAAAATGGTATTTTATTAATAATCTAATTTTTTTCTTTTTCTTTTCTTTTAAACTAAACAACTTTACAAATTTATTTTCACTCTATTTCTCTTCAACTAAACTTCAACTTTCATTCTATTTCTTTTTTTTCTTTTTTTCTTTTTTCCTTTTCTTATCTGTCCACTTTTATTCCTTATTTTTCCTTTATCTCTATCAAACAAAGAGAAAAGACATACCCATGGCGGGTCCCCCTCTATTCCAGCCTTTGACGACGACACGACGTGATTCTAGTTTTTGAAAATTGCAGAACAAAAACTAGAAATTACAACACCAACCAAAAAATTGATAACTAACCATGGTTTAACTTTCGATCAGATATATTATGTTGTTAATGACTTTAATCTTTAAAATAAGTGGATACGAGGAATTATGAGGTAAGACTCAATTTATAAATTGAGTTCTTGATTTAACTTTAACTAAAATACAAATTATAAACTTATTAAAATCACATAGTGCTTAAGCCACGATGTTATCCCATCAAGATTTAATTCAACGCATCTTTGTTGTTTTTAAAAAATGAAAACACTCATGAAGATGAAGATTTACCACTCGCATGTATGATTCATCTTAGAATTTGAGTTTGTACGTTACTCAACCTCAAAAACTAATTTATGGAGTGAGGATTATCTTTACTTATATATTCTATTTTAGTCATATTATTAGTCAATGTAGAATCTTAAACACACACCCCAAGTCCCCAACAAAAATAGCAGAAAAACAAAGTTTAATATGGTTAAGCACTTATTGCATAAAGAGAAAAGAAATCTCTAAAATAAAGATAATATCTTTAAATTTAAACAATATTTTATGAATTTATAATTAAAAATTTAAATTATTTCCCCCTCAGTGGTGGAGCTTGAAAAAATAATTGGGAGGACCAACATGATTAAATTTATAATGTATAAATTAGATATAATAATTTTGATAATATCATTTCTTATAGGTGATTTTAAGCAATTAATGATAATATATAAACATTTAAGTATTTTCTTACTTAATTTTCTTTTACGATATTAAAACATTTTATTCTACTTATTAATAACACTTCTTAGACTTTTATATCCTTGTTTGCTATTGAATCAAAAAATAGAGATTTATTTACAATTTTTTTGTGAAAAAATTTACAAGACACATTAAGATTTTTATACAAAACAAAATTTATATCAAAATACACAAATTTTTCTATGAATTTTTCAATAAATTTAAGGAAATAATCAAATTTTTACCAAAATCATGACAAATTTTGTAGAAAATTCATGAACAAATATTTGTAAAAAAAAAATCACAAAATTCATAAAATAAATTTACATAAAAAATTCAAAGGAAAAATCCATCATATTCTATAAGCTTTCTTGCATAGAATGAAGATATAAAATTCATAGAAAAATGAGTTTGAAAATTAAAAAAAAAATAGTTCTATATTATAAACAGACAATTAATTAATGAAATAGTTAATGTATAGAAAATATTATTTATACTTAAAATTAGCCATAAGAACTAATGTTATCAAATGTAAAAACTAAAAGTGTAATATTAACATAAAATTGGTCATAATAATAATAATAATAAATGACTAAATATTACATTCAAGTAAAATGTTATTCTATGCTCATTCAATAACTTAAAATCATTAATAATTGAAGAAAATATAACTTTAAAGAATATTTAAAAATATTTTTAAAAAATTACAAATGAAAAATATATATAATTTCTAATATAGGGGTCATGGCCCCCCTCAGCGTATACGAAGCTCCGTCATTGCTCCCAACAATTCAGTATCACTCAACTGTGAAAGTGTATCAACTTGAAACAATTCCTACTTGCTTCTCCGTTGTTTGAGAGATTGGGAAATGAATTTGTCATATATTGAGTTACTACATTGGTGGCCTATGGCGTTCTAGCTTTACATAATGATCTACTGAGAGTGCATCTCCTTAAGGGGGAGACAAATTCGCTAAGGAAAATAATTTTTTGACACCCTTTTGATGTTTACACCTTGAGATAGGAAGAGAAGAAAGATAAGTGATAGTTATATGATATGATAGAAATAAAGATTAAAAAAAATTGAGAAGTGTTGATGGGATGTTGATAATTTATGGGTGTTCAAATATCATCCCCCATCCATTTACGGAATTGTACGATGCAAAATGTAATATTCCACTCTCACGTCTAAGGATGGCAATTATACCCAAATTCTATGGGTACTTGAAGAAATATCCGCAACGAGTACGATAAATACATGCTTAATGGGAATAGGTTTCAGAATAGGGATTTACTTGCAAAATTGAATGGGAATGAGTGCAGGTACGAGTACGAATACTATAGTACCCATCCCACTCTATACCTGAACCTCTCTATATATAATTATTTAATTAAAAATTTTTCATATATATATATATTAACGAGTGAAATAATTAACATCTTTTTTGCTTTTTGTTTTGTCTCTCTATAATTGTAAGCTTGTAACCGAACAATTGTATCTTGTCTTTTGATTTTTTATTTTTTTTTATTTTTTTTTACAAAACCACACTTTACAATGGAACATGTCCTAGTGAATGGCTACATCAAATACACAACCCATTAATATTTATGCTTGTATACAAAGTCATAGAATGGTTTTAATATCATTTACATCTAAGTTTAGATGGCCCCAATCTCTTAAATACATTAGCACTTCCTATTATAAGTTTGTAATGATGGAAATTTGTACATTTCTTATTCATATATATGATACAAGTTACACCAACAACCATAGGATTTTTTATTTTTTTTAAGTTTTGAGTATTTCTTTTATCTTACATTAGTAGCCATAGGATTTATTAGAAGTTTGGATGATTTAAGATTATGTTGTAGAAGTTTATTGTTAGATGTTTGGTTGATTTAAAGTTATGTTTGAATGATTTAAGGTTATATTTCTAATGTTAAATGATTATAACTTATGTTTAGATGATTTAAGGTTATTTTTGAATGAATTAAGAATGAACTTTCAATTCAGTTGTAGCAATTTTTTAATTAATACTTTTTTTTATTTTATTGACTTTACACTTAAGTAAAGCATGGATAGCGAGTGAGTATGGATATAAAGGTACTCAGCTAGTATGGAAACAGATATTAAAGTTATTACCTACACGATACGAGTAATTTTTTTTTCAAATACAAGTATAAACACAACACAAGTAAAACAACATTCATAACGTCACGTACTCACTATTTTTATCCCATATCACTTTCCTATCTCTAAACGGTCTAATTATTAGTCTCTTAATTCAGTTTTTGATTGCCTAAGTTAGTCTTACTACTCTCGTACTTCAAAATTCACACACTTTATTGACAAGGAACTCAGTACGGGCATGCTCAATAAGAGCATAGATGTGCTTAATCAACCAATTTTAGTACAGTTATTATAACTTTATATGTGATTTTATTGAATGTTTATTGGATTTAACATTGGTGTTCTAGCTAAATTTTGTTTATTTGAATTCAATTGAAATTTAAGAAAAATCTTAATTAATTTTTAAATTTTTATAGATTTTAACCTTTTGTCCTTGTTTAGATTGGGCTAGAGAGATATCTACCCAGAACCCACTTATTCTCAACTTACTCTCGTCTCAAGGCGCAGACTAGGGTGGGAGAGCAATACATGTCTCCCACCATGGGAAACCAATTTTAAACACTTAAATATATTAGTTTTTAAAATAATGGTGGAGATTTTTTCTTTATTTTCTTTTTCTTTTATTTTTCTTTTCTCTTCTTTTCCCATTTTCTTGTTCCGGATCCACTAAGCCTAGAACCCTCCTCACGCCGACCCATCTTCTTCACATTGCGACACATTGTCCACAGGCTGGCGAGGCGTGTGTTGCTACACTCATCAAAAGTGTCGTGGAGGCCAACGGAGCGTCAAGTTGTAGTGCGTTGAGGAATTTGGGGCCTTGTCTTGTAGAGGCATTAAGCAGCGAGGACTGAGTCATGAGGAAGGTCACAACAGGCGTTGAAGAAACTCACGAGCATGGAGAGGGACCTATTGATGGCTTTGACAGAGTGGGGAGAAAGGGAAATGTCGTAGTTTATGGTGGTCGAAAATCGCTCTGACGACGAGATGGAAATCTTTTCTTTTTTCTTTTCATTCTCTATTTGTTGGTTATCCCTTTCTTTTCTCTATTTTGTTTTGTTGATTTTCATTTGTTGGTTGAATGGATTTAAGGGAAGTGTGAAATCACCTTTTGAACAGTAGAATGTTGACAACGGAGAAGAGGGTGGTGGTGGAAGATTGGCTATCGGTGTAGGAGAGGTAGAAGAATGGCGAGACATCGATGCCAAAGGAGGTCATATTCATGGAAGAGTTGGACGGTGATGAGGTTGCGGCAGGGAGAGTACCACGAACGTGACAGAGGAAAAGAAAGAAGGAAAGGTAAATTAGGAAGCAGGGAGGAAAAAATAAAAAATAAAAATAAAAAAGATAAAAAAAAATTGAGCCATTGATTTTAGACCAAGTCTACGGTGGAGTACTAAAGGAAATGGGTCATGGTTGACAACTATATTTTGACCTTTAGATATATCGTTATAATATTCAGTGGTTTTGATTGCTTACCTGCGGCCTTTTGTCACACTTTATATCTTCTTTTGTTTTTTTTAAATATATCTTTAGTTGACAAAATTTCCCATCTGGTGGTGGCACTATCTCATATGGGGTTGGGGCCCGGTGCATTGTTGAAGACGACTGTAGTGGTATGATGTCCCAGATCTTAACCACTTCTCATCGTCGACCAGTGACCACCATGCGCCGCTATCGGAGACGATTTCCAGTGGCAACTTTTCATTTTTCTTTTTCTTTCCTCTTCTTCTCCTCTCCTTCAGATTCATCTTCTCCAAGCACACACAAGCGTTGAAATCTTCTCCATAAGCCTCAAATTCATCTTCTCCAAACACACACAAGCCTCGACATCTTCTCCATAAGCCACCCTTTCAATATAAAACCACACAATATTAAAGACAAACAACCCATCCAACCATCAGCATCAAAAGGCAACGTCATGATGCCCGGATATGGACTTGTTGAACAATAAATAGATATATATATAAAAAGACAACAACATAACGAGTGACAAAAACAAATCACAAGTCCCCTTGACAACCGGAACCCGAAAGACCCCACAACATTCCAAGAAGAAGGTAACGACTTCACCTTCCCCAGTTGCAAGTTCCTCAATGATGGCACCATCTCGTTGAGACTCACAACCCTCGAATGAGTCATCGCGACATCGAAGGCGACTCCACCAACAGCGACAATAGCTAGGGAGAAGACACAAACGCAAGTGTCTTCGCAACAGACGACTCAACAGACGGTACTCAGAATATGACTTATACCCTCATCGCTAATAACGGGGAACGACAAATCTCCCAAATGAGAAATAGGAAAAAAGGGTAGACAAAGGTGTTGGCATCTTCGCTCTGACAAAGCTTTCCCTAACGGATGGTGGGTGTTGGGCTAGGATGGAGCGGCAAATGGATTAGGCCAAAGGGACGACTCATTGAGGGAGGTGTTGGAGGCCGAAGCACATGGCCTGGTTGATGGAGGGGTAGGGGAACCAGTTCTCAGCTTGGATGGCGAAGAGAGGCGAGATTGGCAGGAACCACCAAAAAAAGGCATTAGTGTAACTTTAGTATTTTACTAATTAAATATTTGCTTTTAAAAAAAAATAAAAAAACCTGTTATATTAGGTAAAATCAAGTTCTCCACTGTGAACCACATTTGTAACGTGCCCACCGTAGAATTCGTCTTGATTTTAAATCTATAATATCTAATGGATAAAAATTGGTTTTCTATGGTGTGAGACATGTATTGCTCTCCCGCCCTAGCCTGCGCCCTTGTCTCAATTTCTCTTTTCTGTTTTCCACCCACAAGTACTGCTATTATCACACCAAATGCTGCTCGAAAACCTTCTTCCACAACAGACAAAAGGCAAAAGGGTCAAGCACACAACTTGTCTGACCCGCAAAGTGAACCCTGCCTCAGACAGGAAATGGCACTCTTTGCAGAATGCAGAGGATTCATAGCCAGCTTCCTTTTGAAACTTCTCCCTCTTCTCTCGAGAAACCAAAATAAAGCCAAACCCCACCGGCACATACGTTTATTTTGTAATCTATACGTGTGAAACCAACAAAGCCAACCCAAAATTGCTGAAATATGTTTGCTACAGAGCTACTTTGCTTTATAAAGTGGAGTATAAAGTATAACCCCAGTCACCGAACTTCCACGGGAGATATAAATAATCTCGAGATTAAAGATTTAAATCCAGTCGAATCGAAGAGTATGGTGATATTATTGCATAATAGAAAGAAAGATATAATTTTTATTAAATATAATTAATAAATTCTATAATCAACATGATAAATCTTTATTTAATAGAAGTTATATTTTCCTTTTTCTCAACTAGTTATATTCATTAACATAAAAGGATTTAAATCTCAACATTAACATACAAACATAAACTTCAACCACTGAAACCCGATTTTTTATTTTTTTTTATCTTAAAGTGAATGGCTTACAATCAGGAAGAATCTGCCAGACCAGCTTTACTGGCAAAGCCAAAATTCATGAAGCCGTTAATTAACCTGCAAAAATCCACTACCCATGTACATTTTAGGAAGCACAACCTATGACTATGAGAACGTGACTGCAGCTAGATGAAGAAGAGAACAAGCAAAGAGCTAACATAGAAGTAGACCAGTATAGAGAAGGGGCGAGTCCTGGGAGATTCTCCCATGGCCAAACCAGCCAAGTATGACCCATCTGCTAGCACGGCCTCTCCAGACCTTTCTGAATTTGATCCTGAACCATAACCGTCGATCGAATACCCAAGACCCTCGTCTGTACCCGTAGACCCTGTCCCTCCGGATCCTATCCCTGATCCTTGCTGTGACGCTGTCGACGTCATTGGACTTGTATCTCGTGAAGATTTCTGACTGCACAACCAGACATTTAGACAATCTTTAATTTCTCAATCGGTAAAATAAAGCATTTATCAGATTCCGGACAAACAATAGTTGGTAAGATTCTGACTTCTTAGTGACGATATCCATCATTAATTACCATTAAAAGCAAACCCACCGAACCATTAATATATTTTGGCAACAAACAACTAATTTATTAATAACCGAAGCGTTTAAAAGCTCAACTTTGGCCACCTAGAACAGCCGCCTACTTTCTGGCACCAAAGGAGTTTAACACATTTATAAATAAACAAGGTAGGAGTATATGGTTAGTAGTTTCAGTTTTTCCAAGATGCGTTGGACATTTAACGCATGAATACTGGAATAACACATAATATATTATAATAAAACCATCTTAGTCTTAGAATGAGCAAAATAACACATTGTCAAGAATGCTTACGAAATACCTATTTCGGTTCGGATTACTTGTCTCTTAACATAAAACATATTTTTTAGAAAATTTAATTACAAAGATCATTATGATGGAATAATTATTTTTTGATAAAAACATCTTTATTTTATCACGTTATAAATATAAAGTATTTTCACTGAAAAACCTAATTGATTATTTTTAATAAAATCTCTCTTTCAAACCATATTTTTTTTATGTACAAGACACAAACTTGAAACCTTATTTAAAATATTTAAATCCAGTTTCATTTGGACAAAAGAGTCTTTATCAAAATAATTAAAATGTAATTATAAATTTATTTAATATTTAAGTGATGAAATATTATTAAATGAAGATATTATTTAAAAAATAATATTTTTATTTTTAATGTTTTAAATATTTGAGATAACCTTTTTGACACTACCAACATGTCATTGGTCTAAATAATATTAAACTCCGATCTCTTAAGGTCTTGAATTTAAATCTTGTAAAAAAAAAAAAAATTGAAAAGAAATATTTTGCACCCATGATATGATTACTTAAAATATATATATATATATATATATGACACAGAGAGTAATAATAGGAGAAATAGAGTCAAATAAAAAAAAATTCTCAGGTTTGTCCTCAAAATTGCATGCGCAAGTCATTTTAGTACCAACTTGTGTATGATATGATCGAATTAATTTTGATAAAATTGACTTTCAACCATTAAATATGACTTCTACGTTTGTCTAAGATAACCTGAGCTGAGCTGAATTAATTTTTCAACGATAAAACAAAGAGTTCTTACTCCCTGAAATATGAAATATTAAATACACTACCTTAATACTGACTTTACGAAAAATAATTTATTTTAATATATATATATATTTTTTACTGTTATTTTACATTTAAAAAGTTAAAGTAAATATTCGCGCATCGTTGGATACTACTAACTTAGATGTTTACTGAAAAGATAAAGTTAGTGTTTGTTACCTTGGAGAGGATGGACAGAAGGTGAGTGTGTAATCGGCGGCAGAACAAGTAAATGTGCTAGAAGCATCATCATAGGCGTAGCTATACGAACTGGGGCAAGCGGCCTTGAACATTTCAGAGTACACAGAGGGCCTACACGTCGCCGGTGAACCATACGCGCCGCTGCAGCAGTATTCAGGGCTACCAAAGGCCTCACACGCGCTCTTGCACGCGCCTCCGTCCCCGGTTTTCAACTCCATCGGACATTGTAGGCTGAGGTCCGAAGTGCACCCGGTGGAGGCGCACCCACTCCCTTCCACGATCATGGGGAGATTGTACCCGTCCACGAGGCTGACGTCGTAAAAGTCTTGCCCCACGGTGCCGAGCGTGAACTCGGCAAGCGTGACCGGCGGGGCTGCTCCGGCGCCGTCGCATTCGAGGTGGCCGGAGCCGCAGTCGCCGGTGAGACAGGATCCGGAACCGGATCCGTCGAAATTGCAACCGGTTCGGCCCCAGAATCGACCGGACCAGCCGGTGGGAGCTTGGAAGGACCTGGAAGTGTCCTTGGGGAGCTCGAATCCGGTGGTGTCCAGCGCAGGGCTACCCGCATTTGCGAGAACACCTGGCCACACTGTGTAGTCGCATTTGTTTACAAATGTGAACGTAGCACCCATGACACCTGACAAGTGACAACACTCGTTATGAGCCAAAATAAAACCTAGTACTGTAAATATGATACTCTTAATCAGTAGAAGTTTTATCTTTTTTTTTTTTACCTGCGGTAGTAAAGAGTAGCAGGGCACAGCAAAGCCAAAGAATGTAGGGATCCATGTGGTGGTGTTTGGGGGTAAAGGAAGAGATAGTTGGCTGCAACAATGGTGACAGAAGAGACCGGAGAATATAGTACTAGGAAAGGATTTCCAAGTGCCAAATGGAAAAGGGGTTGGGTTTGGATGAAGCGGTTTGGACGAAGCGCTCAAGATTAACTCGTTGCCCACAAAACGACGAAAAGTCTACTCGAGGAAAAAGCGTTAAGGAGAAAAGAAGAGCAAGGAAACCAGCATCAGTTAATTAATTATAGGTTAAATTAATGTCTAGCTCTCTAAATTATGTGAGAATTTTTAATTAAGTTTATAAACTAAAAAAAATTATAATTAGGTTTTTAAAGTTTAAATTAAAAAAGAAGGTTCTTAAAATTAGTTTTTGGTAGCTTAAAACTATTAAAAAATGACAATTTATAGCAATTTTAAAAATTTTAAGAGACTTAATTACAAAAATTTCACAAGGTTATAGATTCAATTACAATATTTTTTAATTTGGAGACTCAATTAAAATTTTTTAAATAGTTTAGAGTATATTTTTAGTGTTTTATCTTATTTGTAAAATTTGTTTTAGCCATTTATTTTACAAAAGATTTATGATTTTTAATTTTTATATTTGAGTCAATATTATTATTAGGTTAGTTTAAAAATAAGGTCATTAATATTAAAAATAAGATAGTAGCAATTTTTAATAGTGAAAATTTTTAACTATTATTATAATAATTTTATTTTATTAAATTTTAAAATATAATTTTTGGTGATTTAAAACCTCCGATCTCTCCACTGAGCCATGCTTCCTTTCCTTTCCTCCTTTTCTTTCCCTTTCTTGAAAGAGAAGAGATTGAGGGAGTAAGAGAAGAGATTGACGATTTAACATATGAGAAATTGTATTTTAAAATTAAATATACTAAAATTATTAAAAAAAACATTAATTTAAATATAAAAATTAAATGACCGAAATGAATTTTTTAGAAAATAAAAGACAAACAAATTTTATGAATGAAATAAAGGACTAAAAATATAATTTAGCTATTAATTATATTTTATGTTCATGTTGTAAGTAATATTATTAAAAAAGCAATTATAATGATTTTTTGAAAGTGAAAATTCATAATAATTAACGAATTAATAATGATGTTCCTCTATCATTCGATAACATAAGTAATAAATAAAAGAATTTTGACTGTTACGCGTAAATTGTATTGATTGAATAAACGCACTTTTTGGGGGGCGGGGGGGCTCAACGCTTAACGATTGATTAAATCCGCTAAAATTGTACACTCTCAATTTGGATGGAACCGGACAAATACCTGGGCTTCTCAGTTCGGGCCACTAATAGGGTATTTTATTTTATTTTTCACCTCTATTTTTATTATTTTTTCCGCGTGTTGGCTTTTTTTTTTAAATATCATTTTTTAAAACTAATTTTTGGACATAATTTTTATCACATGTAAATGTTTCAGAATTTAATTTTTAGAAAATATTAAATATATTTTGAAAATTAAAATTTAGAATGTAAAAAAGTTGATATTTTAGCCTATGCAATATATAGGATAGATGTTTATTTTTGTACAAGTAAAATTTATAATAAATAAATATTTTTAAATATATAAATTATATGGTAATTAAAATTCATAATAAATAATTTTTATCTTATAAAATATATTTTGGATTTACAATAAATAATTTATATTATGATACAAGTTTATTTTTAACTATTGACAATTTTATTTAAAAAATATTAAAATTTAATTTAAAAATAAAGATAAAAATGATAAATTAAAATAGATAAGTGATCAAAAAAATCAAGTATACGGATAAAGATAAAAAAAAAGAGAAGGAAAGAAGAAGAAAAAGAAGAAGAAGAGAATCATACTTTAACATATTTGCAAGGGCAAAGGCACAACAATAAGTTAGAAAATGCTACATTGAGCATCGGAACTCAGAAATAAAGAGGTGGGTGGTGTGTGTAGTGAGGAGTAAGAATAAAGAGCAATCAAAATGAGAGGTGAGGGACAAGTCGTTAAGACACAAAGATGAGGTGACAAAGAAGAGAACAGTGAAAGAAGAACTCAAATGGTCATTTCTTGTTTTATTTTCATTATTTTAGCGTAATAATTAGTCAATAATAAAATATAAAAAACATATAACCAACTCAGGTTAGGTTACTCGATTTTAATTTTGTCCAACCTAAGACTTGATCTAACTATCTTGGCTAATTAAAAATGAATCTGACTTGACTTGTCAACCCAACCCGAGTTGATTTTTATTGTTCAGTTTAGTTCAAGTTGATTAGGTTAACCCTGTAACGCCCGGGCACTTTCAGGATGAGTGACTGTCCCCACAAACTAACACAAGACTTTTCAGCGTGCTTTGTCCTCACTCACACACTTCTTGGGAAACTTCCCAAGAGGTCACCCCCCATCCCTAAATCGCTCCAAGTCAAGCACGCTTAACTGTGGAGTTCTTAAGTGATAGGCTACTGAAAAATAGATGCATCTTGTTGGTATAGGTAGCACTTATTAATTTCTTTAAGCTATCCTTAACTGTACAGTCCCATACCCGCACAGCCTCTGGATCCCTCTCGTTTCGGTGTGTATTCGATTCATTCATGTACCCCTCCCGCTAGAAACCTGCCAGGAGCCGCTCATTGTCCATGCCTCATCTCTTTTGCATCGGCGATCACTCCCCGCGCTCATTAGCGCCCAGGATGTTACATGCCCACTAGCTTCCGCTTGGTTCGTCCTCGAACCACACCGTACTGGGAGAGAGACCCTACTCTGATACCACTTTGTAACACCCGGCCGCTTTCAGGATGAGTGACTGTCCCCACAAACCAACACAAGACTTTTCAGCGTGCTTTGTCCTCACTCACACACTTCTTGGGAAACTTCCCAAGAGGTCACCCATCCCTAAATCGCTCAAAGTCAAGCATGCTTAACTGTGGAGTTCTTAAGTGATAGGCTACCGAAAAGTAGATGCATCTTGTTGGTATAGGTAACACTTATTAATTCCTTTAAGCTATCCTTAACTGTACAGTCCCATACCCGCACAGCCTTTGGATTCCTCTCGTTCGGGTGTGTATTCGATTCATTCATGTACCCCTCCCGCTGGAAGCCTGCCAGGAGCCACTCATTGTCCGTGTCTCATCTCTTTTGCACCGACGATCACTCCCCGCCCTCGTTAGCGCCCGAGATGTTACAAACCCGACCTGTTTTCACCCCTACTTCCTCCTCTTCTAATATGAACAACTCTCCTCAATGTTAGCTCATGAGATGTTCAATGCCTTTCATGTGGTATTCCGAGCAATAGTCTCATTTATAACCATTCATAGATCAAACATAATTTGAAGTAGTTTGAAAATCCTTTCAAACTGTGCCTGCAAAAAGAATATAACATAATTAAGAACAAAAATAGTATGATTGTCATAAAATACATAGTAAGAGGTAGGGATGGAAAATGATGTGGAACCAATGCATGTAGTCATCCATGCATTGCGTTGGATCTATCACACATGATTAGGGATGGAAATAGGTTAGGTCTAACAATACTTTACCTAAAGAGGCCTGGTTTGTTTAAAAAATTTAAGGTCTCAATCTAACATGTTACCTGTCATAAGCTTTAATTTTGGGCCTAAGCTATCTCATCTGAAAACCTGACTTGGCCTATCAACCTACTTGATGGCCTATTTCCTATTAAAGCTTTTTTTTATGGATCTAGCTTATTTCTATATGGGCTAATAGGCTCATAGGTAGATAGGCTAATAGGAAAAAAATTTATGTAAAACAAATTATAATCTATAAAAAATAGAATTATTACTACTCAAAGCATAAGGCAAAGGTGGAAATAGAAGGATTAGGATTTATGAGAGTCATGTTTATATGATATAAGTTTATTTTTAATGTCTAATTTGACCTTCTTGATAACTTATTTAAAAGCCTATTTTGTAACAAAGTTTATAAATAGGACATAAATTTATTCTTCAATAAGCTTATAGGTTTGACTCTTATGTATGTCAACATGTTTAATATTTAAAAAAGATAAATAAATATATGATTTTAATACATTATAACAAATTTAATATTATAATAATACTAACAAAAAATTATTATTTATATTTATTTAAATAGGACTTTTTAAATGACTTAAAGTCTAACTTTTTTTTAACCAAATAGACTTTTATAAAAGCTTAGGCCTGATTTATTTCCTAAAAATGTTTGGCTTGCCTAGGTCTAATGTAGGCTAAGCCATAAGTTTCATCGGGTGGCCTGGTCTATTTTCATCCTTACCTATGATCCTCTAATGACATTGTCAAGATCGTTATTGTTGTAGTTAAGCCACTTCTAATCCCAGACTTAAGTGGATAATACGTGTCTGGAAACTACACATAGTGAGTGAGGAATGCCCTTTACGTATCCAAACTATCGCAACATTGTCTTTGATAGATAAGCATACAGTTACATGCCACATATGATACGAGAAAAGCCTCAACTCTCTCTAAACTACACATGGGATCCACAAGACATGATCCGTCCGCAACATTTTTAATGCAGTGCCAAGCTAGAACACATCACTTACAACCCTGGTAACTGTCCACCAAAAAGCATGAACCTTGGTACCTTGGAGCTTCAAATATCCCTTATGATATGTTTGGTTGGGTGAAAAAAAAAAGAAGAAGAAAAGAAAACACAGATAACGATGTCTTTTCTTTTGTGTGGTTGAAGACAAAGTGAAAGGAAAAAAAAAGAGAGAAAAGTTGACTTCTAAAAACAAAAATTGAAACTTTTCCTTTCTTTCACTTTCTATTCAATTTAAATATTTTTTTTTCTTCTCTTTCACTTTTTCTCCTTCGTTTCAAACAAGATATTAGGGTCTATTTGGTACGAATGAAAAAAATAAATAAGAAATATAATAAATAGAAATAGGTGAATATAAAAGTGTTTACTTTAAGAAAAATAAATAAATAAGAGATAAATAAGTAAATGACAATAGGTAAAAAAAAATTTAATAAATCTCACATTTTTTTTTATTTCTCTCCTTTATCATTTTTTCTAGGGGTGGCAAGCGGGTTAACCCGCCTCGACCCGCCAAAAGCGGGGCGGGGCGGGTTGACTCGCCGGCAAGAAGTGGGTTGAAAAGTTGAACCCGCCTAGTAGTGGGTTGACGGGTTGGCCCGCTAAAGAATAATGAGTGAGTTTGTGGGTTGTACAAAAGGCGGGTTGGCGGGTCGACCCGCTAAAAATAAGTTAGTGGGTTGAAAAATGTGGGTTGGCAGGTTGACCCACCCCACTTTTTTTTAAAAAAAAACTCAATTAAATTTATTTATTTTTTATTATCATCTAATTGAATTGGATTAAATATTTTTTATTTTAATACACGTTATATCACTTTGAATCTTTGATTGTTTGACTTATAATTTTATTATTATTTTATTATACATTAAATATATGAAAGAGAAATTATGTTTTTTCATTCAAAAGTTATAAAAATAATTTACTTGAAAATAAATAACACATCTCATTCAAAAGTATGAGGGATTATATTTTTTAGTATAGCATTGAATTGTATTTAGGGCCTGTTTGGATTAACTTCTCCATTAGTACTTATAGGAGAAAAAAATAAGAAGAAAAAATGAAATAAGCTTCTCCATAAGCTAAAGTTAGCTTATGTATGAGTTAAAAATTAGATTTTGAAGAAGTTAATATGAGAAAACTTTTACAAATTAGCTTATGCATAAACTAATTTTAGCTTATGGAGAAACTAATTTCACTTTTTGTTCTTATTTTTTTTCTCCCATAAGTACTTATAGAAAAGTTTTATCTGAACAGGCCCTTAATTACAAGTAGAACTAACCTCAAACGCATGTGTTATTGTTGTTATTATATTTTTTAGGATAACATTGCGAATGTGGAGTAGTGTGTGTAGAGCATCTTTTACTTTTTTATTTAGTTAATATATTTGGTACAATAACTAAGGAAGGAAAAAAAAAAAAAGTGGCGGGCCGTGGGTTGACCCGCCTAACCCGCGGGTTGGCGGGTTTTACTGACTTACTCACCTCGCCAAAAATGACAGGTCAGGCGGGTCGATCCGACTAGTTGAACCCGCTTTGTCACCCCTAATTTTTTCTCTATTAAAACATCACATTTTTTTATTTTTCACTTATTTTATTCTTTTCACTTTATGTCTCTTTTGTCAAACAAAGTTTATTTTTTAATTTCCCAAATTTCCTCCCTACAAACACTTCGCTGCGTGCGTACCCAGCGGGGACATGAATTTTGGCATTGTACCGTAATTTATTTATGCGGAGTGGTCGGTGGATGGACCACAGTGAGCTAATATAGGTCCCTGTCTGTTAGTAGGCAGCACTGCCGTTTTGCAATCACGTCAAAAGCATTGAATTTGATTTCCCTCTCTTCTTTTCATGCCATTCGGAAATTTCCAATTTACTTTTTAATTTTTAAACTAAAAAATACATTGCCGAAAAAATTATAGGGTGCGGCGGTGTTTTGTTTCTGGAATTATTCGTGTTCATATTTCATAAACCGATACTGTTTTAAACAACTGAATTAATATAAAAAAAATTAAATATATTTTTAGTCTCTCAAATTTTAAATTAATTTGATTTTATCTTTTAATTTAAAATTAATCTTTCTAGTTTTTATAATTTAAAAAAAAAACTATTTTAATCTTTTAAGACTGCCTACAATACCATTGACAAGACAAATTAAGTTAGTTGTACAACATCAACTGAGTTTGGTATGGTGTTTTTACTAACAAGGACACTAGTAGGTAAATTTTGTATAATAGTAAAAAGTAAATTTTGTGCGACAGATTCACTAACAACGTTTGGACAGAGAAAATAAAACATATATTTTTATTCAAATTATAGGGACTAAAAAATTAATTTTAAATTTAAAGACCCAAAACAAACTTATTTCAAATTTGAAGGACTAAAAACATATTTAAGTCAAAAATAAAAATCAATTAAATCGTGAATGAAACTTTGAAAAAAAAAGAAGATTTTTTATGTTATTCTTTTCAATTTTTCATTCTTACGTGTAAAATCAAATTAACCAATCTTAATCATACACCGCTTATTATATTTTATATAGTATGACTCGCTTAAATTTTTGTTATCTTGATTTGGTTTTATTATGTTATATTTTGTTGTGGTTGTCATTTATAGTACAAATACGTGTTCAGGCAACACATAAAGTTGTTATGCATGTATTAAATATACATAGTCTAGTGATATTATTACAAAGAAATGAGGAAATTTAACTGTTGTTACAATACATCAGTTAAATTTTGTACTTTAAATTTTATAGTCTTTTAATGACTCTTTCCCTTTTCATTTTATCCAAATTTATTAAATATGTATTGCCATTAACAAAATGAATAAATCGATCAAATTTAAATTGTAAGTAATGGAGTCAAATTAAATTAAATTTAGGTTTAATTATTTATTTGGGCTATGTACTTATCCAAACTTTGCAACTTCACCTTTATACCTATAAATTTTAAATTTTAGCTCCTACACGAGCTTTTTTTTTTAATTATGTTTTAATCCCTGTTGATAGTTGTTAGATATCTTCTTTAGCATTAAGTGCTCTAACACTGCCACAAATTGAAACCAGCAATGTAAAATCGTAAGAAATTTCTTCCACTACTCGTATCAGTCAAAAACAAAGACGATTCTGCCACGCATCGCCAATGGAGGAGACTTTCGATGCCAAAGCACCTCCACCTATTCCTTTTATCTTTTCTTTTGCTTTTGCTTTTCTTTCTTCTTCCCTTATCTTCTATTTTCTTTCTTTTACCCTCTCTTATTTCTTATTTCTCTTCTCCTTTCTTCTTCCCCCTCCTCCTTCTTCCAAACAAATTATATTTTTGAAATTATATTCACTATGGAGAATTGAAGCACAAGTATTATGGCACTTGATTTTTATTTTGGAAATAATTGTGGTGGAGGTAATTTAAGGAGAAAACGTTTTCAGCATTGAGAGATGGAAAGGTTTGCGTTGTTTTTAGGTCTTGTTATCGAAAATCTAATAATATGGTCTTGGGTTAGTTTTGTTACGATGCAGATTCTCTGGAACTTAATGCTAACTCTCTTTTTTGCCCTCCCTCAAACACATGTACACATTGATGTTTTGGGTGAAATTGTCACCACTACTAAGTTGAACTCACTTAATCAACTCGAGATTGTGAGCAGTAGTTCATGTAACTTGTTATACACTTTTAGAGTCTAATATCTTCCACTGATTGTTTTGATGAGTTTATTACATAAGTCTTACCCAAGCCACCAACCATTTATTGTGTTTGGAACCTATGAGGATTATGAGTATATGCTCCAAGTTGCAGGGGTAGGAATTAATAACCTTGGGTAGAATGGTTAGATTAGAGGTATACATGATTAGATCGAGTCAGGTTTGTGCATTTTTTCTGTCAAACTTGGATTGAATCAACTCGATTAATGACGAGTTAAGTTGGGTTTATTGGGTCCAAAAACTTAAAAATTGTTTGAAAATTTCTAAAAAATTGTAAATAACAAGAACAAATAAATAAATGTAAAAAATATATAAATAATAATTAAAAAAATCACTTCAACAAATTAGGTCATCAAGTTCACATGTTTAAAAATAAATAAAAAATCATTGCCCAAACAAATGGATACTGGTTTTGAACGAGTTGAGTTTGACCCAAACAATGCAAAAATATGAATCAATGTGTTTAGGTTCGGTTGTTTGATTTAGGTCAAGTCAAGTCGGGTTCACAAGTTATCTGAACCTGTGAACACCCTTAGGTTACATGTTTCTTCTCTTTCTCATTTGGGATTTGATAGGAAAATCACACTTGGGCCTTATGACATAAATCATGTCCTGGATGAGTGTGTTGTTTCAAAAGCTAAATGAATTGATGTTGTTTTCTTTTTTTACAAAGTTATAATGATAAAAAGATGCCATGAAAACTTCCTCAAAGAATTGAATGAATGCAGCATATGTTATAGTGAACAAAGCTTCAAAAATAAAATTTGCTTGGAAGAAGAAGAAGGAGGAAAAAAAAAGGAGAACAAAAGGCAATAAAGACAAGAAAGAAGGAATATGGAGAAGGACTCTACTATCGAAAATCGCCTTTGATAGTAATATATGGCAGAAGCATCTTTGTTTTCGACTGATATAAGTAAAGGAAGAAATTTCTAGTCATTTAACAACCACCAAACAATTTCTGGCAGGTTTATATTGCCAATTTCAATTTTGTGGCGGTGTTAGAGTATCTAAAGCTATTAAAGTTACTAGGCAACTAACGACAAGGACTAAAACACAAAAATTTTTCTTGTGTAGTAACTTAAATGTAAAGTTTATAGGTATAGTGGCAAAATCACAAAGTTTGGGCAAATATAAGGACCAAATAAGTAATTAAACCTTGAATTTAATATTGTTTTGGACATGGACCACATTTAGCCATATCGACCTAAGTTAGGCAAAAACCCATTTTTTGGCTTGACTGCTCACTACCTTGGTATTAATTTCCAAGCCGTGATTACGGACACGACCAATCTTTGCCCTAGCACCCTGATCTCTATTATTTGAGTATTTCTATGATGTATGTATGAATCTTGTGTATAATTGGCATTTAACGTAATATGAGCTACGTGCCAACCTTCGACCCACAACATGGCCCCTTTGATAACAAATGTATTGTTGAACTCTATAAACCACCTAACATGTCAACTTTTAGAATCTTATATAAACATCATCGTCCCCTTTTTTCGAGATACATTCTTTATTTAAAATTGAACATGCTCTCCATATAAATCCACCGTTACTTTATTGGTTTCTAACTTAAACGTTGGAATCTCTATAGGTGATCACCACCTCTACACATCACCCTAACTCAATGACAACAACAATCACATCTCTCATCACCATTTGACCTCAATTAGAACCACGTTAGTGTAGGTACAAAACAAATATTACATTCAAATTGATTTAAATCGAACTATAAACAAGCCTACCTAAAAAAAGGATGAGGCAAAGGAGGTAATGCTTTGAGTCCTCTCTTCCACACTTATTGCATATATTTATGTATTGTTCTTATAATGAATGAACTTTAAACAAAAAAAAAAACAAAAAAAAGAAGTGAAAATAAATTTAATGTTAAATAGTTTTATTTAATGTTTTTAAATTAAATGTATTTTAAATAACTTGCTAGGTTTAGTTATATATTTTGTAATAATCAATTTACATAAATAATAATTATTTAAACATTATATATTTTAAAAATATATTATTGTGAGTCGCTTACTAAAAAGTGATCAGAAATAAAAAATAATAATCTGAATTCAAAGTATAATAAAGAAATTATAATATGTAATGTATTAAAAACAAAATATATTCAACATGTTTGCAAGTACTTTGAGGTGGGTCTTTAATATTCTTTCTTCGGCCTTCAATAAATATTAAAAATTAATTAAATTAGTAGTTGATTAAAATATGAGTTTAATTTTTATGTATTGTTAGTGTAAAAAAATTTACACGATTAGCTCATAACCAATCATTATTAGTAATTTAGTATGATTTTTAAGGTTTGTTAAAAAGCAATAAATTTACTATACATAATAGTTTGTGATTAGACAATAGTATAAGAATACTTTACATTGTCAGTGCATAAACTATTTACTCTAAAAGTATATTGAGAATTATTTAATTATTAAATATAATACTATTTTAAAATATAAATAAATTATATTAATTTATTTGAAATGACTTAATTATTATAAATAAATTTTAATTATTTCATTTTTATTTTTTTAGTACACCGAACAAAAAGTAAAAAAGAAGAGAAAACAGGTCATGCACTGACAATGTAAAATAGTTTTACACTATCATCCAATTACAAACCACTATTTAAGTTTGTTGACTGTTATAATAAACACTTTAAAAATCATACCAACAGTGAATTCCAATTGGTTGATATGAAAATTTTTTTTACACTAACAGTACATGACCATTAAACTCAAAAAAGAAAAAAGGAGAAAAGAATTATTCCTAGAGTACATAACACTTACAATATTGGAAAGAAGATTGAGGGTAATCTCGCTAATCTCTTATAACAAAACTTTCAAGAAAGATCACTGTGTACTGTCGATTACTTAATTTTAATAAATTTTATTAACATTTTAAGCAATCACTTAATATTTTTTGGTTATATTTAAGTATTGTATTTATAGGATGAGGATCAAGTTACTACAAGAGTGACTCTTGGTAGAGTTACTTCATTAAATAATTCTTCATATATATTAAATTTCAACAATCAGACCATTGAATATTTTGATATTATGTCAACGATCATGCACATCAAATTTTAGGTAAGTCAGACATTTGTAGCTAGTTAATCTTATAGTCGACATTTACTAATAATTTAAAAAATATATTGTATGTTAATTTGAATTTATTTATTGAAATATTAAATAGATTTCAAACTTTATAAAAATTTGTAAACTTGATTTATTTTATAATTTTTTTTAATTTAACGGTTGGATTGTCACCCATATTTATAATATTTAATTTTAAACATATTATTGTACTTATCTCTTAAATGATACACTTTTAAGAATCAAATATTTGTATCTCTTACGAGTTGGAAAATATTATTAAATACTTCAACTTTACAAGAACAATGTTTATTTTGATAATAATGATGTATGAAAAGAAGGAAAAATTGTTACTAACAATTTAAAATTTATGAATGAAAGAGAATAAACTAAAATATTTTATGTTTGTCGTCGATCTGTTACTTTTAATTTTCATTATATCTATCAGATTGAAATTACAAATTGTTTTATTGGATTTGACACTTTTTTTCTTATTGGGCATTAATATGAACTTTTTTTTATGGTATTAATATGAACTTAATCCTTTTGCGAGGGTAAGTAAATATAACTTATCGTAATAATCAATCATTTAATACATGTAGAAAGTAATTAGCATGATGTAAAAAAATATATAATGAGTAAAAATCAGCTTTATAAATTAGACTATAATATTTTTATTTTTTTTAGACTAAATCACTAGTTTAATTGTTTAAAGATTCACTTAACATTAATTTAATCTTCTACATAATTGTCATATTAAATCTTTCAGACATTGAAAAACGTAAAAAAAAAAAAAAACTTATTTTGGTTTATAATAACGAGAAAATGACAATTTTGATGTCGAAGTAATTTTATATCAAGTAATTTTTTAAGATACTAAATAAATAATTTCGTATTTGTTTTGGGTCAACATGGTTAGGCCCAATCTAGCACAGAACTTAGGTGCAACCCAAACTAGCCAATATTGCTTTGGGTTAAAGACTCATCCATTGCCCACTCCACTAACAAGCTTGCATTACACAGTGCTGTATAGTCCATACATTCGATTCAAAGGATCCCCAACTGCTATGTATAACACCCGTTACAAAGTAGGAGTGTTTACGGGTCGGTTTGAGTTGGGTTTAGCCAAATCTGATACCCGAATCAATCAAAATAAATTAAGTTGGGTTGGATTGAATTTGTGTAATTTTTTTATTAAACCTGAACTGAATCAACTCGATCAATAATGGGTTGATTTGGGTTGGATTCATAGGTTCCCATTCTTATTTAGTAGCATATTAAATACACTTTTATAAAAAAAGAAGAATTATAAAAACTAAATTATATTTTTTAAAAATAAAAAATCATAATAAATGTTGCATTGTTTATTATGCGTGAATGATGAGCTTTATTATGTAAGCCAAGGTTTAATAGTCACATCCTCTGTTTTCATTGGATTGACTTGGTAGTCCATATACATATATTTATGTTTGTATGTTACAATTAAAAAAAGTCAATTCAATATTGAAATACTCATTATTTTTAAACTAAAAATATATATAAATAATAAATTGAAAAATTATTCATGTCAACGGGTTGGGCTCATAGGTTCACGAGTTTAAAAATTGAAACCCGTTACTCAACTTGTACATGAACGAGTTTGAACGGATTAGGTTGGTGCTATCCGAACATCCAAAAATTCCAAATCGAATTGTTTGGATTAGTTTGAGTTTGTTTGGGTTCACGGAACACCCCTATTACAATGGTTCCAGAACATTAAATGATTAAGGAGATGCGCATTCTACAAAGATTACCTCATAATTGTCCTTAAATGCTGTGATTGTGACTTATTCGTTCAGGAATAAAACACCTTTAAATATTTGTTGTAAATTAATGGGTTAACAAAAAATTACTTACATTTTTCCATTTGATTTTTATGCAGGAGAAGATTATCAATCTCCTCAATTCTTCTTTTAGGTCAAAAATCAAAATGTCTTATTTTTCATTTGTAATAGCACAAAAAGAAATTGGAAGTTCTTTTTTCTTGTACTTTTATTTTTTTTAACTCTTGACATCTCCTTTCCTATTTTATCAAAAAAAAGAGATTAATTTGTTCCTTAATTATGAAAATCATGATGATATTATTCTCCTGAAGAAAACTAGAGTTAAAAGGCGCGTCTAATTTGTTAAAAAAAATACTAAACAATACACAAACTCTTATTTCATATTTGCTTTTGAAAATGATCATGAGACAAAAAAAAAAAAAAAGTACAAGAAAAAAGTCTAAATATTTTATACTCAATAACTAATAAGACATGAGACAAATTTTTGTCCCATGCACATCACTCAGATTAAAAAAAAAAATTGCCTATAAATTTAGCCAAACTTTGTCAACATACGATCAAATGGCTCCGTACAAACAAAGAACCAGGTTGGGAATGGGCCCCTTCTCTTACAATCTTACAGAGGTATTATTCATTTGCATTTTGCAGCAGTGCTTGTGGTAGAAATGTGAGGGTAGATATCTATAAAGCCATTGTAACGATCAATCAAGTTGATAAGCTTTTAGCAGAGAAATATCAATAGGATGAAAGTAAGCACACCTAATATAAAGGAAATACCTTTATTTAAAGATTTTGAGTGCGAAGCCGAAATCTAATATCAAATCTAACTGCCCGAAGAAGGCAAGAGAGCTTTCGGGGAAACGTGTCTTATTTGTTTTATTTTTTTCCTTTGGCAAACAGAAATGGGACAGAAAGGCCGATAACTAAAGCCCAAAACAAGACCAAAACCTCTCTTTTGCTATACTACATGGGTCAAACGCTCCTTTTATTTTGGTCTTGTTCCTTTTTGGTTTTTTAAATGCCTTTAGATCGTAGAAACGCAGCCGTAGTCGGGTTGCTATATATTGATCTAATCTATGTCACCCAATTTGGCCTACAGCCCATTATCCTAAATTAATATATACTACTCAATTTAGGGGAAAACTACAGCCCAATACTTTTTGTGATTTTTTATTTCAATAATGCTCTTATACACAGATTTGATTTCATCATTTTGCAAATTAAGTTTCAGAAGTATACAAAATTTCCATACTTTTGGAGTTTAATTTTCGAAATTGATCTTACATTCTTTCGAAATTTAGATTTTGGAACCATGCAAAATTTTTCGACTTTCAGAATTTAATTTTCAAAACAATGAAACATTTCAATGTTTCAGAATTTAAATTCTGAGATTATGAAATTTCTCATGCTTCTAGAATTTAATTTTCGGAAGTCATTTTTATTGTTGAGTTTTTTATAATAGGTGTTGCAGAAACAAAGTGTACAATTAAAATGATTGGATAAATAAAATAAGAGAAACAAATACTACATAATTAAAAAGAAGAATAAAAAACTGTATAGATAAAATACAAAATGGTACAAATGTAGCATAAGTAAGATACAAAACTCATATAGTGCATAAAAAACAGAAGTCAACTATTGGGTTGAGTCTTCCTTCTCCTCTAATATGTACAAACTTCCTTAGTGCTACTTCGTGAGATGTTTAATGCCTCCCCCACGTGATTTTTCAAGCCTTAGTCTCGTTCATGACCATCCTCCTATCAACCATGGATTGAAGTAACTGAGAAATCCTCTCAAACTTTACCTACAAATGATAATATATCATATTAAAGGAACAACATAATGTGATCGTCATAACATACACGATAAAAGAAAATACGTATACATTTACCAAACAAGAATGAGAGTCACTTGAAATAGACTCTAGCATGTTGGTAGGATCTTGCATTTGCACTCTTGAAGGGTCTCCCTCAAGTGGTGGTATGAGGTAGAGGTGACAAATGAAGTGAAAATAGTGCATGTAGCCATCAATGCACTGTGCTCGTCCACAATCAAGTTGCAACGTGGTCCTTAAAGGACCTAAGGACAACCACATTCCAAGGACCTCTACGAAATGTCACATTTCCCTATGTAGGGACCTACTCAAATGGTATTGGCTCATGTTCCACCAAAGGAACCTTTTCTTTATGGTTTTCAGGCAGGAGGAACTTATAGAGGCGCAACACATTTTTGTGCAAAAAGCTGATAGTTGTTGGAGTGCAACACCATTGCCTCTAGCACATGCTATATCTGCATACTCACAAATTAAACATGTATAAACATAGATGCACATCACTGCAAATCTCATATCTACATAATTTTAATAGCATTTGAAATTTAGTTTCTAAAATTCATAAGTACAATTTCAAAAACTAAATTTTAGAATTATAAAACTCACCCATACATGTTTCTATAAACAAAATTCCAAAATACAACTCATTGTGTTATGAAATTTATTTCCATTGCACAAGGAATTATATTTTCGAATTTAGTTTCTAGAATGTCAATCAAGCCCAATTTTAGAAACAAGTTTTTGGAGAATATAAAAAATAAAATAAAAAAGAAGACACCCGTCTTTGATAGAGAAGAAGCTTTGACGGAAATATAGAATGGAGTGGTGAACATGATTTGAAGAAAAGAATGGCAACAATGAGAGAAGGCAAAAGAAGGAGAGATATTTAAATAGAGGAGTGGAGGGGTGTTTCTGAAATGAGAAATGCTAGCAATACTCTTTTTAATACTTTCTCAACTATTGATTGGAACTTATTGAAAATCACAAATTTTAGTAAGTTTTATTTCTTATTTAATGAGTCTTTTTCTTGATTTAGAAGTGAAACTTACAAAAAAATGTAATTTTTAATAAATTTCAACCAATAATAAAGAAAGTATTAAAAAGAGAGTATTAGTATTAATAGAAGGGAATAGGTGCGAGAAAGAGAGAAATATTTAAAGAATTTGAAGTTAAGGGTATAATGAAAAAGTAAAAGATTAAATAAAACTTAGACGTACAAATGGATAAAATGGAAGTGTGAAAAGTAAGACCATCATATGAATACTAAAGTAGCAATGGGATACTCCTGTCCTGGGCGAGTCAAAAAAGTAATTTGATATTATATATTTATTAATTTGTTTAAATGCTTAAATTTATTAATTTATATATAAATTTAAGTTTATTAGTTTATTTAAAAGTATTTTTATTTATTCAAAATGTTGTATTATAAAGAATAAATCGTGCATATACCAGTAATGTAAAGAATTTTTATATTGTTATGTAATCACAAATTGTCATATACGATAAGTTTGTTGATTTTTATTGTAACTATCTTAGAAGTTAAAGTGCAATCATATTAGCACTAGTGTACTAAATCCCATCAGATCTTAAAAGTAATATCAACGATAATTTTTGATTGGTTGACAATAATTTTTTTTTTTAAATAATACACAAATTAAATTCTTATAAAATAGGTTTTTAAAGATAATAAATTTGATAAATACTAGCTACACCGGTCCAAATTGGCCGTTTTCTACGCCTATTCCTTTCCTGATCCCATGTGCACGATTTGAATATTCTCTTGGCACCCAGTGTCTACAGCCACACGGAGCTCAAAAAACAAAGCTACAAAGTTCGGTGATAAGTGAATTGTGCTTCAAGGATAGGATTAAAATTTGAATCTGAAACATTACTTTCTAAAAAGGGCTTAATTGTATGATTCTTTGCAAATTAATCTCACACTCAATGTGGCGGGAATGCCAAAGGAAATCTCAAAAGAATAAAGAAAACACAGCCACAGGATGTTGAATATTAGAGGGTAAGAGAAAAAGGGAAATCAACATGAGATTTTTTTTCAGCAGATACGTAACGCATAAGTATGGATATATGATACTCCTTCGTCATCTGAATTCTAATACTCTTGGAAGGAACACAATTTATAATGTTATCTAGCCTCTAATATTTTGCTTTCAACTTTTCATTGTTAGTTAAAGCATGAACTGATGAAAGTATTTTCTTTTTTGCTTTAATAGGCAAATAAATTAAAGAAATTGAACAGATAAAAGAAATCTTCTCTATAAGTCACATATTCAATTAAATGGCTAAATCTACTTACTTCCAAGAATATGTAACGGTGAAATGCAGTACAATATTTCTTTTGGATGATCACAGTGCAAAACAAGACACTAAAGTGAAACAAAGATCTGTGCACGACAGAATTCTTTTGATAACAGGAGGGGTCTCAACATGGAGGTCATAAAGTCGGGTAATTAGCATGATGGAGGTTGTAGATAAATGGCTTCCAATTAATTACTTTGCATATATAAACATAGACATCCATCTTTGCAAATAAGGTTGACAACCATTGAGAAAAACAATTGCTTATGGTGAAGTACCAAGGACCCACGTTATAAAATTGAATCAAAAGTCAAATCAGGTTTTGCTGTCTCCCACGACTAGTCTTGCCTGCCAACATACAAAAGTGCTGATGTCCATTATTGATGCACATCAAGGAGCCACATAAAAATAGCAGAGCGGGAGAAATGATGCCAAAGCCAAAAGTATTGTTCCATATATGGAGTCTAAATCATTGCTGCACATAATTTAAGCAAGTTTAATCTTTGGAGAAAATAGGGGCAAAAGGTAAATTCCTAAATCCAAATTTCCATGTTAAGCATGAGAGGAGAATGTGTAGCGTCAGATTCCCAGAACATTATGAAGACTAAATTTAGCAGCAAAGCTAAAGTGCATGCCTAAGCGTGAGAGTGGACTTGACAGATGATTATGGTATGATCACGTTCTGCTACATTATAAACAAACCTAGATGTTAATGTCTTCGTAGTTCTTTCAGGATTGACTCTCAAGATCTATAGCAGTTTCACTACCAAGGCATAGGATGCTATCAATATGTTGGTACCAACTTTGGCAGTACTTAGATACTTTTGGTTGATAGTTGATTGCGTCAAATACAAAAATGCAGTTCAAACTTGATGATCATGTTTCTATCTGAAAATTATCATTAAAATCGTATATTACAACTTTTCATATATGGTCCCGTAGCTTAATTAAGTACTCGTTAATACGATTCAAGGAAAGACAATTTATTGCAACTGGCATGTATTACAACATGAATTTCTGCTTTGATTTCCAATCAATATCCACGAATCTTCTTTCTTGATGACAAAGCATCAATCAAATTGTCTTTATTGAACCTTTCATCAGATATCATATATCCAGAAGCAACTAGTATTAAGGCTCCAATTCGTCACGTGACCGAAGTTCTTTTTTATTTTTTGGCTCTGACGCAAACATGATGCAGATCTATTCTTGGAAATCGGCTAGGAAAGACTCATAATTGCACCACAACATGGAATTTATATTAACCATCATTTTGCTTCGAAATTGCTTCAAAACGTGCAGAACAGACTGAATACACTAATTATGCAGACACCCACGTTAACCGCCACTTCACCTGACAATAGACGACAGTAAAAATTTAATTGATCCATAACAAAGATAATTCTATGTATCAAAACACTAATAATACCATCAAGAGCTGACATTAATCAATGAGAGGCAAGGTGCTTATTATGCTAGGAAAACATTTGAACTAAGTTGGAACAGGTTGGAGAGGTCAAGGAGACAGAAGTCGCGGAGAATGTTTCTGGTCCTAGAGCCTACAAAGTATGACTAAACATGCACTGGGATATGGGCATTTAACAGACTTCCTGAGTATTTTCCATTGCAGCAAAACTATATACTATGCTTTTAGGACCTTCAAGTCATATTTAGCGATTCTCTCAACAACCTTGCCTGCAAAGAAAGTCATGAAATAATAATGTAATAAGTGACGGACTACATTCTTGTTGGAATTGCTACCGCATACTGTATTTTTAGTAATTAAGCTTTTATGTCATGCCTCCCTTCCTAGTTTAATTTCCCTGTGATGACAGGATCAGCGGCACCGCTGCGTAAATGGTTTTCTTGATTAAAAAAAAAAAAAAGAACATCATTATGGTTTATCATCATGAGAGGAAGCACAATTATCAATGGCTTCTTTAACCTGCTTATTCGAATCTAAAAAAGAATCCGAAGGTTGGTAACTTTTCCTGCAGTTTTTAGGCCAATGTCATAAAATTTCAACATAATGAAACAAAAGCAAGGGAAGAAAAGAAAATAATTATTTTATCCAATAATGAGAAATAATGTTTTTATGAAGCTTTTTGATCGCTTTAATTAAAGGTTTGAAAATGCTGAATAAATGCATGACAAAACTGAAGTAAAGGTTGGCTTTATGCCTTTATCTATTTATTTTGTCTGACTTGTATTTGATATTAGCTACAAGCAAAAAAAGAAATAAGAAAATGTGGCACGTTGAGCTCTTCCGGTACGTAACAAAAAAAGAAGTTTTCTGCTTCTTTGGTTCTTCAATTTTAAACCTTGAATCTCAACTTGATTCTTCAACTGTTTTGATAGAACACCTTATTTCAATTTCAAAGTTTAATTCAAAACAACATTTTCAAGAAATCAAATTCATTCCATCGAATACATTTTCTAACGTTTATGAAATTTTACGAAGTTACACCAACATGTATATAAAGATTAAAAAAATAAAATAATTACATACAATATCATGTGTCATATTAATATTTAATGAATACAATTTTAATTGGAATTTGAGCATGCAATTAAATGGGGGAGGGATGGAGTCAACTGAGTTGGCAGCTTTCTTCGACTTGCAAAGGTAAGTTTGGCTGTAATTATGCCGTCTACTTTGTTATTATTTCCTTCACTCCCTCCTTTTTTTTTAAAAAAAATTGTTTATTTTTCCATCCCTCTTTTCTCTCCTAGTTATTGCCTGTTGCCTTGTAAAAACACAATCTCTTAATCAAAGAAAAAATGCGTGCCTGAAAATTCATTTCAATATTAAAAATTCTAATTCGTTTTTTAAAACGAAACTAATTTTAAAAGTTATTCTCTTCTTTATTAAGTTCTAATTTTTCTTTCATTGAGCATTTGATTTTGTTTTTCATTTACAATTTTTATTTCTTTTAAATGTTATTTCTTAATTTTAATCTTAATACACTATATCAAATTAACTTTTTTTAAAATAAAACTGAATTTTAATATTATTTTAATTTAATCAATCTAAATTTAAATTAATTTTTTAAAATTTTGAATTTCAACACATCATATCAATAAATATAATGTGTCAAAATTTAAATAATTTATTTCCATAATTTAAAAGTTTTATCTTTTTAATTTATTCTTATTTAATATAATAAAATATTCATTATCAATAATAAAAACATATACTCTTATTTTTAATTTATTTTTTGTATAAATTCTAAAATGCGATGCAATACACTGAAAATTTGCTAGTTATGATTAGTATTGTTGAACATTTTAGGATTATTTCAGAAATTTCAAAGAAAAATAATTTCATATTGATTAAATGAGAAAAAATAAAACAATTTTTTAAATAAAAAATTAAATTTATCTGAAAATATGGTGAGATAAGTTTTTGACCTAGTCAAACTAATTTGTGGGACATTTTGACTTGGTCCACCAATTTACTTGATCAAGTATTTGTCTTATAAATCAATTATTCTCCATCATCTCATGTACAGTCTTATTTCAGAAGAATGCGTTAAATCTTAGAGTAGATTTTTGCGTTATTAAAAATAACATTGTGAGATAAATAAAAATATTCGAGAGCAGTATCCTCACACGCCTCATATTAACAATCAATATTGACAAATGCAAAAACGTTCAAAATTGGGGTGAAATCCATGAATTTTAAACATAGAAGCAAAGGCAGCTTCTGGCTAAATATGCTTGGATGAAAGGAACTAGTGTTATTAATAATATATTAGCACCAATCAAGCATAAGTGGTGCAGTGATGCTAACACTTGTTCTGTTCATGTAGAAGGATTTTTTTTTTTTTTTACAAAGAAAATAGCCAAGTAAACTATTTCAAAATGTCAGTATTGAGCAATCAACTAGGGAAGCGGGGAAGAAAAGGATGCGACTTCTACTTTAATGTCTCACTTAAATTATATCTAATCATAACGAATATATTAAAAAAGAATAGGTTACAAAATTCTTCTTAACCTTTTCAGACTTGCAATACAAAAAAGGGTCTCGACAGCCTTAGAGAACCGTTCAGAGTCTTTCACAGCCTTTTGTGTCATGCATATCAGTATATATATACTACCACTCCTAAAGTACTCTCCGATCCATCCTTGTTTCGAATCTCAACCCAGGCCTGCCTCACACAATTCACAGTACTGAAACCCATCTAGAGAAAGATAACAAGTCACCAACCTTAAGTGTGATAAAAAAGTGCAAGTGATCGAGATATTCATTGATCAGGAAGAACAAGAAAATGGCATCGGAGAAAGAGGTTGAAACTGTAATGGTTGGGAACTATGAGGAAATGGAAACTGAAGGGAAGCCTAAAGATATAAAATCCAGGTTATTAAGCTTCTTGTGGCATGGTGGTTCTGTTTATGATGCTTGGTTTAGCTGTGCTTCCAACCAGGTTGGTTTCTGAAATATTTTAATTCTTTCTACTTAACAAGTTATGTTATAATATTAATAGCTTATGCTCCATTCCATATAGTGTCCACTACATCAGATCTTTACTGTTTTCTAATGTTTATTTTCATATATATATATGTCAGGTGGCTCAAGTTCTGCTTACGTTACCGTACTCATTTTCCCAGCTGGGAATGCTTTCTGGCACTCTTTTTCAACTCTTCTACAGCTTGCTGGGTGGCTGGACGGCTTACCTTATTAGCGCACTCTACATTGAATACAGAACCAGAAAAGAGAGAGAAAAATTTAATTTCAGGAACCATGTCATCCAGGTTCAACTCTCCCACTTTCAAATTCTAAATATTACTTCTTCTTTTGTCTTTGCAACTAATTATATATACATTTTCAGTGTGCCTGTTTTAACACAACTTAACTATTTAAGTGGTTTGAGGTTCTTGATGGGCTCCTGGGGAAGCACTGGAGAAACGTGGGTTTGGCCTTCAACTGCACATTTCTTCTATTTGGATCTGTTATTCAACTGATAGCTTGTGCAAGGTATCATCTAACTAACTCCAATGCAATATGAGTCTATATCCTTGCTATAACTCTTTCTTCATTATTTATTAATTTGCGTTTGATTTTTGTTGCTCTATTTCTATATATATTGCTGTTTTTTATTTTTACTTAAATAAATAAAACACATGCGTGCTGCAACTTATTTGGGCTAAGAACATCGTTAACTTTTGTGCAGCAACATATATTACATAAATGATAATTTGGATAAGAGGACTTGGACTTATATCTTTGGAGCATGCTGTGCCACCACTGTATTTATCCCTTCCTTCCACAACTACAGAATCTGGTCCTTTCTTGGCCTCCTCATGACCACTTACACTGCTTGGTATCTCACTGTTGCCTCTCTCCTTCACGGCCAGGTAATAATTATAGATTTGCAAATATATATATAAGAATTTACTATCATACACTTACTTGTTTTTTAGTTGAAATAAGGTTACAAGTTATACTATAGGTGTATTTTAAGTTACATTATAATTATAACTTGATAACGTACTCTAACTAAAAAATAAGTACGTGTACATTAGTAAACTTCACTAGTATTTGCTACCGTACACTCACTTATTTTTTAATAGTTGAAATATGTTAACAAGCTACATGGTGTATTTTAAGATATAACTTGTTAATGTATTCGAATTGAAAAACAATTACGTATACATTAACAAATATCATATATATATATATATATATATATATATATGAATGGTTACTATAATAATGTGCGATCTTGATGTTATTATGATTGTGTAGGTGGAAGGGGTTAAGCATTCGGGTCCGACCAAATTGGTTTTATATTTTACTGGGGCCACAAACATTCTCTACACATTTGGGGGACATGCCGTTACTGTGTAAGGCTGATATCTCATATATGATTCGTATCTTTTACGTTATAACAAACGTGCCTTGTTTCTTTCCCCTTTCTTAGATTTTGGCTTCGTTAGGACGCATCTATGGTAAATTTTGCTAATGGAATAATTCTTGCATAAATTTGTTCCGCACAAATTGATTATATTATGCCAACATCTTTTTTAATTATTAATTAATTGTTAATTACCTAACTCTTATGCATTATGCAAGTATTTCTTATATACTTGTGAATGCCAAACTGGAAAGCGAAAATGACCAGGCAGGGTGCATCCATATTGGGGATTTGGGGCTTCTTAAACACGAGCTGTCAATAGCCGAGGACCATCTTAAAAGTCCTTTTCCCATTGATTTTGCTTTTTCTTTTTTACTTTAAGACGAGAATCGTAAACTTTTTCATGATCCGTTAGTATCAAAATTCTGATGCGGACGTTTTTTCAAATATTTTATATTTTGTTTTCCAAAAAGAAAACCCCTGTTACGCATGCATGCAAAAAAACTGCCCTTTTTCAGGGGAATCCATCCTCTTGGGTTCCTTTTTGGTTGTAGAAAGCCAAGGTTCTTTCTCTAAATGGATCAGCTTTAATGCTTTTTTTTATCATGAGAAGGACAGGAGAATTCCAGCTTTCCTTGGTGAAACTTTCAGATTTTTTTCATAGCACAGCAGAACAAAGGAAAAAGATTGGCGAAAATCAATATCTAGTTGACACTTACACTTTGTTTGGTTTATGAAAGAAATATAAAGAAAAGAAAGTGAAAAAGAAAAAAAAATGCAAAATAGATAATTGTTTATTTGTTTGATAAAAGAGAAAAAAAAAAGAATGTAAGAATGAGAGTGAAAAAAAGAAAGAAGTATATTTATAAAAAAAATAAATGATCCTAATAAAAATGAAATATAATAATTTTGTTTGTATATGTTGTAAATGACCCTAATAAAAAGACATAATTGACTCTAATAAAATTGGAGAGAACCAATTTTAATGTGGGGCTTGCAATTTTTTTTTCTTTCGCTCTTATTTTTGTATGTACCAAAGGAGAAAATAGTTTTTGATAACCGCGTTTTCTTTCTGGTGGTTTTCTTTCCTTTAGTTCCAAACGTAGTATTAGGGAAAAGAGAGAAAAAAGATATATAGATATAACAAGTCAAGTGATATGATATAAGAAGAAGAAAAAAATGTGTTAACAAAGTCTATAATATGTAAAAATATTCACATATCATCACAAAACATTGAACCAAAAAAGGTTTCCCGTTTTATTGTTCTCTTCACTTTTTTGGGTTTTCACCCAAAATTGAGTGAACTCTCACGTTGATTGATAATTGTAAGGTTTACGCCTGTCATTGCTGTTTAATTTTTAATTTTATAAAATATCATTTATTTTAATTCTTTTTTTTTTGGTATTATCATTTTTTTTAATTCTGTTTAATTGAACTATATTTTTTTATTATCATGAATAATTAAAGTACATAAAAATTTATAAAATTGAGAATTAAAATAACAGTATTATAAAATTAGAGATTAAAGTAATTAGCACGTATTATTTAGTTGACTTCCCGAAAGGTATTTCTTTATTGCTATTTCTTTTATGTCTCTATAATGGCTCCTTGTATTAAGGGTTGGAGTACCCATTTACTGCCGCTTAATAAATTCTTTTGCCTATAAAAAAAATTGAATAAAAATAAAAAAACCAATGAATTAAACTTGAATAATTCTTTTTTTTTATCAGTAAACTTGAATAATTTTAAATCCTTTTACAAAATCTTTTGACTATTTTTTTTTTTTACTTATTAGATACAAAAATATTGAATATTTTAAAAATTTTCAAGACATTAGATATATTTATTTTTTATCTAATATTGTCTTCATAAAACATTAGGAAGATTTATATGAAAATTTGTAAGAGAATATAGCATTACTCCTTAAAACATTTTTGTTTTCCATTTTAATTTTTGAGAAAAAGAGTGATATTCTTCCAGTTAATTGGTGAAATGAATAAGACATATCTTGGTGGCGCAGGGAGATAATGCACGCGATGTGGAAGCCTAAAAAATTCAAGGCCATATACTTACTGGCTACCCTGTACGTGCTGACATTGACGCTTCCATCCGCAGCTGCAGTATACTGGGCATTTGGAGACATGCTTCTAAATCACTCCAACGCTTTTTCTCTCCTTCCAAGGTCACCCTTCCGTGACATGGCTGTCATTTTAATGCTCATCCACCAGGCACGCATCTATACTAATACTAATACTATAATAATAAGTTACTAACTGCTTCATTATCCATCTATTTTTTATTTTTCATGTATACGTGACCTGCGTCTCAGGCTAAACAATACATAGACGACCCCCTTTAACTTAATTAATAATTGAAATTTGGATGCTGCAGTTTATAACATTTGGGTTTGCATGCACGCCACTATATTTGGTGTGGGAGAAAGCAATAGGGATTCACGAGTGTAGGAGCCTGTGCAAGCGTGCTTTGGCGAGATTGCCAGTGGTGATCCCCATATGGTTTTTGGCCATAGTTTTCCCCTTTTTTGGCCCCATCAACTCCACCGTTGGATCTCTGCTTGTCAGCTTCACTGTTTACATCATCCCCGCCCTCGCCCACATGTTCACCTTCAAATCCCCCGCTGCCCGACAGGTATTAATTATTAAATCATCTCATGTGCTACAATTTGAATAAATACATTAATTGCTAAAACAATAAATTTTAATTGAATTGAACAGTTCGAGAAAAATAAAGTATGCGTGCATGTGGGTCATCTCGTAACGCATTACTGAAACTCGTTGTCAGAATCCAGAAGTCTGATTGAGTAGCAGTGTTAGAATTTATTCCATTTATTATTCTGAGCAAATTGTAAGTGTTATTATGCATTGTTGCTTTTATCAGGAGAAACTTTATTTGTGCGTAAATTTTGTATTACTATATTGTAGTATAAAAATTACTATGACAAAGAGTGAGATAGGAAAAGAGAGTGTGTAATAAGATATATATACTTGATATGATCGATAAAACTGTAAAAGATGTATAAATTTGTAGTATATATAATATATTCAATTCAAAATTGAACGCATATGCAGTGCAAACAACTTGCAAACACTAGGAGAAAAAAGGTATAAATAAGCATGTAATTAAATACGAAATAATTAATTTACAAAGATGTAGCAGTACTATTTTTCCAATCAAATAACTAATGTTGGTTTACAAAGTATGCATTTATTTGAGTATTGATGGATTGCAAATGCAGAATGCGGTGGAGCAACCTCCCAGGTTCGTAGGAAGATGGGTGGGTACGTACACGATCAACGTATTTGTGGTGGTGTGGATCCTAGTGGTAGGCTTCGGATTCGGTGGATGGGCTAGTATGGTCAACTTCATACACCAGATTGACACATTCGGTTTCTTCACCAAATGTTACCAGTGCCCCACACCCACTTCCATGGAGGCACCACACCTGAACGCCACAGCGCCTTCCCCTCTTCACCACTCCCCACGGGGTCACTGACCGTTGCACTCTTCAATTTTTGCAACCCGAGAGTGAGACTTCACTGGATTGATCGCTGCCTCTACCTAAAACGCACGCTATTGACCAATGATCAATACATTTAATTTTATGGAGACAGATAGATCATAGTTTAGTCGTATACTTGATTCGCCATCTATTGGCTTCTAATTACCCCTTTCACTCTCGGCAGCATACAATGCATTCTTCAATTTCTTTTTTTCCCTCTCTCTATGGTATAGCTAGCTGATCACTTTTGTCGTGGTGAGTTAATTTCACGAGAGAGACTAAATTGGAAGGGTAAAAAACAAACAGTTGCACAAAGTTTATTTCTAGCAATTTCCTAGACCAATCCATTGGAAAAAAAAAAATGCTAATTAATATTAAGAACCCTGTACAAACATTAGATCCCTTCTAATTCGGACTAAATGTTTTCTTTTCTTCCGGAATTTTTTTTTATCGTCGTTCTCTTGATATGATCGAAGTGAAACATCTCACAAGGAAACCTTAATTGGTTGCATTTGCAAGGCCAAATTCAAGTTCAAATGTAATCGATGCTGCTAAGGAACTTGGACATTAATATTGCTAAGTTTCAAACACTTTTTCCATGAATCCAAGTCCCAAGAGCAGAGATAGCTGAGTTGACTGGTTAGCAGTTGGTATGTCAACTATGGTTGTTGAAATAATAAGGCTGCTGCAGTATTGACATATATATATGTAACATGCAGCGATGGGTGAAGAATCTATTAATAATCTATCTCCCAAGAAAGGCTAGCTCAATGAACAGTAATATTGCGATCTATCATCTGTGAACTATGAGGTCTAAACAGACGTTTTATGAGAACTCTGATCTCGTGTACAGCTTTTTTATTGCAGGCATGCGAAAAATGAAAGCAAAAAGCGAAAAATTGAAAAGAACAAATTTTAACCATAACATCAATGCGTTGACGCTTTTCAGTTAACGCTCTTCTACTCTTAATCGGTTCCCCCCATCGACTTTCCATGAATCAAATAAGTCACAGATGTGTAATTGACCAGAGATGCGGTGCTTTCTGTCCAACAAGCTCGCAAATTTTGCCAATTAACGAATCACAATTTTTAGTTTCTGCGCAAGTTTATATTTCGTTGTTATACCGAAATAATATTAGTAAAAAGGGCCACATTCATATATAGTTAATCCATTTTACGTTAGGGTCATTTTGGCCTTTGTCTTTGCTTTCTTAACCTTTCCCTCGAGGGGTAAATTTTGTAGAAGATTGAAAATAGGTTGGGTCCGGATCCTCTTTAGCTGCTGGTGTCTCCGGCCTCTCTCCAACAAAAATATGGTCGTTAGATACATCTGGGAATTAAAAATAAAACCTTTAGAAATAACATTTTGAGTCTAATTTGTTCGTTGTTTTTATCCAAGAACTCTGTTTTTGTCGTGTTTTGCATGCCTTAGGCCAATACTTGGTGGCAAATGGCAACGGTAGATGTCAACTTTTTTTTGTTTTAAAAAAAAGTTAGTTAGCAAATTGATGAGTTTATTAATAAAGATGTACAAATTAGTATTTTAGTCTGTGCAATGTACAGGAAAAAGATTTATTATTTTTATACCAGCATTTTAGTTTGTTCACAGGATAAATGTTCATTTTATATATCTAATGTACAACATAAATGTTTATTTTGTATAACTAAAATTTATATTAAATAAATACTTTTAAATATATAAATTATATTAGGGTTAAATAAGTTTTTTGTCCTCCAAAAATATGACAAAATTGGTTTTAGTCCTTAGAAATTTTTTTCCTCGAATAAAGTTATTCAAATATTAAAAATACCCTAATTAAATCCCTATACAAAACTCTGTTTAACTTTTTGTTAAATGATGGTCACATCAGCATCACAGTCACCATTAATTTCTTGATGTGGCTGTCCATGTCAGTTGTTATGTCCATATTAGATTAGTAACATACTTTTTAAATTAAATTATTACATATTTAATCCTAAACCACAAATTTTTTCAACCTTAAAGCAAAAGCAATTACACAATTTTTATCAAAAATTATCACTAGACACTTCGGGTAATAAAATACTTTATTCGAAAGCTGATATAGCCATCATTTAACAAAAAAGTTAAACAAAGTTTAGCACAAGGATCTAATTAGGGTCTTTTAATATTTGAGAGACTTTATTCAAGAAAATTTCTTTTTGAAGACTAAAGTCAATTCTATCATATTTTTTAAGGATCAAAAATATATTTAACTCATTATATTATAATTAAAACTCGTAATAAATAAATATTTATAATAGTTTATATTGGGATACAAGATTATTTTTAATTATTGATAATTTTAAAAAAAATTCAATTTAAAATAAAGATGAAAAGAATAAATGTAAAAAGATTAAAAGTTAAGAAAAATTCTTAAAAACTCTGGTCAAAGAAAAACACCTAAAAATGCTCTCGTTGAAAAATGGCCCATTGAAATACTCTCGTTCAAGATAGTTATTTTAATTTACATAAAGGATAGGTTATTTTGAAGCCTATTTGTATATAATTAAACTTCATAATAATGACTATTTTTAAATATATAAATAAAATAAAATTAAAATTAATAATAAGTAAATATTTTTGGATATATAAATTATATTTTGTAATTACAATAAATAAGTTATGTTGTGATACAAAGTTATTTTTAATTATTGATAATTTTTTTTAAAAATTATTGAAAGTAAATTTAGAAATAAAGATGAAAATGGTAGATTAAAAGAGATAAGCCGTCAAAAAAATCAAGTATAAGAATAAAGATAAAAAAAAGAGTGATTTGAGATGGTTGAGAAAGAGATTTTTTGGGCCAATTGTTAAATCAAATTAAATTAAGAAATATATTTGAAAGAAATAAAAACATAAAAAATAAAACTAAATGCTCAATATATAGTATTAAGATAAGACACATAACTCAATGAGAGCAAGAATAGTTCTTAAAAATGCTCTCATTAAAGAATTGAAAAATAACTCCTAAAAGCATTCTCATTTATGAATAACTTTTAAAAACGTTTTTGTTCAAGATGATGATTCAGATTTATAATATTAGAGGCGATTTAGTATTTTAAATTTTTTGAATTAATTAAGTTATTATCATAGATAAAAGCTTAAAGGATTTTGTGTAAATTCAGTCTTTTAAATTTTTTAATTAATTAAGTTATTTATCATAGATAAAAGTATTTATTTATTATCAATTTTAATTATAATATAAATTATATATTTAAAATTATTTATTTAAAATAAATTGAAACAAAAATAAAATTAAAAGATCAATCATATGGTTCATATAATTTGCAACTATAAATTATATCTAAATTGGCTCTGATTCTAATATAGATACAAATTATAGCATATTAATTTAGAGATTACTTGAGTATGTTTCTAATTTTATTTGTGTCACTCTGATAAGAAAAATTATGATCTTGAGTTGTGACTTGAGAGTAATTCTGCTCACTTTCTATAGAGTTTTTGTTCGTAGTAAAATTGCTTAATAAGGTAGCAAATTTATAACTCCTTAACAGTAGTAAGGACTTATCGATGGGTTACTCATAATGAATGACCTAACTTATCACAAGATCACTCTTTAATACAAAATATTGTCTTTTCATATTCTATAAATGTCATAAAGTAATTAATAAAATTGATAACTGTAACACCTCTATTTTTGCATATCAATTTTTTTTTATTAGTTAGTAATACTTAGTTTATATTTTTAATAATTTTTGGAAAATGGAATCCGGAAAAGGGTAAAATGGTTATTTTGCCCCTAGAAGGACTCGATAATTAAGATAATAGATAAAAATAGTTGGAAGTGTCTAAAATTTATTTTTAAGTCATTTATGTGCTTAGAATAATTAATAATAATTTTAGAAATTTTTCAAAAATTTATTAAGACAATTTTTGTAAAATGACCAAAATATCCCTAGTTGACTATAGGAGCAGACTAGAGACTTTTTGACTTCAAAGTATTTTAAAAATTTTATACTAGGTATATTTTAATCATAAAACTTTATTTGAAAGAAAAATGGTGAAAAATGTAACATTCTTATTTTCAGTTTTTTAACTATTTTTCTAATATTTGACTATTTAATTCTGAAGAATCAAGAGAGAATTTCAAAATTTTGATCGCCACCATTATGCTCAGAAATTCAAGAGCTATTTAATCATGATTTTTAATAATTTTTTTGAACCAAAGCCTGGAGAAATTAGAAAATGACAATTTTGTCCCTATTACTTAAACTTAATATTAAAGGCTGACATGAAAAAAAGATTCAATTGATATTAGAATTTCAATTTGAGCTTCGAATCATGTCATATATATTAAAATATAATTTTAGAAATTATCTGGAATTCTTGTGTAAAATGACCAAAATGCACCTAGATATCCAATAAGCCATCCAGTATTGGTTTGATATACAAAAATGATAAAAATGGTAATTTCAGTTTATTTATAGGTGAAATATTTAATTTTAGAATTTTCATGAAAATTTTCGTATTTATTGAATTAAAATGGATTTATTATGAATTTTTTAGCTTAAAAATACAAAATAAATATATAAAATTTGAAATAAATTAATAAAAATTAAAATTAATTATTAGAAATTTATTTTTGAGGACAAATAATGTATTTTTCAAGTTTTATTTCATTGAATTATTTTGATATTAAAAGCTAAGTTTTTAAGTTTAAGCGATTTTATCGGTACCAGCTAATCAATTACAGTTAAAATTTATACTGGGGAGCTTTAGGACAGCTCACCCAACACGTTTTCAACCTACAAGGGGGTGATTCACCACCTAAAATTGATATGTGTCCCTAGTTTTACATATGTGTCCACCTAAATTGAATTTAAACTAAATAAAAAAATCAAATAATGACATAATGGATGATGTAAATGGTGGGACACCTAAGCCTCCTCTTCCTCTATAAATACCTCCATTCATGGACAAGATTTTCACCATTCTTCTCCTCCATAAGCTAGAGATCCTCTTTCTCTAGAATTTTTTCTTATTTAGTTTTTATGTTAAAATTTTACTAGTTTTCAACTAGTAGAATTTCTCCTCCTAGAAGCTTTGCACCAACAAATCCATCCTCTTCATCAGCCATCTTAGAGGTAATGGGAGGAATGGGGTTGGTTCTAAATTATTGTTATTTTTCATGTTGGTAGGAAGGGTTTTCTCCTAAACCCGTTTAGGCTTAAGTTTTATTATTATTATTATTGTTATATTGTTTGATGTTAAACTTTAATTTTTGCTAAGCGATTACCCTACTTAGATTATTAAATTATAATTGCTAAGTTGTTACTTTGCTCAAATTTAAATTATTAAATTATACTTGCTAAGTTGTTATTATGCTCAAATTTAAATTATTAAATTATACTTGCAAAGCTATTACTCTGCTCAAATTTAGAAAATTAAAATATATTTATTTAGTTGTTATTCTACCAAAATTTTAGTAATTAAACTATAATTACTTTGTCGTTATTCTGTTAAAATTTTGGTATTGTGCAATTTCTGCAATATAAGACAAAAATGCTGATTGTACTGGTATTTAAAATCATTGAGACCAGAGAAACCTCTGTTTGAGAAGTTAGGAAGTGATAAATTAGTGAGTAATGTAAAGCAAATGACATATAGTTGCATGGCACCCTGCTAGGAAAGTTACGGTTTGGTACACTGCGGGATGAAAGGCAGGGACTCATGGTTAGGTCTAAAGGGTACGGTATCAAGTGGTGAGCATCCTAACGGCCAAGGTAGTGCTCTTGAGCCGGGACAATCACTTAACCAACTTGATAACCTTGACAACTGCTCAGCATCACCAGGATTGGTGAGAGTATACCTCTATAAATGGATATCCTAAATTGTTATTTTGTTTCTCAATGATGATGAGGACTGTACCATGAGATGATGTTGAGAGAGGTATGTGTACTTTCAGTCACTTCCCAGGTTCCATTAAGAACTATTACCCACTAATGGAAAGTATGGATCCATATCTATTCAAGGATTGTATAACATAGAATAAACTTTAGGTTCCCTTTTTATTGTCAACTGTGTTTTATCTGTATTGTGTGGTAGAATTCCTACCATGCATGTAAAAGTGATATTATAACAAATCACCTCACTACATTATTTTTTTATTTTATGCATGATTGATCGCGGTTAATGAAAACCTGACTGTTGATGAGGACCTATAGGGCTAGTCTAATAGTTTGTTATTATATGAGATAGGATAGACGAACACTGCTTTGACTAGGACCTTTTTGATGTACTGGGAATAAGTAGTAACTATTTTGATGTATATTTTGATCTCCTTGTATTTGAGTAATTTTTCTGATTATGAAATCATGATATACAATTCTACGATGAATACATACAACTTTTATTTTTTTTTTACTCTCATTTTCAAATTTTGTTAAATTTACAAATTTTCTAGTATTAAAAGCGGAGAAAAATTTTACTCGCATTATTAAATAAGTAAATAAGTATGAGTTATGTTCAATGTGAATGGGTGTCGCAATAACTATTAATTAATGTTTTAAATAATATTTTAATTACTAATTAATGTTACTCCATTATTGTAATTAAATTTTTTTAACATATTATTCTTATTGTGAGAAATGAGACCTATAAATCTAGGTTATACAACTTGAATGGTTAAGATTAAAAGTTAGTTAGTTGTCACATGACTACTTAAAAAAATCTTCATTTTTCTTTTAAACTTGATCATTTAAATATAGTCTAATAGTTTGCATTTATATATGATTGTATAGTCCAAATTGATAGTTCTCATATCTCATAATAATTAGATGTTCTTGTAGGAGTCTCCCTGTGTGTGTATGGGGGGAAGGGGTAAAGATCATATTGCACCAGTATAACTTACATCAACTCTTATACTATTCAGTAACTTTCAATCAAATAATTTGATCTCAAAACCCACCTTCGATTAAATATTCCTTTTACATAGATCATATCTATAATAATTTATATCAATCCATAATTATTTGATACTTCATTAATGTACATTAAACTTAACTTAATATATACTTTTAAAATATATACAAACATGAATCGTTTAATCATCTCTCTATCATTGCTAAATTTTGGCAAAATTTGACACAAACAAATAAGGTGATATATAGTTACGATTCAACTATTAGATCGATAAAAATCACATTATGTATAAAGTTTTTGATGGTGTAATAGTTAGAATAAGTTACATCAGTGCGATTTGATCTTTCTTATATATATATATGTATAGTGAAAAAGTCATTTTTATATAAGAATGAGAAAAATAAATTTGGACCATATAATCATATATGATTGGTCAAGATTTAAAGTAACATGATCACTTAAAAATGTCATGTGATTGTTATAATCATAGTTAGTTTTTTAGAAATATTAGTTAATTGTTATTAGTTTGTGTTAAGACAAAGGACAAATTTATAACCCTCAAATATTTTGATAATAACAAATAGTTAAAATTATATATGTCCTTACATAATCGTCTGTTCATACGCTCGCATACAATCGTCTAATATTTTTAAAATGAATATCGTCTTACCTTTTGATCAGATATATTTCGTAACTAACAAATCTTCCAAACGACAACAACGTTCTAAAATGACCTGCACATCAATCAGAGCGTAAGCTATCTCGAAACGTATATAGCCTACATACCTACTCTCGAAGATAGTCAACGAAAAAGAAGGAATATATATGCGTATGTCAGAATGGGAAAGTGGAAATGACAACTGCTACAAGTTTGAGTACAAGAAGATAAAAGATAAGCAGACTGTTTTATCTTATCATATGACAAGTTGGTGAAAGGCATTAAATGCTGCATTTAATGCTCCAACGACTCTCTTCATCAGACGAAGGCCGTCTTCTACAAAGCACTCAATGGATTTCTTTCTAAAGTCTATAAATAGAAGAAGAGACCTCTTTTGAAAGTTGTTGTTGTCATTGTTGTTGCTGCTAGTCATAAATTACTTTAAGAAAAGAAAAAGATTGTGTAAACTTTGTTTGTAAAATTCCTTTTATTCTTCATTGAATATTCGTTTGTTAAAACGTTAAACCTAGTAAGGTAACTCACGTGCAAACCTTTTTCTTAACGAGATTGGTGAAAGCCTAAAGAGGCTTTGATTCAAAGAATACTTGGGTATTTGCTTGGAAAGGCAAGTGAAAGACTACTTGGGTTGAGCCTGAAGAGGCTTGTGAAAAGAATACTTGTAACATGAAGAGGTTAGTGGAACTTGGTTGTTGCCAAAAACTGGACATAGTTTCTGGGGTGAGACGAACCAATATATATTCTATGTACTGTTCAGTTTGTCTTTCAGCTTTCATCTGTCTTACAAAACATTTTTAAGAATCTTTTGATCTTACTTCAGACGATACGTTGTTAACGAAAGATTTGCGAAAATTTACTATAACATAATTCAACCCCCCTTCTTGTGTTATCTTTGGTAGGGGTGTTCATAAACCGATCCAATCCAATGAAAATCGAAAAAACCGATCCAAAAAACCGAAAACCGAATAAACTAAAAACCAAAAAATTAAAAATTGAAAAAACCAAAATTTTTTATTGGATTGGATCGGATTTCGGATTTGATTTTGAAAACCGATCCAATCCAATCCAAACCAAACTTATACATACATATATATTTTCACTTGTAATTTTCTAATATCACTCATGTTTATATTTTTATTTCTTATATATTTGTAAAATTATCACATAAATTATACTTGTTTATAAAAAATATATTTATTTAAAGATAGTTTTTTAGTAATTATTTGAATAAAGATACATAAACATAATTATTAAGTTGTGTAAATTTATTTTTAATAATATATATTTGAAGAGTTATACTAGTATTAGTTATATAATGACTCATTAATAAAATATTTGATATTTTAAATTATTTTTTAACACATTTATTATATATCATATTATTTATTTAACACTTTTTTTAAAAAAATAATAGTAAGATTAAAACCAAAAACCGATCCAATCCAAACCGTTTTAAAGTGGATCGGATTGGATTGGATTTAAATTTTAAACCAAACCAATTGGATGATGAAACAACAAAACCGAAGTGATTGGATCGGATGGTTTTTCTCTTCAAAACCGATCCAATCCAATCTGCGAACACCCCTAATCTTTGGGCTCTACAATTTGGTATCAGAGCTCAGCCTCCAAGGGTTGAGCACCTTAACAAGTGTTAGAGGAAAAGATCCGCATGACAAACCTTGAAGGACAGTTCATTCCTAAAGGAACCTCTTTGTCAAGGCTTCCAGCCTTCAATGGAGAAGATTATGCATACTAAAAGAACATAATGGAAATGTATATCAAGTCCACTCACTATAGTATCTGGAGAATCATCACACATGGAGATCATGTTGCAACCAAGCCAGAAAACGAATACAATCAAGATGATTACAACATGTTACAACAAACGCAAAAGCTAAGTACATTATAACCTGTGCCTTATCAAAAACTGAATATAATAAATTTTGCAGCTGCAGAACTGCTAAGGAAATGTGGGATGCTATACGCATAACACATCAAGGCACGGAAGATGTTCATATCAAGAGAGTAGCAACTCTCCAAAGACATTATGAGATGTTCACCATGAAGGAGATAGAGACCCTTGATGAAATGTTTGAAAGATCTCAAACAATTCTAAATGGACTTCAAAGTCTTGGTGTTGAGTTCTCTAAGGCTCAGAACAATCTCAAGATTTTGGACAGTCTTCCCAAAGTATAGGAACCCAAAGCTACAGCCATAGCTGAAGCAAGGGACATGAAGACCTTAACTCTAGATGAGTTACTGGGAGCTCTAAGAGTACATGAAGTGCATCTTTTTCAAAGAGACAAAGTCAAAAATAATGACTCAGTTGCTCTAAAAATTGGAGAATCAAGTTGAAGAGCAGACGAAAAAATTGAGACGAAATGAAGAAACAAAGCGCTGAAGGTTCAATATGAGGAATCCAAAAGTTTAGACGAAAGCTCTAGCTGCTCAACAGACGATGAGATCTCCCTCATCACAAGAAAATTCAAGAAAATGCTCAAGAAGAACGACAAATTCAATCAACCCTCCAAAAAGAAGGACACTAGATACAGAAAGCATTCTCAAGAAGAGAACTATGAGATAATCTGCTTTGAGTGCAAAAAGCCTGGACATATTAAGGCTGAATGTCCCAAACTAAAGAAAGGATGGAGTTCAAAGAAAAGATACAAGAAGAAAAATCTTCTAACCACTTGGGAAGATCTGGACAGCAGTAGTAGCAATTTAGACGATGAAAAGGCTAATATATGTCTCATGGCAGATACAGAGGAAGTAACGTCTGAGATATCCTTAATAGGAAAAAGTAGGGATTCATTCTAGTACCTGGATAGTGGGTGCTCATGTCACATGACGGGAGAAAGGTCTTTGTTCCTAGACCTCCAATCACATGAAGGGACAGGCTCATTTGGTGGAAATGAAAAAGGAAAAACCATTGATATAGGTAAAGTTGGTAAACCTCCTCTTCCATCCATAGATAGTGTCCTATGTGTTAAAGGATTAAAATACAATCTACTTAGCATTAGTCAATTTTGTGACAATGGATTTATTGTATCCTTCAACAAAGAATCATGCATAGTCAAAAGAAATGATGAATCCATTCTCTTTACTACCAACAGACATAATAATCTATATAAGATTGAGTTTGAAGATCTGAACAAACAAAATGTGACATGTCTAATGACCAAAGAAGATGAAAAATGGATTTGGCATAAAAAGCTCAAGCATATCAATTTGAAACACATTTCGAAACTATATAAAAAGAGTTTAGTAAAAGGATTGCCTGAGATTTCTTGAAAAACTCATCTTTTTTGTGAAGCATGTCAGAAATGGAAACAAATCAAAACCTCTTTTAAATCAAAAGATGTTGTTTCCACTTCCAGACCATTAGAATTATTGCATGTGGATTTGTTTGGACCTACAAAAACTCTTAGTCTTGGTAGGAAAAAGTATGGTTTTGTCATTATTGATGACTATTTTAGATATACATGGGTTTATTTCCTAGCTCACAAACATGAGTCTTTTAATGTGTTTGAAATATTATGTAAGAGAGTGCAAAATGAAAAAGGTTTTTGTATTACTACAATTAGAAGTGACCGTGGAACTGAATTTGAAAATGCTGAGTTCAAATCCTTCTGTGAAAAGAATGAAATTTTCCACAACTTCTCCTCATTGAGAACACCTAAACAAAATGGGGTAGTTGAAAGGAAAAATAGGACTCTACAAGAGATGGCAAGAACCATGCTCTGTGAAAATTCAGTCCCGAAGTACTTCTGGGCAGAAGCTGTAAATACAGCATGTTATGTCCAAAACAGAATATTGATTATACTAATATTTAAAAAGACTCCTTATGAACTGTGGAGAGGAAGAAAACCCAACATTTCATACTTTCACTCTTTTGGATGTGAATGTTACATTCTCAACACTAGAGATCAAGTAGGAAAATTTGACTCTAAAATTGATAAAGGTGTTTTTCTTGGATATTCTGACACATCAAAAGCATTTAAAGTATTCAACTCTAGAACTTCTGTTGTAGAAGAATCTATCCATGTTAAATTTAATGATACACTAACTCCTAATAGGAGACTATCAGATTTGGAAGAAGATTTTGTAGATTTACAGATAGAACTGTTTGATCAAATAAGAATAGACGAAGCAAAAGAATCAGAAAAAACTTCTCAATAACAGACCGATAATTAGACAAAGGGATCTCATAAGGACTGGAAGTTCATTACCTATCATCCTCAAGATCAGATTATTGGAGAACGAACTGAAGGAGTTAAAACAAGGTCATCACTAAAGAATTAACCGTCTTGTGCCTTAGTTTCAGAAATTGAACCTAAGACGATAGAAGAAGCATTAACAGACGATGACTGGGTGATAGCTATGCAAGAAGAATTACATCAATTCACACGAAATGGTGTTTGGATTCTTGTTCCCAAACCAGAACATAAGAGCATCATTGGAACAAGATGGGTATTCCACAACAAGCTCGACGAAAATGGTAAAGTGATCAGAAATAAAGCAAGGTTAGTAGCTCAAGGTTATAATCAACAAGAATGTATTGATTTCACTGAAACCTTTGCTCCTGTTGCTCGATTAGAAACTATTAGAATTATGCTTGTCTTTACCGCTCATAAAGACATTAAGCTTTTTCAAATGGATGTGAAAAGTGCTTTTTTAAATGGTTTCATTGAGGAAGAAGTCTATGTTCGACAACCTCCTGGTTTTGAGGATCCAAACCTCACAAACCATGTTTTCAAACTTAAAAAGGCTCTATACAGTCTTAAACAAGCACCTCGTGCTTGGTATGACAGACTGAGCAGTTTTCTTATTGAAAATGGATTCATGAGAGGCAAAGTAGATATAACTCTTTTTAGAAAGGAATCCAACAGAGATTTCATTATAGTCCAGATTTATGTAGACGATATAATCTTTGGTGCTACTAATGAAACTCTATGTAAGGATTTCTCAAATTTGATACAGAGTGAATTTGAGATGAACATGATGGGAGAATAAAAATTCTTCCTTGGCCTACAAGTTAAACAAGAAGAGAAGGGTATATACATTTATCAACAAAAATACACAAAAGAATTGCTTCAAAAATATAAGATGAATGAGTCAAAACCTATGAGCACATCAATGCATCTGTTTGTCGGTATGACAAAAGACGAATTAGGTAACCCTGTAGACCAAACTATCTATAGAGGTATGATTGGCTCACTATTATAAATTTTTGTTATATAAAATAAACATTTATTTTGTATATTGCATAGGTTAAATGCTAGTTCATTATAAATTTTAATAATATAAAAATAAACATTTATTCTATACATTGTAAAAGCTAAAATACTAGTTTAATATATACAAGTGAATTAAATTTTACTTTTAACTCAAAAAAGTAAAATTAAAATTATTTTAACAAAGTTTTTTTTTTATTGTTGTTATATTTCTGAATGTGATTTTAGTTTAAATAATATTTGTGTTTGATAATAATTTTAGAATTTCTTATTCATTGTGTATGAAGTTAAAATTTGACATAAAAAGATATTAGTATTTATCATGACCTATTTACTATTTATTAAAACAATGATATGAGCTAGACACGTGTCATTGTCTCATGAGTTTGGTTTCTTGCTCAAAGTCTCATCCACTTTTTTTCCATCTCTCTCGCTTGTACGCGCTCTCTGCTTTTTATTTCACGCATTGTGTTTTCTTTTTTGAGAGCTTTGCGTTTTGTTTCACGCGCTCTATTTTCTTTTCCTTCATGCTTTTCCATATGTTCTTATTCACACTTTCACCGATGTAATATACATGCGTTAAGAAATAAATTTCAAATGAAAATATATTGATATATGAGACATAAATTGGTTTTATGACATAAATCTGATTTTTATTGAAAGCGTCAGGTTGGGCTTTTTATTTTAGATATTTTTTTATAATATTTATTTATTACTTCAATTATTTTTTTCTTTTGCAAATTATTTAGCTAGGCTTAAAGCTGGTTCTTTTTATTAGAGATGAAATATGACTCTAATTGAACGTATTGTTTTCAAATTTTTATTTAAAAATTCTTTTTGATTTTTTTAATAATAATAAATACAATTTTTTCGCACATGTTGTTTTAACACGTTATTTTGTAGATAAATTAGACTTGTATCTCTTTAAATTTAACATTTTTTCTTCGCATGACACTAATTTTCTAATTCATATAATTATATATTAAATTAGAGTTAGCTTTTCAAGCTCAGGAGCTTAAGAGTTTTATAGACCGTGCCTTTGAGAATGGGACCTCTAATCAATTTCATCATTCCGAAAGATGGGTTCAGTGTACTCTACCTCAGGGGGATGATCAGGTAGTAGTCCACGTTGATGGGAGTGCACATGGGCATCCTGGTCCTGCTAGTTTTTGCCCGCTCATCGAAAATGCAATGGGAAATTGACTGTTAAGCCTCTTAGGTGATATTGGGCTAGCGGATAATTTGAAGGTCGAATTGCTTGCTTTGTTGAATAGTCTCAATTAGCTTGGAATAATAATTTCAAGAATGTTATGTGTGTTTCTGATTCTCTTCATGGGTTCGTGAATGGCCAGGTGGATGTATGTCATCATTATTCTACCATCATTGTAGCTATTAAGGAGGTGCTTAATAGACCTTGGCAGGTTGTGCTTCGTCGCTCTTCGCGTGAAGCTAATCAAAGCACATATTTCATGTCTAAGGTCCCAACTCGAGAGAAAAGTTGCACTTGATGCTACAAGCACCAGAAGAATTGCGCTTTATTCGGCTTTTTTTTAATCAGTATAGTGTATTTTAAAACAAAATTTTCACATTTGGTATAAATAAAAAAGTATTTCCGTGAATTAGTTAAATCGACAATGGTATTGTCAATATTTAGTTTGAAATCAACAATGTCATCCTCGATTTATTTTAATACATTTTTTAAGAGAGAATTGACAATGTTATTGTCGATTTATAAAATAAGTTTTTTTTTCCTGTGGAATGAAAATTGATAACAACAATCTCTACTTTAGCTTTTTTTTTTTTAAAGATGGGAGTAGACAATAACATTGTCTACTTCACTTTTTTATTTAAATTTTAGAGAAAAGGGAACCGGACAATGACATTGTCTACTTTTATTATTTTCTGAAAAAGTAAAATAGATAATGTCATTGTCTACTTCTTTTAAATCCTTTGTACCTTTTTCTCTTGTTTATATCTGTGTTAGTATTAATTTTTCATGTTTCGTTGGTTAGCAAGAGCACTATCATCGATCTTTGAGGTATAATATTTTTATTTTATTAATTTAAATTATTTGTTATATTAAACTTAGATGATTGTATACATGTTTAAAGTAATTTTTTTCTTAAATGGCAACAGACAATGTTGAAGATTGTATTCACATTAGAGATATTGTGAGTGATTTTAGTGAAAATGGAAAACCATCCACCACGTTATTCAACAAATCAACAAGAAGCTCAACCAACTCAATATTTTACCATACCTGATGATGAACCTCCCCACAAACACAAGCATACACACAGGCGACAGAACCACAAGTCAACCATGTTTGTAGGATATTTCCCTCCCCCACAAACAGAACAACACATACCAACTATTGTTACCATCTCACTAATCTCCCTTATGAGATTATTATCCTTCAATTCCATTCAACATTGGTCAAAGTAATACTCATGATGAGAATATTAATGACAACAATGATGATAATAATGATGGTGACAACGACAATCAGCCAGAACCTTTACCACAACGACAAAGACGTGATGGTGTTCAAAGAAGAAGTTCTCGACTACAACAAATAAAGCAACCACAAAGAAGGGTTCAACCTGCACAAAACAGACAACCACCTCATGTGAGACTCACTAAAAAAACACTTGTTATATAATAATATATTTTAATTTGTATTTTTTTTATTATAATGGTAGAAAGTAGTTATTTAAATATTTAAACATGAAAGTAGATAATGGCATTGTCTATTTTAGTTTTTTTTTAAATATTAGAAGTAAACAATGGCATTGTCTATTTTCATGTTTAAAAAATATAAAAAATGAAGTAGACAATACCATTGTCAAATTCTAATATATATATATATATTTTAAAAAGTGAAGTAGACAATAGCATTGTCTACTCCCATCTTTAAAAAAAATAAAAATAGATATTGCTGTTGTCGATTTTCATCCTGCAAAAAAAAAACTTATTTTATAAAATCGACAATAACATTATCGATTTTCTCTTAAAAAAATGTATTAAAATAAATTGAGGATGACATTGTCAATTTCAAACTAAATGTCGACAATATCATTGTTAATTTACTCCATTCACGAAAACACTTTTTCATTTACACAAAATGTAGAAATTTTGTTTAAAAATACACTAGACTGGTAAAAAAAAAGCCGTTTTATTCTCTTGGAGGAAGCCACGGGAACTAGTTTTCTGAGATTGTAATTTATTTTCTGTTTCCCTTTGCGGGTTTTCTTTTTTTCTCTTCATGTACCAAAAAAAAGGGTGAATATATTTTAATGAGAAATATATATAATATTATATTTTCATATAATTAAATATTTGTGTACGATAAATAAAAAATTATTAATTATAATATCATTAAATCTCCTATGTTAATAAATGATAATAATTAAACAGATTGAAAAATTAGTTGTTGCTGAAACAACAAATGTGAGAAAATTTGTCCAAACTAATAAATAATGTGGAAGTTAAGCATTATATTATTATTTATGTTAATATATTAATTGTTTATTTTTACATTTTTTTGGCATAATATGTTGAAACTAATTGAACTTGGCTTATTTATTTTAGATTAAATTTATTCATGTTACTTGCTCTAATAATATTTATATTTTAAAAACATCTAATCAGATATGCATACAACTGCTTTCCCTATTTTTACATATTAAATAATTATTTGTTTCGTCTTAAAACAATATTTAGTAACCAATTTATATATTTTACATATGACAACCATTTTAATACAAACGTAAATACCGATGTGACCCGTGTGTTACACGGGTCAACATGCTAGTAATATAATAAATGAAAGTATCACTTATACTTTTTTTTCAATTAAAGGTTAAAAGAAATAGGATGAATAAAAATAATAAAATAAAATATATTGTTTAGATTTATAGAAATAAAAAATAAAAAACCCTACTTATTTAAATAAATAAAAATAAATTATATAAACAAATTTTTGATTCTAACTGAAAAAATAAATTTGACCCCGCCTTATACCCATTTGGAGTGAATTTTCTGGGTACCTTATTTATCTTATCTTTTTTAATCATTTCATTCATCTTTTTTTTGTTTATTCTGTTGGATTTTTCATTCATCTTTATAGAAACACAAGTAACGATTGCGATTCTACATTGCACGGATAAATAAACCACGGTTAAAATTGCTGGATGTGGAGTAGCTGTAGTTAGAGAGAGAAGGGAAACTCAATCTTTACCGTTAAATTTTATTAATCAATTCTTAAGAAAGAATTACAGCCTTTAGATGATGAGTGCGTGGTGAAATGAGTGAAAGTTAACTAGAGACTATTTAGGTCAAAATTGAGTAGTATAAAAGTAGAAGGTGGAGAACGGTTTTGCCCTAGAGCAGACAGTGACATAGAGAGAGATCTGATCCGAAGGGTAGAGAGAGAGAGAGAGGGAGAGATGAGTGAGAGTGAGAAGCAGAGGGTATCTGGGAAGGTGAAGTGGTTCAATGACCAGAAGGGTTTCGGCTTTATAACCACCGACGACGGCGGCGAGGATCTCTTCGTCCACCAGTCCTCCATCCGATCCGACGGCTTCCGCAGCCTCGCCCTCGGCGAGTCCGTCGAGTTCGTCATCGAATCCGATCCGGAGGGACGCACCAAGGCCGTCGACGTCACCGGCCCCGACGAGACGCCCGTTCAGGGCAGCCGCCGCGGCCCTCCCTCCTCCGCTGGAGGCGGACGCGGCGGATACGGTGGCGGACGCGGCGGAGGCGGCGGTGGAGGTGGTTATGGAGGTGGCTATGGCGGCGGCGGCGGTGGAGGGGGTTATGGAGGTGGCTATGGTGGCGGCGGTGGAGGGGGTTGCTATAAGTGTGGCGAGACGGGTCACATAGCTAGAGACTGCAGCCAAGGTGGCGGCGGCGGCGGAAGGTACGGAGGGGGAGGCGGCGGCGGCGGCGGCGGGAGCTGCTACAACTGTGGGGAGTCTGGGCATTTTGCCAGGGACTGCCCTTCCAATGCTCGTTGACATACTAGCAGTACTTGGGTGGGGCCTTGCTTCTGTGTTTTGTGGTTCTTATTTTATTTTATTTTTATTTTCAATTTGGAGATTCTGCTTTAGAAACAGGGTTAGCTAGGGTGTGGCTTCTTTGTGTTTTTTGTCTTTACATTATAAGCAATTAGTTGTTGGGTTTATTGGTTTGTCTTTTGGGGCCTTAGGGAAAGGAGGGGTTTGGTGAAGTTCAGTAATCATCGGCTAAATATACTCTGTTTCCTAGTTTTAAATACGCATCGTGAACGCAATCTGCTCTGCCTTATTGTTGAAATCTTTAAATACTTGGTTTGCATTTGAAGGTCCTGATGTTTGGATGGTTGTGTATTCTGACTATATTGCTTAGGGAATATCGATTTGATGCCAAATTTTGTCTGCGAGGGATATTTGTCATTGCTGGTTGAGCGAAGAGAACATGTTCAACAAATTTGCCTAACTCTTTGTGCGTGCCCTGCCTGTTTGTGTTCTAAGGCAATGTGTGCGTGGCTGTTTCTAAATAGAATTTATTTTGAAAAAAAAAAAATGAAAGAGAATTTTGAATTGATTTAATTGGGTTTACTTTTTGCTTCTACCAGACCACCGTTTGCCCTTGGAGGAATGCTATGCTAGCATGAATTAAATTTTCTTTAAAATTTGATTTGCATAAAATATTTTCCTCATACCATTAACCTGTGGAACTACATCAGGATGAAAAACTGGCATTCTTTTCATGTTGGCCAATCAAATAAATGTTAGCATCGGTTTTTTCATTTAATGGATTCCTGCTTAACTAGCAATCACCTGATTTCTGCATCCCTTCTCTCAATGAGATGAGAATAAGGATGGCTTAAATTTCTCTATTATACTCGCGTTATAGCATAAAAGAAGGATGGTTGGGACAATTTTTTCTGCCCCAATTTTTTCTTTTAATGGAGTTTTATTAGTCATTTTAAATTTTGTTAATTAAATTTAAAGAAAAGTTGTTTTTAGTGTGAGTATTGGGAATTAATTAATAATTAATCTCTCTTTACATTTTTTGGTAACCAAGAGAAACTTGTTGGTTACTTCACTTGTTAATAGACAATTCTATTAGAATTTAGTCTACCAATAGCATTAGACACTAAAATGACCTAATTTTAGCCAAATCCATTTTATTTAAGTTGGGTTATATTTCTACAGAGTTCCAATAGTTGTTTAGTTTTACCACTAATCACTAGAACTATTAGATGATTACGTATCTATAGTCTGATTGACTTTATACAATTCCATTAATTGGATAAAGGATACCTTGTTTGTAGAACCAATAAAATTGTGTTTGATAATGAAAACAATAAAAACATAACTACCAAAAAATAGAGCAAAAATGAAGAAAGTTTAAACCTTGCACTACATTATTATCTTAAGAACTAAAATGGAGATTTCATCTTGTGCTAGAGTCTTCTAATTATTGAATTTCAACTATCTCTTTGTTTGTTAATTGTTTTAATTATTGTTTTCTTTAAATTCAATTTCTACTCAAAAATGCTTTTTTTTATTTCTCATTGTTTTTATTAAACTTTTTTTTTATTTCTTGTTTTTAATTTAATAAAAGAAACAAACTTTACTAGTCTACATGGATTCAATCCTACCCTCCACACATTTACTAAAAACCTAGTAAAAATTTGATGATTGTCAAACCAACAAATTTTAATCCTATTCTTTTTAGAAAATAATTTGAGTACAACAATGAGTAGGTCGAATTCATATAGGCTAATAAAGTTCACTTCTTTTATGCAATTAGGAAAATAAAATAAAAGAAAGAGGGTTTTGATTAGAAGAATAAAATACCAAAATAAATAATAAGCAAAACAATGAAATAGTGAGAATTAAATTCTGAGAAGACTCTAGCCCAAGGTCTAATCTTAGCTTAAGTGTTTTTGGATCGATCATAAGTTCAAATGTGTGTGTGTGTGTTTTTTTTTTTTTTCTTTTAAACAAATTAGTTCTAGCTATTGATAAGTCATAATAATTAATCTCTCATTACTTTGTTGATAACCGAGAGAAGTTTCTTTTTTTGATGTCACCAAGAGAAGTTTATTGATTACTTATATACATCAATTTCCTAATAGAAGTGCAAAGCAGAGGTAACAAGGAGTGATGAAACAATGTTTTTATTAAAAGAAAAATAATGTCATATTATTCTACTATGTTTCATTACAATTTTTTTTAATATTCTATAAACTCGGTATTATATAAAAAATATGTATATTGAATATTTTAAAATCATAAAATATATTTAATCTTTCTTTATTCAATAAATAAGATATTAATAAGATAATTTTATAAAAATAATTTAAAATTATTCACAAAAAAGTCATCCACCCAAGCTCTAACATGGATGGATGGATCCAACACTCAAGTAACAGTAATACCTCAATTGATCTAGTTTGGGGTTTTCTACCTCAAAGTTGAATTTAATGCAGAATTAACTAGATGGGTAATTTTACATTTAGGCTTAAATGAGAAGAGACAAGAATTAGGGGGAAAAATAGGTAAAGTGATTTGTCAAGAGTTAGCTTGATATAATTAAGGTTTGACTTTATTTGACTTGTTTAGTGTGTAAGTCGGATTAAGGTTTTTTGAAAAGCTTATTTAAATGAAAATAGTTAGGCTCAGGCCTTAGAAAAAAGGCTATTAAACCTATTTGTCCAACCTATTTATATATTATTATATGCTATTATTATATATATTATTATACTTATCATTATTATTATTAATAAAGAACAAAAAGCTTGCTGCAAGAACTAACCTTAGTAATTAGGCTTATCATGCTTCTTTACCTTTTTTTTTAAAATATGTATGTATATTATTTTACTTGAAAGCTAGTAATTATCCAATATCACAACACAAACTAATGTTAGAAACATTGTAACAGTTCGCTAAATGTTGGTGTCAAATTATCACAAAATAGACCTTTAAAGTTTAAACAGAATTTTGAGACACATCAAGCTATATGTTGGTCAGACTTAAAAAAAAATCCTATAACAAATAAAAAAAGGTCATGTTCAAGGTTTACATTTTTAACCAACATTAGGCTAAAGAAGCCCCCAACTTGCAACAACCAACGAACGACACTAGCCCAATATAGTGTACATGATAAAACAATACAAGGATTTAGCAAGTCGTTGATTCCAACGAATACCAAGTGGTTGACCATAAAAAATTGAGAAAACTCTCAATTTTTAATTCAATCAAATTTATCATCATAGGTCTTACATACATATATAAGGGGGGGGGGGGGAATTCCCTAATGCAGAAATAACATACCAAAAGGCCCTTTCATAATAAAAATTGTAAAAATACTCTCTAAAATTACGATAAAAAAGAGAAAATGTCATTTTGACCCCTTAAACGAAAAAATTTGGCCAAAATCATGCGACTCATAAGGCGTAGTGCTACATTTTGCTTAAAGGTCGTTTCTATATGAAAAGTGTACTCATTTATCAAAATGGACATTATTAACTTTTTTTGGTCAACTTTACACTACATCATAACCGCTTGTTAGAATACAACTCAAAGTCAATAACCACTAGCGACCATGTGCTCTACCCATCTCAACCCCGTACTTGTACCACAGGCATGGATGGAGCTATCTTACATGTAAAAGGGGAGGGGGGGGGGGGTGGGCAAAAATTTTAATTCTCTTTATTTTTTATACGTACAAAAAAAATTGTATGTAAGATAAAAAGTTTTATCAAAATTTAAGAGGGAGGATGAAAAAGTTTGATCAAAATTTGCTCAATTTTATAATTTAATTTGACAAATCTCCCACAACATATTGGTTATGTCTTTTTTAGGAAAAAATTTACAATATAATAATAATATAAATAAACTTATATCAAGAGAAAAACTTAACTAGTATTATTACAATACACAGCTTTTGACTTCAAATAGTAATTTTATGATTCAAATCTCTTGATTTATGAGGTGCTGTTTTATATATATATATATACATATATTATAGTGTGACTTGCAAATATTTTTTAGTTGTGTTGATATCAGTTCATTCTGAATTATTCTTCCAAATTTAATAAACTTGTTCAATTATGTGAAACTTGTGTGCATGCATTTACAAATTTCTAAAGATTGATTTACTTTTTTTAAACCAATTCTATATACTCTTTTTGTCCCATAATGAGTGTCATCCTAGGTTTTTTTTACATAGGCCAATAAAAGTTAGTAAATAGATAAAAGAGAGTAACAATTTTACAAAATTAATCTTATTCTTATCTTTTCTTTACTAAAAATGATGCACCACCACAACATTCTAAAAAATATTATTAGGGAAATAAATGAAAAAAATAATTAATATTACATTGAAAAGTTAAAATAACACTTATTTTAAGATTTTTTTTTCTTACACGACACTTATTATAGGATAGAGGGAATATAAAATTACCCTACATGCGATCTCACATATTAAATGAGTATCAAGATTCTAAATTTATAAAGTGATTATTTTCCAACATATAAAATTTTACAATAAAAGATAAAAAAATATTCTTCTTTAATAGTATTTTATATATATTTGGCCACCACAGGTAAAACAATCTAGCTCCGCCATTGACCACAGGTTTTCTTCATCTTTTTTTATGTTTATCATTTTTCTCTACCCATGTATGTTATTTATTTTTATTTTTCCCATCTCGTGTCAAGAATATCGTTAAGTGTGTACCATGTAGCTGGAACATTGGAATTCAGTCATGGATTATCGTTAATTTTGTGAGATTCACATTTGTCCAAAGATAAAGCTAATAAAGTTCAAGTTTTAAGCTTATTAATAAAAATTATTTGTTATTAGTTTTTATAAAATAAAAAAATATATATATTGGCAAAAAAAGTTACATATATTAATAAAAAGACTTAACATATAACTCTTTTATTTAAAGTAAAAAAATCTCTTTGAAATTTACTTTTAAGCCCCTTTTAGTGTTGGGCCAGCCCTGTGTGGGTGTAGCTGCATCATCTTTGACCGTTCTGTTCTGTCGATGAACATTCATCTCAGTGCTTCTAAATTATAGCAAATGTAGATTAAGGTAATGGGTATTCGTTAATTGGGTTGGATAAGGATTGACCTCCATAGTTATACTTTCAAAATTGACAATTGATTGACCTCGATGTAAGTGCGCGAAGTTGTGTACCATGTAGCTGGAAAATTGGAATGCTGCCAATTTGCTTCTACTGTGTTCTGGAAACTGATTGAGACTGCTTATTTAAGCAAGCTTATAGCTTTAAAATTCAAGTTTTTAACTTTTATGAATATTATTTAAATTTAAAATCTGTAACATTGACAAACTCCAGGTTATTTTGGATATACTGATATAGGCCTATTTTTGTAAGTCCTGTGATAAGAATTGCATTTAGCAAATTATGCTAATGAAGGCATTGGTGCTGGAACGGCCAAGAGAGTGCGGTGACTTGGACCTGAAGCGGGTGTCATGTTCACTATTGCTAGTCTCATCGATCGCTCGAACTTCATGGATTCTTTCTGCGGGGGTCACTTTCATTTCAAGCCTTATCCAAATGCAACTAATTAAAGATGTTTGCATCCATGTACCAAAAAAAAGTAATGATTGTCTCTGACAAAGGATTTGGCGTTATTATTACTGTATGGTTGAAAGTAATTTCCTGAATGAGACTGTGTGTCAGTTACATGCTGTTTGTAATTCGGCCATGTTAGAAGGACTTCAAACCAAGTAAGGACAAATTGGTTCACATGTCACATGCGTACAAATAATGTTCATGAAGGTGGTATTCGCATAACTCACAGGATAAACTCTTCTATTTCACAGCCTGCTATCTTCTTTATTTCTTTCGTTCTTCTTTATTTAACAAACAATCCTTGTTATCTATAAATTTTTTAATATAGAACCACAATTTTTAATTTACAAAAAAAAAAATCATTGAATGTCACATAGAGATTAGTTGAAACTACATAGGCTAGAACCATATAATAATTTTTCTTTAAATAAATCTCAATATCTCGAAGGATTAATCTTTTACTCTTAATTGAAAATATCCTAGATTCACTAAAAAAATAAACGTATGTATTTCATATGATTGAAATTTCTTATCATTTTAACTATATGTATTTTAAGATTAATATATTATACTAACAAGTAAGATTGATCCAATCTTGTTTTAAATATTATTTGATCTTAATCGAATAGAGTTTAGATTCACAAAATTGACTCTAACAAATTTTCAGACTAGGTAAGAAGATAGATAAACTCGTCCTAACATCTTCCACGAACATCCCTATAGCATGTTTGCTGTATTTGAAACCAAGGCATTCTCTCAAGAAGACACTCGCTCTTAAGACGACATGTTTCCAGAATAAACAATAAAGTAGGTGATGTAGGAGTACGGACAATTTACCCATGACAGCACAACTGCACAAGTTTCATACTAGATATGATGATAAAAAGAATCATACAAAACAATTAGAAATTTTTTTCCAAAAGATAAAAGATTTGTTTAAAAAAAAATATATAGAAAAACTTTTCTATAGATATTTTCTATTTCATACAAAACAAGATGAGCCTAGATTAATTTGACAAGGGCGACGACCTAACCCAAGCATTGCTAATTAATTTATATACACTTATGCACGCCGTAACGTAAAGATAAAACAAAATTAAGGCAAGAAAGTTGTGGATTTCAAGGTTGTAGAGGTATGTTAATTCGATCAGCGGAATCCTCTTCCTCTTGATTGATAGAGTTCGAGCCTACTCTTGGCTTCTGGTAACACTGCTTCGATGGAGGGTTCATCGACGAGATGTGCCTGCTTGGTGCACCACTCGAGAACAATGAGCACCTCTTCTTGGGCGAGGGTCTCGCTTTTGGGGACGTGTAGCGCAATGTAACAAAGCAGAGTCACGGAAGGAATCTGGACCATTTGCTCCCCAAAGTAAACGAGCTGAATCAAGTGCTTGGCACCCCCCGCCTCTATGATGGCGTTGCAGTGATTCTCGTTGAGGTAGTTCTCCGTACAGGCAAATTTGTTGAGCGCAATGGCTGCTTCCATGGAAACGTGCGCTTCTCTCTCGTCAAGGAGCCTCACCAAGGGAGCAATGAGCCTGGTCTCCGTGGCTCTGAAAGTCCTCGCCAAATTACCAATGGCTCTGACGCAAGGTATGAGGAGGTCAGGTTGTTCTTTTTGGATTACTTTGAGAAGCTGTTCCACAACAGCCTTGGCAGCAGGGGAAGTGGGTTTGAAAGCAGAGCGTCTCAACTCTGCTTGCTGTTCTGCCACAGCTGTTATTTCCATCAACGCCATTGCCGAATAGGACTGCACGTCTTCGGGGCCTTTTTCCAACAGAACCGCGAAACACAAAAGAGCCCTTGACTCGGTTATGCTCCGACACACGGTCAAGTTTCCCCTCGACAGTTGCCACAGCGCTCTAGCTGCCATGGCCTTCATCTCGGCCTTTGTCACCGGGTCCTCCAATTCCCTCCCCTTAATACTCGTGCCAGCAATTGACACGTGCGAATTCCCACTCCCACTCTGCTGCTGTTTTTTCGTGTTCGATGATGATCCCTTGGCCGCGCCATCAATTTCTTGCCCCATGCCCTTCATGGCCATGGTGTCGGACACCACATTTTGCATCTGGCTCCCCATTGGGTGTGCCATCTGCTTATTGTTATCGTCTTCTTCTTCCTGCGCGTTCGGGGCGTTGCTCGCCAAAACAACCGAGTGAATCGACTTGTGTTTGTTCGCAATGGCGTACTTGCTGTGCTCTTGAATGGTTTCAAAAGCGAGATGGCTAACGAGCAACCTTATGGCATTGTTCTGGGAAAAATGGTCCTGGCATTTGGGGTGATTCGCGGCCAGCTCCGAAATAGCCCACGCCACCACCGTCTGAACCTTCATGTGACCATCTTTGAGGACTTTGGTAAACACGGAGCAAACACCGGCGTTCACAATGTGTTCCACGCTCTCAGGATCCTTCCCGAGCAAACCAATGGCTCTGGCAGCGTTTTCCTGCCCGTCCATTCGTCCTTCCTTGAGAAGCTTCAAAAGCGGAGGCACCCCGCCTTCTTCAATAATGAGCTTCCCGTAACGGTCGTTGTCGCGAGCGAGGGAGACCAATGAAGCGGCGGCGTCGGAACGCTCGTCCAAGGAAGCGCCGGAGAGGAGAATGGCGACCTGCTCCCAGATGAGGCAGAGGATGGGTTCGTTGGCGGCGATCGGGGGGAGGCCGAGGTACTCGTCGTCGCGCTCGTCCGCGGAGGCGGAGACGCGGAGGAGCCACTGGACGTCGCCGACGGAATTCTCGAGCTGCATGGAGGTCTTGCGGAAGGCGGTGGCGGGGATGATGGTGAAGAGCCGCTTGATGAGGCCGTTGGCGCGGCATTTGGTGACGAGCACGAGGGCCTTGTCGAGGACCTGTTCGGTGTCGTCAATGATGCGCCTCGTCGGACGCTCGTACAAGTCGTTGCTGTTCCTCGCGGCCTGGCGGAGGAGGCCCGCGAGCTTCTCCGTTTTGGATTTCAGCTCCAGACATTCCTGCCGGAAATTCTGGGCCTCTTCGGCGAGCTTCGATACCTGGTCCGCCATTTGTATCGGGCTCGCCAGGATCTCCTTGACGATGCTCGACATGCTTGCAGCGGACCCTCGCGCGCTAGCTACAGCGTCCCAAAAGTTGTGTACGGTATGGTATGGTTGATTCGTGGGTCATGGAGGAGTGGCGTTTAGGGTGGCGCCGCCGGGGGTGAGTCAGTGAGGGAGAAATTGTTGTGGGAATGGTACAACGGGTTTTTCTCCTGAAGTTTTGTGTTAAAACTACCATAATAGCTCGGGGATACATATAGTTGGTGCAAATGGATGGTCTAAACCCAGCCAAGACGTTTCATGTACTGGGGAGGACAACTTCTCCTCTTCCCATGGCCCGTGGATCAGCGATTGCAAAGCACGCTCCCATCTTACGCCTTCTTGCTTTCGTAAATCGTACGTCATCTATGGGAAACAATTCCACGCGCCACGGAGGTGAGTCATTTCATTTTTAAACGAACGCGAACGGCTTACACGCTGTGACAAAGAGCGTGAGAGACCAATTGCACTCAATTAAATTAATTAATTGCAAGTACTTACACTAATCATAACTAATTATTAATCAATTAATCAATTCTTCGTACAAATCTTTCAATCTGCTAAATAAATCAAAATTGAATATATTTTATATTTTTAAAAGAGTTTAATGACTATGTACTAAAATTGTAGAATATTTTATATTGTTAACTAATTAAAAATAATCGTTCATATGACTTTTAAGGTAATTAGTGTAAATGTCAATAAACTTATCATATATGATAGTTTGTGATTGAATGACAGTGTAAAATTATTTTATACTATAAGTGCATAGTCTATTTTTTCTTTTTAAAATATTACATGTACTTGTTTTTTATTTATAGATTAATAAAAAGATATAATAAGAGACATAAAGTTATATGAAATTATATTCTGTAATCATAAATATCTAATGATGTTAATTAAAAATTAATAAATTTAGATTTTATTCAAAAATTATGTTAAGATCTACTAAAATTCCTAACACAACTGTATTAATAATAATTTTTAATGAAAATTTTTTATTTTTATTTTTAAATTAATATTCTTAAAATATTAGTTAGTTTGTATTTTTTTTTATTGGGATATTTATCAAAGTTAAAAAATGTTGCTCTCTGTCATTCATCCTAGTTAGAAGTTGGTATTGGGTTAGAACTCAGGTCCTTATATTATACTCACTTTAGCCTCGAATAAAAGAACAAAAAATATATGTTGGTCTTTAACACTATAAATAAATTTCAACTAATTTCACCCTATTTAATGATCTAATCTTCAAAATATCTTTCATTTAATTGAAAATGTATTTCTAATGATCCTTTCTTGTACTTGATATTAAGTTTCAATAAAAAGGTAGTTTAGGAAATGAGTTTATTTTGTAATTGGAACTAGTAAAATTAAATTATACTAACTAACTTTCTTAATGAGCCTAAGTTAATTTTCTTTTACTTATATTTGAGACCGGAGGAAGTATGTCTCATTTTCTTATTGCTTCTTGTCTCGAATATAAGTAAAAAAAAAAAACTCTTATATAGTAGTCTCAAGTATAAGTAAATCTTAATTAATTTTAGCTTATTTAATGATATCATTCCTAAAGTACTCTTCATTTATTTGAGATTTTATTTTCAATTACCATTTTTTTTTAATTCTTGATATCAACTTCCAATGAATGGCAACTTAAGAGAAAAAGTTATTTTCTTAATGAGACTAGTAAAATTAAATAATATTAACTAACTTTCTTAATTAGTATAATTTTTTTTTTGCTTATATTTGAGACTGGATAGAGTACAAGTCAATTTTGTCCTCTTTTTCTTCCTATTTTTTTTCATTTTTCATCATATTTCGTATTACATCCATTACTTTCTTTGTTTACTTTTTCTTTCTTCTCTTTATCTCTCTCCTCCGGTCCTCCCTCCACCCAGAATGGGGTAAGCGTTTACAATTTCTCTTCAAACCCTAAATTTTGAAATTATATTTAAAAAAAATAATTTTTAGAATTTTGTATAAATTATGATTTTAAACATTTAAAAGTAAAATTATATATTATATGTAAATTAGTTTGATCACTGGTAAAGAACCCAAAAATCATATTGCATATAATTTCAAAATACAAACATAATGAATTAAAATCCTCTAATTGGACAACATAAAAAATTGTAAATTTATATTATTTAATTTATCAAAAAAATAATATTTATAAGTGAAACTTTTTAATGTTAATTGTAAACACACAACTTTGTATAGACAAATTAAAAAAAATGAAAACAATAGGAAAATTAAAAGGAATAAAAAAAATAAAAAAAATCAAAATAACACAATGATCCCTTTATCATTGTTTGGACTCAAAATCCAAAATTATGATTCTACTTTTTTATTATTTATGGCTCAATTTCAAAAAATACTAAATTAAAAATTTTCCAATTGATGAAAAAAAAATGTCGAATACTATGAAATAAAATAGGTTTAGTTGCACATTGTGCCACTTAAATTTCATCATTTTCTGGATTTTGCCATAGCGTTTTTTTTTTCTCTTGCATTTTCCACTCTATTTTGTAATTTGTGAAAATTGTCCGATCACTAACTATCCGTTGAATAACAAACAAAATAATGACATGTCAATGATGAGTTAGCATTAAAAATCCACAACAACTTAATTTTTTTTAATATCCTTTATTTTAAAAAAAAATAAAAAATGTTTAAACACACCTTTTTTTTAATATCCTTTGTTTAATACACCCTTTTTAAACTTTTTTTCTTTTTCTTTTTTAAACAATAAAAGATATTAAAAAAAATAAGTTGACATGAATGTTTAATGTTAATTCACTACTAACACATTATCACTTTGTTCGCCATTTAACGGATAATTGACAGTTAGACAAAATTTACAAGATTACAAAAATAAGACAACAAAATGAGAGAAAGAAAAATGCTATAGCAAAATCCACGAAATAATGAAATTAATTGGATAGCACAAAGTGCAATTTAAAGAAAAAGAACTCTATTTTATGTTAAATACTATGAAAAGACAATGTCATATATTGAGTTATATTTATTTGTTTGAGATGTTCAAAAAAAAATTAAAATTCTTTTTTCATCTCACCGTGACCCTGTTGCGACACCTGCGGGAATAGTTATTCCCTATAGTAGTTGTTTTCTTTCTCTTCCTTTTCATTTGTTCTCTCCCACTACTAAAAAACAAAAATTATAACCTAAAAGAAATCTTAAACACAACAATCAATCATAATAAGTATTTTTTTTATCATATTTAATCATGTATTTCTTTTATCTACAAAAGGAGATTTCAACCAAATTTAGTGTCATATCTAACTCTCAAATCATAATATTACGTTCCATATCCTTGTCATTTTTCCAAAATTTGAAAAATATAGAAATAATAGGATCCTAACCAATTTTAAATTATGAGATAATTTACTTGAAGGAAATATATTTTATAAAAACAAATATTTCAATATAATAAGGGTACCTATCAACAAATTAAATAAAATCCTTCTTTATCTACTGAAATTGTCACATAAACAGTACACCACCAATATAAAATTGTTTATATTAGATCTTATCATTGATATTGGAATCAAGCCTTCCAACAAAAAATTGTAAAAAAAAAAAAATAATTGAGGTATAAAAAAATTATTTAAACGTATAAAAAAATAGACTCAAAACTAAAATATTATCAAATTTAAATTGATATATTTATTTGGAATACGTTGATAGTATAAAAGTTATTTTATACTCATGCAATTATGGATTGTAAAGTGTGATAAAATTGTTGACTTTTATAATAATTCTTATTTTTTTTATTTAAGACTACACGTATCCTCCACCAGGAGAGACAATCTTGCTTGAGTTGAGTAGGATCAATGTGGGCAACAAACTCTTTTTTTGAGTATACAATGCAGTTGTATAGCTAAGGCTCAAACTCAAAACTATTAGTTAAACTAGAACAACCCTACGCCAATTGATCCACATGCTTGATGATATAATAAAATATTAAAAGTGTATCGAAATTAACCTCTAAATTGATAAGTTTTAACAATATATTATTAGTAGAAAGTTTTTAAAATTTGAATGAGAAAACTTTACATGAAAAAATTATACTTATAAAAACTTTCTATAATATGAGACCTGAAATGTATATATTATAAATAAACAAATATAGAATTTGATTAGAATATACACTAACAATGTAAATTTATTTTACATTGTCATCAAATCATAGATTATCACATATAATAAAATCATTAACTTTTGTAATAATTATTTTAAAAGTCATACCTATAATGATTTCTAATCAGTTGTTGTATAAAAATATCTATATTGATAATACATTAAAAGTAAACTCTTAAACATATACTATAGAGTATAGATTATTAACGGTTAAAAATTTAAAAGGATACATTGTTTTTGTATGTAAATTATTGTTGATTATGTGGCATGGATAGCTTTTCCTGATTAAAACTATGATCCTACTAATGATTTAATTAAATAAGGAATTAATAAATAAAAAATTTAATTAAAAATTATGGTAAACATGTGTTAGTAACATTCTTTTATAAAAAACTACTTTTACTTTTCAATCATAATCCTTAAAATATTTATTAACATTTTTCGTAAAACATAATTTACATATTAGGTTATTGGCAAAGTGGGCTAATACTTGTAAACTTTGAGAATGACTATTAAATATGAAAAATTCTTAATTTGAGATATTAAATATTTTTCTTAAATGTGGTATTCTACTATAATATTTTCTTTTGAGTTTTGTTAAAAGTGTTTTAATATAAGTAATTAAGTAACATTAATTATATCCTATCGAATATTTTTAATTATTTAAAATGTGCTCTCAAAAAAATTATTAGTACTTAAAAATGCAAGTATTAAATGACTTATATTTTTTATGTAATAAATATTTCTCTTCTCAATATAAAATTATACTTTTACTTTCTTAACTAATGTGTTAAGGACTCTAATGAATGTTTACTTTAATAGCACTCATTTTGGTGAAATAATAATAGCCAGTATAAAATTAAAGAATTGAATTAGAATATATTGACAATATAATTTTTTAACATTATTATATATATGTTAAATATATTGACTTTTAAATTAATATAGTGTGATATAGTTGGCAAATAATTATGCCACTTAAGCATGTAGTCAAGGGTTCGATCATAGATTTGTCTGTATATATTCTAGGCAACCAAAAAAATATATATATTAACTTTTATAATAACTATTTTAAAATAAATTTTTAGAATAATTTTTAATTAATTAATAGTGTAAAATTTTTTATACAAACAATACATAAATATTAAACAAAATCGTTTCCAAGTGAATACACCCGTGTTAAAGTAATTTTATTTTACATTATAAATAAAATCATTTTTTAAATTTATTGTTAATCCCAAATATAAATTTGTTTATAATATTAATTATTCACAATTAATTTTATCAAAATTTAAAGGAAACATAACTCCTCCCTTAATTTTATTTTTTTTGACGTAAGAATATGCGGTTCACTTGTCCTCTTCAAGTAATCATTTTATATTTAAAATTATTTTATAGAATAGGTTTAATCTGTTGTACTTATATGTGACATGATATTCTAAAAAGGGCTTTCATGTCTTTCGGGCGAAATGACGTGGATAGGCAAATCAACAAAATAAAAAAATTTTAACTTTTGTCATAATAACATAATGTATATATTAATTAACTCTCAAATAAATAAGTATTTTTATCACTTTATTTTATATAACAATTATTTTTTTAAAATGTCTAAATATAATTTATTGACTAAATTACACTTTTGGTCTCCAATAATATTCAATATGTGATTTTAGTCCCTAATTTCTTATTCTACAATTTTAGTCTCCTAATTTTCTAAAATTTAGAATTTTGGTTCAACCATTAAATGTTGGCCGTTAAAATTGTAACATTGGCGATGACCTGACATTAAGTAAATGATGTGACAATTAATATTTAATAACATTTACGCTAAATTGCACTTTTGATTTTCCTATTATATTCAATCTACAATTGTGGTCCCCCTTTTTTGATTATGCAGTTTTAATCCTTCAACAAAATTTATGATTTAGAAAATGATAAAAATAATTAAAGAGGGATTTGAAGCCATGACTTTCCCCTTCTCTTTCATTGCTTAAACCACTAAGCCATTTAGCTTGTTTGAGTTATAATATATACACTATATTATATATAACAAAAATAAATATAAAATTTTTAAAATACTTATTTAATGTTAAATCTAGCTTAAAAATAATAAATAATAAATTTATATAATAAAAATTTGGCAGTAAATTTTGTTAGCATCCACCACTCCTCCCAAATAAAATTTGGCAGTCATGCTTTCAATCTGAAAGCACAAAAAGTGGGGTAATTTGAAGCAACCCATTATGTAAGTAGGGATAAATTGTACCACATATTTGATTAGTGTTTCTCTACATGCTTTAGATAATGCCTTTTCTTTCCACCCTTTTAGCTTCCTCCAAACCCTTTCCTTCACAAATTGAAATATTTGTATTTTTATATACCCATAATGGTAGTGTGAAAATTCATCATTATCCAATGATAAACAAGTTTAGTATTTAGCATAAAGAATGGTATTGTTCCAAACATGGCTTAGGTTCGGACACACTACCAACCATTAGTTGACCTCACACCTTAGCATTAGTGATCCTACTCAGATCAAAACTATGGCTGACATCTGGCCACTCACCTCAGCCATAGCCACTCACACAAGCCTTTGACATTAGCATGAACCTTGCATCTTTTCATTGTCTGTTGTAGCAATGGCTGTAACATCCCGGGCGCTGACAAGGGCCGGGAGTGATCGCCAGTGCAAAAGAGATGAGGCATGGACAATGAGCGGCTCCTGGCAGGCTTCCAGCGAGAGGGGTACATGAATGAATCGAATACACACCCAAACGAGAGGGATCCAGAGGCTGTGCGGGTATAGGACTGTACAGTTGAGGATAGCTTAAAGGAATTAATAAGTGCTACCTATACTAACAAGATGCATTTACTTTTCGGTAGCCCATCACTTAAGAACTCCATAGTTAAGCATGCTTGACTTAGAGCGATTTAGGGATGGGTGACCTCCTGGGAAGTTCCCTGGGAAGCATGTGAGTGAAGACAAAGTACACTGAAAAGTCTTGTGTTGGTTTGTGGGGACAGTCACAGATCCTGTAAGCGGCCGGGCGTTACAAAGTGGTATCAGAGCAGGGCCTCTCTCCCAGTACGGTGTGGTTCGAGGACGAACCAAGTGGAAGCTGGTGGGCATGTAACATCCCGGGCGCTGACGAGGGCGGGGAGTGATCGCTGGTGCAAAAAAGATGAGGCACGAATAATGAGCGGCTCCTGGCAGGCTTCCAGCGGGAGGGGTACATGAATGAATCGAATACACACCCGAACGAAAGGGATCCAGAGGCTATGCAGGTATGGGACTGTATAGTTGAGGATAGCTTAAAGAAATTAATAAGTGCTACCTATACCAACAAGATGCATCTACTTTTCGGTAGCCCATCACTTAAGAACTCCATAATTAAGCGTGCTTGACTTAGAACGATTTAAGGATGGGTGACCTCCTGGGAAGTTTCTCGGAAAGCATGTGAGTGAGGACAAAGCACGCTGAAAAGTATTGTGTTAGTTTGTAGGGACAGTCACAGATCCTGTAAGCAGCCGGGCGTTACAATGGCTACTCACCAACCACTACCTTTGGTAAGGAACCCTCTGAGTGCAGGTGAGTAATCTACGTTGGGTTGTCTAACGAACACACCATCTCCACTTGTCTATAAATATAAGTTACAAGAAATGCATGCATTAAAGTTGAAACGTTAGCATTAGCCATGATACCAATGCTACTAGCGTCTATTGGGCCGACGTTGGATGGACGCAACCTTTTGGATTTTATTTTTGTTTTATTTTTAAATATTAAATTAAAGGCTTAAATGCATTTTATGTCACCCAAGTTTTATCATTTTGTGGATTTTGCCATTGTGTTTTTTTCTCTTACATTTTGCCACCTTATTTTTGAAATCTTGCAAATTTTGCCCAATTTTGAGAATTTTTATTTAATAAACAGTTGATAATTGGGCAAAATTTGCAAGATTTCAAAAATAGGATAGCAAAATGCAAGAGAAAAAAATATAGTGGCAAAATTCGCAAAATGATAAAACTTAAGTGACACAAAGTGCAATTAAGCCTAAAGCAAATAGTCTTGACCTAGTTGACACAAAATTAGAAAGTGGTATTGGCTAGGCCAATGCTAATTAATAATTTTTTTATAAAATATTTTTTTATTATTAGCTTTGACACGGTCGATGCTAATTTATAACTTGAGCAAGAAAACAAAAAAGTTACTGTCAACCATAACGTCGATTAGGCCTATGTTGAATAATATTTTTTAACAATTATTTTTTATTGTTAGCATCATAGTTTGAGTACAAAAAGAAAAAAGTTAGTGTCTACCATAACGTTGGCTAGGCACACATTAAATAATAATTTTAAAAAAACATTTTTTAGAATTAGCATATGCTAAGCTGATGCTAATTCTTAATTTGAGTGAAAAAAAAAAGTTAGTGTCGGCCATAGCGTTGGCACAACCCACGCTATATAACATTTCTTAGAATTAGCATCAGCCATAACTTTGACCTAGCCCATGCTAAATTTAATTTTTGGAAAAATATTTTTTATTATTAGCGTCAGCTTGGCCAATGGGACCAATGATAGTTGTAGCAAGCTCTGTTTAGTACCAATGATAACATTTGCGGTGATCGTGGCAACGACAACAATTCTAGGTTCTTCTTCTTCATCAACTTCTACTATGATATCTAGCAACACCTCCTTTGCCAACACCTTTAGCCAATGAATGAGGTTGAAGAAGAAGAAAAGCTTGATGGCAACAACAAAGCGCGGTGGTGAAGATAGAAAAAGGAAAAGCAATAGAGAAAGAAAGGAACAATGGCGTCTTTGTCACAACAATGAAGCCAAATTGCCGGCAACGACAATATTCTTTTTTTGTCCTTTCTTATTAGCTTCGGCTTCTATTAATCAACACAAAAAGCATTGGCCTTTTAAGTTACCTTCAATCCTCTTTAATTTGACATAGCTTCTAATTTAATGTCAACTTGGTCAATGCTAATCTACGTTTTTCTTGTAGTAACACTAGCAGCCCTCCCCCCTTTCAGGTACATTTTCCTTTATATTGATACTATTATTTTGCTAGATTTTAACTAGAACATTGGAATTTCCTCTATAGGTGACCTTTATTATCGCATACCATTGTAAAAGCTTAGACCATTGATATAGGGCACTCTTGACCAACCTCTAAGACTATTTAGTTGAGCATAGAGTTGAATAGGTGCTACCATGGAGGTCGTGGTAGTGTTTTATCTATTACGTAACAATTAAATATTGAAAAACAATAAAGTTTATTCATACAATATGAATAATAAATAATTTAGTAAGGAATTTTCTTTTCTTTTGATATTTGAAACCAATGTTATTAGAACTAGCTCAGACCGGGCGACGAACCGGTCCGACCTAGAACAGGACATCTCACTTGTTTGAGTCGTTTGTTAGATCAGAAATGCAATTAGCTTGGTAAAAATTGGTTGATTCGACCGATTTTAGAGGAATTTGGTGTCTCGCCGATCACAATAAAATAGATGGTCATGTAAAAAAAAATATATATCCTTATTGAAACGCTACTTGTTACCTTGTTGGAGGTTTCCTACCACACGTAGAGTTAAAACAGAGAAAAAGAAAAGAAACAGAGAATGGGAGGGAGGGAAATGGTGAAAAAAATAGAGAAAGAAAATAAACTCTCAATAATGATGCATGTTTTCTTTCTAAAAACTACTTGGCCGTGAGCAACAATGAAGAAGAACGGGAAGGAGACGGTTAAAATAGAAAGAGAGAGAGAATAAAAACAGAGAATGAGAGAGACGTGAGATAGTAGTGTTGCAATAGAGGCTTTTTCTTTTCATAAGTAACCCTTTGTTTGCATTCCTCTTTTAGGGTTTCATAAGCAAAATGAGCTGGTTTAGCACCCTAAGCCCACAACAATCAATTTATTTTATTTATTTGAGCTCTCTTACTAGACTATCTTTTTAATTGTTATAAGTTTATCTAATCAAGTAAATTTTATCTTATAGTAGTTAGATGAGTATAAAAATGCTCTATATGCTTGAACAAGTTTTTTCCATTATTATATTATTAATTATATGAAATTTTTTATTTTTAGTATTAGACTTACGGTTTGGTAATTCTAATATCTCTTTTTATTTCTTAGTATTCGACTCAAAAAATATATTTTACTAATTTCATACCTCGTCATTATTTAAAAATAAAATATTCTAAACTTATATTATTTCATATATATATATATACATCAGTTCATGCGATTCAACTAGTGACTTACTGATTCGACCAGTGATTCATTAACTCAGTACCTTGACCAAGTCGATCACCAGTCTGAGTCTAATAACATTACTTGAAACACATATATCTTTTTTTAATTGGTCAAAAATACCCTAGAGATATATTAATCAATTTAAGCTTGCGTGCTTGTGTAATAGTGAAACAGATAAAAGGTTAATGATTTTAATTAAATTTCATAAGTCCATTTCAATCAATTCATCTTCTCTTTCGCTCCTCTCCTCTTTTTGTCGTATGAGATTTTGTTGTTCTTGGTTGTTTCTTTCCGTAGGTCGGAATCCTCTAATCTATAACTTAAGGATGAATCAACTAAGGTTGCCTATCTCGTTTTGCGCACATGGTTGATCACTGGCATCAAGTTACATCATATTTAGGTAGCCGTTGCATCACCCACATATAGGCCCACTTGGAGAAAAAAAAAAAAAACGCACAAACTTCTTTCGTAAATTTGTTTTTGAAATAAACAACTGAGAAAAGTCACCATTAAAAATATATTGTGTTATTAATTCATTATATATATATGGATTAGGATCCATTAACACTAGGTGTCAAAGTTAAACAAATTACATATTCAATAACTTTGTGTAGAATGTAAATTTAATCGATTTAATAATTGAATTTGATGTTCTTATGGTCAGGATCAAATGACACCAAGGTGTCAAATTAAAGTTTGACACCAAATCTCACCCTTTCAATATAATTTAACCTAATGGCTCTTATCTATTCACTAAAAAAACTCACGCGACATCTCCCCCTCCTTGTTATTTTAGTTTTCATGTAAATATAGCCTCTCTAAAAATGTGAGTCACTACTCCGCACCACAATGGATTTACAGTATATTAACTGAGAATGACAAAAATCTTTGACCCAAGTAATCAAATTGAAGATTTATAGTATTAGAATTCTAATCATTGGATAAGAAGAATTAGAAAAAGTGCACGAACCTTAATAGGGAGAATTGGGAGCGTGACATTCATTTTGTATGAGGAAATCCATAGCAGTGCGGAGCAGTGGCTCACATTTTCAAGAAAGCTGTGTTTATGTAAAAACTAAAATAACGAGGAGGGAGAGATGGCATGTGAGTTTTTTTAGTGAATAGATAATAGCCATTAGATTAAATTAAATGAAACAAGTAAGATTTGGTGTCAAATTTTAATTTGACACTTTGATGTCATTTGATCCTGATTTTACATATGTATATATATATATATATATATAAGGGTAAGATCAATTGACACCATGTGTAAGTCTTTAGACTTACACCAAATTTAAGCCGTTAATATAGGTTAATCTTACGGTTTATAATATATTTATATATAAGGTAACTCTAACATATTTTGTGATAATCAATTAATTAATTTTAACCAATCAGTTAAATTATTTGATTTGATTTGATTGATTTAACTTTGTCCTTTAATCATTTATGAAAATTATTAACTAATTAAGTTTTTTACAATTTTTAAATAAATAGTAAAAAATATATGATTACATTAATTTTGACATATTTTATTTTATTATTTTTAACTTAACTTAATTAATTAAATCATTTGAGTTATTTAATTATTTGATTGATTAATTTTTTCACTAGTTATTTACATAAATTATTTATAGATCAGTTTGTTATAATTATTTATAATTTACATAAGAAAATAGTAATAATTATTTACTATTTGTTACTAGAAAAAATTGTAAAAAAAAAAAAACTTGATCGCATAATAGTTTCTATAAATAATTGATGCAAAAAAATTCTAATCAATCTAACAAGAAATTAACTCAAATAATTTAATTGATTGATTAAAATTAAAAATTAGCAAAATTATATATATTTTTATTATTTATAAATAAAAATATTTGTAAAAATAAATTAATTTGTTAATAATTTTTTATAATTATATATTGTAATATATAATTATATATTACAATTTAATCTGTATATTACATTAATTGAGTTAATTATATTACAATTTAAATAATGTATTACGTTAATTATATGTTACAATATATAATTGTACATTACAATTAAAGAAATTTTATATATATATTACAATAAGACATGTAAAAATTAATATAATTATATATTTTTATTATTTATTATGGAAGAAATTTATATAAAAAATAATCAGTTAATAGTTTTCGTAAATGATTAAAGGACAAAGTTAAATCAATCAATCAATCAAATCAAATCAAATAATTTAACTGATTAGTTAAAATGAATTAATTGATTGTCACAAAATATTTTGAAGTTACCATATGTATAAATATATTATAAACCATGAGATTAATCTGTATTAACGGCTTAAATTTGTGTGTGTGAAAAAGAAAGATTTAAAATTTAAAACAATTTTTTTTATTCTTTTGAAAAGGAAATATTTAAATTAAAAATTTTAAAAGGTATCTTGATATTTTTTTTTTAAGAAAAGCGAAAGATTTGAAATTTATAAAACATTTTTTTATTATTTTTAGGATAACCTAGGGGAAAACAGGTACATATTTTAGAAAAGCGTTAAATTTAATTTAAAGAATTGGGTGGTTATAGTGGATGGTTTGGAGAGCAAATGAAATTTGAATAAAAGATGAGAAAGTAGAGTCAGTGATTATGGTATGCAAATACCTTTGAGGGAGTGAAAAGGACAAAATAAAAAAAAATGTGGACACCCAAATGGTTTAATGTCGTTATGTGTGTGTGTGTATATAGAGAGGGGGGAGGGATCAAATGATACCGATGTAACTTATACTAACTATTAAACTATTTAATAACTTTAAATTAGATATTTTTATCTCAAAACTCACCGTTGGATTGAAAGTTCCTTTAACATAGATCATATGTACAAAATTTTATATTAATCCAAAATTATTTGATACCTTATTCATATAGATAAAAATGAACGTAATATATACTTTTTAAAATATAGTAAAACATGAGTCATTTGATTGTCTTCTTATTGTTATTCAATTTTGACAAAATTTGACACAAAAAATCTTGGTAATATGAAATTATAATTCAACGGTTGGATCGACAAAAATCACATTCCATATCAAGTTATTAAATGGTGTAATAGTTAGTGTAAATTACACCGGTGTCATTTGATCCTTCCCCATATATATATATATATATATATAGGGGGCGTATCATATGAGAATGACCTTCTTAGGTGAGAATGAGAATAACTAATCTCAATCGTTAAATTAAAATGGAAGGTCTAGATTAAAATACTTAAGAATTCAAATTTAAACCTTATGTAACTATCAAGTCTCTAAAAGATTCACCAAACAAAAATTAAATCTCTAAAAGATCTTAATTATCACGTTACTATTCTTCAAGATTGTCGTTAACCTATCACCATCAACACCATGATTGTTGCTGCCACCACTGTCATGATCGTTGCAACCATCACCATTGCTGGCGACAGCAATTGTGGTGGTGGTGGTGATGTATTAACACCATGACCATTACTACCATTGCCGTCATTGTCGATCATGGTGGTGGTGGTGACGGCAACGACGGTGATGGTAACGATGGTCATGGTAGTGGTGGCGACGATGATCATGATGGCGATGGCGGCGGCGAATGTGGCGACGATCAAGGTGGTGGTGGTAGTGGCAGTAGTGGTGGTGGTCATGACAGTGGTGGTGGTGACGACAATATTGAAAAATAGTGAAATGATAATTAAGATATTTTAGGATGTGATAATCAATATTTTTTAGAGATTTGATTTTTGTTTGGTGAATATTTTAGAAATTTGATTGTTACATGATATTTAAATTTGAATTCTTAAATATTTTAATTTAGGCCTTCTATTTTAATTTAACAGTTGAGATTAGTCATTCTCATTTTCACCTAAGAAGGCCATTCTCATATGATACGCCCCATATATATATATATGGGGCAGGATCCGTTGACACCAGGTGTCAAAGTTAGTCAAATTACACCTTCAATAACTTCTTGTATAATGTAAATTTAACCAATCCAACTGTTGAATTTGATGTTCTTATTAATTAGATTAAGTATAGAAAATTTCATATAATTCTAAAATTATTTAGTAATCCATCCCATCGCTTTATTTTAACATACAATAAGATATTAAAATATATGTAAATATTCAACGTTAGATAACATATCTAGAAAAGCCTAAATGATGTAAATTTTGACATACATGATCATGAAGATAATATTACATAATTCAACAGTTGGATTAGTTAAATTTGCATTATATAAAAAGTTATTGAAGGTGTAATTTGACTAACTTTAACACCTGGTATCAACGGATCCTGACCCATATATATTATGAAAAAAAATGATTTCAAATTTGAAAAGGTTTTTTTTTTTTTATGAAAAATGAATGATTTAAAATTTGAAAGATATTTTTTATGAAAAAGGAAGGATTTAAAACTTCAGATAATATTTTTATTTTATGAAAGAGAAAAGATTTAAGATTTGAAAAGGTTTTTTTTATGGAATAGATTACTTTTAAAATTGAAAAGAGTTTTTAGTATTTTTTTAATTAAAAAAATTCATATTTTCACAAAGTTCAAGCTAGCAAATGGTAAATCATTTCATCCATATATTACAGACAATGTTAAAATTAGTATCCATTTTTCAATTACCATTATTGCCTTGGTCATTGCATGTTTGAATATTTTTTTATTTTTTTGAAAATAAAACGTTTTGTTGAAAAAAGTTGTCATTTTAATTTATTATTGCACAATTTTTGTAGTGTGTGTATAATAACGGCAGTAAAGTTGGGACCTAAGACTTTATCCAAATTCTCTCCCCACCAAACAGACCTTTATCTTACGAGTGAGATTTATTAAAAAAAGAGTAAGAATCATATAATTTTATAATTTTTAACTAATTTTAATCAATAATAAACATATATATTAGAAAATGTTACTAACATTTTTCTAGATAAAATTAACTGTTGACGCAATTCAATCATTCTTGATATAATATTATCAATATCACTTCTTGACTATCGCGTTTATTTGGAAAAGAAAGGCTTAGGGGCTGTTTACTTTGAGCATTTCCTGTTTTCATTTTCATAAAAAATAGAAAATGATAATGAAAATGAAAATATGTTTGTTTAAATTTTAGAAAACATTTTCAAAAACCAACTCAAAACTGAAAATTTAAAATAAATAAAAAAAGTTGTTTTCTGCACTTTCTTTGACACAGATTGAAACCACCGTGGCAACAAAGTAATTATAATAACCTTGAGCCATCATTCTTGCAGCATTCGCAAACTCCGATTGCGCCAATGTACGAGGCCATGGGCGCCGCCTCGAGGTTCGCCGGCTTCATCAACATCACTGACCTCCACGGCGACAAGGTTGGCTTCGACTGCACGCTCTCCGCGAGTTTCGTCAAATCCGAGAAAGAAATCCCCTCCAACATCTACGTCATCCAGATCAGCAAATTTCTCCCCTCGGTCGCAGCGGAAGCCCCTCTATTGGCACCCAGCCAACAAAACCTCACCGGCAATATGTCCAAGTACCGCACTCTTATTGGCCTACAACAAGTGCAAGACGAAACAACCTCTCACAAGTGTTTCAAAAGAAAAACAGTCCAAACCCGCGACGCATCATTCTAATTTCATATAAACGTCATCCCCTACAATAAATGCAAGATGAAGCCGACCACTGCAAAGATCACGTGACCACTGCGAAGATCACCAACACGCTCATTGATGAACAGGCTCTCGTGATTTTTCCTTCATACTTTATTATGAAATTTGAAAATAAAAAGTCAGGAAATAGAAGTCAAGACAAACACATTTTCAATATTTTTGTTTTCTGGAAACAGAAAATGACAAATCAAAGCAAATATATTCTCTAAATTTTGAAAATGAAAATAGATTTTAGAAAATGAAAATAGAAAATAAAAATAGAAAACGTTTTCTCAAACCAAACGGTCCCTTAAATTTTCACTAATGTTCATGGGCTGCGAGGCCAGCCTACGACATTTCCAAAACAATACCAACATGAATATTTGCTGCGTCAGAGTATCACTAATTTTGGTTAGTGTTTTGTGTTTATAACAATACTTTCTGTCTGACATTGCTTGCTATTTTCTTCCATAGTTGCTGAGATTACAAGTATCCTCGCTTTATCGACCGAGTTGCCTTGACACATGCCTAGTAAATATGATAATTATACTCGGATCCTATATGTACTAGCAAAAAATGTCCATAATGAAAAGGGTAAAAATCCACATAATGGAGATGGGGAGAGAGGCTGGGGATTTAATTGCAAAATTCAATGGAGATAGGTACGGATACAGGTATTATAGTACCTATCCCACCTCATACCTGCATTTCTACATATATAATTATTTAAATAAAATATTTTATTTGTATATAATTATATATATTATAAATTATTAATTTAATTAATAAAGTTTTAAATTTCAATCACTTTAATTTTAATTTTACGTTTTTCCTTTAATTATATAAAAACCATATAATCTATCTTACTTTTTATCTACTATAATTTTACATGAAAAAAATAAATGATTCACATTTTATAAAAGTTAAGAATTAAAACACCAAATGCCTATAATTTCAAGAATTAGAAAGAGAATTCGCACATTATTCTTTGCCATGCTAAATCACTTGGTACGAACTATAATCCAATTATGATAGATGATTTTAATGTTATGTTTGGTTGATTTAATCTTATGTATTAGATTATTTAAAAGTGAATTTTCAATTTAGTTGTAACAAAATTTTAATTATTTTTTATTGATTTATTGACTTTATACATAAGTAAAGTGTAGGTAACAGGTGCGAGGATAGGTATATAGATATCTAGCGAGTATGGGAATGGAGATTAAAGTTACTACCCGCACGAGTATAGAGGTGGATACAGGTTTTTTTTCAAACACGGGTAGAGGGACGGGTACTATAGTACCCTACCTTGATCTTACCTATTGCCATCCCTAATTCCTAGTCATTTGCCTACTCCAACCAATCCAAATAACATAAAGTAAATTTAATAAGCATATGATGCACAAGTTGATAAATTTATTTTATTTTATTTTTATATTATTAATCATTCACAATTTACTAATAATTTTAATTATACTTTTTATTTACAGTAATATATATATATATTTTTAATAAATAGATTACTATAACATATTTACAAAAATACTAAACCAAAGACTACATATACATTATTTTTTTAATTTTTATGTGCAAATTTAATTCAGATATTTTTTTTCTTTATAAATAGTTAAGTGAATCTATTTTTACTTTTCGAAATTTCTTTTAATCAATGTTCAATATTATTTATTTAATATTAAGTATAATGGTATATTTATAAATCATCGGTAAAACAATCTTTTTTTCAATTAAATAGTATTTGAAGTTATTTAAAAGGGGCAAGATCTGCTGATACCAGATGTAAGAGTTAGTCAAATTACACCTTCAATAACTTTTTGTATAATACAAATTTAACCAATCAACTGTTAAATTTGATGATATTATCTTTATGATTATGCATATCAAATTTCACATCATTTGGAATTTTCTAAATATGTTATCTAATATTGAATATTTACATATATTTTAATATCATATTGTACGTTAAAATAAAGTGATGTAATGAACTATTAAATAATTTTAGAATTGTATGAAATTTTGTATACTTAATCTAATTAATAAGAACATCAAATTCAACGGTTGGATTGGTTAAATTTGCATTATACAAAAAGTTATTGAAAGTGTAATTTGACTAACTCTTACACCTGGTGTTAACGCATCCTGCCCCTATTTAAAATCTAGCAAGTATCTTGTGTATTATATGAGTATTTTTTAATTTATGTAAAAATATTTAAAATTATAAGAAAGATATACATTATTAATTCAAATAAATAAGTAAAAATATAAATAACTTATATTTTGGAGGGAAATTCATTTTCTTAAAAAATGAAAATATTAATTAGAGAGTATAAGTAATTAAGATTTGAGATGAAAAATAAAATTTTAAAGTTAAAAATAAAAAATTTAAAAATAATTATCTTTAAGTGCTGAAATTTGGAAAAAAAATATCTAACATAAAAATTAAAAGGAATGAATAACCAGTCACTTATTTTGATAAAAAAAAATATAATATAAAATATACTCGCGTAGATTACGATTTAAGTAATAAAAGTACATTATAAATTGATATAAAAATATAAAGTATTCTTTACAAGCTTTAGAGAAAATAATCACATATCTCGCTATCTTATGAGAGTATGTTGGTCCTTTAATGATGACCTTCCAAGCTTTGCAATAGTGAAAGTGTCACCTTAAGTCATATAGGTTAGAATTTAGAGGTAGGAGATTAAATAAATGCATATCTTAAGCTGACTAGATTTAAGATTTTTTTGTAATCTTTCTAATCTTTAGTCCTCAGTATGGACAACTTATTGAGCCCTTGTTAAGCCCAACCGTAATTCAGAACATAAAGTTTTATAATTTTACTATTTAACCTTTTTTTTTTAGTATAAACCATAAATATCCTCCACCGAAAGTAATTTTGTTTGAGCTGGGTAGGACCACTTTGGATAGTAAAGCTCTTCCTCCGAATATATAGCACAGTTGTATACTCAGAACTTGAACTCAATACTATTGGTTAAGTTGGAACAATCACATGTCAATTGATCACGTGTTTAATGGTATTATTTAACTTTTAACTCTTTATTATTTAGTTAAAAATTAAAAAAATGCAATACTCTATTTTTTTTTAGTACTATTTGCACTATATACATGTTTATATCTTTTTATAGAATTTGCCTACAATAAAATGATGAGATTTATAAAGTGAAAAAATAATTTATAGTATATTTTAATATTAATTAATAATAAATATTTACTACAAGTTTACTTTTATTTTACACTTTTTTTTTATACACAGAAATTTAGAAAGCTGGGAGATTTTTCGCTCCAATGTTACAAACTTACAATGCATGCGTAAATAATCCAAGACCTCCATTCGATAGTTTACTCAATCATTTTTTTATAAGTTAGCAACATATTTCTTTTAATATTTTTTATTGTTGACTAAGATTTATTGAAAAGAACAAAATTATGTAAATTTACTTCTTATTTATTGAAACTTCACTCATAATTTAGTAATTTTTAATGAAATTTAATAAATAATAAGGAATACGTTAAATCATATGTTAGTAAGATTCCTCTTTCCCCACATTTGTCCTCAGTGATCACGGGAAGGCTTCCCATTATCCGATATAGGCAAATACAATGCAATTCGTCTCATCGAAACCAACAAAATTTAGGTTTTACCTAATATAAATTTGTGAAAAATCAGCAACTTATTCAATTTTTTTGCTTTTATTAAAAGATTATCATACATTTTATATCGTCTCTTAAATGGTCGATCCCTTACATATCATAACAATGATGTTTATTTTACATAAACATGATTACACAAAAAGGAAAAGAAAAGAAAATTGCAGTAAAATCAAAAAATTTACGAGAAACCTTTTTCATTTATATCTAACAGAAGTGTACATTACATTAAAACAGTTGTATAAAAGTGTTATAATAAAAAATAGATATTATTATTATCACTATTATCAAATTACACTCACAAAAAATGTAATTATATATATTATATATAAATACATTTTATGTAACATATCAAGTCTGACGGAATTGAGTTAATTTTCAAATGTTAAACGCAGGCCCCCTTAGTTTTTATTGGGCTGCACCCCACTGTTATTTAAAAAGGCGTACTTTTAGTCCAAATTTAACTTTGTTTTTGAGTACAGGTCCCAGTTTAATATTTAAGGTCCATTCCATAATGTGTTAAATTCAAGATGGGCCACATTTTAAGGCCAGGGCCTCACTGGTCACTTACTGCGTATTTACTCCTTTCTAGAGTTTGCTATCCATTGTTTGAAAAGAAAACATCGCCATCCTAAATGAGATATCAAAATCAAATAAAATTTTCATCTTGTTTTACTTTTAAGTTTTAAAATTTTTAAAAATTAAATTAATTTTTCAATTTTTAGTTTTATTTTTTTTATTTTAAAAAATTATTATCAAATTTCTATATATACATATATTTTTTAAAAGTTGTTAATAATAATAACAATTTTCTCACAAATTATGTATTTTTTTAGTGTCTATTTAACAAAAATTACACGAGCAATGGTGATGAAAAAATGAATTATTATTATTATTATTATTTTGGTATAATCATTTTGGTATAAAAATAATAACAACAATAGTCTCATTTGATTTTGTACCAAAAAAGTGTAATGGTTTATGGTGAGCATAACTCATTGTAATTGTGTTATCAAATATCTATAGAGCCTTTGGGATCAATGCGAGTGGAGGAATTGTTGGTCGAGATGTCATCGGCAAAGGAGTTGCGAGTAGGGGAGTTACAAGTGATGCCAAAGATAGAAGGAGAGAAGTAAGGGGTGGATTTGCTGAGAGGAGTGGATGAAGGTGATGGAGTCGCCGAGGGAAGAGATGCAAGTGGTGGAGAGGCTAAAGGATGGAAACTCACTAGTGAGGGTGTGATGATCAACAATGGAGATTGAATTGGAAGAGGCGAAAACTGAACGAGTTGCGAATAAGACTAAGGTGGAGAAAGACGAAAAAAGGTGAAGGAAAATATTGAAAAAGACAAAACAATTTCTAAAAACTTAAAACTAAAACAAAGAAACCTTTTCATTTTCCGTTTTCAAAATTGAGTTAAAATGATTTTAAAACTATTTCAATATCTTTTTATTAAAAAATGTTTATAAATTTAAGTTTATAAATTAAAAACTTAAAACTTACAATTACTCTAAATGAGGCTTAAACGACTTACGTTTTTTTTTCTTTTGGTACATGAGGAAATAAACTACTTACGTTCGAAATAGATTATTTTAGAGAACCAAAAACAAATATTTTTAAATTTTAAAGGAATACATCATCTTTAAAACATGTTATTAGTCTATTCTTTTTTTTTTTAGGAGTACTCTATTCTTACGATATATATTTTTGTCACGATTTTTTTTTTCCGAAATTGGTATAATATAAGACTCGTTTGTTTAAAATTTAAAAAAAATAAAATTCAAAATATATAAAAAGTAATTTACTTTTATATATTTAATGAAAATTAATTTTTTTAGTTAAAATTATTTTTAAAAAAATATTTTTAAAGATTTAAAAAATAATTTTTTTAAATAATCATCTTTAAAACATGCTATTAGTCTATTTTTACGATATGCAATTATGCCACTGTTTACTCTCTTTTTTTTATTTGAAACTAGTATAACATAATAATCGTTTGTTTAAAATTTCAAAAGTAAATTTAAACTGATTTAATTAATCTTTTAGTTCCTATACATTTGTTAACTTTTTGTTTTAATCTTTATATCTAAAAACTATACATATTAGTTTGTATATGAGTAATTGTTTTATGTTTTAGTCTTTATAACTTCATTATATGACAGTTTTACACTGCTAAAAGACTAACAAAAGGGACTTATATTATATCATGTTATTTATGTATTTAATAATTATAATACATAATATTATTGGACAGTCAATTTTACTTATAATATGTTAATTATAGTATTTATTCAATATAATATACAATTAACCTACATGATATTAAGAAAATATAATATATGTTTATTGAACATATATACATATTGTGAAATAAAATGTAATTAATACAAAAATTAATATATATTTGAAAGGAATAAAAAATATATAAAAGAATAAATATTCAATACATAAGATTAGGATAAACTTGGGGATGAGAGCGAGAATAACTCTTAAAAACACTCACATTCAATAATAACTCATAAAAACATTCTATTCTAGAATAATTCCTAAAAATGTTCTCAAAGATGAATATTCAAACTTATAATATAGAGATAGATTTGTGTTTCTCAAGGAATTTCTCCCAAGAAATATTTTGAATTTATGATTTTAGTCAACTAGTTTCTGAAATTATTCTAGTATCCAACTATCTTTAAGTTATTAAATATTTAGATATTGATAGTTATTGTTCCAACCAAGGAAGATTCTTAGTGGTTGGCCTGAAGATTGACTATATCTAGTCTATTCAAAAGTGCATTGTATCTTTTTTTAATATGTTTGGAGATTGAAATTTGACTTGATAGACCATTATTCTATCGTAGAAATACCCAAATATGATTGTGTTACCTCCTTATGGACCTCAATCGTTTGGACACATGAAAACTCTTAGCTTGGTTGCCCATGAATTGAGCATGGTAATCAATTTTCAGAGTCAACTTGACTCGGGAGGTCGACATAACTCGGCCCAAATCTTAAAAGATATACAACTCTCTAGCCTTGAGCCTAAGAGACAAATGAAAGCTAATAAGTTTAGGAACTCTAGGTAGGCTAAGAACTTGGAAGGGTACAATTCTATTTAATTATTTATAGATTTCCTAACATGAAGATCTAGAACCTAAATTAATCTCATAACTCATAAAAGGGTGGCAAATACTCTCGAAAAAATCACAGAAAACCTTTTTCTATGAAGGAAAATGATAAATGGAAACCTCATGTTTTGAAGTATAGGAAGTAGAAGAAAGAAAGAGATAAAAAAGAAAAAGGAAAGGTATAATGTGATAAGAAAAGATAGAGTAACAAAATGAAAGAAAAGTGAAGGTGTTATATGTACATATGTATAGAAGTTATATTATTGCTGAGATTTAAATCTTGGTAAAGCTCTGACTAAGCCCAAGCAGTGGTGTTCCTCGTATTTCTATCCACATCCACACGTTAAGGTTTTTAATCTTCATTTATAGATAAGTATACATAAAAAGAAAAAGGAGATTTTCTGGGAATATAGAAGACTTTCTGGAGTTATACACATCCATTTACAATCTTTTTAAGTGATTTTTCTTGATAGACTCATGCTAAAGGGCCCCGTCAGTCTGATACTCTCTGATTCCATCATGCAGAATAAGTTCTTAGCACTTATAATAAAGCTCCAGATTCTGAGCCGGTAAGAATGGATCAAGTTACCGAATGACCATTCGATATAATAGACTACGCTCTCTTCTTTCAGCATGCTTATCTGACTGTTTATTTTATTCAACTTGCAGCAGGTTTCTCCGGAAGATTCCCTGACAATAATTCTAACGGGACATGGTGTATTTTGACATTAGTTATTCCAATTTACAATCAAATCTATACACGTTTACAGAGCAACAAACGAAACGAAACGAATACAAAAGCAGATTGGTGACAGACACCATCAAACTATGATGTACAGATAAATAAATTCAGAAAGAAAACATCACTAACAAACAATAATACATACAGCAAGCAGATGAAGATTTCATTTTCGAGCAACAATTCTCACGTTCAGGCTTTCCCTTCGACCCTTGCATGAGTGAGTCCAGCGCACGCGTCCACGAAATCCCCGTCGATAAAATCCGTGGAGAAGACCTGAAGCCTATCCGCGATGCCTTTGGCGAAGCACTGAGCGATGAAGAGCCTGGCGTAGCCATGAATGCGTCGGGTAACGGGTTTCACACAGAGAACGGGGTTATCCGCGACGGGCGTAACGGTGTTCTCGACCCTATAGAAGTATTTCCGCGACGTAACGGTTGGGTGCTCGCTCAAGTGCTTCAAATTGCCGTCGAACTTGGTGGAAGGCAGATCCGTGTTGATCCAGTTGTCCTTCAGAAAGCCCGCACTCCACAGAGGACTCCCCGCCTTGGGCTGGGCCGATTTTCTGGGCTTCCAAACACAGATAACTCTCTTGGGTAAAACCTCCGCGACGGTCTTGCCGAAAACGTGATCGTCCTGCGGAATCAGAAACTCCCCCAATTGCTCCTCCAAGTACTTGTCGAATTCGGGGGGTCCTCTTGGCCGTACTCTGTTCTAATCTCGAGGATTATGATCTCGGACTGTGTCTCCGACAGGAACTTCTTGACGTCGTTGAGGACGACGTCGACGCTGTAAGTGGCGAGGATTCCGTGGCACACGCGACGGTTTTCTTGGACGCGAATGTCGAGGAGGCGGGTGCCCAACGTCAGCTGACGGTAGATGGAGAGGGATTGGCACTGGGCAAAGGGGCGAGTCACGAGAGGGATGCCAATTTTGTTGGTTGCGGAGTCGTGGGTTCCGGGCCACACGATCTGGTTGATGTGGAGTTTCTCTGGGTTGAGACCGGACATCCAGTTTTTTCTCTCTTGGGGGCGGTATTCGGAGCCAGGGTAGTCTTCTCCGGAGGTTTTGAGATCGGAGAGCGTTTTCTTCTGGATGTGGATTGCCTTTCTTCGTTCCACCTGTTTAGAGACCTGGGAACCCATCTTCAGTGTCAAGTGAGGAGAAGAAGTCAGATGATGCACAAGACGAGTTTCTTCTTCTTCCTCCTCTCCTCTCTTGTTCTGCTTTTTGTGTTGTTGCAGCTAGCTGGAGTTGTTGGCGATCAAAGCCCAACTAATCACATTAGTTGATGACCATATATAAGTTTATATCAAAAGGCTGGCTTTTATGGAAGGTTAGTAAAAGGAAAATGCTCCAATCCCTTCCATGTTGATTAGCGTTTAACATTTATTAAGAAATATAATTAATATTTCGGATTTTATAAAAATTATTATATAATTTCTTACTATTTTTTTGTTTTTCATATTAATCACTAATCAGATTCTATCTCGTGTATTTTTTTTTATTTTCTCATTTCACAATAAATGATTAAAGATATAATGGAAAAAAAATCAATGCTTCATTCATCTTGTAAAATGACAATCAAAATAAAATAATTTTTTTTTCTAAAATGTAAATCAAAATAGAACAAAGAAAGTACTAAACATACATTTCATTTTTCTTTCATTTTCTTTTACCTCAATTTTTTTCTCTATCTCTCTTCTTATTTCTCATCATATTATTTATTATATTTATCATTTTCTCTTCTTCTTCTTTTTTGTCTCTTTATCTCTCTCTTTCTTTCACCCATACATCCAAAAAGAGAGTGTACTTAAGACAAATGATATATTTGGAGATACATCTGTATATCAGATACTTTATTAATATTTATTATCTTTCTTTTACTATCACATCATATTATATATTATATTTATATTTCTCTCTTTCTCTTGCTCTAAGTGTTAAATAGTATTTAGGTGACGACGAGTAGGATTTATTTATGATAAGATTATATATAGTTTATCAATACCAACATGTCATTGGTATTGAGTTCGAATTTCCTAAGCAATGTTTCAAATTCGAATCTTGTGAATAGAAAAAAGGTGGTTGGAAGGGAAGATCTTACTAAAGGTGACCAGTTAAGTTTCTGGACAGAGATTAATCATAAACAAAGCCAGTAAATACTTCGTATGTATAACATCGTTATCAAAAAAAAAAAACAATATAGTTTATCAATAAGTTGTTCTTGAATTAAACACTAATGATAACTTAATACAATAATACGGCTATGTTACTTATAAAAAAATAAAATAAAAACATAATTATTTTAATATTTAAAATTAAAAAAATGTTTTTTATATGATTAAGTAATAAATTTATTTGTGAAAAATACTAAGACACGTTTTTTTTTTTTCTCTGTGAAGTGGACACACGAAGAATTAGAAATACGAAAATGATTTTGCGTTTGATCGTTTTCCTTTTTTTTCCACCTCTATGCTCATATTGTCAATTGTAACCTGACTTATTATAAAATGTCCGTAACAATTTTAAGAAAAGTAGTGTGCATTAAATAGCAATAATTATTTTTATTTCTTATCGTGTGATTTTAAGCTACAAGCCCACGCCGACAAAACTGTGGATTAAGGACGGGAAAGTCAAAATGGATTTTTTTTTTTAATCAATTAGTAAATAAAAGGCTTGAGAGCAGGACAAATGTTGTGAAATTATGATATGCTGACTTAGCTGTTTTCTTCACTCAAATTTTCTTTGGTTATCTTGAAGGATTTTGATTTGGGATGGGAATGGTCCCTCTATTAGTTAATTGTCTTTTACAATGTGGAGAGCCATCATCCTCATTAGTCATTATTGGTGGGGAGTCATCTCTCTCATTGGTCCACTTGTATATGGCTAGCTATCCAAACTGGTCTGTCTTCATCTTTGTTTTGGTTTATTTATTTATTAAGCTTTCTTGCAAGTGAAATTGTTACAGTAACTTTGCTGTTAATTAAAGCCTAAAGGATTAGTAGATGGTAAAGACATTGCTAGGCCTTGGACATAGTTTTCGACGGAATGCGACTGGCCATAGTCTGTGATTGTGAGATGATATTGAGGAGCAATTGAAAGAGACCATATATTAATTAGACACGTGGATCGTATAGACAAGCTCTTCTAGAGTTGTTAGTAAACTAGAACCTCAAAAGCTTCACTTCCCAATCGGAGCTCATTTTGTTGGAACCATTGATTTCAAGGTGACAATAATTCGTTGGCATGGATCTGCCAGTCTAGAGTGGTTTTTGTCTTGCTTAATTTATTATCAGCGCATGTGCTTTGGCCGCCACGGCCAGTTTTGTTGATTTAAATTTAAGGAGAAAATATAAATCAGAAAAAACAAGTAATCTCTTGTTCTTGATCTCTATGCACCACATGGATCAATTTGTAAGTTTATAACAAGTTTTCCATTTTAAAATATGGTTTAATATTGCACATTATTGAAGAAAAATATATATATATATTTTAAATGTTAACGGAGAAAGAAAGAAAATAATGAATTTACTTAGTGAAGAAAATAATCTTCATTATTGACATGACATTTTCATATTTTAATTTGTTTCTAGAAAATAAATGAACACATTTCACTCAATAAAAAAAATTCCCCCCCCCCCCCCCCCTTTTTTCATTATTCATATATAATATAGACGTAAAAACACTATTTTTTCATAAAATATATATATATTTCACTCTCACTAATTCAATATCCTTTTTTTTCATAATAAGTATTAAAAAAAATACATTTAGAAATTTACAATTACTAAGGGTGTGTTTGGTTGGGGTGAATTTGGTGAAAGGAGAAGAGAAAAGAAAAGAAGAGAGTGGAATATTAGAATTTCTCTTTGTTTGGTTTAGTAGAAATGAAAGGATTTTGTACCAAAAAAAAGGTGGGTTCCACACAAAACAAATTTGTCGCTCAAATGAAAAGATTTGTGAAAAAATCACTGTTTATTATGCTATTCTACAAGCAGAAAATCGGTTTGAATGAATTCCAAACTGATTTTCTGCTTCTCCCCCTAACCAGCGCCCCGCAAAGCCCCCCCCGGTCAATAATAATAATAATAATAATAATAATAATAAATAAATAAATAAAATGATATATTAATAATAAAAAAAATTGTTAATAATAATAAAAATAATATTAATAATAATAATAGTTAAAATAAAAATAATATTAAAAAATTAACTTTCTTTTCATTTCTCTTTTATTTCTCTTTTACCAAATAATCTTAATTTCTACTCTATTTCTCACATATTTTTCTTCTCTTCTCTTTCCTTCCTTTCTCTCTATTTCTTTCCTCTCTACCAAACACACCCTAAAGGATAAATTTATCTTACAAATATTTAATATTGCATATCAATCAAAATAAAAACCAAATGCGAATTTTCCATGTATCGCACAAGTTCATACACTAATATTGTATATGTTAAATTTACCATGCATTGTTAGAATTTTGAGAGGAGATGCAAGTAATCCCAAGTTGATAAGACCAAATATCATAGAGCTCATAAAATAAGATAAGACTTCCATAAAAATATCTCATACTGATTAATATGAAAATGATTGTTGAAACGAGTACAACATGTATTTATAAGAAAAAAGGGTGCATGGAAGCTACTGGAAACAAAATGATACAACCTATGTGGTGGTTACACCGTTATAACATAAAATACCTAAGCTTAACTACCTAACTAATTTGGTTAGAGTTTCCAATGATTACTCTCTAAACTCATTTACCCACTCAGCAAGCTAGAGATGGGTACTAAATCAAGCTTGGGAAGGAATAAGAGGAAGGGTCATGAGGCTACATTTCAAAAATGTCTTCCATATCCACGTATTACCCATCTTCAGAAAAGTAATAAAGGCATGCCTAGCATCATTTCCAGCAACAAATGCCTTAGAACCAGCAAATAGACCATGCAAGCCTCATCACTTTAATTGCCCCACGAACCCATGTTAGCGATTCAGCTGGTGGTTCAGGCTTAACAACAAAAAATGCAACCCAAAATAGTTGCAATAAAATAGCAAACGTTGATGTGAGATGAGGTGCAAAATGATAAGTTCTTACCCTTGGCTGAGAATATTCAAACGGTGGTTCCTCTAAGCCACTTTTGACCATCCACCAACCAATAAGACCCTGCCCAGTACCCAGGACAAACTAGAAAAATTTATCCTAAAACCCAACCTGATAGCTAAGAAAATGGGCTTTCTCTACTTCTGCCCAAGCCCAATCAAACGGTCACATTATTCAAAATGAGTAAAGGTGATTATTTTTGGGCCTGTTATTCCCACTTTTTTTTTTTCTCTTTTCACCTTTTTATTTATTTATAAAAAAGGTAGTCCATTACTATTTTACCTCCATTTTCTTTTTACTATCTCTTCTCTTCCCACTCTCAGTTTCTCAATGCACAAAAACATATTTCTATTATGTACAATGTTTTCACTGTGCATCAAAGTTTGATACACAACAAAAACACGTTTTCATTCTGTAACTTCGATATACAATGAAAAAGCATTTCTGTTGTATTAATTTTTTCAGAAAAATTAATTAAAATATTAATTATGATGTAATTTACCATTTTTAATTGAAATCAAATTAATTATAATACAATTTACCCTTTTTGATAATAATCAAATTAATTATGATACAATTTTAAAAGATATACGATACAAGTTATCATTTTTAATAATAATCAAAATAATTATGATGTAAATTAACCTTTTTAATTGTAATTAAATTAATTATGATGCAATTTTAAAAAATATACAATACAAGTTACCATTAATAATAATCAAATTAATTATGGTAACTTGTATAGTATATTTTTTTTAAGTGTATCGTAATTAATTTGATTCTTATTAAAAAGAGAAATTTGCATCATAATTAATTCGATTATTATTAAAAATGGAAACATACATCGTATATTTTTTTAAATTGTATTATAATTAATTTGATTACTATTAAAAAGGTAAATTGTATCGTAATTAATTTGATTTCAATTAAAAATGGTAATCTATATCCTAATTAATATGATTAATATTAAAACGGATAAATTTATCATAATTAATATTTCAATTAATTTTTTTCAAAAAAATTAATACAACAAAAATGCGTTTTCATTGTACAAAATATATAACGGAAACACGTTTCCGTTGTATTAAGGGGGTATGCCCTCCATACACATCCGTTGTACAATATATACAACGAAAACACATTTCCGTTGTATATGGAGGGCGCACCCCTTTAACACAACGGGAACACGTTTCCGTTGTGTATTTTGTACAACAAAAACACTTTTCTATCAGAGACATTTTTGGGGGAAAAAATAACAAACAATATATGGGGTAAAAAAAATGAAAAATTGGGTGGGAATGGCAAGGCCCTTACTTTTTGTATCCCTTTTTTCTCTTCTTATTCCCTCTTTTTTTTCTACATTTCAGAAATTAATTTTAAAATATATAAAATAATGTTAAAAACAAAATTTTTAAATAAAAAAAGGACGAGATGAAAAGAGAAAAAATGAGAGTTCACGTGACAAAATTCACTCTATATTATAAATTTGAATCTCATTCTTGAATTATAGTTTTTTAGGAGCTATTATTGAATGAGAGCATTTTTGTGAGTTATTCTTGAATAAAAGTGTTTTTAGAAGTTATTTTCACTCTTATTGAGTCATATGTCTTATCATAATTCTATATATTGAGCATTTAGTTTTGTTTTTTAATTTCTTATTCTTTTCAAATATATTTCTTAATTTTAATTTAAAATTTAATTTGATTTAACAACTAACTCAAAAAAAATTCTTTCTCTATAATCTCAAACTACTATTTTTTATTTTTATCTATATACTTGATTTTCTTATTTGCTTTTCACTTTCAATCTACCCCTTTCATCTTTATTCATCAATTAAATTTCAATTATTTTTTAAAAGAATTTGTCAATAATTAAAAATAATCTTCTACCATAATATAAATTATCATAAATGCAAAATACAATTTATATATTAACAATATTTATTTATTACAATTTTAATTATAAAATAATTTATATATTAAAAAATATATATTTATTATAAATTTTAATTATATAAAAATAAATATTTACTTTATTCACATCTTTCTATCATAAGTAGTTAGTCAGGGTAGAAAAGTTTGGGACGTAAGGTAGTTTACCTAATTAATCAGTGCAATTTAATTAAAACTAGATTTTAGACCCATGCATTGAACGAGTTTGTTTAAGTTGAGTGATTAATCTTATAGGGGTATAAAGTGTCAATATTGCGATTGCGAAAAAAGAATAATAGGTTAAGTTTGAGTTTGATTGTTAACAAAAAAATCATTTTTCTTTTACATTTTTAGTTTGTCTACATTTTCTTTCATAAGTTTTTCTCTGAGTATTCACATATTTTCTTTGTTCTCTAACTCTTTCTTCTTCCTAATATTTTATTTTCCTTTATTTTTTATGTTTTAAAAATTTGATTTGGATATTGATTTTGTTTGATTAAGTGAAATTTTGTCATTTAGTATGCAATATTTTTAGATGAGTAAGGAATGAATAAAAGATAATATCCATAGTTAACATCTATCATGAGGTTTAAATAATTTGTCATATTATATTTAGACACTTGAAATTAACATATAATGTAATTTTAGATGGGTTTATAAATTTAACACATGGTTTCTTTATATTAAATTTGCACATGTAAATAAAATAAATATTTATTAAAAATATTCAGATATACATTAGATGTAATTACATTGTGGAAGATTATTATATACTTCATTGTACACTATATTTTTAGTATAATCTAAATAATTCTCATCCTATTCAATAATAAGAATCTTCAATCCCTTTGGTGAAGTCACTTTTGATAATGCAACATATAATTGCCCATGACTAAAGACAGGGTTTGACAAATATAATCTCATGTAATTCAATAATTGACCTTGACTTTTATTTATTGTCATTGCATAACATATCTTTATTGGGAATTGCTTTCCATGCAAGACAAAAGGCCACTTTTGGTCAATAGCTGTGAGGATTATTTGTGAAATAAGTATTTTGGCACCAACATTACTTTCTATTATTATTTTTGCCTCTTTTATTCAATCTATTAAATGCATGATAAGGAGTCTTGTTTCATTGCACATTTCTAATGTAGGATTAAAATTCCTTGATAACATAATAGGCATTCCTTCTTTTTGCTACAAATAATGATTTGGAAATCCATTAAAAGTCGAGGAGTTTAAAAAATTCAACTAGATATATAAGCTCTTGATCAGCAATATTATCAGTTGCTTTGTCAATCTCATAAGAGATTCTATACTCCTTTGTTGGTCCATCAATCACGTGAATAATAATATTGTTAAATAAAAGGAAAAGTTAAAAAAATGTTAAAAATTAACAAAATCTAAAGTTTAGGGTTTATTCAAAAATATATTTTTTATCTAGAAAGAAAACAGAAAAACAATTATATATTCTATTTAATAAATACAAAATAATAATTAATATTATTGAAGAAAAATGTATTTATTTGTATATTTATAAAATACTACATTAATAATATTAAAAAATACATTAATTTTTTTTCTTGAGTTCATTTTACTATTCTAATTTTGTTATTTAAAACATGTTTTATAAACAATAATAACTAAAGATATATTTCATTATTTATATATTTTATTATTATTATTATCTTTTTAATTGACATATATACATTAGTTAATAAGGTTTTTACATTTTATTCAAATTAAATTTATGTCCAGTGTTAGATTGTATTATTGTGATAATTCATTGTTTTGACTGAAAATGAATTATTATTGTTATTTCTTAATACTTTTATTGTTTTCATAACAACATTTATAATATTTTTAATACCTAAGCCATTGTAATTTCTAATCAAAATTAATTTCATATTTATCTGTTACAAAGTGTCAATTCTCATAACAACAATGATAAATATAGTTAAATATAATTCTTTAAAATTCAAAACCATCAATTATCACAATAACAATAATAAAATATGGTTATCACAATGAAAGACTAAAAGATTATATAAATTTATTTTTTTATTCATTCATCTTAAACTTCCAAAATCTTCTTTTGCTCCCAAACTTCCAAAATCTCCCTTTGCTCTTCAACTTTCGAAAAACTCCTTTTGCTCCTTATCATTGTTATATACAATTTTTTAAAATTACTTACTTAAATGCTTCGATGAGATCATTACCACCTGGTGTTGTCATAAATCTTTATCGATCTTGAAGTTGAAATATACAACTCACCTAAAAACAAAATTATATATAATTGTTAAAAAAAATGTGTCTTATATTTACCTTAATAAACATTTTAATTATATATAAAAATTGCAACATTTGGTTTCGGAGCACCAAACACTTTAGCTTTCAATGTTTGCTCAAATATTTTCACATATTCATCTCATATTGTGACTCTCTACGTGTTTTTGCTACCAATATTTTGATTTTAAAAAATATGTTAGCATCAAAGAGTACATATTTGTAAATACTTAATTATTTTAATTTTTAACAACATGTGGTACATTATGTCTTTGAGTTGAAGTGTGAGCATATCAACTTTGTCATGAGGAGTTGTCATCTCTTCAACGGGATCCACATTATTGATAGCTCCAATCACATCTAATAAAAAACCAAAGTTATATAATTATGTAAAAAAAATAAAATTAGTTGATAATGTATTTAATAATATTAGATACTACACTAACATGTTAAAGCATCTACAACGACTCTGCAAATGTTCAAAATTCACAAATTCAAAAATATGGTGAAGAATTATGTTATCATCATATAATTCCTTCATAATTGTTGTAGCATATAATTGTAACATTGAATGATTTTTTTCAACTATAGGAAATTTCTCTTTATTCTTTGAGACCACAAAATTCTTAATGGTGTATATTTTTCCTTCTTGCAAGATTTTATTGAACTTATGTAGAACATTTCTCACTATAGTAACATGCATATTAAAAATTAGAATAAAAATACATTTCATGATTGTAGTATAACTAAAGAGTAATATAAAGATTGAAATCTTTTCATCAATTAACACCATATCTATGTTAATTAAATCTTTCTTCAAATAAATATTAAGAGTGTCTCACATTCGCAAAACTTGCACCTTGACGATGCTTTCATCAGTTGTAAAAGATCAATTATTAAGCAAACTATATCTATCAAAAGGGTAAAAATATGTTAATTTTGTATAGAAATTCCTTTTTAATAGTAAAAATAATTTACTTACTCTTGATGAAATTGTTGTAAGTACCCATTGTTTGTTGAACGTCATTTCAAGTAGCCATTATTTGATGATAGAGGAGGTTGCTAACACAGGTGTCAAAATGTGTGAATAGTATTAAAAATGTGTAAGAAGGTAAATTTTATGGTTCGTGATACTTATAAAGGTGACGTTTTCAATAAAATATTAATGAAAATTAATTAAATATGTTTAACATTACAAACATGAATAAAATATAGTTTATATTATTAAATATAAATAAGATAACATTTTATTAAATATGAACGGACCATTATAGGATAGCAAAAGGTCCTACAATTTTTTGCTATATAAATGTGGTTTATATAACAAACCTCATTTAAATAGAAAAAAAAAAAAGATAATGTGGTTTAAAAAGGATAATATGGTTTATATACTGATTTTAAAAAAGGTGGTTTAAAAATCAATGACACACTTCATCATAGAAAAAATGAACAGACCATATTATTAAATACAAATAAGATAATATTTTATTAAATATGAATGGACCATAATAGGATAATTAAAGATCTATTTCACTTTTAGATAATGAAAGGTTTGTTATGGTTTTTAATAAAATATTAATGAAAATTAATTTAATATGTTTAAAGTTACAAATATAAATAAAATATAGTTTACTATTTTATATTATCTGTCTATCAATCTATATCTATTTATCTCTCTCTCTCTCTCTCTCTCTCTCTCTTTCTCTCTCTCTCTCTCTCTCTCTCTATATATATATATATATATACATATACAAATCTGATTAGAAAATATATATTGTTAACTTAATTACAATTATCAAACTTATATATTAAATATCATTAATGCGAATAATTTAATTCTTCATTAAATATAAATAGGTTTGTTAAATCTAATTAAGTCTAATTAACGAATATGAATGAATATGATTTGAAAATATATTATTAATTTAATTATAATTATCAAAATTGTATTATAAATATAATTAATGCGAGCAATTTAATTCTTCATTAAATATAATTATGTCTATTAATTCTAATTAGGTGCAATCAACAACTATCTAAAGTTCAGGACTTTATCCTACTGCTATACAAACTTCAAGTCTCCTTTACTATATATATAGAATATAGATATAGATATAGATAGAAGATAGATAGATATATTGAGAATGTAAAAAAAATTTACACTATTATTTAGTTGTGATAAGATTGTTAATTTTTATAATAATTACTTTAAAAATTATATTAAAAATATTTTTAATTGATTGATAATATAATTTTTTATGTTAATAATGTATCAAAATTAAACTCTTAGTTAATATTACTTTATTTTGTATTATATTATTTGTTATTACCTCCTAACATTATTTGTAAACATTTTCATATAATTTAATTATTAGATTTAATATAAAATTTATAGCAATTATTTTAAAAATCATATATAAAATAGAGTTTAATGAATATGCATTGTCAGTATAAAAGATTTTATATTATCAACTAATTAGAAATCAGTTTTGATGTGACTTTTAGGGTAATTATTATCAAAACCAACAAATTTACCATTATTAATTTGTGATTGAATGATAATATAAAAAAATGTGTATACTTGATTCTCAATATGAGAAAATAACTTCTAATTAGTTTCCGATATAAAAATATTTGTACTAATAATATATCAAAAACATCCACACAAGTTGCAAAGTTGTGGGAACTTCAATGTTTTCTTTATATATTAAACGGCAATAACTTCGTAAAATAATTAGCCTCATCATACACACTAACAGATATATAAAATCTTATATTACCTTTATTATCTTCTCACATTTCAATGATTTGGGATAAGCTAATAACTCTTTGATTCTTATAATATATGGGTGTTTTATTTATTTATTTTTTAATTTTTGTCTGTCTTAGTTCTTATTAGTTTTTTTTTTTGGGATTACCTTTATTATCTTCTCACATTTCAATGATTTGGGATAAGCTAATATCTCTTGATTCTTATAATATATGGGTGTTTTTATTTTGAATTTGATTTTTTTTTTGTTTATTTTAGTTCTGATTAATTTTTTTTATTTTAGTTCCGCAAACCCATAAAATATACATATTAAATATTAATATTATGTTAGGAATTGTTTCTACTATTTAATTGGCTCAAGGTCCTGTTTAATTGAAATTATAAGGTTCCTAAGGTAATGAATTATCTAATTAAGTAATTGGTTTCCTAAGATTAATATAATAATTTCCAGTTAATTAAGTTAGGAGCTAACCATACTCTTCTCAAATTTTTAAGTGTCTAGTTCAAATAAGAAGCAAATTAAATCTATAATTTTAGGTTCCTTAATCTTCAAAATAATTCAACAATTGGTTTAAAATAAAGTAATTTTAACACAGTTATAATTTTATTATGAAATTAAACTAATAATAAAATTTATTGGACTTTATTTTCCTTTAATCATTGCCAATAAAATTGACCTTTATAGATTATCATTATCATTTCAAAATAATTTCTAAAAAAAAAAAAATCAGAAGTATACAATAGGATTTCAAAATAGGCTATGGTCCATTTGAGACTTTGCAACTCAAATGAGGTCTATTTAATGGATAATTTTTTTTCCCATAATAAGTGACAGATTCGAACCTTGGTATAATGGAAATTTTGTTTTTTTTTTTTAAATGGCTGAAATTTGGTGTTTGTGTAGATTGTTAATTGAAATTTTGTGAGAAAGATTAACATTATCCACTAAAATATCAACATCACATGAACAATGAAATGTGTCTTGTCGTGGGGAAACACAAAGTCTTTGCTTTAGTAAGCTTGTATTTGTAATAAGAAAATGATTTCACTTCTCTAAAATAAATGATTCATTTTTGGGAGAAAAATAAATAATTTCAATCGTAATTAAGAAAATCAACACTTAATATTATACAAAGATATGTAATAAAGAAACAATTTGTTAAAATTTACTTCCCTAATTTTTTCAATAATGACTAAGATTGTGTACTTTTTTTACCCTCTAGCACGAATACTCATTTTGTAGGAATGTTCCATTTATTTTCACTGTTAGTATAATTGATTTTTGTGATATTAATTTTGAAAGAATTTTTATTAGAATTGACATTAAGACAATTGATTTGTGTTTGGATTTGATATTCTAAAAGTCAGTAAAGGAAAAATGATTTTACTTAGTTAAAATAATAAAATTATTTTTAAAATATAAATAAAATATAGTTTATGAATTTCACGTTTAAAATTAATTCTAACTATCGAAAAAGTTAATTTCACGTCCGGCATAATAAATTCTACCTACACGAACAAAAAAAATCCAAACAAACTTTGCATTCAACAAAATCAATTTTAACCAAACAGTAGTAGGTAGGTAACCTAACCATTTTTTACTTTGACGGGAAAGGAAATTAAACAGGTAACTTCTTCTTACCCTTTTGGTTCATTTCAATCACCATGATTTGCACATTTTGGCGGATGATACCTACTCACCATTCTGTACCGTACGATCTAAACCCTTCTCCATCTACCCGTTATCTGAATTCACTTACTGGAAAGCCAAGACACATCAACTGAGGCAAAGTTCATATCTCCCATTTCATCTTCACCCAACCCACACACACCCTTCCTCTCTCTTCTCCGCATATACAGGTTTGCATTCTTACTATTATTCTCTGTGAATTTAATTCAATGCTCCTTTTCGTTTTGGTTGATTGTGCTAAATCCCAATAGAAACCACACACGCCAGTACACTAGGGATCTGATTCTCATGTTCTCTTCTGCTAATTAATTGCTGTGTTGCATAGAATTCCCTTTCTTTCTTTATTTTTTAATCTTATTGGGTCATCAATTCATATGATATATGCTGTGTTTAGGTTCGATTATTGAGACTTTTGTTGAATCTAATCGATCATCTGATGGTTTCTCTGCTACCTTGCCCAATGCCATTTATCGTTTAAGCGGGTTTCTGATATCTGATTCTTTTTGGCAAAACTAGGGTTTCGAAACGACATTGCAATGGACAATGAGGCTGTGGTTTTTGATGGGCATGGTGAGGGAGAGAGCAAGAGGGTTGACCTTGGGGTGTCCGAGGAGAGTGATCAGAATATGGCCGGGTCTGATAAGTTGAAGGATTTGGGTGTGGAAGGAGAGGAGGTTTTTGAGGAGGCAATGGACCCGCAAAAGCATTTCCATGATCAGGGGGATGTTGTTGGTAGTAAAAGCAATGATACTGCCATAGTTAGTGCATTGCCTACGGCTTTGGTTGTCAAAACCTGTGATGCCACAGAGGAGCTGCCTTTGGTTGAAGAGGCATTTGGGGTTGCTGATGAGTCTGGCAAACACCCGCATGGGGAGGTTGAATTAAATGCTAGCCAGGAGGTGGATAAGGATGAGAGGGGGCAGCTTGACAGCTCTCATCCTGATGGAGTTGATTCTGGAGGGACAGGGGGTGACGAATCCTACATTGTGGGGGATCATGGTTTTGAAAATAGTGATTATAGTGGTGGAATGGAAGTATCTGATTTAAAAACTGATGGAGACATGGTGTTTGAGAACAAAGACATGGTGGATGTAAACTCTGGTTCATCGAGTGAGAAGGCTGAAAATGACGATCCTGAATATGTGGCCCCTAGACAAAATGGTGGTATGATCTTTGAAAATGGAAGCTCAGACAGGGTGGAGCATGTTCTTACTGAGTCTCATACAGAATCTGATTCCAATGAGGAGATGCCAAATCAGGATGCTGATGCTGAGAATCTGGAGGAGGATAGCTTGGATCCTGCATTTAGAGGTGACAAAATAGAGGAACAGTTGAATGCTTCAGGTGATCCTTATAGCAAAATTCAAGATGATACAGTTGAAGAGGTGCATGAAAAGTCAGCTTGTAGGGATTTAGAACTTCAAGGTGGAATAATTATGGATATGGAGGATGAGATCCATGGCTCTGATATAATCCATGGGGATAGACATGGCAAAGAATCGAAAGTATCTGATAGTCAGAGTAATGAATGCAAAGATTATAGTAATGATGAAATTAAGGAAGCTAAAGCTGGATCAGATTCAGAGCATCTGGAAGCAATTGGTGAAATAGGAGGAGCTTCTCCTGACCTACATGAAGCTGTGGAGGAAAGGGAAGAGATACACACTGCTGGAAGCTCATCCTTTTCGAACAATTCTTTTGCTGATGAGATACCGACTGTTCAGGCTGGTGCAGCTGATTTAAAACAAGGAAGGACCAAGGATTATCCGTGTCAGATTTCTAATGAAGATAATCGTGGAAATCATGAAAACTTGTCTGTAGTTAGGGAGCCCGAAAAAATAGCAGAGAATAATGCAAAAGAGAAGGAAACCACTCAGATCACTAAAGAGCAGAATAGTAAGCTTGTTTCCTCATCTGAAAAATCTGTTGCTGCTGGTCTCTCTCCTGTTTGTCCTGCTGGACTTGGACATGCAGCTCCATTATTGGAACCTGCTACTCGGGTAATGCAGCAGCCTCATGTGAATGGTACTGTATCTAATACGCCATCCCGAAAAATGGAAGACTCCTCAAATGGGGAGACTGAGGAGTATGATGAGACTCGTGAAAAACTTCAGATGATTAGGGTGAAATTTTTGCGGCTAGCTCATAGACTTGGACAGACACCCCACAATGTTGTTGTGGCACAAGTTTTATATAGACTAGGACTGGCTGAACAACTAAGAGGGAGGAATGGGGGCCGTGTTGGTGCTTTTAGCTTTGATCGTGCAAGTGCAATGGCTGAGCAACTCGAAGCAGCAGGTCAGGAACCACTTGATTTCTCTTGTACAATTATGGTTCTTGGCAAGACAGGAGTTGGGAAAAGTGCAACCATTAATTCTATATTTGACGAGGTTAAGTTGGTTACTGATGCTTTTCATATGGGAACAAAAAAGGTTCAGGATGTTGTGGGAACAGTGCAGGGCGTTAAAGTGCGGGTCATTGATACACCAGGACTTCTACCTTCCTGGTCAGACCGGCGACATAATGAGAAGGTCCTGCACTCTGTCAAGCGCTTTATTAGAAAAACACCACCCGATATTGTGCTTTATCTTGATAGGTTAGATACGCAGAGCCGGGATTTTAATGATATGCCACTCTTACGCACAATTACTGAAAATTTTGGATCATCCATATGGTTCAATGCCATCGTGGTTCTGACTCATGCTGCATCTGCTCCTCCTGATGGCCCTAATGGTACTTCTTCCAGTTATGACATGTTTGTCACACAGCGTTCTCATGTTGTGCAGCAAGCCATTCGTCAAGCAGCTGGAGATATGCGTCTCATGAATCCTGTATCATTGGTGGAGAACCACTCTGCATGTAGAATAAATAGGGCTGGCCAGAGAGTGCTGCCTAATGGCCAGGTTTGGAAACCTCATCTGTTACTCTTATCTTTTGCATCCAAAATTCTGGCCGAGGCAAATGCTCTTCTCAAGTTACAAGATAGTCCACCTGGAAAGCCTTACACAGCCCGAGCAAGAGCGCCACCATTACCATTTCTTCTATCATCCCTTCTGCAGTCAAGGCCGCAACTAAAGTTGCCAGAGGAGCAGTTTGGTGATGAGGACAGTCTTGATGATGAACTTGATGAGTCACCCGATTCTGATGATGAAACTGAACCTGATGACTTACCTCCATTTCGACCTTTAACAAAGGCCCAGGTGGAAAAACTGTCTAGATCTCAGAAGAAAGCATATTTTGATGAGTTAGAGTACCGAGAAAAACTTTTTCTGAAGAAACAATTGAAGGAAGAAAAAAAGCAACGGAAGATGATGAAGAAAATGGCAGAATCAGCAAAAGATCTGCCAAGTGACCATAGTGAAAATGTAGAGGAAGAAAGTGGGGGTGCAGCTTCTGTTCCTGTTCCCATGCCAGATTTGGCCTTGCCTGCATCTTTTGATTCTGATAACCCCACTCATCGGTACCGTTATCTTGATTCATCCAACCTGTGGCTTGCAAGACCTGTCCTAGAAAGTCATGGATGGGATCATGATGTGGGTTATGAAGGGTTAAATGTAGAAAGAATGTTTGTTTTTAAAGACAAGATACCCTTGTCTTTTAGTGGTCAGGTTACTAAGGATAAAAAGGATGCTAATGTTCAGATGGAAATAGCCAGTTCAGTTAAGTATGGAGAAGGGAAGGCATCTTCGTTAGGTTTTGATATGCAGACTGTTGGGAAAGACCTGGCTTACACATTACATAGTGAGACAAAATTTTGTAATTTTAGGAGGAATAAGGCAACTGCTGGTCTCTCATTTACTCTCTTGGGTGATGCCTTGTCAGCTGGAGTTAAATTGGAAGACAAGTTGGTTGCTAATAAACGATTCAAGTTGGTTATTGCTGGTGGTGCAATGGCTGGGCGTGGTGATCTTGCTTGTGGTGGCAGTTTGGAGGCTCAATTGAGAGATAAAGATTACCCCGTGGGGCGTATGTTATCAACACTTGGGCTTTCTGTTATGGATTGGCATGGAGATCTTGCTGTTGGGTGCAATCTACAATCACAAATCCCTGTTGGACGGTATACAAACCTTGTTGCCCGGGCCAATTTGAACAACCGTGGTGCCGGACAAATTAGCATTCGTTTAAATAGTTCAGAGCAGCTTCAAATTGCTTTGATTGGTCTCATCCCTCTACTTAAGAAGCTAGTTGGTTATCCTCAACAATTGCAGTTTGGACAATGACGACAATGATAATGTTAGGTTAGTACACTGTAGCACTTGCACGGTAATAGGTAATTACTTTCAGATGGCATCTCTTGCTGGTCGCCATGAAATGAGAATGATACTAAATTGCGTTTTCATGTTTTCTATACCCAGAATTATCTACTAGTTGATCATAGTCTTTGTAGTGTCCCTTGTTAGATATGCTCGTTTGATATTTTTGTTACATTATGCTGCTGGACTCCAAATAATGCATTTTTTCTTACGTATATCTGCCTCGTGTACTTAAGGGCGTGTAAATTCTTAGATTGTTGCCTCTTGCCCTTCGTACTGTTGGAAACATTTTTTCTCCTTCGTTAATTTTTATTGTCTCGGGTAAGGACGTTTTCATACTGTTTATTGATTTGGCAAATGTGACTTCCCTTCTGTTTTAAGGGTTACTTTGAATTTGAATGAGTGGCCTCCTTCCTTGAGCAACGCTCAACTTTTGTTCCGCATTTCATATTTTTTGTCCCCTGCTGTACAGCCAATGCTGGTTTGATGCAAAAGGAATGAGAATGAGTATCGAATGATTATAATGACCGGTTTGTTTGGCTCGTATGTTATTCTATTTTAGTTTTTTAGTTCAATGGTTAAATTTCTATAAAATTATCTTATTTTTTTCAATATAATTTAGTAGTAATGTTTTAGAACTACCATAGAGCTGAACAAGAGGGTTACGACCTCTCATGATAAATTGGTAACTTGCTATCGGCATTTAATGTTTTTGTTTTACTGCATTTATTTTACTGCTTCTATAGGCTAAAAAACTGTATCCTGCAATGCAACGGTTAGACATTTGTTTTTAAATTAGTTGATAGCAAGCAAATATAATTGATATAATTCATACATACTATAAAATAATAAATGTTGATTGTTATTATAAGTATCAATATTTTTATATAAAATTTGTTTTCTCACATTATTAATATTTATATTTGTAAAAGTAGGTAATTAGATAATATATTTTCTTATAACTATTTTTTAATGATTAAGAATCTGTTCTTATATAAAAACGGTTTTCACGCACGATATCTACGTCATCCCCCTCTAATAATGAACCTAATTAAGAACGATTTTAAATTTTAGGGTTTAACATTTAGGATTTTTAAAAATGTTCTTAGGTAGCCTAAAGAGAATAAATAATCAAGTGTCTGTCGTTGTAATTCAGCAACTAAAACGCAAAACAGACCTTTTCCCTCTTTTCAAATTGGGATGCAATTACTTGTATAAAAAATAAATAAAATAGAAGCATAATTTGAGGCATAAAATAATATAATAATATTTAGAGTCGATACAATATGCAGTTATCTTCATTAAGTACTCTTATAAAACTATTAAAAATTTTAGCGCTAAATAATTAATTTTAGTAATTTTGGGAGTAATATATAATTTTCTTAATTACTTGTGTTCGCAAATAAGTAAAATTAACTTGTCTGGCAAATCAAACTCTTGATATCAGAATCATATTCTTTTATTATGATTTTTTAGCTTGTGATACTAATACATAGGGAAGTTTCAAGGTTTAAATGAAGGAGGCTTCCTAATCTTAGTTGCTTGCTCAAAACGATATGCAATCTCAATTAGCTTTGGTTCTGAACCCTTGAGCCCTGCAAAGTTAATGCCAAATGGAACCCCCTTATTATTATATCCTGCAGGCACATTGATTCCTGGGTATCCTCCAATAGCAAGAGCATGGTAAATAATTGACCCTGGAGTCACCACTGCATCAAGCTTATTATCTTTTATCGATTTTTCGAATCCATCTCTGGATAGTCTTTCCAAATTGGCCAAGGCTACCATCTCTCTCTCACCAATTCCATTTGTTGCTTGGGATGCCAAAAATATGTCTTGATTATACACCGTGAGCAATTCCTACACAATGAACAGTTACTTAATATCTTTAATTAGTGATACAAAGGTATGGATATAGTATGAGTAGTTAGCTTACCAAAATGGCATTCTCCCTGTTAAACTTTATAATATCCTTTATGGATCGTACTGGAGAAACCACCAGGTCATTTTTGAGATACCTATTTAGGGCTATTTTGTACTCTGCATAAAGTAAATTTATTTCGCCACTTCTATTTGAATCTGAAATCTCACCAATAGTAGCTATTTGAAGATTATCTATAACGTCTGCTCCCATTTTCCTTTAATCACCAAAAAGATAAATGTTATGTCAATTATGATTTAATAAAATAAGATTGTGTATGTGTCTTATTTAGATAATTTGTTCATTTAACTCATTAATTGTCTATTTACCTTAAGGTTTCCGTATGCTTCTCAAAAGCCTGAGTTATATCAGAATCATTTAAAAGACTTATGAAAGGCTCCCTTACGATTCCTAATCTCTTTCCTTTAAGCCCATCAACTTTGAGGTATTGTTTATATCCCCCAGGTGGAATATATTTTGACGCATTTATAGTTGCTGGATCATTGTAGTCAATCCCAACAATTACGTCAAGAACATAGACAGCATCTTGTACAGTTCTGCAAATAGGCCTGGAAAAAAAGAAAATTTAATTGTCATGTTAATAGTCTAGAAGTTTAAATTTTAGTGCTTAATATAATTATACATTTATTTCATTTCAAGTAAGACTGAATTACATGTTGCATTTAATTCATTAAATTTCAAGAACAATATGTTGTAGCCTTGAAACATCTCTTACCCAATAGTATCTTGTCTAGGAGAGATTGGGATAACTTGAGCTCTGCTGGTGAGACCAACGGTTGGTTTAATGCCTACTACTGAATTGAAGCTGGCTGGACATAAAATTGACCCATTATTCTCAGTTCCAAGTGATACTGTGACTAAATTCGCAGCAGTTGATATTGCTGATCCACTACTAGACCCACATGGATCTGCTGATAAAACATATGGATTCTAGAAAGTCATAGAAATTCTCATGTTAGTACGAGGGTCCATTATGTAATCATAATGTTTTCATAGTGATTGAAATTATGAGGATTTTGATGTAGAAGGAGAACGAGAGATAAATGAGAATGAAACACTGAATTGATATTAATTGATATTAATCACAATATATTAACGTGTTTTATATGTTCATAAAACCTAAATATCTAACCCTTATTTACATTAATCATAATTCTAATTAATTGAGGAAACAAATTATGATAAGAATGATAGGGAAATATTTTTTTTATTTACCATCAGTTTCCTCTCTGAAAGACAATCATGTTTAAAGTACAGTGGGACACTAAATGTAAACACTTATGTTATTGGGGATTTGGATTTCGGTTTTCTAAGTTGTAGGGGACTAGTAGTGATGAATCCAAAAATTTTAAGTTGTGAGGGCAATACTCATATATATAAATTTGTGGGGTAATATTCATTATTAGTTGACTTTTTTTTTACTGCATTATTCAAATTATAGGAGAAATTTATAATTATACATATACATCATATTAAGAAAAGTTAAAATGCTTGTGGGGGCAATTTCCCCATAAAGCTCCAAGTAAATCCATCTCTTGGACTAGTTACTTCTGCTAAACTCAACCTCTGTTAGTAGATCAATAGGAAAATATGGTAACTAATTGAAGAATAATTTACACATCTTATTGGTATTATTCTTAACTTGTTTGGACTATGATAGTGCTTACTTTGTTTAATTTAATTGCGTTTTATGACACTGTGCTTAATTGGGCATTTGTATGAATTTGAGTTACTTTTTTAATTTTAAACTCACTCTGGCCTTTGTATCATATGTAAATCATATCTTGAACTATATTCATTAAAATAAGGTGATCTTGGGCTTTACGGAAGATAAGAGAAAAACCTTCAACTTTCATGAATAAGTCGATACCTAACTCGATCTTTATCTAGGTGAAAAAGCATCATCTAACAGTCTGACCTTTGTAATATCTTATGGCAATATATCTTGAATATATAACTCATCTGGGTGAAAAAGCATCATCTAACAGTTTGTAGGTGTCAAAATTGAATAAATTGGTGTCAAATTAAACTTCACATCCTGATATATATAACTTATATAAAGTTATGGAAAAAAAAATTGGTCAATTACGGGTTTAAAATTGGAGTAGACAATGAATCATCTTATTAGATATTAGAGAACAACAATAGAAACCTAAAATAACCATAAATTAGTCATTTGAAGTTTGAATTGCATTGGACTTGGGTGCCAACTTTTTTCTTTTGGGTTTAGTCTCATTTTGGGACTATATATAGTCAGAAAAGTAAAATAGGAGTTAGTTATTGGGTATAAAAGGATATAGTGTGAATTTGTTAGGGGATTCTTTTTGGATAATTGATTTTTTTATTCTTTCTTCTGCTCTCTTAGTCTTCTTGTCTCTATAGGATTTTTCCATGGAAATGGCTATGGAGAACCAAGTCTTTAATCAATCTAAAGAATGCAAGAATATGGTTTGAATTTTTAAGATAACCATTCATAATTTTAATGTTCTACAATGCATTCTCTCGTCTTTGATCTCGTAATTGTAATGAGAGAAGTTAGGATTGATCAAGCCAAAATTTGTTAACTATTCCATTAAAAGACTAGATTAATAGATTTGATAATTTAGGTTAATCAAATTGGATCAAAGCAACTAAGATCTAATAGTAGGTCAACATATTGACTCTATACTATGTATTGTTAATCAAATTCTAGGTGATTACCTAATATAAATTCATATATTAGTAATGATCGCAATTCAACCTCTTGAGATTTATGATGGATTCAGCCAGATGCTCCAGAAATTCTTAGTTTGAGGCTTTTATTAGTTAAATTTTCTTTTACATTTTTCTTGCATTCTACTCTATCGGAATCATCCTTCACTCCTCGCCTTTTTAACATTGCTAATTTGTTTGAGAAAGTCAAATTGGTCATTGGGATATGACCATTGGTTATCTTATGTGACAAATATTACTAGGAAGCTTAGAATTATTTTGACTTGCGTGTGACAATCCTAAGATGATAAGAAAACAAATCCTAAAAAATAATCTAAGATATTTTATATAATAGTAATATGGTAGACTATGTTGTCCCTGAAATTTACCATTAGTAGTAGTAGCATTAAGATATGAACTAACCTTTCCATAGCCACCTCTGGCGCTCCAACCATTAGGAGCATTCGTAGACCGAAAACTAGACCATTCATTCAAACTAGCCTTTCCCAAAATAATCGCCCCAGCCTTCCTCAACTTAGCAACCACACCTGCATCACGAGGCCCCATAGAGCCAAGCAATGCAAAAGAGCCATCCGTGGTGTTTAGCTTGTCTTTGGTTCCAATGTTATCCTTGAGCAGAATGGGAATACCGTGCAATGAAGACAAAGATGTTGGTGCCTTGATTGCACGTTCGCGGTCAGCTCGATCCGCTATGGACAAGGCGTCTGGATTCACCTCTATGACTCCTTTGAGAGTAGGGTTCAGTCTTTCGATTTCGCGCAAATAATACTCAACCAATTGCTTTGATGTGAGTCTTTTTTCTTGAAAAGCAAGCTGAATTTCGCTTATAGTTGCTTCTTTGAATGGGAATTGTTGTGCTGTGACAGTGTATGACTCATATGATAACATAGTTAAAAGAATAATTAACATTGGTGGGAGGAGGAGGCCAGCGAAATTGAAGAATAATTTGATAGCCATGAAAACAATTTAACAAAAACACGATGGATTGATATTTCCTTCTTTTTTTCGTTGCCACGATTCTTTATTCACTTCCTCTATTTATAGTTTGGAAGGTAACCAAGAAAGTCTTCGTCATTTGGAACCCGTGCATTTTCAAAATTAATAATAGTTAGGACATAGGCAATATTCAGTGAGGACAATTTATTTAAAAAAGTAAAAATTAATAATAATTATTATCTTATATATTTTATTCTATTTTGTTCTGACCACCAAACGAATCATTAAATTAAATACTTGAATAAAAAAATAAACACATTAAATGAATGAAAAATTTGGTAAGTTTAGATAATATGCTTGAGATCATAATTTCTAACCTAGTTAGGTATTATACTTAATAAATATATACAATAATTAATAATATAGAAAAAATATTTATTTATATATATACAAAAATACTACATTAATAACATTAAAAACTACATTAATTTTTTTTCTTAAGTTTATTTTACTGTTTTAATTTTATTACTTTAATACATGTTTTATGAATAATAATAACTAAAGATATATTTCCTTATTTATGAATTTTAATTAATTAATTGATCGTTATTTGTTTTGTAATAGTTCCTATGATTTCTTTATTGATAAATATTAATTTATATTTATGTAAAACTTTTTTCATATTTTTTATCTTTTTGGTTTATTTATAAATATTTATTTTTTATTAATTTATATGTTTTGATATTTTTATTCAACAACTAAATTTTGAAATAATTTATTATGATTTTATTCTTTATTTAAGTAATAATAGTGTTGTAATACCTATATGAAATGAATAAATTCAAAGTAAAAATAACATAATACATATGAATATACAAGTATTTAAATTTGAGTATTCATTTTTGTTATCATGGATATTATGTTAAAACGTACTTGATTTTTTGTGTGTTTATAATTAATAATATTAAATATATTTATTATAAAAATTAAAATTGATTTTAAGTCTGTTGAAACAATATAATTAATTTAAATATATATATATATATATATTAATTATTTTAAAAAGATATTTTTAATTATTTATAATATATTAATTTTAATTATGTGATATTGTTAAAAGTTTGAGTTAACTAAAATACAAAATAAATTGAACACTCCCGATTAGTGTCATGAGATTTGTCTATTATTATTGTTGTTGTTATTCTTTGTTATATAATTTTAATTTCACTATTTGTTACTTTTAAAATTATTTATCTATAAGGATTATTATATCTTTCAGATTTTATATCTTCTAATTTAATTATTATAAGAATTATTTATCTATAAGAATTATTTGTGTGTTACAAATTTTTTAATATTATTGCATATTACTTTTTATATTGTTATAAATTTTTCCTCATTCTGAGTAAATACAAAATGACAATGTCATTAATAATAATAACTATACTATTATTGCATACTCTACATCTGTTTTATATTTATGACATATAATGGATATTTTTTATTTTTTAAAGTCTGAATTTATTATAATAAAAAATCATAATAACTTCTAATTGACCGTTATGAAAGAAATATATTATTATATTTAATAATTATTATTTTCATATTTTTTTATTAATTATATATTAAATTATTTAGCGTTATAAACTATGTACTATTTAATTGATCAATTTAATATATTATTTAATATAATTTACCTAAAAAAATACACATGAAACTTTTGCATCAATTTAATTATCATTTTTCAAAATGTTATATATATGTGAGGGGAAAATTATGAAATACAATTAAGAACACCTATTACTACTATTACTACCATTATATTATTATTATTATTATTATTATTATTATTATTATTATTATTATTATTATTATTTCAATTTATAAAAAAAAATTAGAATATTAAAATTGACTCTTACGAATTTAAAAAGGCTCTATTTAAGATTATTATTATTATTAAATTTAATTGTTAAAATTGTCTAATAATTATCATTAATGTAATCAATTTAATTCTTTATTAAAAGTAAACATTAGTGAGAGAGAGATTAGTCTATAATTAATTTATTTTATAAAAATAATTAATTTTTATATCATAATTTATTTGAAACAATTAATAAACATTGAAGTAAATAATAAACTATATAAATAATATGTATAAAAATTTAATTAGGCAATAAAATTAAGTAGAAAAAATAAAAATAATTAATGGAATAATTTAACTATATAAAATTTATTACGTACCAAAACAACTATATAAAATTCATTAAATTGTGTTAAGTGAATTACATAAAAAATATAACAAAGAAGAGAAATTAATGAATAAGAAATAATGTTGTAATAATAATATACTCCTTTTTATGTCCTGCTAAACGGAAAAAAAATATTGTGAGTCAAAGATATAAAGTAAAAGTCCGATTATTGATTTTTTATTGCTCAAAATGAGAATGGCTATAAATATATACATTATTTATAACAATATAATATTTAAAAGAAAAATATAAAAACATGTATGAAAAGCTTGAACAATAATAATCAAAATTCAAACATAAAATAACATAATAGTAAAATAAGAAAAGAAATGCACAAAATGATACATGTAAAAAGCACCAAAAATAAAATAAAATAAAAGACATAGAATAAGATAATATATCTAACGTTGATTCTTACCCATCACCAAATTCATTGGATGACACGTTGTAAGAATTTTCTTTTCGTATCTCCACAAAAAGTGTTATTGCTGCAAATTAATTAAGACATATTAAGAAAAAATCTCTTGTTATCAAAGAGCAAGAACAAAATGAATGAAAGAAAGTACAAAATCAAGAAAAGAAAGGTAAACAAATGAAAATACAAAGAATGGAGAAATATACTTGCTAGGGTACCCTAAACCTCAATGGAAGAATATATAAAAGAGAATAAATGCAAGATGATTATTCAAGTATTTATTCAATTTTACAAAACCAAAACAGAGAATTAATTAGACTTGAAAATGATATAATAGGCTTTACAAAAAAAAATATTAATTATTCATTAGAGGAAAAAAATGTCCTTTTAGTTTATTTTGTAACTTTAAATTTTAAAACCCACCCACTAAAAATATTTTTTTTTATAATTTTAATTTAGAAAAAATAGGCTATGCACTGACAATGTAAAGGAGTTTTACACTGTCATCCAATCACAAACCACCATATATGATAAGTTTGTTGACTTTTATAATAATTACCTTAAAAATCATACCAAAAGTAATTTCTGATTAGTTGACAATGTAAAACTTTTACATTAATAGTGTATAGCCATTAAAGTCTTTAATTTAATACAAATTTTGAAAGACTAGTATAACCATATTAAATATAAAAAATTAAAATGACTTTTATACCTCTAGTTTAGGTAGAAAAATTACTCTAACAACCTTTTACATATATATATATATATATATATATATATATAAACATTATATTAATTCTTATGTGCAAATATATTTTTATTTTTTTAATTGATTGCTTTAAAACATGTTTTATGAATAACAATTAAAAGTAAAGATTCAATACACACATATATAAATTTAAAATAATTAATAATAATTTATTTTAAATAATAGTTATGGATAGAAATTTAGAAATAAATTCTTATATATGAGTCTATTTTACTTTCATTTTGGTTACTTTATAATATATGATTTACAAACAAAAATAATTAAAAAGGATTTTTTAAATATTTAGTAAATTTATAATAATTCAAAAAATTTATTTAAAATAATAGTTAAAGATAGAAATTAAGAGACAAATTATTACTATATATATATTCACATTTTTCTCTTATAAATAATATTTTATAAACTAATTTCTTAAATAATAATATACATAAGAAATTTAAAGTATATACATACCTGTATTAAATTTAGAAATAATAACTTTTTATTTAACAATAAATTTTTAAATATATAAATATATCATTAAATAATATTTACTAGCATTAAATATCATATTAATGTGCAGGGTCAAGTATATAAAATATTTATTTTTAATTATAATTGTTCAAAAAAATATTTCAAAGTAATAAATTAAAAAAATAAAATATACTTATGTATATACACATTAATTCATTTTTTAATTTATATCCTTAATTATTAATTAAATTAAAATATTATAAATTATTTTAAATTTAACTACATAGTTATAATATTTAATTTTATTATTATATTTTATGAAAAATATTATTATTATAGTATTTATATATCTAACTTTTTTTATCGTCTTTTAGTTTTGAAATATATCTTAATCACTTAAAATTATCAAAATTGTATAATAAATAGATTTAATGGAAGTAATTAAATTATTCATTAAACATAATTATGTTCGTTAAATTTGATTAGATCCGACGGCTATTATGATGTTCAAGTTTCGATCGATGGTTGAACTTTCTTCAAGTCTATACACTAGATTTTAAACCCGTGTCTTGCACAGGTTTGTTTAAATTATATATTTTTAATATTGGTATTTAGTATTTTTTTTGAAAAATATTTACATAAATAAAAAAAATATTTTTTACAATAATTAGTATTATATTGAATATAATTACATTAAATTTGAGGAAGATGATTAATTATATTTTTAATTAAGCAAATATTGTTTTTAAAAATATTAAGCCTATTGAAATTTATTATGATTTGTTCTTTCTCCAAGTAATAATAGTGATACAATACTTATATGAAATGTATAAATTCAAAAAAATATAAATATAATAAATATGAATGTATAATATATAATTATTTAAATTTGAGTGTCCATTTTTGTTATTGTGAATATTATGTTAACATGTACTTAATTTTTATGTGTTTTTAATTAATAATTTTTAAATATTGTAAAAATTTAAATTTATTTTGAATTTTTTGAAATAGTGTATTTTTATTAACTAGATATAGTTGTTAATTATTTTAAAATTATATTTTTAATCCTTTTGAAGATATTAATTATAATTATGTGATATTGTTGAAGTTGATTTGGTTAATTACATCGCGAGATAAATTGAACGCTACTGATCAATGGAAAGAGATTTTTCTTTCATTATTATTATTATTATTATTATTATTATTATTATTTGTGTAGCACCTAGCTGCTTTCAAGATCGAAGATTGTCTCCACAAACCAACACAATACTTCTCAGCATGCTTTGTCCTCACTCGCACGCTTCTTAAGAAACTTCCTAAGAGGTCACCCATCCCAAAATTACTCCAAGTTAAGCACGCTTAACAATGGAATTCTTAAGTGACAAGCTACTGAAAAGTAAATGCATCTTGTTGGTATAGATACCACTTATTAATTACTTTAAGCTATCCTCAACTATACAGTCCCATATCTGCATAGCCTCTAAATCCCTCTCATTCTGGTATGTATTCGATTCATTCATGTGCCCCTCTCACTATAAGCCTGTCGGGAGCCGCTCCTTGTCCGTGCCTTATTTCTTTTGCACCGGCAATTACTTCCTGCCTTCATCAATGCTCTTGAATTTTAATTTCATTATACTTGCTACTTTTTAAAGTTATTTATCTATAAAGATTATTATATGTTTCAAAGTTTATATATGATAATTTAATCATTATAAGGATTATTTATCTATAAGAATTATTATTTATATATGTTTCTAATTTTTTTAATATTATTACATGTTATTTTTCATATGGTACTATTTTTATTTCTCATTCTATAATTTAAAAAGACAATGTTATTAATAATAATAACTTCACTATTATGCATACTCTACAACTGTTTTATATTTATGATATGTAATGGGTATTTATTATTTTTTTGGTATGAATTTAGAAGAATTAAAAGTCATAATGTCTTATAATTGGTTGTTATGACATAACTCTATTATTGTAATTGTTGTTGTTATTGTTGTTGTTGTTGTTGTCATCTTATTTGTATATTATTTTCATATTAAATTTAATCAGTGTTGTAGATTATGTATTATTTAATTAATTCATTTAATGCATTACTACTACTACTACTACTATTATTATTAAGGTCTGAATTTATAAGAATAATTATAAAATATAATATTACTGACCCTTATAAATTCAAAAGGACTCTATTTATAACAACAATAACAACAACAATAATAATAATAATTAATATTATTATTATCATTATTATAATTATTATTAACTTTCAATCATCAAAATTGTGTAATACTAATCATTAATGTAATCAATTTAATTTCTTATTAAAAGTAAATCTCAAGAATATATAAAATTGATTGTTCATTTTTATTATTGTGAATATTATATTAACATGTATTTTTTATGTTTTCATAATTAAATTTTTTTAACTATATTTATTGTAAAAATAATAGATAATACGAACAAATACATATAAAATAATATATAATTTGATAGTGATACATACAATAATAGAATATTTTTATTCTTATAATAGAAATATAATTTTTATTAAAAAAACATAAAATTAATTTTATATTATACTTAATAAATACATACAATAATTAATAATATAGAAAGATATATATATATATATACACACACACACACACATTAATATTTTTTCTTAAGTTTATTTTACTGTTTTAATTTTATTACTTTAATATATGTTTTATGAATAATAATAACTAAATTTATATTTTATTATTTATAAATTTTAATTAATTAATTGATCATTATTTGTTTTGTAATAGTTCTTATGATTTCTTTATTGATAAATATTGATTCATATTTATGTAATTTTTTTTCTAGATTTTTTATCTTTTTGATTTATTTATAAATATTTTTTATTAATTTATATGTTTTGATATTTTTATTTAGTGACTGGATTTTGAAATAACTTTTATGAAGTCTCGTATAGATTATCATAAAAATTCAACTTCATATTTAATACAATTAATAATTTAATTTAATACGATTTTATAAAAGTCACATAGAATAGCATCAAAATTCAACTTCATATTTAATATAGTTAATATTTCAATTTAATACAATTTTGTAAAAATTTAATACAATAACATCGAAATTCAACTTCATATTTAATACAATTAATAATTTAATTAAATACAATTTTGCAAAAGTCTCATATTGCAAAATTTAAATTCATATTTATTGAAAAAAATTTACAAAAAAAATTCAAATTTTTTGCCAAATTAGAGTATTGCAAAAATCAAAATTGGTAGGTCCTATACTAATTATTATTGATGCTGTTGCTAAAATATTTTTTCTTTATATTTTTTTAATTGACATATAAAATTGATTTAATATTTTTTTAATTTTATTCAAATTAAATTTATGATTAGTGTCAACAGTGCAAGAAATAGTATGTAAAATGAAATAAAATTCACACAAATTGAGTTGAGTTTAATTATGTAAAAAAAATTATTAATTGAATAATGTATTTGGTTGCGCAAACATAAACATGTTTATCACTAACAATAAAAACTTGTTTCGCTCCTTATCACAAGATTTTTCTTCATCTGGTTGCAACCTAAAACAAAATTGTAACAAAAATAAAGGTTACATTTCATATTTATAGTCTAAAGTATATTAAAAAAAATTATATACATTTTACCTAAACTTGTCATTATTGTTTAACATCACAAAATTCTTAATTATCTATACTTCTCCTTCTTACAAAATTGTCTTAAACTTATATCAACATTTCTCCTATAATGGCATTTACATATAATTACTCTACAATATAAAAAAATAGCATAATAGAATATATTGAGTAAAAGACTAATGAGTTAACACTAAGAAAATCACTTTAAATTGTTAGAAAAAAAAGGTTGATCAATAGAATAAAATTGTGCATTGGTATAACCAAAATGCTTATCAGTTAAGCTTAAATAAGAGATAGAGATAGGCAAACTATTGAAATAAAAAAAAGAAATAAAAAATCACTAAAATCAGAATAAGAGGAACCAAAATACTTATTCTCGTAGCATTTTGCTCAAACTTATATGGAAAATGTAATCTATCAATCTAATGGCCAAAAGTTAGAAACGATAATATAATTTTAATTTTAATTAATAGCTATAAATGATATTGAATTTAAAAACAGTTTCTTTCTTTGTTTTAATATCATTAAATAGTAATTTAATATAATTAAATTAGTTAAATCTAATTAGGTCAACGACTACTGTAAACACCTAATTTTATTCAGGTAATCCACATAATAATAAATTAAATAACAAAAAAATGAAAATGGTTTTAAATAAACAGGTTCTTTCTTTTTGTGCTTGTTGAGCTTAAATTAAGCCCCTAACTAAAAAGGAAGAAAGGAAGGCCCAAAATTAAACCAAAAAGAGAGAGAGAGAGAAGAAATAAACGAAATTTATTTGACTTCCTATAGGTTTCACTTATGTTTCCATCACATACATGCCTCACCTCGTGCGCAATCTTAAATTGACACATTAGTGCCATACTCAAAATACATTATGTATTTACACATTGAATCAACCATCTATACACTCAATTCATTCCAGAATAGTTCATGCTGCATCATCATCATCATGGTTGAGCAAAATACAAATAAAAAATAATATTAAATAAAAAAAGGAGGAAGAAGGATCCAGAAGGTCAGAGCGGTTGCAAAATTCTACTTATAAATAGGGGGAGAGGAAGGAACGTGAGGGGGGAGAAACGTTGCTAAATAACAGCAATAGTGAGGCTACTATTTTTGGAGGCTGGAATGAAGAAGAAACACTCGGAGGGAAGAGGAAAAACTTGAGTATCGTCACTTTGTTGGGTTGAAAGTAGAGTTCCTATTGCTGCTCAACTGTAAGGCTACACTGTTGAATTGAGAGCTGAGAAAAAGAAAGGGGAGGGGAGAGCGGATACGCTGCTGAATTGAGAGAATTGAGGGAAGGAGAGGCGGAAGGGATTGTTATCGAGGAAGCTCTTGAGGTATTCCCATCACTCTGTAATCATGTAGCACTCTTTGTTTGTGTAAGGCTTGCTTAAATGTTTGTCTGCTCTATATAAATTTCCCCATCCTCATGCTATAGCAATGTCTTTATTTCTCTTTAATTCGGATGCTGTAATCATAAATATATTGTTGTGTTTCACTTAATTACCTACTGCACCAAGCTTACATAACGAAGCTATCATGAATTTGAATCACTGTGGCTGAAAATAAATGAACTAAACCAGTATTAACCAAATTAATAAAAAGGGGAAAAACAGCAAAATTTACAACTCATATTTGCACTCCAAACCTTTGCGCCACTAGTACGAGATCGCCGGAGATGAGCTTCAAAGCCTTGTGGTGTTCGTATAGGTTGTGAAGCAAGGGAGGTGCGGCTCAATTTGGGGAAAAATAACTCAAGAAACCTTTTGTACATAATAGGGTTGGACATTTAGCTTTAGCACCCCTGCCCTTTGATGATTCTAAAATGGGCGAGGTCCATTTGCGTTTTTTTTTTTTGGTTTTTGTTTTTTTTCTTTCGTTGATTCCTTCTTCTGAATTGAGACTCGGCCAAATTATGGCCCTCTTCGCATTAATAGCAGGCTCTTTAGCCTTTTAGGATATAAATATTGGAAACTTTAATATTAATGATAATGATGATTGAATGTTTTTAAAGTTTGGTTAACTATTCATGTTAGGTCTAGGACTCACTTGAATATCACAAAATTGTATCTAAAAATAATAATTTGTTAATTTTTTTTTCTTCCTTTAAATAAAAATAAAAATAAAAATTGAGTGATTTTTTTATGTTGGGTCTAGGATCTACTTGAATATCAAATTTTTATGTAAAGTTCATGATTACTCAATAAATTGTTAATAGCTTTTTTTTATAAATAAAAAAATATTAGATTTAGTGACTATTCATGATTGAGTCTAGGGTCCACTTGAATATTACTAAAGCTTTATCCAAGTTTAAGTTTAATTAATAATTTGTTAATAGATATTTCTTTTTGATAAAAATAAATGTTGATTTAGTGACTATTCGTGTTGGGTCTAGGATCCACTTGAATATCACAAAAAGGCTTTAAGTTTAAATTTGATTAATATCCCTTTTTATAAAATAAGACTATAGATGTAGTGATTTGTCATGTTGAATCTAGGATCCACTTGAATATCGCAAAGTCTTATAAATTTTGTTTTCGTACTCCACATTTGTTAGGCCGTCTATCGTTGTGGATAATACTCAATAATATTTAAGATTTAATATCCTAATAACTTTATTAATAAACATAAAAATAACAAAAATGTACAATTAAAAAAATCAACCCACAAAATGATTTTTTACCTAAAGAACTACGTGAGTCTGAGTTCCTCATTGCATTGGAGGATACGTAGGAGCAGGAGCTCACTTCTATTGATCTCAAAAACAATAAAAATAAAATAGTAATAATAATAATAATAATAATCTTTTTTTAAAAAAATATCTACAATAAAATTTAATTTATTTATTTTTAAATAGGATTAATAATTTATAAGCAAGAGGAGAAGACAATTGATTTTGTTCACACATCAAGTTAAAGGGTAACCGTTTTTATAACGGATGTTGTAGGATGCTAACACCTTTTCTATGTGTAATCGACTTCCGAATCTAATCTTTGGTTTGAGACCATTTTTTAGGGTTTTTTCATGTTTTTCCTTAATAAACTATGGTGACGACTCCTTTGTTTTTTTAATATCATTTTCGCCGTCGTCGTGACCCTGGTTGTGACAACTATGTATTCGTTAATACAATTAAATTAGTTTATATATATATATATATATATATATATATAGGTCATTTAAATTTGATTAAATTTGATCAATGGCTATTGTAAAATTCAAGTATCCATTAATGACTCACATTAGTTTTAGTCTATTTTTCATAGACATATAATCATTTTAAATTTAACTACATATTTATAAAATCATTACTTTTAATTATTATTGTTCATGAAATATATTTTAATAACTAAATTAAAAAATAAAGTATAATAATATATACATAATAATTTATTTATTAATTTCTATCCTTTTATGATTATTAATTAAATAACATGTTATGAATTATTTTAAATTTAACTACATATTTATAAAATCATTCCCTTTAATCACTATTATTCATGAAATATATTTTAAAGTAACTAGTTTAAAAAAATTGAGCATAAGTAGAAATATAATATGTAATGTTACTACTTAATATCAAAATTAATATTTAATTATTAAAATTGCATAATAAATAGCATGTTACTACTTACTTGATATCAGAATTATCAAAATTAATATTTAATTTTCAAAATTGTATAATAAATAACATTAATGTGAGCAATTTAATTCTTCATTAAGTACAATTAAGTCCATCAAATTGAATTACATCCAATCAATGACTATTGTAAAGTTGAAATTTTGATCAACGGCTAACTTTTGTTCAAGTCTCCTTTATTATATATACTAGATTTTAAACTCGTGTCTTGCACAGGGTTTGTTGAAATTATATATTTTTTATATTTGTGTCTAGTTTTTTTTTTTAAATATATGTACATAAATAAAAGTATCATTTTTTAAAATATTTAGTATTATATTAAATATAATTTCATTAAAATTGAGAAAGATGATTAATTATATTTTTAATTAAGCAGATCTTATTTTCAAAATATTAAGCCTATTGAATTTATTATGGTTTATTCTTTCTGCAACTAATAGTAGTGATACAATACTTATATGAAATGTATAAACTGAAAAAGAATGCAAATTTGAAAATAGAGAGCACGAGCACCCAAGAAATCTAAAAATAGAAGGCACAAATACTCGAGAAATATGCATGAAAAGCAAATGGCCTAAATAAACTGATATAAAATGCAGGCGGTCTAAGTAAGCTAAAAATTCATAATGTAATGCAAAATGATGCATGTTGTGTAAAAGAGCTTTTGTATTCTAAAAGGAAGTTTTCCTAGATTTCAAATCTCTGATCCTTTTAATTTAGTCAGAATTCATGGATGAACAAGAACTCATTTTCTTTTGAATGACATGAATCTTTTGTTATTACAATGTTTGAGCTGTCAATTGATCACCACATTGTCAAGGTCCATCATTAAGGATTCACCCTATTTCTCATGATTTTGAACTTTGATTATGTTATGTCAATATCTATTATCACAAAATGGCACTTTGAACAAGGAATAGGCAAAAGTTGTAGGCATTTGGAACGGATGCTAGTTGTTTAAAAGGAGACTAAAGACGACATGAGAAATGGCTGCCCCAACTTGGATGACAAGACAACATTAGAATTGCCCTAGTTTGATGATAAGGCGAAGTGGAAGACAAAACCATTACCCCAATCTAGTGTTGAATAGATAGGAATTGTCCCAATGTATGATGGAATGACACATGGATTACCCCAGTTAAACTTGAGAGGACGAAACAAAACAAGAGGATTATCTTGGTTTGGAATGAAACTAATGGAATGACACATGGATTGCCTTAATTAGACTTACAAGAACAAAAGAAAGAATTGCCCCAGTGAGTGAAATGGTATTGCATATGCCTTGCTTTTATTTGAGTAATCTTTGTGAACATTAGTTGATTTTGCCACATAATCCTTAGAGGACAAGTCTTAAGAGCATCATTATTTTTTCTTTTTCTTCTTATTCTTTTTCCTTTTTCCTTCTCTTTTTTGTTTTTTGAACAAATGCTGATCATGATTTAAGATATTTTGTTTTAAGGTTAAAGTTTATAACACAAAGACAGTCAATCTTTGATCAGAATGGATTTTATTGGGCTTGGAACATGGCCAGGGGCTGAATAGGCTATGAAAGGAAGGATATATAAGGCCCAAATAAGTGTTTAAAGGCTATTGGAAACAAAGATCTTTAGTACCATGCCACATCAAGTGTTTTATTCTGACTTTCCTTCCACAATTATCTTCTTTTTCTCAATGTCATTTCTTTTGATTTTTATCCCTTTTCTTTTTCTTACTTGCATCAAACAGTTTTTCATCACTCTTCAAGTATTTATTTTCTATTTCTTTTGTTTTCTTTTTCTTACTACTTCGATGAAGCTGCAAATTTAGTAGAGTTGATGCAAACATCTGACTCCCAGTGTAGGAGTGATCCTTGTTTGGGGTAATTTGAAAGAAACGTTTATTTTTAGGCCCAAAAAGGTGGCAAGAGATAATTAATATTTTGTTGGATAAAGAAAAATGGTCATTCATCACTTCAAATCGTGATTGCTTATTCTCAAAAAATTTAATATTAAAACAAAATTTGATGGATCATAACATTTGCTCAAAAAAATTAAAAAGAATTTTTTGTGTCTTAACTTTTGCTTAGACCACCCTTATTGGTTTTCAGCTTAACGGACTTTAATTCTTCTTTTTTTCTTTTTCATTTGTTAACATCCTTTATTATTATTATTATATTATATTTTATTTTATTTGACTCTTTTTTTTTGCTCAAAAGATTCATTGTTGACAAATTTTAGGCAAACAATTAGATGCAGATGTTGGGACCTTCCACTTTAGAAATTATTTGGACAAGTCTGACTTAAGAGAAAAAGGCGAAGAAGAATGATAGTGAGAAAGATTTAGAAAATTCAAAGTGCATTTTATTAATAATAGATACTAAAAGAAACATGGAAGCCCATTCCATAATGAAATGTCCTAAAGCATTGGGCAGAGCAATAGGACTTACAATATATTATTTTTCAAAATCATGAGAAGCTTGGTGATCTCTTGGTTCAAAACCATCAGTTACTAGACCCTCCACGACTAAGGAGTGGGTTCTTTCCTGTATTAGGACCATCTTTAGTGAAATTCAACCACTTAGCTTCAATTAAGTCCTGCACTTTATGCTTCAGGGCTTTGCAATTTTCAACTATGTGCCCTACAACTCCTCCACGATATTCACACTTGGCACTAGAGTCATACCAAGTTGGAAAAGGTGGCTCCAAAGGCTTCATATGGTATATGGTGACCAATGAGTTTTGAAAAAGATGAGGTAATAATTCAGCATATGTCATGGGAATGAGATCAAAAGTTTTTTTCCTTTTTTACAATTGACTTTGGCTAATTAGTACCAACATTCTTTTTTGTTGATGGTTAGGTTGAGATGATATTTGTGGTGGGTAAAAATGAGATTGGGTGTATGAGATTTGTGAGGTTGCATTAACATATGGGTATGAGATGTAAGGAATATATATTGGTTGTTGGAAATTGGTGGGTGATTGATATTGCCTGCCTTGATTTGATATTATGACATGAGCCTCATCCTTCTTCTTCTTCGTGAATCCCTTCGGAGTCTTCTTAGAATTTATTGTCCCAACAGATTCTTGGGCAATCTTTCCTCTTTTCAATCCACCTTCTACCCTTTCTCCAATGATCATTATATCAAAAAAATTTGAGGTCACACTTCTAATCACCATATCATAAAAGGGAGGCTAAAGAGTATCTATGAACATGGCAACCATCTCACGGTCAAGTAATGGAGGTTCAACTTGCACAACAAGTTCCCTCCATTGTTGAGTATACTCTTTGAAGGTCTTCATATCCTTCTTCACCATATCTTGCAATTACAATCTATCAGGAGCCATATCAATGTTATACTGATACTGCTTGAGAAAAGCATTTGCCAGGTCTTTCCAAGGGCGAATGTGAGTAGGCTTAAGGTGCATGTACCAGCTCAAGGCTGCCCCAGCCAGGCTATCTTGAAAAAAAATGGATTAGCAGCTTATCGTCATGAGCATGAGATGCCATTTTCGACAATACATTGTCAGATGACTCCTAGGGCAGGAAACTCCCTTGTACTTTTGAAATTCCGAGACCTTAAACTTTAGTGGTATCACCACATTCAGAACTAGACAAAGTCCAGCAACATTTCCAAAAACCATAGCTTCCCACTCCTTCCATGACTTTTAGCCTTTCCTCTAGAATCTCAAACTTCTCTTTGTCTTGAAAGTTTCCAACAGAAGCCCTAGGCATTGTAGTATTGGTAGAGTGTGCAACAAGAGAACCTCCTCCCACAATAAAGTGTAATGCCTATGGTTGAGTAACATTGTGGGCATCAGTAACGACAAGCATCTCAAACACATTCCCCCCTGTGGTGTAGGCTGGTGGGGCTATATGGTTGGTTGATATATGAGTGGAAAAAGGTAAGAGTGTCTGAGGTGATTCATGGGTATTTATTTGAGGCTAGGTGGGGTTGGAGGCATTCATGGTAAGGATAATAGGGTCAGTGTTTGGTGGGTTAGTGGTTGTTGGTGGAGTATAGTTAGGAGGAAGGCCATATAGTGGGAATAGTTGGGCCTTGTTTTCCTGGGAATGATTAGTTTGAGGATGCATAAAATGGAGAGGGTACACTATGGTAGGTATCATGTTTCCTTGAGGGTTAACCCTCTGATTCTGCACAGGCATTAGATAGAAGCCTGGTGGATAAAGGAGGACTTCATCATCAACATTCCTCACTGAAGTGGTCTCATTTGCTTTTTTTTTTCTTTTCTCTTAGAGACTTCAATGCTTCCATGACCTGAGCCATTTGCTCTTTCAGAAGATTCATGTCACTCTTCATCTATTTTTAAGCCTGTTCCAATTCATCCATGACCTTTGACTGAGCACGGGTCCGATAAGGGTGCCAAGGAACTAGCTTGCTTTCTTTTCTTCTTTTACTGAGCACAAAATATGCATATGAGTATGGTACTTTTATTTCCCCTAGAGAATCGTAAGTCTACTCATTCAATCATGAGTATTTTGATAATTCTTTCTTTAATTCAATTTTTTTAATAAAAAATACTCATGACCGAATTTTCATTTTTTACGATTTTCTAGCAACATAAAAGAAATGGTGATGTGGAAATACAATAGCAATGACCAAAGAATGGATGGCAAGAATTGATGGATGCAGAAATGAATGCGACTTTTCGTATTTATTTATTTATTACAAAAGAAATGGTGAATGAGATGTGATGATACATCTTTTATTTTGATAGAATGATGAATGAAATGGAACGCTATGTTTTTATTTTTTTTCCTTAGGTGAAAATAATGGGATGATATGAGATAATGAATGAGGTGACATGCTATATTCTATATTTTTAGGTGAAATGAATGAAATAGGGATGATACACACACACACACACACACACACACACACACACACATATATAATTTTCTTATGAATGAAATGATAATGTGGTTTTTTCTTAGATGAAATGGATGGTGAGATGGAAATGTGGCTGTGGTTTTTATTCAAATGCATGGATAAGATAATGATGTTGTTTTTATTTATGAAAAGAAATGATGAATGAAATGAGAATGATGCACGTTTTTATTTAGATGCAATGGATGAAATGACGTTGCTATTTTTATGTAGGAAATGCTCCATTTATGTCCTACTTGGGCACACCTCTGAATGAGTAGTCTCTACCCTATAGGTCAAAGGTGTTTTAAAATGTGAGCCTCACCAATGGGTGACTATTCTGATGCTAAAGGTCTTTTTAGATTCTAGAGCTAAGGACTCATTTCGGAATATGACCACAAATAGCAAGTGCATCCAAAATGTGGGCATCTACGAATAAAGTCACGCTCTAGATGAGACTTTCATGATAACCAAATAGGAAGTGCATCCAAAATGGCTACCAATAATCGCCTCTTACCTATCTCAAGCTACACTCAGGCCCGGGTATAGATCCCACTCATAAGTGTGTGAAAAGCAGTGTAAGCATAATGTGTGGAAGGAGCGAAACAAATAAATCACAGATATAATGTACAAGGTCATCTACCCTAGGGTTCAATCCAAGTAAGCATATATACAAACATTAACAATTATAATAAACAAACAAGTAACAAAAATACATAAAAAAGAACAAGGGGTGAAATAAATAAAGAAGAAGCTATCGAGTTTGCACATCTAATCATGTTGGGCTTGACTCTCTAAAAGTCCTCAGTGGAGTCGTCAACTGTCACAACTAGGGTCATAACGGGACGGCAAAAAATAATGATAAAAACAGGGAGTCGCCACCAAAGTTTATTAGGGAAAACATTGGAAAAACCCTTTAAAAGAAAATAGTCTTTGCAACCAAATATAGGTTCAAGAGTCGGTTATGTGTAGGGAAGATGTTAGCACCCTACGACATCCGTTCTAAAGACGGTTACCCCTAATTAAATGTGCAAAAATGGATAACTTCAAAAGTATTTATTTTACCCCTAAAAAAAGAAAATATCCTTATTTTATTATCAAAAGAAATTTATTTAAGAATGAAACATTTTATTTTTGAAAAGAAATTATTTTCATTATTTTTTGAGATCGACAGGGGTGGGCTCCTACTCTTACATATCCTCTGGTGCAATAAGGAATCAGACTCATATAGTTCTTTGGGTATAAAATCGTTTTTGTTGGTGGATTTTTTTTATTTTTATTTTTGTAACATTTTAAAAAAGCTTACTCGATAACCAAATAAGAAATGTATCTAAAATGGTTATCAATACAATTTTTAAAGTTCTTGTAATACCGAAATAGGAAGTGTATCCAAAATGAATATTACTAGAACCTTTATTAAAGAAAGAGTTTATTTTAATTTTTAGAATTTTATTTAAAAGGCTTTTACGATAACCAATTAAGAAGTGCATCTAAAATGATTATCGTTTCACCTTTTTAAGATTTTTACAATAGTCAAATAAGAAATGCATCCACATTGACTATCATTAAATCCTCTTTGTTAATTAAACTTAATATATATATATATATATATATATATATATATATATATATGTGTGTGTGTACAATATTTTAAAATTTCAAATTATTTAAAAAATTGATGACCAAATAAAAAGTGCATCTAAAATGGTTATTATTAAAAAAAACTTTGACACTGCCCAAATAGGAAATGCATCCAAAATAGCCATTATCAAGTTTAATTACTATTTAATAGTTAATGACTAATTAATTAATTTCATATTGAAAATAGGATTCAAGAGAAAATACGGAAGCTTTTAGCAAACAAATAAAAAAACATTATTCCTTAATTGTTAACAACCAATAAGTATTTTGATTATTAAACGTTTTTCTAAAAAACGAAAAAAACAAAACCTTCAGTATATTTATCTTATCAAATATTTAGTTGTATCTTTTTTTATATATCTTTTTAACCGCATGCCTAAATTTGGAATATATAGGAAAAGCAAAAAGAAAAACGAAGAAAAAGAAAAGCAAAACGTGTGAGGTTCTTCGGCTCTTTTTTCTTATATAAAAAAACAGATCCATGATGTGGGCCAAGCCCATCACGCGAACATAGCCCAACGAAAAAAGGAAAGGGACAAATTTGTTCAGCATCACTTTACTGCCCCAAGGGAAAGAATTCCCAAGCCACAGCGACATGAACCTAAGTCGCGAGCTCTGATTCCGGTGATGGCAAAGGGGAATAAGGGTCCGCTCCTCTCAAATTCTCACGGTCATGGTGTGAGGGCGACATTGATGTCATGCCGACCGGCGATGCCGCGGAGGCTTGCGGTGGAGACGCGCGGAATCTCTACAAACGCGGCTTAAATGAGTCCGCACCGTGGCGGTGGCGAGAGGTGGAGGAATGCTGGAAATCGTCGATCCTGGTTTCTTCACGACGAAAGCACAGGGAGTATTGGGGTGAGAATACTGATTCTGGTTTGTACTGCAAAGAAGGCACTAGGAATAATGAAGATCGCGATAGCTTTACGGTGGCGCGAGAAAGGACCAGAGAAGCTTGCGCAAGGGCGCCGGCGTGTATTCATGCCGTGGCGGTGACGCGAAGAACACGGGAGCAAAAAGGTTGCTAGATCTAATTTGGTCCCTGAATATTGATTTGCAGAGACGAAGTTTTAATGATTTTTCATTCTTTTTTATTGATATTTATTTTTTTGAATATATGAACACTGATGTGTATTCTGGATCGGTGGGATGATGAATGCGTATTTATGCTATAAGATCTAGAATCCAAGAGAAAAGATGAAGATCCATTGGTTTTGTTTTGTTTATTTATTTATTTTTTTATGCTGTGATTTGGGATTATTGTGTGGACAGTGTGTATCTCAATCTCTGAGAGGTGTTGTGAAGGAAATTGTGATTCGTGTGTGAATATGTAGCTATGTGCGTTTGTGAACAGAGCGAAAAAAGGAAATCAACTCAGTGTATGTGGTTATTGTGCTTATGCTGTGAGTGTGAATAGCGGTATCATATTCGTGCTGTATTTGTGATTTTGAAAGAACCAAAATCAATGTATTGGATGAACAATTGCAATCAATGTAGATTAGAACAGAGAGAGTTCGGTCAAAATAAGCACATACATATTCATAATTTCAGTAACAAACCATCACAACATCACACTTAAACAGAGCAAGCATTGAAGTAAGAATTCTACATGGTTATTGCTATATACCAGAGTGTTAAGAGCATGGGAATACCTCTGTAGCTTCACTCACTAAGTCAATATGCTCTTCCTCTCACTCGACAGCATCCCACACTCTTTTCTTCTCCCTTTTTTCCAGCATGCAGACGTGTGCCCCTCTTCCTAGCCCTCTCACTCCTTTTTATAAGCCTCCCCTCCCTCCAAAATCAAATTTCTAATTTAAAAGTTTGTTCAACCAACTTTTTTTTAGAAGGATCTCTTCTTCTCTCTCTTCTTGTTTTAAACCATGGACCTTGATATGAGCCCAATAAATGAAATCTATTTATTTTACATTTCCTTTCAATTACTTATTCTTTTATTTATTTTTAATTTATTTTTCATGTCTCTTTTTTTCTTTTTTTCATTTTTATCTCTTAAAATTATTGTGTCTTTTTTATTAAACCTGGATAAAATTGAGTATTTACAGTTGTCCTTCTTTACTTAGTTTTTACTAGATAATATGAACAACTAAACATTTTCATATGATCGTAGTAAAAAATAAGTAAAGATATGAACTCTAATTTTTTTCGGATTTCAAAACAATGAAAAACAAAAGGTATGAACTTTCCAGATATTTAAAGAAAGAGGGTACAAGCACCCAAAGAAATTGAAAAACAAAAGGCACAAGTACCTATAAAATTTAAAAACAGAGGGCATCCAAGAAATCTAAAAAAGAGGACACGAGCATCCGAGAAATTGAAAAACAGAGGGCAAAAACACCTAAGAAGACTAAAAATAGATGGCACGAGCATCTGAAAAATTTAAAAACAGAGGGTACGAGCACCCGAAAAATCTAAAAATAGATGGCATAAGCACCTAAGAAATTTAAAAACAGAGAGTACGAGCACCCAAGAAATCTAAAAACAAAGGGTACGAGCACTCGAGAAATTTAAAAACAGAGGACACGAATACCCAAGAAATCTAAAAATAGAGGGCACAAACACCCAAGAGATTTAAAAACAAAGGGCACGAGTACCCAAAAAATTGAAAAACAAAGGGCACAAACACCCAAGAGATCTAAAAATAGAGGACACGAGCGCCCGATAAATTTAAAAATAGATAGCATAAGCACCCAAGAAATTGAAAAATAGAGGACACGAATGCCCAAAAAACCTAAAAACAGAGAGCACAAGCACCAAAAAAATCTAAAAACAGAGGATACAAGCACCCAAGAAATATGCATGAAATGCAAATGGCCTAAATGAGCTGATAGGAATTGCAGGCGGTCTGAAAGTTGAAAATTCATGATGTAATGCAAAATGATGCATGTTGTGTAAAAAATGACCTAAAACATATTTTATCTTTTTTTTTATCTCAAATTTATCTTCTTTTTTTTTTACGGGTATCTCAAATTTATCTTAAACATCTAATTATTTGAATAAAAAGTAAAAAAATTAAGAGTTTTATATAGAAGAATAAGAAAATAATTAATTATACTAATTAAAAAGACTAAATTTAATAACATATAAAAATCAATTGTAGTAGAAGAAATAAAAATTTGTTAAGTTTATATCCCTAAAAAATTCATATTTTTTATTTGGTCCATCAATTTAATTTTTTTAAATAAGTTTTCCACAAAATATTCTTTTTATCAAATGAATTTTTATAAAAACTCGTTATGTTTAGGGGTGAAAATAAATCAGATCGCTTGACAGGAACTTATAGCCTAACGTACATCAAGCTTAAACCAGGCTTTGTTAGAAATAAATTAGGCTAAAAATTTTACTAAAATCTATTTAGTTAAAAAGGCTAGACTCTAAGTCACTCAAAAAGCTTTTTAAACCTAATAGACCAACCTATTTAAATAAACATAAATAAATATTTATTGTTAGCATTATTATTATTATTATTATTATTATTATTAATATATGAAAGAGAGGCACTCGGTGTCTCTTTACATTTTTGAAAAAATAAAAAATAAAAGAGGAAGAAAAAGAGTGAAGGTTAAATAAAAGTAAGTGGTGCGAGAGATTAAAATTGAATGTAGTGAAATAGTTTATAGAAGGACAAAACTTAGATACAGTACGTTAAGAACAGTTGGTGTTGTTCTCTAATCAGAATTAGAATTCTACCTTGGTAATATGCTTAATCTTTTAATACATACTTTTATTACACAAATTATCGAGGTGGAACTTCAATTCTAATTGAAGAAGTGCACCAACAATACCTAAGGTTTGTCCTTTGTAGAATTAGTTGAGGGACAAAAACGCCTAAATAAATGTGGAGGCCAACTCAAGGTATCCTCTTTATTAGTAGTTGTAGATATTAAATTTGTTACAATGCATTAAAATCATACATTATTTATCTTTTTAAATGTTAACACATGTTGTCTTACATAAAAAGTCAAGATTATAAGTTTACTGAAAGATAATTTTATGTCCTATTTAGAAGTCTTATTGCAAAATATATTTTTAAATAAGTTATCATAAATGTCAGATTATACTTTAAAATATATAAACAAGTTAGACTCCATTCTTATAAACTAACATACCTATTTTTACCTCTATCTTGGTATTAAATTATCACAAAATAGGCTTAGGTTTATAGGTCAAGTTAGACTTCTATGTAGGTTAGGCCAGACCTTTAAAAAAGATTTATAACAGGTAAATAGGTCAAGTTCAAGCCATGTATTTTTAACCAAAGTCAAACTCAAACTTAATAAAACCTAGCCTATTTTCATTTATAATTAGATTAAAGACATCTGTTAAAAAAAAATAAAAAAAGTAAATGAACAAGAGTATGTGATAAAAAAAATGGTTTGACAGGACATATATTTAAAAAAATTAAAAACAAAGGAGTAAATAAAAAGAAGGTTTAATTACTCATTTGATTTCTATACTTGCATCATCGTTATGTTTGGGTCTCTATATTTAGAAACTATCTGTTTCAGTCTCTACAGACTCTCTTTCAATATTGTTTTGGTTTTTCCTTCAAGTGTATCTTAACTCCTCAAAATAAAACTATCACAAAATAGAAAATGGTAATATAAAACCACCACAAATTTTTTACGGTTATTAAACCACGACAAATTGGTCTCATAAAATAAAAAACTAATAAAATTTGTAGAAGTATAATAATTGCTAGGAAATTTATGGTGGTTTTACATATCAAAATTTTATTTTTGTGACGGCTTTACTTCACGAAATTAAGACATACTTAATGACAACGACTAAAACAAAATCAAAAGTACATGTGTAAGGACTAAAACAAATAATTTCTAAGTATAAAAACCAAAACGTAAAGATAATGCAAATATAAAGACAAATTGAGTAATTAACCTTAAAAAAAAATCTTTATATATATATATATATATAAAGTAAGACAGTCCAGTAGTAGCCCTAACTTTTTCATGCCTAACAACTTATGGACACAAATGACTTTTCACATATTTAGGCTTTTGCTTCTTCAATATAAAGGAGGTTATCGTGAGACACCATTTTAGACATTCTCTTTCTTCAATTTCCTGTCTCAAGCTTTTTTATTTTTTACAAACTTTTCAGAAATAAATATTTTAAAAAATATATAATTACATTATTTTTTACATGTACTATGATACTTAGCCAATTAATTTCTTAAGTTGAACAATATTAAATCATGTTAATTAATTACAGGAATGATTAGTTTTTTTGCATTAAATATTTATGGAAATTATTAACACATTAATCTTTACTTTTTTTACAAATATTTTCAAAAAAAAAACTAAAAAAATATTATAAGAAAGTATAAGAATTTTAATTATTTACAAATAAAAATATTTTCATTTCTTATTCAATGATTAATAATTTTTATTATTTAGAAAATTTGATTACTCTAATGAACTTACCGAATCTTTTACATTTAAATTAGATAAGAATCAAAGTTAAACAAATCTAATTGCCAATCAACTGTGGCTATTTATGTTTTTTTAAAACAAGTATATTGAAAATTTTCATATATAATATAACACTTTCAAATCAATTATTTAATATATTATATAAAAGAAAATTTGCTAGCATTAATCATGTCACATGACAATACCATTGTTAGTCTTTTTTTTTTTTGGTAAAGACCACAAATGTCTTCCATTGGAGGCAATCTTACTCGAGCAAAGTAGGATAACTATGAGAAGCAAAGCTTTCCCTATACCATTGTTAGTCTACTTCCTACCTAAATTATTTTCCTACATAATTAATATGAATATTTTAATAAATTAATTAAATTATTAACAAATCAAATATTACCTTCATAAATTTATAATCAATTAATGTTTAACACAATTATTATCTTAATTGATAAATTTGAATGTTTGTACAAAATTCTCATGAAAAGCATTTTCATTTTTAAATATTTTTTAGTATTGCTAATATTGTGTTCGTGAATATATGATTAATAAATTAATGTGTTAAACTAATTATTATCTTAATAATTGAAATTTTAGTTTTTATATATTATTTTTGTATCTATAGTAGATTTTTGTAAACAAATGTAATTAAGGTTTTTAGCTTCTCACTGAGATTTCGATGTATTCTTACAAGTTTCGGTCCTTTAGGTTAGCTATAGAATTAACCTTGGTTTGAAGTTTAGTCACGCTTAAATATTAGAAAAATGTTTAGATAAGAAGAGTAGTGAGTAATAATTTCAACTTGAGTGATTTTCACTTAATAGATTAAACTGTATGTTGTATATTACATCTAGATGTGATCAATAAGGTAACAAACCAACTTATAAAAAAATGATAATAAATCATATTTGCTTGAGTTTTATCTACACAGCAAGTTCAATTTATTTTGTTTATTTGTTGTATTAATTTATTAAAGAGAAAATAGTTAAATATTATAAAGTGGTAGGAGAATACTTCATGACAAATAAGAAGAATAGTGAAATTGAAAAATGTGTTTACATTAGAATTGTAGTAATATTTCTTCATTTATTTACAAAATAAGTTGGTTATTTATTTAAATATCTTATAATAACAATTATTATATAAAGTAATTCTATACTTTAGTTAATATTTTTCTATTTTAGGTTTTCATTTGAATAATATTAATTAGAGTGAATGACCAATTTAGTCCCTAAAATTGTAATGGTTAGTTAAATTGGTTCCTAAAATTAATAAAATAGTAAAATGGTCTTTGAAATTTTACATTGTCAATCAATTTAGTCCCTGAAGTTGTAATAAATGGTTAAATTGATCCCTGAAGTAAATAAAATGGCAAAATAATTCCTAAAATTGTAAATGTTGGTCAAATTGGTCCCTAATCTTAAAAAGACTTAATTATACTTTTTAACCCCTAACTTTCAAAATTTCACAAATTATGTCGTCAAATTTTTTTTGTCGCTCATTTTGACCTTAGGGGGTGCTTGGTATACCCTTGACCCACCCTTTCTTTCTTCATTACAACCAAAGCCACTAAGTTATTTGACTTATTTTATTTATATAGAAAAAAATATAATTACATATATTATTACTGCATTTGTTAATTGCACTTTTGATCCCTAAGTGTATGTTAATATTTTTATGAAAAAATATTAAAAGTTAAGATGATAAATTTATTTATTAAATAGTTTTATTTTAATTTTAATTATAAAATTTTATAAATTATAAAAATTTATTTATTTAGTTATATAAAATTATTTATTATTTATACATCTTCCACCCTTTTATTTGTAAGATAGTTATTTAGAAATAAAAATAATTAATAAATAAATTTATAAGATATTGTATAATTCAACTAATAAATAATTTTATAAATATTTTTTTATAATTTATAAATTTATGTTATTAGAATAAGAATGTTTAATAAATACATTTATCATCTTAACTTTTAATATTTTTCATACAATAAATTTAAATACACATGTGAGAAACCAAAAGTGTAATTAACAAATGCAAAAATGATATATATAATATATATTTTTATATATAAGCTAAATAAGCCAAATGACTTAGTAGTTTTAGTGGTTGTTGAGAAAGAAGGGGTCAAGGATTCAAATCCCACCTTTAACAATTTTTACCATTTACTAAAGGCTTAATTGCTCATTAGGGGCAAAATGTGCACATTTTTGAATGTTAGGACAAATTTTGCAAAATTATGTAAGTTTAGGACACAAAAAAACTTTAAGGGCAAAATTTGCAAAATTTTAAAAGTTAGGAGACAAAAAGTGTAATTAAAGCTTTTTCATTTTAGAGACTAATTTCATCGACCATTATAATTTCAAGGACTAAATCAATTGATAATTTATAATTTTAGGGCTTATTTTGTCCCTTTCTTTATTTTAGGGACTAATTTGATTGTCCATTACAATTTTAGAGACTAAATTCATTGACAATATACAATTTTTGGGACCATTTTAGCAATTTATTAATTTTAGGGATCAATTTGACTGACCATTACAATTTTAGGGACTAAAGGGGTGATTCACTCTATTAATTATTTTATTTTAGATAAAAATTATAGTTATATGTGATTAATGATACATCAAATGTTTCATTCCACCTTATTTCAACGCATGGCACGTGAATTGTTGTGAGTGTCGTACATGAAAAGTTTGTAATTGTAATAACTATTTTAATTTTTTGGGTATTTTGTACTAAGTATCACCAAAATGTGTTGCTCTTTTATCATTTTCATATTTACGCAAAATGATAGCTTCAGTGGAAATCTTGAGAAGTTTGATGATTTATTTAGTAGGAAAATGTTTAAGGATGAAATAAGTTGCAAGAGCTAACAAAAAACAAAGTTTATGTATACTTTGAAGAAGTTTAATTATGATGAAATACCAATTAAAAGGGTGAATTTGATCGGTGTTGAGATTGTCTAGATGAGACGAATTTGATGAATAATAGTAGTCATGTATTTTTTTGAAAGGTAAAATAATAGTCATGTATATAAATAACTAATAATTATATTTTTCTACTATATATGAATTCAAAACAACTTAAATACAACTTTTTTTTTTACTTCCTATATCGTATAAAATAATATTTTTATGCAATTAGCTGAAATTGTATTGACTTAATATTTTTAAAAGAAAATGAAAGTCATATTATAAATATATCATAAAAACAATTTAATTAAAGAATTGTAATTTTTAACTAAAAAAATATTTTACTCAATTAATGGTATTCAACTTAAATAATTATATTGTTCAATTATGTACTTTATTTTTATTAGTTCTTATAAATATTTTTTAATATAAACAAATATTAATTAATAATACAAAACTAAACTCTCGTGCATCGCACGGGTTCGATTCACAAACTAGTTTTTGAATAATAGTAAAGAAGGGTTGATTGACCAATTTGGGGTTCTTTTACAAACATTTATTAAAATGTGGTCCTTTTGAAACAAATTACTGGTATGGAGTTGTTTTGACTATTGACCAATCAAACTCGCTAGTCTGACTAGCGAGAAACAATGCCACATCAATATTTTTTAAACTTTTTTTTAATGCGCCACATAAACTCGCTAGTCAAACTAGTAGAATATTAAATAACTGGTTAGACTAGCGAGTATATGTGGCATTCCACATGCACGTTCAGTTGGGTTAAAATTTTACACTTATTTCACTAAAGTTGCTACTCTTACTAGCGAATTTATGACAGTGCGCAAAGTGTCAGATCTGGGTTTATTTTGTTAGTCTTATTAGCTAATTTATGAGAAAACACCAAGTGTCACTAGAGTTGCTCTTACTAGCGAATTTATGAGAATGCGCCAAGTGTCATATATGGGTTTATTGTGCTAGTCTTACTAGCTAGTTTACGAGAGAGCGCCAAGTGTCACATCTAGGTGTATTGTGCTATTCTTACTAGGTAATTTATGAAAGCGCGTCATGTGTCACATCTGAGCGTATTGTGTTACTCTCACTAGCTAATTTTTGAGAGTGTGTACGTGGCACCTAACAAAAAAGCATTTAATTATTTCAACTTAACATAAAATAAAATTTAAATAAAATAAAATAATAAATATAAGTTAAATTATAATCAAATAAAATAATAAATGTAAATAAAATTAAAAGTTTAAAAATAAATTTAAATAATAATTTAATTTGACATATCAAATAAATTTTAAAAATAATTTAAAATAAGAATTATATGGATAGAGAAATTTATCATTAAGTTAAAAATAAATGAAAAGGTATTTATTCACTTTAAGTTAATAGTAAATAGATTAACAATGAATAATAAATAAGTTGATATAAATTTTTAATTAAATAAAATAATAAATGTTAATAGAAGTAAAATATTAAAATAATAGAGTTAATTAAAATTTAACTTTAAAAAAAGTAAAATAAGAAAAATAAAATAAAATATTAATAAAATTATATATTAAAATTGCAGCACGTTAATAAAATTATATAATAGAGTTAAGCTATATTGCAAACCCAACTTCAATGTGCTACATGTCACACCCACATAAATTAGCTATTCTAACTAGCTAGATTAATTGGGGAATGCCAGTGTATCTCACGAATTAAATCGCTGCTGTAAGTAGTTAAGATAACAGACCCACTTTGCCACGTGTCACACCCACATAAATTAACTACTCTTATTAGCTAAATTAACCAGGGAATGCCACGTGTAATACTAGTAGCTAAGATAGCAGACACACTCTAACACGTGTCACACTCATATAAATTTCTATTGTGAGTGCCATTTTCACTTTCCACATGCCACTTAAACTCATTAATTTGATCAACAGTTTTAATGTATTGTTAGTCTAACTAGTGAATTTAACATTACATGTCACGTGTAATTTTTTTAAAAAATAATTAAAAAAAATTGATGTGTATATTATCTCGCTAGTCAAATTAGCGAGTTTAACTAATCAATGATCAAAATAACCCTGTACAAGTAATATGTTTAAAAATACCCTATTTTCTTAAAATGTTTGTAAAAGAACCCAAATAGTTCGATCAGCCGTAAAGAAGTAATTAAACCACAAAAGGATAAATGTAAGGAAAACAAAACATTGTAAGTGTTGTGGAGGAGGGGATGGAGGGTGGTGACGTTGGGCGTTGGGTGTTGGAGTTCCTTCTTCGGAACCCGCTCCTACACACTAACCTAATCAAGAAAGTGATTCGGACAATCCCCTTTTCAGACGCTGATTCCCGCCTCAAGAAGACCCTTCTCCTCAAAACCCTTCAAGACCACTTGTCCACCGTCTCCATCGCCGAACCCATTCTCGAAGCCCTCGAGCTCCTCGAGGAACTCCACCGCTGCGACGCCTCTCCGGTCACCGCCGCCATGAGCGCCGCCTACTGCGCCGTCGCGGTGGAGTGCACGCTCAAGTACCTGCAACTGGAACTCCACCACAACAACCCTGCCTACCTCAGCGCCGTGAACAGGATATGGCGCGGTAGGATTCGCCACATGAACGGTTCCGGTTCCGGTTCCGGCGAGGGAAGCCTTCTCTTATCCGAGGAGTTGAAGCGGTGGAGAAGCGACATCGAAGCTTCCCTTTCGGACTCGCAAGTGAGGGAGGGGTTGGTCTCCATCGATTCCAGAAGGGACGCCATCATCAAGCTTAGGGTTTATTTGGCCGAAGCATGGGCCAATTTGGGCCCTTCCTTTCTTCAGGTAGCGGCGTCGATGCACGCAAGACACTTGGAAGCCCAACACCAAGAGAGAGGTCCGTTTTGTTAAATTATGATGATGCCAAACCGTTTTGATTTCATTTTTTAGCAATTAGAATATGCGATTTTTACACTGTCATCCAATTATGACTTGTCGTGTATGATAACTGTCATATGATAAGTTTATTCACTATTACAATAACTAACTTATAAGTCATACCTACAATTTAAAGACATATTACCTTGTAAGACACTAATAGCGCATAGAAATTAAACTCTTAATATTTTTAGTGTGTCCAACAGAAATTCAGAAGTGTAGGAGTGCTGCCGCTGAGCAAGTGCATTTATCAACAACTATTGAAGTCCAAAAGGTTGGGGAATGCGGTTCTTTGGAGATGCAAATGATAGTTAGGGATTCTCTACTTAATTCATCGGAAGTGAATGAGGAGGCACATGTTGAAAAACAGAGTACAGATGCAAATGTACCTTGTCCAAATAGTATTAATAATAATGAGGCTGATCTGATGGAAAAGCATCAAACTTCTTTCCCCCAGAGTTGTGATCATAGGCCAAGTTTGATGGAAAGGAATACTACTGCTCGGGTTTATGAGGTATTTATGCTTGTAATTTCTTGTTTTGGTGGCTGGTTCCTTTTGACTCTTTAGAAGTTAATTTAATTAAAGGGTGAACATCTTTTCTTTATGCCTCTTGTGTAGTCAATCTTTATTTGGATGTCTTTAAATTAGTATATCAGTTATTGGTTCTTTTTTGCAGTGGGATGATTTGATAGATGGCTTGCATGGTGGAACATCAAATCATGAAAGTAGATTTCATTTGCCTAGCCCGAAGGGGAGAAAACTTTCTCCATTGAAGAAGTATGAATCACCAGACTTTACAAAAAGGAGAAAAAAGAAAAAATGGAGTCAGTTGGAAGAGGAGACTCTAAAGACTGCTGTAGACAAGTATGTGCTTGTTCTAAATTAGTCAAATCATAATTCTCATTGTGGGTTTCAATTATACATGTGCTTGTTCTGCTGTTTTACCACTCTAAGTTTGAGTTGCTTGCTGCAACTATGATATCCTTTCTACTTCATTTGAGACTATAAATAGAATCAATTACAGTTTCAATACTATTTCCTATTCTTGTTAAAGTTTGTTTCATATATACAGATTTGGCCGGGGAAATTGGAAGTTAATCCTAAATTCTCACAAAGATATATTTGAAGAGAGAACTGAAGTAAGCGTACTAAAAAGTTGTGGATATTTTCTTTTTGAACTCATGCTTTTGATATTGATCAAGTTAATTTTCTCAGGTTGATTTGAAGGACAAGTGGAGAAACATGACGCGGTATGGGTGGAAATGAATCAGAATGGGCATACCTCTTTAATATTTCAGAGAGGTATTTCCTTGCTTCTGTTGTTGTTGCTTGAGATTATAGAGACTGTTAAGCAATATGAACAGTAGAGGTTATGTATGATTAAAACTGAATGGTATTATTACTAGAAAGGAATAAGATCATTGGAAATTAGTCGATAGATTTTTAAGACTATTAGTTTTTGTAGAAGAAAGTGTAGTTCATAAAAAACTAAGATTTTGGTAACTCAAAAAACATGTAATTATGTTTGTGTTTCATCGGCTGTATTGTAACTTGGGGATCACTTGCATCTACTTAAAAATTCATCTAAATTTGTCAAGTTATGTTTTTTAATGTTTGAATAGCTTAAGAATTCTTTTTTTTTATTATTATTTAAATGGTTACAAAGAACATTCTAAAAAATCTGCAAGAATGTTTGAAGCTGACGTTCTGGATTTGACTGTTAGATTATACTTTTCTTTCAACAGTTATAAAATCACAACTACAATGATGCTGAAACTTGTTAGCTATAATGATGCTATTTGTTACCAAAATTTATTCTTGAAACCAGATTACTGATTGGAGATATTACTAACTTTTCCGTTTCAAATGACTAATTAGACTCTGCAGAAGATACTCAGATTGCATCAGCAGTTGCTAGCAAAAAATCCTTCTTTATATAGATAATCTCAAAATTCGCAAATCACAAAATTAAATATTTGTCATATATTTTTTAAGGACTTATGTACTATTCTAAAACTTTTTAAAAAGGAACTAAATGACCTATTAAAAGCATTTTTTACCTCCTATATCCAGTGTGGACCACTTAATGTGCTTCTGCACTCTAGGAGCCACCATAATTATATATACAATTTAATTTTACATAAAAGTCGAGTAAAGAGTGTAAAATTTAATATGTGGTGTGTGTGTGTGTGTGTGTGTGTGTGTATATATAGGGAATGTATCTAGTGAGAGGAGTTTTTTTATGTAAGAATGAGAGGAATGGTTGTATGACCCAGATTTACTCCTCTCATTCTCATAAAAATAGTCCTCTCACTATATAGTGATAATGAGTTTTTTATTTGAGAATGAGAAAAATAAATATTGACCATTAGATTTTATCATAAATGGTTAAGATTAAAACATAAGTCAGTGAGTTTTTTTTTTTTTTTTCTAAAACAAGTCATGTAAGTTTTTTTAAAAAATCACATGACTTTTTTAAGTAATTATGTGGCTTTAAATCTGGACCATTCATGAATAGTTATATGACCTAAATTTACAATTCTCATCCTCACATGAGTAACTCATTCCCACAAGATACGCTCTTCTATGAGTGTTTGTGTGTCCTTTTAATTTCTTTTATCATGTAAGTGTTTTCATGACATTAAAAAAATATATATACTTTTTACTTTGTCTTTTTAAATATTTATTAATAATTCCAATTTAATTGTATATTTGGTTTACTTTTAGTTCAAGTTTAAGCAAAACTTTCTTGAAATTGTAGACACAATTGGGCAGTCATTTTATTTTTATATGTTGAGACTTTAATCATTAACTAAAATTAATACACTATAACAAAAAATTTATACATTTTAATGATGTAAGAAGTTTTATATTTTATATTTAATATTTTTCTAATAATTTATAATGGTTGATGTTTCTCAAAAATAAGTTGATTATAATATTTAATAATATAGTATCATTAATACTTAACAGTCAATTATCAATGTGATTAATACTTCTAACTTCTAAGGTAATTTTATTAATATGTAGTAGATAAATATAAACTGAAAAAAGAAACAATAGCATTTAACTTGGCACGTGTCACGAGGAGGTACTGTCAAATAGCAATTACTTGGGGAAAGGCATGCCATGTTCATTTCTTGACGACAGAAATTTTCATTCAAACGATGCTAAAGGCATGAACTATTGCACAGTGCTTAAATTCATAGATTAGTTCAGCTTTTCCTTGGGTAGAGCTTTTAGATTCTTGTAAGTAGTAACAATTATCTTCAATAACAGCAAATATAGTTTAATAAGGAAATAATTTGCTCTTATAGGTGCTGTTGTAGGTAAAAAACCATACAATACCAAACCTCCATATATAGAATAATGATAAAGACAACTTATAGAAGAAGAGTGTTAGGAACACACTCTTCCTAACACATATTCTATTATTAGTTGAAATTTATTAAAAATTACAAAATTATGAAATAGAGTCATTAAATAAGATGTGAAATCCACAATTTTTTGTAATTTTCAAGAAATTCAAAGAGTGTGTCAAAGAGTGTATTGTTAGCATTTCTTATAAAAGAATATTCAATTTTCTACTGTGAATTTTTGAATTGGTTTATTTTGAGGTTAAAAAGTTTTCAATCAAAAGTTGTTTAAGAGAAACTTTGAAATAAAACTGATTATTTCCCAAAAATAATCCTTTCCAAACGTGCTATAAAGGAAGAAGCCTATAAATTATTTACAAGCGGTGAATTTGCAGGTAACATTGCCAGCACCAGAATTGGCCCTCTTGAAGCGTAGAGCAGTAAGCAGGACACTCCTAGTTGAGCCCAACAAAGCCCAATTCATGTGTTCGACGACACCAAGTGGATGATAAGAGAATTGAAAGCTGTTATAGGAGTTAAGAAGTGCAGTGATCCCTTCTCTGAGAAGAGTCCTGTAAGGGTCTCCTCTCCCTTGCAACCCATGCCACAGTGTAATGTCTGTTCCGTATCTCCTTGCCGCAACCATTCCAAAAGCTACTGCTACTTTTGTGTCCCGGTTCACACCCCTCCAGTAGCATTTGTATTCTGGCATTGTCCACTTCCTGACAATTTAGAAAGTTATTGATGTTCTTGTAATTAAACTTGTTTATGAAAGTCCTGATTTTGTATGGGGAAGCATGCAATTGAATTTAAGCTAATGACAAGTATACGATTATGATTTTTAGGAGGACAACTTAAATATATACACACACACACACGGGTAGGGTTTGTTAAGTTCTCCCATGCCCCTATTCTAAGTAGACTTAAATAGTGACATTGCTACTCTAATTTCCGGTCAAACATGCATTGACAGTATATGAGGTGATGCGGGTTGCTTTCATTTGTATTTTGTCCTACCTAAATGCACACGTTATATGTGCAGCGCAGGTTGGAGTAGGCACTTTAGTCATTGCTTTAATGTAATAGGCATATATGCAGGTGGTTCAGTTAGTTTCAACAACTATTAGAGAATGTTATTATGAGCCACTGCCTGAAGCTGAATATTACCCTTGGTTCGTAGGATATAAACTTACCCTGTTGGACATGCTGAAGCTTCTGCAAAAATCACTGGTGGTAGGGGTGGTAGTGATGGTAATGGTGGCAGTGGAGGCAATGGTGGAAGTCTTGGCACTGGAGGTAGCTTGAAATGTGGAGGAGACTTGGGTGGTGTGACTGGTGCTGGCACTGGGTTGGAAGATCTTGGGCAATACTGCATGGGTTGGGCAGGCTGAGCAAGGAGAGAATCCACCGTATACATCTCCATATCAAACATCCTAAACATGAGTCTAGGATTTTGGGAAGGACCAGCGCCTTCACCACAACCCATTGACCCTTGCCCACTGCCTGTGACGCGGGCAGAACAACCACTCAAGTCAGATGCGCCATCGAACCTCATTGTATAGCTTCCAAACCAGTTAGTTGTTTCTTCCCTTGACATCATAATTTGACCATTACTATCAGCACAGGAAAGGGTTACTTTTGCACCTGTAGCAAGCAAGAGGGAGCAGGCCAATAACTTTGGTCAAAAAAGTTTAAGAATATTGATCTGTAAAAGTAAACAGATAGATGGTGACCAAACAATATTTGTTGACCATCTTAATGACCAGATGGCCACCTGCACCCTTTGTTTGGATTAATAGCAATTAAGAGAAGTGGGTGAAAAAAAGTAATTTTATGTTATTTGTTTAAGGAGAGAAGTAGAGAATAAAAAATATATTTGCGAGATCCACTATAAAAAAAAAATTCTCTTTTTGTTGGAAAGAAAAGAGAAAAATCAGAAATATAAATTTGTAGAATTCACTTAAAATTACAATTTTAATCTTATTATTTCTTTCTATCTCACAAGATCTATATATATATTAAGAGTAAATATGTCTTTATAAGAAAAAGTCATTTTCTTTCTTTCTATTTTTTTATGCAATCACACAAGTGAAGAAAAAATTTAACTTTTCTTTCTCTTCTACTTGTTTTATATTTCTTCTAATGAAAATACCATAAAAATCAATCTATGTTTTACTCATTCTCTCTTTTCTCTTACTTCTTTCTTCTCTACTTTTTTTTTTTACTCAAACAAAGCAAAAATCTTTTCCAACTTCATTTATTGAAAGCATGGAAAAGGTTTTGACTTGCCCATACTTTTTTATCTCACTTCATATATATATATATACATATATGAGATGGAAGGATAGAGGTGACTGTCCACCCCAATTTTGGGTGGATAGGTATAGAAAAGGGAGAAAGAAAAAAGAAAAAAGAAGAAGAAAAGATACAATAAATAATATGATAAAAAAGAAAGAGATATAAGGAAAAATAAAATAAAATAAAATAAATAGAAGGTGAGTGTATAAATATAATTATTCAAGTGAATTTTTGTTAGCAGTCTAGACAGCACTTATTCTAACAAGAAGGAAAAAAAATTTCTTTCACCTCACATGTATGTGAGATAAAATGAGTATCTTATTTTCGACTAAGCATATGTTTCATTCGAATTATTTTTAGGAAAAAACCTTATTCGAAGCTCTTTTCAGAATTTAACAAAAAATGATTATTCTTTAAATGAACTAAATTAAACACATAAGTAAAAGCCAACTATGTCGGTCAGTGCCATTTATATATCAGGTGTAAACATTTCTCAAAACATAATTCAAAAAGATTGAATAACCCATCACTTGAACACAACGTTTCGTGCATGTGGAGTACATTACTTCAAGTTCCAACCATAGACAGGAACAAAAATGTTGAAGGACATAGATCTCACCATTAACAGGATAATCGAAAAGGGATCTCTGTCCGTCTTTGCACTGGTCACAGAAGACAGTGCCAGTGACCATAGTGTCTGCCCGCGTTCCATCAATGGCCACTAAAAGAATGAGAAATGCTGCAAAGAAAAGCTTCTCCGGCAAGTCCATGAATACTGGAAGCCCACTAAGCAAAAGCAAAGATCAAAGAAATGGATTGGTGAGATCAGAACGTGATGAACACTTAAGTAGTTGAATGCAAGTGAGGAAAAAAGTGAATGAGCACTAAATGGGCGCTCATTTCTGAGTTCTAACCCTCAACTGTCACATTTAATGCTATACGAAAAATTCGTTTTTTATTTTCAATTGGGAGTGAAACTATTAAGGTAGTACGGTATTCATAAATTAATGCTAGATTGCTAGTATAGAAATAGAACCGTGTAGAAAATGTAAGATGCCACGGATTTGGATTTTGGATTCATTCCATCAGTCTTACGTTAATGTCCGTTGTAATTCACCATTCCTATGACTTTACAAAGGGTTTTGCCATAGAAAATTAACTTTTTATCAAAAGTAAATATCAACATTGTTAACAGTTCATTATGATGTAAAATATGGTGAATTTATCCTATGCTTGGTATGATAGAAAGTGAAGGAAAGAGAAAACTTGAAATTTGAATTAAAGAAAAAAAATGAAAGATTTTTTTTTTTTGAATTTTTATTCTAGAAATCAACATTTTTCTTTTATTTTTTTTTCATCTAAATAAAAAAAATACATTACTGTATGTATTTTTTTAGTTTAATTTCTATGTACAGGGTGTGTTTGAGACAACTATAAAAATTAAATTATTTTAATAATTGATTAAATATATAATTGATTATAATTAGAATTAATTTTTGTTTGAATAAATTTACTGAAACGTAATTTTAAGATTAATTTGTTGACCTTTACAACAATTATTCTAGTGAAAAAAAATTTATATTGTCAACTAATAAAAAATTATTTGTTATAAAGGTCAACAAATTTATCATGTATAACAATTTATAAATGAATGACAGTATAAAAACTTTTTACTCAATCCCTACATACACTATTTATTCATTTTCTTCTTTTAACATTCTTTTCAACTAAGCAAAACAAAAGAAAATGCATAATGAATACGCAAATCTTCAGATTTTATTAAAGAAATTCTGCCGGTCCAGCTGCTCCTTCAGAAGCAGCACTCGTTTATATTATAAGTTGACTTATTTTAACAGCAAATCATGTGGCGTGCAGGACAGCACAATGCAAGGGGAAAAAGGTGATGCATGGCATGGTGGAATGTCACCGTTAGAATTAAGACACTAATGTGTGTTATGAAGAAATCATGGAAGCAAACGTAGGGGGCTTCAAATGTTGTATAGCCGTTGCAACTTGATGAGTATTTAGTGAGCCGTCACGGTAGCGAGCAACATTAATGGAAAAAATCGCCTAGTGTCATAAAAATAAGCTCCCTTGTGTGAACTTTATCTGGTTCAAATTTAAGAAAATTTTCTCCTTTCCAACCACAGCATCACATGTCAATGCCAGAATTTATTAGTTCCACACCATCTTTTGTATTCTTCTGAAGAAAGCTGGATGAAGATTGATTATGAGATGGAACAATGACAGGTATGAGTTGACTACAAAGTATAATTATATCTGTACTCCTATATAGCTTTAGAAAGTAATTTGTTTCATTTTATCTTTTTTTTTTTAATGTATGAAGCATTTTTTTTTTAATTTTATTACTGATATTATTTCCTGTAAAATAAATATTCTCAACTACATGCTTAATTTTTTTAAAAATATTATGTGTAAATTGTCAAATTTATTAACTTAAACTATTAGTTATGTATAATATGATAATGTTTGATATTAATATAATTTTTTAAATTTCATACTATAAAGTATTCTTTAATTTTAATATTTTTAAACTTTTATAACTTAGCTATACATATTGTTTAAACTGGTTAAGGGCAATAGTTAGTGAATTAATAAATAAAAAAGTTTTTACTGAAAATCTTGATGAAAATTGAGGTATTCATAACTTGTCTCATCTCATTAAGTGGACCTAACCGAGAGCTAGTTTAGATGGATTTAAATTTTAAAAATTAAACTCAATGTATTTTGATAACGAGTTGAGGTTATATTTCTAGTCATTTTAACTCTGTTAAATATCATTTTTTTAATAATTTTTTTATTAATAATAGACTTAATAGATAATATTTTACATAATATGATATTATATTTATATTAATATTATTTATTTTAAAATATATATTATAAAATATATCATAATTTTAGTTTTTGATTTTTTTATTTTTATAATTTAGTTATATATAATGTTGAAATTGATATATTTTATCAACAAATTGAATTATCTTGTTCTTGTTTCATTAGGATCTTACTCAGGTTAGGTTTGAATCCAAATAAATACTCCTATCTAATTCATAACATTAAAATGTTATATTTTTTAATAAAAAATTAACTCTTAATTTATTAACTATTATTTTTAGAATAATAGTTAACAAAATTGTATTTAAATTAGTACATTTTGTTTAAACTTTAAATGGAGTTAACTCCCACTCACTTATTAATTAGGTCGTGAAAGGTTGATATTAGACTACGTTAAACCCGACTTATAATCATGAGCCTATAGTTACTATAATATGACAACCACATATAGCAGGCAGAGTATATTTATAAGGCAAGGGTTAAAAATAAAAACCCAAAAGTTTTGTCAATAACAGGAGTGAGGTTAATTGATGGAGTCAAGGGTGAGGGACCATTACCAAGGAAGAGAGAAGCAGTGAGGGGGATGAAAATTCTGTAGGCATTACCACAAGCCCAATGTCTCACTCGTTGAATTCCCCCTTCGATCTTCCTCTTTCAAACTCGCCCAATCTCAAGTTCTTATTGTACAGCTAACTCTCGTTGATATCAGCGCACACTATTAGATTCAGAACTTCCGGAAATTAATCATCTAAGTCATGAATTATGAACAAGCAACATTGCTCTGCCACTGAACATTATGCTGTGGCTGGGGTCAAATACCCATTTTGTCCTAGATAGTTTGTGGTCGTTATTAGATTCACAAATGCTCTTGATTTTCCTAAATATATATGGAGTTTAATGGGTATATATTATCCATATAAAAGTTTTTACACTGTTTATCAATTAAAAGTCATGTTTGATATAATTTTTACGGTAATTATTATAAAAATTAACAAACTTATTATATATATGACAATTTGTAATTAGACAATCGTGCAAAAAACTTTTAATTTACTGTGTCAGTGCAAATATTGTTTATTCATATACACGTGGAGTGTTGAATTTGAAATGCATCATTGTTCCATATAAGGTTTGAGGGAAAATTTGCGTACATTACAATAAGTGAGCGAGGATAGAACGACAAAGTAATTAAAAAAAAAAAGAAAGGATGATGCCATGCAAAAATAAGCCTAGCTCGTCGTTACCTATCACTATTTAGATAGTTTAATATGGCGGATAGTTCTATTTCAATAAATTGTGGACATTTCCTACCACCACCTGCGTGGTTTGATGCGAACTATACATATAGGCGTCGTTACCAACAGGTCGTCTTTTATTAGCTCGTGCTTATAACAAAGAAAACCGTGAAAATTTGATAAAAGAAAACTATATTCACCAACTAATGACTCATCCATATTTGCTATAAAAGATCAGGATAACAATAAATTTAAATATCTTTAACAGAAATTCACATATTAATACCTAATCAATAAAAGAATCAATAGAATCTGGTAACTGAATGACGAATACGAGCTAACGTTCTACAAAAAAAGCAGAAAAGAAACATTGCACCGGCTACATGGATGATAGAACACACCCTAACTATATCCAGTGTTGCAATGTGGTAGCAATCCACATTTCACTTTGAAAAAGATTGCTTGAGCGATTAGCAAATCACAGTGTATAAGATGGTTCCTATTGATAGTTGTATACAACAGCCAGCAGGAGAAATAGTCAGAAAACAAAGAATCTAAGCCCTGCCCCTGCAATCAATGACAAGCAATCCACACTGCAAATGCACCAAATCATGAACCCAGTAGGTTCACGCGGTTGTATTGTTGCTAGATGCTAAGAGAACAGGTTCTCTTACATCAACCTCGGGAAAAGTTACTTTTCAACATAATCTGAACCAATTATAAGGTTCAGGTGTTCGTCCTCAATGCCCTTAATCAAGTCCTCACCAACGTACCATGTTAAGGACCCTGCATCAAATAGCAATTCAAAGTAACCATTACCGGATCAGGTTTACTTCCTATAAAGAAATCACTCTGTGCTACAAGAGAGTCCACGGATAATTGATAATAACAGGAAATAAGGAAGAAGGACATTTGATAGTCATCAGGTAGTAAATATGTGCAATTGATTGAAAGTAACATGTAATTTGTACCTTGCATGTTAGATTGTTCTTGTTCTCTTGTCACATGCAATAAGATTGTTCCCGAAAGAACAATGATAAATCCACATATCTCAGAGGCTATGCTGCTTGCACTCTGACCACACCAATCCTGCACAGAAAATTAAAGCAATCAAAAAGTCAAGCTTGTACTACTGTTCAACAAAAGGAAGACCTCCGATATAGTACCAGGAATCCACGAATATGGATATGTCATGATACCTTAAACATTATCACACTAGCAATAATAGTCAGAGTTGTGAACATGACATAATATACGGGAGAGACAATAGCTGTGTTGAATGTATCCAGTGCCTGAAACATAGTTCCATCGTACAAAAATATTCAAGATTAGTTAAAAGATCAAAGAAACTAAGATAGACATTAGATGGTTGATAAGCAAGGTAATATTTGGGCAGTAGAAACAACATTAGAACTCTGTTAACCTGTTTGTAACTTGGTATTGAAATAATAAAACTTTGGATCAAAGACACAAGCTGAAAGACTAACAGACCACCATTTAAAAGATTTCATTTCATACTTCTGTGTATTAATTTCAAAGGGTTGTATATTTCAGTTTGTATCAAGTGCAAGAACTCAAATTTTTTCATGCACAAAAAATATGAAAATTCATAAAAATTGATTTGATGCCAACTACATCTATACTTTCTTATCAAGCACAACACATCGTTTTGCATTCTCAACTCAACAACTTTAGATCAAAGGTGAAATGTAATTAACTAGTCAAGTGGGGCCCCATTGATAATATACTTTATAGAAAATGCTTTAGAACTACTCTGAAAATTTGGAGCACACAACAACCGTATTCTCTGAAATCTCCACAAGCATGGAATTGGGAAATGACATGTAGTACTATTACCACTCACCGGTAATCTGGAATAGCCTTTTGTAGTTATCTATCTAAAGTTTAGAGGGGAAAGGTTTCTGACTGGCAAGCCAGAACTTTACAGCGTTGACAATACTAATTAAGTACATGGTTTTCTCTTTAGAAGCACAGCTTTCAAGGGCTAAGAGCCTAAGGCCTTTCATATAGATGTAGACTGTTATTATTAACACTTACGAGTAATATAACTCTAGAGTTTATGCAGGAGTACAATTAGCCAGTTTGCTTATGGAACTTTGATTTCGGCAATAGAAGACATCCTACTAGCCCCTAGGAGCTAGGAGCCTGGGAGCATAATTTTCATGACTAATTTAAAATATTGATGTATTTCATGAGGCTGGTTTGTTTCAAAAGGAAAGCATGAACATACAATTCCCATTCAATTGTGTCTAGTATATAAGGATCAAGTTAGGATTGTAATTGCCATGTAATGATGTTGGAAGCAACACGAATGCTAAGACATGATTCTATTGCCCTGCATACTTTGGCTATAATAACTCCTTAAATTTCACTACCAAAACCTCTTCAGAAAAGGTTTTGAAGAGATGATGAGGCATCTGCATATCATATATGGCATGCACATGGCTAGTCGGTCAATCAACGCAAGCTTCTGCCACAACCACTACCGAACAAAGAAAGCTGACATCAATTTGTTTGCCGAAGGTGACCAATTTGTGGAGTGTTTAAACAAATATAGAAAAAGGTGACCTTCAATACATTGATGAACAATAATTTAAAGTTTCAATTATGGATGGCTAAATTTGATAACTATGCACTCACCTTGTTCAAGTAATTCAACTGTGTAATGATACATATGACAGCCACGGTAAGAAAAAACCAAGTTTGAGGATACGTTATTTGACTTATTCCCTCTAATGTAAGCTTGATTGCAATCCCTATGGCTTTTGTGCTCATAACCTGAATAGTTTAGTTAGTATATAGTTAGTTTGTGCATTACAATATCAATATGAAGCTTCCATCAAAGTGATTGGTGAAAACGTAAGTACCGTAAGTGAGCCCATTAATGAACAAATTCCCAAGTATACCAGCATATTTGTCTGTCCATGGCGAGTTTCAAAATGCAAAATCAAAGCTAAAACTACCGAAACGGTTGCCGCCACATAAACAAGAAATACTGTTGAAACAAAAATGAGATTATGAGAAACACCACTTCATAGACCGGAAATGAACTTAATATAAGAGTAAAAACAAACAAAAACAGGATGAAACCAAACATGGTTGAGTGGCCAGATCCCATATTTCTTGCACAGAATTTAAAGCATGCTCTTGAGGTGCATGGATGACAATGAGAACAGAACCCACAATGCAGAATACACATCCCAAAATCCCCATCTTCTGGAGCTTTTCGTTCAGCAAGAAGTGAGCCAAAACAGCACTATCCCGATACACAAGAAATAGAGTAAGTGTTAACAGAAATTCATAACATTTAAAGATTCAGGAGGCGTACCTGACAATAATACTTAATGCACCAAGGGGAGTAACGAGAAGTGCAGGAGCATATATATAAGCCACAAAATTCGCAACCTCCCCAACAACCACTGTCACCAATTACAATCAGTTTCAAGATCCATACATAAAAGTCTCACTCACTATAACTATAAGCATGGTAATAACTTTTGGAAAAACCCAAGTTGCACATCGGCTAGAGATAGTGCTATAGAGTATATAAGTGTAGGACAACTCTTACCCTATGAGCTTGCCTTTGGAGTTGATTAGGTCCAAAACTCATATTGTAAGATGGTATTAGAATCTATCCTAAATTCATTAACGAGCCACCTACTATATTATCCATATACCAAGTTCAATAGTGTTGTGTGTGAAGAGATATATTAGAAAAAACCCAAGTTCCACATCGGCTAGAAATAGTACCAATATAGAATATTGAGCGTAAGGTTTTTATATACAAACTAAGAAATATAATAAATTATTTCTAAAACACTTACAAGTAAAAAAGAACGGAAACTCTCACCCTATGAACTAGCTTTTAAGGTTAAGTTAAGTCCAAAACTTATATTGTGAGTATAACAGAAGAATAAAGTTGGTAATCCAATCCTAAACTTACTTGTAACCATGCCAGCCCACCAAAGCGGCTCTAGTAGATAAGAATAGCCGCCAACTCCTGCAAATTTCATTTCATTTCATACAATACATATATACCAACGAGGCATAGGTAAGGTAGCGATGACAAAACGAATTTTAAAAAAGAAAAGGAAAAAGATGAAGACCTGCGCGAGTGCCGTGGGTAGCAGCTTGCTTAAGACCTTTCTTTTTGAGGACGAAACTTGCCCCTATGAAAGCACCGGATGCGACGGCAAGAACCAAACCCTTTGAGTTCTCTGCAATCCCCATCTCGACTCTAACGCTTCGCTGAAGGGACACGCGACGTTTTCATAATTTCGTGCTCGGAAGCTTCCCGTTATCCTCTACTCCGCTTCGCGACAATGCCTTTCATTCATGCTGCCACCCACTTCCTTTCTCAAACCTGTCACCTCGTTCCTCCTTTTTTAACTTACGTACAATTAAATATTCTAATTTTTATTCCTGTCATGGTAGATTTACTATCATTCCACTTACACAAATATCTAATGTGATGTTTACATATTGGTAATTCTAAATAAAAAATAAAAATAATCTCGTAATATGTATTAATGTATTTTAAAAGAATTATATAAAATTAATTTAATTAATAAAATACATATTAAAATTTATACAAATGATTTTTAATTTTTTAAAAAAGAATTTAATATTTTATTTTTAAGAACTATTTTTTATCATTTATTTAATTTTTTTATACATAAGGGACCTAAGTTCGTCCACTTATCGTTTCGCCGCGTTTTATTTTTTTTTATTTATATTTACTTTAAGACAGAAAAATAGATTGAGTGAAAGAAATTTAGGTCCTTAAGCATGTAATTTTTTAGTTCAATTTCGAAATTTATGTATATGAAAAATAATATTGAAAAGAATTTTCATTTCAGTGTTTAACTGTAATTTTAAAAGATTATAAAAGAATACTTTGTAAAAAGAATTAATTTCTTGTATTTTTGATGAAAACAATCAAATATTATTCATTGCTAAGTTCATCTTTGATTACATGTTGTTTAGTTTTTTTTTCAAAATATGGGCAACACAGTAATTTTTAATTATTCATTGAAACTAGCAAGTGATAAAATTAATACTTCGATGAGTAATTAATTAAAAAAATTAAAAATTGAAACTGGTAAGCTATAATTTAATCTTTAATAAAAAAAAATACTCTCTACCGAAATACACTGTTGAATATTTTCTAAATTGTTGCGTAATATTCATGTTCATATCATAAACATTAATTTTAAATTATCAACTGATAAATTTAAATATTTTAAAATAAACGTATATTTAACACAACAAAATTTATATGATTTCTGAAATTCATTCATTAAAAATTATAAATATATAATAAAATATTCTATTATGAGCACTATTCATATCATAACTTCGTGCCTTCAAATTTCACATATACTATTAACCAAACACTCTGCCAGATTTTCTTATAAATTTTGATAGGACTTTGCCTATAAAGTTATGTTTAAGTCTTTGTATTTATTTCACTTTTTGAGTGAAAATTTAACACTATGTTCATTTCTTAAAACAAGCTGCATCATAATAAATATGTGTTTAGGTTAAAGTTTTCCTATCATAAATTGAAACTTAATTACAATTTTTTTTCCTACTTTTACTTGAACTATAGGAAAAGAAATTGAATTTTTTTTCTACAAGTATCTTATGTATGATGCAATTTTACTTGAAATATAATTGTATATTAAATGTAAGTATCTTTTCTAGTATATTTAAATGAGTTTTTTTTTTTTAGTAAAGACCACATATATCTTCTATAGGAAACAATTCTGCTCAAGTTGGGTAAAATGAGTTTGTTTAAACTTATGAATATTATTTATATTATTTTATAATTTTTTTAGTTTATTTTAATAAGTTCCATTATAAAACTTTACTAATCTTTTTAATAAATTTATATCTATTTAACATGTCTTACATGATTTTCTTTATGTGATTGTGCTTATTGATTTGTTTAGAATTCTTTTTAAGACTCAACTCACTTAAACTTTTTTTCACACACACGAAAAAGTTAATATTCATTACTTGGAACCAACATAAAAAGCTTTAAAATTTTCAATCCGTGTAAAAACCCAACATGCATCATTTTATGAACCGCAGATGTTTTTAAATTTAGAAGTGCTTGATGATGGCATGAGCTAAAATGCACGACAATGTTCTACTAAATAATATTTTTGCAACATGTTGAGCTTAAAATTATAGTGAGCTAAAAATTTATGTCATAATGATAATTATAGATCCATTACATATTGATATGTCATAGTGAGCTAAAAATTTATTTAACATGAATTTATGAATGTAACACATTAAGAAAAAAAATAACAATAAAGAAAGTGATATTTTTAATCACATGTCACTTTATAATATGAATAAAATGAGACAATAATTTCAATCAATTTATAAAAATAACATAAATTAATATAAAAAATTACCATACAACTATATAGTTTTTTTTTTTTGGATCCCAGGCCATCACCCCTTTGAACTAGGCCTAGGGCCAGCATGAAACAATACTTTAAAAAACTAAAAAAAAGAAGAGAAAATAAGTTATGTACTAAAAGTGTAAAATAGTTTTACACTTTCATCCAATCACAATCTACCATGTATGGTAAGTTTGTTGACTTTTATAATAATTACCTTAAAAGTCATACTAACGATGATTTCTAATTGGTTGATAGTGTAAAAAGTTTTACACTGACAGTGTATAGCCATTAAATTAAAAAAAAAATAGTATTACCCTGAAATGGAACACAAAGACACTTTTTATCATCCGCTAGCCATATGAGTTTCACAAAGACACATTAGCATACTCTAAAATGTACCAACAGTATCCAAGCACATCAATGTTCCAAAAGGATAAGGGAAGGAAAAAGTAGAGTGGTGGGTGTTTGATTTCACGTTGTGAAACAAATAAACAATAGATCCACACTCAAAGCCATTATATACAATTTTTGCATTTTTCAATTGATTTCAAGTGATAAATCTAATACACATGCGTTCACGAGGTTAACACGAAGAGTGTTCACGTCACCCGTAATCCCAACGACACGCTGGGTAATTGATACTCAAGTGAATTATAATTAACAAGTTAGTTTCATGCTTGGGGGAGCATACAGACAGAAAATCATGCATTATATTACACTTAATATTATAATTTTAAAGGAAACCTCCTCATTTGACGTCTTCTTTCCAGTTTATGTACACGAAGTACAGCTAAAGATAACTAGGATCAATAACCAGGATTTTCATGTTCGATTTACAGCCCAGGCCCAAACCCCTCTGGATCAATAACCAGGATTTTCATGATACATGAGATGACAGAAAATATATAACACCAAATCCAGCCCAAAATGTGGACTCAACAATTAAGGCCCAAAAGTCAATTAAAAGCTAAAAAGGAGCGAAAGAAGGGATAAAATACGTCGAACAAAACTAAGGTAGGCCGAATTCAAATTTCACTCGACAAAAATAAGCTTAACTCTTTAAAAAGTGAATACAACATTTTAGTAAAAGTTCGACTCATTTTTAATTCATAAATTAATCGAGTTCTACGTTCAAAACTTCTTTATGATGTGTGCGTGCTTGTCGTATTTATTTTTCTTAAAAGAAGTATATTAAAAAAGAGGAATGCTATTTGGTAGGAAAGAATCTTTCACGAATTATACGAAACTATATTTATGGGCTTTGTTAAACAAAAGTTAAATAAAAAATATAAATAATGAATTATTTGACGGAAATCAGCCAACGTTTTGTATGGAATATGCTTTTCGTGTTGCACGAATTCGTAACATTATGCATTTCTCATTAAAAAATTACTCTGTTAATAATTTGTTTAAATTTATTTTTAATTTAAAATGTTTGTTTATCTAAAAGTTTACAAACAAAATGGGTATATATCACTTAAATTATTTCAAATTAGTTATGAATAAAATTTCAATGAAAATACAGGAAAATAAAGTCGTGACTACGAATTTCAAACAACAAAAAAGTCATTTGAATAATAGATTATTTGAACTAGTAATATTTCAGATAATTAAATTGACCTTTTTAATATTTATTATTAAAACTAATAGTAAATGTTGGGGTAGCGCTGCAACCGACACATGCTTTTCATGCTTATAATAATATTGACAATTTAGATAACGAATAATAATTTATTAAAAAATCCTAACATATGGCTTTAAAATATTAATATATCTTCACACCAAAATAAAATATTAATATATAAAAAGGTATAACGTTTTATTTAAAATATTATTGTTTAAAAAGAAGTGCTAATAATATATTTTTTAATATTTTTTTAGAACTATAAAATTTTGAATGAGATTCATTAAATAAAAAATTAAATTTTATATCATTTCGTGAATATTAATAGAGTTTAATTCATTAAAAAAAAAAAATTTGAAAGAGTGTGCTAATTAAAGTGCGATCCTCACATTTTTCTTGTTATAATATCACATCAAGTAAATATGCAAGGCTCACATGCTAAGAAAGTTGAAGGAGCGCGCAATAGCCATGGTTACATAGATGTTCTTTTATGGAATATCTTTAATTACGAGTGTAAGAAAATTAGTTAAACTAGATCTTTTTTATATAGACAAGTAATTGATGCAAGTTCCTTCTTTATATAGAATTGGTATTGCAAGTTCCTTCTTTTTAGTGAGAGATGCTATAAATACGTGGACGTGGCCGAATTTTTTTCATGTATTATTATTATTATTTTAATGTTGTGGTAATCTTTTTAAGAACTTCATAAAATAAAGGTATCTAATAACTAAAAAGATAATATTTTTATTAAACAATATTCTTTCAATATTAATTTTAATTTTTTTAGGGTTATTGTGAAAGAAATTTAACAAAAGATATGATAAAGTTATGATAATTATTATATAAGTTATGATAATTACTAAATTTCAACCAATGAGAGAAAGTATGTTCAAAAGCATGTATTAAAGAGTGTGTTTCTAGCACTCCACTTACTGTATAAGTTCTATCCAATACTAAATACAAACACACAATAATTATTGTATAAGTTCCATCTGGTACTAAATACTAAACAATAAAATATCATAAAAGGTAGAAATGATGTTAAAGCAGAAAATAAATAACGACGCCAATAATTAATTAATCCTAACTTTATTTAAGGTAGCATCAGTTTTTATGATCACAAGACTCCACCGTACAAACCCCAAACTAAAAAAAATCAGAAAAAGAAAGATTTCAACAAGATTGATTGGGAGCATCCAACGAACTAAAATAAAATAAAAAAGCATAAAAACGACACCGTGTGGATCAGATTGAGAGGCCCCACACGAATGTCTGTCTAGGAGAGTTGACCACAGTCTGCAACAACCACAGGCTTGGAGGTCTTGCCGGAGCTAGACCCCACCTTCTCAATCTCCTTTAGCACGTCCATGCCCTCCCCCACCTCGCCGAACACCACGTGCTTCCCGTCCAGCCACTCCGTCTTAACGGTGCAGATAAAGAACTGCGACCCGTTAGTGCCAGGCCCCGCATTCGCCATCGACAGAATGCCTGGACCTGTGTGCTTCTTTACGAAGTTCTCGTCGGCGAACTTAGACCCATAGATGGACTCGCCACCGGTGCCATTCCCCGCAGTGAAGTCGCCGCCCTGGCACATGAAGTTGGGGATGACACGGTGGAAGGCAGAGCCCTTGTAGTGGAGGGGCTTCCCGCCACGACCCACGCCCTTCTCGCCAGTGCAAAGGGCGCGGAAGTTCTCGGCAGTGCGAGGAGTCGTGTCTGCGAACAGCTCCATCACTATGCGGCCCACAGGTTGGCCTCCGATCGTCATGTCAAAGAAGACCTTAGGGTTCGACATTCTTGCAAGGAATTGAACAAGTGAGTTTGGTTAGGGAGGAGGAGGAGGCATATAAATAGCGAAATGCCTGTTCCATTAGGACACATGGCACATTCTGAGAAGGGAAAGTCACTACAGTTAAGTTTGGCATTGACTACGATTGTGGAGGCGGATTGGATCCAATTCCACACAGGGATATACCTTGCTTTCTGCCATTACAAATAATTTTTAATACCATGATAATAGAAAAAAAAAATCTTTTTATTTTTAAATTGAATTTATTTATTACTCTTATCAAACGGTTTACATGTAAAACCTATTATTCCTTTTAAATCAAAATAAGCGCAAGTGATTTATTATGACTCACGAAAAATATATCCAATAATTAAAAAAAGTATTGAAAAAATATGTCAACCAACCAATATATTGTTAGCATTTTTTATTCTCAAATTTAATTAATCTATAACAATCATTCAACTATCGTTTTTATTTTTTCCAGGTTTATGTAAGTCAGTTTTGGCAGTAAATGTAGGTAATGGGTTAAGCCTACCTAGATGAGAAATCCGGGAAGTCAACTAAGATTTAAGTCACATGATAATCCAATACTCAAAAGTTTAAACTATGGTTAAAACCATGCATTAGGCCTCCCTTGCAATACTATGAAAATATATCACAACTCCCTTCCCCTCTCCCATGGCCATGGGAACAAAGGAACAATTTGTTTTATGGGTTTTGGACCAAATAGAACATTGGCCATCTCTAGCTTCCCTATTACCTTCCCATGGATCAGGGCCCTCCATAAGGAATTTATTTCCTCCCAACAATCATTCAATACGCACTATTTATAAATTATCGCCAACCCTCAATGACCAATAACATCCTTTTCTCGAAAAGAAATTCTACTTCAAATATTTAGAATCCAAAAAGGAATGGTGAGTAGAAAATTCACATTTATTTTTATATCAACACGAAGAATATATCAAGTGTGGTGAAAAAATCTCTGTCTAACTGACACAGTGGCACTATGAAATTCTGAATAATTGATGTTCACTTTTTTTTTTTCGTGGCAAATGTCAGATGAAGCCTCTCTGCTTTTGCAGTAATACAGGATAGATACACTCTATCATCTGTGCGAAGGAGTTGCTAGATGCTTTAAGAGAAGCATGGCCCTCCAATGCTGCATTAAGCATCAGCCATCAATGTATATTTAATATTTTAATTTTCTTTTTCACGAGACATTTGAAAAACAAAAACAAAATGACAATAGATTCGAAATCAGGTGCTCAGACGGATATTACCACTAAATAAAATTTGACTTTGAGAAATCTTACACACGCAATGTTTATGCCACAAACTATTTGCAACAAGTAATTGCAATCATTCAGTGTTTCAGGAAATCGTCAGTTTTATCAGCACCATAAGAACGGCAATTGTTCGGTCCTGTCGCATAAATAAAATAATTTCAATGTTAAAAATGAAAACACTATTATTTGCCTTTTTATCTGCTTCATAATTGTTCGAGAACAAGTTTCATACTGGTAGTTTAGACATAAAGTTAAGAGAGATATAAGAAAGAGAATAATGAGTTATGAGTCTATAATATCAAGACATTTTTGGACAATTTCTTCAAATCACTCTTCATTCTCCATTACATGATCGTTTGTCACATTTATTATTATTTTTTTAATTTTTTCTCTATCTATCACTTTTTCCTATCCATACATTCAAAAATTGGAGTGTTATCTTTAACTTTTTTTCTTTAAGAAATGCTTATATTAACACACTCTTGTTCCCTCTTAGATAAAGATTTTGACACAAGTATCAGAATTTATATCCAAAGTATAAACCAATAGTCCAAACTAAAAAAAAAAACAAAGGATCGGCAAAACATAAAATTGAAAGGCCCAAAAGAAAAAATTAAGGAAGGAAAAAAAAAAAGGGTTAGTGAATGAAAATGGACAAATGTGTCCTCTAAAATTCTTGAAAAACTCGTACTAATCAATTCAACCACATGCCCAGACTATAAATGAAAGCAAGACACAATTTAAGAAAAAGGTACAATGAGTCCAAAATATCAAAGCATTTTTGCACTAACAATTTACTCAAACTAAGCCTACTATATATATAACACATTTTCCCTCACTTTTGAATAAGGACTCGTACACGCAATTTCTAATAATTAATAACAATCAAGGTGATGTTAATTTGGTTTGTAATTTTTATTTTTAGTTATGTTTTTATTAATAATGAGAAAAAATTTAAAGTTTTTTTATTTTTTTTCTGTTTTAATCTTTTAAACATGGTAAAAATAGCATTTATTTTATATTATTCTTAAAATTTGAAAATTAAAAAAAAATATGATTTTTTTTTCATGCTTAACAAATGACATACAGTATCCACTAGCTAGGCTTTAAGTTTGCTTCCTAATAAGGTGACAGATTTCTCTGAATTTTCTATCTAGTATCCTCTTCTTTGGCTGAAATGTTTAGTTAGCTCTCAGAGCATTTCAGATCTTTCAAGAGATTTCAAGAGATTGGGTACTAATATAATAGATCATCTCAAACTAAAAATAATTAAGTCAAGTAGGGTCTTAAAAATTATATTTAATTAGCAAATGGTTGGGTTTTTCAGTCATATTTTGAGTTTTTTTTTTTTACTCAATTCCATGTCATATAATACTTTTAAAATTTAAAATTTTTATTTTAAGAATTCATAATAAGTTATAAGATATTCTAACTAAAATAAATATAATACAGTTTTAATGATATGGTAATGTTTTTCATTAATATAAATATTTAAAATTTTATGATTTTAATTTAAATAATGTTTAAGTAAATTTTTAAATAAATATATTAAATAAAATTATTGTTTAAGATATGTTTAATATAATTAATTACATATTTTTAATTATTTAAAAATAAATTTAAACTATTTTTATATTTTTAATATGATAGTTTTTATTAAATATTTTTATTTTTAAATATCAAGACGGAGTAGAGATTGAATTTAAAAAAATTAACTTTGGTTACGAGAGATTTTTAATAAAGAATATAAGGAAATAGATTTAATTTTAATTAAGGCAAATGAGTAGGAAGTAAATAAGGACTTGTTTTTCTTATTTTTCATCTCTTTGATTTTTTATTTTTAGTTTGCTATTATTCATCATCTTCTTTGTGCTATTATATATATATATATATATATTTTTTCTACTTCTACTCTCAAAAAAAATTAATTTTTAAAATTTTAAAAATAAAAACACAATCAAACAGATTCTAATTAATTTAAAGAATTCCCTGGAGTTAACCTAATGGTGAGAAGTATGAATAGTATACATGATGTCCTAAGGTTATTCGCAATTATTATACCAAAAAAAAAATTAAGTAATTTAAAGAATGAGAAAGAAAAAGATATTTTAATGCGTGAAAATTATTACTAAGCAGCTTTGCATCACAAATACACTCAGTACGTACTCAATTCAGAGGACGGTTTTCATCGTCAACCAAAAAGTTGCACGTAGGAACAACATTACTCAAAAATTAGATATGATCATATAAGGTCCACAAAGCATTTATACGTACTTGTACAAAATTAACGGAGAAATCTTCACTCGTAAATATTAACTAACTGATCGTCACATTCAACTTCATCAACGAACTTCCAATTCAAACATTTTCAAACAACCCTGCTTCATCATTTGCTTTTCTCTACTCTCATTCTCCATGCTCTTCTGCTCACATTCTCTATCCACTGACATGGATTTTACTTGAAAATAATCAATCTCAACGTCCTTGCTAACACAAGAAGGAAAAAAGCTGGAAAGCATGCACGTATATATGTTATAAAATGTTACTCCAAGCTAGTGCAATGATAGTCTATGAATGAGAGGGAGGCCAGTTTCCAAACCATGGGTGTTGGTAAAAGTACTTTGGAGGTTCCATCTTGGGAAGAGGTGGACATGGCTTCTTCTTGAATGGGAAAGGAGGAAAGAACTTAAAAAATGGTGGCATAGTAGGAGGTGGCTTGGAAATAGGAGTGGAAGGAGGAAGTGGCTTGTAAACGGGAGTGGGAGAAGGTGTCTTTTCCTTTGGAGGGCATGGTTTCTTCACAACTGGAGGTGGAGTAGTAGGAGGTTTCTTATATGTTGGCACTGGTGCTGGTGGTTTCTTATACACTGGAACAGGTGGAAGAGGTTTGGGTTCCTTATCCTTTGGTGGATATGGTGGGTAGTCATTGCCTTTAGGAGGGAAGGGGAAATGGGGGTGTTTGAAGAAATGCCAAAAGAAGGCTGAAGTGCACAAAGCTAATGAGAATCTGAGTTTCCCACCAGCAGGCCCAAGGGTGTGTTTGTCGTCAGACATTGACTTGGTCACGATCTTGGAGTTGCCGAGGGAAGGGCAAGGTTCGGCTGAAGCACTATGCAGCTGGGCGTAGCAATCTTCTTTTAGCTCACCATCTTCTACCATGTCCTGTGGAAGGGATACTTTGAAGTTTCCGTATTCATCAAGCGCACTGGCGCCTCTCGTTCTGAAGTGGCCATGTGCTGACTTGCAATCTACCGTTACACGTAACCCTACAGACAATTAACGCACAGGATTGATATATATTGTAGAATTTGGCTTCAGACTAGAATTTAAAACCAATAGTTTATTGACATTATTATTACATTAACCATATTGTATTAAAGTTTTATGATTTCGACACTAAAAAAGTTAACATATTATTTGATATTATATATAATTAGTTTTATTTAAAACGTACTTTTTATCTTTTTATACATGCGTATCCTAAAAATATATACTTTAAAATTAAATGGATAACTTTTTGCTTATGTTCAATTTTTTTTTTTCCCATTTTATTAGAGTCTACATTTTTCATTGGTATGATTTGGTTGTACACATCTTTCATGTACGTCTTACACGGTAACAATCTTCACACACCACGAAATTGGGGACACAGTGAGGTCCTCTATCCGTGCACGAGTACAGATACATGTATATGGATAAAAATAATATAGATCCGGCGTATTTTAAGATTACTGATTGCAGAATCAATAAATAATTTTTTGTTTATTAAAAATCATAACGAATATTGAAAATCATGGGAGTATAAATAACACTTTTATCTAAAATATTTCTTTTGCCTATAAAAATATATAAAATATTTCTTTTACCTTTATCTCATATCATATGTATCTTTGAGTGTTTTAGTTAGTTTCAAAAAATATTTTTATTTAAAAAATTAAGAAAATATTAATTATTCGTTTTCAATAATAATGTCTTTATTGATATCTCACCTAAATATTTGAATAAATTTAGAATTATATTCTAACTTTTTTTAATAAAAAGATAATTTTGTGAAAGAAAACTATTTTATCACAGTAATTTATGTAATTAATATTGTTTTAAAAAATATGTATTACCTTAAGGACCAAGTAATATAAAAGTAATACTTTTAATTCCGTACACTCTATCTTCATATTAGCATTCTGCAAATAACATGTTCATGTACGAACTACTATGAGACAACGTACCTGAGAAAGCATGGCTATTCTTAATATTGTTCTCCCTGCAGTCTGCGCATTCTCCATGGCCAACTACCTCCACTGTTCTGTGGTCTCCATAGTTGAAGCCTCTTACCACAAAAAACACAGACAACAACCAGAAGCACACAAGTGCTCCTTGGCGCTCCATGAAATTTTGCATTGGGAATTGCAGTTACGGATCCCAATGGCAATAGAAAAGAACAGGAGATAAAAGAATAAGGCGGACTTGGAACTGAGAGATGAAACGTGGACGAAGATTGAGATTCATATATATAAGCTTAATTTATAACAATCATAATTCATAATTGGATGGCTCACCGACTCTTAAATCAAGCACCTCACGTAGTCACGTGGAGGTAGAGACCCTTATGTGACTTGGATGCTTAAAGGGAAATGATATTAACGTGCAAACAAGCAGCAAATGGCTTTGTCTATCATTGAATGCATCAGCCCTCAACCGCATGCTAAATGTATCTTTATATGCAATATCTATCTCAACCTACCAAAAAGCTCTAATAAATCACTTGTACATTATTACAAGCTACTTAATTGTTCATCTTTTTTTAACGAAAGGAAAAAAAAAAAAAAACCGGCTATGTTACTAGTACATTGGTCAAGAACCCAAGTAATTTCCAATTTATCCTTTATTATTAGTTAAAATGTATATAAATCCCTTTAAATAAGAGGTGACACCTACTCTATTTTGGAAAGGTTTTTTAAGATAAAATTTGTTGCTAATCAACATGTGTTGGCTTGAAGAAAAAGGGTTCATTTCCACAAAGTGTGAAAGCATACATTGAAAAACGAGAAAAAAAGGGTGGGGTGCTAGTACAAATTTCCGTTCCATTGATTTGTACATTTAAGAGCCTTAAGATTAACTACTATCCCGATCTTGATCTGGCCACCAAGGTTCGCGTGAGCCACTTCCATACATCAACCAACTCAATTTCTACGACACCCCATCAAATTTAGAGATTTAGGGTGTTCCCATATGACTACACACATGCATCTGTTATCCAAACTTGATGCCAGAGCAGCAATTATTTATTGTCATCAGTTAATCTTTAACCTGTCAGTCCCATTTAAACCATGTGAAGCGCCACATGGATTTAATTGAAGAAAAACAGAAAGCGAACTATGAAGTTGCTGGGTTTATCTGCTAGAATACATCAACACTATAATGATTACTACGTCATTGAATACTGAGGCGAGTGACGATTTTTACAGAGCTTGGAAATTGCAATAACTTCCCAATATGAAATAATTGAACGAGTTAAGCAGTTGGTCTTAGTGTGGAGAGGAACTTCGTTGTCTTGCAATCGCAGTGAAATTCTCCCCATATCTTTCATGGGACTCTTGATGACCGATATTATCGTTAATTGCTACCGTGTGATGTGTCATTTCCAATTTTCAGACTTTCATGATTGCGATAGAACTGTCTGTTAATCTCTTTCATTGGACTCTAATTGGTGTCTGATGATACAGATATATTCAATTTACATACATGTACAGCTACAAATGTTGTGTTAAGCAATCGATATCACTGAATTTACCACCCACTTGTCAATTCTGGTTGAGTTCTTAATTGATATGCTTTTGTTTACTGCTAAATGCTAATCCTCCTAACACGAGCATCAGCTACTGAAAATGATGTCGAGTTAAAATCATTTAATGATCAGCGTCCAACATCATCTTTCGTAGGAAAGAGCCACTGCACCAGGAAATTAGACTCTGAGCATTTGAAATAATTCTCAATTTTTCATACATAACTTATTTTGGATTATAAAAAGAGTTTAATAGTCATACATTGACAGTGTAAACAAATTACCACTTATTGTAAGTTTGTTGACTTTTATAATAAATACTTTAAAAGTCATATTAATGTTGATTTCTGATTGGATAACAGTGTAAAACTTTTTACACTGACAGTGCATGACTATTAAATTCTTATAAAAATGTCTCAACTTTTTTTTCTATATATATAAATTCTTTTAAACTTATTTTAATAAGCATTTTTTTTTGTACATACTTTAATAAGCTTCATAGTTAAGTTTAAAATATAAATTTTTACGTGATAAATTTATTGAAGATATATATGCTAGCTATTTATCCGGCACGCTTTTAGTGTTAGATTGTCACCTTACCAATGTATTTAGATTTTTATCATAAAATTGATAAATAAATTAAAATTATCTCGCTTTAATTTTTGTCAAAAAAATACACAAAAGTAGGATTCATCGTTGTTTAAGATTGATTAATTTTGCTTTTATAATTTTCTTTCTTATAATATTTTGTGTATAACGGTTGCACTAGAGTCAGAACTTATGACCTCATGTATACTATCTCAAACCCCCACTAGTAGGCCAACCCTAATGGGTCACTTGCTTAAATATTTTGTTTAACTGTTACTAATACAAAAGAACCGAAATCTATTGGCAAATAACTTAATTACAGGCGTGTAAGATGAAAATACAAGCGTTGCTATAAAAAACTTTAATCTTAATGGTTTGAACTAATTATTTTGGGAAAAAATAGTTTGTTTTTATCAATTTTTTTTATAAATCTCTTAATAAATTATTTTTCCATAGTTAATCTCAACTAAACATGCAGTTGATATTCATGTTGTGTTAAAACAAGAAATTTCGGCGCTAAAAATTCAGTTCTAAAATCTTTTGTGATAACCCATTAAGGTTAAGCACTGGCTTAATTATAATATTTGAAAATATATTCATTTTAAGTGCTTTGTATATAAAAGGAAAGTGAACATTTAATAGTACATATGAGACTTTCCTTCGGTGAATACCATTCTTATAGTCCGTTAGTATCCTCATTCTCGTGAAGAGGAATGCTCGCAACACTCTATTATTTGCTTAAAATTTATTGAAAATTACAAATTTTAGTAAATTTCATTTTTAAATCAAGAGAAAGACTCATTAAATGAGAAATGAAACCCATCAAAATTTGTAATTTCTAAAAAATTTTAGTCAATAAGAGCATTATAAAGAGAGTGTTAGAATGAGTGTTACTAACATTTCTCATCTCATGAATTCTACAAATTAGGTCTAGATGTGAAATTCAGCAAAAATTTCAATTAAGCAATATATATTTATTAAAAAATAGACATGAAATTCAAAATAAAGTTATACCTGTGAACACCTAATTTTATCCGGGTTAAATATTTTTTTCTTTAATTAAATATTTTTTTTAAGAAATAATGATAATAAATATACGATAATAAAAAGAAAAGTTTCTAATGAAAGGGTAATTGAGTTTTAAAAGGTGTATAGAGTCCGTTCAAAAAAGAGAAAAGATGAAAAATAAATATTGGGCTTGGCCCACTTTTTTTTTTATAACACATAAACAAAAATTAAAAAATAATAATAAAGAGAAAATATGTCATAAAAGAATAATTACTTTTAAAAAAAATGGAAAAATAAATGAAGTTAGAGGTTTTTGTTATGGGCTCATCTAAAAACAAGTAGACCAAGGTCCATTATTAATAAAAAGCAAAAAAAAAAACAGAAAGAAAGTAGGAATGAAGAAACTTGCAGGTCAAGTTTCTGGAACTTATAAATAAAGCAAAACAAGAGGGGATGAGATTTTTAACAAAAATCGAAGAATAGTGTTGGGGAAGAAAAAGGAGGAGAAACAGAGAAGAGCGCGTCAAATGAAGAGGAAAAACGAAAACAGAAAGAGAAACAAAGATTAGAGGAGTAGAGAAAAGAAGAAGAAGAAGAAAGAATCAGAGAGAAACCGAAGACAGAGGAGGAAGGAGAAATTCTATCGGATTAAGAGACTTAGACTCGCAAAATTTTTATCAAGAATCAAAGGTATTTGTTCGGTATTCTTATCTTCAATCGTTGTTTCCTCTTTCTGTATCATAAACTGAATCTATGGGTCATAATATTCTGGTTTCACTTTGTTAAACATGTGATGTTTGGATTTCATATTTGTTGGTATCCTATTGCGTTTCATCACCGTTTGAATCTCATTTTTACGATATTGCTTCAGTAGTATTAGAAATTTTCATTATCTTAATATCACACCATGAATTTGCTGACATTGCTTTGAGAGTTAACTCACAGACGCACACACCGATTCACCTCCTGTAAACGAACCAATGACAAAGGAATAAACACACGCATCTTCTTCTCTTCAAATTCAGTTATCGAATTCTTTCGTCATTAACGTGGATACAAAATGAATAAAATAACGGCTGAAATCGCATAACGTAGCTGCCAAGACGCAATCGTGCATTGACAAATGCTCTGATCCTCTTTCATTTCCAGAATGCGAACTATCTGCAGTGGCATTCTTGTGCCTTTGCTAAGAACAAATCCTGCATCTCCTCAAATTTTGGTTCGCGCCGCAGCGACACTAGTTCGCACCTGCGTCCTCGCGGACGTGTCTTTGTCTATTCCGTCATTATGTTAAGCATCCGTAGAGTAAACCATTTCACCAAGATGCAATACGAGAAGCTTCAAAGTTGGAGCAACGAAGAGGAACCTGAAAGCATAGTCACATGACGGGATGAAATGAGACGGAGATGCGCTGCGAGGTTGAAGATACTACGATGAAGGAGCGCCAGGATGGAGAGCGGCGCGAATGCGACTAGATCTCGCTTCCATCACCTATGGCTGCTGGATCTACGAAGATGCACCATAGCAGCAAAGAGGAGGACACGAAGCTTCTGGAGTCCACGCGAGACCAGCTTTGGCTTCTGTCTTCACAGCAGCAACATTGGGCTTGGCCCAATTATTTCTCTTATGCTGGGCACGTGAACATCAACTTGGCCTGTGCTTTTGTTTTTTAATATAATCTAATGGGTTTATAAATATGTATTATCTTTACCCGTAAACCTTTTTCTTCATTTTCTTTAGCTTCCGTTAAGAATCTCTTCATGTAGGATACTTAGGTAAAATGATTGATATAATATTTATGTATCTTTAGTACTATTTAGAATCCGTGGGTCACATTTTTATACTGTTTCAGTTTCTTGCTATAACAATAATTATAATCATCTTTCTATGGGCAATAAAAACAAATAAATAATTAAACTTAATGACAGCCACTTAGGATGCACTTCCTATTTGGGCGTTATTAAAGTTTTTAATATTAATGATAATCTTTTAAGATGCACTTCTTATTTGGTTATCATTTCTTTTTTTTAAAAAAAAAACAAATAAAATATAAATAATGATTATAATAAAATGTATTTTAACAAAATTTTTAATGATAGTCACTTTAGATGCACTTCTTATTTGACTATTATAAAAACCTTAAATGGTATATTGATAACTACTTTGGATGCACTTCCAATTTGGTTGTTGAGTATGCCATCACACTATAAAAAATAAAATAAAATCATTAAATCGTCCTACAATATTGAGGGCTTTTACAATATTAAACTTTCTTTTTTAATAAAGGATTTCAAGTAGTCACCTTGGATGCACTTCCTATTTGACTATTATGAAAATCCTAAAAGGTCTATTGATAACCACTTTAGATGCACTTCCAATTTGATTATTGAGTGTACCTTTACCATACTAAAAATAAAATAAATATAATAATAAAAAATCAATCAACAAAATGATTTTCTAAAAAGAACTACGTAAGTCTGAGTTCCTCATTACACCAGAGGATACGTAGGAGCAGGGGCCCACCCCTGTCGATCTCAAAAACCTAAAAAAAAATTAATCTTTTTTTAATATTCAAAATAAAATGGCTAAGCAAGAGATAAGACGTTCACACATTAGGATAAAAAGGTAACCATCTTTTGGTGGACGTGTAGGGTGCTAACACCTTTCCTACACGTAAATAACTCCCGAACCTTTCTCTCGATTCAAGACCATCACTCATAGGTTTTTCTATGGTTTATCCTAAATAAATCATAGTGGCGACTCTCCTGATTATTTTCTTTTTCGCCATCTGGTCATGACCCCGGTTATGACAATACCTATAAGAATATTCAAAAGATACAAAGGAGAAACTATAACCATGAATCTTGTTCATATATAGGATTACGTTGTGTAGTTGATTGGCATATCATCTTGTTAGCATTCGTCGTAGAACAATATTCTCCCATGTTTTGTCCCATTCCAAAATTACAAATAACATATAAACTTCACCTTCATACAATAAATCCTTGCAATTTAATGATGAAAACCCTTTTCATGGAGGCCTAACTAGATTAAATGACCTCCCCTAATAATGAAAAAAACATAGAAAATCATCATATAGCTCAGGAATGCAATAAAAAAACAACAACAACAACAAAAAGAGACATAATCAATTTAAGGTCATCATATAAGCATCCAAAAGAACCATCTCAACAGTTTGAGTGTTGCCTTCACTATCTCCCGCCTTAATTTTTTAGGCTTCCCTCAATGGTGAGTGTATGGGATATTTTTATCAAAAGTAAGGGGCAACTTTAAATCTGTACACTAACAAATGCATCAATCAATATTACAAGAGGGATGGATCTAGGAACCTATCAAAGCGGGAACCAGAAAAATTTAGTAATAAATATTGAATAAACATTAAATCATAATAGTTAGATACATCATACCATGTATTTAAGTTGTGAATATCATTTTTTTAAATCATACAATTGATTAACAATAGAATATATATCAAACTTTAATTATTTTCTCAATATAAATATTCAAACAATCAATTAAAAATCTATTATGTTTTTTAAATAATTGTTGAACATGAAGCTGTATTAGAACGAATCTTGTCTTTTGATGCAATGTTGAGAAATAACAATCTAGATGCAATAGTTTTGTGAACAGGTGGGTGGGTTGTTTTTATAGAAAGATGGCCAACTCAGACTCTAATGAGTGTTGAAATCAACAAATTTTAATCCTAATAGTTCTAAAAAATTATTTGCATATAATGGCGAGTAGGTTGAATTCACATAGCCTTATAAATTTACTTCTTTTATGAAATTAGTGCAAGTAATAAAGAAAAAAAAGAGGTTTGAGTATGAATTGAAATTAAAAAAAAAAAAGTAATTATCAAAATAATAAGCAAAGCAATGAGGTGAATGAAATTCAATAACGGAAACAAACTAGTCCAAGATGTAATCTTAGCATTAATTATCATGACCAATCACATATTTAAAGATATTCCTTTTTCTTATGATAAATTGGTTCTAGTTGTTAATGAGTTTTAAGAATTAATCTCTCCTTACTTTTTCAATTACCAAGAGAAGTTTGTTGATTATCTCATAGACAATCCTAAATAAGCTTTTAGAATTTAATCTACCAACAATGATAATTTCTTGAATTATCTAATTTTCCTATTTCGTGTAAGGGAACGTAAGTCACTCATTGCAAATTTTAACTCAATTTGGCGTCAAGAAGATGATTTTTATATTGTCAGGGTAGAAGGAATATTTCGTTTTAACTTTCTACAAAATTTGATTAGAAATCTGACTTATTTTCTTTTTATTTTGATTTTTAGGAAATAAATAAGGAAAAAATGTGTGTTGAAGCAGTTAATTTGGTAATTCAGCGGTCCCATCCTTCTCAATCACAAGATACCTTGCCATCCTACTCTTGCATTACCACAAACTAATTAATGTGTCTGGTTGCCGGACATAAGTTATACACTCAAAGAATATATGCCAAACCCAACCTTATATGAGAAGCATCGAAGCTGGTCGGGTCATAAGGTTTGTGCATGCGCTTGGAGTGGTGAGACAAAAAAAGAGGAGAAAATGGAGCGGTTCTACCCCAAGGGAAGGGGTCCAGAATGGAAACAGGGTGGGACCATGGCCAATGTTTCTGCACCTCCGGCCCATTTGCTCACGATATTTGGCATTGTCATTGGCTTGTTGTCCTTCTCCCGTTACAAAGACTACAAGGCTCAGCTGCATAGCACGGCCATCAACTTTCAGCTATTCCTCTTCTTGTTGCCCGTCCTCTTGATGTTCTTCATGATTTCATATTCTACTACTGGCGCAAGGCTCAACTTTCACGCATTCAGAGCATGACTCCAACTGGGGTTGGTTAATAGTACAAACGCTTCGCTTGTCTCATAATATTCTTTTTGTAAAATAAATAAATAAATAAATATTAAATAGGTAAACATTTATGTTGCAAGTGACCTTATATTTTATTTTTTTAGATACTTGAAAGTTTACAATAGAGAAAGACACTCTTTCAAGTCACAATTAGTATGAGGATAAGACTTAACTAGATGTGTCAATTCTCGTTGACTAACTTTTATATTTTATTTCTTACACTATAATTCTTTGCAATATTTAAAACCTCCGGCTCCGGTTACTTTTCTTTCTTTTACGAAGTACGTCTTAAGGTATGGCTAGAGTAGTTTGTTTTATATGTACAAAATCTTGAATTTAAAATTTGATGGAGATAGTTTTACGAAAAAAGAAGGCTACTCCTTAAAATTTAATTTAAATAATTATCAAATTTGCTTAAGAATAAAATATTTCTTGAAAAAGATGGTTTGTCATTTTCGTTTTAATGTTTCGATTCTCAAATATCATAGATTGAGTAGCGATAAGTAAGTGACTTTTAAAATACTTTAACGACGCAGTGTCAAGCTATCTTACAGAACATTACTTGTCGAAGCAATGTAGAGACAAAGTTTTCCTACCTGTAACCCGGTTACTCTCAATAGAGAAGAATTTAATATGCGAGTCTCAAGAAACTAATGATGCCGAATTACTTTGGTTTAAGATGGATTTTACGGTGGACCATCAAATCAAGTAGTTTATTAGTGGACCATTAATTTAAACCGTTAAATTTATGAATAAAAAAAATTAATAATTGAAATTATAATCAGATCAACAAATCTTAATCATTAATTTTTTTTATTTATATATCTAACGATTTAAATTAATAGTACACGGTGGTCTCCCGTAAAATTTCCCTCGTTTTAAAACTAAACGGATAAATGCACGACAATTGCGTTTCTTCCCCCATCTTTTCAGCAGAAATACGGGATCAAGATTTGTCCACTGATAGTATCTTAAGTAACGCAAGCAAGAAAGCTTTGTTTCGTTTCGATTATAATATAGTTTTTATTTGAATCATTAATTACGTATTTAGCAATCCATTTTTTAATAAATTAAATTTTATGAAAATATTTCATTTTTCCTTTGCCTGTTTGCCATCACCATTTAGGAAGAAGGAATACATCCATCATCACAAAGCACCTTAAACCCAATCCATATTCATACAGCACCATAATATATTCATCTGCATATATACAATAATCACAAGGTTTGCATCAAAGTTACTCTGTCCTTCATAAATAAGCAATAAACACAAAGCCCGCCAAAAAGAAAAAAAAAAACTAAAAAACTATAGAGAAACAAAGAAACACGAAACAGAACACCAAATCAAACAAACCAGGCATCAAGAAAAGTGGACTGGTAGTGAAGAAGCACGAGAACGAGCACGATCAAAGCAGCAACACCCCAAGGGGAGCTACCCTCTGAGGGAAGATGGTGGGTCCACCTGCGCCTCTCCCATGGCGACGAGTTAAAGAACCATTCTGAAGTATCCACATATGATAACCAACGAACTATGAGAATTAGCACCACTGGTGTGGCTAACAGCATCCAACCCAGTTGTTCTTCAGCGGCTTCAACTACTTCTTCATACGAGAAGTACCATGAAAAGCCAAGGAATAAGAGGATCAGTGATAAGATTAGCAGAACAGGGTATGGCAGGGGGTTTAAAGTCAAACCGTCCAAAACAGGGGAAGCTCTGCTTCTACCATAGGCCATTTTAATTCAGAAATGAGAATTGTTGAATGTGGATAAGTTCGTGGCCTGTTTTATTTATGGAAAAAACTTGATGTAGTTATATATATATATATATATATATATATATATATATATTGTTGGTGTTATTTTTTAGTCAGAATTAAAATTTCTCTGAATAATTTAAGTTGATATTTAATAAAAAAAATTATTACATAAATTATCAAGATAGATAAAATTTTAATTTTAATTAAAAAACAAGACCAATAATATATATAAATTTACATCTAAGTTTTTTTCTTTATTTATTTATAGCTAAACATGAAAATGAGTGCCTTGTTTGGTTTGTCGCCTACTTTGCGCAATAAAGTTTGGACTCTATGATTTGGCGCTGTCTGATTTGTGTGAGTGTAATCCATTTAGTCAAAAGATCAGAGTTAGGGACGTTAGGATTTAGGACTAGGTACGACATGCTAAACAAGGGTAATGTGTAGGACACATTCCACGAAGCAAAGTGTTATTTGTTTATTGGATTTTTTAATTAATTGCTTTTGAGCTGGTACGTGTTGCTCAATTCAATACGAGGGTTGCCCCACGAGTAAAATGAAGACACGTTATTGTTATCCTGTGCGAAAGTAATGTTACCTATTATTTTATTCTAAAGCTTATCATAAACAATAAAATAAAACACTGTTTTAGTCATGTATTTCTTAAAAGATAAAAATTAATATTTATTTCTTAAAAGATAACAAAATTAATTAATTTAGTTTTTTTACATCAATTTAATCTTTAAAAAATATTAAATTGATCAATATTTTTATTTATTAGAGGCGAAAAAGATAAGAAAAAATGATAATTTTTATTTTTTAAAATTTAATGTAATTGATCTCAATTTTTTTAATTTAATTTAAATACACTAACAGTATAAAAAAATTATATTATTATCTAATAACAAATTATCATGTATGAATTTGTTAATTTTTATAATAATTATTTTAAAAATCATACTTAACATAATTTTTAAATTAAAAACATTTTTTTAATATCAAAATGACATTTTATATTTCAAATAGTACATTTCAGTACTTCTTTTATATAAAGTCAATAAGAACCGTAAGTGGTGACGAGTTTTATTTAAGTAAAAATGATTTTACGAGATAATTATTTACAATTATTTTTTAAAGTTAATATTTTAGTTTATAAAAAGTATTAAAATATTTTTTAAACTTTACTTTTTCTTGTAAATTTACAAAAATTATTATAAATTTGTGCAAACCAATTTTTTTTATATGTATCTTATATGAAAAAAGCACAAGTAAATGAGCCCATAATGTTTTTTTTTTAAATTTATATATTTTTAAATTAAAATAGTAATCGAATTGATGAATATTTTAATTTACGGTTCATTAATATGATTGTATTTGAACCGTGGTTAAAATGATAATAAATAAATATGTAATTTTATTGTTAAATAATAAAATAATATATAATTATAATAAAGCACAGTTATATAAAATTTTAAATTAATACATATCAAAAGAACTACAATATATGTTTTACAAGATAAAACACTAAATAATAATGAGAAGTAATAATATATTATATTGTGTGCTTTTATAACTTAGCAGCGAGTCTTTTTTCTTTCATGGAATTTTTTTTTGGTTCAATTAAAAAATAAAAGTAAAACAAAAAAAACTGTTCTACTGCTTTTGAATAAATTCTTTAACATTTAATTTTTGAGAAATTGTATTTGTATATTATATTTCCACAAATTTTTATATAGGAGAAAGATAAGAAGAAAAATATATAAAATATATAAAAGATAAGAAGAAAGATAATGAATATAATATAGATACAAGGAGAAAAAAGCTATTTATAAAATTTTAATATAAATGTACAATAATATACAGAGTTTTTATATTATTATTCAATTATAAATTGTCATGTATGATGAATTTGTTGACTTGTATAATATTCACCTTAAAAGATATACTTTTCTAGAACATACATACATTTTTAATGAGAAAAAGATATCATTTTAAAACTTATTTATGCAATTATAAACGTTAAATTTTGATTATTTTTCATCTCTCTTAAATATTTTTTGAATTCATGACTAAAAATAAGCGTTATTTATTGATTAAATATTTAGTTTAGTTTATTTTAAGAAAATTGAAGAAAAGTAATTTTTTTTGAAATATTTAATCTTTCCCAAGTATCTACTTAATTTACTGTATTTGATCTGGTTGGTTTGCACAGTGAATGTCAATCCGGATGTTGCTCAGTAGTCAATGTGAGGGTTGCCCCACAAGTAAAACGAAGACACGCCTTAGTTATTGCGTGCAGGAGTAACGATAATACAGGAAAAGATATCTTGAATATATATTATAAAATGAAAAGAAAAATATTTGTATAAAAAAAAGAAAACGAAAAATATCATGAATGTCTCATAAGTACTGTTTTCAAAAATTGACTAAGGCATAATTTTTTATTTTTTTTTTAAATTCAGCTCCAAACCTCTTTTGCACTGTGTTTGGTTGCGAAGGAGTAGAGAAGAAAGAAACGGAAGAGGAGAGAAGACTTTTATTTCTGTTTGTTTGGTTGCAAAGAAATATCAATGAAGTTTTCAAAAATTTTGTGGGTCCCACGCAATTTTTAATCCGCTCAAATATGCCCGAAAATGCCAAGAAGTTCGGTGTGAGATGAAGATTTTCTTTATTACCCTCGCTTCCTTTTAAAAATCTATGCATGTTCTCTTTCGTTTATCTCCGTTAAAAAACATCGGTGCTACTGTGCTACAGTGTGTTGTGCTCTTGGCGTGGTGGTTGTAAGTCGGTGGCGGTCCGTTTGAAGTGAATACTATGTGTAATATGTTAAACACATATTCGAATATGTGTATTCATATTCGAATATTGTGTTCACATATTCGAATATGTATGTACATATTCAAATATATGAACACAAATATTTGAATATGAATATGTGTTTTACATATTAAAATTTGAAATTTGATTTTTAAAATTAAATAAATATATAAATATTTACTAATATATATATATGTATTCGATTCATATATATTCGAATAGTGTGGGAAGATATTTGATTACCATTCATATATATTCGAATACTGTGGGAAGATATTCGAATATCGTGTGTGCAAATTTGAATATATATATATATATATTCAAATGTCAATAAGGAATATTTGAATATACGTAGTGCCATATATTCAAATATGGTAATAACATAGTTGAATATATGGCACTAATATGGCCATATATCAGTGCCATATATTCGATTATGTGAATAGCACAATCAAATATATGTTACTTTTTTTGACAAATAACGCGGTAAAAAAAACAAGGATAAAAGGGTATAAGTGTAATTTTATTCTTTCATTTAAAATATCCAAAAATCAAAAAGTAAACTTCCACCTTATTTCTTCTCTATTTCTCTCAAACCAAACAACTTCTATTTCCACTCTATTTCTTACCTACTTCTCTTCTCTTTTACCTACTTCCTCTCCCTCTATTTCTCTCATCCCTACCAAACACAGGGTTAAAATTTGAGCTCCAAAAATATGGAGTTAGGTCATAATTTAGATCCACCCATTAACATAAAATTCAAGTCATATCAATATCAAGTGATAAAACAACAAAGAATTCAGTTAACCCATTAACCCATAGTTGTCATATAGAAAGGAAAGAGAGAAGTGTGTAAAAGTAGTAGTAAGAATTATGGTTAAAATGTGCACAATATAAAGGAAAGATAAAGCTAAACAAGTCAGAATACCTTTAGGATGCATTTAATTTATTAAAAAGTATAATACTGGATAATACAAAAATAATTGTTCCACATTTGATCTAAAAAAAGGATTATGGAACAACATAACTCAAGTAATGATGGACAAGACAAAAATTCAATTTTTTATTACTCAACGAATCATGGGACTACTTTTTTTCCCAAATACAAAATACCTAAAAGACAAAAAATACCCACCACTATTGTCATCACCACTACCACCGTTGCTGCCACCACTACCACTATTGCCGGTGTCGCCACCACAGTCGTTATCGCCACTACCACCACTGCTTTAATTCTTTAGATTCATTATGATTAATCCAAGCATTAAGTTTAAAAATCCACAAAAACACATGCATTAAGAAGTTCTATCCTTAAGGTCATCCCAATAGATGACAATCAATCTCAATTCCAACCACATTTATAAGATTTGTTATTATAAACACAACTTTTAATCATTCCACCAATGGTCAGTAAGTAAAAGTATTAGGAAAAGTGAAGATAACTTAGTCTCATAAATAAACTTATTAAATAAAAAAGAGTTCAATTCCAAAAGATTCCTATGAAGTTCATTTAACTAATTAACCTTAACCTAAGGGAATCTGGCAAAACATGACGAAAAATAGAGTAATAGAGAAGAAAACAAAGATGGATGATAGTGATTGCATTGAATCTATAAGGATCATCTCTCAAGGTATGAATCTTCAATGAATAAGGTGAGAAATTAAACTTTTCTTAAAAAGTGAAAATCATCTTCATTAGGCCTCAAGTTCAGCTTTTAAAACACCCATAAAGTCGAAATCAACATTCCTAGTGCCTGTTGCAGCGTTTTAGATTTTACTTGCCAACACTTAACATTGGGATCAACATTGTCGGTATTGGCCTCAAAATATTAGATATGATGATATGTGTTTCAAGCGTCAACTTAACGTTCTGAGCATTGCCAAAAAGGGTGCTTTTGGAGGTGTCAGTGTTGAATCCAACATTTTCCCATTCTACAATGCTTTAAACGCTAGCAAGATCCATGCTTACAACAATACATATTGTAAACCATAGGAACAACATAAGAAGAGGGGTTGAATTATGTTATAAAAAAAATGCTAAACCTTTTCGAAGATACATATTGTCTATTAGATAAAAGATAGATTTTTTTTAAAAGAGATTTATGAAAACAAATAGAAGATGTAAAACTGAAAGGCACATAAATTTATATTGGTTTGTCTCACCCTAGAGACTACGTTCAGTTCTTGGTACACCACCAAGTCCCACTAAAACTAAAACAAAGTTACAAGTATTCTTTTATCCAAGCCTCTTCAAGCTCAACCCAAATAGTATTTCACTTGTCTCTCCAAGCAAACACCCAAGTATTCTTTGATACAAAGCCTCTTTAGGCTTCCACCAATTTCATAGAGAAATGGTTAAAGGGTAAAGTATCACACTAAGCTTGCATCTTATCAGACGGATATACATTGAAGCTTAAGAATTTTATAATGATTTATCTAAAGCACTATTTTCAAGTGAAATTCTTTTTGAGAACAAGAGAGAGAGCTTAAGCACTAAAGAGAATAAGAGTAGAAAATTTGACAAGAGTTCCATAACTTTGACATAGGTCTTCTCTTCTATTTATAGTGCTCTCAAAAAGTGTCTGTGATGAGTGCTTTTGGAAACGTCCTTCGTCTGTTGTTGTGTAACGAAGAAAGTGTATGTTGGATCATTAAATATTGCATTTAATGCTATTCACCAACCGGTCACACTAATAAGATAAAACAGTTTGCTTATCTTGCCTTTCTCGTATTGAATCTTGTTGTAGTAGACATATTTACTTTTTAGTAATGACAAGTGTACTATAGTTCATTCTTTTCTGCAGAAAGCTATATCTTTTCAGAGAAATGTACGTTGATAACTTATTTTTCGAGAAAGTAAGTATGAACTTCAAGATAGGATCATTTCTTGTGTTAGAACTTTGAAAACCATACTTGGTCTCGCTATACATCGTCTGTGAGGGTTGAATATATAACAAAAGCATGCGATTAGACGATTAAACATTAGTCTGTTTGTTATAATCAAAATAAAATGAGGGTCTTATAAACGTCCTTTATCTTAACACATACAACATTTTTCTTAGTGTTTCTTCTTATTTCCAACATTGAGCGTTAGGGCTCCATAAATTGGGTGCTCTCTATAAAAATTAACAAAAATTAATTTAAATTTAATTTTTACAAAATTTTAGGTGTACAACAAATTTTTTGCTAATTTTTATATGTTTTTCTAAGATTTCAATGATTATTTAACTTTTTCTGTTGTTTTACTTATCAAAATCATGTACACAAAATTATCAAATGCCTAGATAAGTTAAAATGCTTATGTACGAGAAGACTAATTGGTGGAATCCCTTCTTTTAATTTGTATATATGTTTCATTTTGCTTGCTAACTAGATGGGTGCTACTATGTAGTCACGTAGTTACTAGTTTTTGGTAATAATTAAAAAAAAGTAGCACAATATATTATGATTTGAAAATAAGCACTATGTAATCACAACAAGTTGATTGATTCATCTTATAATTTCTGAAAAAGGCTAAAAGAAGACTTATAACAAGACATCGGTGATTTTTTCCCACGGACTTGTAAATCATTGACATCTTCATCCTCTCTTTCCTTAAAGATAAGTTCTTTGCATAGATTTGTGTTGCAGCCTTGGAGAGAATATGACAAATAAAATGTAGCAAACAAAAAGAAAGAGAATGGGAAGAAAATAAGTGGGGGAAAGGAGTATGAGAACAAAAAAGAAGGGAGAAGGTAAGGAAAGGTCTTGTGATGATGAAGTAGGGAGGAGAGATATATTAAAAAAGAGAGGGTGATGTGATAATATCAATCACATTAAAAATGCTAGTAGTAGGATCTGATCCCAAGAGCCACAACATGTAAAAGGATATATGAACCACCACCACACTAAGGGTTGTATATAATTATATATAAGATTTATTTTATATATATATATATATATATATATATATTATAAATTGGTTTATGCGGTTTAACTAATAATTTGATGGTTCGATCAAGTGGCCTTTTGTTGTAGATAATTCAGTTAGTGGTTATGTTAATTAGGTAGTTAGTGGGTTATTAACTAACTACTTATTACCATGTACTATATATAGTAATGCTGTATATGTGGATAGTAGTGAGAAAATAAAAACTTTTCTTCTCTATTTTCTAATTGTGTATTCAATGTGTGTGTGTTATAACAACTGGTATCAAGAGTTATCTCGATCGTGGACTTGTGTGTGTGAAACCCACTAGCTTATGAGGCTTTTTGTTGTGTGAGGAGCCTCTCTTGTGTGGGTTTTCTATTTGTATGCGAATCTTTCTGGTGTGGATTTTTTTGAAGGATTCAAAGCATGAATCATGGCCGGTTCTAATGAGTCTTTTCCTGCCAACTTGCCTGTTCTTGATGGCAAGAACTTTGAGCAATGGTGTATATCAAGATGGGTGTTATCTTTGGTTTCCAAGAAGTGTTGAAAATTGTAAAGAATGGCATTCAAGAAATGGAGGAAGGTGCTACAAAGGTGCATAGGGCAGTTTACAAGGAGTCCAAGAAGAAAGACTGCAAAGTTCTCTTCTTGATTCATTAATGTGTGGATTCTGCCAACTTTGAGAAGATAGCTTCAACAAATTCAGCTAAGGAGGCCTGAGATATTCTAAATAAGTCATATGGAGGTGCTGATAAAATGAAGAAAGTGAAGCTTCAATCCCTTCGTAGACAATATGGGTTCCTGTCAATGACTGATCAAGAATCAATAGGGGATTACTTCAACAGAATTCAAGTGTTGGCCAACTTAATGAAGGTTTGCGATGAGAAGTTTTCAGATCAGCAAATAGTGGACAAGGTTTTGAGAACTTTGACTCCTTGATTTGACCACATTGTGGTAGCATTTAGGAATCAAAGGATCTTGAAAAGATGAGGGTGGAAGAGCTGCAAAATTCTCTTGAGCACAAGAACAAAGGCTTCTTGAGAGAAGTGGTGAGAGAGTTATTGTTTAGGCTTTGCAAGCACAAGCCTCTCGAAGAAATGATGGTGGTGGCAGCAAAAACAAGAAGGGAAAATGGAAGAATAAATTGAAAGATTCTGGTGAAGGCCAAAGTAAGAACTCTGGTGGTGACAATTACAAGAAGAATGTAGGATGTGGAAATTTCAGCAAGAAAGGTGGTGATCAAAATAGAGGATGGCAGAGAAACTTTGACAAGAGAAATATACAGTGTTATGCTTGTCAACGATGGGGACACTTTGCAGATGAGTGCTCCAGCAATGAAGGAAAGCAAGTAAAGAAGGATAAAGCTCAAATGGCTCAAGGGGATAGTGATGATTCTGATTTAGATCATATCCTTCTAATGGTGACAACATCAGATTGTACCAAATCTAATTACTGGTATTTGCACACTCAGTGTTTAAACCACATGGTTGGGAATAAAGGGTGGTTTGTTAATCTTGATGAAAAAGTCAAAAGAATGGTGAAGTTTGCTAATAATAGCACTGTAACAGCTGAAAGGATGGGCAAGGTTCTGATTTAAAGAAAAGATGGAAAGCAGTCATTCATAACGTATGTTCTTTATGTGCCATAAATGAAGAGTAATCTGTTAAGCTGTGGCCAGTTATTGGAGAAAGGTTATTTCATGAATATGGAGCATAATATGATGAAGGTGCAGGACAACAAGATAAGGTTGATTTTGAAGGCTCTATTATCAAAGAATAGAACGTTTAAAATTAGACTTCAGATTGGTGAAAGTCATTTTCTTGTAGCTGCCGTGGAAGATCAAAATTGGCTTTGGCATCTAAGATTTAGGCATTTGAATTTTAGGAGCTTGAGTTTATGATAAGTGCCAATCATGTTTATTTGGGTATTTTAATTTCCAGCTGATGATTTTTTGCAGGAAATGAAGATAGAAGACTAAAGCAAGATATGAGAAATTTGGCTGCCCAAAGTCATTGAGCGAGCAATCCACTCGCTTAGCAAAATCCACCACAAAGAGCAGTCAAGGTTCTCACTTAGCGATACATATCTTCGATGAGCGAGACTTGTTCTAGAGACCATGAAGTACAAACTCTCGCTCAACGAGTCTTGTGTTCGCTGAGCGAGAATAGTGCCACCTCACTTTATGAATGCTCGACTAAAAGAGTAAAGGAAGGACTTTTTGAGATACACTTTTATTTTGCTATCTTTGGTACGAAGGATGAAGGGAATAGTGTTTGGAAGCACCTCCTTGAAGCCTCAATCCAAGATATCCATTTCCTCAACTTTTTGTTTGGTTCACTCACCCATGAGTGGCTAATCTTCTCCCAGTTAGGGTTTAATGTAACTAATCTACTCTCATGTATACATTCTAAGTTATTTATTGAAATTTTATATTTTATTCATTAGTGTCTCTACTTCCATACCTAAGGCTTGTTATGGTCTGATCTTCTATGACTTGTTTGTATTGTTTTGATTGATGTTGGAAAACTCTTTCTTTGCACAAAACTGAAGATAGCACTTAATAAATCTTATCTCTAGGAATGGAACATGATTTATTAACCATCCCTCAACCTCTTTTTTTAAAGCAAGTTGTTTGGATAAGCTAATTAAGGATTGATGGTTTAACCATATAACTTAGGTCCATTTAACTAAGGGATTAGGGTTTAGATATACTTGTGGGTTAATGGTAATGAATATGATATAAACTCAATAGGTGACATTTATGTTCAATGAGAGGATGATTAGTGTAATCAAACCCCAATGCTTTCGCTTATTGTCATCTTTTTTAATATTCGCATTCTACATGTTCGTATAAATTCCTATTTAAATGCTTCGTTTATTTGAGTGAAAAACCTAGTATTACGCAAGTCTTTTGGGATAAGATACTCTACACATCACTGTTTACTTACGCGAATTGGTACACTTGCCAATGGGTTAACAATTTACTGAAAACGAAAGGGATGGTGCATGGTTTGTGCTCTATAGAGCAACCAAAGGAGTTATGTGAAGAGTGTCCCATAAGTAAACAAACTAGAAATTCCTTCAAGTCCAACATTCTAGCAGCAAAAGCACCACTGAAAGTTGTCTATTTAGAAGTGTGTGGTCTAATGGAGTCAGTTTCACTTGGAAGTAATCACTATTTCATTTCCTTTGTTGATGACTTTACAAGGAAGTTGTGGGTTTATTTGATTAAAAGAAAAAGAGAAGAATTTGAGGTGTTTAAAAGGTTCAAGGCAATGGTGGAGAAGCAATGTGGGCAATCCATCAAAGCCCTTAGAATAGATGAGGATGGTGAATTCACCTCAAATGATTTTCATTCCTATTGTGATAAGGAATGAACAGTTCATGAAGTTACTGCTCCATATACCCCTCAACATAATGGAAAGCTGAAAGGAGGAATAGAACTTTGATGAACGTGGCTAGATGTATGCTTAAAGGTAAGAATATGCTAAAGCAGTTTTGGGGGGAAGCTATATCCACAACAACCTACATTCTAAATAAAAGTCCAACTAAGAGCCTACAAGATGTGATTCCTAAGGAAGCATGGTTAGGAAGAAAACCTAGAGTAAGTCATCTTTGGGCATTTGGTTTTCTTTGTTTTAGACATGTGCTGGATGAAAGAAGAAAGAAGTTGGATGACAAGGGAAAGCTAATGGTGTTTTGTGGGTACCATGCAACTAGTGCATACAAACTGTACAGCCTTATTAGTAAAAAAATAGTGATGAGCAAAGATGTTGCTGTTGATGGGAGTAAAGGTTGGAGTTGGGAGGCTACAGCTGAAAGTGATTAAGTGATTGTACCAATTCTGCTTAATGTGCAAGCTGAACATTATCTTGAAACAATTTAGATTCAGTCACATAGACCTTAGAGAACTAGACAGCCGCCTTAAAGGTTCGGAGATTATACATCTATTCCTGATTTTGTAATGACTGAAGAAGGGGGCATAGTGTATTTGGCTCTACTAGCTGAAACAAAACCAGTGTATTTTGAGCAAGCAATCAAGGAACCTGAATGGAAGGTCGCTATGGAGGAAGAGTTGAAGGCTATAAAGAAGAACCACACATGGGAGTTGGTCACGTTACCTCACAACAAAAGGCCTATTGGAGTGAAATGGGTCTATAAAGTGAAGGTAAAACCAACTAGAGAAGTTGCAAAATACAAAGCTAGGCTAGTTGTAAAAGACTAGTTTAGATTACAATGAAGTATTTGCACTTATGGCCAAAATTGAAACCATCAGACTAGTGGTTACTACAGCCACTTTTAGAGGATGGTCATTACATCAACTTGATGTAAAGTCGGCCTTTCTAAATGGACCGCTAGAGGAAGAGGTTTATGTGTGTCAACCTCCTGGTTTTGAAGTGACAAGACATGAAAACAAGGTGTATAAATTGAAGAAGGCTTTATATAGCCTAAAGTAAGCCCCTCAAGCTAGGAAGAGAAGAATAGATTGCTTCTTTTTGCAGCTAGGTTTCAGCAAGTGTACAACAGAATATGGAGTTGTATGTAGATGACCTACTGGTTACTCAGAGCAATGTAGTAGAAATTGATGATTTTAAAAGGAGAATAATGTTGGAGTTTGAGATGACAGATCTGGGATTGCTATCCTATTTTTTAGGGGTGGAATTTGTCACTACAAGTGATGGAATTTGCCACTATAAGTGATGGAATTTTCATGCATCAAAAAAGGTATGCAACTGACATATTGAAAAGATTTCACATGCTAAATTGTAATTTTGTCTAAACACTGGTTGATTGTGGCACGAAGTTAGAGAAGGAAGGAAGTGACAAGTCAGTTGATTCAACTTTGTATAGACAGATTGTTGGCTCATTAAGATTTTTGTGTAGCAACAGGCCTGACATAGCTTATGGAGTGGGGCTAATTAGTAGATTTATAGATCATCCAAGACTTTTTCACTTGCTTGCAGCCAAGGGGATACTGAGATATATGAAGGGCACTTTGGACTGTGGATTGTTCTCAAACCATGGCAGAAATGTTTCTGATAAAGTATTTGACTATTGTGACTTAGATTGGTGTGGTGATAAAAATGATAGAAAGAGTATAGTAAGGTATGTGTTTATGATCTGTGGAGCACCTATTTCATGGTGTTCTAAGAATGAGTTAGTCGTGGCATTGTCCTTATGTGAGGCTTAATACATTGCAGCCTTAATGGGAGCTTGTCAAGCCTTGTGGCGTGAAAACTTGATGTCAGAAATGAAGATTAAAAGAGAAGAGCCTATGAAGATGCTAATAGACAATAAGTCAGCTATAAGCTTGGCTAAACACTCTATTGCTCATGGAAGGAGTAAGCATATTGAGACAAGATTCCATTTCTTAATAGATCAAGTCAGTAAGGGAAGCTAGAGTTGAAATACTGTAGTGCAAATGAACAAGTGGCTAATATTTTAACAAAGCCTCTTAAGGTTGATCGATTCAAGCTGATTAGAGACATGATAGGGGTGTAGTCTATTGCTAATCTAAATTAAGTGGGAGTGTTGTAGATAATTCAGCTAGTGGTTATGTTAGTTAGGTATTTAGTGGGTTGTTAACTAATTACTTATTATTGTGTACTATAAATAGTAATGTTGTATATATGGATAATAGTGAGAAAACAAAAACTTTTTTTCTCTATTTTCTGAGTGTGTGTTCAGTGTATATGTGTTCTAACACCTATTAACTCAATACTATGACTGAATTTATGACTAGTTTGAATCTAATAATATTTCAAAAAAAAAAAAAATTCAAGAAATTTTAAAGACTTTTAAAATCCCTCTCTATATATAAATGTGTAAACTATATATTTCCTCAAGCCTTCACTCTCCCTACTCTTCCTCACATTCATTTTCATTTAAATACTCTCCTTTATGAAGAGATGGACTTCACTCTCCTAACATACATATGGTATATCATCTTATTCTTTTAATATCAACTAAACAATTTAACAAGTTGTAATTGTATGAATATTAGAAACCAATTTTATATATATATATATATTATCTTCAAAAATCAAATACGATCCTAATATGCGACTAATGTATCATCTTATGCTTTTAATATCAATTGAACGGTTTAACAAGTTATAACTGAATATCAGAAATCAATTTCAATATATAAATTATGTTCAAAATTTAAGTAAGCTCCTAACGTGCATATGATATTTCTCTATATATAAAAATTAGAATAATTATTTTGAATGAGAACGTTTTTAACTGTCATTTTTTAATAAGAGCATTTTTAGGAAATTTTCCTAACTTCTTATCTTTTTCAATCTATTATTTTCAATATCTTTAGTTTTAACTTGAATTTCAATCATTTAAAAATTTATCGATAATTTAAAATAATATTGTATCACAATATAAAGTATTTATCATAAATCTAAAATATAATTTATATGTTTTAAAATATTTATTTATTACAAATTTTAATTATAATATAATTTATATATTTAGAAGTATTTATTTATTATAAATTTTAATTATATAAAATAAACATGTATTTGTGCAATGCACAGATTAAAATATTACTACCTATTAATTCACATAACGCAAAGCTAGTTTTAAATGAATTGAATTGGTTCCTTAATTAGTAGTTCATTTTATTAAATATTTAGTTAATTCATTAGTTTTTTAAGTCCAAATAACCCCGATTCTTCTTTTTATTGCTAATGAAAAATGAAAAAAGAAAAAAAAAGTAATTAAATAACAAATAAAACCTGATACACTGTGTTCCCTTTTCATATCACAAAGGCGAATTTCTATGCATTTTTCCCGCTTTGAAATAGGAAAAGAGAGAAAATTATATAGCATAGAGGTGTTATATATATTTACAAAGATAATTCTCACAAATTTTTTTTTCCAAAATTCTTACAACTCAGGAGAAACATAGAAGGAGAAAAGTGAGAAATATAAGTTGTACAAAAAAAAACATATTATGTACCAAAAAAATGAGAAATGTAAGATAAAATAGGTGATATAATGAAAATTAGGGAAAAAAAAAGTTGTAAAAAATGATGTAAAAATTTGTAGTAAGAGTAACATTACTCTATTTCTAAAAGATTAAAATAATACAAAGGTCACTATCTATATTGTTCAAAAAAATAAATTAATAAAATCTTTTAAAAAAATAAACACCAAAAAGTAACTTTTTTATTTTTAAATAATACACTTATTTTTGTATGTATATCTTATTTAGTAGGCATATGTGGAATGATGTGTGTCGCTATATGATATGATCTAAGATGTCAAACGTTGACTTTAAACAAGTTCTAAGATATATTTGTGGTGACACCCTTCTCTTGTACAACAGAGCTTTCAGAGGAGATGAGTTGAATACTTGCAATAATACTCTAACGCTTAAGTCAACAAGAATTTTGACAAAATAATGGTATGTAATAAATATGTATCTAATTCTGTTGGCAAGAGTGTATTTATAAGGGTACCCGATATGAGTTAGAGAGCATGACACAAGGTCTAAACTCTAAAACGCCTTATGGGCAGTTTTCACCTGTTTTGAAGTAGAACACTATCAATTTACATTAAGCTAAAGTACGTTCTCTTGTTTCAAGGAGCATCGTAGTTATCTTGAAACTAGATCGCCAATAGTGGAGTTCGATTCAAGTGTCTTTGGACCATCCGGACTTGTCAATACTTGTGGGGGGGAGGGGGGGGGGGAAAGGCATTCATCTTGAATATTTTATTTGAAATATTTCAAAAATTTCTGAATTAGATAAAGAAAATGTATTTTGGTCACCGGGATACAAATTGATTTGTTTTGCAGCATGTTTGGAGAAGTTGAAATCCAACATAAACGAAACATAGACTATCGTTCTAACATTTTCATCAAATTTTTGAGTATTTAATTCACTTAATTAATTAACATGCGTAGTCTTTACACAAATTTTATCATTTAAATCTAACCAATATACACGTAAATCTGGTCTTGTCATTTTTGTTTTATAATGTCCTCACGTACAATTCTGAACACATAAGTTATATAGATACTAGTTCACTTGGAAGACTTTTTAATAAATTGAGATGAGATTTATTATTGAACAAAAAAACAAAGACTTAAAATTAATGGCAATTGATTTAAGTAGTATATGTCTAATTTTTTAAATAAGGTATCAAATTTAAATATGTATAAAAAATTTATTTAAGAAATTAGTTCTATCATATTATATTTTTTAATTTAAATAAAATTATCTCTCAACTCTCATAAATACCTATGAAATAATAAAAAAGAGAAAATAAGATGTGCACTGACAGTGTAAAGTGTCTTTACACTGACATTCAATCACAAACTACTATATATGGTAAGTTTGTTGACTTTGATAATAATTACCTTAAAAGTCATACTAAATATAATTTTTAATTGGTTGATGGTGTAAAATCTTTTACATTAACAATGCATAGTCATTAAACTAAAAAAATAAAAAAGAAGAAGTTTGATGTTATGAATAACAAGTATTCCACAGATAATAAATGTGATATGTACTTTAATTAATGAAGCTTTATTTGCAACAAAGGTGATTACCTCTAAAACAACACCATTGATTATGGAACGCAATTTGCATGTCTTTATCCAACGTCTCTTATAAATTTCAAAAGAGTAAATTATCATTTTAGGGCTCGTTTGGTGGCCAGGATAAGATAAAATAAGATAGGATACGAGAACAGGATAAAAACAGGATAAGCTATAATCTTATCTAATATTTGGTGCATATCAGATAATGATAGGATAAAATATAAATTATATTCAAATAACAAAATTACTGTTTCATAAAATTACATATAATTTTCTAAAAGTAACTTTTAATTTAATTTTTTATTTTTTTACAAAAAATTACAATTTTAACTAAATTATACAATATCATTTTTTATCTATGTAGTTACTTTTTTTAAAATTATAAAAAATTATATAAGCTTTTTAAAATTATAATTATTATTCAAATAATTTTATTTAAAAAATATTTGAATAGTAATTATTTAATTTTTAATATTTTAATTAATAATATACTTTAATTTTACATGTCAAAATTATTATTATTGTATATAAATTAATATATATATATATATATATATATATATATATATTGTATATATATATATATATAAAGAAAGCTTATCCTATCTTGTTATTTCCTAACTTAGTTCCTCCCTTAAGATAAGAAATATACTGGAGCAACAGAATAAGATAAGGGATATAATAACATTATCATATCCTACTAGCCAAGTAAACAACAAATTACAACAGAATAGGATAGTTATCATATCCTGTTGTAACCACTAAACGGGCCCTTAGTTTATAAGATTTGAAACTCACAATTTAATTCTCAATTTTAAAAAAATAGGTTTAATTATATTTTAACTTTCTTTAATTTCAATTATATGTGATTTCGCTCATTCAATTTTTTTTAAACTAATTAAGTTTCTCTATTTTAAAAATCAACTAAATTTTATTTTTCTATCAATATTCTTAAAACTCTCAAATTATTATTTTCTATTCAAATATTTGAAGGGTTTATGATAGAATTGAGATTTGAAATAATTAAGGTTTAGAAATAAGAAATTTAGTAGAAAAATGGTAAAATTTGAAGAATTTTATAAGATATGATTTTAAGATTTGAAGAGGAGAATTTTGATGTTTAGGTTGATGAAGAGATAATTAATCAATTTAATTTATAAAGATTTTGAGTAAAAAATGAGAATTTAAAGGTTCTAGATAGAAGAAAATCAGCTAAATTTTAAAAATATAATGACTTAATCATCTTTAAAAAAACTTGAGGACCAAAAAGAGAGAAGGGGGTGGTGGGGGAGGTAATTAAGTCTAATAAATCAAGTTCTGTATTTTTTAGTAAAAAGTTTTTTATTTTTTCATTTTTCACTCTCAAGTTCTTTATGAGTTAATGATATGTAAATGTTTTTAATATTAAATAAATCCTATTAAATAGGCGTTATAAAATCTCTAAAATAGAATGCATAAATCATTACTTGATTGAAGAATTTAATGATAGAGATATAAAAAACTTTATCCTTTTTTATTTTCCACTTTGTCTTATGAAGATGTTCACTTTAAATTTTTTGACTTTGTAAAATTTGACATCATTTTAATCCTTATTATTAGTAGAAAATGTAATGAAAAAAAAAATGACATTTTATTTATAAATAAAGTTACTGTTTTTTTATAATTAGGAACTAAACTAACCTATGTTTACGATCTCATACTAGGCGAAAGTTTATTCATTCCAAATGCATCCCCCCTATACTAGTGCTTGCATTTAAAACACTTAGCTAATCCCTGTGTGGTGGTTGCACAAAGATGCGTAATCCACTTAAAAGCTGTAATCGCTTTAGACTGAGTCAGGCCGACACAAGAGAAAATAATTGAGCTGTTGTGGGGACAAACTTAGGTCACGGTGGAGCCATTTCAAGTCATAAACCATGCTTTTTCCCTGCTCTTCTTCCTCTTCTTTTTCTTCCCTGTTTAAACAATTGGAATAACCTAAACAAATTATAATCAAACTTGCAACAGCCCATTTCTTCTCACACGGTTTGCCCATAGTGTTGATCCCAATGCCACAATTTTATATTCATATTCATACAAAAAAGGAACCACATTCTCCCCGAGAATTAATTTCAACTAGTATAATTTAAACTAGAAGCATCACAATTTACACGAATCCATCTTCATTAACGGTTTGGAATTGGCTCTTCCAAGACAATAAAGGAAGCACGGCAGTTCAAACTCATAAAAAAAAGGTAATATATTATGCTTAAATTATAACACAAGGACCCGACCCAGAACAATTAATAAGGAAAAATCGTTGTCCTCATCTGGATTATAAATTTGTAACACACAACCCTCCTTTTTTCATAAAAAGCAATGAAATAGGCTCATAATTTACATGATCATAATATTCCTGATACAATATATTACTTTGTGGCCAAGGATATGGGATAATTATAGAGCACTGAACACAATACCAATTATGGATCCAGCAGGTGTTGGACTGACACTACCAGTAACAGTAGCAGACATGCTTACACCGATAGCACTTTGGCTTTGCATAAACCACCCTCTCTGGACTTCCAATCAATGACAGCAAAAGCAGGATCAGTAGTACTAGTATTGGTGTGACCAAAGCTGACCAATTCGTCTTCTTTTCTTCAACTACTACCACTTCACGCGTGAAGAGCCAAGGTATGCTCAGAAGCATCAAGGCCACGACCAACATCACAATAACATCTGTTGTATGAGTACTATAAGCCTTGCGTTTATAGCAATAGTAACCCATCCTCAGAAATCTGGAATGGATTATAGAGATTCTCACACTGATCAAGCGGATCAAATCAAAACATATAATAGCAAGGAAAAGCCTTGCCCCTATGGAATTTTATAGAACAAATCACTCATCACAGCCAAGATTAATATCCGCCTCACTACATTTGATAGTTGTGTGGTTGCTCTCACAACTTTTTCTAGTAAGCTATCACATTCAGCAATAATGATTAAAACAGGCTACATGACGTGGGGTCAACTATATGGTCTATGTGGCATGTGTGTAAGATGGTGATATGAAGTAGCTTTTGGAAATTGGACTTGTTACAGGGACAAAGCATTTCATTATGAAAAGGAATTCAATTTGCTATTTGGCTTTAAAGCGCACTATAAACTATTTTTGTTGCACATCACTGTAATGTAATCCTTATCAACTTCTTTATCAAGTCGGTATTGGGATGTAGTCTGCAGTAGTTTCCCTATAAACCCAAATCCTTTTCTAACCCGTAGTTCTTATGGCATCATTCAAAAATAAAAATAAAACTTATTTGATCATTCACAAATCACAATCAAACAGAAACATGCAAACCCTTGTCGTTTGTTTACAACAACCAAAAGGTTTTAGTCCCTAATCCATTTTCCGACATCTCTATTACCTTTTGACTAGTATAACTGGCTTTTTGTCAAGTGTGCAAGAGTCTAATATCACATTCATACATTTTAGTTAGATGCAGGATTACATGATGAAAATTTGTGAAATCCCTTTGAATTTTTCGTGGACATTCTTTATTGTATTTTGAAGTGAGAGACACAAAAAGGTTTGCAATTTTTTTTTTCTTAGAAGTTTGAACACAGACTTATACTTTTCTCTCTAAAAAATAATGATGTCTATTTGCTTATAAGGTTACTATTTCCACTTCATATATATTGACGTGTAAGGTAAATATACACAAAATAAAGAGCATTTAATGAATTTAATTATTATATTTAAATTAAAATATTCTTATTCAGTATCTCATTTGGTACATAACTTTACAATGATTTTTTTTTGGTGACTACTTTACTACTACATGATAATTGGTATTTTATTGGAATTAATTCTAACTCACTATTTCTATTATTGTATTGTATAGTTACATTTTGGATATTAATATCTAAGTGATAAATTATGATAGGTGAGTGGGTGTAGACTCTCGGTGCATGACATAGGCAGGGGGATGATATTAGACAATAAGGACCCACCATTACAATAAGGTCTTTGTGTCCTTGTCCTTTTCCTAAAATGTCGCCACGTTCTATATTAGAAGAAAATCACCCCTAGACTTCCTTGGTACCACCTAATCAAGTGATTATACTCCCTCCAATTTTTTATCTGATATTTGAAGTTATATATAGTACATAGATTAAGATAACTTCATTTCTTTAATGTGCACTTAGAAAATTTTGGAGACATTTATACTTCATAGATTGGAAGTCGTTGATTTGTAGGAAAACTTGATCAACGACTCTTTTTGCTTAAGTATAAGTTGTTTGATAGATAAAAGTTGATACAATCACTAATTTTTATTCAGACTCAAAAAATATGAAATTTTGTTTTTAGTTTTTTATTTAATATGATAACTCCTTAGAAATCTTAAATTAATAAAAATATATTCAATAAAAGTTCACACTCTCTAAGTTGATTTGTTCGGTGATATGTGTTGCACTCAATTCATGTTTATTTATTGTATAATAGTATTACCTTGTTTGTCTTGACTTGGTTAATCTTTTCGTTTGTGACTTACTTTTATATTTTTATAACTTATAATTATTTTCATATTTTTTTTCAGTTTATTGTATTTGATGGATAAGAGTTGGATATCTGATCATTCTCAAGCTAATGAGAAATACATTAGGGGGGTTCTAAATTTTCTTGATTTTGCATTTGCAAAATCATCTAAGGATGGAAAAATTTTATGTCCCTACACCAAATGTGTCAATTGTGATTGGCGCTCTCGAATGGATGTTTATGAGCACATAGTCAATCATGGATTTTTAAAAGGATATACTAATTGGATATTTCATGGTGAAAAAGTTGGCTCTTCTAATTCTGAGAGTACATATCAAGTAGAAGAGGGTTTTGATCATGACATAGATACATTAATTCATGATGCTTTTGCAATGCATACAGCTAATCAAGGATAAAGCATAGATACAGACATAGAGGATGAGAACCTTGAACCATTTGTAAATGAAGATAATGTTCAACAACCTGAAGAGGTTTATCCGGATAAGTTTTATCAATTGCTGAAAGAAGCTGAACAAAACCTTTATCCTGGTTGCAAGAAATTCACAAAGCTATTTTTTCTCCTACATCTATACCATTTGAAATGTCTAAATGGGTGGAGCGATAAGAGTTTTTCAATGTTGTTAGAGTTGTTAAGGGTTGCATTACCGGAAGAAAATTCTATAAATGTCTACATCTATCTTAGTTGGAAAGACATGTCTGAGTCCAATATAACTAACATGCTTGAACTAATACAAGTATTATATAAATTTTCATAAGTTCTAACTAATTTCACCTTTTCTTATGACTATGTCTTACGAATTGGTTTTTGCTAATGATTTTCATGATAAAGCAAGTTCCAATTTGTTCCTATATTGTTTGAGCAAACCAAGCGAATACAAAAGGATAACATGAGTAATAAGTGGAGACAATTCAAACATGATTTGAAATCAAAAGGTTATGATGCAAGTAAGACTGAGGAAGAAATGGCTGCCAACATTCCAGATAAAAGGGTTAATCCTTCTCAGTATCGTGATTTAGTGCATCATTGGTGTTCTAAGAAAGGACATGTGTGTGTATATAATGCCATTAATATATTGACCAATATAACATTTATTCAACAATTTTTTTACCTGCTTTTATTTAACTTTGTTATAGGACATAAGTAACATGAACAAAAAGAGTTGTTCTAAATATAAGGATCTCCATTGTATGGGTACCAAGAATCTTCCAAGGTTAATTCATGAGATAATTTTGTTTCTTTTAATAATATTTTTTATTATGTTACTTATGTAATTATTGAGATTTCATTACTTATATTAGAAAAAAAAGGATAAAGGAGTGCAACCCTTACGAGCTGAAATTTATATTAATACTCGGACTCGAAAAGATGGGAGCATTGTGACTGAAAAGGCAGCCCATGTGATTGTAAGAATTTCTCTTTTCAAACATTATGAAATTTCTCTGTCCTTTTCAAAAGTAACTACCATTTTCCTTTATTACTTCCTCTTATCAATGATGCTTTTCTTTCTCATGGGCATTGTTTGTTTACCAAGTTAAATGACCTATTTTTTTTAATTAATGATTTACCAAGTTAAGTGATGTCCTTTTATTTTTATCATTCACCTGTTCCTCATGGTAAGCATGGAACCAGATCAGTTAAAAAAGTTATGAGGAAACATCTCTATATAATGCAATTGTTATTATAGATAGTTACCCTTTTTTTACGTTGTTAGTCTTCAAATTGTTTTAAAAGGGTAATTTTTTTTTTTAAATGGGTTTCATGTAGGATGAATTAAAGAAGCACATGGTAAAGGCAGTAGAAGGTTCTCAAACTACCCATGATTATACAAATTGGAAGAATGACATCTACTCAAAAGTGAAAGGGCCTGAAAAAAGAGGGCATGTATGTTGTCTTGGCAAACTTCCACCTAGTAAAAGTTCAAATACTTCATCTCAAAGTTCCTCTGCAAAACTTAGAATTCAAAAATTGGAAAAAGTACTTGGAAATCTTGTTTCTTTTCTTCATGCACGATTTTCAAGAGATCAAGAGATTAATGACATCATACAAGCTGTAGATCAAGAGGTATAAACTCTTACAACTAAATGAATTTCATCAATTATGAACAAATTTAATAACAATATGATACTTTACAATGATATATAATTTTCTATTTAGATACTTGATGTTGCAAGTGATGGAAATGATTTTAGTAGTAACATACAACGAACTACAAGAGGTAGTAGTTAATTGATATTGATTGATAATGGTAAGAAATTTAAGTTGGAAAGCTTAGTTATATAATTATTTTTCTGTAATTCTAAAGTCATTTGGCTAATTGTGATTGCAGATACGTTATAAATGCTGGTACTTTTATAAAATTTAACTTCTTCAATAAAATTCTTCAAGCCGGTAAGTCAATCTCATACATGAATGCTTCAGTAGTTTAGTAGTTTAAATTTTTTGATATATAGGTGCGTTACTTTAAATTAGTTTACTTTATATATAGAAATAACTTTTTTCTCTCTTTAAAATTTATGTTATTGTTTAGCCTTATAATTTTCTGTTATTTGTAGATTCTTAATCTTTTCATTTTTTTATTGAAGGAACTCAAGGGAACGTATTATGAAGGAATCAAAGATGTTCATTTTCTTGTTATGGTTGATGATAGTATTTTTTTGTTCTTGTTATATGAGATATTAAGTTGAAGTTTATGAGGATGTAAGGATTTTCATTTTTTTGGTTACAGATGGATGAGAGTATAATATTTCTTGTTATATGAGATATCAAATTGGTGTTTGTAACCATTCAAGGATTTTCATTCTTGGTTATAGATGGATGACAATATAGTATTTCTTTTTTGTTATGAGATATTAAATTGATGTTTGTTAAAATTTAAGGATTTTCATTTTTTATTATGAATGAATGATAATATATTTTTTATTTGGGTAACTAAATTCATATTTGTAATGTTTATTTAAATTATAATTTTACTAATAGAATTTAATTTAATTATTTATGATTGTTTTAAATTTTTATATAATATTTAAATAGATTAAATATTATCCATAATATCATTAAAATAAAACAAATAAAATTTAAATATTTAATGGTAATTTTTAATTGTGAACCAATTGATATCATATATACCATATCTTTTATTAATGGTCAACACCTTTTAGTGATAGGTATTACAATATGTCGATATATGTTTTTAGTGACAGACCACAACTATTGGTATATGTTAATAAGTTTATTCCTACAATTGCTATAAACTATAGGTATAGGTTCTGGTGATAGATAATATATGTAGTTGAATCCCATTCAAATCTACACTAAAATAGTGTGTGGGTATATGTCAAATAAACTTATAGCCACACATATTATACTTACAATAACACTTTTTGCCTGTCACTAAAAATCAATTTTGGATTGATTTTATGTAAAATGTATCATTTTAAAATTCCTTTCTAATTGAACAAGCACAATTGATCTTTTTATTTTTGATATTCATTATATCAATTCGGATATATATATATATATATATATATATATTATTAGATGAGTATGAAGGCAAGATACCATTTGTTCATGTTTGATCTATTAGTGTTGTGAGTCGAATATGAGCTCTGCCTGGGGGGGGGGGTGTAACTTATAGTTTGGATGGATGCAAAACATTATAGGAAGGGGAATTGAATGTTTTGTCTTGGTAATTTATAAAGTATCTTTTATTCTATTTATTATGGAATTGCAAGGACCAGTTAACTTATTGGTTTCAAAACTTGCTGTGACATTAATTTCTTTCTTTTTTGTTTGAACTCATTAATTTCCATGGTTCTTGTCAATATACTTACACACAGGCAAAACTTTTTGGCTCTGGAATAAGTTGATGGGGAAAGGTGTATCAAATATGTGATACAAGTGGATCTTAAAGAATGTGAGCTCATGAGTTTTTTGCAGGTTGGAGATTATGTATATCCATTCAGCTCTCTAATATTTATTTATTTATTTAAAAAGGAATAAGCTATCATCATTTGAAGTGAGCCAGCATTAATAAAATTATTAGTTTCAAAGTTGCTGTGACATTAATTTTTTTTAAAATTGATTTATTTTCATGGTTCTTGCCAATATACTTACTCACAAGCAAAATTTTTGGCCTTTGGAATAGGTTGATGGGAAAGTTGCATCAGATAAGTGACACCAATGGGTCTTAAAGAGTGTGAGCTCACAAGTTTTTTGCAAGTTGGTGATTATACTATTTCTAACCATTTGTGCAATTATTTTGAAAAGTTTATCATTTGATGATTTGAATATATAGTTGTTTTATTAACTATTACTTAGTAGGATGTATTTACTACACACTGAAATTTCGCGTAGATATTAAAAAGAATAAAGAATACTGTTAATCAAATAAATGTTAATAGATTTGGATATTGACACATTTATGAAATAAGCAGAAATTGTATTTTTAGTCAAGCAACTTTTGATAAGAAAAAGGTATAAGCCTATTTTCACATAGTAGATAAGTGTGTAAAAACTACCATAGGTGATTTTTCTACCTTTATCTCATTGAGAATCAACATCGCCAAACACTTCTCCTGTCAAAAGAATATGAACAAATATTGATACTGGTACCAAGGTATTTATTAGTGATAAAGATGAAGTAGTAGAGTGGACTCTTAGTGACTTTGACATTATTCTAACACAACCAAGGACCAACTTGATGGATAAGGCTGATGCAAAATAAGAAGGAATATTGATAGTGAGCTAACCTTTTGGGATTTTAGATAATCCACAAAGTGTAGACTTCTAAATCCTACGGGCAGTATAAAGCTTACAGTCATTTACACACACACACACAAATCATTTGTCAAATCTGGATTACAGGATCATGGGTTGTGCAAGCTTAGATTGTAATTTTTACATTTAAATGCCAGAAGTACATAACTAATTCAGCTAAATTGCAGCTAATAGCTTCTTAGCAGGTAACATAACTAATTCAGTAAATTGCTTTCATTTCTCTTGTATTTTATTCTAATTATATAACCTCACACTCTATAAATGACTGTAAAACTTGAAAAATCTGTCTCATGAAAATACATTAACTTAATTTTATACTAATTTAATGAATTATAACGTTAACTTTCAGTACATTATATACTATGTTGTTTCTCATTATGTCTTACAGGTCATTATGAAAGACTTTTATTGAACATGAGAGCGCGAGAACACTTTTTAGACATTGGGAAGTAATTTTTTGCTAAGTATAGGAAGTGTACAACTTTTGAATAGAAAAGCATCGTTGTTTTACTATTGCGAGAAGCAAGACTTTTACTTAACAATGTATTTTGCACATTTTGTACAATGGCCAACCATTGTTCGTACTCTATTATTTTTTTTAAGCATTCATGTTTTGATATCCTATTGTCATTGAGAAACAAATACATATCTGATTGCGTATGAAAAGAAAATTGTTATATAAATACATTGTCTCAAAAAAGGCATAGAAATTAAACCAACGCAACCCGTGCGAACGCACGGGTAACTAACTAGTTTCCTTATAAACCCAAATCCTTTTCTAACCTGTAGTTCTTATGGCATCATTCAAAAGTAATAAAAAAACTTATTTGATCATTCATAAATCACAATCAAATAGAAACATGCAAACCCTTGTTGTTTGTTTACAACAACCAAAAGGTTTTAGTCCCTAATCCATTTTCCAATATCTCTATTACCTTTTGACTAGTAAATTGGCTTTTTGTCAAGTGTGCAAGAGTCTAATATCACATTCATACATTATATTGGCAAAATAAGAAAATAATATTTGTAACCACGGGGTTCTTTTTACCCTATATTAGAATGTGGGTTTTGGGCCTAACCCAATCTTACAAAACCGGCTTATAAGGTGAGGGTTGTCCCTCACTTATATACATTTTTTTGACCATATCACTTGTCGATGTGGGATCTCCAACACACACACGCTAAGGATTAGACATCTCAAGCGTGAAATTTGTAGGATTAAACATCTACAGGTGGTCTGATAACAGCCCGATAGTGGGTGACCCGATAAGTTCAACAACAATTGTTAAGATAGGCTTTGATACCATATTAGAATGTGGGTTTTGAGTCTAACTCAACCTTACAAAACCGGCTTGTAAGGTGAGGGTTGCCCCTCACGTATATATATTTTTTTGGCCATATCACTTGTTGATGTGATATCTCCAACACCCTACAATGCAAAATGTTAGGGTGAAGGTTGGTAAGCTTGGAGTTAAACGTAATTCTAGGTACTCTGACTTTTTGAGATGGGGAAAAAGAAAAAGGGCAATCTGTTTTGTGATGGAAAGTGTAACTTACGAGTGGTAATTAAATTGCAACCGATAAAACAAAAGAAACTGGGCAGTGAAACTAATACACAACCTTCTGATGCATTTTCTTTTGGGATCCATATCCTGAATAAACCCATATATAAACAGAGAAATTAAACTGCGGACTAAATATATCTTTTGCTGTTTTATGAATCTGCAATGTGATTATAAAACACAACTGGATAAGAAGAATGAAAATAATATGATTATAAAATACATTGTTAAATTAAGGCCAAAATTGGTTTTTTTTTCTTGTGGAGTCAAATTTGGTTTTTCTTTTTAGGTACGCACATCAGTTTCAAAACACTTTCAATATATACTTGTTCATTTTTAGCACCGCAAATAAACAGTCGGAGTCCATTCCCGATGTCCGCCACAAAAGGCATCAACATGACCTTATCAATCAGATTTATAGGATCAAATGTCTTGAAATAGGCATAGGTATATTGAAGTATATAAAAGATTACACGACTAAAATGGTTTTGAAGTTTGATCCCCTAGAAATCCTGCTACCGCACTTCTTTGTAAAAATTCACGTTAGCAGAAATTATTGTTCCAAAAGTGGCTTTCGGAGTACAAGGTGTACAAATATTTTGAACAAAAATGGCCGTAAAACCTTAAACTCCTTTTCAATAAATAGTAATTACAAAAAAAATAAAAATTGTAATTACAAAATTACTCAGTTATAATTAATTATCACAACAGTGTCCGTTAAGATAATCTTACAAGCAATGTCTATGTAATCATATTATGTTGTAATGTACACTTTGTCCCTCCCAGCCCAGGTACATATTTCCTTTTTTTTGTGTGAACCGCAATTGTAAGTAAGATCAAACTTCAAAATTTACATGTTCAGTAAATTTTTTGAAAGTATTTCATACCGTGACTAATTGAGATCTCTCTTGCCCTCCCCCTCTTTTGTTTGATAAAGAAAAAAAATAATATGAATATAAAGATATACATTATTGTATTCAAATTAGGAATATGTTTCTATTCTACTATGATTTTGCTGCAAATGAACGGTGAACAAAATGATATTTTCCACAAAATCATGCACCAGTGTTCGATTCACTAGCGCATGAATTGTGCAGGGTACAAATATCACAAGAAAGTTGAACTTTATTCGGAACTCGTGTCTTGCCTAAAGGAAACGAAGAGCTCTTGTTTTTTGGGGGTCATGGAAACGATGACCCTTTAAGTTTTACTTTCCCTAATCGTTTGGACCCGTTTAAGATAAGTGGACTGGGCCAGACAACAGGGCAACAAGAAGCTTTCTCAAATGGGAAAGGGTATCTTATTAAAGATGGGAATACATTGATCAGGTCTAGTAAAAATACATTGATCTAGCTTTTTGTATGTATGAAAATTATGTCAATTGATCTAGTAAAATGATTTAACCTCAATTAAATATTTAAATTTAAAAAATTATCTTGTTATATATATATTATATAAGATTTCTATTCAATGTATTATCTTGTATATATTTATATAACTTGAGATAAAAAATTAAAATATATGATTAATTAAACATTCAAAATTCAAATTAAATAAATACTATTCAAATATTTTTCTTTAAAATTTTATAATAATGAGATTGAACATAATAAATTTATATTGTAATAAAAAATTATAACAATTATTTAAGAAATATGATATTTTTTAATACATTCATCACATATGCATATAATATTAGTATTTTATTTTTTAATTTAATGTTTCAAAAAGTATTATTAACAATATTGGAAAAATTAACATATTTAATTTATATATTTAATAAAAATGAAAAAATATTAACATTTTTGCGACCAATCTTTGTTTTAATGTAAGATAAATATTTTATTAAACTCTTAACTTGTCATTTTAATCATTTAAGTATGAATTTACTATTGTTATACAAATAAAGAAATATAATTTTAATGATTGATTGTTGAAGTAAAGTGTAATCCTAAATAAATTTTAGAAAAAAATATTTTTCATAGAGAGAAGAAAAATATAGGAAGAGGAAAAAAAATGTTATGAGTAATATGGTGAAAAGAAAAAAGAAGATAAACTTCAAGAAGCATTTAAGAAAAAGATAAAATAATAAATATGATTGATATTAATTGGGTTTGAGAATTAGAGAAGCATTGATGGTATAATTGAAAAGTGCGTTAGTTCTTGCCAAATAATGCGGTCAAAATCCATATGTTAAAAATTTAGAGTTTACACGACAAAAATGTTAGGTGATTCCTTTTCTATATAATAAGGATTTTCATAACTAATATTTTGGGGGACGGTGCATTCTAAAGAAATAAATAAAATTGCATTTGGGTATAACTTAATTTTTAGAAAAGAAGAGTGCTAGCAATACTCTCTCAAACACTCTCTTTATAACACTCTCTTTATTATTGATTAGAGTTTATTGAAAACTAGTATTTTAACCTGTGTATTCCACAAAATAAATATTTATTTTATATAACTTAAATTTATGATAAATAAATATTTTTGAATATATAAATTATATTATAATTAAAATTTATAATAAATAAATATTTTGAACATATAGATTATATGTTAAATTTATAATAAACAATTATTGTAATACAATGTTAATTTTTAATTATTGGTAATTTCTTTTAAAAAAATGTTGAAATTCAATTTAGAACTTAAAATATTGAAAATGATAAATTGAAAGAGATAAGAGGTTAAAAAAATTCTTAAAAACGCTCTCATTGAAGAATAACAGCTAAAAACGCTCTATTTCAAGATAGTTGTTCTCATTTAATATATATGGTAGATAATAGATTAAAAAAGATAAGAGGTTAAAAAATTCCTAAAAACACTATCATTGAATAATGACAGCTAAAAATGCTATTGTTGAATAATAACAACTAAAAACACTCTCGTTCAACATAGTTGTTATCATTTAATATATACGATGGATAAGGTGGATTACAAATTTTGGTGGGTCAGGAAAAAGACTCGTTAAATGAGAAGTGTGACCGATCAGAATTTGTGATTTCTAATAAATTCCAGCCAATAATAAAAAGAGTATTAAAAAAAGAGTGTTTGAGAGAGTGTTGTTAGCATTTCTCTTTAAAAACTGTTAGATTCAAAAATGTAGACTTAAATAAAAAATGGTGGTTTGTAAATATTTTCTCAAATCATCAAAGTGTAACCATGACATAGGTTTGATCGTGACATCAAATATAAAAAAAAGTTTTTATTTCTTATAAAATATGCGTTTTTTAAGTCCTTTAACTTTTTTTCTATTTATGTTGCTATTGTTTTTTTTTTATTTTAATCCTTAACATGACACTCAACCCATTCACTTCACTGTTTTAGATTTTATAAAATTGTAATTTTTTTATATAGATTCTTCATATTTTTGAACATTATCATTTTAATTCATATTATTTGGGCAATATCATACTTTTTTTAAAATTTTTGTTAATCACATCATCACTTAATAAGAAACTCTAGCATTAGGGACAAAAATAAAGAAAACAATAAGAGAACAAATAAATAAGAAAAAATTGGAAGACTAAAATAAAAAAAAAACATAATTTTATAAAGACTAAAAAGTTATTTGGACAAAAAGTTTGTACAAAATTTCATACATAGGCGATTAATCCTTTAAAATTCCAGAAAGGAGAATTTAAAGTAATGTCGAAAGAGTTTATGATACGACCAAACGTTTAGATCAATTGACACATGGTTATTTTAACTTAATTAGGGGTATTGAGTTTGAGCCTTAAGTTTGTAATTGCATTAAATACTCAAAAGGAGAATTGTGTTGCCTATAATAATCTTACTCAAAAAGAGAGTTTTGTCTTTTATGATAATCCTTCCTGATTCAAACAGGATTATCTCCCATGAAAACATACTTGAGCCCCATACTAAAAAAGATTTTATGATAAATTTATTTAAACTTGTAAATTTTTTTTATAACTTTCATTATTTTTAAACTTATTTTAACAAGTTTTTAGTATGATTTATTAAAATAAGTTTTTTAAAATTTATTTTAATAAATTTTATAGTTAAATTTATGACGTAAATCTTTGTGTAATAAAAAAATTATTGAATGGTATTAAAAGAAATGCTTTTAAGAAGGGTATACAAGTGGGCGAGGCAAATGGGAAATAGAACCAACCAAGCTTCAAATCCAATGAATGAAAGGAAAGTGGGATTTCAAAATTGAAGTCCTTAAATTAAAGCCAATATTTTCAAGAAAGAAGGCATATCTCCTATTCAACAGAACTAAGTGAAATTCATAATATCTTGTAAATATGGAAGGTGTGACACAATAAAAAAGAAAAATAAAAGGCAATCTGAATTTTGAATTTGTCACTGTGTGGCTCACTGTGGTAACAGTGAATGAGCAATGTGAACATCCCACGTAGCACCACAATATCAGCCCCTCCGTGCAAACCCAAGTGTCATGCTCATGCATCATACACGCACAAACCCACCCTTTCGTCGTTTCCTTAACAAATCACGATCACAAGACACAGGGAAAGGAAGGACCTTTTTGTTTCACGTGCTTCAACAACTTCTTCCCTTCTTTCTCTACAACTTTACACTATAAACCCAGAGAAAAAAAATAAAATAAAAAATCTCCCAACTTGTGGGGGTTAGTTTTTCTCTTCTTTAATTCTTTGCAATTTAAAATGATTATCTGATTTGACCCATTGAGCCCTTATCATCCCATGCATCATGTCTTCGTGTTTGTGTTCCTACACATTTTGGAGCTTGCATGAATTTATTTTTTTGGGATGAACAGGATGCGTAAATATGTAAATCTTGAAAGCTTTCTGATCCATAGTTGTTGATGGCAACGTGCAAGTGGTTTTCTGATCATGTTGTACAACCATGTAGATTTTACAATGATGTTTCTTCTGCATATCCACATTTCCTCACCAAATTATATATATTTCTTGGTTTTCATCGGTTATCTCCTTCCTTTTATTTGTTTTAAATGAATTTTTTTTTGTGGTTGGCCTGTCTTGTTTGCTCAATGCTAATTGCGGTTTCCTTTTTATATTGTCAAAATCGTTTATGAGACTTTCATTTTAGCATTTGGGAGAATTTTGACCAGCTAGTTAATTAAGAAGTAACCCTTTTTTTAGAATTAATCGAAAAACAATAGTGAGAAAATATTTTGCCTTTGATCAGGATCTGGAATTGGAAAGTTGGGGCTATATAGTTAAAACTTAAAACCACGGTGCTATTTGTGTTATTCTAATTTTCCCCTAATCTGATAATTAAAACCAGTTGATTTTTCTTCTTCTTCTGATTGGGAATGACAAACCACTTGAATTGAATGGTGTGGTGTTATTTTCAAAATTAATCACTTCTTGGTTGGTGTTTATAATCTTCAAGTGGTATCATTTTGGGGAACCTGTATGTCTGAACTCAATCATTTCGAATTAAAAGAATGATGCACAAGTTTGGAAATATATGCTTTCGGCTTATGAAGTGTTAGAAAACAAGGAATTTAGTAGTTTGCGGGTGTGGTTTACATTTATGTTAATTTTATGTCAATAAACTTTATTGTGCAGGATTTTGAGCAAGACTATTGCAAGTTCTAAGATTTTGAAAGATGTCTTCCTTTCCGATAGATTGGTCACACAATGGAAATTTTAAGAGTCCAGAGGCACTAGGTAGTGTGGTAGAAGTGGAGGAATTTGATTTCTCAAAAGCATTAGACAGGCCAAGGGCTTTGAATATAGAGAGACAGAGATCGTGTGATGAAAGATCAATGAGTGAACTATCCATAGGCATTTCTCCATGTCAAATGGGCACAAAAGTGGATAGCTTTTCTCGCCTGGGAGACCATCTTGATCATGTACATTCTCCTCTGCCGAAGTCAGGTATTAATACTCCAAGATCAATGACATTTGATCCACATCCATTAACATCAGAAGCTTGGGACGCTCTGAGGCGCTCCTTGGTATATTTCCGCGGTCAGCCAGTTGGTACAATTGCTGCTTTGGATAATTCTGATGAGAAACTTAATTATGATCAGGTAGCATGACCTTGTCATATCTTCAATATATCTGTTTCTTCTATGTTGTCTTCTTTTTTTGTTTATATCAGGTAACACGACCTTGGCACAATTTCATCACGTACTTGAATTTTGGTTACACTTATAGGCCATGTTTTCTTTTAAGGATCTATACTCATGGTTCAAGTGATGTGACTGATATCAAATCCACTAACCAGATACACATGCATATATATATTACAGCTGGGAAAAAATGGCATTTATGCATTCCTCCTTTTCATTTTTTAGTTTTTACTTCCTTTGTAGCTTTGATCATTATATATTTGTCTTTCCTTGTCTACCCATTTTGAGTTTGATGTGGAGGTCTAATCTAAGGTATTATTATATTTGTGCATAGGTGTTTGTACGAGACTTTGTCCCAAGTGGTTTGGCTTTTCTGATGCATGGGGAACCGGACATTGTTAAAAATTTTATCTTAAAGACCCTTCGCCTTCAATCATGGGAGAAAAAGATTGACAGGTTCCAGCTAGCAGAAGGGGTGATGCCTGCTAGTTTTAAAGTATTCCATGATCCAGTCAGAAACCATGAAACCCTTATAGCAGATTTTGGTGAAAGTGCAATAGGCAGGGTTGCTCCTGTTGATTCTGGATTTTGGTGGATTATACTACTTCGTGCATACACAAAGGCTACGGGAGACTCTTCTTTAGCGGAACGGCCTGAATGTCAAAAGGGTATGCGCTTGATCCTGAGTTTATGCCTGTCAGAGGGGTTTGACACATTTCCAACTTTACTTTGTGCTGATGGATGCTGTATGATTGACCGTAGAATGGTGAGTTTTCTGAATCTATGATACCATCATTTTTTCCTTGTCTACTGTCTTGAAACTAGGCATTGATTAGGACAAAATGATTCATGATCTGTTGGGGGATTTACTGTGACTTTTATTGCTAGTGGTTAATTTATCCATTTCTTTCTTTCAACTTTGTATTATGATTTCAGGGTGTTTATGGGTATCCAATTGAAATTCAAGCATTGTTCTTCATGGCTTTAAGATGTGCCTTGCAATTGCTTAAGCAAGATGCTGAAGGGAAAGAGTTCATGGAGCGAATTGTGAAACGGTTGAATGCCTTAAGCTATCACATGAGGAGCTACTTTTGGTTGGATTTGAAGCAACTTAATGATGTGTACCGCTTCAAGACAGAAGAGTACTCACATACTGCATTGAACAAGTTCAATGTTATTCCTGATTCTTTACCAGATTGGATATTTGATTTCATGCCTCATCATGGTGGATACTTTGTTGGGAATGTGAGCCCGGCTAGGATGGATTTCCGGTGGTTTTGCCTGGGCAATTGCATTGCAATTTTGTCATGCATGGCAACTCCTGAGCAGTCAACTGCAATAATGGATCTCATAGAATCACGGTGGGAGGAATTAATTGGGGAGATGCCTGTCAAAGTGTGTTATCCAGCACTTGAAAGCCATGAATGGAGTATCATAACAGGATGTGACCCAAAAAATACTAGATGGAGTTACCACAATGGGGGATCCTGGCCAGGTATTCTTCTGTTATCATTCTGGATATCAAGCTCATTAATTCCAAATCAGATTTGAATACTCTAGCTTAACGCATACCTTAATCTAATTTATAAATAGAATTACATAAAATCTAATTAATCTAATTTAATATATACTTTTCTTATCTTGTGTATTTAGTACACAAGTTAAAGGACATTAAATTCACATTCTTAAATATTTTTAAGGGATAAATATATTTTTAGTCTTTCAAAAATTGACTTATTTTGATTTTAGTCTTAAAAAAAATAAAATTCTTGAATAAAGTCTCTCAAATATTAAAAATATTTTAATTAGATTCCTATGCTAAACTTTAATTAACTTTTCTGTTAAATGATTGTCACATTAGCTTTCAAGTAAAGTATTTTATTACCTTCAGTGCTTAGTGATAATTTTTAATAAAAAATCATGTAATTACTTTTGTTGTAGGGTTAAAAAAATCTGTGGTTTAAAGTTAAACATATAATAATTTTATTCAAAAAGTATGTTACTAATCTAACTTGAATATAATAGTTGATATGGACGGCTATATCAGCAAATTAATGGTGATTGTGATGCTGATATAGACACAGTTTTGTACAGAGATCTAATTATGGTATTTTTAATATTTAAGAGACTTTATTCAAAGAAATTTTTTTCTGAAGACTAAAACCAAAACGGGTCAATTTTTGGAGGACCAAAAACATATTTAATCCTATTTTTAATTACTTAAAAATAAATATTAAATATTTTTAAAATATAATAAATGTTTTCATTTTAATAAAAAAAATATTTTTTGTTTACTTAATCTATACCCTTGATATATAAGAAAAAAATTGTTAAGAAATTTTATCTATGACAAAAGTGAAAATCACTTGAGTTTATTTATAATAGGAATTTAAAGATCATGTCAAAAATTTTCATGTTAATATATAGTATAAAATATTCATCCTAAAGTAATCAATAATTGTATTTTTTTTATTATTTATGTTATAATTATTAATATTCATACGTGTTACCTTAACCTTTTATATCTATTATATATAAACTATTTTTCATTATGAATGTATTTTCATCTTATGTTTATTATTAATACTCATACATGTTACCTTAACCTTAACCTTTTTATCTTATGTTTATTAGATTTTTTTTATATAGTGATAAAGGATTTGGATAATATGCACAAAGTCTTAAGTTCTAACTTTGTTGTCAACATTGTATTCAAAAATTTATTGAAAACTATAAAAGCATGAGTGAGACTTGTTAAATAAAAAATGAGACCCATACAATTTTGTGATTTTTAATAAATTTTATTCAATAATAAAGAATATTCTAAAAAATGTGTTAGAGAATGTATTATTAACATTCCTTTTTCTATAATAATATCTTCATTAAATTTAAAAAGAAATAATAGCAACATATTTTTTAACACACTTTTTATTATTGATTAAAATTTATTAGAAATTAAAAAATTGTGTAGATCTCACACTTTATTTAATAAATCTCACTCATGATTTTATAGTTTTTAATAAATTTTAACCAATAATAAAAAAGTGTGTTAAAAAAGGTGTGTTAAAAAGTATATTGTTGGTACTTCTCATTTAAAAAATAGGAAAGTGTGTGGTAAAAAGAGTGTGTTGATAATTTTATTGTGCCACGCACAAGTACTATACCAAAACTAGTAGTATAGTATATATAACTTGAAGGATGGTGAGAGACATTTATTTGTGGTGGTTACAGTTCTTTTATGGCTTCTGGCTGCGGCATCGATCAAGACTGGGAGACCCCAAATTGCGAGACGTGCCCTTAACATTGTTGAGACCAAATTGTTAAAGGACAACTGGCCCGAATATTATGATGGAACGCAAGGCCGATACATTGGGAAGCAGGCCCGTAAATTCCAGACCTGGTCCATTGCTGGTTACTTGGTTGCTAGGATGATGCTCGATGATCCATCACATTTAGGTCTTGTAGCACTCGAAGAAGACAAACTGCTACAGCCATTACTCAAGAGATCAAATTCATGGGCTTTCTGAGTCACTTGTCCCCTTCTCTTTTTTTTTTCCATCAATTTTGAACGCCAATGATAGAAAGGAACAAGTGAGAGAATGGAACGGGACAAGAGCAAGGTGGAGACCTTTCTATGTTACATTTCTTGTCTTTCCGCTCTGTGGAAAGCTTATGGATTCTTAACGGTAAATTGTTATATGCGAAGGCGAGGCTACGGTAGGGTTCATAACATTATAAATTAATAAATTACTTATTTTTCGAAAACATCTTTTTAAGAATTCGATCTCGTTAATTTGTGAAAGCATATACACATTATATAGTAGGAACAAGGTCTTCTCTTCACTTGAAAAACGAAAGAAAATACTGTCAAATGTATTCCACTCATTCCAAAATAAAGAAAATGTTATAATTATATATAGGCTTTAGGTAGTTAAATAAAAAAAGAAACAAGAAAAGTAAAGAAACCAAATAAAAAAAATTATACATAATCAAGTCCTAATTATAACAATTACGGTACACACACAAGAAAATAAAGAAACCAAATAAAAAAAAATTATACACAATCAAATCCTAATTATAACAATTGCGACACACCCATCCTTCAAGGATTTGTTTTAGAAAGGGAGTAGTGTGTGAGTGTGTGTATGTGTGTAATATGACTTTGAGGATCGCACGCGTGTGTATAATGTGTGTAATATGATTTTGTGGGGATTTTTCTGTTCCCTTTCTTACAACAAGTCCTTGATGTAAGAATGCACTCTTAGAGTCAGTGAGTGTGTGGGTGCGTGTACCAGTGCGAGGGGGTGGGGTGTTTGTGTTGATTCCGTTGAGTGTGTGGGGTGTTGTGTTGATTACTAATTCCTAACATTATAATGAAACACATATCCCGTTTGAATAATATTATTTGGACTTTAATTTATTTTAAAAGAAATTAAAGAACTTTACTAATAAACCTTAAAATAATTACCCTAAAAATGATTATTTTAGGACCTGTTTGTGGTGGTTTTTAATTGTAAGTTTTGAATATTTCAAAAACTGTAATTAGTTTTTAGTTTTTAAAAATTAGTTTTTGTTTTTTCTCAAATTTTTGGTTTCATGTTTGTGTGGCGGCAGCAAAAGTGGCGGTAAGTAGTGGTGGTAGCAACAGTGTCAGCAACAGCGGCGATAGTATTAGTGGTGATGGTGGAAAAAGCTATTGTCAAATGCACTGATGTGTATTTTTTTAAAAACTAAAAACTAGATTTAAAAAACCTTTTTTTCTTAGTTTTGAAAATGAACGTAAAAGTGTTTTAAAATTGAGTTAAAAACCATTTCAACTCCATTTTCGCCAAATGCGTTTTGTTTTGAAAATTGGATTTGAAAACCAAAATCAAAAACTCACAATCACCCCAAACGGGCCCTTAGGTAACAAAATTATTAGCTAAGAGATATAAGTGAAGTCAAACTATTAAAGTCTAATTCACCAATGATCACATGAGTAATAATTTTATTAGCATGACCACAATCATAAGCGTGTAAGTATAGATACACACCATAACATAATCTATGATCCATTCATGTTACTATTAATGAATCCTATTTTGTGTCTTTCTAAGAAAACATAACCAAATTCCCAAAAGAAATCACAAACATGTTTCAGATAAAACATCATTTGTATCAAAGAAAACCAACATCTTTTACAAGAAAGACCAATATTTGTCAAAGAAAATATTACTAATCTCGCATAAGGAGATTGTAAACACGTTTTTTTTTTTTTATGAAACACCACTTCTTGAAGGAAATTAATCATTATAATGAAAGACAAATGTTTTTCTAAGAAAATACCCACACTTTGAAAATATCTTTATAACATGACAATATATTATAATATGCACAAAATAAAATATCGTCATAGACATGAATTTATATTTGTAATACTCATAAGAGTTCCAATTGATGAAAGTAAATATTAACCCAAATATTATCTTGTGTAATGCAAAAACTAAAGTACTGATCTATTGTATTTAAGAAATGTTAAAAAAGCTATAAAATTGGTAGGAAATAAATAAATGGTTTAATTTTTATACATTGTCAATGTAAAAAATTATATTCTGTTAACCAACAAAAAAAATTATCTTGAATATGACTTTTATGGTAATAATTATGAAAGATAACAAATTTACCGTACATGTCAATTTGTTTAGATGACAACCTAAAAAAAATTGACACTATTAGTGTTTTTCAATGAAATTTACAACTAGAATTTTAAATTGTACAATGCATAGAATATTTTATATAATTAAAATTTATAATAAATAAATATTTTTAAGTATATAAATAATATTATAATTATAATTAGTATTTTAGTCCTTGCATTGCACGAGACAAATCTAGTATGTAAATTTTATGATTATAATCATTTATAATAAAAGTGAAATTTTATTTATATCATATAATTAAAGTAAATATATATCAAATGACACCGATAAATTTAATAATTTATTTATAGAAGAATATTAAATATATTGAAATATAATGATTGTCAACATAATAAATCAAAATAATTATCTGTTTTAATATGTTTCAAGACATGATGAATCATGAATGTGGTCAAGAGTATGAAATAAATTAAAATTAAAATAGGTAAGAGATAAATGAATTTAAATTAGGTAAGAAATAAAAGACTTTAAATCAGTATACATGTTAAAAGAGATAAGAATAATTGAAAAAATATATAAGGATAATTTATCCTAAAAAAAAGTTAAAAGAGATAAGTCAAAATCCCCATGAAATCAGAGATAAGAGGGATAAATTAGTTCAAATTAAGAAAAGATGAAGGACTTTATGAAAAAAATTTAAATTAGGAGATAGGGAAAAGAGAAATCTTATGAGATAAATTTTTAAGAACAAAGGAGATTTGCACAAAAAAGAGTGTTATTCACCTTTGTTTTGGAGAAGAAAATTTAAATCAAATCAAACTTGAGAGGGTAGAGCTCTCACAAGCTAGATTGCTATTCTAATTTATAGATTTATATATATAGAAGATTAAAATTCGTAAAAAATAAATATTTTTGAATATATAAATTATATTTTGAATTTACAATAAATATATCATATTGTGATACAAGGTTATTTTTAATTATTGACAATTTTGTTAAAATATTAAAATTTAATTTAGACATAAAAATAAAAAAGATAGATTAAAAAATAAACGATTAAAACAATTAAATATATAGATAAAGATAAAAGAGAGTAATTTGAGATAATTAAATTTTTTTTTGAACTAGTTGTTAAATCAAATTAAATTTAAAATTAAAAGTAAGAAATATATTTAAAAGAAATAAAAAAATAAAAAAGTAAAACTAAATGCTCAATATACAATATTAAAAAAACTCAATGAGAGTGATAATATTTCTTACCAATGCTCTCGTTAAGAAAACTCTTAAAAATGTTTTATATATGAGATTAAGATATATACTTTCCTACAAGCATTGTAGTTTAAGAAAAATACCTAAACGTACTTTTATTAAAAGATAATTTCTAAATATACTCTCATCAAGTTTCAAAATTTATAATACTCATGTAGATATTTAGTTAGGAATTTTTTTTTTTAACGACTAAAATATTGAATAAAAAATTTAATATTCTTAAATAATTAAGATAAGTAATAATAATATTTTATTTGATATCGTGAAAAGTGTGTAAATATTTATTCACACTCGGGTTTGTCCCTCGCAGTTTGGGTGGGAATCAGCGACGCACATTGACGTTGACGTTGGAGTTGTGCCCTAATTGAGAATTGGGGGAAAACAATTATCGGTCTCGTCTCATCTCATCTCATTCATCCATTGCATTTTGCAATTAGGAACGCAAAATCAAATAAAAAAAATAAAAGAATTAATTGGCGGAAAGGGAAAGAGAGAGAGAGAGAGGGGATGAGGGGTGGGAGAAAGTCGATCCACGCGATCACGACATGGGTGCGGCGACAACCCCCAAAGGTGAAGGCTTTTCTCGCCGTCGTTTCCGGCATGGCGGCTCTCGTCCTTCTCCGCTTCATCGTTCACGATCACGACAACCTTTTCGTCGCTGCCGAGGCTGTTCACTCTCTTGGAATTTCTGTTCTCATCTACAAGCTCATTAAAGAAAAAACTTGTGCCGGTCACTTACCCCTTCTTTTCACTTTCTTTATTATTATTAGGATTTGTCCCCTAATTTTTATGGCTGAAATGATTTATTGTTAATTTCTTTAAATTTTGATTTAATGTGTCTGCAATTTCCTCATAAAAAATTTGAATCGCTTTGCACTATCCGTTGATATTTAATGTGACCTACCTTGAACATCAAGAAATTGTTTGGTTCAAAGCGTTCCCAATGGATGATTAATGGCATTGTTTGCTTAATCAGTGCCTCGACAATTATTATTGAATGAAAAGAATCAGCATTTTGTTCATGTCTTGTGTTGAGGATGGTACCGTATTTCATGCCTTTTATCATAACTCTTTGTGACGTACAGGATTATCGCTCAAATCCCAGGAATTGACAGCTATATTTTTAGCTGTTAGGCTGTACTGCAGTTTTGTCATGGAATATGATATACACACCCTGCTTGATTTGGCTACTTTGGCAACGACACTCTGGGTTATATACATGATTCGTTTTAATTTGAAGTCTAGTTACATGGAGGAGAAAGACAATTTTGCTATATACTATGTGGTAAGCTCCCCCATTATCCTTTCATTTTAAAATTATAAGCTCCTTCTGTTTTGTTGTCTTTCAAAGGAAGCTGACATTTTATTAAGGCTTCTTGATGGAAACTGATTGCCTAGTAGCCACGAAACAATAACTTACTGTTTTAAATTGAAGCCAAGCCATGGCATCTTATAGAAACGGTTGTTCGTAGACCAGTTTTGAATGTGGTTTTTGTTTTACTCAACTTCATAGGATTTTTATTTATTCCTCTTTTAAATAGATTTGTATTGTCACTTATTGACAGTTGTTACTTGTGCATTTACCTGCTCTATTTTTGAAATTGAATGCAGGTGATACCCTGTGCCGCATTGGCCTTGTTTATTCATCCATCAACTTCTCATCATTTATTGAACAGGATTTTCTGGGCATTCTGTGTATATCTCGAAGCTGTGTCAGTACTACCCCAACTGCGAGTCATGCAGAACACCAAAGTATATAAGAATTTCCTTCATACATATTACAGATGTTATCTAATTTTCTACTCCTTTCCTGCTTAATTCATTTTGTTTTATTATGCTTTCAGATTGTTGAGCCATTTACAGCACATTATGTATTTGCCCTGGGTGTTGCAAGATTCTTGAGCTGTGCTCACTGGGTTCTTCAGGTATGATCTATTTATCCAAACTTGTGATTGCATTAGTCAGCCCTTTGAACCATTTTCAAATTCAGTTGTCACTTGTTTGCTGGCTTGTGCCGGTGTCTGTCATCCCTAAGATGAAATTTTTTGGATTGGCTATCTGGTTGATCAAGGAGTGGAATGTGAATATAATTGTAATTACTTTATAACTTCATGTTTGGCTTTCATTTCCAATGGTATAATAATCAGCTTCCCTCTATAAGTATTACCTGGCCATGTATTTTGCCTGTATCTGAATTCTCTTGATTGTTTGTATGTTCTCTTTTGAATTTAAGTTAAATTCAATTTCTTAGCCAGCAAGTTATTAGCTGTTCTTAGCACATTTCTTTAGTGTCACAACTTATTGGATCTACAAATTGCCGGTCTCCTACTAAGTTACTATTTCTTGCAACAGGTGATAGATAGTCGTGGACATTTGTTGGTTGCCTTGGGGTATGGATTATGGCCGTCAATGGTGCTTATTTCAGAAATTGTCCAGACTTTCATCTTAGCAGATTTCTGTTACTATTATGTCAAAAGGTTAGTTGAGTGTATTATATAGGTCTTTGCTCTTGTACCCCTTTTTCTTTCGCAGTTTTGCTGATAATGTCTCACGAATTTTTCAGCGTGATTCTCTTCCTTATGATATTTAATTTATTGCAGTGTATTTGGGGGACAGCTTGTTCTCCGCCTACCTTCTGGAGTTGTGTGATTGAAGATTCATTTCACTACATACTTGCATTTAAATTAACTTAATCACGCAGTATGGGAGTTCATATTGCGTTGACAAAGTTTGGCTCCTTGGAAGAAGCTGGTTCTTTGTAAAGTTAGAGATGAAGGAAAAACTAAATATTTATGTTGAAGGTACAGTATTTGTAGTTGGAAATGCGTTACACATAATGTGTCTATTTGCTTAGGCTCTTGAAATTCAGTTCTTGACAGAAGTATTCCACTTTATCGTATGTCAACTGCTTGACTTGAGCCAATGAGGGAATCCTCGTAAAGTTGCTTTCAAGGGATTATTTTCTCCATAACATTTAGATTAAGTATTTTTGAAAGGTTTTCTTATTCCGTGTCCCAAATATTAGCATTTGTTAATGTCTTGTATAAACATGGTACATGGTAATGATGGGTACGAGGATAGTAGAAACGATCAATAATAGTCAGACACTTCTCTTCTCTATGTGATTCATTAAGGCAGGGCTGCCTAAAACAGCTTATTGAACTCCCATTTGGTACCCAACAAACATCAAGCTTACTAACAATTAACTAGTTGGTATCCCGTGTATTTTTACATGAATGTTCTTTTAAAGATGTAAAAAAAATTTAAATGAAAATAATGTTCAAAATTTTTAATTTAATTGATGAAAAATCATTTTAGTAACTATAAAAAATAATTAAAATATAAAAGTATAAATATTAGAAAATTTTAATTTTAAATATCTCAATTTGATATAATTATTTTAATTTAATAATAAGTTATGAATATTTTATTACATTAAATGTTGATTGAAGAAATTTACGTATTCATTTAAGAAATTAAAGAAAGCGATTTTTTCATTTAATAAAATAATTAATAAAAAAAATGTTAATTTGATTAAATTTAATGTAAAGAAATCGATATGTCTCAATATAAAAAATATATGATTTCATGAGAGTGAGTATGATGTGACTTGAGGATCAAGAATTAAAACTCAAATTTAATATATAAGCATTTTTAATGCCAGAACTAATTTGGGTTTTTAATTTTTTTTAGTGGGTCTCTTATTACCATATAAATTTAAGAATATTTGTTAATTTTCATTCTAATAGTAGAACTTAATTTGAATTGTTAACTTATTTTTAGTGGGTTCTTGTTTTATCTCTACTTACACAAGAATCCTCATTTTGATTTTAAAAATATATTTTTTAAATGGTTAAGCAGTCTGGGTTTAGTTGCTTATAAGTAATTTTTATAAGAACTCTATAAAAAAAAAATCATTTACTCTAATGATAATTCCAAGTTACTTAACTTACTATAAACAACTACATTGGAGTTGCTCGAAGGTGAACGATTGTAATTTTAGTAGGAGACTCAAGTCCCTTGATTGTTCTCAGCCGTCTTATGCTATACGTAGGCCTGCCATGCCTCCAAAGCAGCCCATGCCCATGTAGAGCATGATTTGTTGAGTCTCAGGGCTCAATCGAGTCCTCTGACCAGGTAATGGTCATAATAAGTGGTAGTCTAGCTTCACTGTAGAAGACATAAACTTAATGTGTTAGGTCCGGAAAGGCCTTCCCTGGTTCTAGATGCAGATTTAGAAATATTCAATTGCCTTTTGTGTTGCTGTCTTGTTTCAAAATTTTGATATATGTTTGGTAATGCTTAAATTTAGAGAAATAACCACTTAATTTTTTTAAAAAATTCAAAGAATAATAAACATAAGTGATTATTTCTAAAAAAATAAGTTAAATTAAACATGTAACTAGTCTTTTCTTTACAATAGGGAGGTAGGTTTTGAGTGTGTTTAGAGCATCTGCAACAAGTGAATTTTAACCGGTTCTTCCAATTTAGTATTGATCCTTATTAAGATCCCACCGTTGACATGGGTACTTATGTGGTACCCGATATTTATACAAGTATTGATATTTATGTAAAGGTGGTGGGCCATTTGTTAGGTTTATTATCTTTTTTTAATATAAAAAAAGTCAAGATGCAGCAACAGGTTTATTATATTTTTTTAATGTGAAGAAGAGCAAGATGCAGTAATGTAAAAATTGATTATGGAAGTTGTGCCACTCAATGTTAATGTGCATAGTCTATAAAATTGAATGTTAAAAATTTTGAATGCTAAAAATTTTACATGTATATAAATAGGACTAACATGATTTGTGTTTTTTACACAACTAGTCTTCTGAAATTTCTCTTATTTCTTGTTCATCAAATTTCTTTCTCCCTTTTACATGTATTCTCTCAAATTTCTATCTCATCCATTTTTTTTTACTCACATATCTCAAATTGTCAAGTTCCTCTTTTATTTGTTTTTATCCAATGGATCCAAACCAATTCAACTCAATTCTTGGTTAAATTTGATGCAAAATTATCAATTTCCCACTAATCCAAATTCTTCAAATCCTTCACTTTCATCACACCCACAAAATAATCTAAATATGGGTAATTTTCAATTTTCTATGCTCCCATTTCCATATCAATTTCCCATGTTTCAATCACCACCAATTAACCCCACCATAGATCAAGGCACTTCAATGGATACTAGTGGAGGGTAGTCTTGTGAAAAAGATCAAGAAACAACATCCAAGTTAGCATCTGAATCTCAAGTTCCACTGTTTTCCACTCAAATTGGGTTGGATAATATTATTCTTGATGAAGAAGAAATAGAAGAGTCAACTCAAAAACAGCAAAGAGCAAGGTTCACCTCGAAGGAAGATAAACTTCTCAAACAATGACATCAATGTGCTAAACGAATCTCCTGTGTTTAATGATGTTTTGGGGGGCCAAACCTCTACGGTGCAATATATGGTAAATGGAACCCAATATGACATGGGGTACATTTTGCCAAATGGTATTTATCCATAATGGGCTACATTTGTCAAGACCATCCCAATGTCACAAGGCGATAAAAGAAAACTATTTGCCCAACATCAAGAAGCATCAAGAAAGAATGTGGAGCGGGCATTTGGAGTACTTTAATCTCGGTTTGCCATTATATGTTGCCTTGTGTGTGCTTGGCACATGAATATAATCAAGCATATATTATATACATGCATCATATTGTGTAACAAGATTGTAGAAGATGAAGGACACACATATGATAATCATTTTGATTATTATTATGATCATCCCAACAATGATGTCTTAACAATTGATGTACGTAATGGTCCTTATTCGAATCTTGTACCATACCTACATAGGAGAGCACTTCATGATAAGCAACACCATCATCAACTTCAAGCAAACCTTGTGGAGCATATCTAGGAACGTTTTGGGTGCAACAGTTAGCAAAGTTAATTATTATTTTAATTATGTAATTTTTATTAATTATGTAATTTTTATTATTTTAGTGGTAGTTTTAATTTGTCAAAATTAGCTATGCTTTTTATTTTTTAAAGTTTTATTTTGTATGCGTAAAAAAAATATTTTGCAAAAAATAATACAAATAAATCTCTTAATTTTTATAATTTAATTATTTCATAAATAAAATAATTATAACTTAATAAATAAATTATTGATAAAATGATGTGGGGTTATTGATGGGGCCCATTTAGGAAACTTTTTGGGTTGTTGGGTTGGAAGGATGAGATGCTTAAATGCTACTTGAGTTTAAAAAGGTATGAATGAGTAATGTGTATAAGTGAGGCCCATTTAAGAACCCCAAAGAGAGATATTGGGTTGTGGATGCTTTTAGGTGAGCGTTTGCAAAATTGATTTTAAATGAAATTAATTTTGGTTAAAATTGATTTTGAATTGGAGTGATTTATTTGAATGTTTTTATTTTAAAAGTTAACAATAAAATTTAGTATAATTTTTTTTATCCAATCCAAAAACTACCAAAAGTTATTTCAACTCAAAATCAATTTTGAACTTAGAATCAATTTCTCAATGTGAGACTAACAACATGTTTGGTTGCACTGTGGGTTTACTAAAACTGCGTAAAAAATGTGAAAAGACCACAGTGATAAGATGAAGCTTCATTGTCAACAAGAAAATTTAAGCGAGGTTTTTTTAAAGCACCACAAAACCAAACACGTGCTAAATATTTGAATATTATATTTCAACATAATTTTGGATAATCTAATATAAATCCAACCATGCAATGAATGTCTTTTAAGTATCTCCTAGATATAATCAAGTACCTTGTTTTAACCGTGCATTATGTACACTGATGGTACAAGGGCATGCATTAACTAATGACCATTAATTATCGCCGCATTTCTAGTGCCACAAAGTACGAAGGTCACGTTTTTGTTGTGTGTGCATGTAAATTTTAAGCTATTTGGAACCCCTTCACACCCCCTGTATATGCTTACAAAGTCTAGCAAGCTTATGCTTGAGCTTAATATTAACACGCTGCCCATGAAGTATCCATGAACTAACAAGCTGGCGAAGAAAAGGCTTGTCTTCAAAGATCCCAGCGTTGGCCGGCTTCCGATACCTTTCAAAATGCCTTTATCTCTTCTTTGGTAGGTACATCTTAAATTTTCCTTGTAAGTTGCAATGAACGTTATCCACAGTACTTGCACTCCCATCACTGTATAGCATGGAAGTTAAGTCACATAAAGATCCCCGGCGGAAGAAGGCGGCGTAATTTAAGAGAAATGAAACCCGATGCTGTATTATATATACTACAGATGAAAGATCAGTACATAAGACTCTACAATGATTGATGTCACTTCAGCCTGATTCTGTCTGTAAGTCCGAGATGGTATAATATCGATAAGGGGTCCTTGTCTAGTGTCTGAATTTCATTAGCTTATTTGTGTTTGTATAAGAAACAAGGCTACTTGGATTGCCTCAGGTCCGAACAATGAATATAGACATGCCATAAATTACAACTGACAGTAAGTGGCAAATTTAGATCACAAACAAATTGCAGCAACTACGAACTAGGACACTTCCATTATTAAAATCAAATTACTCAATCATTCCATCATAATGTGAAACTTCAGAGACAAAATCAACCATATTGCTTTATGTAGTTCACTTAAAAGTATGCCATTGTACATGTTTACAATGAATGCCACAATCTTTGCCAGATAACTTATACAGCCTGCTAGGCCAGAATAGTACAAGAGAGATGGGAAGTGGGGTTGCAATATCTTCAGTTTATAAGTTTGTATTTTTGCTTAAATCTCACAAATTCCCAATCAATAATGGTAGCGTACAATCGGAGCCCACCGTGCAACATTGCAAATAAAAATACTCTGGAAGGTGAAATTGGGTTGTCAAAGTTCAGATACGTACTTTCCATTAATAAAGTTAATAACCTGTTCAACTGCCAGATCAAGTGCAGCAGTTACAGCTGCCAAATTCTGCAGGAATTGTTCTGCAGTTGGTTTGTCACCATCAATGATATCAGTCACAGCTTTTACAACAATTGCAGGAACTTTCAGAAGGTCAGCAACATAAGCAATAGCTGCTCCCTGGAGAAAATGTTGAAACGGGTAGTTAAGCCTATACTCAACAAAGGAAAGATGAGAACAACTACTACTAGTTATTCAGTCCTCTGCGATTTAAATGGGGATTTATTTGATGACACAAGATGTTATTTGTGAATATATGGATTCATACAATTCCTAATAGATTAGTCCCAAGGTATAACCCAAATAATCAGGTTACCTCCATATCTTTAACTGTGGCATCATTTGCAATGATTGATGATTCATCCTGTGGTGTCATGTCTAAAGAGTCACCAGTAGACAATTTAGCCACCTGAAATATGCACGGATATTGTGTAAGGTTCAAGTTTTGCACAATTAATCTAAACAACTAAAGAATTGGGCACCAATAACACAATGAAGCAAATCAAAGTACATTTTCATGTGTTTGAACTGTAAAATGGAACATAACTTAATAACCTTGTTTCAGAGTAGGATCTTTGTCCTGTGTCAAAGTGAGTTACTATTATTATTGTGATATAGGTTAAAGCTGTTTATTCACTGGGCTGACTGGCAAGATTATCAATGCAAAGGCAGCAATACATTTGTAACCTCCTCATACACTAATGGTAATATAAGAAAAAACTGTTCCATTCAATTCAATCTAAATTGGATACGGGTCCAAACTCCAAACTATGCCAAGATTGTATTGCCTTGCCTCAAAAGAACACATAAAGGTAATAAGTAATAACAGCGAGACATAAATATATTCATGAACTGACAAAAGTAAAGGCCTAACAACTTGGCAGAAGCTTAACAATGTCTCTTACATTGGCATAAAATGGTTTATGTTTTCTTCATTCATTTATGATTTATGACAGATAGCATGTGACTGTGAGACTGACTGATAGTGAAAATGAATTAAACATGTAAATCTCCATTTTATCAGCAGAAATATTTATCCAACAAGGTATATCAATTCATAAACTAGGCTACAAATACATTGTATGCACATTATTATATGCTGACATCAAATTTAATCCTTGAAGTCATCACACATAATATGATGTAAGTAAGAACGATGAATCCAAAATGACTCCTAGTCAAAGCATCAAGCTAAGACGATCATAAAAATAGGAAGAAAATTTTTGTGCTCAAAGGCACAAAGTTCACAAAATGCATGGGCAGTTCTTGAATCCAGGTAATCTGGTTAATAATTCGGATGACAAAATATAGTGATAACAAGGGTTTTGGGTTGGCAATGTGAATTTTGAATAAGACTAACCGCTATTAAGAGTTTTGTTTTCAGCAGAAGCATACATACAATTTAGCAAATAGCACTCACCTTTAGATTAAGCTCCTTTACAAGGTTGGGTGTTTCAAAGGCTTTACGTAAACCAACTCCATACAGATCAAAAACCTGCAAAAGACATCACAAATAAACATTGATGTTGACGGCAAAACTTCTACCTCACTACATTGCAAGCATGAAGCAGCTTTGGACAAGTACTGCCCCCCGCCCCCAAAAAAAAAGGCAAAAGTTAGATGTAAAGTCTTATTAAAAAATTCAATTTGAAAATGAAAACAAATATCTTTCTAGCATTCATCTTACAAATGAAATATCTCAACTGATGTTTTAAAACTTAATTCACAAGTATCAACCAAAACATATTAAAATACACTACTGTAACTCCCTATGCACAAAGTTTCTTTGGTAGATTCCTAACTGGGCAATTGCAAAATTAAAAGAAAAAAATAGCATTTAATCCGCTTGATTAATTAGCCAACACTAACATATTAAAAGCCTTCGAAACACAATTTGATATACTTTTAGTATACAGTAATTGAACAAATGATATTGACAGGTCAACTACCTTACTCTTATTCTCGTTTTTCTTTGATGATTGAATGAGAAAATAAAGCAAGATGAGGTATATATATCATGCTATAATCATTATAAATTTTTTTCTTAGACAAAATAGTATTATTGGATGGAAAGAAGATATACATGTAAAAAGAAGGACAAAGTATCCTACATAGATAGAACAAAAACCCAAACTAGAGAAATGATATCTTTTGTTACCTTCTTCCCCCACTTCTCCCCCAACACAAACATTCACAATAAGAAAATACCAGCACCACAAACAATAGATTATTCCATTCATTGCAGTCTTAAACATAAATTTGGCATAGTCAACCACACTTCAAACAGAGAAGAGAGAAAAAGACAACAATCAAGAGCTACCAAGAGGAATAACACAACACTTACAGGTATGGGTATTCTTCTGTCGTGAAAAGCACAATCTGATACAATGAAAATATCACCAATACTAGCTCCTTTGGCCTGAAAGCATCCAGTAATGAACACTACTTAGAAAAATATGTTCATGCACATACAAATGCATATATCTGCATCATAGTATTTTTTTAGCTACATACATAATCATTATAAGATTTTAATTTACTATAAAGAGTTACTATTTGATACATGTATGCCAATGGTGGAAAGTAGAACAACTGCACATGTAGGTAAAACATAATTTTGTCATCAACAGATCACAATCATACTGTCAATCCACTTAAAATAGTCATACATTTTAGTTCAATCCATTTCTTGATTACAAAACAATTTATATATAAAATTATGGCATAAAATCAATGGCCGTTATTGATTACAAATAATGTTTTAGTTTAATTGGTTTTGATCACTTTTGTTGCAAGTTAATTACAAAAACTTTTTTTCAGAAGAATGTAAAAAAGCATTATTTAACATAGATTACAGGATCAAGATTTTTTTTTCTTGAAATGTTTATTCAAAACAGTTATATCAACCCCACAACCAGTTTATATAAAGAAGGGAAAACATTGTTTCAGATCATTACAATTCAATTATTGCAAAATGAATAGGACTACAGTTTCACAGGAAAAAGGACCAAAGCTAGCTAAACAAGGAAGAGATCAACAAATAACACAACATACAGACACTTTGGAGTACAAAACTAGAAAACCAGCAACTCTAATGCCACTGCTTGGAAAGAGGGGAGAAGACAGTGCCTACCTTGAAGCCACCAGCAGTGCCTGCATTTATGATCAAGTCCGGTTGTAATGCTTGAATAGCAGCATATGTTACAAGAGCAGCTGATATCGTGCCTACACTATCCACCCCTGAAAGAAATGGATCAGAACTCGTCAAATGAAAATTTGAAGCCAAAACAAAATTGTCACCTTCTTTCTTTATGTTCATTGAAGAAGACATGTGGTGAAGGCATGTTAATTAGTTATGCTAACAGACATTTGAACAACTGCCCATGTAACACAATCCGGAAATAAAGAAAGTTTATGCTTGATAAAAATCAGCAGAGATCCTGTTTTCATTTTTGATCCCAATGGTTTTGATTGAGATAGCAACCATTCATTATTCCCAGCATGCCAATGAAGACCTGCGACCCATCACAATTTTGCCCTATACTTGTGAAGAATCAAATATGAATTTAACTAGTGAAAATTGCAAAAGCCACCTATAACTTTTTGAGTAGTTAGAAGTGATGCAGTAAGAATCAAATTGAAAAGAACAAACATCCTTACCCAAAGTTGGATCTTTTCCAGGCCAAATCAAGTTTATATTGAGATCTTTGTATGTCCCATGATAACGAACCCAAGGAGCCCCTTGCGGAAACCTACATCATTGTGCATACACACTTCAATCAATGTAAATACGTGAAAAACCCAGGTCCACTTTACTTCAACACCCCACCCCCCCACCCAAAAAAAAAAAAAAACTAGTCCAAAAAATGAGGTTAGCCAAATTAAAAAAAAAAAGTGTGATTAACTAATTAGAGCAAGTGATCTTAAATCCTAAGAAAATGAAGAAAGAGAAAGAGACGGACGGAGAGTGAGGGTCCTCGGTGAGCTGGAACCTGTTGACCACGGGAAGTGCCTCCGTCTGCATAGCTGTTATTCCATACTAACATTAACATTAACACGATCAGATGAAAAAAAGACAAGACAGCATAAACATAACATAACATAACATCATAAGGTACCGATGACGATGACGATGTTAGAAATAGGTCGGTTCTGAGGTTTGGGTTGGGCAGTCATGGCTTCTTCCTCTGATTGGTCCCCAAGCGCAGCCACAACTATTTGTTGCAAATACTTTTCCTCTTCTATCTCTATTTCCCAGCAATACCAATATATAGAATATATAATATATTAGCAGAAATTAAGAACAAGGAATTTAATTAACGGATTACACAATATGATTGATTGATTTTTATTTATTTTTGGTTGTACAATGACGGCATTCTTTTGAACTTTTTTCTTTAAGGAAGTCAAAGACATTTTTTTTAGGCTTAATAGAAGCCACTCATATGTGATGATTTTGCGAATTTTATTACCTAACTATTTTAATTATATATTTTGCCATTCAATTTTTAAAATACGTGTATTTTTCCGCCCAATTATTTTACTTACATATTTTGTTATCTAACTTTCAAAATTTGTGAATTTTGTCACCCCTCCTTAGTTAATCGTTAATTGGCAATCAACAATTGGAGTGACAAAATGTGCAGGTAAAATAATTGGGTGGCAAAATGCGCGAATTTTAAAAATTAGGTGACAAAATATGTAATTAAAATAATTAGGTGACAAAATTTATAAAATCATTAAAGATGAGTGGCAAAATGTATAATTAAACCTTTTTTTTATTATAAACATACATATAATAGTATGTTGTACCATAAATTAAAGAGAAAATTAAAACTAAAATTGTATCATATAATACTATTTTTTTGTGTTCAAATTTAGGATCTTGTGTATATTATTTCACTTCCCACCACCAGACCGATCATAATGGGTTATATGATTATTGATAAATACCGGAAATAAAAGCAAATAAAGAACGATAAACACGATATTACTAGCTTTTGTATAAACATAAACACATTCAGCAATTTTAACTTATTTAATAAATACATTTGAATTTTGACAATATTCCGATTCAATTTACTTTTCTGACTACATGAACTTATTCTTAATTTTTAACAGAATATATGCGTGTATAAAAAAAAATTCGACAAAAATAAAATTAAAAAAATTTATAAATAAAATTAATAATTGGAAGTATATCTTCTTTTTGGGTAAGACCAAAGGTCTGTAAAAATATAATTTAAAGTCTGTCGTGAAGCAATAATTATTCTTCATATGAAATTCTATAAATGATTATATATATATTTTATCTTTAAAAATATGATTTTTATTTAAATTTGTATAAAAATTATTTATTTATAATTTTTATGTTTAAAAAAAATGGTATAATTTTCACCTTTATGATGAATTAAAAATACATAACTATTGTGCTTTTTAAAATTAAAAAACGACCAAAATTTTAATAAAAATTAAAATAAAAATCATATTTTGAAGCTAAAAATATACGTTAACTTTTTATAAAATTCAGATTTCATCTATTTTTATTTGAGTTTAATGGTTATACACTATCAGTGTAAAAAGTTTTACACTATCTTTCAATCAAAAATTACCATTAATATGACTTTTAAACTATTTATTATAAAAGTCAACAAACTTACAATAAATGGTGGTTTGTGATTGGATGACAGTGTAAAACTACTTTACGCTGTCAGTGCATGACCATTAAACTCTTTTTATTTTAATGTAAATTATAATTTATTTTCTTTTAAGTTTTGTGTTAGTGTCTTAATAATACTTAACTAATTGATGAAATTATAATTTGGTTTTTGTTTTTGGATGATCCATAGGATTGGACTACTCATATAATACTTGTTGAGACGTCTATATTCTCATTTGATATGATTATAGAAAACTGATTTCTATCAAACAATTTTATCAACTTTGTGAAACCACTAACAGGTAAAGAGAATATTCATTTTCACATTATTGGTTCCTCCCTTATTTCTTAAAAGGATTGATCCTTCTCCATCACCTGCCATACAATTTTAGTTTTAGTTTTCTCTTTAATTTATGATAAAACATACTATTATATGTATGTTTATAATAAAAAATGTGTTTGACTTCCTCAAAGAAAAAAAGTTCAAAAGAATGGGAGTGCAGTAAAAAATATCCATATTATAAAAAGGTTTAATATATTAGTAGATTTTTAAATTTTTTGTGAATTTTTAATTAAGTTTCTAAACTAAAATTATAATTGAGTCTTTGTTCTTCTATAATTTTTGTAATTGAGTTATTGGAGTTAGTAAAACCATCACAAATTATTACTTTTTGGTGATTTTAAGCTATCATAAACTAATTCTAAAAACCCAATTACAAAAATTATAGAAGATCAAAAAATCAATTATACTTTTTTTTAGTTTAAAGTCCTAATTAAAAATTCTCAAAAGATTCAGAGATTTACTAATGTATTAAATCTTAGGCTAAATTGTACTTTTAGTCCTCCTATAATTTTTAATCCACAATTTTGATCCTCTTATTTTTAATTTCACAATATTAGTCCTCCAATTTTTAAAAATTTTCGATTTTGGTCCTCCTATTTTTAAATTCACAATTTTAGTCCTTCAAATTTTAAAAATCCCCAATTTTGGTCATCCAATTTTAGACTAACAATTTAAATATTGCTGAAATTTGCAATTTTAGAGGAACCAAAATTGTAAATTTTTAAAAATTTAAGGACTGAAATAGTGAAATTAAAAATAGGGGGAACCAAAATTGTAAATTTTTAAAAACTGAAGAACTAAAATCATGAAATTAAAAATAGGAAGACCAAAATTGCAAATTAAAAATTATAAGAGAAATAAAAGTTCAATTTAACCTAAATGTTATAAAAACTAAGAAATCACCCACACACCGGCACCACATCACCTCTTTTCTTATTTTTCTCTCTCCCGATCACACACTCAACACTAACAGCATTCTCATCAGCAAAAATACACACAATAACCCACATTCTCTAGTTCACTCACAAGCACACAAAAAGACAAAAATACCTCACACAAATCCACTCTCAATCACATATTCACTCCACACACAAATCACAGGATCTTTTAAATAACAATTTGAGGACACATTTAGCATGTTTGAATTGCAGTTGAGAACTACCAAACTTTGGTTTAAACAAAAATTACTAGATACAAGCTTCCGTCCAAATTATAATTGTGACTTTCCAAACAAAAGTCCAAACATGAGTTAGTCATAGGGAAGATGTAAGGTTGTTTCAAAGTTCAAGACGCGTTTTCCAGCTTCTCTTACACGTTTTTCAGCGTCATGAACTGTTACTAATATCGATGCACCCCACTGAAAGTTAAGTTATATAAAGATCCCCGGCGAAAGTAGGCATAATTTAAGAAAAATGAACCTCGAGACCGTATTTTATATACTACAGATGCAAGATCAGTATATATCTTCTCTACAATGATTGATATCCCTTCAGCCAGATTCTGTCTGCAAGCCTGAGATGGTATTAATATCGATTAGGGGTCCTTGTCTACTGTCTGAATTTCATTAGCTTGTTTGCGTTTGTATAAGGAACGAGGAGGGTAATTGGATTACCTCAGGTCCGAACACTGAATATTGACAGGGCATATTACAACTGGCAGCAAGTGGCAAATTTAGATCACAAACAAATTGCAGCAACATAACTAGGACATTTCCATTATTAAAATCAAGTAACTCAATCATTCCATCATCATGAAAAACTTCAGAGACAATAATCAACCATATTGTTTTATGTAGTTCACTTAAAGGATGCCATTGTACATGTTTGCAAATTACAATGAATGCCACAATCTTTGCCAGATAACCCTATACAGCCTGCTAGGCCAGAATAGTACAAAAGAAAGATGGGAGGTGGGGCTGCAATATCTTCAGTTTATAAGTTTGTATTTTCGCTTAAATCTCACAAATTCCCCATCAATACTGGTAGTGTTCAATTGGAGCCCACCGTGCAACATTGCAAATAAAAAAACTTTGGAAGGTGAAATTGGGTTGTCAAAGCTCAGATATGTACTTTCCATTAATAAAATTAATAACTTGTTCAACCGCTAGATCAAGTGCAGCAGTTACAGCTGCCAAATTCTGCAGGAATTCTTCTACAATTGGTTTGTCACCATCAATGATATTTGTTACAGCTTTTACAAAAATTGCAGGAACTTTCAGAAGGTCAGCAACATAAGCAATAGCTGCTCCCTGGAGAAAAAGTTGAAACGGGGAGTTAAGCCTATATTACACAAAGGAAAGATGAGAAGAACTACTAGTTATTCAGTTCTCTGCAATTTAAATGGGGACTTATTGGATGACACAAGATGTTATTTGTCAATATGTGGATTCATGCCATTCCTAATAATAGAGTGGAATGTCCCAAGGTATAACACAAATAATCAGGTTACCTCCATATCTTCAACTGTGGCATCATTTGCAATGATTGATGATTCATGCTGCTGTGTTATCTCTAAAGAGTCACCAGTAGACAATTTAGCCACCTGAAATATGCACAAATATTGTTTAACGTTCAAGTTTTGCACAATTAATCTAAAAACAAGTCAAAGTACATTTTCATGTTTTAGACTTTGAACTGTATATGGATTATGGAACATAACCTTGTTTTAGAGTAGGATCTTTATCTTGTGTGAAAGTGAGCTACTGATATTATGATTATTTTATTCACTTGCAAGATTATCAATTCAAAGGCAGCAATACATTTGTAATCTCCTCATACAACAATGGTAATATAAGAAAAATCGGTTCCATTCAATTCACTCTAAATTAGGTATGGGTCCAAACTCCAAACTATGCCAAGATTATATTGCCTTGCCTCAAAAGAACACACATAAAGGTAATAAGTAATAACAGCAAGACTGTGAGATAAATGTATTAATGACCTGACAAAAGTAAAGGCCAACAACCTGGTGGAAGCTTAACAATTTTTCTTATGTTGGCAAAAATGGTTTGTTTTCTTCATTCATTTATGATTTATGATTGATAGCATATGAGATGGACTGATAGTGAAAGTGAATTAAACATGTAAATCTCCATTTTATCAGCAGAAATGTTTATCCAACAAGGCATATCAATTCATAAACTAGGCTACACATACATTGTGTCCACATTATTATATGCTGGCTTCAAATTTAACCCTTGAAGTCACCATACATCCATATGAAGTCAGGAAGAATAACTAATCCAAAATGAACTCCTAGTCAAAGCGTCAAGCCCAGACAATCATAAAAATAGGAATATAATTTTTGTGCACAGAGGCACAAGCTTCACAAGATGCAGGGGCAATTCTTCAATCCAGGTAATCTGGTATTCTGGTTAGCAAACAGTGCCTCATTCGGATGACAAAATATTTTGTGATATCGAGGGATTTGGGTTGGCAATGTGAATTTTGAATAAGACTAACTGTTATGAAGAGTTTGGGTTTCAGCAGAAGCATATACATTTTATCAAATAGTACTCACCTTCAGATTAAGCTCCTTTACAAGGTTGGGTGTTTCAAAGGCTTTACGTAAACCAACTCCATACAGATCAAAAACCTGCAAAAGACATCACACATATATGTTGATCTTGATGGCAAAACTTCTTCCTCACTACATTGCAAGCATGAAGCAGCTTTGGGCTAGTAACGGCACACCCCCCCCACCCAAAAAAAAGCCCAAAATATATGTGAAGTCTTATTAAATAATTTAATTTGAAAATGAAAATAAATATCTACTTAGCATTCATCTCAAAAACACAAATGATATATCTCAAGATAAGTTTTAAAATTTATAATCCACAAGTATCGACCATAAAATATTGAAATATGTTACAGTAATTACCTATGCAAATAGTTTCTTTATTAGATTCCTAACTGGGCCAATTGCAAAATTTAAAAGAAGAATAGTATTTAATCTGCTTGATTAATTAGCAAACACATTAAAAGCCTTAAAAACCCAACTTGACATACTTTTAATATACAGTAATTAAACAAATCATATTGACAGGTCAACCACCTTACTCCTGCTCTCGTTTTCCTTGATGATCGAAGGAGAAAATAAAGCATAATGAGGTATAGCATGCTGAAATCATTATAATTCTTTTTCTTAGGTAAAATAATATTACTTGAAGGAAAGAAGAGATACACGTAGAAATAAGGACAAAGTATCCTACATAGATAGACCAAAATCCAAAACTAGAGAAAGGATATATTTTCTTACCCCCTTCCCCACTTCTCCCCCTCACCACACACATACTGACATACATACATAATAAGAAAACACCGTCACCACCGCCAATAGATTATTCCATTCATTGCAGTCTTAAATATAAACTTGGCATAGTCAACTACACTTCAAGTAAAGAGTGCAAAAGACAAAACAAGCAAGAGCTACCAAGAGGAATAACACTTACAGGTATGGGTATTCTTCTGTCATGAAAAGCAGTCTCTGATACAATGAAAATATCACCAATACTTGCTCCTTTAGCCTGAAAGAATTCAGCACTGAACACTATTTAGAAAAATATGCTCATGCACATACAAATGCATATGTATGCATCATAATAATTTTAGCTACATACATAATCATTATAAGATTTTAATTTACTATAAAGAGTTACTATTTGAGACATGTACACCAATGGTGGAAAGTAGAACAACTGCAAATGCTGGTAAAACATGAGTTTGTCATCAACAGACCACAGTCATGTTGTCAATCCACTTAAAATAGTCATACATTTTAGTTCTATCCATTTCTTGATTAACAAACAATTTATATATAAATTATAAGACATAAAATCAATGACCATTATTGATTACAAATAATGCTTTAGATTAATTAGTTTTGATCATTTTTGTTATAAGTTCATTCATTACAAAGATTTAACATAGATTACAGGGTCAAGATCTTTTTTTCCTTTGAAATATTTATTCAAAATAGTTATATCAACTCCACCACCGGTGTAGATAAAGAAGGGAAAACATTGTATCACATCATTACCATCAATTATAGCCAAATGAATAGGACAATAATTTCACAGGAAAGAGGACCAAAATTAGCTAAACTAGGAAGAGATCTGAAAAACACAACATATAGACATTTTGGAGTGCAAAACTAGTAAACCAGCAACTCTAAGACTACTGCTTGGGAGAAGACAGTACCTACCTTGAAGCCACCAGGCAGTGCCTGCATTGATGATCAAGTCCGGTTGTAATGCTTGAATAGCAGCATATGTTACAAGAGCAGATGATATCGTGCCTACACTATCAACCCCTGAAAGAAATGGACCAGGATTCGTCAAATGAAAAGTAGCAGTCAAAACAAAATTGCCACTTTCTTTCTTTTTGTTCCTTTAAGACATGTAGTGGGGGCATGTTAAATAGTTATTCTAACAGACATCCGAACACGTAACACAATCAGGAAACAAGGAAAGTCTAGGCTTGATAAGACTCAGCAGAAACCCTGTTTTTTATATTTGGTCGTAATGGTTTTGATTGGGATAGCAACCCATTCATCATTCCCAGCTCATCACATTTCTTCCAAACAATCAATACATCATAAACCTAATCAAGACCCGCGACTCACCAAAATTTTGCCCTATACTTGTGAAGAATCAAATATGAATTTAACTAGTTAAAATTGCAAAAGCCACCTATAACTTTTTGAGTAGTTAGAAGTGTCATGCAATAAGAATCAAATTGAAAAAAACAAACACCCTTACCCAAAGTTGGATCTTTTCCAAGCCAAATCAAGTTTATATTGAGATCTTTGTATGTCCCATGATAACGGACCCAAGGAACCCCTTGCGGAAACCTACATCATTGTGCATAGACAATTCAATCAATGTAAATACGTAGAAAGCAAAGGTCCATTTTACTTTAACCCCCTCAATCAAAAATAAATAGATAATAAATAATTAATTAAAAAAAGTTGATTACTTCGATGCTTTTTATTTTGAGAGGATAAGGTAACTTTTTATATTCAAATAAAAAAAAAATTATCTGTATGTTAAAATCACATTATAAATAAGTTAGATTTAATTTTAATAGTATTTTAAATTTTATAATTGCAAAAAATTCCATCAATTGAGATTTATTTTAATTTTAAAAAAAATCCAATATTAAGCATGAAAAATATACAAATGTAAATGGAATGGACAATAAAAATAATCTTATGAGTCATTTAACAATTAAAAAAAAAATTAACCAATAAGTCATATTATTAATTTCATGTTATTATGTATTTACTATTTATTGGTTTATTTTAAAAAGATACCAGTACCCTTTGAAATATGCAGGCACCATAGAATTTACCTTAAAAGAAAAAAAAATTAGTCCAAGAAAATTCTAAGATTCTGCACAAAACTAAAAACTAATTTGTAAGCAACATATCATTTATACAGTGTTTCATTCTTTTCTTTTTTTTTCCAGTGAGGTTAGCCAAAATAAAATGAAAAAGAAAAGAAAAAGTGTGTGTGTGATTAAATAATTAGACCAAGTGATCTTAAATTCTAATGATTTGGATTAAGAGGGGAATAGAGAAAAAAAATAAAAAGAAAAGAAATAAATAAATTATATGAAAAAATATTTCTATAATAAGTAAAAAGGTTTAATTTGTTAATTTAATATTTTTTTAATAAAAAATTATTTATTATTTTTAAATTTTTTTGTATTTTAAAAAAGTTGAAAAAAATTAAAACAAAAAAAAATGAAAATTTTATTTTTTTCCCATTTCATTCTAATTTTGGAAAAAAAGTATTTTTAATGGGTCTCACAAAATGATACAAATATATTCTTTTCTTGTCATTTCTCTTTTCAAATAAACGGTAAAAATTCAGTTTCTGTATTTTCATCCTATTTTTCTCTCTTTTATTTTCTTCCACCGCCTTATTTCTACTCAAACAAAAGGGATAAGAAAATGGAAAGAGAGAGAGTTACGGACGGAGAGTGAGGGTCCTCAGTGAGCTGGAATCTGTTGGCAACGGGAAGTGCCTCCGCCTGCATAGCTGTTATTGCATACTAATATTAACACGATCAAATAAAAAAGACAAGACAAGACAACATAACATAACATCGTAACGTACCAACGACCATGACAATGTTAGAAATGGGTCGGTTCTGAGGTTTGGGCTGGGCAGCCATGGCTTCTTCCTCTGATTGGTCCCCAAGCGCAGCCATACCCTTTGTTTCAGATTCTTATTCTTATGCGTTTTCCTCTTCTATCTCTATTTCCCCGCAATATTAATATTCAATACTATATATAATATATTACCAGAGATTAAGAACAAGTAATTTAGGATGTGTTTGGAGCGGTTGCGAAATTTTGGTTTTTAAATATAATTTTAAAACAAAATGTGTATGGTTAAAATAAAGTTGAAATGATTTTTGACCAAATTTAAAAATACTTTTGTATTTATTTTTAAAATCAAGAAGAAATTATTTGTAAATTTGGTTTTTAATTTTAAAAAAAATACTCTTGTCACATTTTACGATGACCCTTCTTGTTGCAGCCAACACCACTACCGGAACTGTCATTATTGCTATTGTTATCATCGCCATTATCACTATTATCACCACTACCACCATTGACATCATCACCACCACCGTTGCTATTACTGTCATCATTATCGTCATCACTACCATTGTTGCCACCACACAAACATACTCTTAAATTAATTTTAACAAGATAAGAAATTTCAAAGTGAGTATATTTTGGAGCCAAAAATTAGAAAAAAGAGATAAAATTAATATTTAAAAACAAGAAATTGGTTGTAGTTTTACAACTAAAAACAATTCCAAAAAGGTACTTAAGTTACCGATTACACAATATGATTGAATGGTAAATACCGTAAATAAAAGCAAATAAACACATTTTTTTTTACGAGAAATGAACATCTTATTACTGGCTTTTGGATAAATATAAAGACATTCTAAAATTTTGACTTATTTAATAAATACATTTGAATTTTGATAAAATTTCAATTGAATTTACTTATCTGAGTACATGAACTCATTTTTAATTGAATTTAATTTGTATGTATTGTAAATATAAAAGATTTTACACTTCTGACTAATTAAAAATTATAATAGATATAATTTTTTAAGCAAATATTATAAAAGTTAATAAATTTAACATAAATGACATTTATAATTGAATAATAGTATGGAAAAATTTTATATTATTAGTAAATAAACTATTTACTTAGTTAATAATATATATATATATATATATATATGAATTTGCTAACGTGCACATACTTGTTTTTTAGGTAGAGTACATTAGCAAGTTAAAACTACGATATATCTTAAAATACATTATGGTGTAGCTTGTTAACTTACTTTAACAAAAAATTAAGTGTGTGTACGTTAGTAAATACTTGTGGAGTTTGCTAACGTACACACACTTGTTTTTTGGTTAGTGCACGTTAGTAAGCTATAACTAAAATGTATCTTAAAATACATTTACGGTGTAACTTGCTAACGTATTCTAACTGAAAAACAAGTGTATGCACGTTAGTAAATCTTATATATATATATATATATATATTATTTATTTTTTCAGTAAGACCAAAGGACCATAAAAATATATTTTAAGTTTGTCGTGATGCAATAATTATTCTCGACATAAAGTTTTATACATGATGAAATATATTTTTTATCGTTAAAAATTAATATGATTTTTTATTTAAAAAATTGTATAAAAATTTTAAATTTTAATTTCTATATACTATCAGTGTAAAATTTTTTATACTATTAACTAATTAGAAATCATTGTTAATATGACTTTTAAAATAATTATTATAAAAAAGTTAATAATCTTATCACATATGACATTTTGTAACTAAAAAATGATATAATTTTTACTTTATTATAAATTAAAAATACACAACTTTTATGCATTTTAAAGATTAAAAATGACTAAAACTTTTATAAAAATAAAAAATATATATTTTGAAGCAAAAAGTATACGTTAACTTTTCATAAAATTCAGCTTTTATCTATTTTATTTTAATGTAAATTATAATTTATTTTTTTAAGTTGTGTTAGTGTATTAATAATACTTGACTAATTGATGAAATTATAATTTGGTCTTTGTTTAAATGTTTTTGAATGACCCATAATGGATTGGATTACTCATACAAAACTCGTTGAGAAGTCCCTACTCTCATTTGAAGTGATTATAAAAAATTGGTGTCTATCCAATAATTTTATCAACTTTTGTGAAATCCCTAACAGTTAAAAAGAGTATTCATTCTTACATTATTAGTTGCTCCCTTATTTCTTAATGAGGATTGAACAAATATTGGTCTTGTTGCGTTGCCGACTATACAATTTTAGTTTTAATTTTCTCTTTAATACAATATAATATCTTTGTCCCTATATATAAGACTCTTTTAACTAATTCAAAGAAATTAAGAAAATTAGTTAATTTAGTTATTGACATTAAATTTGCTATCATTTTATATTATTTTTTCAAAATTACTCTTGAAATTATTAAGACTCATAATTTCCCTCTTCCTACCTAATTACATTCCTCTTAATTAATTAATGTGTTAGAAAGAGAATAATGGTTATGCAATTTATCTTATTTATTTGTGACTAGTTGTCTTTTCCAATCTCATAAGAGAGGGAATAAATTTATGTTATTAATTTACAATAATTATTGTTTATTGATTGAAAAATATAAAGTAACTAAGGATATTTTGATAAAAAATAAATAATGTAAGAGATAATTTAAATGAAGTCTTATAAAAAGGAGTAAACAAATTTCTCAAAAAAATCCTATATTTAGGTAGGGGTGTGCATTGGTCAGTTTAGGTTGGGTTTGACCAAATTTGATACCCGAACTGATCAAAATAAATTGGGTTGGGTTGGATTAGATTTGTATAATTTTTTTTTTTATCAAACCCGAACAAAACCAAACTAATCAATAATGGGTTGGTTTGGGTTGGGTTCATGGGTACCCGTATTCATTTAGTGACATATTAAATACACTTTTATAAAAAAGGAAGAATTATAAAAATTAAATTATATTTTTAAAAATAAAAAATCATAATAATTAGATAAATAAAAATATATTTAATAAAAACTAAATTGTAACTAATGTAAGGCAACTACATTCTACAAAAAGAATTAAGAATGTATCGGTATTCAAATACATGGTATGAATCAATTAGTTTAATGTTACTTTTGCCAAACATTTTTAATTAACATATCTAGTCTTTCTTTTGTTAATCTAAAACAAAAATAGACCTAGTGGACAAACTATCCCTAAGATTTAAGGAAGGTTAATGTTGGAAGAAGGGCAAAATATCATGACGTACGGCCCAAGCAGCATTCACACAACTTTTTAATTGGAATCAACAATTAAAATGATAATTCAACTCATTGTCTTTTTTTATGAACCTTATATAATGGTTCATATGAGAAATAGAAGGCAGGTAAGAACGAGCCACAACAGTTTTCTTGCAACAATTCCTTCAACAATTTTATTCACTTAAGTTATTTCATTATTCATAATTTTTTAAACTATATATATATACATATATATATGTATATACATATACATATATATATGTATATACATATACATATATGTATATGTATATGTATGTATGTATATGTATATATATGTTTGTATATATATATATACATGTATATATGCATTTAAAAAATTGTCATGTCAACGGGTTTGGTTCACAGGTTTAAAAATCAAAACCTGTTACTTAATCTGTACATGAACGGGTTTGAACAAGTTGAGTTGAGTTTTACCCGAATATTCAAAAAATTTAAACCGAAATGTTTGGGTTGGTTTGGGTCAATTTGGGTTCACGAGTACCCATACCACTGAACACCCCTATATTTAGGGACAGAGATATTATGTATCTTTATAATAGAAAATGTGTTTGACTTCCGTTTTTAAGAACAAAAATTCAAAAGAATATGAGAGAAAATAGTATTAGCAACATACTATTTGACGTATTCCTCTAACATACTCTCTATTATTAGTTAAAATTTATAAAAAACTACTAAATCATGACTTCACATGTGAATCTTATTAAATAAGAAGTGAAAGTCACAAAATTAAATTTCAGCCAGTAACAAAAGAAAATTATCTAAAGAGAGCGTTAGAATTTGTTACGAGTATTTAGACAATGAATTTGCATGTATTGTACATGGAAAGCCAAAGTAACTCTATTTCCAACCCATTCAGCTACAATTTTTAATCGATATAAATGTATTACAAGAAAACACAGGATTCTTCAAAATTGAGGTATGTTCAAAACCAAAGGAGTAGTAAGGCAAGAAACAAAAGGATCAATAAAAGGCTGAAACCACAGTAAGTAGGTCTTAAACTGGAGCTACCATTTGGTAACGTAGGAAACGTGTCAGGTAAAGGCATTTCGCAGTTCTCGCCGTTGAAATATATTCTTCTAGGAAATGCCCATCCATTACGTACTGTGAAAGAATTTGGATCTTTATCCATTAGTATTTCTGTTGTCACAAGACCCACTCGATCCTTATCAGAATGCAATAGCTCACTGTTGTAATAATCTATCCCCCAAAACAGGGAAACTCCATCTGCCAAGAAATTTATTTCTTAATTAGTATACTATACGGGTTTATCAATGCAACGAATATAGTCTATATTTTGTCATGGATGGGTTATGTTATATTTTGAACAGATACGTATAAGTAGGTGAAATTTATGATTTCTTACTCATCATGATGATGGGTGACAATAAATCTCAAGGTTCAAGTTTTGTAAAAATTTAAATACTACTTTTGATTAAATATTATTGTTAAAGGAAGTGTGTATCATCAATGATAATAAGAAAGTACCTTGGAGCCCAAAGGTGGGAAGTTTAGTGCTGTTGAAGCTGTAAGTTGTTGCTTTTTGGGCGAAACCAGGATGTTGAACCAGCACGTTCCAGTTTGAGTAGTTTCTGTCATAATAGTAGTTAGAAATTGTAAGCTTCACCCTCCATTGGTTCATATAGTTGTTCTTGAAATGCCAATGGACTCGAACTGGGCACATGTGGTCGGTGCATTCAATAATTTCAATTGTGTTGTCCTCATTAGACCGTGTCAAGGGATCACTAGGCCTGGTTAGATAACAAGCACACAAATATGAATAAGGAGAGAGAATGAAAGTAACGGCATGCACACAAATGTGAGCAATCGAACTACACCTTATGCAGGATGCTGTACTTTTATCTGCTTCTCTGCATCCACAACTGCAATTACGGCAAGATGTGATGCTGGGATTGTAAAATGATGAGAGGGAAACACAGCATACCGGTGACGTGTTTGCTAAGAAACTGGAGTATGCGCATGTTGACTTCCAAGTTCCTGGAGTGCAAAATATCAAATGTCTGCTATTAAAACAATGAATTTAAGTACACTAACAATGCACCGTAGTCTAATCATAGATTGTCATATATTTTAAGATTGTTGACTTTTGTAATAACTACTTTAAAAGTCATACTTAAGGTACCACAATCCTTTCTTAATTTGCATTCTGATTGTGTGTCTTATGCTTCTTTAATTCTATTTGAGGGAACTTTCTTTCTGTGCGACAACAAAAGAAAAACCATTTGTTGTATGAGAATATTACATAAGAAGTGCAACTTACTGAGAACAGGAACTTGTCTTAGTCCCCCAAAATCCGAGGACACTGTGGGATCAGTGTCAAGAAGGGGGCTACAAGTGTAACCAGGACCTGGGGCCATCAATGTAAGATTATTAGGAGCTTGTCCAAGTGGGTTTTGTCCCAAGTTGCGCACTTCAAGTTCAAATGAAGAGAATGAATTGAAACGATCAATAGACCAGGCAGAGAGGAGGCCACCACGGCAACAATGCTCTGACCTGTTTTGTGAGACTTCTTGCGAGAGATCAACTATGATGGGATCTTTCTTGCAGGAATGTGGCATCTGAGAGCCGCTGTAAGATGAGCAATTCCCTCTATCAGTTGCTATGGCACCACTCATTGACCAGATCACTTCACTGTTAGCCCATGTCCATCCTAGCTTCCATCCGGGTTTGTCTACATGCCGATATTGATAGAAGTTTTGAAGGGTCACCCTTGCCTGTACAAAACATTCGAGCTAGATTCATAACTTTATATTATATTCAAAATAGTAGAACTTAATCAATTAGTTAGAGTCAAAAGAATTTGCAGACAACTCTATTCAGTGGGTCAGTGGAAGTTGATTGGAAATTTTGAATTTTCATTGTATAATTCCTCAAGCTCCAGGGTAATTTTTGCTACACTTTGTTGATTATGACTGTGAAGCTACTAAATATGTGTTTCAAAAATCAAATTGCGGTTTGAGCGTGTGATTGTACTAACCAGATATCCATTATCTGTACGTTGGTAAATGTCAAAAGTTACGGAAATGTTCCCATTTGGATCCAACGGGTCATAGCAATCTGCAGAGAAGGTTGAGAACTAAGTAAATGAGCAAAGGAGAAAAAAAGAAAAGAAAAAGGCGGGTAGAAAGGCAAGACCGTAGCATCTAGTGAAAACAGAACAGAAGCAGCAGATAAAGGAGAAGTGCATTGCCTGATAAAGTGCACAAAGCAATTAAAAGTATCAACTTCAGCTTAGGAATAGGAGGATATACGCGATGAGCAATCAGCACCATTTTTTTCCTTTGAAAACGGGTAGGTTTGGGTGCCTTTTTTAATAAGTTGTGTATCAATCTAGAGAAACCCGTTATCTGTTGTTTCTTATTATAGTACTCGGATCAAACAAGGGGTCATTGGAAATATCAACTAGTTATTATGACTAGACAAATCCTTCATAGATTCCACTGTAAAGCATGCTATTAAGATACAGAATAATATTTTGGGCAAATTACGAATAAATCCTCTTGACCAAAACTTGCTAACGAGTGAAGGATGGTACGTGTTTTCTTGACCTGTCATTTCTTATGACACTGTTTTATGAATTGTTGGCAGGATATGGTACGAGTCCTCCTTACTTAGTTACAGAAATTAAACCCAACACTTTTCATTTCTAATGAACCTTTTATTAACAGAGACAAAAAAGATAATCTTATTCTTCCATGACAAATATATCCTCCCCAAAAGACTAAGGAATTATATTGATTATTAATATATTCTTTTTTTGACACTTGCAAAATTTAATTTATTTCTGTCATTAGAATTTATAAAAGAGATTAACTAATATTGAGGAGACTTAAGCCTCGACAGCATTGATTACTACTCCCCTCCTTTCTCGCCGCGGTGAAACTCTCCAACAATGAATGAGGAGTGAATATATAGCTGCAAAGACATGTTCAAGTCAGCGTTGCTCTAGCATAGTACGGTAGAGAGTATTCACATATTGGCTGTTGTACTTTTATAGGGTCATGCCTAGTTGTCTTTAATCTTTGCCGTTACATGTTGAGGTAATTTCCTGTGTGAGTGAGATGTAGGACGATCACGAAATTTGTTTGCCCTTTGTCTCGGTAGTAGCCTCTTACACAAACGTGGACCACCGGAAGTTATTAGGGGTATATATGTCGAGTAGAGTCCGTGAAGAGTTTATCAGGAACATCATCTAAATTGATTTGTAAAATATATTTGAGTTAATTGTATATTTTTTACCTCTTTGAATTAGGTGTATTTTTGGTCTTTTAAATATTTTTAACCAATTATGTTTTTTCTATTTTTAAAATTTAGAAAATTTAGTCTTCTGTCAATTTTTTTTTTTACCTATACTCTTAAATTATTGTTTTCTACTCAAAATCTTTACAAATTGAATTGATTAAATTGTTCTTTGTTTAAAACTTACTAATCAAAATATCAAATTTCATGTTAAATAAAAGAATCTCAAAATTCCCCTCTTCAAACTTTAATCTTACATCTTATAAAACTCTTCAAATTTTTTCAAGTCTTCAAATATTTTATATTTGGATAAAAAATAATAATTTGATAATTTTAAATAAAAGAAAAACAATGGATAACCAATATTGCTAAATTTTAAAAATAGAATGCCGTAATTAGCTTGAACAAAAACTTAGAGAAAGTTTAAACTAGAAATACCAAAAGTGTAATTATGTTAAAATATATTTTTCACCTATTAGTTGCCATTATTTGTTTCCTTTAGCTTGATAAATCGTCATTTATTAGAAAGCTATATCATCATTATCTTAAAAAAAAAAAAACACTCATTAAGTTATTTTTCCTTTTTGGGTCCATAAAATAAGCTAAAACTTTGTAATTTTTGTCATGTAATTACATTTCAAATAAATATAAAAAATATTGTGCTTCAACGAAATTAAGTTTGGGCTTGGTATTTTTCATTTCTATTATTCTGAGGCGTGGTGGCGGCTTGCCTTTGTCCATTAGCTGCCGAATCTTTAAATGGACATATTATTGAAGAATAACCATTAATTTAGTCTCTAAAGTGTCACCCTCTCTCTTAAATAGTCTTTGAATTAATAAAATTACATAAACAGTTCATAAAGTATTGAATATATATCCATCAATTTAGTCTCTGATGAGGGACTAATTTGAAAAAAAAATCAATACTTAAGAGCAATGTTTTTAAAACTGGACCCATCATTGAATCGATCAAAGTACTAGTTCAAGATTCAATGGTTCAACTGTGGTCAAACCAGTATTAATAAAATAATAATAATAATTAAATAATACATAAAATAATATTAAAAAAACATAATTTTATTAGTTCTTTACATTTACAATACCTACAAAAGTATAAGTTTTAACTATACACATCAACATTTATTAATAAAAACAAGTTTATATTTAAAATAAAAAAGAAAATGATAAATATTTTAGGTTGATTTTTATTTTTTTTAAGAAAAAAATTAAAATAATGTTGTATTAAGCATTTTTCTTTGACCTGTTGTGAAAACGTTTCTGACCGATTTTCACCGATTTTTCAGTTCTTTGACCAATTTTTCTTTAAGTCGGTTCTGTGGTTTATTTCAATCGGTCAGGTGACCGATTTTTCGGTCCAATTTTTAGAACATAGCTTAATTGACCATGTAGCATGATTTCTAATACTTTAGAAACTACTTATATAATTTTATTAGTTTAAGGATTATTTAGAAGAAATGATGATACTTCAAGGACCGAATTGGTGGTTTATTTATTGAATTATAAGCTTAAATGCTAGCCCTTTTTTTAAAAAAAATAAACCCTATTGTTTTTTTTTTTGTGTAACAATCGAGCTAGAAGCCCAAATTAAAACCTACAAAGAGAGTGGACAGCAGATGCATATGCTAACAAAGAAAATTGAAGCCAAACAGGGCTTCTATCAAAAACATGCAAACCTTTTGAGAGACTCAGCCCTCTCTTTGCTAACACATTCGCTACTTCGTTAACCTCCCTATGGTTTGATTGGTAGAGAAGAAAGAAATAGATAAAAAAGAAATAGGTAAAAAATAAGTTAAAAGATAAGAAATAAATAAGAAATAATTTGAAATTTTAGATTATTTGGTTTGAGAAAAATAGATGAAAAATAAGAGAGAGATATATAAATAAATGAAAGTATGTGAGAAATAGAATAAAAATAAATAGTGAGACCTATCAAAAAATTTAAAAATTTCATGCTATTTCTATGGTACCAAATAATGAAAGTTTTTAAAAACTTAAAAATTTCTACTCCTCTCCTTTCCCACATACCAAACAGAGGCTAAAAACATGGAAACAGTCCTCCACATTAATCTTGTGAGCCAAATCAATAGTCTTATTGAGCTAGCCGAAACAAAAGTGTGTAGAAACCACCCCTTCGTGAATCATTTGAACCGCAAGAGACGGATCGGACTCAACATGCACAGTCCCTCTAAGGTCTCTCTGAGAAATCAAATGCAACCCATGAAAAATTGCATACAGCTCTGTCAAGATGACCGAACAAGATGGTAACTTGCACGCATAAGCTAAAGAAAGAAAGAAAAGAATACCGGTACAAGCTATTGTTAACAATAGAAAGAAAAGAAACAAAAAAGATTACCTTACGCTACAAGCTAATAAATTAAGTTTGTTTATTAAATACTATTAATAAGGTTAAATAATCTTTTCAACTAATAAAAAAAATAAATTAGAAGACAGTGAAAATGCTTACCGAAATATACTATGTGTCTAAAAAGATTGAGACTGATCTGTTTATCTCATGGGATAACTATTAGCTTAAATATTTTAGATGAAGTAAACTGTTTGGATTTCAAGAAAGCTCAAAAGTATTTTTACTCTCAAAACAATAATTTCTTTTTCATTTTATGCATTAAAATTTGCAAAAATACTTTTTCAATGGTTATCCAAACTTATCCAAAGTCTTTAAGTCAGATCAATTGATTCTGAAAACATAAATTATGAGCATCCATAATTAATTTCCGCAATGTATTTTTATATAATTTTCATTTTCTTATATTCTTTTTTCTTTTTCTTTGTAAAGCATAATATGAATTTCTCTTAAAAAATTGTCCAAAATCAACTAACGAAAGGAAAGTATCTTATACTTTTGGGCGAGCATTTTCAAAACAGAGAAGATGATTAGATGAATATAAAAACTAGCAAGTTCTTTGAGTTGAGAACATAATGTATGAGGGCGGTAAGAAGTTAAGAACATGTCCTCATAGAGGACAGCCGGGTGCTTCTGTCAAGTCCTGTCTGTTGAGCATATACCGGAAATGTACTCATATAGACTGCCCAACCCAAGTACAAATGTACACTCACACAGAAAGTATTGGATTCCAAAAGATAAAAATATAATTTATATTGAAAAGGAAAATAATTGTCTTCAGTATAAAAATAATATACTTTTTATTGGAAGACAATGAACCTTTTTCCAAATGAATTATGATTGTCTAGTGGTCTAGTTATCATCTAATCTACGCGTACATATTATGTTTCATAAAGCATATACCTGAAATGTTCTCCCATATTTATGATGCCACAGCGGTACCCAAGTACAATACATTATACAGAGAAAGCATTGGATTCCAAAAGGATAAATAAATAAAATTTATATTAAAAACTAAAAATATAAAAAAGAATTTCAAAATTATAGACATGATATACTTTTTATTGGACGATGATGTATTTTTAAAGTAAAGTGTCTAGTGGTCTCGTTAATTTGCATTCAAGTGTAGATATTATGTTTCATCGAGGAGATGACGTGTTGGTCACAGGGTAAATTGTGGAGAACAAGAAGGGATATGTTTCCTTGATTGTGTCCAAAACTTATCCATGTCCTAGATTTACACGCAGCTACAATATCCAATCGCTCCCATCCCCCACCAACTATGTAATGCTACGTGACTACCTATCGAGTTTAGTAGCGGATTTTCTTTAGGGAGGGACAGCTGGCCTTCAAACTCTTTATTTCCCCCTAAAAAGTGATTTTTTTTTTCCCTTTAAAGATTCACCATCTCACAATAGATTGATTTATCCAGCAAAACTGTTTCTGAAAATTGTGAACAATCAAATGCCTAATTCTCTGTACACATAGAGTGGATAGCATTTGCATTAATCACAAATTCACAATAACCAAATAACTATCGTTATCTGCTCCGACAGACCAGTACGGGAACTCCAGGCCACAGCTAGCTCTCCCGTGGGAGTAATTCTTTGTGAGGCACGATAAATTATAGACATTCAAATATCAGTCAAGCTATACAATACCAATGCGTTTTGCATACATGCTGTGTTGGTTTTCTACCGTACATGGGGATGGCAAGACCATACACGAGCAATTGTAGAGTAAAAAATTGATATCCAATTAGAAAAAGATAAAAGAAGCAAGTTTGAATTTCGTTTCGTACTTAAACATTTCTCTCCAAATATTATTTGACATGTTTTTAAATTCATGTTAAAGACGCAACCATGCCTAATTATGCCTTTGCACAAGTCAAATAATAATTTAATTTCATAAGGTATATTCTCTAGCCGGCTTGGTGCCACATCCCAGATTTCTTCAACTTTTTTGCCTCTGCCTCTTGATCGCTGTAATTGCATGCAAAAACAACAAAAGGTCCAAGAAAACATGGTGTATGCCTAACAGAATCCATATTGATTTGTATTTACAACTTTTCCTTTGCTCTTATTCATTCAGCAATCGTCCAACTGCTACTATATTATACTTTCAAAGACAGTGATATGGAAAAGGTATGCCATATTATAATATTAAGTCTATTTTTTTATGTTGGCACCAACGGCCAACAATACATCTATCTACATTACAACTGAAGTGATCAACATGCCCGACAAGAGGTAATTAACAATTTAATTTTTTTTTTCCTTTCCATGGCATTCTATAATTTTCACTTTTCAGATTCATAAATAATCTCATTGCATACAAAGTGACTTCTTAAAAGACAAACTATATCAGTAACAATTTGCATCAATAAATTTTTTTATTGTGCTTAGTTTTTGACCGGTCATAAACTTGAGACAATTATGCTGTTTCACTGGAAGATGGCTGCAAGAGTGTAGAAGATGAGCCTAAAGGCTCATGCACAACTGAATTTGAAGAGACAGATATGGGATTGCCCTCTAACTGCAACATGATGCTCCCAAGTATTTCAGTTAAAATTTTCTTGAATTCATCTTCTTTAACTGTCTTTGTATCATCTGCATTCACCATCTTAAAGGCTTCATTAATAACCTTATCCATCTGTAAAATCAAACACGTGGTTTTTCAATCTCTGGTACAGGAAGATGCAATGAACATAAACTGTACGACATCATTGTATCTCATGCTATGCTGGCATGACCCAAAGCACATAAACACTAGCGGTAGCACTGATTCATGCCGACTAAGATTTTTGAGCTTATATTGAGTATCATAAAAAAAATTGCACCAGCATTAATTTATAAATAATAGTATTAAATAAGAACACTTCAGTAGAATAGGTGACAATCTCTACTATAAACACTAGCAGTAGCACTGATCATGCCAATAGTGATTTTTGAGCTTTTAGTGAGTATCATAAAACAAATTGCTCCAGGATCAATTATAAATAAGTAAATTACATTAATACCTCCTGAAAATTTTTCAAATTACACATGATACCCTTCTTTCTTCCATCCCTACACTAACCCCTTGAAAAACATTATACTGACGCCCAATTGTTTGAAAAACATTACATCATGTACTCCTATAAGGGAGATAGTTGTAAACATTTAAAAAACAAGAGATTATGTGTAATCCGAAAAAACCTCATGAGGTGTCATTAGTGTAATTTACTCATTATAAATGGCGGTACTAAGTAAGAACACTTCAGTAGAACATGTGACAATCTCTCCTTTATTTTCAGCCTAGTTCGTTACCTAAAAATGCTGTCCAGCAGCATACAAACAAAGCAATTGACAAATAGATGAATACAAAGTAAGTTGGAAAGTGGATGGACTGACTCTCTCTGTATGTATGCATTGGCAACATACCTCTTCAATTGCTCCAACTGGAGGTAAACCAGCAGATAGAGACACCAGATCTAGTGCCACCCGCAGATAGTCCTTTGATATTTTTCCATTGCGATCTTTTGGCAGATTCTCTAAAGCTAAGTTCAACGTCTGCATAAGTGATAGACTGGTGAATTTCATGTATGGATGTCTAAACAAAGTAAATTCATAACAAGAAAGATATTGCAATGAATCACAATAAAAATAAACCCTGTCTAATTCAAACTTGTTGGATAAAAGTCTATTGACGCCGCGTCCATCAAAGGTGTTTTCACTGTGGGCAACAATGACAGGTTTCTCTTTAAGACAATCAACCACACTCAATGCCACTTTCTTAAATTCTTCCAAAAATGTCTCTTGAGCAACAGGCTTGTCCAAAGCAGGGCCAGCTTGAGACAGTGCTGGATCCACAATGTTGTTGAAAACCTTGATGAAAAAATGATAAGCCAGGAGGGTAAGGAAATGAGAGAAGGTTGAGATATATTTCCCAATGAAATCTATTTTAACCATGCGTTGATCACACAAAATTTTAGTTTCAAAAACAAGTACTTAAATATGTAGAAAAACATCTTTCAAGGACACAATAGTGGCATTATTTGTTTACCCAAGAATCTGATGTGGGAGGAATTCCTTGATCAACAGTGAGTCTCCCAAAACCTTCAATTACATGTTCACGAAGTGATCCACTAGGGGACTGAATCTGAGAGAAAATGGATGCCATTTCTGCTTCATAACTTGGGCCATTAACAAACTCAAGGAGATCTTCCCCATCCATGCGGAGTATAACAATAGGGTCTCGCTTCAGTCCAGCAGCCATGCCCAAAAGAATGTCTGAGAGAACCTCTTTGAACTCAGTCTTGCTCACTTTTTCTTGCTTGCCATGGGTGAACTCATTCAAGACCTATAGGACAAGTCAATAGCATTTTCTACTCTTGTTTCATTATTAGTGCAAACTAATGTATGGAAATTTGGATAGTACATGCAGAATTTGTCAAAGGAACTTGAGGACTTTTATTGAAAATAATAATGGCAAATCAAACTCTTCTTCAAAGAAATATAATAAATGCAGATAGACATCTTGGTTTACCCAATAATACCCCGTGGATTCATTTCTGGCAAATTTGCAGCCCACCAGGTAATTTTTGTAGGTCCAACACATAGTTCTAGCATGATAAGAATACTTCATATTTCATAACAGACTAAAAGGAAAATAACTACAGGGAAAAGCCCTCCACACTCCACGGTAAATCCTCATGGTATACTGACACGTCATTAATTTAAATCATATTGCTTCTTTACTTTTTCCTTCTTGTGGCTAAGGTGTCGTGTACGCTAATTTTTTTAGTGTTTATTGTTTGCCCATATTTAGCAAATAATTAGGTAAGGTATTTGCTTTTTCCCTAAGCATGCCATTAAAGGAACACCTTTACTTGTCCACAGATGAGGCTAGCACTGGCAGTTTGGTTCCCAGGAGTTCATCATTCACTATAATAACAGATTAACTTTTTGTTACTCTAAACTCTTGTATAAACTATAAATTTCCAATTCTGAGATCAAATATGGTTTAAAGATTAAACAGCACGAGCCATCAATAATTTCACATATATTAGCGGTTAAAATTGCCAGCTTGACATTGTTTCTTCAACCATATACGTCACCAGATGCTGCCTCCAAGGAGATAATAAAAGGGCAATAAAAAGCAAAATAGAGCAGGGCAAGTAATTGCAACATAAAAAAAGTAGATTTCCACAGGACCGACCAAGGTATCATGGATTATGATACTTCTGGGGCCAGCTAGAAGTAAAAAAATTTGAGAACTAGTTCTAGAAAGCAAGCATCACACTAACAATAATTTTGAAAAGCATATTGTCATTTAAGATTTTTTTATCCCAAGTTCAGACACAGACTGTTTCTTCATCAACATCTGAAGCATTAAACAGGTATAGAGTCCGCAAAGGAGCCACAAATACAGAAAGAAAATTTTAACAAATGGAAACCAAAAGACACGGGAACCGAAACAAATCAGATGACGGTAATGATATTTTATTGATGATAAGTTAACTATTTTTTTTTCCTAGTCGTGATAGTGTTTTCATGGACAGAATTAAAATAAAAAGCATTCGGAATACTGCCAAAGCTTACTTAAGCCAAAGCAAAAGTCAAAAGCTAAGTAGCCCCTTACAACATCAATCTTGGTAGCAAGTTGGTTTGACACTGTGTGGCAACCCATTTGAGCCTTATCACTTCTTTTCTAAGTGGGAATTATAAACAATTGACAAAGACTTGTGAATTCATTAGTAATTTCTTTCAAATAAAGCCATGTATATTTTTCTTTCATGTTTAACCCCCCACCCAACACACAACATTGCCAAGATTCCAATCCAAGATATTTTCAGAACAAGACAAAAAAACATTCAAGAGGGGAACCCAAAAAAGAGACTAGAGATTATTGGCCAAGAAAAAGAAAGAGGCACCTCAAAGTAGATGTGATCAGAATCAGGACTAGTGCCTTGAGCAGGCAAACCAAGACCAGCACCGATGTCAGCAACAGCAGGTTCAAGCTCCTTCATGGAGAGCTTCCCATCTCTGTCCTTATCCAACTCATGAAATTTGTTGTCCACGAAGTTGCTGAAAACTTGCTCGTTTCCAACCAACTCCATAATCTTGGAACCATCCACAATCTCTCCCTTCCCACCACTTTTCCTCTTGCTGCTCCCTGACTTACTCTCCATTCTTTCCTTCACACACACCAGCTAGACTGAGTGGTAACACTAACACAGTAACACCCTTTTGCCTGTGTTTGGTCTATTAATGAGTTTATACACAGTGGAGGAGCATGAGGAAGGAAAGGAAGAAGGTCATTATTGTATCAGTCAGCAATGGTGTGAACTGTGAACCCCACATGTGGCTCCCCAAACAAAGTTTACATACGTAATAAATCATATCTTATATAAATGTAACAGAAAAAGGGCAAACACAACATGTGCTCAAAAAACGTTGGTCCTGTTTGTTTTAGCTCATGGAAAGTTACCTCATCCACCACCAAGCAGACCTGCTTTCTCCCTTTTCTACCACCACTCTCCTAGTGAAATTCATTATGCTTGTATTTGTTATTTGATGTGATTTTATATATTCTTTCTCTGTTTTTTGTGTGTTTGTGTATGTAACTTAATTTATTTAATAAATTTATTGTGTAAATATTTATATAATGAATCCAATCATAGAAACTTATTAAATTGAGATTTAAAAAATTATTTTAATGTTTTATAATAAAATATATTAAAATAAGTTTAAAAAAATTATAAAAAGTCATAAGTCACTTTTAAACTTTCCCTATCATATAAGAAATTTCAATTTCAAAGTAAACCATCATAGAATAAAAATATCTATGATGGACTAGTATTTTTAGGTATGAAATTAAAGAGGGAGAAAGTACAAAGATGTTGGAGACCACTACTCCCATTTGTAGATCGTGACTTGGGCCAAATTTATTTTTACCCAAATATTGGAGTGGCCCGTATCTCATCCGTTTAGGATACGTGTCGGTGTTGCACTACATCCCATTTACGAATTGTGGGCCTCACTAGCGAAGGTTTCCCTGCTATTGTGATGTTCATCTTCTGCATTCCATACCCAATGGCGTTCACTTCCTAGTATCTCCCTATCAATGAAGGCAACCAATATCTAAATGTGACACCGATACTATCACTAATGAAATAAAGTAGTTAAATTATCTTATAGTAGCTAAACTTTGTGAATCCTATTTTATGCATCAGCAAAAGCCAATTGAAATTCTACAGCTTTTTTTTGAGAAGTTATCTGAACAATTTTCGTTAATTGTTAATTTTAGTCGTACGCTGTTCCTCAGGATTACCTAGGGAGCAGTAATATCTCTACCTTTTGGCAATCTTAGGAAGGAATGCAAAAGTCATTCATACAATAAATCTGTCAAGTAAATAATACGTCATGTGTTAAATCTTTAAACATTTTTTTTAATTCAATGGCATTTTGATAATTTTATTAAAATCAAAGATATTTTTAAATAAATGGTTTGTTTACCATTTTGTTTTTCCTGTACTGAGCACGGCCCACAACACTAATTAAGTAAAAAAGAATAACAAATGCAGCGCGTGTGCATTGCAAATTTTGGACTACTTTTGGCTAATTATGATAAAGACAAATAAAAGGCACTTAGTCTACCTCAAAATGTTTTTAGAAATTATTCTAAAAGCATTTTTAGAAATTAATGAAAGTATTTTTAGGAACTATTTTCACTCTTATTGAGTCACATATTTTATCATAATCTTATATATTGAGCATTTAATTTAATTTAATTTTTTAATTTCTTTTAAATATAAAGAAAAATAGGTCATGCACTAACAATGTAAAGTAGTTTTACATTGTCATCTAATTGCAAACCACCATTTATTGTAAGTTTATTGACTTTTATAATAAATATTGTAAAAGTCATATCAATGGTAATATTTTATTGATTGAGAGTGTAAAATTTTTTACATTGATAGTGTATGATCATTAAACTCTCAAATATATTTCTTAATTTTAATTTTAATTTTAATTTGATTTAACAACTAAGCTAAAAAGTTTCTTTTTCAATCATTTCAAAACTACACTCCTTTTATGTTTATCCATATATACTTGGTTCTTTATTTTTTAACCATTTATCTCTTACAATCTATTATTTTCATCTTTATTTTTAAATTGAATTTCAATATATTTTTAAAAAAATTGTTAATAATTAAAAAACTATTATATTACAATATAAATTATTTATCGTAAATCTAAAATATAATTTATTTGTTTAAAAATATTTATTTATTATGAATTTTAATTATAATTATAATATAATTTATATATTTAAAAATATTTATTTATTATAAATTTCAATTATATGAAAATAATATTTATCTATAATTTACAAATTAAAATATTAATTTTTTTGGGTAGACTAAAATACTAATTAATAATAATACTTTCTAGATGATTAGCTTTTTAACCTTTGTGATCTTAAGTAGCTTAATAGCACCTATTTCTATTAGTGATCCTTAATTTGACTTGTCTAAGCGTCCAAGTAATTTGAACGTTCTATGTTCAGCCATTTGAAAATGTAGAGGAAAAGAGACACACAATTCCTGCATTATGTCAAATCCTAAAACACAAACTTATGTGTACGCACATTGTATATAGTCGCCTTGTTATTGCAATAATCCAATTGAGGTGGACGAGTGAAAAACGTTGAAACACACATTATCATCATTTACTGGACAGAAAACTTGCAGCTAGCAATGAAAATAAAGAATGAAAAGTGAAAACCTTTTCTCCCTGAAAATATACAGTTATACACTGCCAAGTGTGTCCTAAAAAAAGTATACATTACACATTTAATTAATCTGCTTCATTAGTGTAACATCTCAGCAGCAACTGCCTCCTTGACTGTTCTTAGGCACCTGAGTGTTGGCTGAGAAGTACGTAAGACGGTTTATAATTCCAGGGAATCCTTTTTGGCCGTAAATCACAGCCCTGTGCCAAGCAAATCCTACAAAATCCATAGCCTTGACTTTGAGCTCTAGCAACCCAAAATGAAATACTTCTAAACAAAACCCAAAATGAAAATAACAGCTTAAACAAGCAATTCATCTACGTTGAAGCTGTTAAATACTTACTTCTTTTTTAGGATACCAAGGATACACAAAGAACGCCAACTTTACTTCGCTGTACAATGGTAGCCTTTACAGAGAAAGAAAACATACCCACAAAAATAAATAGGAATTAGAGCATAGAGAAAAAAAAATTAGATATAGAAAGCGTTATATAGTCAATAGAGTAATAATTGTACCATGAAATACAAGTGCCCCCCAATCCTTCAGCAAACGTAACAAAAGCAACGATGATCCTACAACAATTAGATGAGCCAACATTGAACCAATGAAATAATAGTATCAGTTGCGCGCTGACATCGTAGTTTAAACCTTAAAAATATATTTTCATATGAAAGCTCAAGATGTGTACCAGTATTGGCACCAAAATATTAGTCTTTTTATGTTTGGTTTACTCTTGTCCACAGTTTTGAAGCATTCATAAGCTGGCAAAGCGTAACCAAATGCATGCCAACCTACAAATAAAATTAGTTACGATAATGATTCCCCACCTACGGAGAAATTATTAGGTGATGCTAGATCACCATAATCCTTATTAATTAGTATATAATATATAATCAAGTGTTATTAATTTTTTTTTATAAATTATAAAAATTAAATATATGTTATAAATATATTGACTAAAATTATAAACACTTAATAATTTTAAATTACCTAATAATTTCTCTCACTTACGAGAGGTCATAAAGCCAGCAACGTACCAAAATAAGACAACAGCACACAGGTTTCCCAGAAAGACCAACCCTGAAATCACGGGGGGAAAACCCATAATTAGAGCGAAGAAATCAGAAACGTAATTAATAGATTCCCACGTGTGAGTTTCATTGTCCTTTGCGTCAGAATAAACGTGGCCAAGGGGACATGCAGTCTTGAAAGATGACTAGTGACGTTTTGATTGTTTCTAGCAGTGTTATAAATCTCGGACTGGTCATCGATTCAGTTAAGATACTAGGTCACTAGGTCAATGGTTAAATTGAAGGGTCACTAATTAAATTGTATGACTTCGGTCTCTATTAAAAAATTTGAAAGTATTCATGATATGTAAATTTCATACTTATAAAATTTATTAAATTAAATTTTAATGGTGATGTGTAACCCATAAATAAATAAACAATCAACAATTATATTTAAGATGGAGATAAAAGGACTAGAGGTTACGCATTAAGGGCAAACAAACAAGAACAAGTGAATGAAAATTATGCATTCATGTTAATACAAGAGACATTTATGTCATACGCATACCTGCATTTATGATTTTTGGTGATTATTATCATTAGTAAATAAATATTCTTAAATATGTAAATTATATTATAAGTCAAATTTTTTTTTTAATATTTATAGTTAAAACGACGTCGTTTAACACTTTAAAAAAATAAATTTTTTGAACTGATCTAGATCAGCTGACCGGTTCGATCAGGCCGATTCACCGGTTCAACCAGTCGATTCACTGGTTCAACCGGCGGGTTCACCGGTTCGACCGGTTGACCCACCGAGTCAAACCGGATTGATGACGTATTTGATCCAATCACTGGCTCGGACCGGTTGTATGTCCAGTTTCCGGTCCGACCGGCCGGTCCGAGCCGATTTTTATAACACTGGTTTCTAGTGAAAGTAATTAATTAATATTTAATTACAATGACTTGAATCTAATCTTGAGAATTGTGTCTCGTAATCAGATTTTACAGAAGGTATACAATTGAGTAATTATATATATCTTTTTGATAAAAATTGAGTAATTATATATGAACATTTAAATAGTATAAACACTTTATTCACACATTATATTATCTATCATGTTTAAAGTATCTTCTAGCATGTGGATATCCATGCAACATTTTCCGTATACAATTATAAAGGGACCGAATGTTATTTGGAATTTAAACATGCAACTCCAAAGGCAAATTTCAATGTAGCTGTCGGCATTTGAATGTTTGAAAAGCTAATGAATTTCCTTACGAATAAACGAGTGTAATAGGTATATATCTTTAGTCAATAAATCAGAAATTATTTTTTATAAAATTAATAAATTTATTATATATAACAGTTTGTTATTAGATGATAGTATAAAAAAATTTTACACTGTCAATACATGTATTATTTATTTTAAATAAATTAATAAATAATATATGTATTGACAATGTAAAAGTTTTTTACATTGATATTCAATCACAAACTATCATGGATAATAAGTTTGTTAACTTTTATAATAATTACTTTTGATTTTAATGGTCATGCACTGTCAGTGTAAAAAGTTTTACACTGTCAACCAATCAGAAATCAACGTTGATATGACTTTTAAAGTATTTATTATAAAAAGTCAACAAACTTACAATAAATGGTGGTTTGTGATTAGATGACAGTGTAAAATTACTTTACACTATCAATACATAGCCTGTTTTCTCATTACTTTTAAAGTCACACAGAATGATTTCTAATTGATTGACAATATAAATTTTTTTAACACTGATAATGCATGCATGTTAAACTCAATTTATAAATATAAATAATAAAATATATTTAAAGTATTATTATAACTGTTAAAGTATAATGAAATTATGTGTTTAAAAAAGAGTAATGATATATTTTCTTACAAATCTTCCTTCTACTTTATAAAAAAGTGCTAAATGAAAAAGTAAATACATTAATGTCTTAAAATATAAAACAAATTCAATACTAACTATACAAAGAAACTAGAATGATGGTATAATAAGATTTGGAATTATTCTTTAAAAAAAGAATTAATTAAATAGATAAAACTTTTAGCAAATTATGAAAATTAAATTATGTAAATTAAGTATTAATTTAATATGATGTCTTAAAATGTAAATTTATAAATTTTAAATTTAAATATAAAGTTTCTGTATCAATAACGAGATAAATTAGGATTAATTAAATTTACATAACAATATTTGAGAACATAAAAAATGAGATTTTTTATATAGAAGTCACGTAATCCATATGAAGAAGGAGAGTCAACTAAAAGAACTCTACTCTAAAAAGTGAGAATTCAAATTTAAGGATTGATAAGAATTTGTGATTTATTACATTTAAAGTCCCGTAACTTATTACATTTGAGGTTTTTATTACCATAGTGACTCAATAAACAAAATTGACACTACTTCCATTCTTTTTTAAGTGTCATTTAAGGTTTTAAAATACAAATCAAGAAATGCAATAAATTTTCTTATTTTTCGTAAAATAGTTTTGAAATTTCTTATTTCACTCTTTCTTATTTGTACTCCACAATAAATACATATTAATTGTAAATGTGTAAATTAATTAAAAATTAGGTGAGAAGTAATGATATAATTAACAAATAAATAATTAATGTTATCTTAAATTTTAAAAATAATAAATAAATAAAAATAATTTTTTTAAAAAAATTAACAAGTAAAAAAGAACGGAGAGAGTAAATGTTAACAAAAAGGATATTGTAACCAAGGAGGGTTTGGTCTAATGAGGGGTTACTGGTTAGCTCCCTATAATGTGACGATCGAATTCAAATCTCTACTTAAAAATGTAGTCATATTTATTATCTTGATAGTATTTTAAACATGATTGTCTAAAAAAAAAAAATATCAGTGGGGAAAAAACCTACTGTAAATGAGGAATTAGATAATATTATATAAACAAGTAAACTAATAATGCATGACGCAAACATTTTTCTTGGGAAATTGTACATGAGAAATTATAAGAAAAGGCCAAGACTATTTATAAATATAAATTCTAAATAAAGGTGTTGATGAGATCGACTAAGCTGTCATTATTTTAAATATATATTAAACTTTGATGAAGCTTGTGGACAAAATCCCGCCCCGCATTTATGTTTGGCATCATGACCTATTTGCAATTTTGCATTTTGAATTTTGTCAGAACCGAACACTTTAAATAACAAGGGAGAAAAAAAAAGGAATTGTGATTTGTGAGCTAGCTGAATATTAAGAGAAGAGAGAGAACAAGTTAAATTTTCGGTATCAATCGATATGAAAAGTAAAATGGAATTAATTAAAGTGGATAACTTTTATGGAGAATTATAATATTTCATGTTATTAATATACCTTCATTATAATTTTTAATAAAAAATTTCTTTTTATAGTTTTTCTATCCTATAGAGAAAGTAAAGATAAAAATAATTGTTAGAAAATGAAGAAAGGATTGTTTATAATGTGTTCAATAACACATAATAAGAAATGAAAATAACAAATATTTATTGAAAAGTATTTATTACATCAAAATCACAAAATAATTTAACATTTATTATTTAAAGTAATTTAAAATATTTAATAAAATATTTAATATTTTTACACGATATGTTGATGGATATATAATTAGTAGAAAATCGTATACCATCAAACACGTGAATCAAATGGTGTGGGATTGTTCTAGCCTCCAGTGGAAGATACACGTGACCTATAAAAAAAAGTAGAAAATCATATAAAAATGTTCATTACATCAATGAGAAAAAAAATATTATATTAAAACTATCTTTTGATTGGTTAATTTAATCACTTAGTACAAAAAATACAAAAGCTATACTATTTAATAATTTGTTAATTAATATCTTTAAGATACTTATTAGGACCTTAATAAAATATATAAAAGTAATAATAAAACATACATATTTCAATGTTTTTTCTATTTTATCAAATAAATAAAAACGATGTGCAAGATATTTTTTTAACGTAAACTTAAAGAAATAGAATAACCATAAGTGATTGACGAATTCTCGGATCTTGCTGAACATTCATCATTATTCAAGCCACCAACGTCAAGAAGATGCTCACTTCCGGAATAATTCCTCCGGTCTTGTATATAAACAAAACAAAAAAAGTCATGTAAGTGAGTCTCAAATATAAATAAATTTCAACTAATTTTACTCTATTTAATGAATTTATCTCTAAAATATCCTTCAATTAATTAGGATTATATTTCTAATAACCCTTTTTTATATTTGATATCAAGTTCTAATGAAAGTATTTTAGAAAATAAGTTTATTTTTTAATTAAAATTAATAAAATTAAATAATATTAACTAACTTTCTTAGTTAGTGTAAGTTAATTTTATTTTTTTTTACTTATATTCAAGACCAAAAAAATATTAGAAAAACAAGGTGTTCCTTGTGAAAAACGGTTGGCAAGTATAAGCAGAGTGCCAAGTTGAACCTGTGATAGCTTGACAGTACTATTCTATAGTGAAAATACAGAGAGGTACATAGTTCAAATTTTTATGAAAAAAAAAAAACTCCTTTAGTTCTTTTTTATTTTTCGGTTTTTTAGAATTTTTTTTTATTTATCTGTCATTTTCAAAATTTAAAATAACATTAATTACTTTTTTGTCAAATGTCAATTATAACTTTATTTCTCACCTAATTTTTAATTAATTTAAACATTTACAAATAGTATGTATTTATTGTAAAGTAAAAATAGGTAAAGGTACAATAGGAAACTTCAAAACTATTTTATGAAAAACAAAAAAAATTTATTATATTTCTTAATTTGTGTATAAAAACTTTAAACGATATTTAAAAAAGAATGGAGGTAGTGTCTGATATGTGAGTAGCAAGGTGCCTCTATGATGTATGACCTTTTTATTTTATAACATTTATTTTAAATAATATAATAATTTTTATCTATGATATTTTTATGTTATAACATAAACTGATTAAATTATAAATAAATTAACGATAGTAATTTTTTAACTTTATATTTGAAGCTTTTTATTGAACGTAATTAATGATAATAATGCCACATCATCAAATGTTGAAATATATATCCGTTTGAAGCCAGATAATAGTTCCCCCGTAATAAGAATTTTTAGTTTTTCAGTGGAACCTCAAGGTTATCCAGTTGGACTAATTATGGAACTAATCTTTGGTCTGAGGTTTAGTTATACATAAAGCTCCTCACCCCTCTCTACATATATGTTCTGTGAGGATCAAATTTAGGTCCTCCTCCACAAAGCTCAATGTACATGTGTTGCCAACTGAACTACACCTATTAGGTACGTAAAAGATGTGATAATGTTTGAAAACTCTCTCCATTGATTTTGTAATGTAATTACTAATCCATTAATGTTAATAATGATTTTCAATAAATTTGTAAAAATTAAATCTTTAAAAAGAGTAAAAATAGGGAGCAAATTATGTGGTGGTGTTTGAAATCTTTCTCTATTAATTTTGCAATGTAATTACTAATATGAACTTAATCAAAATATATCCATAGTGTAAATTTTTTTAATTTGTCATCCACTAATAGATTTTCTTATAACTAAAATTAGTTGACTTTTATAATAATTACTTTAAAATAATATATTAAAATTAAACTCATTCATTATTATTAATAAGCTTATTTAAAAAATTCGTTATTATTAATAAAGACTTTTTAATAAATGTGTAGAAATAAAACAAATAATTAAATAATAAAAGAATATAATAAGTAAAAAGTAAAAGATGGGTTCATGTTTAAAATCTCTCTCTATTGATATTTTAGTGTAATTACTAATCCATTAATGTTAATAACGATTTTCCCATAATTTTATTAAAATATAAAAAGTATAAATTTTAGAGAAAGATTACATTAATACTCTCAATTTCGGCAGGAAAATTTGAAGCTAAGCCTTCTCCCTCCCTCCCTCCCCCCCCGCCCCCCCAAGGTCTCTTGATCTCATTACATTGATATTTGACTTATTACAAAGCCAAAGCAATATAAGAAGCAAATGATTGTCACTATGACATTTCATTGTCACACTTATTCCTATGACGATCTATCAATCTCTTTACTTTTAACATTTAAATTGTGTGAGAACTTACATTTGTAGCATTTGGCACATAGTCCCACTTTTAAAAACTCAGTAATATGGTCTTAGAATTAACACCTGATTAAATTAGTTTCACATAAATATTAAAAAAAAAATGAAGTTTTGTTAATCATCAACCATCAAATACTAATATTCTAAAGCATACAATTAAAATGGCAATATCAAGAAAATATCATTTGTACCACGATATTAGTACTCCCATGTAAATTTCGTGTAATTAAATTCGAAAGAAAATCATTCACAAAAAATAATAATAAAAAAATCACTTCAAATAAAAAGATTCAATATGAACTTTCAAGAATAAAGGAGCACAAACACTCTCGCCTATGGAAACCTTTAAGAGAAGGACAAAACCTATATATAGCTTCTTAGATGTTGTTTGTGTTGTTCTCCAACTAAAATTAGGGTCCGTTTGTTATGCTATATTTCAAGGAATTGGATAACACAAAAGTATTTGTCCTGTGTTTGTTTAAAATAATGGTCAAAGGACAAAACAAAATAAGAGGAACAAGACTGGACTAAAGTTTAAAATTTTGTTACTTAACAAACTATGAAACAACTTCTTTGTCCCAAGTACAAAATATTCAAAAGATAAAAATATCTTACTATTGTCATTGCCATCACCATCACCATCATTGCCGTTGTCGTCGCTGCCACCACCACCATCGTCGGTGCCACCACCATCATTATCGCCGTATTAAGATAATTAACATTAAAAAGGGTATTGTAATAAATCTCACACTATTTTGCTTGCGCTATCCATTATCCACTAAACAATGTACAAGATAAAAAGTTGTCCTATAACTTACATATTTGTTCTATGTTGTTCCTTAATGCGTATCAAATGCACCCTTAGAGTTTTACCTCAGTACTCTGCATAATCCTTTAATGCAAATCTCTATTATGTGGAATACCGAAGTGAAATTCTAATTTTGATAGGAATAGCACAAACAGTATCTAAAGACCTTTATCTAAGTTTTGTCCTTAAGAAAAATGCTAGCAACACACTTTCTAACATATTCTCTAACACATTCGTTTAAACATACTCTCTATTATTGATTGAATTTTTATTAGAAATCACAAATTGTTGTGGGTTCCACTCTTATTTAATGAGTCCAACTCATGATTTTATATTTTTCAATAAATTTTAACCAATAATAAAGAGTATGTTAGAAGAGGTGTGTTAGAGAGTGTGTTATTATCACGTCTAAACCTTTAAATATTAAAGGTCACTCGTGTAAAATTTTACGACAGAATTCGATTCCAATTTCCTCCTTCAAATATAGTAATATTTGTTAGTTTGCACTCTTCAGGAGAACAATGTACATCCCATTCAAAAATTAGTTATTAGAACAAAATTAAATATAAAAGAGACTCAAAAAGGAGAAAAAAAAATTGCTAACATGATTTGTCGAAGCACCTATATTCCCATCCAAAACATATGAAAGCATGAAAAAAAAAAAACCAGCGGAAAAAGAAGTACCGAAGAAGTAAACACTAATGAAGAAGGAAAATAATAAATGGACACCCAAATGCTATATGACACCTCGAGAGAGAAAGAGAGAGAAATATAGGTATAATAAGGTGATATGATGTAAGAGATAGAAAGAAATAATAGGTGTTAATAGAGTGTTTGACATTTAGGGGTGTCTAAATATCATTGCTCAATGAAGAATGACAAAAGAGAGTGAATGAAGAAGACAAAAGGAAATAGAAGAAAAGGGGGAAAATGTGATGAAAGAGAAAAAGGTATGTGGGAAAGATGTTTGGAATTTTTATTGTTGAAAATTTTCACATATTTATCACATATTAATTTAAAATTTTAAAATAAAATTACAGTTTTAAAAAAATAAGATTGAAAAAGTAGGATTAACATTATAAAAGTGACCCTAATTTGGTAGAAAAAAATTTGTCCCCAAACTACTATACTATATATATGAGAATTTGTTAACTTATACTTACTTATTTTTTAGAAGAAATATATTAAGAAGTTATAACTACAATTATCTTGAAATACATCCAATGTCTAGCTTGTTAACACACTCCTTTTAAAAGTTAAGTTGGTCTCGTAGGATTTGCTAATGTATACCCATTAATATTTTTTTCAAAATAAATACTTTAACAAGTTAAAGAATAAGTAAAAATACATTAACAAATATATATATATATATTAGGCAGGATCCGTTGACACCAGGTATAAGAGTTAGTCAAATTACACTTTCAATAACTTTTTGTATAATGCAAATTTAACCAATCTAATCGTTGAATTTGATGTTCTTATTAATTAGATTAAGTATACAAAATTTCATACAATTCTAAAATTATTTAATAGTTCATTAAATCACTTTATTTTAACGTACAATATGATATTAAAATATATATAAATATTCAATATTAGATAACATATTTAGAAAACTCCAAATGATGTGAAATTTAATATACATAATCATAAAGACAATATCATCAAATTCAACGGTTGGATTGGTTAAATTTGTATTATACAAAAAATTATTAAAGATGTAATTTAATTAACTCTTACACCTGGTGTCAACGAATCATATCCCTCTATATATATATATATATATATATAAGTGGAACTACATTAACAAATTTCATATATAAAGAGTATTGTAAAAAGTAACAATACTTTTACTTCATATTCTCACGATACTTTTTTATAATTTTTTCTATTTTTTTTATTACATTACTTATTTAACTAACACTTTTCTTTTATCTTCTTATATCTCTTTTTGTCGTAAAGATTGTTATAAAATTATAAAGTGAGAATTCTGTTCCTCTATTCTATAAGCTTATGATTCATATTCAAACCTAACATAGATAACGAATCTAATCGAACCTACTTCCAGCATGGACATAATGATTAAACTCCAGTACTGTCTGGACTACTGGTTGGTAACTCATTCGCAGTCAGTCACATTATGATGATCCACTACCGCCATTCTCACATGATTGAGAGACCCACGCCCTTGTTCTGACAATATACATGCATATTACACTATGCAGATATATATTGTGCTTTTCGATGTTGATTCTCTTATCATCTTAAATAAAGGAGGACAAATTTGAAATAATATTTTCACTTCTTAATATGATTGGAACTTGGAAGATTAAGGCCGTTTGAAAGGATGGAAGAAAATAGATAAAAAGAAAGAGAAGAAAAAGGAAGAGAAATATGTAAAAAATAGAATAAAAATAAAAGTTGTTTGGTTAGAAAAAAATAAAGAAGAAATAAAATAAAAATAAATTTGTAAGATTATTTGGTTTGAGAAAAAAGAAAAGAAGAGAAGTTAAATTAATATGGAAATTACATTTTTATCTCCATTGTGCATTGACAATTTTTTTTTCTGGAAATATATAAATTAATCCATTATTTTTGTCAAAATAATCGATTAACTTGCCAACAGTTCTCGTTCCATTGCAAAATGTTACCATAATCAATTAAGACATATGTTAATTGATTAAGCTACCACACTTAATCAATTAAGGTGTGTGGCTTAGGAAAAAAAAAACACCATAACCAATTAAGTTACCACACTTAATCGGTTAAGGTGTGTGTGGAATGGTTAATCGATTAGCAACATGAGCTAATCGATTAAGCCACCACTTGCGGGCTTGGCAAAACCGACTATAACGGTGCAGATCAGACCAAAATCGGGACCAATATTCACAGCAAAATTTCAATCAACAGCCATCCCAACAAAAACAAGCAAACACCCATGAATTTGCAGTTTTGTTTCACATATTAGGTGCTCTGTTTTTTGTTGCTGAGAGGCTAGACGAGGACTATGTTTTCACCGTGCAAACAAAAAACAAGGACACGTTCGATATTTTACTTTGAACAGTGATAATTTCTCTCCCAATCTGCCCAAATCAGGAGGGAGAGAATATTAACCGGACCCACACAAAAATTTAAAATTACCCACCCACTTTCCTCCTACCAAACAACACCAATCCACTATCTTCCACTCCCTTCCTTCCCCTTCCCTCTTATTTCCATCCTACCAAACACAGCCTAAGTGTGTGTGTTTGGAAATCAATACATTCAATGGAATTTTCTAAATTTTAATGCACAAACAGAAAAGGAGCTCTAAAGATGAATTGATGTTCAGTTGAATTAAACTAATTTTCAAACACATCTTAAGCCTTTGTTTGTTTTAAAATTATAAAATTAATTATTGTACTTTTTGATGAAAAATACTCATCTTTAGTGATACAAATCAATTTAAATATAAATTTTAATCATATTTAATGATTCAAAATAAATTCTGTCAAAAATCAATTTTACCGATCGTTAAATCAAATGAACACCACTTTTTGATTTAGGTAAATTCAAATTAACTCTACTGGTTCATAGGTTTGGTAGAGGTCATTCTCTGAGGATTCTAAACATTGATGCGAAATCTATACTTACCAAATAATGTTATATTTTTCACAAATTTTTCTACTATTTTATAAAAAAAAGTATTAAATAAAAAAAATTAATATCTTCGAAAGCATAAAAATATTAAATATTTATCATATAAAGTAAGTAGAAAGATTAGTAGGAGAATTTAAAATTATGGTAGCAAGCCCTATATTCGAATTGTCTTAGTGACTTTGAAATTAAATTTTCATGCCTACATCACTGTAACTGATCGAGGATGCATCAGCAAAAATAGGTCTCATAGTTTGTATACCAAGTTGATCATCATCTAAGCCAGGCTAGCTCCTGGCTTATCTGGTTCTAAAGCCACAGATTGCTAATGCTACTGTTATGATATCCTTTTTGTAGCTATGAAGAAAATATAGTAAATACTGAATACTATATACACACAGACCCAGCTATCATAGAAAGAGGTGCAGCAGGGCATATGGTACGGATGTGTGATTAGTTGCTGCATTTAATATAAATTGCATTGACGTTCTTAATGCTGTGTTTGATTTGAAGAAAAGGAAGGAAGAGGTAAAAAAATTATTGAAATTTGTACAATTTTTTTTATTTATTATAAGAAAAATAAGTGAAAAATTTTGTATTATAAAAGTGGGTCTCATTAGATTTTACTATTTATTTTTATTTTATTTTTTACTTATTTTTATTCACTTGTTATTTTTTTTATTTTCCATTTCTTCTTTTATCAAATAATTTTAAATTTTAAATTATTTTTTATTTATTTCTTATCTTTTAACTTATTTTTTATTTATTTTTTTTCTATCCATTTTCCTCATATCTGTCAAACAAAAACTAAGTTTTTGAGCCATTATGAATCGGGTCCTGTGCTAAGCATCACACATGTGAAGGGTGTAATGTGACCTTTTTCATTTTCAGTGTACGGCACGCTGTTTTCCATAGAGTGACTGATTGAAGATTGAATTGGAGTCGAGTTAACTGAGTTCTGCCATGTGAGCGTTTTGTGAGTTTCATGAAGTGGGCCCTTGCTTTTGTGGCCCCATACCCCAACTAGAACTTGGTGTCATCTATTCTATTCTATGATTATCCTTTAATTTCTGGAAATGTATGGCTTCCCACTCTGTGGTAATACTTTATATACATGACTATAAAAGTATAAATACAACAACAACGCCAAAGGCCTTCACCCCTAACTCAATCATTACATGATCTCCAGGTGCACGCTTGAACAATATTCACTTCAACCACTTACACTTCTCCATTAGACGCTACCTATAATACATTCTCTCAGCTGTCTCTCTTGAATTGAAACCCCAGATCAGATCACATTATGGGTTTTCGTCTGCCAATATTTCTGGCTCTTCATGCCAACAAGATATTCAAGTGGCAGCAGCATCTCCATAATAGAAATCATTCGAGTGTTCCAAAGGGCCACATAGCAGTGTATGTTGGAGAGGCTCAAAAGAAGAGGTTTGTGGTTCCAATATCTTACTTGAACCATCCTTCGTTTCTTGACTTGCTAAACCGAGCTGAGGAAGAGTTTGGCTACAATCATCCAATGGGGGGTCTCACAATCCCTTGCAAAGAAGAGGCGTTCATCAATCTCACCTACTCAATTACGTGCGTCCTGAAGAATATATACTAACGCCCTATTCCTACCTATCAATATGTGTCTTCATTTTTATGCCTGTACTCAACATTTGAGTGTTTTTCCTACTAACTCCACTCTTTTGACAAATAGATAATAATATGTATTCCATTGTATACATTTTAATTTTGATTATATTGAATGTTTGTGAGAAGCAAAATAGCCAATACCAAATTTAACTTCAGTTTCTGTAATGTAGGTTTTAAAATTCATTTCCTGTCATTTTAAAGCTTGCAAATTAAAGCTATGCTGGTAGTTCAATGTTGCAGCTTGCCTTTTGTAGTCACCATATATTCTTGTATTATTTTGAGGCTACTGGTTCATTGTAGATGATGTTTAGACTTAATTTGTTGTAAAATCTTATAATTAATAATATAATAAAATAATTTTGAGCAAGTAAATTAAATTAATATATTCTTAAAATTAAATTGGCAAATTATTTATTTATGATTATTGAATACACTTATAGTTTTATATTCAATTTGCTTAATGTTATACGTATAGACATTGTTAGCTGAATATTAAAATCTTATATGCATCAGGACATGTTTGCCGTCTTTTTGTAGTTTAAGCCCCGGGCATAAAAAATTTGTCAAGAGCAACCAAAGCCTTTATAAAATTTGTGAGAGTGTTGCTAGTAATACACTCTCTAACATATTCTCTTCTATTGGTTAAAAATTATTGAAAACTACAAAATGGTGAGTGAGAATTATTAAATGGGCTTGTCTAACTTACCCCATGTTAAAATAGGGTTAAATAACCCCATCCAAAATAATTGATACAATTTTCTGATATACTTTAAGATGATTGGTTGCAGGTATTAATTCATCAATTAATTTAGATGGGGTTGTTTAATCTCATTTTTACTGGAATAAGTTAGATAACCTCTTATTAAATAGGATGTGAGACCAATAAAATTTTGTAATTTGTAATAAATTTCAACCAATAAGAGAGTATGTGTTCAAAAAAATGTTTTAGAGAATGTGTTCCTAACATTTTTCTATTTGTAAACATAGCCATCCCAACATATTAATTAAATTAGAGTTTTTTAAGGATAGTTAAATATTTAAGTATATTTTCTTCTACAATATTCTGATGATGCATATTATAAAATAGAAGGACTAAATATACAAAAATATTTGTTTCATGTTTATTTTGAAAATTGGTCACGTTATAAGATGACAAAAGTTAAAATATTTATTATTTAATAAATCAAAACATAACTTGTTATGTCATGCATGCACACAACTCATTTTAAAAGTTAAGAATACACTTTAATTTGGTTAAATCCACATTAATGTTAATGTAGAACAGCTAACAAGCCTAGTCAGCTAACTCTTACCTAGTGTAACCTCCTTACTACACTTTCTAAATTGATTATGTTGTGTATCAATCACTAAAATATATCATAGATAAAACATGTGATATATATCACTCAACTATTTTATTATATTGTTTTATTTGAGTCATCCTTTAAGGAAAAAGATGAAGGTACATCCTATTTTTGGGGTGCACTGGATGAAAAGAAGAGAGAAATAAAGAGAAAAAAAATAGAAAAAGAAAAAATGATACATATACAAAGAAAAATGAAGTACAATTAGAAAGATGGAAGAAAAAGTCAGTGTATAATAATAATAAATGAGGAACGCTAGCAACACCTTCTCTAATACACACTTTATTAGTTACTAGTTAAAATTTATTAAAAATCACAAAATCAAGAAAGAAACTCGTTAAATAACAAGTGGGACCCCAAATTTGTCATTTCCAAAAAATTTCAACCAATAATAGATAGTGTGTTGAAAAGAGTGTGTTAGAAAAAAAAAATTAGATAGTCGACTACCAAGTGTTTACGGTCCTAGCCAATCTTTATGTAACATGTATATTTTAGTTTGAATATGTTAATAAGTTATAACTACAATATAGCTTAAAATACATTCACGGTGTAGGTTGCTAACATAATCCAACTAAAAAAATAAGTGGATGTACGTTAACAAATGTTTGTGGGGTTTGCTAACATATATAGACTTATTTTTTAGTTAGATTACATTAGCAACTCATAACTACAAGGTATCTTAAATACAGCTATGGTGTATCTTATTAATGTACTCCAACTAAAAAATAAATGAGTATATGTTAGCAAAATCGCATATATATATATATATATATAGGGAACATATCTAGTTAGAAGGTTATCTTCATATGAGAGTGAGGAGTAAATCTAGGTTGTGCAACTATATATGGATGGTTATGATTTAAAGTTATGTGACCTATTTAAAAAGTCGTGACTTTTTAAATAATTCAAATGACTTTATATGTTTTAATCTTGACCATTTATGACAAGATCTAATAGTTAATGTTCATTCCTATCACTCTCATCAAAAAGGCCCTCTTATTTGATATGTCTCATATCCTCTCTCTATATAAATTAGAATAGCTATCTTATACGAGAGTGTTTTTAACTGTTATTCTTTAACGTAGAATATTTTTAGTTGTCATTCTTTAATGAAAGCATTTTTAGGAATTTTTTTAACCTCTCATATCTTTTAATTAATCATTTTTAACATTTTAGTTCAAATATTTTTAAAAAGAAATTATCAATAATTAGAATAACATTGTATCACAATATAAATGATATATTATAAATTTAAATTATAATCTATATATTCAAAAATATTTATTTATTAAAAATTTTAATCATAATATAATTTATATTATATATTTAGAAGTATTTATTTATTATAAATTTATGTTATATAAAATAATATTTATTCTGTAGAATGCACATATTAAAATACTAGTATATATATATATATATATATATATATATATATATATCAATGCCACTTATTACATTAAATATGGAGATGCGGATGCCTAATTCATATTTTGGTCTCAAATATGAAGGTTTTTTTTTTTTTGGACTAAAATTATAATTTATTGTGTTGAGCCCTCTTGGTCGAGTCTAATTCTAGCCAATGTGGGTTGTATTGTAATTTGCTTGATTGGGGGCTGAAGCATCCGGTATCGGTTAAGGCCAATTTCTAATGTAATTATTGACTAATTTTTGTAATTACTAGCTAATTTGAAGAAGTAATTTACTGATTTTGTTTAAAATATAATTAAAAATATAAAAAAAATCAAATTTTAAAAAAATATAGTTAAATTAATCCAAATGTCCCTATAATTTTATAGAGATTTTAATTAAGTTTTTACAGTTAAAAACACTTTAAAAAATTCATATAGTTTTAAAACTTTGTAATTAAATCCTTATATGCTAACATTGTTATAACTTTTTTGATTTATATTTAACTTAATTGTACTTTTAGTCTCCCAATTTTCCCTTATTTACAATTAGGTATGAGTAGGTAGTATGTAAAAATGAGAAAAGAATTAATAAAGGTGTTGAAGGTGAGAATTGAACTCTCATTTTTGAAGTTCATCAATAGCACTAAAATCATAAAGCCAATGATTTTATTTGGTATACAAATGAAATTTATATTATATATAACTTAAACGAAAAACCAAAATTGCACATATTTTTAGCTACTAAATTAAGTAATATTAACATCATATAAAATTTTTTTTTGGTGGGCCATCATATAAACTAATAATATTAAAATAAATATTAATAAATATAAATTAGCATATATTTGTTAGATATTAATAATATTAAAATTAAATTAAAATTAATAAATATAAATTAATAATATATACTTGTTAGAATGAATGGAGTTTGAATCTCCATCCTCAGAGTTCACTAATATATAAAAATTAGTATATATGAATAAACTTCTAGAAAAATTTAAATGTATTAGATATGATATAAATATATCAGAAGAAAGTTAATTGAAAATATATGATATAAATATACTTTTTAGTGAAATATATATAAAAAATTATTTCATCGATAATAATATCTTATTTCAGTCACTAACATATGAAAAAAAAATAAAAAATTAAAACAACACAACTTCATAAAAAAGAAAATTATTTAAAATAGAGTGATTAGGTTATAATTAAGATATATAGTATTAAAAATTGTAAGTTATTGTCTTTTTTTTTACTATTATATTGTGTATTTACTAATAGTAAATATTTGTATATTTTGGTCCTTAGTATATATTATTAATTTATATTTGTTAATATTAATTTTAATATTATTAATATCCTATAAATATATACTAATTTACATTTATTATATTTATTAATATTAATTTTAAAATTATTAGTTTATGTAATATTAATATTATTTAATTTAGTAGTAAAAAATATAAGTGCAATTTTAGTTTTCCTTTTAAATAATATATAATATAATTTTTATTTGTATATCAAATAAAGTAATTAGTTTAGTGGTTTTAGTATTGTTGGTGGACCTCAATGTCATACCACCTACACTTGGACTTGATTGTAAACAAGAAAAAAGTTAAGAGATTAAAAGTGCAATTAAGTTAAATATAAATTAACAAAATTATAATGTTGTTAGTGTGTAGGATTTAATTACAAATTTTTTAAGTTATTATAAGAACTTTTCTAAAATATTTTTAATTGTAAGAACTTAATTAAAAACTTTATAAAACTATAGAAACTTACTGATTAATTTAACTCCAAAAATTTTTTTAGAATATTCTTAAAACAATCAACAACTGATTGACCTATTTGGGGTCTATTTGAAAACAATTTATGAAAATGGGATTCTTTTAAACTAAATTACTGACACGAGGTTGTTTTGATTATTGACCATTCAAACGTGCTACTTTGACTAGCAAGCTACTATATACGTCAGATTATTTATTTATTTATTTTAAAAAATTTACACGTAAGCAATGCTAATGTGGCAACTGAAAATGGTAGTTGTAGTTGTGAAATTATGGGAGCTTGACACAGCGAAGCTGTTCACATAAATTAGCTAGCACCAGTAGCGAAATTCTGTGAGAGTGCCACGTGGCGCTACCCCATTAAACGTGTTAGTAGGACTAGCGATGTTATGGGAGAGTGTCATGTGGCTCTACCCCATTAAATGAGCTAGTAGGACTAGCGATTTTACGGGAGAGCGCCACGTGGCGCTGCCCCATTAATGTCAAATAAGATACTAATTTAAAAAAGACAAGATAAAACAAGAATAAAGAAAATAATTAAACTTATATAACTCTAGAATATTAAAAAATATTAGTAAATAAAAATTGAATGAGAAATAAAGAAATAAAGAAATAAAAATAAAATAACATTGTATTTATTCTATACATGTAATAAAATCTAAATAAATAATAACATTAAATTAAAAAAATACAAAATTGAAATAAGTAAAGACGGTTTTGCAAGGAAATTACGTTAAGTGTGATAAATATGTACATATTATAATAAACCTTCAATTGCGGTACACCGCATTTGGGATAATCAGATAGCAATATTTCTATGTGGCATTAATTCCTTGCCATCAAGCACCGTTTCCTTCATAAAATTGATACTAATTTGTAGACATAATTATGTTTATTAATTAGCATGAAGTTGATAAAATATACAGTGTCTGATGGTAGGGAATTAGTGTCACATAGAAATATAGTAAATCGATTATTCCATGTGGATTGTTCTTGCATTGAAAGACATGTATAGTATGTAAATATTTATGACGTTTAATGAGGCAGTGCCACGTGTCACATGCCCATAAAATCTCTACTCTTAATAGCTCGTTTAATGGGGCAGGGCCACATGGCACTCTTCCATCAAATTGCTAGTCCTACTAGCTCGTTTAATGGGATAGCACTATGTGGCACTCTCATAGAATTTTGTTACTGGTGCCAGCTAATTTATGTAGACAGCTTCGCATGTTAGGCTCCCATAATTTTGCAATTGCAACTACCATTTTCAGTTGCCACATCAACACTATGTGTAATTTTTTTTAAAAAATAAATGAAAAATCTAACATGTACAATATCTTGCTTGTCAAAGTGGTATGTTTGACTGGTCAACGGTCAAAATAATCCTATACTAGTAATTTGTTTTAAAAAAATCTCATTTTGATAAATTGTTTTCAAATAGACCCCAAATAGGTCAATTAGCCAACAATCAACTGAACCATTGAAATGGACTATGGTGAGTGAGCCAGACCTTCTTTTTGCAACTTGCAAGGTAGTTATATAAGTAGTGACGAATCAATAAATAAAAAAATATATAAGTAGTGACGTACGTGTACTTGTTGGAGGACATGCATACCATAGGAGTGAAAATTAGTTAGGGCGCTCGTGAAAAACCTATGGCCTAGTTCGTGTAAGACATATGTCAGTCCAAGTTGATTTATTTAAAGATAATAATAATAATAACAATAATAATAATAAAATTTTACTATTATTTTTTAGTTTAATTTTGATATATTAAATAATGTAAAGATTTTTATATTGTCAATCAATTAAAAATTATCCTTGATAAGACATTTAAAATAATTATTAAAAAAGTTAATAATTTATCATATATGATAATCCATAATTAGATAGTAATATATAAAACTTTAACACTTAATTAAATTCTTATAGTTTATGATTATATATTTGTAATATAAAGGTTTAAGTCTTTTGATTTATATATAAATTTAAGAAAAAATAGGCTATGCACTGACAGTGTAAAGCTATTTTACACTGTCATTCAATCACAAACTATCATGTATGGTAAGTTTGTTGACTTTTACAATAATTATTTTAAAAGTCATAACAATGGTGATTTGTGATTGGTTGATAGTGTAAAACTTTTTACATTGACAGTGCATAGCTATTAAACTCTAAATTAAAACTATTAGTCTATTTAAGGGTATTTTTTAAATTATTTAAAACTTACTATAAATAGGTTTTTAAATAAACTTTTAGGCCATATTGAACTTTTAAGACACTTCAAATTGGGCCTTAAAACTGCATACGTTAGATAAATAAATTATATTCATGATTTAAATTTGAAAAATAGGCAAGACTCTATAAAGTAGTGTTTTAAAAATGGCTCAGATTGGCAGGTTAGATTGGGACCTGATGGTGCAATTGGTTCGAGTTAGTGATTGAATCGGATATGCCATCGATTTGGTGTGACTTGGCAGATTTTGAGTTTAAACCAATGAACCAACGGGTTGACCCGGACTGGTTCAAAGAGTTATTTTAAAGCTTGAAATGACGTTATTTTAACTACAACTATTAAAAAAATAGAAACTCCAACTTATATTATAATTTATATATTTAAAATATTTATTTACTATGAATTTTAATTATAAAAAAATAAACATTCATATGTGAAATGATACTGTAGATCTGAAATCCAAATATACATATGCGTATGACATAAATGTCTTTCGTGTTGACCTCACAACTTAACTTGTTTTTACACTTGCTCTTGTTTGTTTAACCTGAATGCGTAAGCTTCAATCCTTCTATCCTTTACCCTCATGTCAAATACCTATTGTTTTAAAAACCGGCTTGGATCGGCTAGTCAGACCAAGAACTGGTGGTGCAACCAGTCCAAGTTAGTGATTGAATTGGACATGCCATAAACATGGTATGAACCTGATGTGACTTGGTTGGTTTTGCAGTAAAATCACTAGATTGGTAGGTTGACCTGATCTAGTTCAAAGAAATTTGTTTTTTTTTAAAGCATGAAATGACATTGTTTTAACTACAACTATTGACAAAAAAATAGAAACCATAACTTCCAATATAATTTATATATTTAAAAATATTTATTTACTATGAATTTTAATTATAACAAAATAAATATTCATATGTAAAATGATAATAATCACCGAAACCGTAGATTTGAAATTTGAATGCACGCATATATATGACATAAATGTTTCTTGTGTTGACCGCACAACTTTCTCACTTGCTTTTTTTTGTTTAACCTGAATGCATTACCTTTAGTCCTTCCTTCCTTCACCATCATGTCAAATACCATTGTTGATTTTTTATTTATTTTTGGGTTATGCATCACAATTGAAATTTAATTTAATAAATTTTATAGGTATGAAATTTATATTGCATGAATATTTTCAAATTTTTCAATGGAGACCAAGTCATATAGTTCAATTAGTTACCTTCCGGTTTAACCATTGATCTAGTGACCCAGTACCTTAACCAAGTCGATGACTAGTCTGAGTTTTAAAACACTACAAATACCATTGTTGATTTTTTGTTTATTTTTAGGCTACACATCACCATTGAAATTTAATTTAATAAATTTTATAGGAATTTAATTTATATGTCATGAATATTTTCAAATTTTTTAATAGAGACTGGATAATGCAGTTCAATTAGTAACCCTCCAGTTCGATCATTGACCTAGTACCCTGATCGAGTCGATAACCTGTTTGAGTTTTAAAACATTGGTATAAAGCTAAGCTTTTGTTAGCCTTTTTTCTCTCATGGTATATCACATTCCTTGTTAGCTATTTGACACTGAACAAGGGCGCCCCCAATTGCCAATTTAAGTCAAATTGACCTTTTTGTTATTAACTCAATTAAGCTTGCTAGTGTTCTTTTTTTGGTCAGAATCAAGCATATTAGTGGAATGTTTTTATGTATGTTAATATTGATATAAAATTCTTTTATGGTTATTTTAATTGAATTTATTTCTCATTTTATTGTACGCTTTCCATTTCGTAGTAATAATTAACCACAGCCAAATAAGCATGCCTTTTCCAATTCCAATTTTCTGACTGAGAACTTCACGACAGCTATTCCCATAACGTAACAATTCAAAAAAAATAAATAAATTATACTTCCACAATAGCAGTTAGATGCCAACATGAAGCAAACATAAGATGTCTTGAGCGTGTGTAGCACACACATGTCTGCTATAAAATTGTCAAGACAAGCATTGAGTTATGCTTCGTTTTCCAGCTTTCAAATGTGTACCGTCTAGGCTGCTCTTCAAAAATGTAAAAATAATAATAATAAATGTGGCAACCAGTTTAAAATTATTTCCTGGTCTTTGATAAAGTCCTCAAAAACAGTACCATGTGATACTTCACGCCCATATCTCTTACTAGACCCAATTGGGATAGGTCATCTCAGCATCAATCATTTATTTACTATGGGCCATGATGCCCCCTCTTTATCAATTTAACTATATGTAGGCATAGAGATGGTCATGATTATAGTCACGAATAAGCCAAGTCTTTTATAGTTTTGTAGCATCAAATACTTCCTCCCCAACTCTCTTGTTCTGCAATGGTTTTCGTTTGTCTGGTCTTCAAAGGTACGCTGACGCCCCAAAGGGCTATAATGCTGTTTATCCTGGAGAACCATTGAGCGGTTGTGATTCCTATATCATTCTTGAATCAACCTGCAATTCAAGAATTGCTCGCCAAGCTGAAGAGAAGTTTGGATTTAATCATCCAAAGGGTGGCCTCACAATCCATTGTAAAGAAGATGTCTTCCTTGATATCACTTCTCGCTTGCATAGGCCATAGAAGACAAGATAGAAATGTAGATAGTCAATGACTGAGAGTTTTGTAACTGACACATAGTCCAACATTGTAAACTCTTTTGTTTTACTTAGCTTTTTTGTCTTGCCAAAGAAGTGGCAAGATGTTCTGATTGTTCTCTGACTCAGAAATTTACAAGCAAAGATTTGTGCAATTTTCTCACTATAATTTTAGTTTGGTTTCTTTCTGAACTTTCTCACGGTAATTTATTCCAAGTTGTTAGGTGGAAGAGTTATTTATTTCTTTTATAAACTACAACTTCTTGTAGAATCATATTTTAGCAAATGCGTGAACTGGTTAAAGACCACTGCCAGAGCTCTACATGGGGTAACACTATACTACACTAGTGCTTCTGTTTTTCATATTTCTTTTATACAAAGTAAAAACACGTTTTCTTTCCTAATTTTAATATTGTGCAAAATCCCAATTTGTTAATTGGATAAGTTATGATTGTAACATATGACTAAATCATACTTCTCATACTTAATTTACTCAGAGTGTTTTATTTGTCAGCTGCATTTACAGAAGGTACATTTTATGTAATGCTCTCAAAGATCAACTACATAACATTCTCCTTTTGCACACAAAACAGAGAAAACAAATCACCCCCAACATCATTGTCTCGACTCCCGATAGTTTATGAGAAATAATTTTCGGAGAAATTAAGGCTCGTAATTTTAATCAAATTACTTTATTCTTTTCCATCAACTTTAATTACGATTATACTTAATAAAAAATCCTGTATGATTTAATAATTGAACGTTGTAAGAGTCTATTTGGGATCTAATGAAGACCACGTTTAGTTCCAGGCTAGAATTGTAGGGGAGTATCCAAGTACAGCTCAAGTATTTTCTGTTTTGTTTTGCGGGTCTAATAGGTCTCCACGACCATATAAGTAGCATCCATAACTCCATGTCTGGTTTACCATCCAAATAATAACTGCAGCCAACTAATTAATCAGAAGTCCAGAACTTAAGAAGCATTCTAGCTGAATACTTTATAACATTTATTTCTAAGCCTTGTTTATAAATGATTCTGGTACATGTCATATTATATGTTGCCCAATCAGCATGATAGAGGGTACACCTGAGGTGTCTTAGACAAGTCTAGAGAGGAATATGTCAGATTTTAAAACATATTAGTCAGGAATTGGGTTGCAAATGGAAATGTTGTTGGCTGTTTCTTGTTTGATAAAGACGTTTAAGAAAGCATCATGTGATTCTTCACGCCAATGTCTCTCACTACACCCCATTTGGCCCTTGCCCCTTCATGAATTTCTTGAGGCTATCATTCTGAGGTGTTTATTGATATTTGGTAAAGATGTTTAAGACAGTATCATATGATCCTTTCTGCCAATGTCTCCCACTAGACCCCATTTGGATAGCCTCTCATGAATCATTTCAGTACCAAATGGTATCCTAAAGTCCTCTCTTAAGCTATATATATAGAGTCATGGTTGCAGTCCCAAGCAAGTCAAGTCCAAGCATTCTCTAAGCATCAAATACTTTCAATTCAACTCCTTTGAAATCATTCCCTTGTTTTTCACACCAAGTAAGAATTAAGCATAATGGGTTTCAGTTTGCATGGTGTTCAAAGGCGTGTGGATGTCCCAAAGGGCTGTCTAGCAGTGTATGTAGGAGAAAACCAAAAGAAACGCTTTGTGGTTCCCATATCATACTTGCACCAACCTTCATTTCTTGAGTTGCTGAGTCAAGCTGAGCAAGAATTTGGATTTGATCATCCAATGGGTGGTCTCACAATTCCTTGCAGAGAAGATGTCTTCCTGGATGTCACTTCTCGCTTGCACAGGCGATAAGGAACTCAAGACAGATATCATATGCAACTGTCTATATTAATCAACTAATTAGTTCTGTAGAAATGACAGTCTAACCGTGTATAATTTTTCTTCTTTCCATTTTGTTCCTCCCAGGAAACGGAAAGATGTACTCTAATTACAAAGAATTCTATGAATACAAGATTATTAGAGTTTTTCTTTTATTATGACTTTGGTTTCTTTTTGTTTAACCTTTATTTTAGTAATAATATTTTTAGTTTACTGTTAGCTGAATGAGTTGTTATTCATATTTCTTCGACAAAAATTAATTGGTTAACTCATGAGTAATAATTACATATCCAATTGAAGAAACAGCATTTTTCTGTTCTTTGAGAATATCCATAATTTTAATTTTGTTGAAATGGTATTAAAGTGGGCTTAGACAAGCATAAATAAACATCTTTATTATATACTGTTTAATTTTAAAAATTTCTTTTCTAATTTCTGAAAATATAATATAACTTTTTAATTTTTTCTTTTATTTTAAAAAATTACTTAATCATCGTATTCTCTCTCTCTCTCCCTCTTTTTTAAATAAAAAGGACATATATACCGCTTTGGTTTTGGGTGACTCAAGTATTTTTGGAGACTAATCCAATTTTGTGCATTGCGGCCACCAATAAAGGCCGATGTGAACGTGACGTCAGATTATCTTTCATCCATATATGCGAAATTTGGTGCAGATCCATATATACATGTTGCGAGAACTAAGGATTTCAATGGGTTCACTTTGTTCCTGGCAGGCACCATATAACATTACAACCAATACCGCATGCACTTATTTTTGAATTTTTCATGCCCCCTCTCCGCTTTTGTAAGGCCCCATTTCTAGTTTCCTCATGGTTACCGATTTAATAATCACTAGAACTTATTAGTTGTTTTTATGGCCACAACAAAATAAACGCGGGAAACTGGTCCAACATTAGTTGAATCAATGTTTTTAAAATTGCACCGGTGATTGAATCAATAAAGATATTAATTTAATATTTAATAGTCTAACTATAGTTAAATTGTAGTCGAATTGGTAGTAATTAAATTTATATTTTTTTAGTATTATATAATATTTAAGTAATAAAATAAAATTATGAGAAATCAGAATGGAAAAAATTTTAAATTAATACAGATAACTAAATTATATATTTTATAAGATAAAAATTAATAATAATTGACAAAATAATTTATACTTATGTGAAATCTTTAAATATCTGTTTTTATTTATCTTAAAAATGTTTCAAATTAAATTAAAAAAAATTGAAAATATTTGATTTTTTGCATCGATTTTTTTTTACCATTTTGACTAGTTCTCACCGGTTTTGAGATGCTTCAATTTTTTTGGAGTTAATGGATCAATAACCAAATTGGTTCCTGGTTACATCGGTTGAATCGGTTAGTCTGATCTAATTTTTGAAACAATAAGGTGAATATTGTTTAACACAACTTATTTTGGAACAAGAAAACAAAGAGGATCCTACTCTACATATTTGATGATATGCATTCCCCACGTTATGCCATGTCGGTTTAACAAAATATAAAAAAAGGAGAGAAAAAAGGCACCTTTCTTATTAAAAATTTTAGTCTTTATAAGGAAACTTAATATATTAAGGCCAAATAATTATCTAATATAATTGTGCTATTAGATCATTGCAATAAGACAAAAAAAATGACTACTTTCTAGTTTTGAGAGAAGACAGATATTCTTCTTTGGCGATTTACATTGGTTCATTGTATAAGTGTTTAGGTATCACTGATGGATTAGTATGCATGAGTCATGCCTCCTTTTTGCAAGTTGATTATATAGGTCATATTTGGATAAACTTCTCCATAAATACTTATAGGAGAAGAAAATAAAAAAAAATACGAAAAAAATAAAGTAAACTTTTTGAATAAGTTAAAATTAACTTATTCACTTAACTTTTACAGAAGCTTTCTCATCTAACTTCTCCAAAAGTCGAGATACATAAGTTGATTTTAGCTTATGGGAGAAGATCAATTCATTTTACCTTTTTATTTTCTTCTCCTGTAAATACTTATAGAGAAATTTATCTAAACAGATTCATAGTTAGTCGATGTGCTAACACTTGTTGGAGGATATGTGTACCACATAGGAGCGATGATTAGTCAAACCATTCATCCAAAACCTATGGCCTTGTCCACTATAGGTATAGTTCAATTAAGGTTTATTCATTAAATAAGACAACCCATTTTTTTAAAAGTATATATAGTTAAAAAGGTCAGGCTATAAGTGAGTGGAAAAGCCTTTTAAACTTAACAACTTGATTCATTTAAGTAAAAACTGTAAGACACATGTAAGATGAGTTGAATTGTGTTTATAAATTTTTTTCGCAAATCTTTTCTTAAAAATCAAATCTAATAGTGATAGATGAATGCTTTGTTTGTGTGGTAATTAAAAACATGTTTTTGAAAGGTTCTTTTAAGTTGAAACTGAAAGACGAATGTTGGCACAAACAACTCCCTTAGGTTAGATAAATAGATATATAAAGATAAAAGATAAGAGAAAGCATACAAGAAATTTATACTTGTTTGTCTCACCCAGAGACTACGTCTAGTCCTTGGCTACCCACCAAAAATTCCATTAATAGCATAATTATTGGAACCCCTATTCTACAATGTTACAAGTATTCTTTTCCTTCAAGTATCTTCAAGCTCACACATAAGTATTCTTCTCTACTTTATCTCTCTAGGAAATTACAAGTATTCTTTTGATCAAATCTCTTTAGGCTCCACACAATTTCATGAAGCATTGCTTAAGGTTAAACTCATAAGGCTATCATCCTAGTTGATAGATGGAGTCTTTTAATAGCCTAGATACTTAGAGAGTTTGCTAATTTATCGTGAATGTACAAGGAAAACACTTAGAAACAATTTTGAATGTTAGCGCATTAAATGTTGCATGAATTGTTTTTCACTAATTAGTCATCACTTAGGATTTGATAAAGCACACTACTTATCTTCCTTTCCTAATATTGAATCGTTAAACAAGTCATCACTCCTTCTTTTTAGACTTCAATTACCCTTTACCTCTATTCACACCGTCTTGTTTGTTGACTTTTACTTTTACATGCCATTTAGAAGTACGTTGTCTTCTATCTTTATCTTTTTTTGTCGAAGGACAAAGCTTCTTGAATCTTCCTAGATATACTTATGAGCTTTTATTGATAAGCTATGAATTCATAGACTTTCCTTCATGTAGAACTAAGCAATTTAAGTGTTAGAATAGATGAATACTTGGACAAAGGGTCCTAGTGTACTTGATTTAATAATGTCAACATGCTTAGGAAAAATAGTACATAGGTTTTTTTTTTTTTTTCCAATTTAGACATATTCTTATATTTTTGTTTGTTGTCATTAAAACATGAGAACTATTGATTAGCTTTTGATCTAACAAAAGAAATAATATAATAATATTAGTCTTAATTATGTTTTTAGTCCCCCAAATTTGGGAAATGTATTTTTTTAGTTCCCCCCCCTCCCCCCCCCCCAAAATTCATCTTTTTAGTCCCTCAAATTTTAAAAATTTCTGTTTTGGTCCTTGAATGGAAACGTAATTTGTAGTTTGCGTAACACCCCTGCTTTTATATATTAAATTATTCTATATGTTTAAAAATTGTTTTTAAGTCATCAATGTATTTAGAACAATTAATAATAATTTTAGATATTTTTCTAGAATTTATTGAGATAATTTTGTAAAATGACAAAAATACCCCTGGTTGACTGTGGGAACCAACCGGAGACTTTTTGACCTCAAAATATTTTGAAAATTTTATATTAAGTATCTCTTATTATAAAAACTTTATTTTGAGAGAAAGGTAGTGAAAAATATAATAATCCTATTTCAATTCTTCCACTGTTTTTTTATAATATTTGGCAATACAATTCTGAAAAATCGGAAAGGAATTTTGAAATTCTGACTCTTACCATTTTGCTCAAAATTTCAAGAGCTATTTAATTATGATTTTTAATAATTTTTCCGAGCTGGAGTCCGGAGAAATTAGAAAATGACAATTTTGTCCCTATTTCTTAACATTAAGAACTGACATGAGGAAAAGATTCAATTGACATTAAAATGTCAATTTGAGCTTGGAATTATGTCATATATATGAAAATATAATTTTTTAAATTTTTGGGAATTTTTTGGAATTTCTGTGTAAAATGACCAAAATGTCCTTGCGTGTTTAATAAGCCAGCCAGTACTGGTTTGACATTCAAAAAGGGTGAAAATGGTAATTTTAGTTTAATTATGGGTAAAATATTTAATTTTATAATTTTTATAAAAATTTTGGTATTTATTGAATTAAAATGGATTTTCTAGGTTAAAAATACAAAATAAATACATATAATTTGAAATAAATTAATAAAAATTAAAATTTATTATTAGAAATTTATTTTTGATAAAAAATAATGTATTTGTCCAGTTTTGCATTAAAATGCATTATTTTGATATTAAAAGTTAGTTTTTCAAGTTAAGGCGTTTTTATCGATACCGGTTAATTCACCTACAGATAAAATTTGACACATGGAGGCTTGGGACAGCTGGTGGAGCACGTCCCCAACCCTAAAATAGGTGATTCACCACCTATTTGGGGTATGTGTCCCTAAAATTAATTAAAAAGAAATTAAAAATAAGTTTTATTGCATCATTGCTTATATCATCCAAAGGACACCTAACCCCCTTCTTCCCCTCTATAAATACCCATGGTCTTGGACCATTTTCAGTACCTCTCTCTCTCTCAAACTACCAAATTCTTAGAGAGCTTCTCTCTCTAGAAAAAATTTTCTTTTATTTTGTTTTTATGTTAAAATTTTACTAGTTTTCCAACAACTAATAAAGTTCTCTTTCTAGGAGCTCTGCATAAACAATTTCATCCTCTCCATCAATTATCTTAGAGGTAATGGGGGGAGTGGGGTTGGTTCTAAATTACTATCACTTTGCATGTTGGTAGGAAGGGTTTTCCCCTAAACCCGTTTAGGCTTAAGTTTTATTATTGTTATTATTGTTTAATGTTAAACTTTAATTTTTGCTAAGTTGGTACTCTGCGCAAATTTATATTATTAAATCATAATTACTAAATTGTTACTCTGCTCAAATTTAAATTATTAAATTATACTTACTAAGCTGTTACTCTGTTCAATTTTAGAAAATTAAAATGCACTTGCTAAGCTGTTACTCTGCTCAATTTTAGAAAATTAAAATGTATTTATTTGGTTGTTATTTTGTCAAAATTTTAGTAATTATACTATAATTGCTATGTCGTTATTCTGTTAAAATTCTGGTATTGTGCAATTTCTGCAAAATAAGGTAGAAATGTTGATTATATTGGTGCTCAAATTAAATGAGACTAGGGAAACCTCTGCTTGAGAAGTTAGGAATTGATAGTTTAGTGAGTAATGTAAAGGAAGTGACATGTAGTGGCATGACACCTTGTTAGGGAAGCCACAGTTTGGTACGCTGAGAAATGAAAGGCAGGGACCCACTTGCGGAGGTCTTGGGGGTAGGCATCGAGTGGTGAAAGTCCCAATGGCTAGGGTAGCGCCCTTGAGCCGGGATATTCGCCTGACCAAACTCGATAACCCCGACAACTGCTCAGCATTCCAGGATTGGTTTGAGAGTATACCTCTATAAATGAATATCTTAAATTGTTATTTTGTTCCTCAATGATGATGAAGACTGTACCATGTGATGGTGTTGAGAGAGGTATATGTACTCCCATTCACTTCCCAGGTTTTGTTGAGAACTATTACCCACTAATGGGAAGTATGGATCCATACCTAGTCAAGGGTAGTCAGATACAACTTAGAACGAACCTTAGGATCCCTTGTGTTGTCAGTTGTGTTTTATCTTTGTTTTATGGTAGATTTCCTACCGTACATATAAAAGTAATTTTAGAACAAAACATCTCGCTCCATTACTTTCTTCTATGTATGATTGATCGTGATTATTGAAGACGACATTAACGTTCCGTGATGCTGAGTACGAGATAGAGAACATCTTAACGGAGGAGGACTTGAAGACCTATAGTATTTTCTTTTTGTATAAGGGATATGGTAGATAAATACTACTCTGTATAGGATCTTTTTGATGTATATAGTGGGTTAGGTAGTATATGTATTTCGATGTACTTTTGTTTTCTTATTGTTATGCATTACTCAAACCATGATGTACAGTTTTATGAAATATATGTATATATCTTTCATATTTTATTACCATTTCCAAATTCTGTTAAGTTTGGAATTTCTTTTAAAAATGAAAAAAAATAATAATTTACACGCATTTTTATTTACTTAAACTTAATAACTAAATTAATATGAATTGTATTTAATATGAATGGGTGTTACAGTTTGGCTTATGTGGCTAATGAAGGACAAGTCAACTTTGTCCACATGTATTAAGGAATGATGTGGAAACTGTTTTTATTTTTATTTTATTAAATTTGTAAATTTTGTTATTTCCTACAAGACATGAAATGAGGCAAACGTGAAATCAATTTGAACCCTAAAAGTTGTGTGTGTGCTCTACTAACCTCCCTGGTTATCACTATAGTGAATGGTGTTTGTGTATGTATAAACAGTGTTTTGGTGAGTGGAAATGTCATTGGATACAATGTTTGAAACGGGGTTTATGTGGTGCTGAAATGACGTTTAGGTGTGTACTTTATTTTGGTGTTTGAACTTCGTTTTGGGTTGAAGCACTCCGTTCCATTTTGTTTTCCCTGCTCGATATCATTTTGTTAGTTTTAACAACAGTTGATTCTTGAAGGTATGTTGCTAATCACAGATTGTAATTTATTAATTAGAATTTTAATCATTCGTTTATTGTGAAGAAAATATTAGGGATGAATCAACTAATCGAAATTTGGGTACCAAAAGTTGCATTAATTGTGATGTTAATTTCAGTGTTGTTTCCCAATTTGGCCAAATTTTTATTTGAATGTTGCATTACTGGGATGTTAATTTGACATTTTCATTTGTAATCTTGAATCCCCATTTTAGTATGAGTATTTAACTTCTGATTTTGGTGATTATATAGTATGGCATTCACAATGGGGTTCCATCACATGAGATAGTTTGGTTTTCATCCATCTTTGCATTGCATTGGAGGTGAAGTGCATGCTATCCATGGGCAGGACATTGATACCTGGTCTTTCTTTGAAGTAAAGGGTTTGTTGAAGGATATAGGGTATGATGATGACGTCAAGTTGTGGTGGAAATATGAAAAGAGTAGTTTTAAAGGGAATATAAAACCATTTGAGCTGGATAATGACATGATGGGGTTTGGAAATCATGCAATGAAGTATAATTGTGAAGTGGGTATATATGTTAAACACACAATGTCAAAAGCTGAGGTGATTGGTAATATATGTTATGGTGAGGGTGAAAAGAGGCGGTAACTGTGGACAATGTTAATGACGAAGTGTAGTCAATGGAGTAGGATATAGCTAGGAATGGTGATAAGGGTCCTCGTGATGCATCTATTGGGAAAAAATTTGTGGCCACCAAAAAGAAAAGTGGTCCACATAAAAGGCCAATTAGGCCTGCTATTATGACAAAAATTACATTAGTAAATGAGGATGTTATTGGCACTGAGCAGGTTGTTCGAGTTGAACAGATTAGGGAAAAGAATAGGTTGTTGGAGGTGATGTAGTTAAGAGAAATGAACCTGCATGTAGAGTTAAACAAGATAAGAGTAATGAAGAGGTTGTTGGAGGTGAAAATGTTGGGGGAAGGGGGGTTGTTGGAGGTGATGTAGTTAGGGGAAATGAACCTATAGGTGGAGTTGAACAAGTTGAGAGTAATGTAGAGGTTGGTGGATGTGAAAGTGTTGGTGAAAATGTAAATGTTGGGGGATGGGGTTGTTGGAGGTGATGTAGTTAGTGGAAATGTACTTGCAGGTGAAGTTGAACAAGCTGATATTAATGAAGAGGTTGGTGGAGGTGAAAATGTTGGGGGTTTAATAGGTTCGGGGATGTGAAGAGGTTGGGGGATGTGAAGAGGTTGGGGGAGTTAATGCAGACTTTTTTTAATGAAGTCAATATGGATGGTGTTGGTGGCTACGGTTGGGAAACTGGAAGTGTGAGTGACAGTGGTGAATTCCTTTGCTCTGATAATGATTATTTATCAACTGTTAATGAGCAGATACATGAAATTTAAGATGAATATTGCAGTGAGGAGTTGATTAGTGACAATGATGGTGAAAGTGATGTTAGTGAAGATGGAAAGACAAAGATAAAGTGTACTATTTTTAGGAAGGATGACATGTGTAAGGAGTTTAAGTTTAAGCTTGGGATGGAGTTTTCATCCCTTCAAGATTTTAAAGAGGCAATACTGGAACATTCCATATTGAATGGCAAGGAGGTTAAATTTGTGAAAAATGACCTAAGGAGAGCAAGGGTTGTATGTAAGTAAGGTTGTGATTTCCTTACTTTGTGTAGCAAGGTTGGAGGAAAACAAACTTTCAGAGTGAATACCTTAAGGGGAAATCACACATGTGGAAAGGAGTTCAAAAACAAAAATGCAAACTCAAAATGGATTGCCAAAGTTGTAATGGATAAGTTTAGCTCATATAAGAGGATGACAATCCTGAAATTGTTGATAACATTCGTAGGAATTATTCTCTACAAATTACTAAGGCTAGGATAGTCAAGGCAAGGCAATTAGCATTTGAGGCAACTAAAGGAAATGTCTTGAAGCAGTACACAATGCTATGGAGGTGCAATGCTAAATTAAGGAGGAGCCATCCAGGAAATACTTGTAACTTACAGTTACTCAGACCTTCAGCTGGACTACAATCAAGGTTTGGATCTTTTTACATATGTCTAGAAGGTTGTAAGAGGGTTTTTCTTGTTGGATGTAGACCATTTATAGGTGTAGATGGATGTTACCTTAACACAAAGTATGGAGGGCAGTTGGTGATAGCTGTTGGGAGAAATAGTAATGATCAATATTTCCCCATAGCTTTTACTGGTTGTAGAAACAAAAACAAAGGAGAGCCAGAAGTGGTTTCTTAATCTTTTACTATAAGACATTGGGGATATTAGAATTAATAGATGGGTGTTTATTTCGGATTAGCAAAAGGTTGATTTTTTTCATCTTAACATTGCTATGAGCTATGTATAATTTATTAAAATGAATTTAACATATCTTTTTTTTTCTTGTGTCTTTTGTTATTAACAGGGCTTGATGCTAACATTTGACAAGTTAATAGAAGGGGTTGAACATAGGTTATGTGTTAAACACCTTTACTCCAATTTCAAGAAGAAATTTAGTGGTGGTACCTTTTACGGGATTTAATGATGGGAGTCGCCAAGGTAACGTATGTGGAGGCATGGGATGAAAAGATGTCATAGATTAAGCAAACTAATAATAAGGCATATCATTGGTTGAATGCAATTCTAGCTACAGCATGGTGCAAGCATGCATTCAGTTACTATCCAAAATGTGGTGTTTCAATGAATAATTTGTCGGAGGCATTTAACAGCTCACTAATGTTAGCTAGGGACAAGCCTATACTAACAATGTTTGAGTGGATAAGAACATACCTAATAGGAAGGTTTGCAACACTAAAAGCAAAAGTAGCTAAGTTTGAAGGTACTATAATGCCTAAACCAAGAAGGAGATGGATAAGGAGATTGAAAGGAGTGAATATTGGTTTGCTACTTAGGTTGGAAATTGAAGTTACACATACAATGCTACATGATAAGTTCATTGTCGATCTTGGTTGTAAGCCGTGTTCATGTAACTTTTGGGATTTGGTAGGAATCCTTTGTAGGCATGCTATTGCTGCCATCACCTACAAGTGTCAAGACCTACAGTCTTATGTCCATGTCTATTATCACAAAGAAACCTAAACACATTATATGATCAGATAATTAGCCCAATTAATGGTCTTGTGAAGTGACCTAGAACTAATGATGAAGATATACTACTACATGAATTTAAACAAGGCCCTAGGATACCTTAGAAGCTAAGGAGAAGGGAGCCAGATGAAGATCCTACTCCAACAAAATTCAAAAGATCATAGACAAAGTTCAAGTGCAGCAGATATCACATAATTGGGCACATTGTTAAGAGATGCCCAATTCCACCACTTATGGTAGAGGAACCAAGTTATCAACCAGTCTCAATCAAATCTTACTCAATTTGATACACTAAACATACATGATCCTGCCTTTGTTAATAGGAACATGACACCAACCACAGTTGATCCTGCTCCTATCATTGTAGGTTCCCAACCTAGTAATATTGACACTGTAAATACCTTTCATTCTGCTCCTAAAAGTGGATTTGAAATTCATTTGGTAAAATTAAAGTGTTAATAATCTATTTTTTAAACTGTATATATATTGTGGTATCTAATCAGGATTAAGTTCATTATTGTAGGGGAATACAAAGAAAAAGGGAAGACCAAGGAAGAATCTAGTGGTACCTGTTGCTGCAAATGAAAACCATTCAGTAGTACCTACCCTTACAGGTCCTGTGCAAAACCAACTTCATGCCATCCCTGTAAGTCTTGTGCAAAACCCACTCATACTGCCCCTACAGGTCTTGTGCAAAACCAACTTTAGCTATCCTTGTAGGTTATGTGCAAAACCTAGCTTATACTGCCCTTGTAGGTCTTGTGCTAAACCTATCTCATACTGCCCTTGTATGTGCATCTGAACTTGTAATGGTACGAGTACATTTCACTATTGGAAAAGCTACAAATGGTAACAAAAAGGTAAAAACACACATGTGGGAGAAATTTGCTGTCATTTTCAAGATTGATTTCAAATTTGATTTGAAATATTGTGACAACATAGATTTTACAAGATTGATGATACTTAATGCAAAACACTTTTTTGTTAATGCATTGAACCTATTAATGTAAACCATGACACATGCAATTGAACTTGTTAATGTAAACCATGATGTGAGGACGTATGAATATATTCATTGTAATTGGTGTCGCCTTATATTCGTTCATGTTGGGAAAATGTATGCATATATGCAGGGAATTGGTTTTCTGCACAATTACTACGAAACCAAACATTAGACCTATGAGTAACAGATATATATGCATAAATTTATGAATCTAAGAAAAATATGCCACACACATACCTAATGTGACAACATTATCTCATGTGTGCAAGGAAAAATGGTTCACCAACAAACAACAAATCCTCAATTTGAAGAACATATCTAGAATATGACAATTGCTCAATGTGTGATGAAAGCAACTTAGATTTGGGTAAAATATCTGATCTAATCTCAAAATCGTGTTCTCATGTAAACCTTTAAACTTACTCACATGATACAATTCAATAGCTTGAAGCACAAAAGGCAAAAGAACAAACTCCCATTCCTGATACTCAGCCAACTAGTGCTAAAGAACCACACGTCAAATTTGGAGAACTTGGGGGAACTTAGAACAGCCACACATAAAGATGGACAATGTTGACATTAGGGCTTTTTTTTTGAGGGAGATCGAATTTTATTGTAGACTTTTTATTTTGGGGGGAGGGGCAAGCTACGTAATTAGGCCTTCTATTTTGGTCATTGTGGCTGACCATTTTGTTTATCTTGTTTGGCAAGTGGATCATATGACTTGTCCTGTAAAGCACTATTTCAATATTAATATATTTGGTGTTTCACTTTAAGTGCAATTTAAAATTGTTAGCCACAGTTGTTACATAATTATTATATTTTCCTTTTCATTTATAATTGAAGAAGCAAGAAGAAGATTACTCTTGCCCCAAGGAAAATTAATATAGTTTTGATGATTTAGCCTCTTGATGAGTGCAAAGTTGTAATGTGTGTTTATGTATGTGTGTGTGTTTGTGGTCTTGCATGATTTATCTTTATCCTTGATGGTTTGATGGTAATGAGCTCAAGATTTAAGACTTAAAAGGTTAACAAAGTGGAAATATATTTTCTATAAGTCTAAAATTGAATTTGAAGAGAAACAATTTGATAAAACTTGTTTTTAAATTGATAGGAAGAAAGAACTACACACTAAAGCTTTAGAACTACTCAATCTTATATTAAAGAACCACTTAATTGGTTAAGTTAGCTTTGTAATCGATTAAGATCGTTTAATTTCATGTAAACAGTGAAAATATACACTGTTTTAACTAGTTAAATCAATATGTAATCAGTTACATGTTTTATGTTTTAACTAGTTACAACATTATGTAATCAGTTATTTCAGCAGTAACCAATTACATAATTCTGTAACTAGTTACATAATATAAAGCTGTTTTGTCCTACATGAAAATAACTAGTTACAAATTTATGTAACCAGTTATTCCAGTAAAGGGAAATTCGAATGGGATCTGTTTTAACTAGTTATAAATGGAAATAACTAGTTAAACTCATTCAAACATCATTTTTCAGATTTCTAATAACAAAATAACTGATTACAAGACAATATAACTAGTTATTCTAGTGAGCTCTCTATATAAAGTGAACATTTGTGAGTTTTTCAATCATCACTTCTACAACTTCACTTTTCTAAATTTGAGAGCTAGAGAATTCATACTATTCTTCTACTCCACTACAAGTTTTAGATCAAAGATCAAAGAGCTCATCATGGATCAATCTTGAGGATAAAGAAAAGTCTTTTCTTTGGTAAAGTTGATTGGTTCTTCATTGTTTCCCATCTATCACAAACCAAGGTGATATCTAACCTTCTTCTATATTGATTTTCGTTCTTGAGAGGGTGTCTCTCTTATCTTCCTTGTGGTAGGGTTCCACAAGAAAGATTTCAAGTTTTTCTTGATAGGGTTCAAGAAACTAGATTATGTAGTTTGTTTGGTAGTAATTCTTGTGTTTGTGCATAGTGTTTGTAAACATTTGAATTACTTAGTGATAACACCAATCGATTTGATTGGAAACTGGATGTAGATCACAGTGGTAGTGATTGAACCAGTATAAATCTTGTTTCCTCTCTCTCTTTCCTCTACTCTCTCACTAGCATATTGTATCTTGATCACTTGCATTTAAAATCATAAAGATCTTTGCATAGAAAAGTTCAAGATAAATTGATCCAATTCTATTTCATTTGTATAACCAAATCAATAAGATTCAAAGTTTTTGAAAAATCTAGTTATTCATAATTGAAAAGAAATTGGGGATTCTTGAAAATTTTGAAAGATCCAATTCACCCCCCCTCTTGGATCCAGCCCTTTTGTTTAACAATTGGTATCAGAGCAAGGTTCTTGAGAGTTACTTCAAGATTTCTTTTTAAAATGGCTGGAAATCAAGTGCATTACGGTGAAGGTGGTTCGGTTAATAGACCCCCTATTTTCAATGGTGAAAACTATACCTATTGGAAAGTTCGCATGAAAATATTTATTGAATCGATTGATGTGGCTATATGGGATGCAGTAGAAAATGGACCATATGTTCCTAAACGTGAGGAAAAAGGAGAACAAGTAATAAAGCATTGGACTGAGTGGACTGAAGAAGAAAAGAGAAAAGCTCAATACAATTTAAAAGCAAAGAACATAATAACCTCTGCATTAACTCTTGATGAGTTCTTTAGAGTATCTCAATGTTCAACTGCAAAAGAAATGTGGGATGATTTGCAAGTTACTCATGAAGGAACTAATGATGTTAAAAGAGCTAGAAAGTATACATTAGTTCAAGAGTATGAGATGTTCCGCATGAATAATGGTGAATCTATCTCTGATTGTCAAAAAAGGTTTACACATATTGTTAATCATTTAACTGGTCTTGGCAAGCAATTTGACAAGGAAGAGCTGAATGTAAAAGTACTCAAATGTCTCAACCGATCTTGGCAACCAAAGGTGACAGCAATTGCAGAATCCAAAGATCTTACAACCATGACACTTGCTGCACTATTTGGAAAGCTTAGGGAGCATGAACTTGAGCTTCATCGCCTAGCTCATGAAGAAGAAACTGACAAGAAGAAGAAAGGGATAGCACTTAAGGTCTCTTCATCAAAAGAAGAAGATGACAAGGGTGATAGCTCAAGCTCGGATGATTCGAACAATGAGAATTTGACTTTGCTTGTGAAGAAATTCAGTAAATTCATGAAGAAAAAGAAGAGCAGAAAAGGAAACCCTGTATTCAACAAAGTTACCAAGAAGAATGAGGCAACTCCCTCAAATTATACTTGCTTTGAATGTGGAGGACAAGGACACATCAAAGGGGGAGAGAAAAAGCCTAAGAAACCAAGCAAAGCTAAAAGAGCCTACATAGCATGGGATGAAAATGACATGAGCTCTTCAAGTGAATCCGAAGCGGATGAAGAAGCCAATTTGTGTCTAATGGCAAGTTGTGATGAGCAAAGCGCTGTAAGTGATTCCGATTTTGAAACCTCCTCTAGCTATGATCAATTACATGAAGCATTCTTAGAGATGCATGATGAGGCCCAAAAGTTAGGAGTTTCAAATAATAGACTAAAAAGCAAAATTAAGCTATATGAATCACAGTTAGCTAAGTTACAAAAAGAATTGAATGATCTCAAATTGGAGCATGAAACCATGGAAATGATTTACAAAAACTCTGCATGTAATTGTACATCTTCATCCTCTCTTAAAGTCTTAGATTGTGAAAATTGCATTGGTCTTAAAACTGAAAATAAGTATCTTAAAGAGACTCTTGCAAAGTTCACAAAAGGACAAGCAAACTTAGATATATTGCTTGGTAGACAAAAGTGTGTCCTTGATAAAGCTGGAATTGGTTACAATTTTCAAACTCAACAAAAATCTTACAAGAACTTTTTCAGTTTTAGAAAGGCCACTAGCTATCCATTTGTGACTTGCTTTTATTGTGATAGGAAAGGCTATACAACATCTTCATGTTATATTAGAAATGTTGGCATTCCTAGTGGCAAATATATGTGGATTCCTAAAGGAACTAAGATCCCTACTAACATTCAAGGACCCAATAAAAGTTGGGGACCTAAAATTCTATCTTAATCTTGTTTTGAAGGTGTGCTTGAAAGCCCGGAATTCAATGTGGTACTTAGATAGTGGCTATTCAAGACACATGAGTGGAGATGTCACTAAATTCTCAAGTCTTTCCTCAAGACAAGATGGATATGTGACTTATGGTGATAACAATAAAGGAAAGATACTTGGAGTTGGTAATATTGGAAACCCTTCTAACATTTTGATTGAAAATGTGCTATATGTTGAAGGTTTAAAACACAACTTGCTAAGTATTAGTCAACTGTGTGATAAAGGTTTTAAAGTAGTGTTTAATTCAGAATATTGCATGATAACTGCAAATGCATCAAATGAAGTTAAGTTGATAGGAAATAGAATAGAAAACATTTACATGTTAAATTTGGATAGTGCATCTACATTGCATACTAAATGTCTTCTAGGAAAAGAAAATGATATGTGGCTGTGGCATAGAAGGGCTGCTCGTATACACATGGATCACTTGAATAAGTTAGCATCTAAGGACTTAGTAATTGGTCTTCCTAAACTCAAGTTTGAAAAAGACAAGCTGTGTGATGCTTGCCAAAAGGGAAAACAAGTCAAGGTCTCTTTCAAATCAAAAGATGTTGTTTCTACAAAAAGACCTTTGCAATTATTACACATGGACTTGTTTGGTCCCTCTAGAACTATGAGTATAGGAGGAAATTACTATGGACTTGTGATTGTAGATGATTTTTCTAGATACACATGGACATTGTTTTTATCTCTAAAAAGTGATGCTTTTAAAGCCTTCAAAAAGCTTGCCAAGGTTATTCAAAATGAAACCAATCTAAAAATAGCATCCATAAGAAGTGATCATGGAAGGGAATTTCAAAATCATGAATTTGAAAGTTTTTGTGAAGAACTTGGAATTGATCATAACTTTTCAGCACCTAGAACACCACAACAGAATGGTGTAGTTGAAAGAAAGAATAGATCATTGGAAGAGCTAGCTAGGACAATGCTAAATGAGAATAATATACCAAAATATTTTTGGGCTGATGCTGTAAACACAGCTAGTTATGTCTTAAATAGAGTTCTTTTAAGACCTGTTTTAAAGAAAACCCCTTATGAACTTTACAAGGGGAGAAAACCCAACATATCACATCTTAGGGTGTTTGGCTGTAAGTGTTTTGTTTTAAATAATGGCAAAGAATAACTTGGCAAGTTTGATGCTAAGGCTGATGAAGCAATCTTTTTAGGATATTCATTAAATAGTAAATCATATAGAGTCTATAATAGAAGAACCTTACTTGTTGAAGAATCTGTACATGTTGCCTTTGATGAAACTAACTCCCAAAAGGAGGGAAAGGATGTTCTAGATAATGTTGCAGATACACTTGGAGATCTCTACTTGAATGAGGATTCATCACAGCAAAAGGATGCAAACGAACCTGAACAAACAAGCCTAGAGACCACAAGTGACTTGCCGAAAGAGTGGAGAACACCTAGAGACCTTTCATTAGACAATATTATTGGTGAGATCTCAAAAGGGGTAACAACTCGAAACTCTCTTAGAAATTACTGTGGTACTATGGCTTTCATATCACAAGTTGAGCCTAAATCCATTGAAGAAGCTATTTTGGATGAAAATTGGATGCTTGCAATGCAAGAAGAATTAAACCAATTTAAAAGAAATGAAGTTTGGGAATTGGTTTCAAAGCCCAATGATCATCCAATAATAGGCACTAAATGGGTTTATAGGAACAAAATTGATGATTCAGGGGTCATAGTAAGAAATAAGGCTAGGTTGGTAGCTAAAGGCTACAATCAAGAAGAGGGCATTGATTATGATGAAACATATGCACTTGTAGCTAGAATAGAGGCTATTAGATTGCTTTTGGCTTATGCATGTTTAATGAATTTTAAATTGTATCAAATGGATGTCAAAAGTGCTTTTTTAAATGGCTATATTCAAGAAGAAGTATATGTCTCTCAACCTCCTGGATTTGTTGATTTTAAATATCCAAATCATGTTTACAAACTCAAGAAAGCATTATATGGACTAAAACAAGCCCCTAGGTCTTGGTATGAAAGACTTAGTAAGTTCTTGCTAGATCAAAATTTTGAAAGAGGAAAAGTAGATAACACTTTGTTCATCAAGAGAAATAAACATGACACTATGTTAGTACAAATTTATGTTGATGACATTATTTTTGGATCTACTAATAGCTCCCTTTGCAAGGATTTTGCTAAGACTATGCAGGGTGAGTTTGAGATGTCCATGATGGGAGAATTAACCTTCTTCTTGGGGCTACAAGTGAAACAATTGGAGCATGGCACTTTCTTAAGTCAATCCAAATACTGCAATGAATTGCTAAAGAAATTTGGAATGGAAAGTTGCAAGGAATCAACCACTCCAATGTCTACCTCATGCTACTTGGACTTAGATGAAAGAGGTAAATCAGTAGCAGTTACCAAGTATAGAGGTATGATTGGCTCTCTATTATATCTAACTGCTAGTCGCCCTGATATTATGTTTAGTGTTTGTTTGTGTGCAAGATTTCAAGCTAATCCTAAAGAATCACACTTATCTGCAATAAAAAGAATTATGAAATATCTAAAAGGAACTAGTAATGTAGGTTTGTGGTTTCCTAAAGGATCCTCCTTAAGCTTAATAGGATATTCAGATTCAGACTTTGCTGGATGTAAGCTTGATAGGAAAAGTACTAGTGGGACTTGTCACTTGTTAGGGAGTGCACTTGTCTCTTGGCACAGCAAGAAACAGGCTTGTGTAGCCTTATCCACTGCTGAAGCTGAATACATAGCAGCTGGAAGTTGTTGTGCTCAAATCTTATGGATGCAACAACAATTGAGAGACTATGGAGTTGACCTTGACCACATTCCTCTAAAATGTGACAACACTAGTGCCATAAACCTTACAAAAAATCCTATCCTACACTCTAGGACCAAGCATATAGAAATTAGACATCATTTCCTTAGAGACCATGTCCAAAAAGGGGATTGTGTATTAGAATTTGTTGATACAAATAGGCAACTTGCAGATATATTTACTAAACCTCTTCCTAGAGAAAGGTTCTTCTTAATAAGAAATGAACTAGGCATCCTAGATGAGTCTAGTGTTGGTTAGTCACTCTAATTTCATGTTTAAAACTTTTTATGTGTGCATTTGTATGTGTTTTTAAATACTAGATTTGTTTGAGTATTTGTGAACGTTTCTATTGTTTTAAGAAATTTATGTGTTTGATTCTTGGATACATACATGCATACTAGAGATTATTAGATAAGTTTCATACATAAATTAGTTAGAATGCATATGTGGAGTCTTGGTTTTTTAATGAGAAAGAAGCATGATTTCTTGAGTAAAATATTTTAAAGTTTGAAGTTAACAAATAAGTAATTAGTTGTTTTGTGCATTTTGATCCTTGACTAAGTGGTTTAGAGTAGATTTAATTAGTTACTTGAACTTGCAATTAGTTATTATGTGATTAATACTCATATCAAGTTGTATGTAACTAGTTAAATTCATAAATAACTAGTAAATTGCTGCAGTATTTTAGTTTAAAAGTGTAGTATGCTGTCACAAATAACCTGTTACAGCACTATGTAACCTATTATTTTCGAAAAACAGCCCCTATTTTTGTGGACAGCTTGCTGGAATAACCAATTACAAGTTTATGTAACTGAATACTTCAGTTTCAGCACCTATTCACGTGTTGCTTGCTGCTCGAATAACCAGTTACAAGTTTATGTAACTAGTTATTTTTATCACAGCTCTCATTCTCGTGTAGCAAGCTTGCTGGAATAACTGATTACATAAACATGTAATCAGTTATTTACGCCCAGCTCACTAAAACGAATTGCAGTGTATTCTGTTTTAACAGGTTACATAAATATGTAACCAGTTATTTCATGCAGCTTTTATGACTCAAAAGACAAAATAAAAAGCTGTCACATATATCTAGTTACATATAGTTGTAACCAATTATGTTTTTGATCACTGCACATGGTTTGCTCACTGTTTTAACTGATTATATGCAACTTTAACTAGTTATTTCAGCTGCTGTACCAAAAACGAAAATGGCACCATTGTAATTGATTATTTTGATTCTTCTTTGTTTGTTTCTTCAGTCAAGAGTCAAGGAATCACTCAAAGTTCTGCACAAAGATTCTTAATATCTTTGACTAACCTTCACACACAACCCACACCTAGAATCTCACGTGAACTTTGCTCTTCAATATCTGAATGCATTGTTTGTTTTCTTGCTACTTGGTTGTTCTATAAACATGTTCATGCTTGAAACTTGAAAAACCACTAGAATTTGCATCTTTCTTCATCAAAATACCATTACACCACCATGGCTTCCTCTAGCACTTCCTCCAAACGTCCAAGAAAAATGCAAACCCGTGGGTTTAAACACCTAGTAGTTGAAGCTCAAAACGAAATTGATGAGGCTCCTAGAAATTTTGGAGCCGAGCAGTGGCTTAGCAATGAAGAAGATGTTTACAATTTCAAGCATTTTTACCAAAGGAGACTTATCATACCTCCAAAAGTTCTTTCTCTAGATTGGCTTCATGGAGAAAAGTTCAATTTTCCAGCTCTCCTTCAAGCTCAAGAACTGCAAAAATTTGTTGAGTTAGAAGGAAGCTATTACATGGATTTGGTCAAAGTTTTCTTCTGCACACTTAAGATGGAAAATGGAGTTCTTGTTTCCTATGTAAAAGGGAAGCATATTGCGCTAACTCCAGCTATTTGGTATGCAGTAGCTGGACTGAGATCTGAAGGAAATAGGCTCTCCTCTAACACTTTCAAAAACATTGATAAATCCCAGGTATATTTGGAAACCCTCACTCATTCTCCTGGAAATAAACTGCGTTTTACTTCTGGTGGCATGAAGATAGAGGACAGGTTGCTAGCTTTTATTATAATATGGGTGCTCACACCTAGGGGGAGTAATCACGCTCAACTAACCAAGGAAGACCTAATGATCTTGCATGCTTTGAAGCAACAAATACCACTTAACTGGTGTGGGATCATTAGTGACCACATGTTGAAGGTTAAAAGAAAAGCTGACTTTCCTCTTCCCTATGCAGTTTTTGTGTCAAGGATTCTTGATTATTATGATGTTAATATGGAAAATGAAACCTCTGAGATTTTGAGAAGTTCCAACAGATTAAATGATTCGGCTCTTCATAAGATGGGACTTGATCTAGAAGAGGTTTTTGGATCTATAAGGATGCCTCAGCCATCCAGATCCATGAAGAGAATCAAGAACAAGCACCTGAAAGTCCTGAATTGAAGCCATTTTCTCAGTTCGAGACCTTAGTGTTCTCAAAACTGGATGGTCTTCTTGAACTTCATCATGCTACACAAGAGTATAACAGGGAACAATTTGAGTCTCTTCACATGCGCTTGGACGATTTTGAAGATAGATTTGCTGCCATGGGGTTCCCAAAACAAGATTAAAAATAATTCTGCTTGAAACTATGTTTGATTAAATTTGCATCTGTGTTGGATTGTAATGTGTCTTATTTTATGTTTGTTCTTATGCTTATCCTTGTTGTTTGCTTTTTCTTAAAATGGTATCATGTTGTAATGTGTTTCTATGATCTACTTTAACAATAGTATTTGCTGCAATTGCTATCCTTCTTATTTCTTTTTGGCTTTCCATACTTCATTTTGGTTTTATATTTTTGATGATGGCCAAAGGGGGAGAAAGGTATGTTTTGCAAAAATGCAGGAATTAAATCATGAAGACAACTTGGACACACCAAGACACACAAGTTATCAAGTGGTTGTCATCATCAAAAAGGGGGACATTGAAGAAGCAAGAAGAAGATTACTCTTGCCCCAAGGAAAATTAATATAGTTTTGATGATTTAGCCTCTTGATGAGTGCAAAGTTATAATGTGTGTTTATGTATGTGTGTGTGTTTGTGGTCTTGCATGATTTATCTTTATCCTTGATGGTTTGATGGTAATGAGCTCAAGATTTAAGACTTAAAAGGTTAACAAAGTGGAAATATATTTTCTATAAGTCTAAAATTGAATTTGAAGAGAAACAATTTGATAAAACTTGTTTTTAAATTGATAGGAAGAAAGAACTACACACTAAAGCTTTAGAACTACTCAATCTTATATTAAAGAACCACTTAATTGGTTAAGTTAGCTTTGTAATCGATTAAGATCGTTTAATTTCATGTAAACAGTGAAAATATACACTGTTTTAACTAGTTAAATCAATATGTAATCAGTTACATGTTTTATGTTTTAACTAGTTACAACATTATGTAATCAGTTATTTCAGTAGTAACCAATTACATAATTCTGTAACTAGTTACATAATATAAAGCTGTTTTGTCCTACATGAAAATAACTAGTTACAAATTTATGTAACTAGTTATTCCAGTAAAGGGAAATTCGAATGGGATCTGTTTTAACTAGTTATAAATGGAAATAACTAGTTAAACTCATTCAAACATCATTTTTCAGATTTCTAATAACAAAATAACTGATTACAAGACAATATAACTAGTTATTCCAGTGAGCTCTCCATATAAAGTGAACATTTGTGAGTTTTTCAATCATCACTTCTACAACTTCACTTTTCTAAATTTGAGAGAGAGCTTTTCTAGAGGGAATTCATACTATTCTTCTACTCCACTACAAGTTTTAGATCAAAGATCAAAGAGCTCATCATGGATCAATCTTGAGGATAAAGAAAAGTCTTTTCTTTGGTAAAGTTGATTGGTTCTTCATTGTTTCCCATCTATCACAAACCAAGGTGATATCTAACCTTCTTCTATATTGATTTTCGTTCTTGAGAGGGTGTCTCTCTTATCTTCCTTGTGGTAGGGTTCCACAAGAAAGATTTCAAGTTTTTCTTGATAGGGTTCAAGAAACTAGATTATGTAGTTTGTTTGGTAGTAATTCTTGTGTTTGTGCATAGTGTTTGTAAACATTTGAATTACTTAGTGATAACACCAATCGGTTTGATTGGAAACTGGATGTAGATCACAGTGGTAGTGATTGAACCAGTATAAATCTTGTTTCCTCTCTCTCTTTCCTCTACTCTCTCACTAGCATATTGTATCTTGATCACTTGCATTTAAAATCATAAAGATCTTTGCATAGAAAAGTTCAAGATAAATTGATCCAATTCTATTTCATTTGTATAACCAAATCAATAAGATTCAAAGTTTTTGAAAAATCTAGTTATTCATAATTGAAAAGAAATTGGGGATTCTTGAAAATTTTGAAAGATCCAATTCACCCCCCCTCTTGGATCCAGCCCTTTTGTTTAACAATAATTATAATCCAATTAGTAAATAAATAAGAATAATTTAATGTGTTGTTAATAGGTGCATTTAAAAAAGGAATTCTCATATCATATATAAAGAGAACAAGTACATCTGTTCTGTCACTTTAACATCCAGCAAACAAACATAAACAACATTACAAAAGTTACATAGCCTTCTTTCATTCAGTAATAACACTGACAAACTATCACCTATAATACAAAAACATTGTCCAATTCTAGAATCCTCCTACTACAGTACTCATAAACTTAGTACTTGGTGGGATTCCCTATTTTGTTTAACAAAGACATAATACACACAAAAATTGTCAATGCCCAACACACTCTTAAAATACAGAACAAAATTAATCCTCTTCTTCTTTTAGCAGCAAGCTTGTTCTACAACTTCAAAATTTTCTTCCTTACCTCTTCTAGTTGTTCCTCATTGTCATACCTACATTCCTCTTGTGAATACTCCTCTATATCTTCATCAACCCATCTAAAAAATTTGCAGGAGTTTGGGTTCTACAAAATGAGAAGAAGAATTACAATTATTTAGGAAAAAAAAAAGCACAAACAAAAATAAAAAAGTATTGGCGGAATGAATAAAAAGAAAAAAATAGACATTCTAGTTAGAGCATCTCCAAAACCCTTTCCATGATTTCGTTTGCTGTTTGTAGTATAGAACATAGCTTTCTCTTCACACAAACAGTACCTCCATCTTCTCCTCGACAAAAACAATCCCATTATTGTAGAGGACCTCAAAGCATCAAACTTACGACCACCATGGGATAAAGACGCCATGCTTCAACCTTTCGTGCTGCAGAAATGCAAACGTTGTGTCTTCACTAACATATCCCATTGATCTCTCCCTCCTATGCCAATGTCGATGCCTTTTCTTGGGTAATTAGGGTTTTCAATTAAAATATTCTTACATGGACAATATTGCACGTGTCCCTTCCATATAGGCAAGTAGTTACATGTGGACAAAATTGACTTGTCCTCTGTTAGCCATGTAAGGCAAACTACAAACAACAAACGACATTTGCATTCAGGGACCAAAAGAGGAATTTTTAAAATTTGAGGGACTAAAAAGATTAATTTTTAATTTGGGGGACTAAAAAAAACGCATTACCTAAATTTGGAGGGACTAAAAACATAATTAAACCATAATATTATTATAAATTTAATAGGCATGCATTATTAATATAAAAGTTTTTACATTGTCAACCAATAAATAATTATCTTTGGTATCATTTTTACAGTAGTTATTTTAAAATTCAACAAATTTATCATACATGACATTTTGTTATTAATTGACAATGTAAAATACTTCTCATTTTTGTATCTAGCAATAATCAGCCATAGAAAATAAGCATGCCTTTTTCAATTCTAACTTTTAGAATGAGAACATGATAACATTATTTCTATAACCAAACAATTCAAAAAATTCTATTTCTAGAGAAGCAATTAGGTGCCAACAATAATTTCTAAGCCTTATATGATACATGATATATTGGTAGCAGCTGTCTGTTCAACAAGAAGCAAACATAAGATGTCTTGAGCCTGTCCAATACACAATATGCCAGCTATAAAATTGTTTATACAAGCATTGGATTTTTGCCTCCTTTTTCAGTGTATACCTATCGTCTACGCTGCTCTTAAAAAAAAAAAAAAGGAAAAGAAAATGGCAACTAACTAGTCTCACACATAATTTCCTGGCTAGACATACCACATGATACTTCACGTCCATGTTTCTTAATAGATTCAATTTGGATAGGTCATCTCATCATCAATCATTTATTTATTATGTGACATGATGCCCCCTCTATCAATTTAACTATATATAGGCATACAGATGGTCATGATTGTAGTCACAAACAAGCCAAGTCTTTTATAGTTTTGAAGCATCAAATACTTCCTGCCCAACTCTCTTGTTCCTCAATGGGTTTCTGTTTGCCTGTTCTTCAAAGGCGCACTGATGTCCCAAAGGATTATATTGCCATTTATATAGGAAAAAACCAGAAGAAGCGGTTTGTGATTCCTATATCATTCTTAAATCAACCTGCAATTCAAGAATTGCTGAGCCAAGCTGAAGAGGAATTTGGATTTAATCATCCAATGGGTGGGCTCACAATCCATTGTCGAGAAGATGTCTTCCTTGATATCACTTCTAGCTTGCATAGGCCATAGAAGACAAGATTGAAGTGTAGATAGTCAATGGCCGATAGAATTTTGTAAATGACACATAGTCTAACATTGTAAACCTTTTGTTTTACTTAGCTTTCTTGTCTTCCCAGTGAAGTGGGAAGGTGTTCTTTGACTGAGAAATTTAAAAGCAAGGATTAGTGCAATTTTCTCTCTATAATTTTAGTTGGTTTCTTTCTGAACTTTCTGATCACGGCCATTTCTTCCAAGTTGTTAGGTGGACGGGTTATCTATTTCTTTTGTAAACTACAACTTCTTGGACAATCATATTTTAGCAAATGCATGAAACTGGTTAATGACCACTTCTTGGAGCTCAACATGGGGTATCACTATACTATCGCTTTCTTCGTCTTGCTTTTATAGAAAGTAGAAGCACACTTTTCTTTTTAATTCTATTATTCAACAAAATCACAATTTTTAAATTGGATAAGTTATGCTTGTAACACGATTGAATCACACTCTTCATAGTTATTTTACTCGGATTGTTTTATTTGTCATCTGCTTCTGGTGCCCAATTGTCCATGTGGTAGTAATCACCACCATATTTGAAAAAATATAGACCTGATGAGGATGGTATGCTTCAATTGAACATAGTGCCGTGTTTTTGCATTTACAAAAGGCACATTTTTATGTTATGCTCTCAAAGATAAACAACTACTTAACACTCTCCTTTGGCACACGAAACAGAGAAACAGAACACTCCAAATATTATTGTCTCGATAGATTAAGAGAATTTTCAGAGGAAGACCTTATTTCTTTTCCATCAACTTTCATTACGATTATATGTCATACTTAATAAAAATGCATATAGGATATAACCCCATGTCTGCTGTACCTCGCCAACAATAACTGCGCCCAACATATTAAGCAGAGGCAGAGCTTAGGCAGCTTGTATATTCCAATTCTAGCCGATTACTTCACAATATTTATTTCTATAAGAGAACAACTTAAAAGGACTATTTTCAGGATACAAAAACCCGTACATTTTCTAATCCTTATCTAAATGATTCTGGTACATGTTATTAAATGATTCCTAATCAACATAATGAACATTTGAGATGTCCTAGACATATCTAGAAGAAAATAAGTCAGATTTTAAAATCTTTAGACAGGCATTAGGTTTCAAATGGAAATGATGTTGGCTGTCTCTTGATCTTTGATAAAGACGTTTCAGAAAGGATCATGTGATTCTTCATGCCAATGCCTCTCACTACACCCCATTTGGTTGGCCCTTGCCCCTTCATGAATTCTTGAGGCTATCAGTCTGAGGTGTTTATTGATATTTGATAAAGATGTTTAAGACAGCATCATGTGATCCTTTATGCCAATGTCTCCCACTAGACCCCATTTGGATAGCCCTTCATGAATCATTTCTGTACCAAATGGTATGCCCAAGTCCTCTCTTAATCTATATATAGAGCCATGGTTGTAGTCCCAAGCAGGGCAAGTCCAAGCATTCTCTAAGCATCAAATACTTTCTATTCAATTCCTTGGAAATCATTCCCTTGTTTTTCTCACCAAATAAGGATTTAGCATAATGGGTTTCAGTTTACGTGGTGTTCAAAGGTGTGTGGATGTCCCAAAGGGCTGTGTAGCAGTGTATGTAGGAGAAAATGAAAAGAAGCGCTTTGTGGTTCCCATATCATACTTGAACCAACCTTCATTTCTTGAGTTGCTGAGTCAAGCTGAGCAAGAATTTGGATTTGATCATCCAATGGGTGGCCTCACAATTCCTTGCAGAGAAGATGTCTTCCTGGATGTCACTTCTCGCTTGCACAGGCGATAAGGAACTCAAGACAGATATCATATGCAACTGTCTATATTAATCAACTAATTAGTTCTGTAGAAATGACAAAGTCTAACCGTGTGTAATTTTTCTTCTTTCCATTTTGTTCCTCCCAGGAAACGGAAAGATGTACTCTAACATAGAATTCTTTGAATACAATATTAGCAGAGGCTTTATTTTTTATCCTATTATGAGTTTGGTTTCTTTCTGTTTAACCTTTATTTTGGTGATAATATTTTTATTTTATTGTTGGAAACAAATAAATTTTAGCTCTATCAGTTGAATCTCTACCTAAACAAGAAAGTCATAAAAATTTCTATATTCATATATGCATGGGGCTCAGTAATGAGATTATAGCTATTTATTTACACAACCTTCTTAAGCTTCTCTTACGGCTGAAAGCCTGAATATGTAATACCTATGCACTTCTTGAATTCCCTTAATTACATGAAGGTAGTAACAAATAGGCTAACCTAATCAGTTTAGAACAACTTTCTTTGTGGATGGAGTAACTGGCTTCCTTATAGGGCCTTAACTCATGTATGAAATATTCCTTACTGGATATAGTATTGAACTAATCAACTAACATGTACATAATCTCCAAATAGGAACAACTTTCTTCTGGCTAACTCCCTCTGGAAATCCAAGGTCCCCTCTAAGTTGAGGTCTGTCCATTTGAATGAAAGCACTTACAAGTAATTTTGTAGGTTTGTTATATTTTCCTTTGATTTTTAGACTCTCATTCATTTCTTTTAACATTGTCCATCTGCTAGATATTTTGTACTCGGAGCAATTTCATCAATGTCACCTCCATGATTATGGGAGGAGTAACCGGAGTGCTATGTTTGCAATTACATAGTGCTTAGGGATAAGAGGAATAACAATTTTCAAATACAATTTCTTGCTGCGGCCCCTACTTTCTTAGCTTCTATACGGTGCTTAAATGATGGCTGTTATAGAGGATCTTCTTTACCGAACATGAAAGTAGATTTGCTAGATTCGATAAATTGATGTGTTTTTCTTGTTTGCTCTGTTTTTGCATTGGAATTTTTTATTTTTTAGAAGTAGATCTTGTCTTCTGTTCTCGTACTGCTTTAATCATCCTTTTCCTGTCATAAAAAAGAAAGGCTTAATTATGTTTTTAGTCCCTCAAATTTTAAAAATTCCTGTTTTGGTCATTTTGCCCAAATACAGTTAATAAATCTGTCACACAAAACCTACCCAGTAATATTCCTATCAGTGAAATCATCACACTAAACTCAAATGATGCTGCACAACTGATTCAATCTGTGCCATAAATGATACTATAGGTGGTCCTAAAAAACTAAATAATATTTTTTAAAATTTGAGGGACTAAAAAAATTAATTTTTAATTTGGAGGACTAAAAAATATATTTTTCAAATTTGGGAGACTAAAAACATAATTAAACCAAAAAGAAAATAAGGTCTACCTAAAATTATGCCAGGAATATTCTTCTATTAAAATCTTCTTGTTAGAAGTGATTATAACTTGCCCCCAAAGCACTATGAGTTAATAGCTATCCACTGGATGTTATGTGTCATAGAGTAGTTTCTGTGATTTAGTGCTAGTAGCTATCTGGTTCCTTACTAACATGAGGAAAAAATATGCCGTGTTTGGGGCATGTCTGCAACATATGAAATAGACCATTACATTGTTTAATCTTTCAAATTTCATTTGTACAAATAATTTGCTCTCTCATTTTCAAATGGCAACTATACTGGCAGATCTTCCACAAGTTGGGACAAGCATTAATTTTGAAGCTGAAGCAACCCACTCTTTTTAAGACAATGCCATGTGATCTCTAAAGAGCCCTTGTCTCTTACTAGACCCCATCAAATAGCTTATTGACCGATGAACTTACTAGTATGGATCTATATATAATCATTATTCTGTCCACTTTGATAAATTCCTCTTAGACAATATCATGTGATCTCTTATAAACCCTTGTTTCCCACTAGTTCCCATTAAATGGCCCACCCACTGCTCATTCACCAGGGAATAGACTCCACAAAGCCTGCTTTCATCTCTCTCTCTCTCTATATATATATACTCACCACTGCATTTACAAGCAACACAAATCAATTTCATCCTAAAGAACCAAACTTCATTCTACAAGTTCTCTGTCATCATTCTTTAGTTCTCGGTCTCAATTAACATAGCATGATGGGTTTCTGTTTACCTGGTACTAGACGAGCATCACAATCTACACATCAAATACTATCCAAGGTGGTTGAAGTCCCAAAAGGCTATCTTGCAGTCTATGTTGGTGATAATATGAGGAGGTTCATGATTCCTGTATCATTCTTGAACCAACCTTTATTTCAAGATTTACTAAGTCAAGCAGAAGAAGAATTTGGATATGTCCATCCAACAGGTGGTTTCACAATTCCATGCGGGGAGGATGTGTTCCTGAACATCACATCTCGCTTGCATAGGCTATAAATCATGTTAAAGAAGATTTGGATAGTTTGTTTGAGACAAATTTGTACAGAAGGCATTTTCTTTAGACATTCCATTTTTGTATACTTTTATCATTTATCTGAAGTGGATAAATGTAATCTGAATAAAAATGTTATGAAACGAGATTTTTAGTTTATTACAACACTTTTAGCTTTTGTCAAATCTCCATGAATTCTAATATATGCAATTTCATTATCCGATCAAAGTTAATTTCTATCTGATTCTATTGAAGAGTAGTAATTCTTTGGGAGATATTGATCAAACCTGACTTGATAATGGATGTTATTGCTGCGCTATTGTACTACAACTATGCCCACTAGAAAAACTTTGGATACAAGAACACATTTTTCCTGAAACAGACTTTGGCACTTGTTAGATTTTTCAATGACACGTGGCTCATCTGGTTCTTAGTTTTTCAGCACCAGAACAAATATCTTCTTACTTAAGGTGCTTCTACCCATTCTATCTGCACTGCAAATTCAGCCCCATTTCCTAAGGATCATCAATTCTTGCATTGCCCTCAACAACATTATCACATGGTATTTTAGTTGTTTCTGGAGCAGCAACATACAGTGTACTAGTCCTCCTCAACTAACATATTTCACAGAATTTCACAATAATAATGGAAGATATTGCCCACTCTTGAAGAACAACAAGAAAAATCCTGATCCACTCAATAGATTTAATGATTAGCCAGTTGCTAGTCTCTTATCCATAGCTCTATAGTCTATATTTTAACTTTTTCCAACTTGTGCCTGACTATCAATTTTAAATGGTGACCTTGGAACTCTGATATTTAAGAGTAGTAAGTCATCATCCATATGATTATTTTGAAAAGATAATTTACAGCATAAACATTAATTGATTGTGATAATGGTTTTGGACTTAGAAGATAGTTTAGCCTTTAAAGTGACACTTATGCCTCTTTTCACTCACATCCTTTAACTACCGTTTCTCTAGGAAATGGATTTCAAGAGGTTACCTCCAACTATGATGTAACAGCTTCCAAGTAGATTTCATGGATTATAGGTTGAATTTCAAATACTAGTAGGTGCCTTACAAAAAAAAGAACAAAACATTTAATATGCTTTGAGCTGTCTGAAACATGTGAAGCAGGCCTTTACAGGTCTTTTTCATGGGCCTATTTTACAAAAGCTGGGCACTAATCTCATGTCTCATGTAATCCTTGATGAAAGCCTTCAGGACAATACCATGTGATTTTGAAGAATCCTATCTCTCACTAAACCACATTGAATAATTCATCCACCATCCAACTTGGTAGAGAATGGTTTCTCCCATCTATATATATCCGTCATTGGATTCACAAGCCACACAAATCATTCTAAAACTGAAGCATCAGAATACAAGATCACTTCTTTCTTCTACAACTTCTTGAGATCATTCTTTCAATCAGTGTGTGAAGAAACCAAAAAACAATGGGCTTTCACTTACTTGGTATTAGACGATTATCATTCAGTGCAAGCCATCCTTCTTCTTGCAAGGTGATGGAAGTCCCAAGAGGGTAACTTGCAGTGTATGTTGGAGAGAAAATGAAGTGGTTTTTGATTCCAGTGCCATTCTTGAACGAGCCTTTACTTCAAGAACTGCTGAGCCAAACTGAAGAGGAGTTCGGTTACTGTCATCCTATGGGTGGTCTCACGATTCCCTGCAAGGAAGATATGTTCTTGGAGATAGCTTCTCGCTTAAACAGATTATAGTTCATACTGCAAAAGATCCTAATCCTAACATAGACTAGTTGAGACAACTTTGTACAACAGGCTTTTTTTTTTTCCTTTTCATTTTGATTTTTTGTTTCCCCTCACGTGAGATGAAAGTTATACGAATGAGAAACTTATGAACCTATGCTTTTGCAAATTTTATGTTTATTTTTTTTACATCTTAAATATGCATGCACAAACACAATCCCTGTGCTGATTTTAGAGATATTGTGCATTACATAGTTATTGGGATGCAAGATTAGTAATTCTTTTGAATATATTGTAAGATCGCATAAAGTCAATACTAGAATTCAAGCTGTCCTGAAACTTACAGGAATGATTATATTCAGTTGATGACACTGTTGAATGTTCTACTACCACATTGTTTTTGTACCCTGTTTCTCTTATGCTCCCTGTGCAAATCACAGACCAACTAGCATAATGCCTTACCAGACGCTTACTCTGGACAAAAAATAGAATATTAAAAAAATTACCCTAAAAAGATTTTCAATTTGATTGCTATATGATAGTAATTTTGAAGTAAAGTAGCAGAAACAAAATCAACAAGATTAGTATGAGATTAAAACTAGTCCCAGTCACAAATTGATTTTAAGTTCCATTTTTCTTGTAATGTTTGAAATAGTTAGGTTGTCAAATACAATCACAAGGACTTCTTGTGCTCTTTACATTGACTTGTTGTCGAAGTTGTGAAAAAACACGCAATCACGCCAAAGTCGGCAACCCTTGACTACAAGCCTCCCATTATTCATAAAAGGGTATTTATGTGTTTTCCAAATTAAAATATCATGATTCCTTGTACTTACTAATAGCAAAGAGTGTAACTAAAAATTGCACTTTATCCTGGCTTAACCACCAAATTTTAAAATTCTTATCTATTGTATACACACAACCCCTCTTATGAATCATTTTCTATCTGTCCTCCACTGGAGCCATCAAATGGCCCATCCATTGCCAAGTTCAGCAGGAAATAATCTCCACAAAGCCCGAGTTCATCTATATATACTTACCACTGCATTCACAAGGAACACAAATCAATTGCATCCTAAAGAATAATCAAGTACTAATTACATGTTCTATGTCATCATTCTTTAGTTCTTGGTGTCAATTAACATAACACAACGGGTTTACGTTTACATGTTTATTAGACAAGCAGCACTGTCTATAAACTAAACAGTTGAAGTCCCAAAAGGCTATCTTGCAGTCTTACGATTCCATTTAGGGAGGATGTGTTCCTAAACCTTACTTCTCACTTAAATGGGATGTAATGCTAAAGAAGACTAATTTAGACAAATTTGTAAAGGAGGCACTATCTTTTGATTTTTCATTTTCCATTTTGTATTTTTTTTTTCTTTTATCATTCCTCTGAAAGTGGAAAGGTGTTATCTGAATGAGAAAATTTTGGCTTATTAGAAGAGATTGATACAACAATTTAGCTATTGTCAAATCTCAATGAATTCTAATATTTACAATTTCGTTATCAAATCCAAGTTAATGTGTATCACCTTCTAAATTAAAAGCAATAATTCGTTTGGAGATATTGACCAAATCTGATGACCTGATAATGCTTATAATTGCTGCACTATTGTACTACCTATGTCCATGAACAAAACTTGGAATACCTCAACACAAGAACACATGTTTCCTAAAATAGCCTTTGACACTTGTTAGATTCTTCAATAATATATATCTCATCTAGTTCCTACTCAGCCCATTGTACCTGCACAGAGAATTCTTCCAATTTCCCAAGGGATGAAGCTTCTTGCATTGTCCCAATCGTACAGTATCATCACATTGCTTGTTAGTTGTTTATGGAGCAGCAACCAGTGATACCCTGGTCCACCTCAACTAACGTGTTTAGCTGAATTTTACGAAAGTAAAATAAGATATTGACCATTTTTGAGAAAAACAATAAAAATCCTGATCTGCTGCATACATTGGCCCTTTGCCCCTCACTGGTTACTAAGAAGATTCATTTAAATAGGTCTCAATTTAGAACTGGGTATATGAGTTTGGACCACAAATGGAATGTTTAACCCATGTATCAAGCGAGTTAGAACTAATTAAAATGCTGATTCATTTAAACATAAGCTTAGTTAGCTCGGTACGTTTAATCCCGCAATTTATACAAGTTGGGGTCAGCAGGTTAATTGGCCAGTCTGCAAACTAATTGTTTTTTTAAATGTTAATTATTATTTTATACTTTTATTGTTTAATAAAGTATTTAGATAATTACTACTTGATTTTTAATTAATATATATCATTTTCTTTGTTAGTATTTAAATATTTATAATTTCTTTATGTAAAAAGTTAAAGTTATTTTTATACTTCATTTGATATTTGAGTGACATAGATAATTTTTTTTTTCTTTTTCATTTGAATATTTCATTAAATCAATACATTTTTCAATTTTTATCAATTTTTTATTTATAATTTTTCATGTATTTCAATCATTTTTGAGTTTTTTTTTAGAATATTTTGAAATTTTTTATACTTTTTTATTATTCGGCAGCATGTAGGTTAAGTGGTCTGGTCTGGACACAAACCAAACAAAAACGAATCCATTTAATTAGCGGGTAAGTTTGATCAATTTAAAAGCGAACACCGAATTAAATGGATCAGGCTGACCCATACAGCTCAATGCGCAAGCCCTAGGCAAGCGAATCCTTCAAATACTCACTCACTAACTTTCTCATCGAAAACCTGTTCTCGGCGGCCACCCTATTTTGAGAATTAATCTTCAGTTTCCAACGTCGAAGATCGAAACCATGGAGTTGAGAGGAAATGGAGGTTTAACTCGGGAAAACCATGAAAGAAACAATCCGACCTTACGACAATCGGTGACGGAAGTGGAGCGGCTTCAAGAGGAGCGGCGGCGGCTTCAACAGCAGCACGAGCAGCTTCAACAGCGGTACGAGCGGCTTCAACAGCAGTACGAGGATGAACTGCAACGACAGCAGGTGCTCTTGCGACTGTTGACAGCTATCAAGGAAAGTCAGAGCAGAGGCGACGAAGGAAGGCTTCCCTAGGGTTGCAAAAAATTGGGCCCATTTCAGGTTTATCGATGCTTGACCCAATTATGAAAAGTCTATTTGTTTTTATCTGGCTCCACCAATAAATGCAACAGCAATAAAACATGAATATCAACATGCGGCGCAATTGGCAAATAATTTGTTTTTTAAGTATGTGGTTAAAGGTTTAATGAATTTCATTGCTTTGAACGATTAAAGTTTACTTCTTGCCTGAAAATACCCTAGGTTCAGAAAAAAAATAAAAAAGCAGGAAAGGATGAATTTTATGTCAATTAATGTCCACATGAAACTTATATGTAATACCAACAAAAAATTGTAGATATCAAATGATCCAAAACATCATTGAACAAAAACATCACAGTTTTGCAGAAACTATTATCTCTTTTATTGTTATTCAATTTGGTTATTTTCAAGGGTTTGATTCTTGACCATACATGAGAAAACTTTATTGAAAGAGGCAATAGCTACTTGGGCGATCTCCACACCTGGAAAGGATCATTCTTCTTCCTCTAAAAAAAAATAAAAAAAATAACTTTTTTATTTTATAATTTTTTTTATCGTCTTCCTCTAAAATAAAATTAAATTCTAATCATATTAATTTATACTAAAAGTCAAAACATCACACTCAAATTATAAATTTCATATAAATAAAATAAAAATAATTAGTAAATTAAAAATAACAATAAATTATGAAAAAAATACCGAAAAACTAATCAATATTTACTAATTTTGATCAAATTTAAATTTTAATTAACATAAACAATACAAAAAATTAACATTAAATTAGAAATAATTTATTCAAATGTATATTTTGATAGTGTATTGTAATATATATTATTTTTCTTCAAATTGTAAGATATAAATTATCTTTTTATGTGATAACAATATTAGAATTCATAATTGCCAAACCTTGCGATCATTTTAAACATTAATATATGTAATGGAGTCAAGATTAAAAATTAGTACCAACTATCAAGTATAAATGTACCATTAAATACTAGTTTTTGTGCTAATTATATTTTATTGCAAATTCATTGATATATTGAATATTTAATTTTATTAATTAGACTTATTTGACTATGTTAATGGTGTTTGATTGATATTAATTGATGCATTGAATATATTTAGTTTCAAAATTTATTTAATAAAAGGCATTATCACTTTCGTAATTTAATTTAATCAAACAATTTTTTGAGAAAATAAACTATATATTGACAGTGTAAAATAGTTTTATACTGTAGTCCAATCACAAATTATTATGTATGATAAGTTTGTTGACTTTTACAATGACCATCTTAAAAGTCATACTAATAGTGATTTCTGATTGGTTGACAGTGTAAAAAATTTTATATCGACAGTATATGACCATTAAACTCTAATTTTTTTTATCATTGTACATGTGATTTTTTTTCTTTTTCAGTTTTATTTACTTTCCAACAAAAGCTGTCCATAAAAAATTTGACACAATTACACAATCAATATTTATACTAATTAAATATGTATCTTAATTGTTACATCTTTTAAAAATCTTAATTAAAATAATCAATACAAATATCAATCAACTAATATAATTATCAATTTCATATATATATATATATATATATATATATATATTTATATATTTATATTTATATTTAAGTTAGGCACAACCATTTAATTAACTAAATCTTAGGAGATATATCTAGTCATTTATTAACAGTATTATGAAAAATATTCTGACTAAAATCAAATTAAATTCTAATTAAAACGGTCCATACCAAAATATCACAATTAAATTGTGAAGCTTATAATCATAAAGCATGAAATTAATAAATTAAAAATAACAAATAATTATTATATTTATGAATTGAGATTAATTGCATCTATGGGGAGTCAGTCACTACGAAGTGGCAAACAGCAGCTCCAATCAATGAGATAGGCGTCCACAATTTAATTAGTACTCAATCATGATTCCAACAAAAATTGCTTTTTATAGAGCATACTTATGAGAAATAAATTTAATAATAATAATAATATTTTTGTATTTTCTCCTTGTATTTACTGATAGCAAAGAGCGTAACTAAACAATGGAAATTGGCAAATTACACTTTACATAGAATTTAAATCAATTAGCAAATTTAATAGGGAAAGTGGAAACCAAATTAAATTAATACCCATATTAAAAGTTTTAGATGAAATTAAATAAAACTTAGTCCCAATGTTTTTCTCAATTGATTAAAACTCATTTTTTTTGCATTCGTGTTTTCTTATTTCTTAAAAGAATATCTAAAAATAAATCTTTATTGTTTATCTTTTTAATTCTAATCACTATTTTCTCTCAACAATTTAAAATTGAAATCATTTCTCTGTGGTTCTAATTAGAATTTTTGTGTGTGTGAACTGTGAGTCACCCTTCGATTCTTAAAAATGATACTCAGACTTGTTTTAATTATTACTTGTAATGATCTAGTTTACTTGTCGAGATTTCAACTTGTAAAAATCTTTTGTTTAAAAGTTTACAAAATGATTTTGTTATAAACTAGGATTAATTATACTTTTCGTCCCTAAAGTTTTACAATGTCGCGAATTTTGTCTCCTCAATTTTTTTTCCATGAATTTTGCCCCCCAATTTAAAAAATATTATGAATTTTGTCCTATTATAGAAAAATTGACACAATTAAGACATTTTGTGGTGGTTTTTCCTTTAAACCGCTACAAGTAAGACAATTTTGTAGTGATTTTTCCTTTAATTGTAGTAGTTTTTCTACTTGAAGGCAAAATTCGCGATATTTTATAAATTGGGAGGCAAATTCGTGAAAAAAAATTTTAGTCTCAAAATTCACAAAATTGTAAAACCTTAAGGGCAAAAGTGCAATTAAACCTACAAACTAATGTTCAAAGATATCGTTTGAAGCATTAGATGATTACTTTCAAACTATTTAGACAATTTTTTTGTTTTGCCTTTGCACTTATTTGAACGTTTGCCTTTCGGAAAGTGTTTTATTATGTCAAACGTTTTGAAACACAAGTCAACTAACCTTTTTTATTTCCCTGCATTTTTTCATTATAATTAGAGAAAATTATCAAATCTAGAATGTTAACTGCAAAGGGATATATAGGTACTACAATAGCATTAAAAATTTGCTCTGTCATATGGCTTATCGCAAAAAAAAATTTGACTGTGCCCCAAATTTTCTAAATTCAATGACTAGCATCATTTTTTTATCAAATGATTAAATTAATAATTTAGTCTTTATAGCTGACATTATTTTTTGTTTTGGACATTGTATAAAAAATCCTATATTTTAGTCCTTATATGAAAAATCGTCTATGCATTAGTCTTAATCATTTGTCGAAATTATAATGGTGTTGGATTTTACTAAATGGTTAGGTCAAATCATAAAGTTGGTTCCTATATTTGACACTATTTTTTTTTTGTTTATTTTATTCCTTATATAGAAAAAACTAATTATACTTCATTTTGGTTCAAAAATAAAATCATATTTTACATTTTGGTCCCTAAATAAAAGATAACACAGCAAAGTCTAAAGCTATTACAACTCTGACTAACTACAGGAACTAATTTGTAAACATCTTTTAATATATAGACAAAAAAATACTCTCTCCTGACTGTAATATAAGAAAAAAAAAATTAGTTCACATTAATTAAAAATGTTAGTTAATATCATTTAATTTTACTAATTTCAATTAGAAAATAAACTTTTTTCTTCCTTCATTGGAATTTGATATCAAGAATTAAAAAAAAGTCATTACAAATAGAATCTCAATTAAATGAAGGGTATTTGGGGAGATTGTATTATTAAATAAGATAAAATTAATTTAGTTTTGCTTATATTTTAGACCAACATACATAAAAATTATTAGTTTAACATTATGAATTCTATATTTTAGTATTACTTGTGCTAAAGGTCAACTAAATGTTGGTTAACTATTTAATATTTTCTTAATCCTGCTCGGTCCAGAGTAAAAATTCGAAACCTATTGGAGCTAGAACTTATACAAAACCAATGATTCTACATTTATTGGCCTAATATGACGTTTAGCTAATCTCTTCATAGTTAATAAACTGCCTTATATCTAAGCGCACAAACTTCTGAGAAGTTTTATACCAATATCAACTGAATCTTCAACTGGGCAGAGCAATTAAGCTAACAACCCTCCTTCAAATTTTCCAACTATCATGAGATTCAATTATCAAGAAAGGATATCTACAGCCTTCCAAAGCCTGTGATAATAATAATGGATTTATTGTACTTTTTTTATTTTGATCAATTCCTCTTTTACTTTTTTTTGTTGGGTCAATTACTTTTTACTATTTTAGTGATTAGTCAATTATTTGGCTCTGTTGTGGGACAATCACACTTCAGAATACTGTAGCAAAATCTAATCCAAAATCGAGAAATAGTAGTTAGAATAATGTCATTTAAAAAGGTTGCCTCCAAGCACAATGCTGTAACAGCTTCCAAGTAGATTTCATCTTTTATAGGTTGAATTTCAAGCACCAACAGCTATCAGTTGCCTTATAAAGAACAAAAGATTTGATATGTTTAGAGCTGTCTGAAACAAGTGAAGCAGCGGGTCATTATAGGTTTCTTTCATAGGCTTATATTCCAAATGGTGGGGCATGTAATCTTGTGTCACGTAATTCTCCAATGAAAGCCTTCAAGACAGTAACATGTGATATTTAATGAACCTTGCCTCCCACTAATGCCCATTGAATAACTCATTCACCATCCAATTTGCTTGAGAAAGGTTTCCTCCCTCTATATATATCCTTCTTCACTGGTTTCACAAGCAACACAAATCACTCTCAAACTGAAACATTAGAACTAAAGTTCGCTGCTTTCTTCTACTACTTCTTTGAGATCATTCCGCTCTTCGGTTTGTGAAGAAACAGAAGATAATGGGTTTTCGCATACCAGGTATTAAACTATCATCATTTAGTGCAAGCCAAGCATCTTCCTGCAAGGTAATGGAAGTCCCAAAAGGGTATCTTGCAGTGTATGTTGGAGAGAAATCAAAGAGGTTCTTGATTCCCGTATCATTCTTGAACGAGTCTTTATTTCAAGAATTGCTGAACCAAGCTGAAGAGGAGTTCGGTTACTCCCATCCTATGGGTGGTCTCACAATTCCCTGCAAAGAGGATGTGTTCTTAGATATAGCTTCTCGCCTGAACGGGCTATAATTTATATTACAGAAGACCCTTATCCTAACATAGACTAGTTGAGACAATTCTGTACAATAGGCTTCTCTTTGTTGTAAATTATTATTTTAATTCACGCAAAAACAGACACAAGCCTTGTGCCAATTTTAGGGATATTGTGTATTACAGTTATTGGATGCAAGATTAGTAATTCTTTTGAATATATTGTGAGACACATAGAAGTCAATACAAGAATTTTAGCTGTCCCAGAACTTACAGAAATGATTGTATTCAGTTGATGGCCATGTTGAATGTTCTACTATGGTAGTGATTGCCTTAACCAGACGCTTTGTTATATATTTTCAACCAGATGAATATAATAAATTGTATGACCTCTGTGAATGCATGTGAAAATATTTGCAACCAGGGATAAAATTCGCATAAAAACCGGTCACCCTAAGGTAATCTACACAAACTGAAATGAAAATGAAGAAAAGTATATACCAATAATTGATCACAGGTTAAAACGGCATCTTAGTCACCAATTAATTATAAGTTGAATTTTCCTTGTGATGTATGAACAAGTTGGGTTGTGATGGAGATTACAATCACATGGACTTCCCGTCGTTGAAGTTATTGAGACAAAGTATGTAAAATCAATGACAACCTTTGACTACAAGCTCCTAGCTATTCATAAAAAGGGTATTTACATATTTTCCCTTTTCAAATATTATCATAATCACCTTCTATTTTCTCCATGGATTTACTAGTAGCAAAGAATGTAAGCGTGTAACTAGACAATAGATTAGAAAATGCATTTCACATATGTCAGGACTTAACTCCTTTTGTAGTCAAATAGTCTCACTAGGGCCATACAATATGGTCAGAGAATTAATTAATAAGCCTAAAACTGAGGGTTAACCCATCAAGCAATAGAGTACATGTTTACCAATACTTGATCAATTTATGAAAGGCCTTCCATTTCTTATTCTCTGGGTCCAGTCACAAAGTAATCTACAAATGGAAAAGCAGTAAAATATGAACTTCACTATAACACTAAAAAACATCGTAGTTATCTATTGATCAAAAACACCAGTGAACCAAAAATAGAATTCATTGGTTGTACACTCACATGTTGAGTCATATTATTTTCTTCTCTATTTCTTTGTAATGGGAAATAGAAGAATATGAAGCCAATATTTCTCTTCTGAAAATAGATTATCAATGAAGAATTTGTAGTAATAATGGTATTTTCAAATCCCCTTTAAAAGTATTATGGAGGATGCACTCAGGTTTGGAAATAACCTCTCTTTAGCAAAACAATCAGATTGCAAACAGGCATAAGAAGTTGAGTGCCAGAACCGACTGCAGTACCTCCAGAACACTCATGAGGATCGACTTACAATATCGGCAGCTAACAGGAAAAGGTCAAATGAAGCCACTTGGGAATCCATTATGGCAACTTCTTCATACTAGCAAGTATTTTGCTGAAGGTGGTACAAGAGTTTGGATTTTATCATAGAAGAAGTGTTCTCGCGAAGTTCTACTAACTGTGAAACAAGAACATCCAGAAACTATGTGCATTCTTTAAAGCCTTGTATTAATAAAATTAGGAAATGATATCTTTTCGTTTCAGGGTTTAACATAATTCTTTGTTCTTTCTAGCATTATAGTTCTGTGTCACACTTCTATCCAGACAGAAAAAATCATCAAATTTTGAAAATTCTTATGATATCTGTGTACAGTGTACACAACCATTTTAAGTACTCAGGACTTTCCGTACTAGACATTATTTTCAAGGCATGCTTAAGTACCAACAATTAGGATGAAGAAAACGTGATATGTTTTCAAGCATGTCTGAACTATGCCATTACAAAGGCTACACAATTAATAGGTTCTCCAATATGTACATATCTCTGTCATTTTCAAGTGGTCATCATGTTGGCACATCTTCCAGATTAATGTAGGACACACATTGAGTTTCTCTGTCAAGCAATCAAATTCCTTAGTTAAGGCCCGTAAGACAATATCATGTGATCTCTTTGAACCCTTGTCTGTTTGTATCCTACTTGAACACATCAAATGGCGATGACCCCTCCACTGCTACGTTCTACAGAAAATAGTATATATCGTATAAACCTGAGTTGATCTATATATACTCACCACTTCATTCACAAGGAACACAACTCAATTTCTCTAAAGAATCAAAGTTTACTTGTTAGTTTCTTCTTCAAGTTCTCTGTCACCATTCTTTATTTTTCCGGTGTCAATTAAAACAACACAATGGGTTTCCGTTTGCCTGGTATTAGACGAGCATCTAAGGGAGTTGAAGTCCCAAAAGGCTATCTTGCAGTCTATGTTGGAGATAATATGAGGCGGTTTGTGATTCCTATATCATACTTGAACCAACCTTCTTTTCAGGATTTACTGAGTCAATCAGAAGAAGAATTTGGATATTCTCATCCAATGGGTGGTCTTGCAATTCCATGTAAGGAGGATGTGTTCCTAAATGTCACTTCTCGCTTGAATGGGCTATAACTCATGCTAAAGAAGACTATGATAGATTAGATGAGAAAAAATTGTACAGGAGGCAATTTCTTTTGATTTTTGATTTTTTTTTTCTTTTACCATTCTCAGAGAGTGGAAAGATGTTAATGAGAAAGTTATGGAAAGAGTATACAACATTTTAGCTTTTGTTATATCTTAATGACTTCTGATATTTGAGGTATTGTTATCCAATCTAAGTTCATGTGTATAAGCTTCTAATTTAAGAGTAGAAATTCTTTTGGAGATACTAACCAAACCTGACCTAATAATGGTTTTAACTGCAGCATTATTGTATGACCTATACCCATGAGAAAAGCTTGAAACACCAACAAATCTTTGCTGAACTGCCTTAGCCCATTCGCTAGATTTTCCTATAATATGTGGTTCATCTGATTCCTGATTTTTTCTGTACCATAGAGCTAATATCTTCTTAATTTAGTGGTTCTACCCATTCTATCTACATTCCTAAGGGTCATTGCTTCTTGCATTGTCCTAATCAATCAGCATCATCACATGGCTTGTTAGTTGTTTGTAGGGCAACAGCAAGTGGAAGAGATGTAACAATTTAGTGATATACTGGTCATCCTCTGCTAAAGTAATTTACAGTTGCTCACAACATTGATAAAGGAAAACAAGAAAAATCCTGACCCACAAAAATTGAATGATTAGCAGCAATTGATTTCTCATCCACAGCTCTATTATTTCCTTCTTTCCTACTCATGTCTGTTTATCAATTTCCTTCTTCCCTACTTATATGAACCCTGTTCATCAACTGTATGATTATTTTAGAAATATTGGGCTCACTTGTTACAGCTTTTTTCACCAAACTTCTTTCTAAAAAATAATCATTTTTTCTAGCTTTTCATGTGTTTATTCAGCTTTTTAAAATAATCAGAAGCTATTTTCAATAACTTCTTATAAAATCCACTACTTCTTTTAAAAGAAGTGATTTTTATGATGGTAAACAAACATAAATTAGCTTTTGCTTTTTTTAAAATCTCTAAAAATAATTACTAGATTATTTTACATCAGAATCACTTCTTTTTTAATATATAACAAACTGGCCCATTATTTACAGCATAAACATTGGTTGACTGTCATAATTGTTATGGACCTCAAAATAGCAGTTAGCAGACTTAGCAAAAAACAGAGGGTCACCTATGGAGGAATTTTTTTTTTTTATGAAACAGTAAAAACTATCCTTCATGTTCCCCTTTAATTTTTTGCCTAAATACCACCTAAGAAGACACTTAAATTAGCATTCTATTAGTTAATTATTCTGTCATGCAAAGAAAATCATGAAACAACCATTATCAGTACAGCATGGAACCTTTATCAAGAGCTTGATCACTAGTCATTATGACCTGAAGATTTTGTGCATGTAAAATCATAGCAGAATAGTACATGATTGGACCCATAAGTTGTGAATATACACTATTCTGAAAATTGCATTACTAATTTCATTATTTTTATATATTTAATATTTAATTTTGCATAATTGCAGTTTTTTCAAGACAGTCTAGTAACAACAGCCCTTGCATTTTCCACTGGCAACATCTAGCCTGAGGAAGCTAGCAAATGATTCAATATTCATGTGCACCATTTAAAAATAATTGTAAAAATATCCCTATGGTAAATTTATGAAATTGCAAAAAAAAGACAGTTTAAATCCAACTCTGGCACTAGTTTTAACCTCCTCCTCTGGCAGCTTATAGTTGCATTGCATCTAGGGGTGGAAATAGGCCAAGCCACTTGTCAGGGGCCTATGGCCTGGCCTACATAAGGCCTAACATGGCTTGTTCATTAAAATGGCTAGGTTTACAAAGGATATCTTGCAGTGTATGTTGGAGAGAAATCAAAGAGGTTCTTGATTCCAGTATCATTCTTGAACAAGCCTTTATTTCAAGAATTGCTGAACCAAGCTGAAGAGGAGTTTGGTTACTCCCATCCTATGGGTGGTCTCACAATTCCCTGCGAAGAGGATGTGTTCTTAGATATAACTTCTTGCCTGAACGGGCTATAATTCATATTACAGAAGATCCTAATCTTAACATAGACTAGTTGAGCCAATTTTGTACAATAGGCTTTTCTTTGTTGTAAATTATTATTTTAATACACACATGAACAGACACAAGCCTTGTGCCAATTTTAGGGATATTGTGTATCCCAATTATTGGATGCAAGATATTGTGCCAATTTTGAATATATATGTTGTGCCAATTTTGAATATATTTATATGTGTGCATATATACATACATACATATATAGATATATATATGAGATTTGCTAACGTGCACACACCTGTTTTTTAGTTAGAGTATGTTAGCAAACTACACCGAGGTGTATTTTAAGATACATTGTAGTTATAGCTTACTAACATGCTTTAACTAAAAAATAAGTGTGTGTACGTTAACAAGCCTCACAAGCATTTGCTAACGTATACACACTTATTTATAGTTGCAGTACGTTATCAAGCTACACCATGGTGTATTTTAAGATAAATTGTAGTTATAACTTGCTAACATACTCTAACTAAAAAATAAGTGTGTGTACGTTAGCAAATCCCTATATATATATATGTATGTATGTATGTATGTATTTATATATAAAATAAATTGTGCCGCCCCCATGAATGCATGTGAAAATATTTGCAACTAGGGATGAAACTCGCAAAAAAACTGGTCACTCTAACGCAATCTACACAAACTAAATGAAAATGAAGTATGTACCAATAATTGATCACAGGTTAAAACAACATATCAGTCGCCAATTAATTATAAGTTGCATTTTCCTTGTGATGTTTGAACAAGTTGGGTTGAGGTGGAGACTACAATCACATGGAGTTCTTGTGCTCTTCACATGAACTTGTAGTTGAAGTTACTGAGACAAAGTACTTAATCAATGACAACCTTTGACTACAAGATCCTAGCACTAACAGTTATTCATAAAAGGGTATTTACATATTTTCCCTTTTAAATTATTATCATAATCACCTTCTATTATGTCTATGGATTTACTAGTAGCAAAAAGTGTAAGTATGTAACTAGACAATAGATTAGAAAATGCACTTCGTATATGTCAGGACTTGATTCCTTTTGTAGACAATTTGTCATACTAGAGCCATACAGTAATCACACAGAATTAATAAGCCTAAAACTGAGGGTTAACCCATCAAGCAATAGAGTTCATGTTTACCAATACTTGATCAACTCATGAAAAGCCTTCCATTTGTTATTCTCTGGCTCTAGTCACAAAGTATTGTACAAATGGAATAGCAGTAAAATATGAATACGAAACTTCACTGTAACACCAAAAAACATTGTAGTTATCAACTGATCAAAAACATCGGTGAACTAAAAATAGAATTCATAGGTTGTATACTAACATGTTACATGATATTATTTTCTTCTCTATTTCTTTGTAATGGGAAATAGAAGAATTTGTAGTAATAATGGTATTTTCAAATCCCCTTTAAAAGTGTTATCGAGGCTAAACTCAGGTTGGAAATAACCTCTGTTTGGCAAAACAATCAGATCGCAAACAGAGATAAGAAGTTGAGTGCCAGAACGGACTGCAGTTGCTCCAGAACACTAATGAGGATCCATTTTGCACATGAATAACTATACAATCTCCGCATCTAATAGGACAAGGTCATATAAAGCCACTTGGAAATGAATCATGGCAACTTCTTCATATTGGGAAGTATTTTGCTGAAGGTGGTACAAGAGTTTGGATTTAATCATCTAAGAAGTGTTTTCACAAAGTTCCACTAATTGTGAAACAAGACATCCAGAAACTATGCACATTCTTTAAAGCCTGGTATTAATAAAATTAGGAAATGATATCTTTTCATTTCAGGGTTTAACATAGATTCTTGGTCCTTTCTAGCATTCTTTTATTTCAGGTCAATATATAAAAAAGTATACAATATAGATACAAACTCTAGCTTTGATACCAAAACAAAACACACTGAGTGGATGTTGTGCCATCAGAAAATATTGTAGGTAAGTCCATTGCAGTATGTGGAATTCCCAAGAATTTTTGTTTTGTCAATTTCCAGAAAATTGTTTTCTATAAGCCTCATTTGAAGAGAAACAAGATGTGAAAAGTTACCCACCAGCATGTCGCCTAGTGTGCTGCAACCTGCAATTGTCTTTCCGTCTTGTTCAGCAAGCAACTACTATACTTGCAAAGTTGCATAATGTCCAATTTTTAATTGCAGACTCCTTGATAGAAGTAAACAAAATTATAGTTCTATCTCACACTTCTATCCAGACAGAAAAAATCAGCAAATTTTGAAAATTCTTATCATATCTGTGTACCCAACCATCTTAAGTACCTATATGACTTTCAATAATAGACATTATTTCCGAGGCATGCTTAAGTACAAATAATTAGAATGAAGAAAACGTGAGATGTTTTCAAACATGTCTGAAACAAAAGAACTATGCCATTACAATGGCTACACAATTGATAGGTTCTCCAACGTGTACATATCTCTTTCATTTTCAAGTGGTCATCATGTAGCTACATCTTCCAGAAAGTAGGACACACATTGAGTTTCCCCATCAAGCAATCAATATCCATAGTTAAGGCCTCTATGACAATATCATATGATCTCTTATGAACCATTGTCTGTTTGTTTCCTACTTGAACACATCAAATGGCCCCTCCACTGATAAGTTGTGCAGTGAATAGTATCCACAAAGCCTGAGTTCATCTATATATACTCACCACTTCATTCACAAGGAACACAACTCAGTTGCTCAAAACACAATCAAAGTTTACTTGCAATTTCTTCTACGGGTTCTCCATTATCATTCTTTACTTCCCGGTGTCAACTAAAACAGTACAATGGGTTTCCGTTTACCTGGTATTAGACGAGCATCTAAGAGGGACAAAGTCCCAAAAGGCTATCTTGCAGTCTATGTTGGAGATAATATGAGGCGGTTTGTGATTCCTATATCATACTTAAACCAACCTTCTTTTCAGGTTTTACTGAGTCAATCAGAAGAAGAATTTGGATATTCTCATCCAACGGGTGGTCTCACAATTCCATGTAAGGAGGATGTGTTCCTAAATGTCACTTCTTGTTTGAATGGGCTATAACTCAAGCTAATGAAGACTAAGATAGATTAGATGAGAAAAAATTGTACAGGAGGCAATTTCTTTTGATTTTTCATTTTGGTTTTTTCCGTTTACCATTCCTCAAAGAGTGGAATGATGTTAATGAGATAGTTATGAAAAGAGATTTATACATTTTAGCATTTGTTATATCTCATTGAATTCTAATATTTGAGGACTCAGGTATTGTTATCCAATCTAAGTTAATGCCTATAAGCTTCTAATTTAAGAGTAGAAATTCTTTTGGAGATACTGACCAAAACTGACCTAATAATGGTTATAATTGCAGCACTATTGTACCACCTATGTCCATGAGCAAAACTTGGAACACCAACTGACCAACATATCTTTCCTGAAACTGCCTTAGCCATTTGCTAGATTCTTTTATACTAAGTGGTTCATGTGATTCCTGTTTTTTTCTGTACCATAGAACAAATATCTTTTGATTTAGTGGTTCTACCCATTCTATCTACACCTCAAATTCAGCCTCAATTCCTAAGGGTCATTGCTTCTTGCATTGTCCTAATCAAACAGCATCATCCACATGGCTTGTTAGTTGTTGCTGGTGCAACAAGTGATATACTGGTCATCCTCTGCTAAAATAATTTACAGTTGCTCACAAAATTGATAAAGGATATTGCCCATGTTTGAAGGAAAACAAGAAAAATCCTGATCCACATAAATTGAATGATTAGCAGCAATTGATTTCTTATCCACGGCTCTATAATTTCCTTCTTTCCTATTCATGTCTGTTTATCAATTTCCCTCTTCCCTACTTATATGAACCCTGTTCATCAACTGTATGATAATTCTGGAAATATTATTTACAGCATAAACATTAGTTGACTGTCATAATTGTTATGGACCTCAAAATTGTAGTTAGCAGAGCCAGGGAAAAATATTAGGTCACCTCTGGAGGTAAAAAATCCTTATGAAACACTAAATATAATCCCTCATGTTTCCCTTTAATTTTTGCTTAAATACCATCTAAAAGGACACTCAAAGCTATTTTCATAGGGTTCATAAATCATGAATTAAAGTTCTACTAGCTAATTATTCTGTCATGCAAAGAAAATCATGAAACAACCATTATCAGCACAGCATGGAACCTTTATCAATAGCTTGATCACTAGTCATTGTGGCCTCAAGATTTTATGCATGTAAAATCATAGCAGAATAGTACATGATTGGACCCACCCACAAGTTGTAAATATACACTATTCTGAAAATTGAATTATTAATTTCATTAGTTATATATATTTTGTTTTGCATAATTGCAATCTTTTCAAGAAAGTCTAGTAACAACTGCCCTTCCATTTTCCACTGGTGACATCTAGCATGAGGAAGCTAACAAGTGATTCATGTATACCACTTAAAAATAATTGCAAAATATCCCTATGTTGAATTTCTGAAATTGCAAAATGGACAATTTAATTCCAAATCTGGTACTAGATTCAACCTCCTCCTCTGGCAATTTATAGTTATATTACATCTGTTCACTTAAATCCTATTTGTGGCTAGATTCAACCTCTTCATCTGGCATGGGTTTATCTGAATACTTTACTTTAGAAAACTTCTTTTGAGAACTGAAAAACTTTCAAAATCTAATCAAAGTTTAGCATTTTATTCTCCATTCGTTTCCCCTGTTTCCAGAATTTCAAACAGCCCTCTCCTATTTTCCCTTAATCATTGTTTCTTAAACCCAATACAACTTCCAGAGCAACATAACACAGTCTGCCACTATGCAAAAGAGAAGGGTAATTACTTCCAGAGCAACACAACACGATCTGTCATTTTTAAATCTCTTAAAATTAATAAGAATCAAAATCAATTTTTTTAATAATTAAAACCAAAATTTGTCACATTTATAAAAAAATAAAAATATGTTGAACCCTTTTAAAAATTATAAGATAAAGTATAACTTGAACTATTTAATAAAATAATAATATACCAAACGAGTATTACAAATGGTTCACAGTGGACAATTTATTCAAATGCTTCATGCTGGACTCCGCCTTCATGTTGGCTCCTATTATAATCCATAGCTATCAACTACCTTAGAGTACATTAACAAGACAGTTGTTCTCAGCATTATAGCATTGAGTTGCGTTATCAATATGAAGAAAATGCGTAGACATGTCTAATGCATGTCTACAAAAATGAGTAGCCATTGAAGAAGCAATAAATTTAACCAGAGCATATCTTGTTAGGTACCAGAGTGACAGAATAATATCACGCAGCTAAAATATGAGATGAAAAAAATAGAAATTGACACACAATATTTTAACGTAAAAAACCCTCAACTAATGAGGGAAAAACCACGGGCAAAACCAGAAAAATAATGTTACTAAGCGGAAGAAAAATTACAACTTCTCTCTTAATATAAGGAGAGAACAATTACACACTCTCTCTTCTAATAGGAGAATACACACATTTAGAGAACACTTAATTTTCTCTATCTCGGATGGGATAATAAAATTGATTTGGGGGGGGGGGGGGGGTGGGGGGGGTCGTGTGCTATTTATAGGAGAAATGCTTGCAAGTTGTAACTCCCACCTACTCAATGAAGAAAAAATTTCTTCGCCATCAATGCACTAAAAATTGTTGACTTCCTATGCCACAAAAGTGGCTTTACAGTTTACGGGTTCACAATCTCCCACTTAAAGCTACTTTTGTGAGCTTTCAAATATTTCTTCATCTTGCCAATTCCTTGTTGTTTATGTTTCTAATAGGCCACGAGATGATCGACACCATATAAACTTGTCAGTGTTGATCGGTTTTGTCATAACATATGGTAGGTTGCCTTTGATATGAATCTTTTGCATATCCACGCTTCCTTCCTCTACTACTTCTCGAACAAAGTGGTACTAAACACCTATGTGCTTTGTCCTGGAATGAAAGGCTAGATCCTTTGCAATGTGCAAGGCACTCTGACTGCCACAATACACAGAAATCTTTTGCTGCTTGTGCCTAAGTTCTTCCATTAGCCTTTGAATCCAAATAGTTTCCTTGCATGCTTAAGTAGCTGCCATATATTCAATTTTTGTAGTAGATAGAGCTACAATAGTCTGTAATTTGGATAACCAGCTTGCTGCCCTTTTTGTAAGTGTAAACACATAGCCAGTAGTAGATTTTCTTTTATCAAGATCACCTGCAAAATCTGAATCAACATAGCCCTTGACAATAAATTCCGATCCTTCAAAACATAATGCAACACTTGAGGTTCCTTTAATGTATCTAAGGATCCTTTTAACAACATTCCAATGTTTTCTACCAGGATCTGCCATAAATTTGCTAACTGCTCCCACTGCTTGTGCAATGTCTGATCTTGTACATATCATGGCATAAATAAGGCTTCCCACTATTAATGCATATGGTACTCGAGACATTTCCATCCTCTCTACTTCATTGCTAGGACTCATACTTGAGGATAATTTATAATTGACAAGAAGTTAGGTTGAAATTGGCTTACAATCTTGCATGTTGAAGTGTCGCAAGAACTTCTATAAATAATTCTTTTGAGAAAGCTAAATCTTCCTATCTTTTTTTGTCTCAGTGAATTTGCATCCCTAAAATCTTGTTTGCTAGTCCCAAGTCCTTCATATTAAACTCTTTAGCCAACTGTGCCTTCAATTATTGGATTTAATCTTTGTTGGGGCCTACCACCAATATGTCATCCACATACAACAGCAAAATGATGAAATCATTATCATCAAACCTATTATAGTATGTACAATGGTCTGAACTTAGTCTATTGTAACCAAGGCTAATAATGAAGGAATCAAATATCTTGTACCAACATCTTGGCGCCTACTTTAGACCACATAGAGATTTGGTCAACCTACAAACCAAGTTTTCTTTTCCTTGTTCTTTAAAGCCTTTTGATTAGAGCATATATATTTCCTCTTCAAGTTCTCCATGGAGAAAAGTAGTCTTTACATTTGGTTGCTTAAGATGTAAATTAAATGTAGCACACATAGCCAGAACAACTCTGATAGTGGTTAATCTGACAACTGGCAAAAATATCTCGCTAAAGTCAATATCTTCTTTCTGAGCATATCCTTTGACCACCAATCTTGCATGATATCACTCCACTTGGTCATTACCATCTTATTTGATCTTGTATACCCATTTGTTTCCAATGGCTTTTCAACCTTTTGGAAGTTCAACAAGTTCCCATGTTTTATATCTAGATAAGGCTTCCATTTCTTCATGCATTGTTGTCATCCATTGAGAAGCATTTGAACTCCTCAAAGCCTTTTGAAAGGTTGATGGTTCTCCTTCTTCAGTTAAAAGACAGTACGCTCATGGCTTACCATGACATAGTCTAAATGCCAAGATGATTTCTTTATCTGACGTGTTGTTGTTGAACATCTCCTCCATCATTGACCTCATGTAGTTCTTGTTCTCTGTGCTTTGGTTCTACTTCAGAAGAATCATATTCTTTAGACTTTCCCTCTATCTGCACTAAAGTAGTCTCTGGGGAGGTTCTGTCATTTTTCTCCACACTTTGCAATTCATTTTCTACAAAGATTACATCCTTGCTAACAAAAACCTTGTGGGCAGTGGGATTCCACGGATGATACCCCTTAACATTGTTTGTATAACACAAGAATATACATTTTTTGAATTTTGGATCCAGCTTTGTTCTTTCTTGGGAGTTGTACATCACATACACAGGACATCCAAACATATGTAAAGAAGAATAATCAACTGGTTTGTCTTTCCACATCTCCATCGGTGTCTTTAAACCAATTGTTGTCGATGGTGATTGATTTATCACGTAACAGGCAGTTTTAACTGCTTCTGCCCAGAAAGATTTGGCCATTCCCATTGTTCTCAACATGGCTCTTGTCCTATCTAGGAGAATTCTATTCATCCGCTCTGCCACACCATTCTGCTGAGGTGTATGTGGAATTGAGAATTGTCTTAAAATACCCTTTTGCTTGCAAAATGATAGAAAGTCACATCTATATATTCTCCTCCATTATCTGTCCTCAAGCACTTAATTCATTTGTTAGTTTAAAGCTCCACTTGTGCTTTGAATTCCTTGAATACTGGAAACACATCTGACTTCTTTTTGATTAGGTACATCCACAATCTCCTGGAGTAATCATCAATGAATGATACAAAATACTTTGCTCCTTCCATGGATATTTCTGGTGATTCCCAAACATCAGAATGGATCAAGTCAAGTATGTGTTTGCTTCTAGTAGTTACTCTAGCAAACTTCAATCTATGCTGCCTGCTTATCACACAATGTTCACAAAAAGGTAAATTCACCGTTTTGAGCCTGGGCAGGAGATTACATTCCACAAGGACTTGTAGGCCTTACTCTGACATATGACCAAGTCTATGATGCCACATCATCGTTGCTTCTTCTTGACTTGCTGTTGCAACTGATGCATCTGCTTCTTGTAACGTATCTCGCAAAGGCATGTATAGATTGGTTGTGATCTTCTCTGCTTTCATCACTACAATATTGCCTTTCACTACTTTTAAGATCCCACCTTCAGTATGGATCTTGCACTCAAGGTCATCTAATTACCCAATGGACAATAAGTTCTTCTTCAAGCCTTTCACATGTCGTACCCTTGAATTGTGCAAATAGCACCATCATACATTTTCAATTTGACAGTACCAGCTCCAACAATTTCTAAGGCATGATCATTTCCCATGAACACAGATCATTCCGAGATAGGCTCATAAGTGCAAAACCAATCTCGGTGTGGAGTCATGTGCCAAGTTGCACCTAAATCCACTATCCAAACATCATGTAGTTGTTTTTCACCTTTAGAACTAATTGTTGCTTCGCTATACAGAACTTCTCCATCATTTAAAGTACTTGCAGCACAACCTTTAGAGGTTGATGCTTCAAAGTTCTTTCCTCCATTCTTTTTGTTGTGCCAACAATCTTTCTTCAAGTGCCTTCTCATGCCATAATTGTAGCATTTGAGATTCTTCCTTCTTTGAGATTTTGATCTACCATGATTTTGACTCGCATTGGAGCACGTTCTGTTGATCTGCCTCTCGTCATTGTTAAAGCCTATACTTGCTTAGAATTCTCCAACCTGTCTTTCTTATTCTTTCGCCTGGATTCTTCTTCAAGAATAGCTCTGGCAGCATTATCAAACGATAGACGACTGACAACATTATTATTTGTTATGTTGATGATGAGTTGATCATACGAATCTGGTAAACTCTAAAGAAAAAGCTTCGCACGTTCGTTTTTGCTATGTTGAAATCTGACACTGTAAGCTGAGCAAATAGTGTATTCAGATTATTGATGTGATCCGTCACTAATGTGGACTCACTCATTCAAAGAGTGTAGAGTTTCCTCTTTAAGAATATTCTACTGTGAAGTGACTTGTCCTCGTACAATTTGATGAGAACATCCCAAATCTCCTTTGTAGTCTTCTTTTCTGCAACACTAGACAAAACTGAATCTGTCATTACTAAGTGCAAATTGGCAATAGCATTGTCATCTATCTCTTTCCACTTTTCATTAGTGATATCTGCAGGTCTGCCTTCAATTGCATCTAGACAGTTGTCTTTCCTCATAATTGCCCTTATCTTCAATTTCCACAAGGAGAAATTACTCCCTTTGAACTTCTCTATCTCGTATTTTGCTGTCATGGTTTTACACCAAATAATTTTTTAGTTGAACCAGCTTGCACAATTTTCACCATGAATAGTAAGCGTATACTAGAATAGTGACTGTAGTTCGTGAATCAGTACACTAGGTAAGTTCCCAAGAAAGAGAGGTGGGTCACCAATGGACACACTTAAATACCAAGTCTTTCCTAGCTAAAACTTTCCTAGACATGCACTTCCACACTACCATACTATATTACTAGTAGCAAGAAAAATTCTTTTTTGATGTGGAAGATCAGACTAGGCTGCAACCACAGAGCATACTAAGAATTTTCTTACGAATTCGACACCGTACCAATGTGTCGTAGTGGAATAATATCAACAACCTATTGACTTTGATACCACTGTTAGGTACCAGAGTAACATAATAATATCACGCAGCTAAAATAAGAGATGAGAAAAATAGGCATTGACACACAATATTTTAACATGGAAAACCTTCAACTAATAAGGGAAAAACCACAGGACAAGACTAGAAAAATAATTTTACTAAGTGGAAGAAGAATTACAACTTTTTTCTAAATATAAGGAGAGAATAATTACACACTCTCTCTCTTATAATAGGAGAATACACACACTTAGAGAACACTTAATTTTCTCTATCTTGGATGGGATAATAAAACTAATGGAGGGGTGTGCTATTTATAGGAGAAATGCCATACACAACGAAGAAAAAATTTCTTCACCATCAATGCACTAAAAATTGTTGACTTCCTATGCCACAAAAGTGGCTTTACGGTTTACAGGTTCACATATCTCATTTTATTTCACGTTGGTACTCTATCGGCCTTTGGTTTAGAAGGTGGGGTTTTCACACTTATTCGACTTATTGATCCTCGATAATGGCATGTGAAACAACAACATGTGATCTTTCATCTCATGGACCCCATCTTTTAACAATTGTTTCTCTAGGAAATGGATTTTAAGCAAGTATATAAACTATAAATATATTGTCTTCCTTCGCAACCAACTCTACTAATTTGCATAGTGATCACAAAACGTAGATACGATCTTCTTAAATTTGAGAATTTTAGCTTGTTCTTCCAAACATTTAAAATGGGTTTTTGTTTACCTACAATTGGAAGGGCTTCATTCACTAGTAGCCAAGCATCTACAAAAGCAGTGAATGTGCCAAAGGATTATCTTGTAGTGTATGTAGGAGAGAGAATGAAGCAGTTTGTGATCCCCATGTCATACTTGAACCAACCTTCATTTCAAGACTTGCTGAGTCAAGCAGAGGAAGAATTTGGATATGATCATCCAATGGGTGGTCTCACAATTCCTTGCCCAGAAGATGTCTTCCTGCATATTACTTCTCACCTTAATGGTCTTTAAACGTTTCAGTATAGAAGACTGACATAGATTAGTAGTGACATTTTGTACAATAGGATTCTTTTAGACTTGTAAAGAATTTTTTCTTTGCTTTTCTTGGGAAATGGATAAACGTTGTTAATTTGAATGATAAATTCAAGAACAAATTATGTCGGATATGTCCTCTATTTTTATTTCCCTAATCACAATTACACAATGTATTCAACAACTCAACTGGCTCCTCTGTGCTTCTGCTTATGAATTTTAAAACTAGTGATTCCTCAGATAGAAGACATTTTTATTAACACAAACTCTGATATTGATAAGCTATTAAAAGTCAATATCAAGACAAAATTTTGTTTTTGCCCTTTGACTTGGGTTTGAGAAAAATTGATCCATGCAAAATGTTTATTGTATGGTGTTAGGATTAATTTTTGTGACTGTACCTTGTGTTTCATTGGATTATAAACATAACTAAATAGACTTTTTACAGCTCTTTCTGGATACACTTTCAAATTGAGAATTAACTGCCTACTGATCTTGAAGCTAAAGAAACTTTTTTACGATCCTGAGGTGACTAAACTACAACTCGTAGAATTGGGATAGGTCAAATAAGTTGATGATTATTGTTGAGTATATTATTATTACAACCAAATTCATGAATAGCTGGTGTAAAGAATAGGGGAAAAGTGCATTGAAGATGATGCATATAAGTAAAACTTCATTAATATTGTTCAGATACCTATGTGTAGCTGGCATTGAGGCAGTAGGAGTGATCAAGGAACTTTAACATTCTATTGCATCCTTCCAGTTTCGACCGATTGATATATCTGTTTGGTTAAAAGAACCTAGACACCAAACACCTTCCACTCTAGTTAAACAACGCCATTCCCTTGCTAGGAATTAGGCCTGTACGTTGTTCCTTGAAACAATATCAGTCTCTAGAAATTAGAAGATCTGCCTGCCAGAGTATGAAACCCACCAAAATTATTATCAATATTCTTTTAGCAAATTACCAAAATTTGTTGTTGAAATCTCTCATTAAAGTAAAATTTCCCCCTGTATACAAGTATATATTCATCTGATAAAATTGTTCTAAACGGTAAGATTAATTTTGGTAAGGGCAGAGGGTTAATCTAATAACCACTATACCTAATTGAAAAGTGTCTCTATGCTAACTTCGTCTATAAGAATACTTTTTGAACCCATAATACAAATAGAATCAAATTAATAAAAACTATCAAATATAATACACGAGTTTATTATTGTACATCAACTACAAATTGTTAGATTTATTATTTTTATTTATGATTTGTGTAGATGTATTAACTATAAATTATTCCCATACATCAATAAACAAAAAATTACAGAGTAATTTACTCCTTTTTTTTTTTTTAAATTTGCTTCCTTCCAGAACATAAAATTAGACATTTTATAGCTATAATTCTCATGATCCCTTTTCAACATACGTCACATTTCAAATATATTGAAAAATATGAACAATATCCAATTACAATGGAAGAAAATATACTTTCATACCCATTGATATGGACTATGGAGTGAAGTTCTTTGTGCTTTTTCATCATCTCTTTTATATACTATTTATTTTAAAATTGATAATATATATCAATATAAAAAATAAATACATTATTCTTGTTCGTATAAGTGTTGAAGCACATGAAATGTTCATAGTCAAAACAAATGTACAATCAAAACCGGCATCTTGACCCTTCAAGCAACATCAATAGTGGCGGCCTTAGTATTAGAAGAATTGGCATTGGCGGCGCCGGTATTGGCAAAGTTAGCAGAGCAAAGTCGACGATGGCAGAGTCAACATTTGTGGTGTTAGTGTTGGCAATGGTGACGTCGGTGACACCAACGTTAGCATCATCATTTAGATTCACAACCTTGGCCTGTGGCTAGATCATTGTTGTCACCTAAGGGGTCGATATAAAACTATTTAGCAAGTTGCTTTGTAGCATCTTCAGAAGGTTCTTCAATTGGCTTCTTGACACCCAAAATAGGATTGGCCTCGACTCTAGTTTGCACATAACCGCCTCGGTATCTGCTTCCTCATCTTCATCCAAGATGGATGCAACGTTGGCAACAGTAGGATCGGCAGGCACCACTTCACCATTGACATTTGCATGCCACATGCCATCCACAACGTCACAATCTACTCTAGCACAGTCCAAGCTTAAACCTCACTTAAGGAGATACCGAACTTGCTCCATTGTGTTCTTGTGGGAGAGTTGGATTGACTCCATCCATTGCCAACACATCTGCTGGTACTGCCCTTGAGAATACCCCAAGCCAACTTCCAACTCTTTTATCCTAACCTTAAGATCTTGCACTTTAGCCTTAGAATTTTTAACTTTGGAGGACAAGTTCACCTCTAGCTATACATATTTAGTGTTGGCGGCTGCAAACTTCACTTTTAAGTCATTCATAACTCTCTCCTTCTCACTCCTCTCTTACGCTCTTACTGACTTAGGTAGCGGAGTCCTTACAGGTGTCACCATCATGGAAGCTCATCGAAGTTATCTCTTCTTGTCGGACAACCACGATGCTCACTATAACAAGAAGATGGAGCCTTTTATCTATGCAAACCCATCTTCGACAAAACAAAACAAAAGCCACATATGCACAATGCAGTAATGAAGAAAAAAAAACTCAGTAAAAAGGAAAGCCAAGGATAAAATATATTACCTTAAACAAAAAGGAACAAGATCAAAAAACACTTGAAAGCAAAGAGGGGATCGTCGATGATTACAGAACGTTCGTCGAAGAGAAATTGCAGAAGAAGCATAAGCAGGGTCTCACGCGAAGAGGACAAGGTGAAAATAATAGTAAAGGTAAAACGTGAATGGTATAAAATAAAATGGGCCTAAGTTCTTACTTGGCCCAAATCCACAAGTAGTTAAAAGGATTTCAAAATCGCTTGAATCTCTTGAAATTCAAGGGGTTTCGTAAGCACATTTAATGTACCTTGGTTCTCGCAAAAATACGGCAGAACTGTCTAAAGAAAATGAAAAGACACATTCCTTTTGTTTGAAACGACATCGACACAGTTAGATAATCCAACCTCAGGTTTGCTCTTTAACCTACATTGCCTTTCCTAAGCAATATCGACTTGGGGGGCAACCACTCGTGGTTTGGGATTATCTAACCTCAAGCTCTTAGAAATAAAAGTGAAATGATAAAAACTGCTTATGTATATATATATATATCCAATTGTACATCATGGTTTGAGTAATACATAATAGTTAAAGAGAAAACAAAAGTACATCAAAAGACATATACTACCTTACCTAATATATACATCAAAAAGATCCTATACAGAGTAGTATTTATCTATCCTATCCCGTAAGAAAATATTATAAACTAGGTCTACAATCTAAAGGAGTATCCTCTGACTCATCCTCAACATCATCAGGCATTGCTGTCATTTTCAATAATCATGATTAAACATGCATAACAAAAATAATGGAGTGAGGTGATTTGTTCTAAATCACTTTCACATGTATGGTAGGAATTTAAATACAATTAATGAAGGAAACCTAGGGTTTATTCTAAGTTATACTATACTACCCTTGACTTGGTATGGATCCATACTTCCCATTAGTGACTAATAGTTCTTAACAGAACCTGAAAAGTGACTGGGAGTACATATACCTCATCAACATCATCACATGGTACAGTCTTCATCATCAATGAGGAACAAATATCAGTCAGGACGTCCATTTATAAAGGTATACTCTCAAACCAATCCCAGAATGCTAAGTAGTTGTCGGGTTTATCAAGCTTGGTCAGGTAAATATCCCAGCTTACGGGCGCTACCCTGGCTATTAGGACTTTCACCGCTCGATGCCTAACCCCGAGACCTCCCTAAATGGGTCACTGCCTTTCATTCCTCAGCGTACCAAACTGTAGCTTCCCTAACAGGGTGTCATGCCACTGCATGTCCCTTGCTTTACATTACTCACTAATCTATTAATTTCTAAAGGTTCACTCTGGTCTCAAAAATTTGAGCACCAATACATTTCTACCAATATCTCTGTCTTATATTATAGAGATTTGATCCATACATATTTCATAATTCAAATTAAGGCACATAGGCAATAATTCAATAAAAATAAAGATATACAAATTAAAATAAAGACTGATAATTAAGAAATAAATCATAGAATGGTCAAAAATTTCATAAAAATAATTTTTAAGCTTAGAAAAATAATTATAATTTTATCATGAATTTTAGAAATTTTTCAAATTTTTTTTAAATCTAGTATTTCTAAGAAAATTATGTCCACAGGCACTTATAAAGCACAATTAGAAGTACTAAATAAGCTATGAAATTTTTACATATGGTCTATTAGTGTGTCTAGACCTTACTTGAACGATAAAAATTTAAACTAAAATTTCTACAGTAGTTTTCTAAAAATAAATTCATAAATAGCTCATAAAATAATTTTTGTACCCAATCTCATATTATGAGATTTATAGTTTATTTCTTCTACTAATTTTACTAAACTAATTGAGTATTACTAAAATTGACAATATAATAATTTAATTATATATTATAACAGCTAAAAATATTTTATTTAAATTTGGATAGCATAACAACTTAATAGTTGTACTATAGTTGTTTGAATTTAAGTAGTATAACAATTTAATAATTATACTATAGTTGTCTAAAATTGAGCAGCATAACTACTTAATTAGAGTATTTTAATTATCTAAAATTGAGCATAGTAACATCTTAGAAAATGCATTTTTATTTTCTAAAAGTGAGCAGAGTAACAGCTTAGCAAGTGCATTTTAATTTTCTAAAATTGAGCAGAGTAACAGCTTGGTATAATTTAATAATTTAAATTTGAGCAAAATAATAACTTAGCAAAAATTAAAGTTTAACATCAAACAATATAACAATAATATTAATAATAAAACTACAGCCTAAGCGGGTTTAAGAGAAAACCCTTCCTACCAACAAGTAAAGTAATTGAAATTTAGAACCAACCCCACTCCCCCCATTAGCTCAAAAGTTGGTGAAGTTGTTGGTGCAAAGCTCCTAGGAAGAGGATTTTTACTAGTTATTGGAAAACTAATAGAATTTTAGCATAAAAACAAAGTAAAAGGAATTTTTTTCTAGAGAAAAAGAGCTTCTCTAGGGAGACTCACGGCTGAGAAGAGGAATGAGAAATCCCTTCAAGTTCATGGCTATATATAGAAAAAAAGTTGGCTTAGGTGTCCATGGGAGTGTGTCATCCATGAAGTCAAATTTCAATTTTTATTTTTTTAATGAGGGACACATATTCATGTACGGGATGAATCACCCCTTGCTAGAGCTGGTACGTGGGATAGCAGCTGTCCCATAGAATTTTTAGTGCAAATTTTATCTGTTATTAGATTAGTCGGTACCGATAAAATCACCTAAATTTGAAAAAAAGAACTTTTAATATCAAAATAATTAATTTAAATATAAATATGAACAAATGTATTATTTTTCATCAAAAATAACTTATAATTTTTTTTATTTTCGAATTATAAATATATATTTTATATATATTAAGCTTAGAAAATTCATATTAAATCCATTTTAATTCAATAAATGCTCAAATTTTTATGAAAATTATAAAATTATATATTTTACCTAGAATGTACTAAAAATATCATTTTCACCATTTTTGGATGTCAGACCAATACTGAGTTGGTTATCTGACAACTAGGGGTATTTTGGTCATTTTGTACAGGAATTTTAGAAAATTCTCAAAATTATATTTTAATACATATGACATGATTTTAAACTCAAATTGACATTTTAATATCAATTGAATTTTTTTCTCATGTCAGCCCTTAATATTGACAAATAAGGACAAAATTGTCATTTTCTAATTTCTTCGGGCTTCGACTTGAAAAAATTATTGAAAATCATGATTAAATAGTTTTCGATATTCTGAGTTTAACTATGGGGAACAGAATTTTTAGATTTCTTCCCGATCTTTCAGAATTAAATATAGAATAAATAAATAAATAAAATAATTAATTAAGTAAAAGTGAAGGTGTTACATCACACGTCTTAGGTGAGGTTCTATCTAAGCAACCAACGCCCTCTGTAAGATATCTCACGATCACAACACTTTGCAACTAGTGGAGGTTCTACCTGAGCAACCTTCCACTTAACTACCATTTTCTTACAAATTCTCACACAATTCAACAAAATAACATGTTCGCTCAACAAGTACCTTTCATACAAAATGCACACTTTCCCTTTCGAAGGTTCTTGTTCAGCGAGTATAAGTCTTGCTCAGCGAACTCAACTCTAGAGATGACCCCCTTCTCTATACCTATAGTTCTCGCTCAGCGACGATAAGGGTCGCTCAGCGAATCCCAACTTTCCTCTCACCCTTCGTTCAGCGAACGTGAATGTCATTCAGCGAATAGCCACTTTAGAGAGCAACTAAGTCACAAGTCTAATTCTTGCTTGGCTAACATTGTTTTCCGCTCAGCGAGGTACTTACAACA